>JAPDNY010000004.1:191104795-192481410 GCA_029375565.1 Gekko gecko | reverse complement strand
TGTGCTTGTTAGACTGTAAAATGGATGCCAAGGGAGAAGCCCAGAAGGAAGGAAAAAGCTGTCTTTTTGCTCTGAGGGACTCCATTGCATACCTGCTGCATGTCACCTACACAGATTAAGGGCCATACAGCAGACAAAGGACTTTCCATCTGCAAGTCGTTTGCATGATGAGATTAACTGCCTTCCCCACCCCAGACAATAGGAGAGCCATACACACAACAATGCCAGGGCCATCAGCTACCTGGAGACACCATCTGCCTGCCAGCCAGCCTCCTCTGCCCAGCCCTCAGGTATCCAACGGACAGCGTAGCCAATAAGATTTGAAATTGACACTGACACAGCCAGCTGGGAGGGTCAGTAGGTGTACACCGCCTGGCCTTCTCCGCCCAGCACCCAAGACGCTATAAAAACGCGATCTCTGGGCTGCTTCTGAGAACTCTACTACACCCCCACCTTGCTGCTGCGGAAACCACGACCTCTGTCTGTCTGCTTTTACCCTCTTAAGCCCCCATCCTGTACCCGAACCCTTGCCTCGCTTTGTTCCAGTCGGCCGCTGGAATTATACACGTGTGTGCTAGCTGGTCTAGACCGCGTGTCCCTTCTTCCATACTTCCTACCCTACCCTACTCCACTCGCTGGAAGACTTTAGGAGCCGCGCCTTGGAGGTAAATATTGCCCTCAACGAAACCAACGATAACCTGCTCATGCAATTGTGCTTTATCTATCTTTTATTCTTAGACCTTGAATGTATGTGTGTGTGAACTGTATTTGTTGAGTGAAACTGCTATTGAGTAAACAAAACATTATTCTGAAGCCTTGTTTCTCGCTTCTTTACTGGGAAGTTCCCGTGGCAGCCCATTCCCCGTAAACATAGACCGAAAGATCCCAAAGTAATTATACCTGTGGCGAAGTGCTTCACCCCTAGAGAGCATTTCGCCCAACAGAAGTGGGGGCTCGGTCCGGGATCGGTCCTGCTTGTCTGAACGAGCACGAGTCGACGCGTGTCTCGTCCTGACAACCAGACGTAAGGAAGAAACTGCCGCGAACTTCCAGTAGGGAGCGAAAAAGCTCAGAACACTGCACACACACGTGTGAGTGAAAGCTCTTGTGCGCTTGGCTCTAGTGAGCACTCTATTGTGGGAGGCTTTTTCCCCCTTCTCTCCTTCAGGTGGAGGTTCTGTGCCATAAGCACTAAGGAACCGCGAGGGTAGCCGCCCGAGCCCACGGCTAGGTCTAGCCGCTATAACCCGTGGTGACTCGAACGCAAGGGCCCTCCCATTCGAAGTCCTACAGGCTATCTCGAAGCCTATCTTTCGGCCTATCTTGCGGGTGGGAACCAAGAACGACAGTGTAGGGTGTTAGGAATTGCACCACACTGCACCGCAACACACCACCCCACGCAGGCAGCCATAAAGAGGAGCCGCAGCAAAGACTTAAAAATCCTCCAGAGACGTCTGGAAGCCCACTTCCCCGTCCCTCTCAGCTCTGATCAGCAGAGCGTAGCATTAAAGTGAGCAAAGAGGTCCGCTCGCTGGAGTATATTACTCCAAGGATCCAGGTCGGAGGTTTTCCAGAAGCCTTCCCGGGTTTATAGAGGTTATCCCGGCAGGATAGGTGTCCAAAACCCAAATACTGGTTTAAGAGAGTTATCCAGTTAGGAAGTGAGAGCTAGGCCAAGCCCACTATCCAAAACTCCAATTGAAGGGTTGGTGAGAACAGCCGAGGTGGAGGCAGAGACCTCACCGAAAAATCTCACATCTTAACGTTTTTGGTCATCGGAGGCAAGGGCGTGGACCCCACCTTTGCCAAAAACCAAACCTCACGGTTCACGAGGGTAACCGAGCCAAGCTCACCTCGCCCGCGAGGCAAAATAGTGTTAGGGAACTTAGGAAGGTTAAAAACACACCGTAAAATGGCGGACGCAACTTCCACCGCCTCCACGGAGATCCGCACAGTTGAGGATCTGCCCAGACTCGAGAAATGGGTCACAAAGAAGGGTTTAAACCCTTGGGCACCACAAGCTTTTAAGAAGGAGAACCCTCTCCAAGCCGCTCGAGACGCTTATCAAGCGTACTGTGAGCAGAAACACAGAAGCACAGCCGCTAAGGACCGGGCTGGTGCATGGGCATTTCTGCTAGCGCTACAGGAATCCAATGCCACCATCCAAAGGCTAAAACAAGAAATAGAGCAAAATTCCCAGAACTTCGATGCTAAAGTTAAGGCCATTAGAGAAGAGCATCGAAAGGAGTTGCAGGACAAAGAAGAGCAGCTTAGTACGGCTTGCGACAAACTTGAAAAAACAGAGACCGAGCTGGCAATAGCTCGCAAAGAGATTGATTCCCTTAAAGAGGGACATCAAAATGATGTGGAGGCTCTAGTGGAGCAACAGGAGGACGAGCTGGTCCACATGAGGATGGAACGCATGAATCTCATGCTAGAAAAGGCAGGGCTTGCTAGCTCAGCCCAGGAGGCAAAGAAAGTTGCCGCACAGGCACTAGAGAAGGCAGCCAAGGCAGAGGCGGAGGTCGCCAGACTTTCTGGCGACCTCGCAACTGCCCGAAAAGCGGCTCGCTACCTGGCCGACCAGGCAAAGGAGCGATACGTTCAGGCCAACCATGAGGCTTGCCACAAAGAAATCAATAGGCTCCGAGAGAAGCTCGGCATTAGAGAGGCAGTCATCAGTACAATTCACCCAGGAGGTCTTAGGGACCCAGAGGACACTGAAGGCGAGGATGTACCTACCGGTCATTCCTCAGCCTCAGCCCTGGAAATCCCTAACTCATGCCCGGTGAATCCTGTAATGACTAGGGAGCAAACCACAAGAGTGGGCAATAACACTACGGTGAAGGTTATCACCGAATCTAGGATATGGAAGCCGGAGGAGGCTAAGGCCATTGCCGACCAGGTCGGTCCCCTCACCAAAGACAATGTTTTGAACTGGCTAGCAACGGTAGCCACCGCCTACGGCAGCCTGAATGGCGAAGACCTCTCGGTCGTAGCCAGAAGGTGCGCTACAGGGGTCGATTTGGCGACCATTAACGCAGCCATAGCAGCCAAAATGCTGAATAAAGAAGACCAGTATACCTGGATGCGGGGAGTCTTAGAGCATCTCACCCCTGACCGGTCGTTAGAAGCACATTTTGTGATGGACCAACAAGGGCCAACTGAGGACCCCGAGATCTATATCACCAGGAAACAACTGTTAGGCATTTTATCTGAAAAGGTAGATCTGGACGATGATGGAATTCCAGACTATAATGACATAGCATTCAAAGATGCATTGCTAAAAGGTTTCAACCCCCGACTCAGCTGGCATTAAACGTAGACGTCCCCACAGATATGGATTGGGACCCACTACTGATTAAGATCAGGAGAGTGGCCACGTTGCTAAGAAGCACAGGCGCCATAAAAGTTCCCAAGGTACCCAGAAAGCTTAAAGAAAAATACAAAGAGGACGAAGAGCTAATACAAAGCATTACCTATGCTAATAATGGCCCACATTCACAGTACAATGTGGCGCAACCCCAGAAAGGTCAGACTTATAATGCTCAGCAGAACTACCAGCAGCCCTATAATTATAGATCCAATAACCATGGACGAGGCGGTTACCGAGGAAAATATAGAGGCGGTAACCGGAACTACCAGGCGCCTGCCCAAGCAAATTGGCAGCCCGCCCAGCCATCAGCTCCGCAAATGCCACCCCAAAATGCCCCACAACAAGCTGGACCCATAAACGGGCAACCAGTACGAAATCCCCAACAGCCTCCCGGCCCCAATGGACCGCGGCAGGACTGGCACCAAGGGGGGGGGCAATACATGGACGAGTTACGATGGAATGCCTGGATGGAACTCAAAGAGAGAGGGTTCGACATGAACCAATTTGACAAACAACCAAACTCAGTGCTCTTCAGGGCTTTAGCCGACAGTGAGTCGCAAAACAGCGCCCCCATGGCTCCTGTGGTGACGACTAAGGAAGTCACCACGTCACCCGACCAGTCTCTTCGCTAGGGATGCCCGGAGCCCCGCACACTTCCGCAAGGAGCACTGGCGCAGCTTCAGCCAGACTCCTGGGGAAGACCGACAGTCCTAGCAGGCATAGGGGCTCCCGGGAAAATTAAAAAGCCTGCAACTCTTTTGGTAGACACTGGAGCTTCAACTACGGTTTTGCACCCTAATTTCGCTAGGGAAGGTCAGCTCACACGGAGAACTATCTCTCTCCAAGGATTTGCCGGAGGCAATCACACCGCTAGGGTATGGAAAGGTATTCCCTTAACTGTGGGAAAACTTTCTACCAAGGTGGTTGCCTGCGACAATCAGGGAGAAGATGATGGGATTTTAGGAGCCAATTTCTTTCGCGACCATGGGGTAACAATTGATTTAGCCAATGGTCTCCTGTGGAAAGTTCCAGGGGGCCCTGACTTTATCAATGCCATCCATAGGTGCGCAGCCCTAAAAGCCCCACTGCCCGTATTTACGGTGCAAACTGACCCTTGGGTGCAAGAGTTCCCAGAAGTATGGATTACTGACAAAGCGGAGTGCGGTACAGTTAAAAATGCCTGCGTTCTTATCGAAGGCAAAGACCCTCCGCCACAAAAACAATACCGCTATCCGATAGAGGCAGAAATCGGAATAGCCAAGACCATTGAAGGCCTCATCAAATGGAATGTAATTAGACCCATGCAGTCCATCTGCAATGCTCCCCTGTGGCCCGTTCTTAAAGCGGACGGAGTCACATGGAGGATGACGGTCGACTTTCGGGCTCTGAACTCAACAACGCCCCCGGTGGCACCGGTTGTGGCAAAATACAATGAAATCGTAGCGGCCATTGCAGCAGGCTCCCGCTACTACAGTGTGATAGATCTGGCCAATGCGTTTCACTCTATCAGACTCCATGAGTCATGCTGGTATAAGTTCGCTTTTACATTCAGAGGCCAGCAATACGCTTTCATGAGAACCCCACAGGGATTCCATTCCAGCCCGGCCATATGCCATGCACACGTTGCGCAGATGTGGGAACACCTCCAGCCTGACTCTAGAGACCATGTCCTCTCGTATGTGGATGACGTGTTAATCCACGCATCTACTCGAGAGCACGTGGAGGAGATCACTCGAGAGGTGCTCAATCTCCTCCGAGACACCGGGTTCAAGGCAAGCCGGGACAAAGCGCAGCTTGTACAGACAACAGTAAAATATCTTGGCCTAACATTGGGACCAGAGGGCCGGACTCCGGACGCTCAAAGGCTAGAGACCATAGCGAAACTGCCAGCCCCCACAGACGTCCATTCGCTACGAGCACTGTTAGGGATGTATAACTTTTCAAGGGACTTCATCGAGTCCTTTGCAGACAAAGCGCGCCCTCTTTACGCGCTCCTCAAGAAAAATGCCACATGGCACTGGGGCCCAGAGCAACAACAAGCGTTCGTTAGCCTCAAGCAAAGCCTAGCCTCTGCACCCGCACTTGCACATCCTGACGTAAGTCAGCCATTTTACATCCAACTGGCAACCTCAGAAAGAAGCATTGGAGCCACTCTCACCCAACTGCAGAATGGGATTCAAAGAATCATAGCGTATGCCTCTAAAAATCTTTCTGCAGCCGAACTGAAATTCACTCCCTGTGAAAAAGTTTGCTTGGCTCTGGTTTGGAGCCTGACACATTGGGAGTTTATCATAGGAGGTGCCAAGGTTATAGTCCAAACCACGCACACACCCCTGAAGTACATTCTTTCCGGAAAGGTTCAGAATGGACAGGTTTCAAACGCCCGCATTGCCCAGTGGACTCTAGCGTTAGTCAATAAGGGCATTGAATATAAGAAAGAGCTAAAAGAGCCGCCTGCCCCTTATGGGTTACTAATTACGGGGGAGGAACATGAGTGCCCATTACCAGTCCTAGAACACATTCCCTGGCCCGCTACATGGGGAGAGCCTCTCGAGGAAGCCCGGCAAAAAGGTTTTGTTTGCTGGTTCTGTGATGGCTCCTCCTTCCATGTAGACGGAACCCCACACACTGGGTTCGGTGCCATTCGAGTGCATGATAATTTTACTATCCAAGAAGCCGTGCGCCCACACTCCAGTCAAGCCGCTGAGGTGGCAGCCCTGCGAGCCGTCCTTCAGCACGAGCCGCGAGACTGCCCCCTCTCAATTTACACCGATTCTGACTGGACAGCGAAAGCTGCGACAGTGTGGCTGCCGCACTGGGAGAAGCAGGAGTGGAAAAACTCCGAAGGAAAGCCAATAGCACACCTACCAGTGTGGCTCGATATTGTGGCTCTCCTCCGAGAAAGAACTGCACCTACCCATATCACACATGTAAAGGGACATCAGAAACATGGACACTGAAATTGCTTTCTGGAACGATGCCGCGGACAGGCTAGCCAAAGAAGCCGCTTTCTTACCCGTCATCGATAGTGCCACCTCACAGCCCATTCAGGCAGTCACCACCAGGCTTAGAGCCAAGGCAGAGCACAACAGGGATCCCTTGCCTCCAGTTTTTGTGGACTTAGGCGAGTTACAAAGGAATGATTCTGACGTCATGGCACTTCTTTCCGCTGGTAAAGACCCTACAGGGAAATACCAAATCCTAGAGTCTGAAGGAGTAGTCTGGGCCATTGACAGCAATGGCGATCGTCACTGGATCGTACCGGTAGAGGTGCGCAGCGACCTCATTCAGTTCATACATGAACAAGGCCATAGAGGAAAGGAATTAACTTTTGAGCGTGTGAGGGATACTGGCTGGTGGCCAGGCATCAGAAGGGACGTTTCCACCTGGGTGGACAACTGCCTTCCGTGTGCCATGGTCAACGCGGATTCCTCCGGCCCAAAAGCTCCCCTCTACCACCAACGGATTGAGGGCCCCTGGGCACGCATCCAAATCGACTTCATAGGCCCACTCCCTATGACTAAGCGTGGAAACAAGCACTGCCTTACGGTCATCGATCCCTTTTCAAAATGGATCGAGGCGTTCCCCTGCAAAAATAACACTGCCGCCATGACGGCAAAACTTCTGTTCAATAACATCTTTGCCAGATGGGGGCTCCCTAGAGTCATAGACAGCGATTTGGGCAGCCATTTTGTTGGTGACGTCACGCAACAACTGTGCAAGGCGCTTGGAATCCAGCAAAGGTTCCATATCGCCGCCCACCCCCAGTCTTCAGGCGCCATTGAGCGGACTAACCGCACCCTAAAAGAGGCCCTTCGAAAGATGGTGCGGTCCACGGGGAAAGATTGGGACGACAAGCTCCCCATAATTTTGATGGCCATTAGGGGAACCACAGCCAAACACGGATATTCACCACACATGGTGATGACCGGTAGAAGAATGCGCCTCCCGGAAGCTTTCTGGTTAGACTCTGACATGCCTTCTAACGTAGAACCCAAGGTGGCGAACGACTTATGGGTTGGAGAACTTTTGAATGAAATACTGCGCATACATCTTCAAGTTGCCAAAATGCTCGGCTACAGCCAATTGGCAGTTGACAAAAAGCTAGGATGGGTGCGCAACCCCCAGGTTTGGGACCCAGGGCAAGAGGTTATGTACCGCAAGTTCTCCCGTAAACAACATGCCCTCACCGCTAAGTGGGCAGGTCCGGTCCCCATAGTAGAGCGAATTAGCCCCGCCGTGTACAAGGTGGCGATTCCACGGAAGGACGGAAGCATTTGGAATAAGTTCTTCCATTGCTCACAATTGAAAATCTGGAAAGGAGAACCGCAAAGCCGCCCACCAGCCAAACCGCCAGACGTACCGCTGGCTCCTCTCACTGCCGCTCCTCAGCCCCTGCCGATCCGACAAATCTCGCTGCCCCTGCCTGCTTCAGAAACCCCACACCAGTACACGCTGGCAGACACATTCTTTGCTCATTTAGAAGAGACGCTAACCAGCACCCTCTGGGATCCTGGTTAGCGAGGGGGAGAGAGAGAGAGGTTTGTCCACAAGGAAACTGTAGAATGCATTTGTGTTGCCCCACTGTTATGGTTAACCTGGAAAGTTTAAAAGGCCCTATGGCACCAATGCTATTGTTCGTAGCCGCCCAGGTTACCTGTTACTTGGGTTATACGGCCCGGAACAGAAAGTTCCTAGGGTAGGTGAGATGGTAGCAATGGAATAAAGCCAGAGAGAATTTCGAGACCTGGAAAGCTACAGTGTGTCTAGAACACCAAGCCTGCCATAAGAAGGCAGAAGCACCAGACTCGACCCCAGCAGGGGATTTTTGCAAAAATGTTATTTCTTCTTAGCTCAGGAAGTCACAACCCTTCCACCTCTCGGTCTATGCCATGCCAGTCCTTTAATCTGGGTCGACCATGGCATAATCGAGAAGGAGGTGCGATTTACGCACCGCGCTTCCTTCCCCTCCGTTTTTTGTTTTTGTTCTCCCCGAGGTGAGGTTGCATAATCTATTTTCTTACAGAAATACAACAATGAACAAGACTCCACGTTTCTCGAGAGGAGTAAGTATTGTGGAAATGGCATGTGCTCTGTTATTGTTGGGAATATTAGGACTAGGGAAAATGCAAGCAACCAGTCCAGAACAGAAGTTACTCCAGTGGAACTGCATAGGAAAAGGTGTAGATTTAAACATAACTTGCCTAGAGGATGGACTAACCCCGGCTACACGTATAGAGTCAGAAGGCTTCGTGTATGCCACATCCATGAAAGATTTTATGGAAGACTGCCTTCCACCCAATATGGTTAATTGTACTCGGGAGAAACCTAAAAATGCTATTTGGATATGCCCGTCAGAAGGAGACTTAAGAGAAAGGCTCATTATGCTCCTATGCGGTGGCAAAATTCCAAACACAGAAAAATCCACATGCGAGACAGCCATAGTTTCGGCTGCGGTGTGGAATATAGGTGACCCTCTCCAGATCATTTTAACCATTGGGACCAACAAAGAATTGTTGACAAAAACAGATCTGGCAGTTATGCTAATAGATCCACAGGAGAAACAGCAGATATTCCACTTGGAGAACTGGACTCAGGTAGACTGGGGCATGGATGCGTCCATGACGTCTGTAAAAGGACCCCCCGAATGGATGGTTGACTTGAATAACACCCCATGTAAACCCATTTTCATGGAACGTGCCTATGACACCTTAGGACTTCTAGTAATTAACACAAGGCACGTGGAAGGGAATTACACACTCACCCTAGAGCACTGGAACACCAGCATCACTTTCGACCCTCTCATACAGAACCTAGAGAGTCTCGCTAACCTAAGAGACCCTGTGGTAGGCTCACACACCGTTAAGTACCAACAATCAGAGCAGGTACTTATACGGCCGCAAATGCATGTTAGGAAAATCATTATAAACATGAAAAATCTAGAGGTTGCCCCAAATTCGGATAAAGCCACTTGGACACAAAAGTTATGTGCCCAATATCTCCAGCCGTTCAAACAAGGCTGGGAGAACTGGCTTATCCTGTGGCAAACCCAAGACATATCAGCGAGGCGTAAGAGAAGCGCCGCTGACTGGCTGGCACCCATAGGAACTGGGACTGCAGTCTTAAATTCGGCTAATCTAGAAATCTTAGCTAATAAGGTTTCGCGGGTAGGGTCAGACCTCTACAATCTGGCCATACCCATGTCTCAATCCTTTCATGCATTGGCAGATCTACCACATCGCACTAACCCACTCCTAATCGAATGGGAGCACATTATGGAGCACGATTTCTATACCCTGGTCAAAGGCATCCAGTCTCTCCAGAGAAACATATCATATGCACTGGCATGCACCCAAATGCAAGCTATGAATGTAATCACTGCCACTAGCATAGTAACGCAAGCTATGGCAGGGGAGATCCCATTAGAAATCCGGGGACTCCTACACAGAAAGGTGACCGAGGAGGAAGCCAGGCTAGCAGACTGGTGGACCCTCGCGAATGCTACATACGCACCGACCACACACACGCTGACCCTGATCATAGTCACAGCAAGCGCCAAGGAAAGCTTCCACATACATCCAGTGGTCCCCCTTGGTCTGCAGGTCGATAGACGCACAGTGTTGTATGCCAGGAACAGCCAGAGGTGGGCTAGAGTCACTTCTGACGGCTGGCAAACTGTCAACGTTGAAGGCTGCAGACACAAGGAAACCCTGGGATTCATCTGCGAGGATGAGGCGCTGGAAGCACACCACCCCTGTGTGGCTCCCCTTAAGGGAACTGACGACATCTGTCAGTTTGAGGCTGCAGAGGAAACCTCATCAGCAGTAGTGTACATTGGCAAAGCCTGCGTGTGCATTCGCACCCACTGCTCTTTCATCTACATCAATGCGCAACACATTCAGCCGATGCTTCCTAAGATCAATAGGTGCTTTTGCCAAGTATTTGCAGTGGAGGGCTGCGATTTCCAATTTGAACCCCCTGTTTGGGTCAAACAGGAGATGCAGTTCTCCCCGGAGCTATACGACACCATCACGCCTATACCACTAGGGATAGGTCTGGAAGTCATCCAGGAATTATTAAGGCACCCGGAGCTACGCCGCAAATTAAAAGAACTAGAAGCCGCTGGAGAGAATGCCACTTTACTGGTAGCACACAATGGAGCAGAGATTGCAAACTTGGCCATTGATATTCAGAAATCATCCCATTTCTCCTGGTGGGAATCTCTTTTTGGTTGGTCTGAAACTTCGAATGGAATATTAAATATTATGCTCCACCCCATAGTAATAATAGTGGCCATTCAACTGCTATGCATACTTGCGATAATAGCAGTGGGACTATGGGGCCGATCCCAAGTCAAACAAATCCAGAAAATGACATCACGGCTGTGCCAACCAGCCATTGCGCTCCTACAGCAACCTGATCCGCCTCACCTCTAATAGAAGTCTTTTGTTTCTGTGTATTGTCTATCTCTTCTTACTTCTCCTTGCTTTTCATGTTATGTGTATATTTGTGCTTACGTCCCTCTCCCGCCTGCAAAAGGTGCAAGAGAGAGAGAGCCCACTAGCCAATGTTTCCAGCTTTCTATTTTTCTGTTTTTGGAACCAGAAAAGGGTGGGCTGAAGAGCCCGAGGTAGCTGGGGAATCGAACCGAGAGTCATGCACAGGTTGCTTGGTGGCTGGGGTGCGAGATGGGCAAGTTCTGGGGCTCGAGGAACTGCTCGCTGCCACTCGGACGTGCCATTTCTCCCTCCGCCACACTGGCAGATGAGAATGCTCGAGGGCTCCCAGCCTGGTGAGCCACGGCACCGCCTTGCCCCAACAAGCCTGACTTTTGGAAGCCCGATGTTTTGAGTGGCTTCCTGGTCTCTAGGAGGGAACATGGCAACCAAGCTACCACTACCCATTGGTTGTCCAGCCTAGCCAACTCCCATTTGACTCTCCGATTCGCCCCTCCAAATTATTTTTGATTTTTAATAATTTTATATGTGCCGCAAAAGCCAAGTACCCATCAGGCTTTGCGCAACTGATTTGCACACCGGGACCCCCGACCATGAATTATTCAGCCCAGGGAACAAGCCACTCCATATGTGGAGGGCCCTGGAAGAGTCCATTTTCGGACTAATCCAAAGCGAAAAGGGGGCATCCCGCAACGTTTTGTTTTTCCTTTTGGTTTTTCCTTTTGTTTTTATTTTTATTCAGTCCTTTTGTCCAACAGAGGTGGGGAGCCCCGTCGAAGCCCCATGGGGACTCCCCCAGTTAGAAGAGGAATGATCCACAGTCATTCCTCCGGAGCCGGGTCCCACGACCGCTCATATGGCTCCCAGTTCAAAAGTATATCGCCGCGAGCGCAAACCCAGGCTTCTGTGCGCTCAAGGGGGGTGGTGATGTAAAATCGGCAGCCTCCGAATTGCTCTGAGGCTGGCCGAAAGCGCCCGACGCCGGCGGCTCCAGTCTGGCTGAACCACCAGGGCTTGACTTCTTCCCCTCCCATCTCGTTCGTTTAAAGATCGGCTTTCGCTATCCAGCCGTTCAAACCTCCCTTCCATCCTGGGAACCAGGGAGGGTTTCTCAACTAATCATGTGCTTAATCTTTAAAGCTCGGGACTGTGCGGACCCCACAGAGGACACCGAAATTGGTTCGGCCGAGTCCTGCTTCTAACCTCAGGGCCCGAAACAGCACGCCTGCTCACACGCCTGGCGGTCCCGCCGATGGTCCGCCTCCGGGAAGATGGACCAGGATTGCATGGCAGCAAAGCCTCATTTATGGACTTTTCTTGTGCCTAGCCAGCATCCTGACGGTTGCCATCCTGACCGAAGCTGCCCCAAAGCTCACCCCGGGAGCGCTGAGAAGGACATTTATCCACCTAGCCCTCCGCTTCTGCAAATGCGTGGAGGACAAGATAGCGCATGAACTCTTGTGAAATGTTTTCCTTTTCGTTTTTGTGTGCTTGTCTGTTTTATAAGTTAACAGTGTGAAGTTAGTCTAATAGGCGTGTGTAGTTTTCGTTTGAAATGTTTTCTTAGGATGTTTTCTTTATTTAGGCTTAAGTTAAGGTTGATGTGTTTAAATGTATTGTGTCTTGCCATATTTACCTCTGATGGCAAAAAGCCACTTCCAGCCAACACCAATTAGGCGTAGAGTAGCTACTCTTACTGGCATGCATTACATACAACACCAGTGTAGATCGGATACCTGAGTGGCAATGGCAACCAGACGACCTCGCCTGTTTGCCTGCCTGCCTACTGCCGCTACCAGAGGACCAGACGCAGATGCCAGAGGCCCAGACGCTGACCAGATGTGGATGCCAACGGAACCCTGAGACGACGTTTCCATCGAAGTGTGTATGTGCAGACGATGTCATCTGACGCTGCCACGTCTGCAAGGGGGGGATATGTTAGCCCCGACGCCATTATGGGGCTTTGTTACGGACTGTTTGCTGTTGCCACATGGCCTGTGTGCTTGTTAGACTGTAAAATGGATGCCAAGGGAGAAGCCCAGAAGGAAGGAAAAAGCTGTCTTTTTGCTCTGAGGGACTCCATTGCATACCTGCTGCATGTCACCTACACAGATTAAGGGCCATACAGCAGACAAAGGACTTTCCATCTGCAAGTCGTTTGCATGATGAGATTAACTGCCTTCCCCACCCCAGACAATAGGAGAGCCATACACACAACAATGCCAGGGCCATCAGCTACCTGGAGACACCATCTGCCTGCCAGCCAGCCTCCTCTGCCCAGCCCTCAGGTATCCAACGGACAGCGTAGCCAATAAGATTTGAAATTGACACTGACACAGCCAGCTGGGAGGGTCAGTAGGTGTACACTGCCTGGCCTTCTCCGCCCAGCACCCAAGACGCTATAAAAACGCGATCTCTGGGCTGCTTCGGAGAGCTCTGCTACACCCCCACCTTGCTGCTGCGGAAACCACGACCTCTGTCTGTCTGCTTTTACCCTCTTAAGCCCCCATCCTGTACCCGAACCCTTGCCTCGCTTTGTTCCAGTCGGCCGCTGGAATTATACACGTGTATGCTAGCTGGTCTAGACCGCGTGTCCCTTCTTCCATACTTCCTACCCTACCCTACTCCACTCGCTGGAAGACTTTAGGAGCCGCGCCTTGGAGGTAAATATTGCCCTCAACGAAACCAACGATAACCTGCTCATGCAATTGTGCTTTATCTATCTTTTATTCTTAGACCTTGAATGTATGTGTGTGTGAACTGTATTTGTTGAGTGAAACTGCTATTGAGTAAACAAAACATTATTCTGAAGCCTTGTTTCTCGCTTCTTTACTGGGAAGTTCCCGTGGCAGCCCATTCCCCGTAAACATAGACCGAAAGATCCCAAAGTAATTATACCTGTGGCGAAGTGCTTCACCCCTAGAGAGCATTTCGCCCAACAAGGGCACCAAAGGATGCTAATAAGCTCTCTTATGTGCCACCAATTTCACCCATGTTAGTACCATTATTTACCATAGTAGCCATGTCCGGCTGTGAGGAGGTAAATGTTAATAAAGGGTCATTTTGAAGTGGTGGTTCTTCAGGTTTCTAAGGGTGTTTTGGATTGTCCATGAAATCAGTGCAGTGCTTAGATGCTGGCTCCTGGGAGGTGAGGCTGATAAGAAATTCACAATCATCTTCTATTTGACTGGGCTCGGGGATGTGTTCTTTTCTGTTTCTCCTTAGCTGAGATGAAACTTTCAAATTCCTTAAAGGGGGGGGGAGGTCTTCCATTTTTGATGGAATGACTGTACCTACAGTTGCAGTCTATCACCTTTGTAGATGAGGTGCCTAGGAGACTGTCTAATCGACTGTGCATTGAACAGAACCCTGTCTGCAGTGCTCATGAGCTGAAATGATCTCTGGGTGGGGGGCTGGTAAAACAGTTCCACTTTGCTGCATGGGGGGGGTGTCTGCAGAGGAGCAGAAGGTCTGAGTTTCATGCAATTTTGGTGGCATTATGTGCCATGGCTGTGGGGAAGACCCTCAAATTGGCTGTGCATTGAACAGAATGGCATGCATGCACAGAAATGGTCCCAAAATGGTCCAACCCCCCCCCGGAACAAGAACCAGCAGCACCCTACCTGAAACTAAGCAATCACAGTCATTTTTGGCCTCCCGAAGCTAATATATATATATATTTTCCTCAGCACACACCTCTACTCTAGATGCAAGAAAGGTGGGCCTGAGAAACCCTTGTTTTTGCAATCCCATGAGGGCTGCAAAATCAGGAGCCCCCGAGACAACATACACCGCCAGTGGGATGTTTTTGGTTTGATGGGCCACAATCAGGCCCGTAGCCAGGATTTTTTAAGTCAGGGGGCATTTAAATTTCACTGGCTAATCGAATTAAAGGAATACCTGGCTCCTTTCCTGCTCTGGGGCCTTGGGCTGGATGGGAAGTTGGGGGCCTCACCAGTAAGTCAGGGGGCCTAGCCCCGAGATGTCCCACTGTGGCTACAGGCCTGGCCACAATTTACATAGGATTTCCTCTACAACTCTGTTTTGAACTGTGTTGTCTTCTTCGGAAATAAATGGAAACAACACAGGACCCTGGTTTGACTTCCTGTTACATGTAGGATCGTAAAGAGTTAGTGCCTTTCTTACTCTACTCACAGAAGTGAGTAGAAACGAGCAAGAGTCCAGTAGCCCCATAAAGACTAACAAAATTAGTGGTAGGGTAAGAGCTTTCATGAGTCCCTCCCCAGAGTGACTCACGGAAGCTTATACCCCGTTACAAGTTTTGTTAGTCTTAAAAGTGCTACTCAAGCCCATAGCAATGATTTATTTATTTATTTATTTTTAACTCAGGGGCCTTTGAATAAGTTGGGGAACACCCCACACAGACAACACCACACACCACCACCCCAAGGGAACATCACAAATAAAATAAAAAATTGGAAGTTGGGGGCCTTGGCAGTAATTCGGAGGGGCCGGGCCCCAAGATGCCCCACTGTAGCAATGAGCATTGCTACTGGACTCTTGTTCTTTTCTACTGGTGCAGACATACTAACATGGATCCACATCTTGATCTATCCCAGTAGTGAGGTTATTTCAACAGGAGTTCTGTTTATCCGGGCAACAAACAACATACACCAACTCTTCAGTTATGGGGAAATGAAAAGTAAAATGAAAGAACTGCAGATGCTAGAAGGTATTTTTCACAATTGCCCAGTGGGCTAACCATTCCCAAATACTTTACCATACTAACAGTGCAATCCCAAACAGACTTAAACCTTCCTAAACCCACTGACTTCAGTAGACTAAGAAGGGTGTCGCTCTGCTTAGGAAAGGTTTGAGAGTCTTGAGAGGCTGAATGATACGAGAAGTCAAATGGTCTTCCCTGATGACACCTGATTCCACAAAATATTGAGAATGCTTCCAATTTTTTTTTATTTCCTTAATCAAAACTTCTTCTGGGGTTTTGGAGTTCAGAAAGGCCTGATGTTGGTCAGAACTGATGTATTAGGAATAGGGATGATATGAGTTCCTTAGCAAACCAGTTTGACAGTGGAACATGCCAGGTTGGAGTGGGATTGTTATATGGTGGGGAGTTGTGACGTTGTTGACATTCCCATATTGTACTGTATACTTATTTGCTTAGTTTCACTTCTCACTTGTTATATTGGTTCCTGGCTGTGACTGGTATGTAGGGTTGATACCTGGAGATCTCCCGCTATTACAATTGGTCCAAGAAAATGTAGAAAATGGCTGCTTTGGAGGATGGACTCTATGGCTTTATACCCTGCTGAGGTCCCCCCAAACCCCACCCTCCACAGGCTCCACCCCCAAATACCCAGGTATTTCCCAATCCAGAGCTAGCAACCTAATAGTCAGTGTATAGCAGGGCCCAGACCAGGCCTTGCTTATGTTCTAATACAGTTCTGTTCTGTTTGTGCCTGGTGCTGTGGAGTTATTATAGGGATGATCAGGTATTATTGCCCTGTTGTTGGTCTGTTTGTTCACCACTGAATGTCTCGAATACCTGCTGACTATGTTTGCATCTTTCCCCCCCACAAAAAAACTGCATGCGTGAAAATGCTGATAATCTATACATGATATCACCAGCCATTAACGCTTACTAAGAACTGCTTAGAGAGAGAAAAAAAATGGATGGTAGGATTTTTTAAAAGCACATCATTTATTTCTGACCAATTTATATGATTTGTGACTGGTTTAACTGACTTTTTGAGCAATTACTTGCCAAGTGGAGCAGTGGAACACGGCGGGGGGGAGGACTTCATTGGTCTATGTGAGAACATGCATATGCCAAAAGCTAGTTGTGCTATACAGTACTGCTAAGAAGGAATAGCTGAAGTGTAAATGGATTTCAGGGCTCTTTTTGCAGCAGAAATTCCTTTGCACATTAGGTGACACACCCCTAATGTAGCCAATCCTCCAAGAGCTTACAGAGCTCTTCTTACAGGGGCTGCTGTGAGCTTTTGGAGGATTGGCTACATTAGGGGTGTGTGGCCTAATATGCAAAGGAGTTCCTGCTACAAAAAGTGCCCTGGATTTGCTTGCCTATTCAAACATCTGACCTTCATCATTCAGTATATGTAATGGATAAGTCTGTTGGTTTTTGACAAGACTCACACCTAACCTTTCTACATCAGCTTCTCTGCTTCCCCTTTACATTAGGAATTGACACTTGAAAGGCTCATGGTATAATTCACACCAAGCCTTGGCTTCCTGCCCCCACCCCCCTGGACTTCCCCATCGGATTTCCCGGTACAAGTTTCCCTTCCCATATCTATCTGAAGAAGTGAGCTTGATACACAAAAGCTTTTAGTGAAATAAATGTTGTTAGTCTTTAAGGTGCTACTAGACTTCAGAATTAGTTTTAGACATTCTAGTTAAACTAGAATTCAAGAGAAATGGAACTCAGGGCAGAGACAGAACTGGAATATCAATAAGAGAACAGAAGAGAGGAAATCTTCTTATCCCTAGTTAATGTTGTCCTGCAAATCTCACACACATACACAAAGCAGCCTTATACTGAATCAGACCAATGATCCATCAAGGTCAGTATTATCTGCACAGACTACTGGTGCCTCTCCAGGGTCTCAGCTTGAGATTTTCCACATCCTTTCAACTGGAAATGCTGGGGTTTGAACCCGGGACCTTCTACATGCCAAGCAGAGGTTCTACCACTAAGCTGGCTGCCCACTCATGGTGGTGGCCCACTAGAAGACTGATAACCTCTCTGATTTTGATAGATGAAGTAAAGGTAACTGCAGAAACATAGGAGAAGTCAATCCTGAGGCATGCACATCAGCCATTGCTCAGTTAGCAAAATAAGAACATTAGCTCTGAAGATACTGAAGAAACTGTATGGCGTGTGTGCAAAATACTGCCAATGGGCTTTTGAAGGCAAGAGACTTCAGAAGTGATTTGCCATTGCCTGCTTCTGTGCAGTAACCCTGGACATTGTTAGTGGTCTCCCATACTTCTTAGCTTCTGAGATCTAATGAAATCAGGCTAGCCTGGGCCATGGAATAGTAGAAGTGTCATAGTCGCCACTTGGTTGTACTTCTTTACTTAAGTTGACAGCTCTAGGCTGTACATTGTTGTGCATAAAATAAACTTGCGAAGGAAAGTTGCTTGATGGCATTTTACAGGTCGTAAACCAATCACCACCTAGCTCATGACAGCTTGCTGTTAAAAGCGATAAGATGGATGCATAGGTTTCCTGACGATGGTAGTTGTCTCTCTTTCTCATCAATTACTGTGGGGGTTGTTTTTTTTTTTTTAAACCTATGATTATAGGAAAAGACCTGTCACTTTTTTCTGCAGTTTGGCAGCCAGGTTCCTAAAATATATGTTGTGTATTGATAAGTCAGAACGGATTTATCTCTTGTAGTATGTGCAGAGCAATCTATGGAAATTTTTGGCGGGGTGGGGGAGGATTCATACACATCGTTAATAACTTTCTGTACCAGTTTGTTTCCCGCTGCAGACTTTTTTTGTTTCTTATATTTCTCCAGAAAGCACATCTTGCATTCGTTCACATTGCATGCATAATTAAAAAGCCAGATAATTCAAAACTCAGAGCAAATTGGTGGCTTGCGTAACAAAAACTAATCAGGCAAAATGTAGTAGCGCTACTGCTTCCAATTTACTCCTGGTTCCTCCCAATTTTGTTATATTCCTGGAATGACTTATAACAAACCTTCTCTATTAGCATATGCCCGGTGCACAGCATTAGCAGGAACAAAACAATATTTTATTGTAACATAGAACCTATCATGATGATTATGTCAGCCCCTGTTTTCTAAATCATTGCACTATCTACGGCTTAGTTCTTCTAGAACTTGCCATTTTTCTTTTATTCATTGATGAACTCTTTATACTTCTGAAGATACTTTTTTTTTTTTTATCATGGCTTTAACAGCCAGAGGAACAAAAGGATGCTAAACAGCACTGAAACAGTATGAAATGTTCGGTGTGGTTATATCAGTAATCTCTTTGGCGGCCTCTGAATGTGCTACTTTTGAAGCTCGTATCAAAGTTGGAAAGTATTCAGTGAAGTCCTGTTAAAAAGATTGTAACAGTATAGAAGAATATGTCAGTGAACCAGAAGTCATGTACAGTTGCAATATTCAATAAAGGGAGAAGACTCTAGGGGACTTGTTAGATATGTCCCACTCTGGATCTGGCAGCCCAGCTGCTGCCAGGGAGCATGAGGGTCAAGGGGAAATGGGACACCATGCTGAGGATAAGGGGAATGTGCCCTCAGAAGGGACCTCTTCTTCAGCTGGTGAACGGGTTTCCTTTCGTACCAAGGAACCGTCCCTGGGAAGGGTGGGAGGGGGCTCTTGGTAGTTGGTGATTCGATCCTTAGGCAGGTAGACACCTGGGTGGCGAACCCGCATACTGACCGTATGGTGACTTGCCTGCCTGGTGCGAAGGTAGCGGACATTACGCGTGTTTTAGATAGGCTGGTAGATAGTGCTGGGGAGGAGCCAGTGGTCGTGGTGCACGTCGGCACCAACGATGTGGGGAAATGCAGTCATGAGGTCCTGGAGGAGAAATTTAGGCTGCTGGGCAGGAAACTCAAGGCCAGGACCTCCAAGGTAGCCTTCTCAGAAGTGCTACCTGTTCCACGCGCAGGGCCGGAGAGAAAGGCACAGATCAGGAGTCTCAATGCGTGGATGAGACAGTGGTGTAGGGGAGAAGGGTTCAAGTTTGTTAGGCACTGGGATGCTTTTTGGGACAAGAGGGAGCTGTACAAAAGGGACGGTCTCCACTTGTCCCCAGAAGGAACCAGGCTGCTGGTGTTCAAAATCAAAAGGTGGCAGAGCAGTTTTTAAACTGAATAATGGGGGAAAGCCGACAGGAGATGAAAAGTCTCTGGTTCAGGATGGCTCATCTCAAAGAGATGAAGGGGTAGCTACTACTTTTATACAAGGAAATGGATTACAATTGTCCACTGAGACTGTGGCTAATGATAGGAACTGCCTGGCAAGGTCTCGAGGCAGCAAGAGGAAGGCTGTGGGCTTAACAAACATGGGAAACTATAAGTGTATATACACAAATGCTAGAAGTTTCCGAGGTAAAATCGGGGAGTTGGAATGCTTGGTGTTGGGGGGGAAATAGACATTGTGGGTATTTCAGAAACTTGGTGGGATGATGGAAAATCAGTGGGATATGGTGATTCCTGGTTATATATTATATTGGAAGGATAGGGGGGAAGGGTTGGAGGTGGGGTGGCTCTGTATGTCAGAGAGGGTATACCGTCCAGTAAGATTGAGAGGGTAAGAGAATTGGATTTGCTTCTGGAAATGCTATGGGTTGAAATAGTGGGTCCAAAAGGAGGCTTAACAGTGGGAGTTTGTTATTGCCCACCAGATCAAAAGATAGAGGAGGATTATAAAATGATGAATGAATTAAAGATAGCGACTAGACAAAATAACTGTGTTGTAATAGGCGACTTTAACTACCCACACATTGATTGGGTCAATATGAGTTCTAGTCGGGAAAAAGAGATTGCGTTTTTAGACACTCTCAATGACTGTGCTGTGGAACAGATGGTCACAGATCCTACCAGGGGAGAGGCGATCCTGGATTTGGTCCTAAGTAACACCCAAGACCTGGTGAGAGATGTAAAAGTGATTGCACCACTTGGGAACAGTGACCATAATGTCATTGAGTTTAACATTTGTACAGATAGGGAGTTGCCCAAAAAGACTGACACGACCACTTTTGACTTTAAAAGGGGTAACTTCTCTGGTATGAGGGGACATGTGAGGAAGAAATTGAAAGGAAGAGTGGAGAAGGTCAAAACCATTGGGGAAGCTTGGAGACTATTTAAAAAGACAATCCTAGAAGCTCAGAATAAATATATACCGCAGGTTAGGAAAGGTACAAATAGGTATAGAAAAAAGCCTGCATGGTTAACGAATAAAGTAATGCAAGCTGTAAAAGGTAAGAAGGATTCCTTTAAGCGGTGGAAAGCTAGTCTTAGTGAGGTTGATAAAAGGGAACACATGCTGTGGCAAATAAAAAACAAGTCTTTGATCAGGCAAGCAAAAAGGGAATATGAGGAGCATATCGCAAAAAACATAAAGACCAACAATAAAACATTTCTTCAAATACATTAGAAGTAGGAAGCCAGCCAAGGTGGGGCCCTTTGATGACCAAGGGGTAAAAGGAGTAGTGAAGGATGATAGGGAAATGGCTGAGAAGCTGAATGCATTTTTTGCCTCTGTCTTCACTGTGGAAGAGGAGAAGTGTTTGCCCACTCCAGAAGCACCGATTTCGGGAGGGGGTTTGAAAGACCTGAATCAGATTGCGGTGACAAGAGAGGAAGTCCTCCGACTGATGGACAATTTAAAAACTAATAAATCACCAGGCCCGGATGGCATTCATCCGAGAGTTCTGAAAGAACTCAAATGTGAACTTGTGGATCTCCTGACAAAAATATGTAATCTTTCTTTAAGATCTGCCTCCATTCCTGAGGACTGGAAGGTAGCTAATGTCACTCCCATCTTTAAAAAGGGCTCCAGGGGAGATCCGGGAAATTACAGACCAGTCAGTCTGACATCGATACTGGGTAAGTTGGTGGAAACTGTTATTAAGGAAAGAATTAGTAGGCACATTGATGAACAAAAACTATTGAGGCAGACTCAGCATGGGTTCTGTAAGGGAAGATCTTGTCTCACTAACCTGTTAGTGTTTTTTGAGGGAGTGAACAAACATGTGGACAAGGGGGACCCAACAGATATTATTTACCTTGACTTCTGGAAAGCTTTTGATACAGTTCCTCATCAAATGTTCCTAAGTAAGCTCAATAGTCATGGGATAAAAGGACAAGTCCTCTTGTGGATCAAAAACTGGCTTATAAATAGGAAACAGAGAGTGAGTATAAATGAGAAACTTTCTCAGTGGAGGGTGGTAAGCAGTGGGGTACCACAGGGATCAGTACTCAGTCTGATGCTTTTTAACTTGTTTATTAATGATTTGGAATTGGGAGTAAGCAGTGATGTGGCTAAATTTGCAGATGACACGAAGTTGTTCAGGGTGATGAAAACCAGGGAGGAGTGTGAGGCACTCCAAAGGGATCTGTTGAGGATGGGTGAGTGGGCGTCAACGTGGCAAATGGGGTTCAATGTGGCCAAGTGCAAAGTGATGCACATTGGAGCCAAAAATCCTAAATATAAATACACGTTGATGGGGTCTGAACTGGCAGAGATGGACCAAGAGAGAGATCTTGGAGTCGTAGTGGATAACTCGCTGAAAATGTCTAGACAGTGTGCAGCTGCAATAAAGAAGGCCAACGCTATGCTGGGGATTATTAGGAAGGGAATTGATAACAAATCAGCCAGTATCATTATGCCCCTGTATAAATCATTGGTGCAACCTCATTTGGAATACTGTGTACAGTTCTGGTCACCACATCTCAAAAAGGATATTATAGCATTGGAAAAAGTGCAGAGAAGGGCAACTAGAATGATAAAAGGGTTGGAACACTTTCCCTATGAAGAAAGGTTAAAATGCTTTGGGCTCTTTAGCTTGGAGAAACGACGGCTGAGAGGTGACATGATCGAGGTTTATAAGATTATGAATGGGATTGAGCAGGTTGAGAAAGAAGTACTTTTCTCCCTTTCTCACAATACAAGAACTCGTGGGCACTCTATGAAATTGCTGAGCAGTCGGGTTAGAACAGATAAAAGGAAATACTTCTTCACCCAAAGAGTGATTAACATATGGAATTCACTGCCACAGTAGGTGGTGGCAGCTGCAAGCATGGACAGTTTCAAGAGGGAATTAGATAAACATATGGAGCAGAAGTCCATCAGTGGCTATTAGCCACAGGGTATAGATGGGAACTCTCAGTCTGGGGCAGGTGATGCACTCTATTCTTGGTGCTGGAGGGGGCAGCAGTGGGAGGGCTTCTGGTGCCCTGGCCCCACTGCTGGCAACTGGTATATTTTGGCCGCTGTGTGACAGAGTGTTGGACTAGATGGGCCATTGGCCTGATTCAACATTGGCTTCTCTGATGTTTCTTATGTATATTTATTTTATGGATATTTTCTCTCCCTTTCTGTTACACATAACATGCATTCTCGTTGGTCTTTAAGGTGCTACTGGACTTGAATACAGCTCTTGTACTGTGGACGGACATGGCTGCCTTCTGACACATAATCCGCAAGGCCTCTTACGACAACAACAACAAGAATAAAAACAACACAGCAAGGACAATAAATCCGTTTCCCGCATGCTTGGGGACAAAGCTCCCATCAGAAAACTCACAACTAATGTAGGACTGAAGATCCTCAGTTGGACACAGACACATCCACATGACTTCTTAACATGCATTCGGGCCACATGTCATATGGCTGCCAGCTCCGATTTGGGAAATTCCTGGAGATTCAGGGGTGGGGCTTGGGGAGGACAGGGTTTAGGGAGGAGGGGACCCAGCAAGGTATAATGCTATAGATTCCATCCTCCAAAAAGAGCCATTTTGTCCACTGAAATAAGATCTCTGTTGTCTCAAGATCAGTTGCAATTCCAGGAGATCTCTGGCCCCACCTATAGATTGGCAACCTTAATATATAGATATAATAATATATAATTATATATAGTTCTAAGCACAGCATTCCTTTTTTATATAATATTTTATTGATTTTATACTCTACATCCTAAAATCTAAAGGAAAGGGTACAGGGGAATACTACCACTAACTTAAGACAAAAATTTTACGTTAGGATACAGATAAGTAAATCACTCCTGCAATAACAATAATATACTAAAGAATATAGTGACATACTGAAGGTTATAAAAACAAAGAGTCCAAGCACCTGCAAGATAGAATTTAATTATGCTGAAGTCAAATATTTTGTAATCCAGAGTAAATTGTTTATTTCTTCTGCTTCTTTTTCTTCACTTTTGATAATTTGGGTGCTGCTGCTCCTTTATTAGACTCTGAAGCTGAACTGCTGGAGTCACATGAAGTATTATCCGACTCTTTCTCACTGGGTTCGTCTCCTTCCTCCAAATTTGGGTCTTCGTCTTTATCCGCACCCAATTGCAGCTTCAAGAAATTTTTGACCTTTAGGACAGAGTCAATTTTAATTTCCTTATCCTTATATTTGAAGAAAGGTCCTTCTGGAAAGCTCCATCTGTAGACTATTTGTTGATTTCTCAGGAAAAGAATTAAGTCTTTATATTGACATCTTTGTTTCCAGATCTCAAATGGAATGTCTTTTAAGACTTTAATTTCTTCCTCATTGCTTTTAATGTTTTTCCTGTTGTAGCTTTTAAAATGTTGTTTCTCATTGTTCTCTTAGAAAATTTAATATAAATTTCAACAGGTAGTCATAAAATCAGGGTATGTACGATATGCCAAGTCCATGTCACTCTGGAGATCCTCTTGTTTTAAGTCCAAAATTGAAGCTATTGCTCCACTTAATGTTGTTTTTAAATCTTCTCCCTTCTGTTCAGACACTCCTTGGAAGCATAGAGTGTGCATAGATCTTTCCAGTTGCAGTTGTAATCATTGATTTTTGTCCATGTTTCTTTCTTTTTTGATTTCTTCCAGTTCTTGCTTAATATCTGTAGTCTTTGTTTCAACTTTCTTGATTCTTTTGTCTGTCTGTTTGGCCTTTTTTTCCTTATGGGCGAGTTGATTTTGCATGGAATCTAGCTTGTTGTTAATGGTTAACATCTGCTCCAGCAGAGGTTGCAATGCTGCAGCAAGCACATTAGAAAAGTCTGTGGCTGCTTCTTGTGTCTGGGGGGGAGTCGTTGGTA
This sequence comes from Gekko gecko, assembly GCA_029375565.1. Classification (NCBI taxonomy): domain Eukaryota; kingdom Metazoa; phylum Chordata; class Lepidosauria; order Squamata; family Gekkonidae; genus Gekko; species Gekko gecko. The sequence goes on along the minus strand of JAPDNY010000004.1, from coordinate 192,456,783 downwards.
CAGAACTTCCAGGAGTCAGTTTCTTTTTTTCCAGTGCTGTCCTCCTCCCTCTCCCAGACATCTTGTTTACAAAGAAGAAAAGTTTTATTTTTAAAAGTAAAGTTTATCTGGATTCAACATTTCTTGGCTTAAAATGTAGCTTTCAAGCTCAGAAGGAGTCGATTCCATTTTTTTCTCTCTTTTCTAAAATGCTTAAGAACCACCCTATTTTGAGGGGGGGCGGATCTCCAACCCTTCCCCGCCCGCCTCTCCTTCTCGGATCAATTTAGCAGACTGAGATTTCTTCGCTTGTACAGGGGTTTGATTGACTCACTGTTTAGACGATTTCAATTGTTGCCGGGGTTACTTTCACTTATTTTCCTGTCCGCTTGTCCAGAGGCCGGCTCTGGTTGCCATGTTTGCTCAGAGATGCCAGGGCCTCTTGGGGTCAGGCAAGCCTCAATCCCTCAGCCATCGCCTCAGGAGAGGCTTATCCCGGCTCCCCAGGCTGAGAGTCTCCTACAGAGACTCTGCGGGGGCCTGGAACCGGCCAAGACCTCTCCTGAACACCTCAGCTTGGCACATCTCCATCAGAGAGTCAATGGGACACGTCAAGGTGCAAGCCACCAAAACCCGGAAGTCCTAAGCACAGCATTCTATCCAGCCGTGGTCCCCTAGGGCACGCTAGCATTGAACCCCAACTGTGGTTCCATCCTGTCCCTCATTCACACACCCAATCTTTTGTGACAAGTTAAAATTAATTGTCCTCTAAAATTCAGAGGAATACATGATTCTCCCCTAAAATTTGTTGGAAATGTATGGGTTGCAAGGTCTCAGATTCCAGCCATTATAGGGCTAACTCTGTTTACCTTTCTATGCTTTTGTTTAGACTGACCTGGAAGGGAAACCTGGCACAGAGCCAATCGGGAGAAAGCCCAGGAAAACTGGTCTGTCTTGTAACACTGACTGGTTAATGTAATCAGGTGACTTCCTTTCTGGGGATCAAGAAGAAGGAGATTCTCCATTGTTGTGTACTTGTTGTGTGACCCTGCTTTCTAGAAGTAGGATGTGAAAATGTAACTCTAGACATGTTTGTTACTTTGTAGGTTTCCTGTGTACCTTTTACCCTTAGAAATAAAGCTTTTAAACGGAAAGAAATGTCTCCTCTCCAGTGAAGCAAAGATCCATTGTAAACTCTGAGTAATTAAGTATTTTTGACTATTTTCTTTTTACCAACAAAATTTGGAGGGATACATAAAACCACCCATTCTAACACTTTAAAATTTAATATCAGAATTGTCATAATGATCCTATCATTGCTCTTCTCTTGTCCTCCCCTGATCCCCGTCTGCTCAACTAACAATATACCTACCTATAGCAATTGTTTTGCTAGAGTTACTACTGTAGTTGAGTGTGAGGCTGGGGGTTGTTTGTTTGATCATGTCAAAAGTTTTAGAAGTTTCATTGTTCTTGAACATTTTGCATTTCGTATTGAAAGAAATGCCTCCCGGCCTCCCTTAATCTTATTCAGTAGTTTTTGTACCTGAAGGAAGATGGGAACAATACACTCTACCATCCTGCCTGTCCTTCTGAGCATATATTTCATTATGTACCTTCTTTTCTTCTACTGGCTTTTTTATGCTTAGCTTGAAAAGCAGCTGAGAAAGCAATAGTTGCTTCTCTCGACTTTTTTCCCCATCATTTTGGCTTTTACAATTTCTTATAAAAGCTGCAAATACCATATTATGTGGGGCATAGATAGGCATTTTCTCCTGAAGCTACAGAACCAGAATTCAGTGGATATTTCTTTGGGCCTCCCAAAGATCCTAACCTTTTGTGTGTTCTGGAAGAGCATTGCTCTCAACAAAGGAATTGTAAATTTATTATTTATAATATTAAAACGGCGTGGTTTAAAGTGGCTTACAATAACAGGGTTTGTTTTTTTGTTTTTTAAAAAATAATAATTAAAAACAAAAATAAAATTGCAAACCCCAAATCTCTGCTCCCCTCCTTCCCTTAAAAGATGGTCGCCCTTCAACCCCCCCTCAAAAGCCCTGGGAAACAGGTAGGCCCTGCAAGGAGCCCTCTTCTGTTCAGGGAGCCCATTCCACAGAGCCAGAACCAAGATGGAAAAGGCCAAAGTGCTGGCCATAGACAGATAGGCCAGAGGTGTCAAACATGCGGCCCCCAGAGGGCTTCAATCAGGCCCGCAGTGGAACTGGCTGTCTTCTGCTTCTTCGTCTAGTTCTGCTGCTGCTGCATCATCGTAAGTTTGCAGCCTACAGATACACACCTGAACAGCAATACTCAGAATTCCAACAGCACAGACATTTTGATGCAATAATTCAGAGCAAGAGGTGTCAGTTATCAGACACTGTTAAATAAACAAAATATTGCAAGAGTGTTAATGTGTTAAGCACGTTTTAAGTAAAAACAACAACACCCTTTGTGTTTGTGTCCTTTATAAAGTTTATGGCTGAGTTCAGACTGGCTGTTTGCCCCATTATAGCCACGTTTCAGCCATGTTTTACCAGTGGATTAAAGGGGACATTCACACAGGCACATCTGCCTGGCGTTCCCCACTCGTAGTCAACCCGTGCTGTTATGCTTTGCTCCCTCATTTAAAAGATACCTGGAAAAAGCAGTAGGAAATCCCTGAGAGCCCATTTATCCTGCTTTGTTCCGCTTCTGGGAAGTATGAATGCCAACCTGAAAAGCCGGGAGCAACCCGTGTTGCGCATAAGGCAGCAGTGATATGATTGGCTGTGCTCCGCTCTGCCACCCAATGCGGTGCCGGCGCAATGGGATCCTCCCCAAATCGGCCAGATGCACATGTGTGCATGAGCGCATATGCGCTCATCCACACATGCACACATAGCCAAATTACCAGGGGAAAGCCATTTACAGCCGCACCTCCGGGGCAGCAGTCTGAACGCTCCCGCGCGCCTCCTCCTGGTATGGTCCCGCATCAGTCGGTGCATTATGACCGGGAAAACCTGGAACAGTTTGTTCTGGGGCTTTTTTTGCCATGACTGGCTCCCACTTCAAACTGTCAGTCTGAACTCAGCCTATATCTCCGCTACCTGGCATTACATTTTATGACACGTGTGGCCCGGCCCAACAAGGTCTCATTTATGTCAGATCCGGCCCTCATAACAAATGAGTTTGACACCCCTGAGAGAGGCCGTCCTAAGTGGTAGGATAGCCAATAGATGGCTGCCTGGTGACCACAGGGAGCACACAGAGACACGTTCAAGGTGATGCAATTTCCTTGAAGGAAACAATTTTTTTTAGAAGCTTTCTCTTTAGTGGTCCTTGTTTTATTATTTTTTTAAAATGTTTTAGGAGGCTTTCAACAGTACCTGCAACAAATGAAGGATGGCTTCATGGACCATCTGTTGTAAAGGGATGTGGGCAGGGTTTGTCCCCAGTGCAACACTCCGCCCAAAGAGAGAAGTTTATTGTTCCCAATGCAGGAGAAAGTAAAGGTGTTTATTGCACAGCACCACCGGGATGAAGGCCTCCCTTTTGTGTGGGATGAGGATCGAGTCTTGCTTCCTGTATCTCAGATTGTGGCCCATTTATATCTCGTAGAACTCACTGAGACCTGAGGGAGCCCTCTATCTATACGGGCTCACTTACAAATCCCTATGACTATATTTTTGTTTTGAGACATGGATTTTTTAAAGCAAGTTAAGAAAAAAAACCCTTCAAGGTGAATAAAAACGGACGCATTTCTGGAGCAGACCTAACACCCACTACTTTCCATTCTGAAAATCTGAGAGTGGTGTGCACAGCAGTCCCTCAAGCCATTCTAGCACTCGTCCTCATTGGCTTTGAGGCCCGATACTGGGAGGATGCCAATATCTTGTCTCAGTAAAAATCAATCCTGAAATTGTTTTGACTTTCACTTTCAATAGGGATGGATTCAGATGTGCAGTTGTGTTGATCTGAAGCATCAGAACAGAGTTCAAGTCCAGTGTGATCTTTAAGACCAACAAAGTTTGATTCGAGGTATAAGCTTTTGTGTGTACATACTGTTCTTCAGATACACTGAAATAGAAGTTACCAGTCCATAACCCTCTACCTATATGTGTCCTCTGGACACATTCCATGTTGTCAACAGATCTTAAGCCTTTCATCAGTCTAGAAGGTTACTGGGCTCCTATTCTAAGCTTCTTGCTATGCAGTTGTCCAGTCAAAAAAGTATAGCTGTTACATAAAATGATCTTTTCTACAACTTATTACACCCACACACTCAAGCATTCTACCCAGAATAAAATTTAATAGAAATCACTCACGTTCAAAATATTAAATACTGTTTTGTGAATGCATCTGACTATAAACCTTATTCTTCCTGCCTAACTGCATTCATTCACCTTGCTTCTCCCCATACATGAAAAATGAGGGGTTTGATCAGCATCTGTAGTATTAATAACAATTGCCATATTTTTGGATATTATATTTCACATAATGATAGCTGCTGGTCTTTTGGAGAAAAAGAGGTGTGTTCACAGAACAATTTGTTAATTTTGAAGGAAGTGGAAATGTGGGTTTCTTTTGAGGCCCTTGGACTTTGGTTCGATGGCTTTCGTGAGAGAAAGTGTGGTTCTTAATAGAATATTGATGAAAAAGGTGTGGGTGTACTTTGAATAAGGTGCTATAATGAAGGTTCCCTGCCCCCCGCCCTTCTATGGTAGCTGAGGCTATAATTTTAAAATCACTTTCCTGGGAATAAGCCCCACTGAATAAAATGGGACTGACCTCTGAGCAGACCTGCTTAGTATTGTTCCTTGAATGCACCGTATCTCAGCATGCACATCTTTGTAATGAAGGTTTTTCTGTACCTTGCTTTAGGGCACCCCACCAGCCCCGACAAAGGCCAACTGTACAGAAACATTTCTACTGAAGATAGTTGTATGCTAGGGATCTAGGGGAAGAGCAGGCCGGAGCTGATGACCTTCTGTTTAGAAAGGTGGGCTTTCCAAGGTACAGTGAGCTTATTATGAGAGTGACTCACTAAAACCATGGAGCTTCCCTGAGGAAGAAAAGGCAGATACTCTGGCTTCTTAAAATAGGCTAATGTCATGAGGCAACATCAGGGGAAGGCCTCAGCCTCTATACCTTGTTGGTTGTCCAGAGGAACCAGTTGGCCACTGTGTGAGACAGGATGCTGGGCAAGACGGATTGCTGGTCTGATCTTCTTATGTCCTTACGTTCAGTCTTGACATGTACACACGAAGCTGCCTTATACTGAACCAGACCATTGGTCCATCAAAGTCAGGATCATCTCCTCAGACTGCTAGCAGCTCTCTAGAGTCACAGGTGGAGACCTTTCACATCATCTCCTGCCTGGACCTTTTTAACTGAAGATGCCAGGGATTGAACCTGGGACCTTCTGCATGCAATCCAGTGGCCTTTCCGCTGAGCCACAGCCCCTCTCCTGTAACCACAGCCCCTCCTCTATGACCGTCTTCCCCCTGCTTAGTTTGTGCTGGATAAAGAATTCTCATGCTCTCTCGCTAAATCCTTGCCCATCTGAGTAAATGTTTCTGAAGGTGCCACTCCATAAGACTGACAGTTGCCCATACACATACATTCTCTGCTGTGGCCCCCATCTTGTGGAATTGCCTACTTGAGGAGGACAGGAAGGGTCCTACACATCTGTTATTCCACCAAATACATAAGACTAAATAGTCACAGAGGGATTTAAATAAAATAAAATAAAGGGAATGGTTCAGGAAGGTACAGAGAGTACATACTATACACAGTTCTAGTCCACAGTTCCTATATCTCAGTACATTAAATTTGTATTCAATTTACTTTCTCCTCACTGAAAAATAAATCTTTTTTCCCGGTTTTATTAAATCTCCATTCTTCTCCTTCGCGATAAGGGCTGAGAAGGTTATAACTGGGTTTTACCAATGTGGGAGAGAGGATTCCTGAGGAACACCATCAAAATTTACCTCAGAGGTAGCTAGAGGTAAATACTGTCAGGCAATGACGGGCCAGTAAATAGACGTTTCATTGGCCTCTTTCACAGCTATTGACATTGTCATTGTGAAAAAGAAGCACTGGGCTGAGTGGAGGTTTTCCCGCCAAAAATATTTTAGTGCCTGTTCCTGCCCCCTCCAACCTGTGCCTCCTTCTGTAAACCCCACCATTATTTTAGCTGTAAATTAAAGCCATTCAGTTAGTAGATAAAACAGACTGGATCAAAGAGAGTTCAGATCACTGATGGGGGAAGGGGGGAGAATCATATCCACAGGAACCAAACTGAAGACATCTTTAGTACAGGAACAAATTATATGGAAATATTACCTAAATGTTTGGAACCGTGTTCACTTTCCCATGGACTGAAATGTTATCTTTGTAAGTTCCAGAACGAGACCTTTCATTGGCATTAATCAAGGTCACTTTCATGCTAAAAATATATCTCTGTTTTACCTTTAAAATTGCCTGAAGGTGTTCCAAACATTTATGGTGAAGCAAAAAGCAAAAAAATAAAAATTAGGAGACTGCACCAAAACAATGAACAAACCTGCTATTTAAAAAAAAAAAAAATAAGCCCAAAAGATTTAAGCAAAATAAAAGTGTTAATAAATACACAGAAAATATCCCAAAATAATCGCAGCATTTTAAATAATCCAAATATCAGTCACTGAACAGGAGTCTAAATGCTTTTTGATAACACTGTTAGTGGTCCACCAATACATGAAATGTTAAAAACACAACTTTCTCCTTTATCAGTGGCAAACATGCATAAACTATAGAGTCAGGGGAGTAGCCATGTTGATCTACATAAGAACATAAGAGAAGCCAGTGTTGAATCAGGCCAATGGCCCATCTAGTCCTCAACAGTCATCTACGTCACACAGAGGCTCAAAGACTACTGACCTCACGTGCTAACTCATGGAGGTTCCAGCTAGTGGAAGGGTAGATAAACTTTCATCTGCATGGACACTTTTTCAATCAGTGGGAAAATGATCTGAAGAAGTCTACATGAACATGAAAGCTTATACCAAGAAATAAACTTTGTTGGTCTTAAAGGTGCCACTAGACTGAAACTTTTGTTTTGTATAAACTATGCACAGGTATCATATAAGCTCAATAACTGCTACATGCTATTTAGCATCTATACAGTACCCACAAAGTCAAAATATCAGAAAAAAACATAAATTATGTGTGAATGCCTATTTGGACCATGCATGGAAAAATCTGGACATAACCTGGATGGCTGGTTATAAAATAAAAGCCAATTATAGTATAATGTCAAAGATATTCTGGATAAATTCAGAAAGCCCTCTCCATACATGAGTACCTCTGGAGAACATGTGTCCTCTGGTCTTATGAACAGGAACTTGGTGGTGTGTCAACCAGGGTTTGGGTGTTTGTTTTTTTTTTTTTTCTGGAGAAATGTGCTGGAATGGAGTTCCAGAACCTCTTCAACAAAATTATTTTTAAAATTTAAAAGTTTGTGAGTTTTCAGTAAGCTTCATTTACTGAAAACTTCATTTGAAAACTTCATTTCCCTCTTGAGAGTTCCAGCACCTCTTCCCTCCTCCAAAAGAAAAGCCCCAGTGTGAACCAGTGTTCCCTCTAAGCTGAGTTAGTGTTGAGCTAGCTCACAGTTTTTTAGCCTCCAGTTCACACATTTCTGTCTTAGCTCAGGAAGGATGGCTCCAGAGCAAACTAATTTATGCAGTAGCCAGATCTCTCACTCACAGCTTTAATGCCAGTAGCTCACAAAATAGAATTTTTGCTCACAAGACTCCACAGCTAAGAGGAAGTATTGGTGTGAACCATCATTTATTGTCCACTGTGATGTAGGCAGTTATGGCAGCTTGAAAGAGTACTGCTGCAATGTTACTGCTCATGAGTCTTGTTCACATTACAGTATATGCAAGCACAACCTGCATGTATGTGCATATATCTGTTTGTAAGACAGAGACAACAAGCATTCAGTTTACCAATGAAACCAGGGACTTGTGCCTGGATAAATGTTGGGTTTAAATTACAAAATGAACTGTACATGTGTTGAATGTAACACAAGAACTACTCAGTGCACAAGTATATACAGTACATGGATTGTACATGATTTCTGTATAATTGTGAACAGAAGGGATGGGCACGAACCAGCTCTTGAGACAAAATTCAGGCCAAATTTGGGCTGGTTCAGGTCTTCAGGGCTGTTCAGTCGCTCTCCATTGACTCAGCTCTCTTGGGCTCCTTCATACCACCCCTTTAAATGGGCTGTGCCAGGAAGCCCAAGACAGCTGGGCCAGCAGAGAGGAGGGGGTGAAATGCCCACCGGGAAGCACTTCACTCCCATATATAACCCTCTTGTTTTGCTCCCCCCACTTCAAAGCAGTGGGGAGCAAAATCGAAGTGTTAAATGTCTGACAACCATTTAACCCTTCAATTTGGCTCCCCTCCACTTTGAAGGGGGTGGGGCTAAACTGGTGGTGTTGGGTGGTGGTTGTGGTGGTTGTAGTGGTTGTGGTTATTGTTTTGACTTCTACCCCGCCCTCCAGCCAAGGCGGCTCAGGGCAGCTTACATAAAACCATAAAATTCACATAAAATACATAAATAAAATACAATAAAATACATAAAGTACAATAAAATATATTATGATTTGTATTTATAATGGTATTGTTCTGATTTTATTTAATTATTGTTTTAATTGTGTTATATCTTTTATGTAAGCTGCCCTGAACCTGCCTTGGCAGGGTGGGTGAGATATAAATCAAATAATTAATTAAAGAAATAATAAATAAATGCAATCCCCCCCAGGAGATCTCCCACCCTGTTCTGCCAAATCCTGAACTTGCCAGACCAGTTCAGTCCATGTGAGGCCGATTCGGTTCCGGGTTTCAGGCCACGGGATGCCATGGAACCTGAACTGAACCAGACCGCCTTTTTTCGGTCCATGCCCAACCCTAGTGAGCAGCACCATGGTAGTCTTGTAGACAGCTCCAGCATGGAGTAGGGTTGCCAGCCTCCATGTGGGGCCTGGAGATCTCCCAGGATTATAACTGACCTCTAGACTATAGAGGCCAGTTCCCCTGGAGGAAGCGGAAGCTTTGGAGGGTGGACTGCATGGCATCTCCTCCCTAAACTCAGCCTTTTCCAGGATTCCCCCCCCCCCACAATCTCAAGGAATTTCTCAAACCAGAGTTGGCAACCTCACTTGGAGGTAGCAGTTTACCTAAACAGCACTGCTTGGAAGCAATTCCCAAACACCATGGAAATGAAAAGGGGGAACAAAAAAATCAAGGAGTAAGAATCAGAGTTAGGACAAGCAATTTTGACATGTGTTTGAGAATGTACTTGACAGCCGGCTTGTAGCCTATGTATTCTTGACTTACAGCCCTCAAAACATCAGCATTTGGTGCTGAGACATTCGGAGTCAATGCATATTATATATTCTTTGTTCTTGCTAACTGTTGGTTGCGGACAGACATGGATTAAAAAGAGTCAGCACATGTTATTTTGAAAAACTAGTGGGTTACAACATAACTTAATACAGCATTAATAATTCAAACTCAGTACAGGGTGCGGAGTAGACTACAAAAGAGTAAAATGTTTATTAGCCATCTTTCTTGCTTATAGGGCTCGAAGTTTCTTACAACAATGTGACCCTGGGCCAGTTATTCCCCCTCAGCCTATTTTATCTCACAGGGCTGTTGTGAAGATTAAATGGAAAAGGGAGAACCATTCTGTTACCATTTCCCTGGGGGCTAGATGTCATTCCACAGGATTTTAAGAGCACCACAGGTGTGCAGTTCTGGTCAGGATTACCACTGGTGTGGGGGAAAGAGCCGCTCACACCAGAATCAGTAAACCATCCTGGCATATTGAAATGCCTTCTTAGGATGAGACACCAAGTCAGAGGATCTTAACTAAAGAGCCCATATCTCCACAGATCTTGATCTCAGACTCCTATTAACCTAACCCTTCTCCTCCCCCCTCCAATGTTCCCTCTAAACTGTGGAGCCTTGTGAGCAAAAATTCTACTTTGTGAGCTACTGGCTTTATAGTTGTGAGCGAGCGATTTGGCTACTGCATAAATTAGTTTGCTTTGGAGCCATCCTTCCTGAGCTTAAGACAAAAATGTGTGAGCTGGAGGCTAAAAATCTTGAGCTAGCTCACACTAACTCAGCTTAGAGGGAACACTGCCCTCCTCCATTTCCCATTGTCTAACCTCAACCCTCAAAACTTAACATACTAAATCTCCCCCTGCCAGGTCTTAAAGCTTTCCTAGCCCACAGATCCTATTGGCTGGTTCTGAGTGGCTGTTACTCATTGACTGGTTCTGAGTGCTGCTCTTACTCATTGGCTCCTGTGACGGGACACATTGCTGTTTCTAGCTGTCCCACCTGAACACCCTGATCTTAGAGAATCATGGAAAAAATACACTTGATACATGGGCAAGGAGAGGGTAGCCAAAGGGAATATTCTTCACCTGACAAGAACAATCCAGTGTTTCAAACAATGTGTGAACATCAATTGAAAGCCACCTTTAACCCTGTAATGAAGGATATTACTTAGTACCACTCCCTAGAAAATATGCATGCATTTATACATGCAGACACATATATGCATACATGTATATACACACACATATATAGTGTGTGTATGTGTATACAGGGTGTGCAAGCTGAATAAATACTCGAAATATACCTTATCAATATGTATGGGTATGTATTCAGCAGAATCAGATTTTCTAATCTGATTTGGCTACTGATTTAGCTAAGCCCAAATAAAAGCCAATTATTATTTGGCTTCTTTCGGGCTCAGCTTCACTTGCTGAGTAGAACTGAAGTTAGAAGGCACTTAAACTTTAAATGCCTTCAGAATTCCCTTTCAAAGTTGTGCCACCACCTTGGCATGACTTGGCGAGAGAACTGAACTCAGAAAACATTTGAAGTTTAAATGCCTTCTGAGGTCACTTGCCTGTGCCACTGCTGTGGCGGCGGCTTTGAGAAGGCATTTAAAGTCCCCATAGGGTATAATGGAGCCAAATAAATCCAGCAATCCCAGTTATTTCCCAAATCACAATATCATCTTGATATTCAGATTGGGGAATATTGGGAAATACCGATGTTTTTATGGTTCTATTTACCTGAACTGGAAAAATAGGGATTTTTTTTTTGTACACTCCATATATATGTAATAATGTAACCAGTTGATGTCTTGGAAAGTTGCCTGAAAAGCTATTAGCATACAAAACATTAGTCATGGGTCTTGAGGCATCTTGCCTCATGATATGAAACAAAATTGTTCAAAAGGCCTCCTGACTTTGCTCTTCTCGATCAGCGAAACTTTTCCATTAGGTTTCATGAGAAGCAATGCAATTTTGGCAAGCATTAAGCTCCCCCTTCCCCCCGTCTCAGTGTTTTAAGAGCCCAGAGGCAGCTTCCCTGCAAATTTTAGTTCTTTAAAAGGAACTATAAAAAAGGAAACAAAGCTGGTCTTATGATTAAAGAGAATACATTACAAAGGCAGGTGAGAAATGCTTCTTGGAACCGTTGAGATTAAAAAAAAAAGATACACAGGAAGACTTCTAATAGAAGCACAGGAAATCCTAGAAGGCATCAGGAATGTCAGCATGGGTCACATTTTGGCATTGTAGGATATGGCGAACATGGTGTTACATGAAGAGAAGTTAAGAAGGGGAATAACATAGACGCGTGGAAATCTTCACTCACAGAGAAATGAATTATTTAAATAGCCATGGTTTGTGGCTGACGGTGCCAATGGCTTTGTGATAAAAAATGTTCCTTTCCTCACAGCCTTTCTGTGCTTTGAGGTGTGAATGCTTTAAATAGCTAACTAAATAATGGTGAACGTCAGAGCTCTTCCCAGGGAAGAAAATGTGGAGAACAATCTAAGCGGCTTCGAGTCCTCCACTAAATGATGTAAATGAACAAATAAGAAAATCATTAAAATAAAGAATCCCGGGTACAACCCACACAAGGAAGAACCTGACATCATTTGGGACCGGGTCTTTTCCCATATGGGAACTAAAAAGACTGGGAATTAAGATCATAGAGACTCTCCTGACTGTCTCACCAGTCATAGAAGCTTGTCTGATGGGCATGCAAGACAGGGTCTTTTTTTAGTGGCAGTCCCACGATAATGGAACAATCTCACCAGGGAGGTGCACCTGCCCACCTCACTCTTGATCTTTAGGATGCAGCTGAAGACAGCTTTATTTAGGACTGGCGGTGGCGGTGATGGAGTGGTACCATCCTCTGGCGAAGCATCAGACTCGAATTTGGTGGCTGCTGCCCCCCAAATAGGCTATAAATTGAGGAAGGGGAAGGATAAGAAGTGAATTGTTATCATAACTCTGAATTTCTTAAAAAAAATGTATAAATTACCTTTTCTTAAGCTCTTTATGAAGTTATAGTAAATGTTGACTATATTTAGACTTGAAGTTTATAGAAAGAGGATGACTATGTTCAATGGTCCAATGAGTATTTAGCTATATAAACATGTAATCTTGTTAAAGCTGTTTGTATGATGACGCCCACTCTTGGGTTTTTAGAGGTTACTTTTCTTTACCCTATAGTTTGTAGACCCTTCCCTTTTTCTATGTAGTGTTTAGTTATAGAGAATGCAATAAAAAGAATCCCCTTCGAGGGGCCAAAAAAAAAAAAAAAAAAGATAATGGAACAATCTCGCCAGGGAGGTGCACCTGCCTGCCTCACTCTTGATTTTTAGGATGCAGTCAAAGACAGCTTTATTTAGGACTGGATATGATTAAATTGTGATTTTAAATTTCATATCTGCTTTATTGTACGTCCCGATCACACACACAATTAGCCACACCATAGGCGCAAATGCTGGGCGGATTTAATGGGCGCAATCAGACATGAACATCTGGCCAGCGACCTGCACCTGCTAGCAACCCGTTTTGCTCCGCCACAAGAGTGGAGTTAAAAGACACTGGGGAAAGTCCACTATCAAATGGATTGCTACAGGCCACAGACAGACTTTCCCCTGTGTGATCGCAGACAGCCGCACTGCCCAAGTGGCAGTGCAGCACAATGTAAAAAAAAATAATAATAATTCAACACATGCATATGTGCACATATGTGCATGCACATGCATGCACACGATGGTGAAAGTCACAAAAACAAACCTACCGGAAGAAGGATGTCCCGATGACCTGATCGCAATCATGGTGAGAGATGGCTGTCCAGATAGGCAGAATCGTGGATTCAGAGCACAAATACCTGGAAAGTACTTGATTTTCCCGGTGTCAGAAAACTCACTAGGGAACCGGGACTGTGTGAACGTGCAAATGCAGGTCAAATTGCTATGGAGCAAATAGCCTCGCTCCCCACCCCCGCATTATCTCGCTCATGTGACCACAACCATACTCTATTGTATGTGTTTTATTTATATTGTAAGTTGACTGGAGCTCTGTAAGGAAGAAAGGTGGCTAATAGTTTGACTTGGGGGAAAAAAACTGTACAAGTCAATAATTACAAAGAAGAAATATGAATCCCTAGTGAAGGGCTGGAAGATGCTAATTGTAGCTTCTAAAAATAATGATATTCGAGCTTTTTTGGAATCTTGTGTTGGGTGGTCTTAATATATGGGCCCCTTTAACCTCTTGTATCTCAGGTGATACCTGTGGAATACATTTCTGCAAAATACTTACCAAAGCTGTAGATACAAGGGATGTTCTAGAGGAGGTACATAGTATACCAACATGGCCAATGGTATCATCTAAAGAAGGGGCTATTCTGAGAAGGTGTTTGAAAGCAGGCAAAGCCCCTGGGATAGACCTAATACCCACTGAAATATTTAAGAGCAATCCACAGTGGTGGAGCACTTTACTGGCACCTTTATTCACCAGAGTTAACTCAACAGGTAAAATACCAGGCCAATGGGAACTTGCTCTTATTGTCCATATTTTTAAGAAAGGCAAACAAATGGACTCAAGTAATTACCAGCCAATTAGCTTGTTCCCGGTGATTAATAAACTATATGCATTCTATTTGTATTGTTAGTTTGCTGGAAAGGTGGATAATAAATGTTTTCAATAAAATAAATAATCAAAATGGGTGTTTTGGAGTTGAAACTAGGGATAGGCATGAATCACATTTTTGCTGTTCCATGTATGGTTTCTGGCTTGACCACAAACCGAACCATGAACTGATTATGCTTGTTTGCAAACTCAACTGGTTTGTATAGGTTAGTGAGTCATTTTAAAGTTTAAACCCCTGCTTTTTGCTCCCCGCTCCAAAAGCAGCAGCGAGGGGAAAGTAGGGGGTGAAATGGTTTGGAGCCATTTAAACCTCTCCTTTATGCTCCCCATGGCTTTTTGCAGCTGTTTTTTGTAAGGAGCAGAAAGCAGAGTTTAAATTACTCTGAGCCATTTAAACCCCTGCGTTCTACTCTTCATGAACCACCATGAAGTATAACAAACAGCATCAAAATTCATGGAAGTTCATGGCAGTTCTTCACGAACATTGATTCATGAACCATTAACTGGCCAAAATTCATGACAAAGTTTAGTTTGTGAGCAGGCTCATGCCCATCCCTAGTTGAAACAGCAAGGAGGAACACTGCAAAATCATGCCCAGAAGGTATTTGTCTATGGGATAGTAAAATACTGAAAAATGTAGTGAAGGCAGGGTTATGCTCCATCCTCCTTCTTTGCCAGACAACAAGCCAGTGTCACTGGCATGACTTTCAGATCAAATAAAGATTTGTTTTATAGATATATTATAAAGAGGAATATAGCCAAACTCTTCACTATCCTGTTTGAGCTCCTACCAGCTGTTGACAATAATATGCTTCAACTCCTCTCTCTCTCTCTCTCTCTCTCTCCCTCTCTCTCTCTGGCAGTATTTTGTACTCTCAGAGAAATTTCAGTGCCAGTCAAAAATCGCCTCTCGCTGCCATGCGCTGTCGACTGCTGTAGCCTTTGATATGGTTTCTTTCGACAGCAGAGTACATAATTGAAACCAGTTCCCTTGAAATCTGCTTAGATTTTTTTTTCCAGCAGGCCTGAGAAAAGAGCAGATTTGTAGCTGAATGCTTTCCAAGCAATCTGTTTAGTTCTGCATGTGCTTCAACTCAATTTCAGGGCAATTTCTTAAGGAGGTTGTATTTTAATCCAGGGTGCTGTGGAGCTAGGAGTTGTCCCCCCGTTTTCTTTGACTAATAGTTTCAGCATTTTTATACCACACTGGTTATCAATGTGAGTTATTGTTCCAGCATATTTTCAATTTGTCTCGACTTTAAATTATCCTCCAATAGCTCCCCAATAACCCCCACATACACACTTCTCAGTATATAAGTCCCTTTGGTATATAGCTTTCTGTGTTTCATTTATATGCTCTTTTCCCCTGTCTTGTCTGTTTTTCTTGCCATGAGCCAGTATATCAGATGCATTCACTTGGCCCAGTGCAAGACATCCAGGTCAGCCAGTAGGTGATTGACCTTTTGCTTTGATCTAGTTATGCAAAAGGACCAAGAGTCATGAAAAAGGACTTCCAGATGTCAACTAGATGCTACCGGTTGAAAGCAAGTGCCAAGGCATGATAGTGTATTACAGTACAGTCCGTCAGTCTTCCTTTCTTTAATGAATATTCTTTTCTGCATCTCTGTTAGGGATGCCAACCCCCAGGTGGGACCAGGGGATCCCCTGGAATTATAGCTTGTCTCCAGACTTCAGAGGTCAGTTTCTCAGGACAAAATGGAGGTTTTGAGGGTGGATTCTATGGCACTGTACCCAACTGAGGTCCCTTTCCTCCCAAGGCTTCATCCTCAAATCTCCAGGAGTTTCCAATCTGGATCTGTCAACCCTAGCCCCTCATCTCCCACCAGTGGCCAGGGAGTGGAGCCCAGTAACTCTAGGTGTATGTATGATCAGCCCCCCAAAATGCAGTTTTAATTCGTCTCTGATTTAAGAACCAGAATGGGTAGCAGGGGTGTGGGGTAGAGAAGGAACAGAAAACCGTATTCCATATAGGAAGTTTCGGGAATGAAATAAAAATCTCAGGCACAAACCAGCAGAAGAGAAGTGTTGTTAAGTCCCATGAATTTCAGTAGAAGGGCATGCTTGAAGATCTCCCTCTGAAGTTAATAGGCTTTGTGGTTCAATGCGATCTACAGTTACTCCGAAGTAAGCCCCACTAGGGGTGCAGTCATACACACCAGATAAAATGGGGGGAGGGGAGCAAGGCTATTTCCTCCAGAGGAATTTGACTGGCAGTTGCGAGATTACCCTTCCCTTTGAAGCTGTGGGTGCAGCCCATCAGTGTGTGATCAGACACAACTGCAGTTGAGTCTCTTTTTTTGTGCCATTTGTTTCCCATGCACTTAAACGAGGAATCAATGAACCACACCTCCACACCTCCCTATGGAGTTTGCAATGATGCACATACTGCAAAGGGGGGGGGAAACAATGGCAGGGAGTCAGGATGGCCTGATCAAACCATCCCGATGGCATGAGAGCGCTCTGGAGCAATCAGACAGGGGAAAGTCCATCCATGGCTCATTGCAACCCGTTTACTACTGGATTTTCCCCAGTGTCTTTTAACTCTGCTTCTGCGGCAGAGCAGAATGGGTTGCCAATGGCTGCGAAATGCTTCCCAGATGTTGATCGTTCCCTTTAAATCTTCCCAGCATTCACACCTATGTTGGGTCTAATTGTGTGTATGATCGCAGCCTAGAATTCATTAGGCCGCGAATGACGGTGTATAGAATTACATACTTAAAGGATTGTGCTGTTGTTGGTTATTAGTATCCATAATATAAAATTTTACTTACTACCTATTGACGCCCAGGGTGTACTTCTTCAATTAAATCAGCTTTTACAATCCAGAGAGAGAGAGAGAAAGAGAGAGAGAGAGATCTGTGCGGCCCTGTGTGATTCTTCTTTTGTAGACTTGTGTTCCGTTGTCTATGATTGCTGATGGGTGCCTGACAACCAGCAGGAGGGTTGTAGGGGGCAGCATCCTGAGATAAAAAATTAAAAGAAAAAAATAATTTCTTGGCTACTTCCTGGAAGTCCTGACCACAAAGTACCTGGCAATTCATAGCACTACCTGGACATAAGAATAGTTGTACACCCATTTTGTCAGAAACTCTGTGGTCAGAACTTCCTTTAAACCAGGGGTTTTTTTTGTAGCAGGAGCTCCTTTGCATATTAGGCGACACACCCCTAATGTAGCCAATCCTCCAAGAGCTTACATAGCTCTTCTTACAGGGGCTACTGTAAGCTCTTGGAGGATTGGCTACATTAGGGTTGTGTCGCCTAATATGCAAAGGAGTTCCTGCTACAAAAAGAGTCCTGGAAGGCCTCATTTTTCTTTCAATTTTTCTCCCCAGGACAATCATTCCCCCACCCCAGTTTCTGTCTATCAGCTGAGCATTGTCCGGCAAAGGCTGGAATCATCTGGGGGGTCTCCTGCTGTGAATGGCACTTGAGTCCCCTAACCATCTCAGACCGTGCAATGAGGTTCTGGATTTTAACTTCTTCACTTCTCTAGCTACCAGTGATAAAAGCAGTTTGATTAGCAGCTATGCAGAGGGGTTTTTTTTGGGCATGGTAGCTGGCTAAAGTTAGTGGGTACCCCACCCTTGGATTCACCCCGCTTAAGAATCTTGGGGGAGCTTTTTAAAAAGCAGACATTTCAGCTCCCACCCAATGGCAGGCCACCTGGCTGTGCTTTTTTTGGGGGGGGGCACATTTGCTGTGGCAGGAGGCGGAGCGGCAGGGCACAGAGCATCCTGGTTCTTGGGCGGGAGGTGGAGCCCACTCACGCTAATGGCCAGCTCTTCCCCCCACCCAGTCAGTCTTCATCTCATGCTCAGCCCACCCTCCCAGGCTGTTGGCAGCATGAGCATTTCTGGTCACCCACTTTTGGTTGGGGGGGGAGGCCTGGGTAGGAATGTTTTCATCCTTTCTACGTCGGCCTTTGGAAGGGGTGTTTTGTTTTGTTTTTTGCCGACCCTGTACTGCTTATACAGTGAATTGGCCGGGTGTAGCTGTTAATCAGGTTGGTCACTTTATAGGTTGGCAGGAATCTGTTTGGGGAGTGTTACGCAGCTCAGTGAGCACCGTTCAGAAGTCCTATTTTGGGGCCTAGGGGGTCTTATGGGATCATCCCCAGGGCTGTGCACCTGAGGAGTAAGGAATGTAGACTGCCTTTAACATAAGAACATAAGAACATAAGAGAAGCCAATGTTGAATCAGGCCAATGGCCCATCTAGTCCAACACTCTGTCACACAGTGCCCAAAATATACCAGGTGCCATCAGGAGGTCCAGCAGTGGGGCCAGGACACTAGAAGCCCTCCCACTGCTGCCCCCTCCAGCACCAAGAATAGAGTGCATCACCTGCCCCAGACTGAGAGTTCCCATCTATACCCTGTGGCTAATAGCCACTGATGGACTTCTGCTCCATATGTTTATCTAATTCCCTCTTGAAACTGTCCATGATTGTAGCTGCCACCACCTCCTGTGACAGTGAATTCCATATGTTAATCACTCTTTGGGTGAAGAAGTATTTCCTTTTATCTGTTCTAACCCGACTGCTCAGCAATTTCATGGAGTGCCCACGAGTTCTTGTATTGTGAGAAAGGGAGAAAAGTACTTCTTTCTCAACCTGCTCAATCCCATTCATAATCTTATAAACCTTGATCATGTCACCCCTCAGCCGTAGTTTCTCCAAGCTGAAGAGCCCCAAGTGTTTTAACCTTTCTTCATAGGGAAGGTGTTCCAACCCTTTTATCATTCTAGTTGCCCTTCTCTGCACTTTTTCCAATGCTATAATATCCTTTTTGAGATGTGGTGACCAGAACTGTACACTTTGGGATTGCCTGGATTGAGCCTCCTCTGTTGTGTGGCTTGGGGGTTGGAACTCCAGGGCATAGCCCGCTTGCTGTGCCAGCCAGGTGCAAAACATTTTTGGATGGCTCTACCCAGGGGCAAGGTGGCTCACCCATTAATTGGCAAGGGAAGGGTTGTGTTTGACCCCCTAGCCCTGGCCGTGCCACTAGCTAAGTTGTTGCCTTTGCCTTTCAAATATGTTTGGTTAAATAAAGTGGCCCTTAGATTTACCCAACCCTTTGTGTCCAGCTCTTTCTTCTGACCGTGGAGGCAATATAATTTCCATTTAAAGAAAAAGAGCTTGTTTATTAAATAGGAGACCTATCCTATACAGAGATTCCCACAAGCTCAAGGCAGACTTTTCAAGGCCCATGATAATCTTTTTTTTTTCCAATATTTGTCACTCCTTTTTTTAAAAAAGAAAAACTTTTCCATACGTAGGGTTACTTGAGGAACTTATTGATTAAGGTATATTTTAATTAGCAAAAGGTAAAAGCTTCTGAACTTCAAAATAATTAGTTTGAATAAGTAAAGTGCAAGGAAAGGTAGCTTTTCATGTCCAGTTCATATACTTCTGGTTCAACTCATTCACAGAATGTTCGATGTAAGTAGAATCTTGGGGTTCAGCAACAGAATTATGAGTGTTCCTGATAGGAATTGGGCAATAATTGATTTTTTTTTCTTTTTAAAAATTCCCTTTAAGAATATGGCAGCCCACCTACTGACAAAGGCTGGTTAGAGCCCAAATTAATCCCAAAGATGAGGGTGGGCACAATCCAAACCATGGAGCAAAGTTAATCACAAACAAAAGTCTGCCATCATCACAAACTTCCATGAACTTGTTTGTGACAGTTTGTGCTGCTTCGTGGATGGAGAAGAAAGCAGGGGTTTAAAGGGACTCCTGCTTTTTTTTTTTCTTCATTTGCAGAAGACAGCCTGAAACAGCTGAGCGGCAGGGAGCAAGCAACTCCCCATCACAAAGCTGTTTTTCAGACTTTCCTACAAACCCCATTGAAAGGGACTGTGGTCCCTCCTGGTTCAGTTCGTGGTTTGGTTTGTGGTTCAGCGATGAATCACGAACCAAGCAGCATTTTCCTGGTTCATGTCCATCCCTATCCAAAGATCCTTCACTAATCCCACTGCAATGGCAATATTACTTTCTGGGACTGAAACTTGCTCTTATGACATGGACAGTGCAATCCCAAGAACCCTTCCCTGCAAGTAAGCCCTGTTGACCTGAGTAGGATTCTAAGTAGACCTGCTTGGGATTGCCCCTGAATCTTCTTCCAGCCATCAAAGCACTACCCCGACCTTCACTACCCAAAGGAGTCTCAGAGCAGCTTACAAACTCATTTCCTTTCCCCTCCCCACGACAGACACCCTGTGAGGTAGGTGGGGCTGAGAGAGCTCTGACAGAAACTGCCCTTTTTAAAGAACAGCTGTGCCAGAATTATGGCTTCCCCAAGGTCACCCAGCAGGTGCAAGTGGAGGAGTGGGGAATCAAACCCGGTTCTCCCAGATTAGAGTAGCCCTCCCATGCAGCTTCAACACAAACTTTATATGTATTGCTCTTCCTTTTATCTGAGGTTTTGAATGATTTGGTACTCCTCTTTGATCTGAGGTTACATTTCAGTTGACTCAGGTAAGGCAATGGCAGGCAATGGCAAACCACTTCAGAACTTCTCTTGCTTGAAAATCCTATGAGGTTGCCGGAAGTTGGCTGCAACCTGACATCACTTTCTACCACAATTGTCCTGACCTGGACAGCCCAAGGCTGGTCCAATTTCATCAGTTCAGGAAAGGTAAGAAAGGCCATCCCTAGTTGGTGGATGGGAAACCACCAAGGAAGTCTATGGTCACTAGTAAGAGGGAAGGCAATAGCAAACCACCTCTGAATGTCTCTTGCCTTGAAAACCTTACAGGGTCACCATAAGTCACTTGTGACTTGGTAGCACTTTCTACCACCACCAATAAACATGTGTACCTTTAGTCCATTGCTTATTTCTAGCAAGGTGTGATTTTTCACCTTATGTAAGTCTTGGAGAGACCAACTACTGCAACCAAATTCATCTATATGAAATCACTCTCTAGCTTTTTGATGAGTGAACAGTTTGGTGGCAGCTCAGTTTGTGAATGATCCCTGTGCTGGAGAAGACTCTTGAGAGTCCCTTAGACTGCAAGGAGATCAAATCGCTCAATCCTAAAAGAAATCAACCCTGACTGTTCCCTGGAAGGCCAGATCCTGAAGCTGAAGCTCAAATACTTTGGCCACCAAATGAGAAGGCAACACTCACTGGAGAAGACCCTGATGCTGGGAAAGATTGAAGGTCAAAGAAGGGGACGGCAAAGGATGAGATTGTTAGACAGCATCATCGATGCAACGAACATGAAATTGAGCAAACTTCAGAGGACAGCGGAAGACAGGAGGGCCTGGCGTGATCTGGTCCATGGGGTCGCGAAGAGTCGGACTCGACTGTGCGACTGAACAACAACAACAGTTTGTGAAAAGAAAGGATATTAATGAAGAAATGTTAGCCACCCCTATGAAAATGCCACGTTTAGGCTCAGTTTCACATATGTCTCAACATACTGCATTATGATTATTAACTAATGGGGTGGGGGAAGTTCTGTTTTGGGTGGTTCCATAATACATCGTGACATGTTGACTTCTGAAAGTTTCTGGAAGTGAAAAGAATGGGATTTAAAAACAGAAGAAGGAACCAAGTGTAACATGAGCAGCGAGGGAGAAAATATGCATTCAAACAACAAGTGTGATAAGATATTAGAAGCTGATGACATCCAACAGTCTCTGTCAACGGCACTAAGAAAGCTTTGTTGAAGCCCCCAGTGTTGATTCTCCCCCCCTCCCTTTCTCTATAAAAGGAATTGTCCTCCAGGGGCATCTGCTGAAAGTATGTACAAAAGAAATGAGGTTAGTTTTATTAATTTACTTCCTTCACAACTGAATGGCCATAGATTTCTTCCTTCATTCCCCCTGGCACTACTTCCTTCCTTCCTTTAATAATGGTACATGTGAAAAAAAACCAGGATCTCTTCTATTCAGCTTCATTTCACTTGGAGTGCTGTAGGGAGATGAGATTTGAAATTGTTCACTGTAATATATAGGCTATCCGGCAGACTGGATTCACTTTACTGATGATGCAGTATCAGTGCCGACAATTCACTTTGGGATGTATGGCTTTATTAGAACATTAAGTCTTGAACTCCATAAGTCTTCTGAGTGGCATCCAACAATTCTCTAAGAGGGATTGCGGAGATTTGTCGGCAGCGTTTCTCCCTAAATATTCCATTTCGAACAGCTGGGGCTTGCTGGTGAGTCCAAGTCCTATTGGGAGAGAAAGAAGGGCAAAAGGGTAAGGCTTGCTTCTCTGCCGCCTGAAACTATGAATATTCATTTTGACCTTAGACACAAAAAAATGTACAAAATGCTAACCCTGCAGATGACAGAATGGGGGATTATAATTGCATTTTACACTTCCGGGGTAGCGCGTTCGCTTAACAAAGCAGCTGATGGTTGCAAAAGGTAACGTGGAATCAGATTCACGGAGCCCAAGGGACAGCTGAAACCTTTGCTGTAATGACACAAAGCTGGGATTGCTTGTAATACGCCCTTCACAACCTTCCACCAGAGTTCATACTGTGCAGTGCCAGAAACAGAAAGGAACTGGGGACTGAGACCCACCCACCCCCCACCGTGTCAGAATTCCAAAGGCCTGGAGATGAAGGGTTAGTTCATTGGGCCCAGGCCTCAGAAAATCATGCACCAAGAAGGCAGCTCAGTCAAGAAGAGAAACCCCACCCAGGCAGAAGGTGCTGCACTTAGTAGCTCCCAGCAGGCTGCCCATCACCATTGGGTGTGCTCCTCTATCCTTCATAAAACCTCCCAAATAGTGGCTGCTCAAAGGTTCTCCATTACAGAGCAGTAATAAGGAGATTTGGGTAAGGCAGAAGTCAGATTTCCTGCATGGACAGTTAAGCTAGAGAGGCACTGCAGAGGAGTTCCTTGTGGCCTTCTGTGACAGATTGCACAGAAAAGCAAGCTTTTTTAAAATGCTGCTTGCATCAGAGAGTCAGGGAGTTTATGAGTTAATCTTCTCTGGAGAGAAGAGCTTATGTGATTGGCTGCTCTAATCACTCTCTGATTGGCCAGCATCACCTGAGAGCAGAAAGAAAACAGCTAATCTGGAGGGGAAAGGGGTATTTTGTAAATTGGTCTTTTGCTGCGGTTTGGTCTTTCACCTTTTGAGACACTTTTGGTCTTGGTCTGAAAACTTAATGTCTGGATTGGTAGCCAGAGGGTTTGGCTTCCGAGGGAAGAGACATTTGGGAGTCAGTGTTTTCTGACAGGCAATAGTCAGAAAAGTACTTCTATAGAGAGAAGAAGAGCAACTCCATTGTCTTAAATCTATTAAAACTGCTCTAAGGGAGAATTTAGATAGTCAGGAACTCTACAGAACAGCCTTATACAGACAAATGATACTGGAGAAGGATTTGGCAGAAGCTCTGGGGAAGTAGAGTGAAGTCCCATGCAAGCCAAATAGTAGAAGGAGTTATTGCTTCTTCGGGACAAGGGGAATAACTTCCTGCCAGTGAAAGGGGGTTGGGAAGAAACCCTGGTCTGTGATACACGGAAGAAGCTTAGACACCCCAGGAGTCAGTGAAAAGCTGTAATATCTACAGGAAAACTTAGAACTCTGAAGGAAGAAATCTAGAAACTTTAAAATTAATAAGAATTATGTTAGTGCTGAAATAGACTAAACAACCTTTCAAAGAAAGGAATAGAAAACTTTGAAACAAAACTACAAATTCGCTTTCTTGAATGTTCTGAGAATTCGGTCCCAAAACCTCAAATACCCCTTTTATATAGATGTCCCCTGCCCATTTAATTCTGTTTTTATTCTGTTTCTGAAAGTTAATCTGCCTCAAGTACCATTTCACAAGGGTTTATAAAACAGGACAGCTCCTGCCTTTCCCTCAAGTTCCTGTACTGGGTCTAAAGCCTAAACTAATGTCTAACAAAGTGTGGGAAAGTTTCAAGTTTCTATCAATAGAAAATATATACTCTCTACTGTAGGGCAACTCAGTCACCGAGAGGAACTGAAGATTTGGTGGGGAAAATCTGCCAGACAGTTGGGGAGATGTAGGGGTATGCCATACCTTCAATACAGATCTGAGGAAGTCTGAAGCCGCACCTTTCATATTCCACTGAACCCAATAGGGTGTTAGGGACCTTGTGATGGGTTACTTGAAAGGAAGCTCTGCTGGAGATGGGGCTCCCCCAATGAAGAGATAAAACCTGTTCTGGCACCAATCAAAAGGATTCACCAGATGTAGAACAACAGCAGCAACAGAAAAAACATACAAACAAATGGGATGGCCCCATTATGACTGTACAAATCATATTTGCAGGGGTGTGTGAACATGTTAATGGGGAATTTTTAATAATCAATGATCCAGCTTTATCACTCTGCAAGTTATTTTTCCAGATTTGGAATGCAGATTATTCTTTAATGCTCCTTTGATATCAGGCTGAGATTACACAGTTTGGTGTAGTGGTTAAGTGCGTGGACTCTGATCTGGGAGAACCAGGTTTGATTCCCCACTCCTCTACTTGCACTTGCTAGATCACCTTGGGCAAATCAGAGTTCTGGCATAGCTGTTCTTGAAAAAGAGCAGTTTCTGTCAAGAGCTCTCTCAGCCCCACCTACCTCACAGGGTGTCTGTTGTGGGGAGGGGAAGGGAAAGGAGTTTGTAAGCCGCTCTGAGACTCCTTTGGGTAGTGAATGGCAGGGTATAAATCCAATCTCTTCTTCTTCTCTTCTTCTTCTTTAGAACTGACATATGGGCTGCTCTGCCATAGAAGTGGAGTTAAACAACACCAAGGAAAGTCTGCCTCTAATGGTTTCCAATGGGCCACGGATGGACTTTTCCTTGTCTGATCATGCAAGCATGTCTGTTGTGGAGAGGGGAAGGGAAAGGAGTTTGTAAGCCACTCTGAGACTCCAAGTGAAGGGGTGGGTATAATTCCAATCTCTTCTTTTTTGGGATGGTCTGATCATGCCATCCTGGCTTGGTGCCATGCCCTCTCCCTCTTCACAGTATGTGCATCAGTGTATACTCCATAGGGGTCCCTCACTGCAGAGGTGTGATTCCTCATTTATGCACATGGAAAACAAATGGCAAAAAAAACCTGACTCACCCACAGTTGTATCTGATCACGCAGTGACAGGCTGCACCCACAGCTACAAAGGGAGGTGTGATCTCACAACTGCATGTCAAATTGCTCTGGAGGAAATGGCTTCGCTTCCCCTTCACTTCAGCTGGCATGTGTGGCCACAGCCTTAGGATTTTGCTTCTTTTAAGCTGACTGGTCTGCTGTTTTTATTTTTCAGTTGATTAAAATGTTTTACTTTATGCAAAGTCTTTTTGTTTCCCAGAGTTGTGAATGGACTTGTATTGTACTTGATTGTTTCAGCTTCCCACTCTATGTCAAACTCGAAGAAGGAACATTAATCATTGCTTTGTAAAGCAAAGAGGCTGAAAAGGATCCTTCTTTTCCTCTTAATATTAGCCATTATTATTGTAAATTATGTCTCCCCTACCCACCCAAAACAAATGTTTACATGTTCTTCTGCTTTTATTTTTTTAAAAAATAAATTGATTTCTTTTTTAGGTACCAAAGATTTATAGTTAATCAACGGGCCTCAAGTTTGATCAGCTGTTGCTTAGCACACACAGACATACCCTCTCCACCTGTCTTCCTCTTTATTTATTTAGTTTATTTAGTTACATTATTTATAGTCCGCCTTTGCCACTGGGACTCAAGGCAGATTATACAGAGTGAGTCACAGTAATTGATGGATGGGACATTCAATAAACAAGGCAATAGGATTTAGGGTTGTAGAACCAAACAGAAGTCTAAAAACAGAACTGAAGCAAAGCATAAGTATTAACATGACACATTAAAAAGTATCAGGTGGAAGTAGTAGCAAACCCTGGAGAGCACGTTGATCCCACTTCCCAGATGTGTGGACACTAAAAGCCACCCCAATTGCTGATGTGCTTATGCACATATGCACATAAGTACATGCAGCTGGAATTTTTAAAAAGCCACTGACAGCTGTGCCTCTGCCAGGAGTGGCCCAACAGTGCAAATGCTCCTGGTATGCTCCTGCATCAGTTGGTGAAGTGTGACCAGGAATATCCGGAACACATTGTTCTGGGTCTTTTTGCCACGACTCCCTCACACTTCATACTACCGGTCTGAACTCGGCCCTAGTTTCAGCGAGCTGTACACAGTAGTATAGACCACAATTCCAAATAATTTTTCCAAGTCACTTTGTGAGTGATTTAGTACAGTGCCTGAATGGGAAAGCCCTCTTGAATAATTAAGACCTCATGGATACTTTCTAGAAACATCTGGGGCTAACTCTGAAATCTCACAGAGAAAACATCAGCTTAGGGAACACATCTAAGCATCAGATCATAAGGATATCCCGAATGACAAAAGCCCTCTTGAGAGAATGTCTACACTTTGACCACAACATGCATCAATGGGGAATGGGAACTAATATTCTGGACCCACCCACCAGCTACATGTGGTCACTGAAACCTGAGCATGGTGCCTGTGCATGCATACAAAGTGTACCCATTAAGGAACATGCATGTTCCATTCTTGCAGCTGGGGACTTTGAAAAAGCAGCATTACTGATAATGGAGATCACTCCTGTGTAAGCAGAGGCCTTGCTCATCAGCTGGAATTGTGCATAAGCCATAGCCATGCCCAGCATACCTGTCTCTATGCACATTGATTTCAGAGTGCATGATATTGCGTTTAAAAAGAGAAAGATTATATTGGGGGAGGGGGGAGAAATACAATTGAAATATATTAGTGTTCCAACTCAGTAATCAAACAAGTTTGAACATCCCATCCACCCCCCCCCACCCTGTATCGTGGTATAAAAGGTGTTGGGGAAAATAGTCAAAAATATTTAAATACTCAACGTTTGCAATGGATCTTGGCTTCACTGGAGAGGAGACATTTCTTTCTTTGTAAAAAGTGTTATTTCTAAGGGTTAAAGGTACACAGGAAACCTACAAAATAACAAACATACCTAGAGCTACAAAGCACGGTCTTACAGCTACAAAGCACGGTCACACAACAAACTGCAATAATGGAGAATCATCCTCCTTCTTGACCCCTAGAAGGAAATCACCTGAATAGATTAACTAATCAATACCATTTACTTTTGTGGGCTATTCTTGCATTGGCTGTTTGTCAGGTTTCCCTTCCAGGTCAGTCTAAACAATAGCATAGAAAGGTAAACAGATTAATCCTATAATGACTGGATTAGACCTTGCAACTCATACATTTCAAACAAAAGGAACCATTTGAAACTGTGTCTCTAGTTGAGTTGACAAACATGAGAATTGCTTTTGCATTCTTTTCAGAAGCTCGCATACCTGGTGGCCTGAAAAACACTCCCACAGAAAAGAGCTAGGATCCGGTAGCACTTTAAACACTAGCAAAAATTTCAGCAGGGGATGGGCTTTCATGAGTCACTACTCACATCTTCCGATATCTCCAGGTATCTGAAGAAGTGAGTGTTGGAATATACAAGGTCTGTCATGCACCAACTTGAAGAAGGTCAGAAGAACAGCCTATAGGGGACAGCTAGTTTTCATAGCTAGAGTAAGGATTTTGCACAATTTCATATTATGTCCTTCCTGTCTCCTGACTGGAGACTTCCTGCTCCAACTGAGCCTTCCCCCTTCGTTCCTGTCTCTCACAGCAGTTAGTCAGTTAGTTTAGCCTCTCTCCCTCTCCTCTGTTCTGAGTTTATTTCTTTCTTAAAAAACAAAACACAAGTTATTTTCTTTAAACAGTTGGTGCTCCATTCCTCTGCATGTTTAAACTCTGGCTGATTTCCCACTACAGCTGCCTCGGGGTTGCGTCTCCGTTTGCCCCAATATTATTTGTCAATTTCACACCCGAAGCCACGGGGCTGCATTTTGACCCGCGGCTTTGCCCGATTTCCCCGCAGTTTCGTAATCCTCAAAAAACAGGATCACGAAACTGTGGGGGAAATCGGGCAAAGCCGCGGGTCAAAATGCAGCCCTGCGGCTTTGGGTGTGAAATTGACTAATAGTATCGGGGCAAATGGCGGTGCAACCCCGAGGCAGCTGTAGTGGGAAATCAGGCTCTGTCAACAGTGAGCAGTGACTCAATAAAGCTCATGCCCTGCCACAGGGTGAGTTTTATACATGATTGACCAAGGCCCCCACAATCCAAATTCTGCCACAAAAAGGAAGTCTGACTGCAAGACCTGAATCAATTCCCTCTTTGACCAAACAGCACACCCTTATATAACACATAAAGTTGACATTATAATTATGATCATGCACAGCAGTGGAATAAAATGGATTTTGTCCCATGACACCTCATCTTTGATCATAGAGTCCATTCAAATATGTCTTTGTCATTTGAGCATTACAACATCGATGTGATGTCTCGAATGTGTGAGTGAGCCCTCAAAGCTTCAATATATATCCTCAGTTGCCCTCGAGCACACTGTTATCACTTCAGTATCATCACTTAATGATTTAGTTGAATATGTGAAATGATTTGGCACAGGGTGACCTGGTGGCAGTAGTCGATTGGTGATATCTTGTCCGCAGGTGCTATTCCTAGTTTATAAAGACACAAAATGTTTCACATTATTTCTAGAGATAGTTCTGGCTTCCTAATACCACTGTCACTTATTTTCAGGACACCTTTCTCTACAAGCTGTTATGCTTTTTACAAATCGACAGGGTCTTTTTTGCAGTTTTCAAATCATTATCCCACATTATTGTTTTACACTGCATGCACAGTTAACTTAATTGCATATGGCTCCTCCCTCCATTTAAAAGTGAAATCCCAGCTAATTACACAGCTCTTTGGCGATAGGAAGTAATGACTCAGCTGAGCATTTTCACTTTCAAAAGCACTGGACTGTTTATTCCACATTATTCCCCATTTAATTAAACCACCATTGTGTGATTATCTTATTTATGAAATGTTTTGTCATGTCTAACCACAGAACGCTATGTCCAATTGGTTCGACGTTTTCGTTTGTGTATTCATTAATACTGTTCAAAACCCAGTTATCCCACTACAGTAAATGTTTCACTTTGAGGGGGAAAAATATTCTCGGTTGCAATATTCATTTCCTTTAAAAGAGTGATTTGGCCACAGTGATCCATGCTCTGTTAACATCCATCTTAGATTACTGTAATGCATTCTTCATGGGGCTGCCTTTGAAAACTATTCAGAAACTTTAACTGTCCAGAATGTAGTGACCATGTTATAGTTGTGGGCTGGATGTAGGGATCACATCACCATGTATTGAAAGTAGGGATGGGCACTACCATAGGAAACTCTGTAATGTAACATTGTTGCTATAATTAAAATACTAAGTAAAATACCTCACACAACTAAGAACTAAGGATATGTGAAAATAAGCTTTAATAACATCATTTTGCCAACTCTGAGAAGGGAATGCATTATCAACAACTTTTACCTCAGCAAGCCCAATCCATGACTCACCTATTCAATTCCTGCTCGTTGAATAAACGTGTTCTTTTGTTTTACTGTTAAACCATCTCCAGTGCCATTTCAAAAGATAAATAAAAAGCAGACTCCTGCTTTTCCACAAAAAGTTCCTTGGGCTAGGCTAAAAGCCAAATTACATTCTTTGGGACAGGGTGGGACAGAAATTCTTTCAAAAAAACCTCTATTATTTACACACTGCCAAGACCTACTCAGTCACAGCAGGGAACCAAAGAATTTTGGTTGGGAAAGTCCATGCCAGGGTGGGGAGAGTGATATGGATCCATTACAGGTTTTCTTGGATTCAGCTCTGAGCCATTTAAACCAAACAGCTGAGCAGTGGGCCACCACTCAGCAGTTTGGTTCCAATGGCTTGGAGCTATTTAAACCCCTGTTTTGTGCTCCCCATGAAAAGTGGCAGGGAACGGAAAGCAGGGGTCACGACCCCATCGTTACTGGTTAGGTTCACAAACCAACCTCCTGGTTCCTATAGATTCACGGTTTGGTTCATGGTTCAGCTATGAACCATGAACCAAAATGCAAAAATGCATATTCAACTTTAATTTAAAGATCTGTAGTGGTTGTCCATTTCTAATTCAAAGTGCTATTTCTTTCCCATATGACTCTAAACAGTTTTACCTAAAAAAGAAAGTTACATGGGCTGACTCACTGCAAATTTTTTTTAGATCTTGAAACAACGGAGAGGGAGGATTCTGAAACAACTTTGGGGGATGAAAGGTATTACAGTAGAAATTACAGAGATAAGATAACCAGGAAAAGAGCAAGGGAGAATTTTCCCCAGTATGTTCTGCAACGTAAAGGGAGGAGAAAGACTTAGTGCTCACCTGATGAATTTGGGATTAGGATTTGTACCTACCCTACAGTATGATGCATTCCAAACTAGGATAGATTTTTTTTTCAAATTGATGCAACAACTTTGATATAGAATACTGGAAATAGAACTGTTGGGACAGATGACAAACTATGTCCCAAGTCCACCTTTAATCCAGTTATCAATAATCCCACTTTGTTTTTGAGAAATCTGTATTAAGAGAGATTAGTAAATTGGAGACATCATTTAGTCTACAGTGGCATAAATTGTCACAAAATTAATATGGGACATTAATGGCCCATTCTGCATCTAGCATTCGCTCCGTTGCTTTATCAAATCCACACTGGAACAGAAAAAGATGTGGCTCAAAACCACATTCAAATACCCTGTACCAATGCTGTACTGACTGCAGAGTCACCCCTGAACAGCCAAAAAATGGCCATAAATCTATGCAGACAGTACCATAAAACCAAGAGATCAAAGGAAGTGAAACTGGCATGCAGGGTGGAGGCTTCTATAAAATCCGACAACCAGAGAAAGTGAAAGTGGCATGCAATGTCACTGTTCCAACGTGGATTTGGTAAAACAGCAGAGCAATGTTAGATGCAGATTGGGCCATTGTGATTAAACAAGTGGATATGGTAGGTGCAATTGTTGTGATGGATAAGGCGTATTACTGTAAAGAGGTTATACATCAATTGGAAGATAGAACCAATTATGTGCCTATTAGTGGGGATCCCACTAGACACATCTTGAGACTCCCTAAGATCTCTTGATGAAGTCTTAATCATAGGGTATATACATGATTCCACATATAAGTTTTTGCTGAATCAGCATCCAAGAACTCCAGTGTTCTACACATTGCCCCAAATTCACAAATCTGGGTTTCCCCTTCCAGGTCATTTCATAATTTCAGGTTCTAATTTTGTGTTAGAGACTCTATCAAAATTTGTTGACATGTTTCTTAAAGCTTTTGTAAGTAGGTCATGTTCCTGTATTAAGGGTACAAAAAAACTTTATTTTGAAGACTGAAGGGGTACAAATTCCCTCTGGAGCAGTGTTGTTAACTATGGATGTTGCATCCCTGTATACTTACATTCCACATGACAAGGAACAAAGAGTTATAGAAATTGTCTTGAATTCACATGATAATTTGATGTCCCCCCCACACACACTTTCTTCCTATTAGAATTAGTGGATATGATTTTGGATAAGAATTACTTTAGGTTTGATAGTAATTTTTATTTTCAGACCAAAGGCATTGTGATGGGGAGTGCATTCGCCCCCAGTGTGGCAAACTTATTTACATGCTCGCTTGAGGAAGAGATGATCTGTCACCCAGTTCATAACCCCTTCCATGATGAAATAATTAATTACAAAAGAATCATAGATGATGTCTTTATTGTCTTTAGGTGTGGAGAACAGGTTAAGGATTTCTGTAGGTGGATGGATACTGTCCATAGAAATATTAGTTTTTCCTGGCAGTATGACAAGGGTTCTATTGCATTTTTGGATATATGGTACACATTACCACTACACCAAACTGGCTCTTACACTTCAGCATGGTGGTTGCACTGTGAAATTTTGTACATTTACTAATTGCAAAATGAAAAACATGGTTTATTTAATAGCGTGTCCCTGCAGATTAATATATGTCAGGAGCATTAGATGTTTCATAAAAATACACATCTTGGTTCTGGATAAGAACTAAGATTATGGAAGGACCACTTGTGTCATATTTTGTGGAGTTGAATCATGATGTGGATGATCAGAGATATTTTGTGATATCTAAATATAGTCTACAAGATTATAGCTCTGAGGACTTTTTAAATTGGATGCACTGATGCCCCATGGTCTCAATGTGAATATGGATTTAGTATGTTTTCTATAATGATTTCAGTCAAAATGTTTATATAAAAACTTATATTTGAGTTGTCTTCATTATTTATTAGCTTTTGTGTTCCTAGGTGTTTAAGAGATTCAGTGATGTGATTTAGTGGGGGGTTAATAGAGGATTAGTGGGGGGGTTAATAGAGGAATTTTGTGTATGCACATTACCAATTGAATTGATTTGAGGAGGCTTTGCTGGGTGTAGACTGTGGATTGGTATCAGTTGTTTTCTTTAACATGTTATGGTAAGTGTGGTAACTTTGTGATTGTTTTGATTTCCTCCAGCTTGGTGGCTCATTGTCAATTTCTATGTAAATTGTTTGGGCTATGTGTGATTCTAACGCAGACGAGAGAATTCATGAAGCAGTTCTATCTTTGATAAAGGATGAAAGCTGAAATGGGTTTCGATGCTGGCCACCTGTCAGCCGGATCTTGTGAGTTCTTGAAATTTGAGAATGTCTCACTCGGAAGTTGCTAGTAATCTGCTACTTGTGACTATAAGCTGGAGCATCGTATATATGGAAGTTATGTCCTTTGTGGCAGCAGTATTTTGGGAAGAATGATGACTCAAGTATTTATCTGCATAACAGCTACCACCTGTTGGATTATGTCATTAGGTGACATTGATTGTTATATTCATGAGAAGGAGAAGGAGAAGAAGAGGAGGAGGAGATTGGATTTATACCCCACCCTTCATTACCTGAATGAGTCTCAGAGCAGCTTACAAATTCCTTTCCCTTCCCCAGGACAAACACCCTGTGAGGTAGGTGGGGCTGAGAGAGCTCTGACAGAAACTGCTCTTTTTCAAGAATAGCTCTGACAGAACTATTGCTTGCCCAAGGTCATACTAGCAGCTGCACGTGGAGGTGTGAGGAATCAAACCCAGTCCTCCCAGATTAGAGTCCACGCACTTAACCACTACACCAAACTGGCTCTCACTACACACTTTTTGTATTTTGGAATTTTGTGACAATGTTTAAATAAATTATCATTATTAGTGTTTGAATTAGTAATTCATCACCTTTTTTTTGTATATTGTTTAGGGGAAGGGGCAAGTCAGGGAGACAGGCAGCAGGAAGAAGAGGCAGGGAAGGCTCCCCTTTATTTTACAGCCAAGTGGAGCAAGGGGAAGAGGATTGGATACAGGATAGGAGGGGTGGGACCAAGGAATCCCATTCAAGGGAAGGCACAATACCTGGCCGAGGAGGAAAAGAAGGACTGAAGTATGGAGGCAGTCAGGAAACAGGGAGCCAGTCCTGGGAAGGAAGACAGCTTGGGTAGTGTCACCCCCCTTCTCCTTCCCACTCAGAGGCCTCAGAGGAGGTGGACTCCTCTCAGACAGAAGGACAGAAGGTTGAAAGCAGTGTTCCCTCTAAGCTGAGTTAGTGTGAGCTAACTCACAGTTTCTTAGCCTCCGGCTCACAGATCTTTGTCTTAGCCCAGGAAGGATGGCTTCAGAGCAAACTAATTTAAGCAGTAGCCAAATGGCTCGCTCACAACTTTAATGCCAGTAGCTCACAAAGTAGACTTTTTGCTCACAGGACTCCACAGCTTTGAGGGAGCATTGGTTGAAAGCCCTCAGCAGTACAGGCTTGGCGTCTCACACCAATATTTGTATATAGGTGAGAATTATTTATTTGCAATAGTTAAGGTGCTTGGTACACCTTACCTGTCTACTGCATTACTACATTGTCTTTTCCTTCTTACCAGGAGCTCAGAGCATAATTCTCCCCTCCATTTAATTCACACAACAACCCTGTGAGGTGGGCGAGACTGAGAGAGAGAGGCACCCAGCAAGCTTTAAGCTGAAATGGGGATTCAAACCTGGGTCTCCCAATCTGACACACTGAACCACACTGGCTCTCGACAGTTGGATTAATGAAATATGTTCTATAGGGGGCTGTTGTTAAAGACAGCTAAGAACCTTAAGTTTGTATAGCATGTGGCTGTTAGAAAGCCCTGCAAAAAAGAGCCATGAGTTTTTTCGTTAATAACATGAATGACACAGGCAAGTGATAGTGGTGGAATTCTAAGAGTCAGTTTTCCCAAATAGTCATGGGAGTGGTTTAAGGTAAATGGGAGGGATTTTAGAGGGGAAAGGATTTATTTATTTAAAAAAGAGGGAGCGGTGGCGCAGGCGGCTAAAACGCCTGCTGGTAACATCTACAAACAGCCGTTGCGGCTGTTCAAAACCCGCCACGGCCAGGGTGAGCACCTGGCCCGAGCCCCAGCTCCCGCCCATCCAGTGGTTCGAAAGCTATAATAAAAACAAGCGAGTAGATAAAATGGGTACCTGCCCTAGGTGGCAGGGAGCACCCCCCCCCCGTGGGGGTAGTGGAGCATCGGTGGCGGTGAAGCGAGCAGCAAGATGGCAACTGAACATAACACCAGATGAAGATCGAGCATTGACGGAGGGTGGAGCCAGGAAGGTGCAAGGGAGCGTGGAGGCGCAGGCGCAGCGGAGCCAATGGACAGAGCCGGAGCCGCGCTAACACAGGAACCACGCGCCAGATGGACCTGCCAATCCAAGAAGACCAACAAGGAAAAAGAGAAAAATAGGAGCCAGACGCCGAGCCAATCCAAGACGGAAGAACAAGACTCCACTGGGTGCCGGTAGGGCAGTCCCCCCCCACCCCCGACTATATATGTGGCCTTAGATAGGGATAATATAGAGTAACTGTAAGCCGCTCAGAGACTTCTTTGGAGGTTCGAGCGGGATATGAAGTCGAAAGTTAAATTAAATTAAATTAAATTAAAATATTCATATTCCATCTTTTCCCAGTGCCCAGGGCAACTTGCAAAATATAAGCAGAACATAGCTTAAATAAACATAAAATAATGTACATGAAGTTCACTGCAACTCATGCAATGCATCACCATCAGCTGTAGGTCAGACACATTCATAAGTTACTTCCACTGATGTATGTTAAGTTAGAGTTACCAGATGTCCTCTCTTTTTGTTATCTGTCCTCTTTTGGGCTCTTTCTGATGAAAACGTCCTCTGGGACTGGAAGGTTAGAAATATTCCTAGTTAGTAGCAATCATCACAGCTTAAATAGTAGCTTAAAAAATGAGATTCGTCATAGTGACTGTTTGTTTGAAGCTGTCAGACAGGAAATGTGTCCACTTTTTTTTTTTTTTTTTGCTTTTTAAAATACGGTGACCCAAGTTAAGTGCCGTTTCTACCCTCCTGTTTCCTGCCTCAAGGAACAGGTCATCAAGGCTTCTAGGATGCTATTTCAGGATTCTACCCACCATCACGGCTCCTGAATGAGAAAGCAAGACTGGTTCTGCCTGCAGAGATGGATGAATGTATGTGTTCGTTGTTAATTAAATGGAAGCCATTCTACTGGGACCACAGCTGCAACAGATACTTTCAAATATATTTATTCAGCCATTGGTAAGTGGTCAGTTGGAAAAAAAACACAATTGACTCTGTGTCACATCTCACTTGCTGTTCTTTCAAAAAACATTAATCTCTGGCATTCTCAGC
This sequence comes from Gekko gecko, assembly GCA_029375565.1. NCBI lineage: Eukaryota > Metazoa > Chordata > Lepidosauria > Squamata > Gekkonidae > Gekko > Gekko gecko. The sequence continues at coordinate 192,421,116 of JAPDNY010000004.1, read as the reverse complement.
ATTTTTCACCCTATCAGTTTAAATATCACTTCCAGAGAATGGAGTGCATGAAATCTCCAAAGGGGCATAATGGCCAGATCAATTAATGGCTAGAGTTTTTGACATCCTTGCCAGTAGAATCAATATTGAAACCACTTGGAAAGTGACAGTTCACAAATCCTGTTGGAGAGGTATTTACTTTGCTTAGTTAGGGATTCCATTGTTGTTGTTCTAATAATAGCAGATTTTTGTAAATGAAATTGAGAGCAAATTCTGGACTGCGGCTGAAGTTGAGAATTTCTAGTCTATGCTGGAGTCTTACCCACCCACCCACACAAATGTACCCATTTGGGTATTTATGACTTGAATTATAATCTGGTATAGGACACAATCTTGGTTCCTATCCTATGTTTGTGTGTGTGTGTGTGTGTTTGTGGACAGTAAGGGTAAGTTTATGAATGTAGGGGCCCAGGATTCACTGAGCTGCAGGCGTGTGACACCAGAGTCATGTGACAGGAAGAGGAAAAGCCTGAATTATGACGTCTCTGATGTCAAGGCTAGGACCTTAGGCAGCGGTCCAAGAGAACCAGACAGGAAATGCAATCTGAGCACAAGGAAGTGCTCTTTAGCAAGGAACAAACTAAGGTTCGGAGACATGGAGGAATTCTTGCCATGGTTAAATGAACTCATCTTACATTCTTGTTGCTTCTCTCTGTGTGTAAGCAAAGAGCAACAGGAGACACAGCCACCTTGCTTTCTATGCATGTGCACTTAGCGGTAGGTCCTGCCAAATGGTATTTGAAAATGGTGGTCAAATAAGGGTTCCATTATCATGCAGCCAGTCAGAATCCATGATCCACAGGCTGAGGATCACTCGTCTATGGTAGCGCCTGGTTCATACATTACTTGTGTCTACCTTCCTTTTCATATGACAGAAGACTCCATTGCAGACTGTGTCACATATGAAGCGAATGTCCTCACAAATGCTTTATCCGCGCCACTTGTGGCTATTGTTGTTTTGTTGTTTGTCTTAAGGGGAAGAACTGTGCAACTTATGTGCTTGTGGTCATTCTTCAGGGTGGAACATCAGGTCATACATGAAGTGTGCCTCTTCATGAGAACAAGAGGACAATCCTAGGTAATATATGAATCAGGACTCTAAAGCAAATCAATGGGATTTTATCATAAAAGATTAAATCCTACTGATTTCTTTGGAGTTCTTAGCATCACACAGTCTTAAACACCTTCACAAGGAAATACATTTGGTTATGTCTTGATTTATGCCGGTAAGACTCAATCCAGATCAGTAAAAACAAGTCATACTAATGAGATTATTCATACCCTGTTTACCGTATATCTTAATAAATACAGAATAAAACTCACACAAAGACCAATTAAACCCCAAATCAACACACGGGCCCTTCTGTTTTGATTACTTCTCCCCCTTTGGTGAGATAGCCATAATAACAGAGCTGGTTACCTCACTGTGAAACCTCGCTTTCACTGCCAGATTTATTTCATCTCCATTAAGCCACGAGTCACCAATGCATCACTTCAATTAGGCCTGCAAGTCAGAGAATTCTGGAGAAACAAAGCTAAAACATTAACAATGAATGCTGAAATATGTCTGTGAAAATGGAAAATGGGCCAGATGTTCTTCTTTCACTTTAGCTTCCTGTACTGGGATGTACAAATTTCATTTTAGAGGGGTTCTTTTGAATACCTGTGGCATATTAAAGGTGTCAGTTGTTTGAATTCCATGGTGGTGCATCTCTAGGGTTGCCAACTGCAGCTTGGAAAATTTGGTGCTGGGGAAGGAGCTCAATGGGGATGCGATGCCATAGACCACACCCTGTCATTTCTTCCAGAGTAATGGAGACCTGTATTTAGTGGAATCAGCTGTATAGGGAGGTGGTGAGCTCCAGTTCACTGTCAGTCTTCAAGGGGATTGGGCTAGATCAGGGATGTCAAACATGTGGCCCATGGGCTGGATCCAGTCCCTGCAGAGCTGGTATCTAGCCCGCAAGCAACTGGCTGTCTCCTGCTCCTTCTCTCTCTTTTTTTTTTTGAAACAAAATTTTTATTGGGATACATTCAACATTTCCAATCACGTTACCAATACAATTTCAGAAAAGAAGATCCCCGTCCCAATCCCCCACCCCCCTAATAGGCTTCCAACACTGCTAATAACAAACAGAAAAATTATAAGGCAATCAAGCTTAGACTTAAGTACATCGACAAACCAGGTAACACATTTGAATTATATATAACCTCTACAATTTCAGCATATTGTATATAACAGCACATACAGTTCAAAATTCATTTCATTTCTCGTTCAATATCCATACGTATCCAAGTTATATATTTTCCCCTTCATTCTATATTCAGTTTCTAGATACAATTTCAATCCTTCCCAGTCTTTTAGGTATTGTTCTGCCATTTGTCCATTTAATTTCTTTGTCATTTTGTCCATTTCCGCTAAAAATAACAGTTTTCTCAACCAGTCATGTACATCTGGCACCTTCTCCATTTTCCAATGCTGAGCAAAGGCCATTCTCGCCGACGTAATCATGTACCATAACAATGTCCTTTTTTTCTTGTGGAATTTTTTCCATTGTCAAACCGAGGAGAAGAAGTTCTGGCTTTCTCTCAATTGGGATTTTCAGTATTTTCTGCATCACACAATGTATATTAGACCAGTATGCTTTCACTTTATCACATGACCACCACATATGGTAAAAAGAACCCTCTACTTTTTTACATTTCCAGCATTTATTACTCAAGTTCTTATCCATACTAATATTGGCAATCTTTTTTGGTGTCATGTACCATCTATACATCATCTTATAACAATTTTCTTTTACATTGATACAGGTAGACATTTTAAAAGATCTTTTCCACAAAAATTCCCATGATTCCATAGAAATTTCTTTGTTTATATTTATGGCCCACTTTATCATTTGTTCTTTAACAGTTTCATCCAAAGTATATACAGTCAACAAAGTTTTATACATTTTTGATATCATTTTCCATTCTTTTTTCAACCATATATTTTCAATATCATCATTCATAGCTCTAAAACCAAACTCTTTACAGTCTTTTTTATAGATGTCCCTTATTTGACAATATTGTAACCAACCATACTCAAATTCTAATTCGTTATTTGGTTTTAAAACATATTTTTTCCCTTCTTTTTGCAACAATTCCTGATACTTCAACCAGTCATTACCTTTATATTCTGAAAACAAATGTATAACTGCAGCTGGAACAATCCACAGAGGCCTTTCATCCGAAATTGTATCCTTATACCTGATCCATGCATCAAACAGTGTCCTCCTTACATAATGATGCTTAAACATAGAGTCAGCTTTGTTTTTCCCATACCAAAGATAGGCATGCCAGCCAAATCTGCAATCGTGCCCCTCAAGAGCTAAAAGTTTTCTATTTTCCAAATTTACCCATTCAGATAACCAAGACATACATACTGCTTCATGATACAAATGCAAATTCGGGACTTGGAAGCCACCTCTGTCTTTAATATCATACATTATCTTCATTTTAATTCTTGGCTTCTTCCCTGCCCAGATAAACTTAAAGATTTCTCTTTACCATTTTACCAGCACTTTTCCATCTTTCACAATTGGTATTGTCTGAAACAGAAACATTAACCTGGGCAGTACATTCATTTTAATAACGGCAATTTTTCCAAGAAGAGATAACCTTAGTTTTTCCCATTTTTCTAAATCACTCTTTATCGAACCCCACAGTTTTTCATAATTATTCTTAAACAAATCTATATTTTTCATTGTAATTTCAACTCCCAAGTACTTAACCCTTTTAACCACTTCACATTCTGTCACATTTTGTAGCATTTGTTGCTTTGTACCAATCATATTTTTACACAGTATCTTAGATTTATTTTTGTTGACATAAAACCCTGCAAGATCACCAAACTCTCTTACTTTTTCAAATACCTTAGGCATATTATTAACAGGATCTTCAACAATAAACATAATATCATCCGCAAATGCTCTTAATTTAAATGAAAAACCTCCAATATTCAAACCTTTTATATTATCATCATCTCTGACCGCTTGTAGCAAAATCTCCAAAATCCAGATAAATAACAATGGTGACAGGGGACAACCTTGTCTAGTACCTTTTCTTACCCGGAACATATCTGTTGATTCTGCATTGACAATCACCGAAGCTTTTTGTTCTTTATATATCGATTGAATCATTCTTGTAAATTCTACGCCCATCAAAGATTTCTCAAGCACTTTAAACATAAATTCCCAATTCAAATTATCAAAGGCCTTCTCTGCATCCAAAAATAAAAAAGCAACTTCTTTTTCAGGGTGTTTATCATAATACTCAATTGCGTCCAAAACAACCCTCATATTGTCTTTAATTTGTCTATTTGGTAAAAAACCAGCTTGATCTTCAACAATAGTATCTTTCAAAAACTTTTTAAGGCGCTCTGCCAATATTTTTGCAAATATTTTATAATCGTTGTTCAATAATGAAATGGGCCGGTAGTTTTTAACATTTGTTAAATCTTGCATTTCTTTAGGGATTAAGGTGATTGCAGCTTCATTCCAGGAGTCTGGGATCTTTCCTGTCTTTCTAATTTCATTTAGAAGAATCTCCAACACCGGGACCAAATCTTCATGAAATTTTTTATAAAATTTAGTTGAAAAGCCATCCGGGCCTGGGACTTTAGAGATTTTTGCCTCAGCTATTGCTTTACTGATTTCGTCTTTAGTTATTGCAGCATTTAAAAATGTTTTCATTTCAAGGTTTGGTTGTATCAAGTTAGCTTTGGATAAGTAATCCAACATTTTTTGAGGATCCGCTTGCTTCGATTGAAAGAGAGTCGCGTAATATTTAAAAAATTCCCTTTTAATTCCTCCTGGGTCTAAAATCTCTTTATTTCCATCTTTCAAACAGGTGATTGTTTTATTCTCTCTTCTTTTCTTTAATTGCCATGCTAAATATTTGCCAGGTTTATTTGCACCTTCAAAGGATTTCTGTTGCAATTTTTTCAAGTTCCAAAATACTTCTTTGTTCAACCTTGCCTCATATTGCTCCCTTAGAATCCTCAATTCTCTCAAAATCTTCTTTTTACCAGGCCTTTTCTTAAGTTCTGTTTCTTTTTTCCGAATATTTTCCATAATTTCTTTGTCTATCTTCATTTGTTGTTTCTTTTCATTATTATTAATTGCAATCAGATGTCCTCTTATCACAGCCTTGTAGGCTTCCCATACCGTTTGCGTCTGTACACTTTTATTTAAGTTCAATTGAAAGTATGTTTGGGTTTCTGACCTTATTTTATCCACGATATTTTGCTTGTCCAGCAAATCTTCGTTAAGTCGCCATCGAAATTTTTTCCTCTTAACATACGTTGACCATTTTATCGGACTGTGGTCAGAAAGAATCCTAGGCAATATCTCAATTTTGCGTGTTTGCAAGATTAAATTCTCTGTCATCCACATCATATCTATCCTGGAAAAAGATTCGTGTCTTGATGAATAAAAAGAGTACTCTCTATCTCTGGGATGTTTGATTCTCCAAACGTCTGCCAAGTGTTCATGTTTAGTCAATTGGAAAAAGACTTTAGGAAGTTTGCCCATGGCCTCAATTCCTTTTTTTGATTTTCTATCAACAACATTGTCAACAGTACCATTAAAATCGCCCATTAAAATCGTTTGCTCATAGGTCAACTGTCGTAGTTGTTCCCACAGATCCTGAAAAAAGTTTTCTTTTGCCCCATTGGGAGCATAGAGATTAACAATTAATGTCTTTTTGTTCCGCAGCACAACTTCTACCGCCAAAAATTTCCCTTCATCGTCTTTAAAAATTTCTTTTGGTTCCAGCTCTTTTTTAATATATGTAACAACTCCTTTTTTCTTTTGAGAGGAGAGTGAATAAAATTCCTCTCCTAATCTTTTTTGAATCAAAAATTTGGCATCTGATTTTTTAATATGTGTTTCTTGCAAACAAACAATATCACATTTCTGTTTTTCCAACCAGAGTCTGATATTTTTCCTTTTTTGGGGTGAATTCAGTCCATTAACATTCCATGAAATTATTTGACTCTCCATGTTGATTCTGTAATTATTTATCAGAGTCTTTAAAATTATCATTGATGAATCTGGTCATTTGGTCAACTGACTTGATGGTGACTCTCTTCTGCTTGAACGAAAAACTGACACCTTTAGGAATTTCCCATCTATATCTTATGCCCTCTGTTTTCAGCTTGTCAATCAGGTCTTTAAAAAGTCGTCTGTCCTGAAGCATCGCTCTGGGTAGTTCCTTTAGGACCATGATTTTCTTGTTGTCAATTATGAAGTCATCCTGAAATTGTTGCTTGAACAAATCCTCCTTCAGCTTCTTAGATATAAACTGGACAATTACATCTCTAGGTAATTTTTTCCTTTGCGCAATCGCAGAATTGACTCTGTATACCACATCAATCTGTGCCGCCACTCTCTCCTCTTCCATTTTCAAAAAGTCTGCAACAGCATCTACCATGACTGAATGGATGTCCTCATTCTTGTCTTCAGGGATCCCCCTGAATCTCATGTGGTTAATCATTGCATTATATTGGACCATCACATTCACTTTATCTGTTTCTAAAGTGACCTCAGCTATATTAGATGCTACTCCCTTCACCCTTACATCCATCTCATCTGCTCTTTTGGTCAGCGTCTGTATCTCTTTTGTAATTCCAGACATTTCTTTTTTCAACTCTGTTACTTCTGTTATTACAGTCTTTTCCAGCTTCAGAATCGCGTCCATCACTCGTTTCTCCATAGCTTCCATCATGCCCTGTAGCTTTTTTTCCTCTTTCCCAGCCATTTTCGGGGAGGACCAAGTATTTGCCCTCTGTCGTTGCCGCAGGTCGTAAGCCGTTGTTCAGAATTTTCCCTCCAACTCACTCTAAATCAAAGTCCTTCTTGTGCCCACCTAAATCACACTAATTTCACTTTTTTATATTAAGTCTTTCGTTTAAAATCAAAGAAAATTTTTCTGACCTTCCCAAAATGGTGGGCGCAATTTCTCTATGGTAAATGGTTCTTCCGGGTACTCACTTCCTGTCCGGCAATCTTAATGGTCCCCCTTGTTCCTAATTTCTTCCCTTCTTCCGGCCTCCTTGGTCTTCTCTAGGATGATTACTTGTCTGTTCTGAAGTCACTTCCTGTTTTGCCGATTTCTGCTGCAGCAGCTACAGTACTTTTCCACTGCAGTTCTCGCGGAGTTACTGTTAGTTTCTATTTTAAAGTCAATAATCTAACCGCAGGAATGATCAACAATTCGGCTTTTTGGCCTTTTTTAGCTGTTTAACTGCACTTTTTCCGCTCCAATGTTAGTACAACAGATACAGCACGATCATGCGCTTCATCGGATGTTGTTTATTTTCGGCCGAAACGCGTCTCCGGTGAGCAATTTTAAAAAGTTACCTTCAAAGTCCGTGTCTTGTTATAGCAGTGTTTCCTTGATATCAGTTTCCGTAGAATGTCTTGGAGGTCTGGGTCATGCGTTCTTATGTTGAGAATCCAACTCGGTGGGGTCTTGTAGAGATTTTCCGAAGTGCCTTCTCTGGGGGAGGGGATCAAGGCTGGTCGCGGCGCTCTTTAAAGCCCCGCTATCAGCCGATCTCAACTCCTCTCTCGGGCCAAGCTCTCTGCCAGTCACCCCCCTGCCTGGGGGGATCTGCGGTGGGCTATTTGAAGCCCACCCTGTCGTCAAGACCCTCCGTTTGCTCTGGGAGCTCTAACGAGCAAGCCAGAACACCTTAGGACGCCATGAATCCCAGACCGGAAGCCCCTCCTGCTCCTTCTCTCAGCCACTAATTCTGCTGTTTCATCAAGCCTCTCTTCCTCCATTAGGAAGGAAGTGAGGGGGAAGGAAAAAGAGAGTACACACATGCACACCAGAGAAAACCTCCCTCCGCTATCTCCTGCCTCCTCCTCTGGAACTGTTGTTGCATTTTCAAGCCTCTCTTCCCTCCTTTGGGGAGGAAGTGAGGGGGAAGGAAAAAGAGAGTGCACGTGCACCAGAGAAAAGCTCCCTCAATGCTCTCTCCTGCTTCCTCCTCTGGGTCTGCTGCTGTGTTGCCAAGCCTCTCTTCCCTCATTTGGAGAGAGAGGGACGGAGGTGGAAGGAAAGAGAGAAAGTGTACATGAAAGAGAGGGAATTCCATGACACCTTTAAGACCAACTAAGTTTTATTTCAGGTATAAGCTTTCCTGTGCATGCACAGCTCTTTAGAGAGAGGGAGGGAAGGAGGGAGATCCTTCTGACAAGCCCTGCTTTACTGTTTACTTACAGACCTGATCACACACACACCCATGTTAAAAAAGGAAGGGGGCAGGAAAGACATGCATCTGGGATAAGGAGAATTAAAGGGAAATTATTTTGGCTTATTCTGAAAAGTTTTTTGTTTGAAAATTAGGTTTTCCTGTGCCTATCTGGGATATTATTTTCTTTCAAAAAGACCCTGATTAGGAATTACAACACTTGGATTGAATCCCAAGGTTTAATGACTGAAAGTAGATGGCTAATTTTTTTTTTTTTTTAAATACATTTATGGTTCCATATATTCCAGTTCAATACATGGTCACCCTCTTTCGTCTCCCATTTTACTGGCTGCCTTTCTTCACATTAACCCCCTTTCCTTTTTAAACTTCTGACTATCATCACTACTAGGAGTGAATAGATTTTGTCCAGTCTGAAAGCAGCACATTATTTCACTTGGAGAGATCCCCCTTTCCAATTTTAACAGATGAATAAAAGAAACCTAAAAGCACGGCTTGCAATCTTTATTAGAGGAAGGGAATGAGAGTCCAGTAGCACCTTAATGACTAGCAAAATTTGGGCAGAGCATGAGCTTTCATGCATCACTGTTCACTTCTTCAGATATAGCTGGAATGTGAGTCCATTTGTCCTTGTATCTTGGACAGTTAATTGATTTCAGATGCTAAATGACAATAGCAACCATTAGTGATGAGAGAAGAAACCTAGGTCTCAATTCAGCCCAGGAGGATGCATTGATCTTCATTATCAGTTGCAATTCAGCAGTCTCTCTTTCTAATCACCCTTTGAAATTCCTTTGTAACAGAACTGATACTCTTAGGTCAGCAACTGAATGTCCTGAAAGGTTAAATGTCTCCCCCACTGGTTTTTGAATGTTGTGGTTTCTTATAGCTGTAGAAAGAGTAGGAGTCCAGTAGCACCTTGAAAACTAAAATAAATTGTGGAAGGCTATGAGCTTTCTTTCTGTGCTCACTTCTTCAGATTTATGTCCATTTATTCTTTGCATCCTCTTGGACTGAATCCTTCTGGACCAAAATGAGACCTAGGTTTCCTGTCTCATTACCAACAATGATATCTCCACACCTACTTTTTTTCTGCATATCACACCTAGTCCAATCAAATTCAAATTCACTTCAAAATGCAAGAGGTGAAATTGGTTCAACAATGTTGATGAAAATTATTTCATTTTTTTTTAAGCCTGTGAAGCATTTTTAAGCATTTTTCTTTTGGAGGTTTGAAATGAGCAAAACCTTTGGTCTGAGTCCCCCCCCTTTTCCTGGGCAGAGAACAGGCAGGGCAGAAGAAGTCAGTCAGTGGCTTTCCAGGCTCACCTCAGCTGCCACTTAAGAAATGCTAATAGGTCTAGACAATGGAATAGTCAAGCTCTCCCCTTTTCCTTTTCAAGCAGGGAACAGGGATTTGGAGGTATTAAATAGTAGAAAGACTTCAAGAAGGAAGTTTCTGGAGATGTCAGGAAAAACTTTCTTGATCTTGCCTGACCAGGTCAGTGGAAGGGGAAAGGGAGAAGATAAAACTCCTGGGAGCAAGGAGGGAGCTCTTTCTTGTGCTGGGTCCATCAGAGCAGATAGAACTCTTAGCTGAGGTCTGGAGGAGGAAGCCATTGACTGTGTGCTGCCTGGAGAGCTGCAGAAAGCTTCAAGGTAAATGGAAACTCTGTAGAGATCTGTAACTTCATAAACTAAGGAACCTGTCCTACATTTTAACATTTGATAGGGCATGTATAGAGAGAGGGACAGAAAAAATGTGTTTTACCCATTTCTTTTGACTTCCTTGCTCAATCTGATGTTGTGCTAAAAGTATGCTTGTGAATATTTTCTTTTAAATAATAATAATAATAGATTGTATTTATACCCTGCCCTTCACTACCCGAAGAAGTCTCAGAGTGGCTTACAATCTCCTTTCCCTTCCCCTCCCCCAACAGACCCTGTGAAGTAGGTGGGGCTGAGAGAGCTCTTTCAAGAACTGCTCGTGGGAGAACAGCTCTGAAATAACTTATAACTGACCCAAGATCACACCAGCAGCTGCATGTGGAGGAGTGGGGAATCAAACCTGATTCTCCCAGATTAGAGTCCACACTCTTAACCACCAGACCAATCTGGCCTTATAACTTTATGACAAATACTTTATAACTTTGGATGTTGGTAGTGGTTCTCTGTACCACATAGACCTCCACCATCTTGGACATGTTATTTTAAAAAGGCAGGGCCAGGGAGAAGGCAGGCCATTGGCAAGTGGCCATTCCCACAGGGGCACACAAGGCAGTAAACTGTCCCCATGGTGACCAGGCACTCTGCAGCAGGAGACACAGAGGCAATGCCACAGAACTGGGAAGGGAAGCTGGGAGTCCTGACCCTCCCAGCAGGCAATTCCTACAAAGAAATTGTAGAGAGAGAAAAAATCCTCTCCAGGTGTTGAGAAACCCTTGGAGTTTAGGGTGGAATAGGGCCAGATTGAGCAAGCCTGTTCCACCACAAAGCCAATCATAATTATTCCATTGCAAACTAGATAAATGTATAGAGATTAATGATACATATTTAGGAGGGGAGAAAAAAGCACATAAGCTTATGCAATTTAATATAATTAAAGTTTTTTTTAAAAAACATGAGTAAGATTGTTAGAAGGAAATGCCATTTTTAACATTTAATATTTTCTATTTAAATTACAGTGACACTCCAGACAGAGGAAAATGAATATTCAGCTACGTCTCACCTCTGTCAGTTAAAACAACAACAGCAACAACAGAAAAATGCCCACCCTAGATTAAAATTGCCCACCAATTGAGCAATTGAAGATACAGTGATTCATCCACTGGTTATGAGTTTGCAGTCTTAACACTTAACCCTCATGATAACTTCTTTTCCTTGCTAACCTCCATAGCTGTGGTTAGCTTCAGAGGTTAGCAATGTCGGTCTGATGAAGGGACCGTAGTTATGTTGATGAAGGGATGGTAGCCCTGCTGGTTTGACTAAGGGAGCTTTGGCTCTGAAAAGCTTATAGACCACCTCTTGTTGGTCTCTAAGGTGCTGCTGGACTCCGATATCGCTGTAGTTGTAGCTGTAGCTTCTTTGGCTTTCAGAAGAATTAAGTCCCCGAGGTTAAAATCAATGGAGCATTCATTTTCAGAGCCAAAATGGGGAAGTAAGTGCAGTTTACCTGTCAAAAGACTGTTGCAGTACATGTCCCTGATTCTCTGTCAGAATTTGAGCTTCACCAATATGGAGAGTGCTATACAGTGTTCAAAATCACACATTTTAAAGAAGGGGGTTCGCTAAGCATTCTTGTGTCAAACTTGTGCATCTATGTCCTAAATACCACAATGGGTAGATTCTCATTCCTGGGTTACTACCCTGTCAGAATGCAAATGGGTGTTCACACAAAGATATGTTCTTCTGTACAAAAACTGCTTCAGAAAGGGGCTGTTCAGAATGTAGAAACATTGAGAAGACTTATTCAGGGCTTCAGGAATCCATTCAGGATAGGCGATCTCATCAGATCTTGGCTAGGAATGGGCACTAACTGGTTGATGAACAAAAGTTCATCACAAATATGGATGGTTTATAGTTTGCGAAGCGATGTTCACATACTGAAGGACCACCATGGACTTCCATGAATTTTGGTGCAGTTCGTGAAGAACAGAAAGCAGGGGTAAGTCTTCATGAAAAACAACTGAGCAGCAGGGAGATCCTTGTAACTCAGTTGTTTGGTTTCTCTCAAACAGATTGATGTTCCCACAGTAACAGTCAGAGAGACCCACTCTAAGTTCTGACAATTATCCTATTATATGAAAAACTGATATGGGGGAGATAGAGAGGGAGGGAGGGGAGCAGAGCCGCGAGAAGCAGCTCGACCGAGCTGGGCTCCCATGGGCAAGAAGCACAAGGCAGACAAAAACCTATATGAAGACTATGTTGAGAAAACCTTCAAGCTTGTTTAAAAGTGGGAGGGGGGGATGAAATTGCTGAACTTTCTACTCAAAGTTCAGTACCTGATCCTGTACTGCATGAAGACAAAAATGAACATGAAAAACATAAAGACAAGAAAAGAAAGAAGAGAAAGAAAGAAGAAAAGCAAGTTTCCAGAGAAGAAAAGGGGGAAAAAAGAAAGAGAAAAGTCAAGGAAGATAAAAAGAAATGAGATAAAGACCATGGAGAAAGTGAAGGAGAAAGAGACACGAAAGGCCAAAACACTATAAGACTGGAGATGCCCCCAGAAAAACCACTGTCAAGCAGTTTAGCAAAACAAAAAGAACTGGAACAGACACCACTTCAAGAAGCTTTGAATCAACTTGTGAGACAGCTGCAAAGAAAGGATCCATAAGCTTTCTTTTCATTTCCTGTGACTGACTTTTTTGCTCCCACCTACTCCATGATCCTTAAACACCCAATGGAGGTTAGTACTATGAAAGAGAAGATCAAGAACAATGGACAACAATCCATAGAAGAACTAAAAGACAACTTCAAATTGATGTGTACTAATGCTATGGTCTATAACAAACTGGAAACCATTTATTACAAGGCAGAAAAAAAATACTATTGCAATTGGGAATGAAAATACTCAGCTAGGAACGAATTCAGAGTTTGAAACAGAGTATAGACTTTATGGCAGTCCTTCAGAAAAGCAGGAAGCAGGAAGATAAAATGGATCCACAGTCAGCTGGAGAAGAAGACAACGGTCTTGAGAAAGACCCGAGTTCCATGGAAACAGACATCAGAGACTGTAAAACTCCCAGCAAAGAACACAAAAAATATATCACGGGGGCTGAATTTTTCTTTCATTCCAGTAAAATCAGGAGCAAGAGGAAAGACAAAGAGCTGCTTGAAGAAAAAAAAATAAGGAACAGTAATTTAGAGAGGGAACAGGAACTGATAGAATGAATCATCAGAGAATCGGGAGGGAAATTAACAAAATGGCCTGCTAACGCTCGGTGTGAGTTTGAAAAAAGAAAACCTGATGGCACAATGACCCTGGGACATCTTAATCCAGGTGAAAATAATGCAGGGGAACTAGGTCATAATTCTGCAAAACTGGGTGTGACAGCTGGAAAACTACAGTCAGGTGTAAGTACCTCACAGCAGGGGTGTCAAACATGCAGCCTGTGGGCTAGATCAGGCCCTTGGAGGGCTCTTATCCAGTTTTCAAGGAACTGGTTGTCTCCTACTTCTTTCCCTGGGCTTGCTGCTGCTTCTACTTCACAGCTTGCTTTACCAAACTCTCTTGGTTGCACAGGAGAGATAAATAGATAGGCAAGCTTCTGTTCCCTGCACTGGCTGAGGCTCCACCCCCTCCTCCTCCCAGGGGAAGGGAGGGAATGAGCCAGAGCTTGCTTCCTGGCCAGGCTGTCTCAATCGCACAGGAGACAAAGGCAAGCCTTTCTTCCCCTCCTTCCTGCTTTGCTCTGCTCAGCTGCCTCAATCACCCAGGAGAGCTACAAAGCACCTTTAAGATCAACAAAGTTTTATTCAAGGTATGAGCTTTTGTAAGCCTTGCTACAGTGTGTGTTTTGTTGGGCTCGTTGTGCCAGGGCTCTCCTGGGTGCAACTGGATTCCCTCCCCCTTTTCACTGTATTCATGCCCTCATGAAACAGTATTTCTCAGTAAGAAAGGAATGTGAACTATTTAGATGAGGAACAACAAGAAGCCAGTGAGGTGGATTAGGCTGAGAGTGTGTGTCCAGACCAAGTTCACTTCGCACATTTCCTTTGTAGACTGGGGATTTTGAACCTAGACTTCCCAGATAGCCAGTTGATACTGACTACTATAGATTGCTGTCTCTCTATTCTTGCATTGCCTCATAGGAGTTGTAGTTATTCCTTTAGGAAGACTACAATTTTGTAGACAAACACATAGCCTTCAGTCAGTGTCAGGATGCCTTTTCATGTTCTTGACCAGCACATGAAGCAATTTATGTACAAAAGTTCACAATGCTCAGCCATTTTGTGTTTTCCCTGGGTCCTAGGCTTAGAACACTGAGCATGAGATTTCTGTAATGAGTGTCAACTCAAAAATAGTTTTGCAGCTTACAGATACACACCTGAACAGCATACTCAAGATTGCTACAGCACAGACATTTTGATGCAATAATTCAGAGCAAGAGGTGTCACTTATCAGACACTGTTAAATAAACAAAATATTGCAAGAGTGCTAGTGTTTTGAGCATGTTTGATTTAAAATTGTTTTTTAAACCCTTTGTGTTGTGTTCTTTATACATTTTATATCTCCGCTACCTGGCATTACATTTTATGACACACATGGCCCATCCCAACAAGGTCTCATTTATGTCAGATCTGGCACTCATAACAAATTAGTTCAACACCCCTGCCTTACAGGGCTTCAAAGAAGACAAAAAGAACAAAGTTACTCCAGTGAAGTACTTGAATTATGGGCCTTTTAGCACCTATGCTCCAGCCTATGACTGCACATTTGCAAACATCAGCAAGAATGATTCCAATTTAATTTACTCAACTTATGGGGAAGATTCTAATCAAGTTTTTTTTTTTAAAAAAATATATATATATATATTAATGAGTTTTTGGTGACGTTTCAAGACTACCCCTATGTCATGGCTGACAGCCTGCTGGATGTCTTGACCAAAGGATGGCATTCTTGCTGACTCAGAGAACTAGAGACACCAGCAGATGAAACCAAAGGCAGGTCTAAAAGGGCTGGTGTGATAAAAGACACAACCATCATAGAAATGGAACTATCCAGTAGGCTTGAATACTCTCTAAGTAAGGAGAGGCTTACAGCTCTGAGAGCCATGACTAATTTTGGGCTCCACACAGAGGAGTTTGAGTTAGAAGAAGCAGAAATCTTCCAGAGAAAACTTGACGAAACCACAAAACTACTCAGGGAGCTCCCAAGATGCTCAGAACAAATGACTGAGTATGAAGCCGCCTCCTAACATGATTTGCCTTTGGGGACCATCTTATAAGGAGATGCATTTGAATGAGAGAATGACCAATAATCTAAAAGATCTTGCCAAACAAGTGGATCCAGTCGATATTGTGAGCACATACAGAATCTGGAAAGCCATGGGGATTTCAACCCCTTTAAGGAACACGGGAGACAACTCTGTCAACTTAACCAATGATGAGCTGTAACCTTTAAAAACTCCTATTCTCATTGATTGTGAAGGACTTGCCACATGATCTTTTAGAACAGTTTTTAAATATAAATTGCGTATGTGTATGTTTTTTTGGGGGTAGAATTTGTCCTGATGCATGTATTGGCCCACTTTGTGCTACTTTTGCATGTGTGGGCATTTCTTCATTCTTATTAAAATTTATATGAAAAACTGAAATTTTTAAACCCAAATCAAAACATTACTTAGAATGAAAGCTATTGGGGAGGGTTATGCCCCTCCCCCCTTGGCAGCCATTTTGTGACTGGTCCCGCTTCCTACAGCAGCCATTTTGATTCCGCTTCCTACAACAGCCACTACCTTTCTCAGAATTCCAAAAGGGCCCATAGTCTCAACAAAGTTGGGGACCCCAGGAAAAGATATCTTGTGGGAGAATATGACACCTGTTTGTCATTCTGGGTGGCCACCCCTTGTTCTTTCAAGATGCAGTTCCACCTTTTTGGAGGCTGGTTTCACACAAGGGCACAAAGCTGGACAACCCAACAATGACACCTGTCACATTCTGATTTCCAATACATCCCATCCTCGAATGGGTAAGCAATACCAAAGATTAGATACAATGATTAAAATAATAAATATTGCAACTCAAGATTCTGATAAACCTAGTGCCGAATGTTAACCGTCTCGTGGAGAATTATGGTTTGGCCTATAAATAAAAGCTGCTTCCTTGTCACAGCTGATTTGTTTTGGAAACACTCCTTTAGCACCGGTGGTGCACTACATAAATCTTTTATATGTTAGCATAACTGTCTCCTAGAAATTGAATTATTCTCCAAGGAAATGCTGGTCTGTCTAGGTCATTGTAAAAGTGGATAAGCTGAACCGTTCAGGGAATTCCGTAGTTTCTTCATACTCCAAGTGCTTATCTTTGGATTAGCAGCCGGTCCTAGCAGCATTAATCCCTTGTTACTTAAATTACTAATTCTTCGACAAACAATGTGAAAAAGAAATATCCATAAAAATAATAGTCACAAATCCATTTTTGGATGGAAGTAATTTAAAGTTTTACACTCAGGACACATTATGCTGCACATTTCCCCCAAAAAAATAAAGTCTCAAAAGTCTCTTAGTTAGGATTAACTCTGCATATGAAATTCATAAGAAGTCATTTAGGACAAGCATAATTCAGGCGCTCATTTGCAGAATTAGGCCAATGCCTTTGGAGTTCAAAAACTGGAATTTAAAATGTCTTGAAAATATCCATTTGAAAAGTGGGCACTAAAATAGGTCATAAAACGCATCCTCTGGTCCCAGAATATTATTCATATGGAGAAAATGGAGAACTTTGTTTTCTGATTCAGCCTCCTTTGTAGCTTCTGAATCTTCATCGCCTACATTTTTCCCTATTACGTCTTCCAGTTTGCTTTAAAAGTAAAGAAAAAAGCTGAAATTTACAGAAAGCTGTACTCTGCCCAGCATCAGGGCTGCAGAAAGCTAACCCAAGGTCTGGAACATGACAAGTCTAGGGGCACTCCTACACCCATTCCCAAATGCAGTCACTAGAGAACGTATCATATTTAAGCACATGATACATTAACACAACAAACCTGTTACATTGTTTGGTATGTGCTTGGGGGGGGGTGTCAACAGTGGGAGGGCTTCTAGTGTCCTGGCCCCACTGGTGGACCCCCTGATGGCACCTGGTATTTTTGGACATTGTGTGACCGAGTGTTGGACTGGATGGGCCGTTGGCCTGATCCAACATTGGCTTCTCTTATGTTCTAATGTTCTTATTTAATGATCATAGTCAGAAAGGATGATTCACCAGCTGGCCTTCCTCTTTGACTATGTAAGATAGGGTTTCCAACTTCCAGGTGGTGGCTGGAGATCTCCCGGGATTACAATTGATCTTCAGATCTACCTGTTATAGGTCTAGTTACTGTAAATACCACTGATAGAATAGTTTAGTCTACTTGTATCCTAGGGGGAGCTGTGGTGCATTCTCTAGTGTTTATGGGTTGATTAATGTTTTTTTTTCTCTTGTCGTTCAGTTAACTTCTCATTGTTTCTCTCTCTGCTGTGTGTAGTATGTGCCAGTGACAGTGATCTGAAAGCCTCACTGTTCTATTAGTGGCCTGTAGTCGGTTATTTTTTTTTTCTGCAAAAATATCTGTTGCAGTAAATTCAGTGAAAGCAAACTCTAGAGTGTGGATTGGATTATTTCTAGAGCTCTGCCAACACAACTGGAGAAAATGGCCACTTTGGAAGGTGGGTTATATGGCCTTATAACCCCACTGAAATCTTTCCCCTCCACACACCCCACCCTCTTCAGGCTCCATCCTCAAAGTCTCCAGGTATTTCCCAACCGAGAGTGGACAACCCAGGAGAAAAGTGTCTGGTGAATGATAAGGGAATATGGGCTGTGTGGGGGGGGGAATTACTTCCCTAATGTGATCAAGACTGTAACACCCATCCAGTTTTCTTGCAATAGACCACCTTATCTATTGCTTCTATGCAAAAGACATTTCCCACTGAAAAAAAGCGACCTTTAAAGAAATTAACTGTTTTTGAAATATTGTGGATTTATCTCATTGAACATGATTGCGTGTAACTCTAATGACTATTTCCTTCCCCCCCCCCGGAGAGCAAACCAGACATAGCCAGATAATATTTAGAGGTGATCTGGTTAGATATAAAATGGGAGCTTTGTTAGCCCTCTTCCTTTATTTATTTATTTTTTTAAAAAAATGGCTGTAAGCCATTTGGAGCTCACAAAGTCACGGGATGATTTAAAAATGAGTAAATAAATAAATAACTGAAGTCATTTCAACTCACAAATGATAAATGACCCCATCCAGAATGAAGGTAAGGTGTATTCGCCGTTGTGTCATGATTTGTGGTGATCCCTCATTGGTAACATGAATATAGATTGAGGTGGATAGTCATGTTGGTCTGAAGCAACAGAACAAAGCTTGAATCTAGTAGCACTTTTAAGACCAACAAAGTTTAATTCTGGGTATAAACTTTCACATGCACGCAGGTGCCACTGGACTCAAACTTTGTTCTGGTAACACGAATGCCTCTGTTAGGTGGCCAAGAATTGCACTTCATCTACTGGCACAACAATACTAATATAGGGTGATTCTGCACTAGACCTTAAATCCTGGTCCAACCTTGTCCCCAAACTTACATTCTACATGACACTTGAGTGCACCCCTGTAATTATCTCGGGGTATTTTTTGTTTCCACATTACATTGAGGTTTCGCCCCACACTTGTCCCGGGATACTGGTGTTACCCAGAGCTCTTTTTGTAGCAGGAACTCCTTTGCATATTAGGTGACACACCCCTAATGTAGCCAATCCTCCAAGAGCTTACAGTAGCCCCTGTAAGAAGAGCTCTGTAAGCTCTTGGAGGATTGGCTACATTAGGGGTGTGTCGCCTAATATGCAAAGGAGTTCCTGCTACAAAAAAGAGCCTTGGTGTTACCTATATTAATGTGATTTGAGTTACAGCAAGGCCTGTAAATTGGAGCTGTTCCACCAGGCTTTTGGTTGAGGTGGGAGACGTTCGACCATTCTGGCCTCCCCTGTTTATGGCCCCTTCTCAGTGCCCTGCACTGGAGCTTTCTGGGGTATCTATATCCACCTGATATGAGGCATGGGGTTTGTTGTGTGACTTTTTATTGTGCCATCTATTGTTTCATTGTTTTATGGATTTTATGTTGTAAGCTGCCCTGAGTCCACTTGTAGGATAGGGTGGGGTGTAAATATACTCCTCCTCCTCCTCCTTCTTATCATTATCATCATAATAATATTGTGATGCAAAACATCCATGTGTACCCAATAAATTAATCAAGCAGGTAATGTTCATTTGGAGTCAAGTTGCATATATCACTACAAAGGTAATAATAGGAATTGGGGTGCACTTCCCTTGATCTCTGTGGTACTTTTTTCAGTGTAAGGAGGTTGTAGTTTCTTTCCAGAAGATGGTTGTGTTAGTGAAGATGCCCAGACAATTCCCCAAGTTTTGTTTCTTTCTCCAGCTCAGTCTTCATGAGTTTTACAGGAAGTTCCCAGTAGACTTGGCTAGTTTTGTGACTGTTCCAGCAGACAGAGCATCTCTTCAGCACAATGCAAAAACAACATTTTTTCCCCCGGTCTCTACCTAACCACAATGCCCAACAGATCGACAATATAAATACATATTTTTGTGCGGAGAAATTACAGAAAAAAATGAGAAGCCTACCACAGGAGAAACGGGAAACCCCTACAGATAAATGTTAAAGGTTGTTTTGACACTGGACTGCAAATCTTTGGCCAGTTGAAAAGGTCAAATGTCCCAGCTTCTGTGAACTCTCCCCAGAAGGAATGCCTTGCTCAAGTTTGTAGCCTTCATTTCCGAGAAGATTTTTTTTTTTTGGGGGGGGGTAGGGACAGTAGTTCAATATAAAATGTAGGGTGAACGAGAAATGTGGCTAATTGCTGCATATCTATTTTTCTAACCAAATGAATATTTTTAAGTCTTCTTTCTACTCCCCTCTCCTTTTTAGAAGAAGAAGAACAAGTGGTAGGAAGAAGAAGAAGAAGAAGAAGAAGAAGAAGAAGAAGAAGAAGAAGAAGAAGAAGAAGAAGAAGAAGAAGAAGAAGAAGAAGAAGAAGAAGAAGAAGAAGAGTGGTTTATGACACCACACTTTTCTCTACCCTAAGGACTCTCAAAGTGGCTTACAATTGTGTTCACCTCCTCTCTCTACATGGAGCTGCGGTGGCTCAAGTGGTTAAGACGCTGAACTGCAGGCTGTGGAAGGTCAGTAGTTCAGCAGTTCGAGACCCGGGTGCCGCATGACGGGGTGAGCTCCTGTCTCTAGTTCCAGCTCCTGCCAACCTAGCAGTTCAAAAGCAAGAAATTGCAAGTAGATAAATAGGTACCACTTTGGTGGGAAGGTAACAGCGTTCCATGCACCTTGGTGTTTAGTCATGCTGGCCACATGACGACGGAAACGTCTTCGGACAGCGCTGGCTATTCGGCTTTGAAATGGAGATGAGCACCGCAACCCTAGAGTCGGATTCGACTGGCTTTCGAGCAAGGGAACCTTTACCTTTACCTCTCTCTACAACAGGTTCCTTGTGAGGTAGGTGGTGCTGAGAGAGTTCTCAGAGACCTGTGAATGGCTCACAGTCACCCAGCAGGCTTCATGTGGAAGAGGAGTGAGGAATCAAACCAGATTCTCCAGATTAGATCTTAAGCAATATACCTTATTGTCTCCCTGTTTAAGAATAACTTCTCAAGCCTCATCTGAAGAGTATCTTTGCTATGCCCCTCCAACATTCCCCCTCAAAAGAAGGGGGGGAGGGGTGGCTGGTGGGAAGGGAGAGCCAGATGAATTGAAATTGAATTCCTTCCTCATGACATCAGGGCAGAGGAAGGCCATGTAATGGCCAGCTTCTTCTGAGCCCACCCTCTCTTGTCCCCCAAAGAAGGGAAGAAACATGGCAAAATGAACAGAGCAGAATGAAGCCATGTGTAGGAGATAACTGTGGAGGGGGGAGCGTTACAGCTTCAGCAGAAGAATATCTTTGCTATGGCAAATGTTCACAAGATGGATTGACTTAGGACCAGTTTTAGAAGCAACTTGTGTTAAATTTTGACTCTTAGAATTCTTACACATGGCCACCAATCCATATGGTAGCCCCTTCTCTTGGGTGCTATTCCGTGGTGGAGTTAATTTTATGGAGGGGGAAACAACTACATAACAGGACCAATTGTATGACCACCACTGCCTCTCCCTGAGGTGTGTCAGGGAATTGGTAGGGTTGCCACATGGTTGGATGATTTTAATAAGTGTGTGTGTGTGTATTGTACACAGTCATTCCATCCTTCCTTCAAGAAGCTGAGGACAGTGTATGTGTTAGGTAGGTTAGGGTGAGGGAGCAGGACTGATCCATGGTCACCCAGAAGATTTCACAGCAAAGTAACCATTTCAACACAGAGTCTTCTGGACCCTAGTCTGATACTGCATTTACAATCACATTAACAATGTCCATAGATTAGCCTTGGGATGGGAGGGAAATAAAAGGAAAGAGAAGGGTCAAGGAGAAAAAGATGAAAGAGAAGATGGTGGAGAGGGCTACAGCTGTTGGAAACATGGCCTATGGAAGAGGGGAAGGGGGCATGATGAGGTCATCCCAAGAGGAGTGGGGGAAAGGAGGGGGAGAGAAGGGGATCTTGGCTGAAATCGTTTATGTACATCAAACATCACAATTATATCTATGTCTTATAGGATGAGGGGGCTAAAAGGTGACCCTTAGACACCCCACAGAATGTGTTTCATTTCATTCCAGGGAGAATGATCACTTGAACAACCATAAGTCTGAGTGGGCTTTGAAAGCTGTCTTGAGCTGTGTCATCTCATGGATGCAGGTATGTGTGGAGATTCCATTTTTAAATACTCTCCGGTAGCTTTCTAGCTGTCACCTTGAAAGATCAACATAGCCTCCCCCCCCCCAAGGTATTGTCATTCCGATGCATTATTTTTATCTATCTGGACAGGGTGTTTTAATTTAAAAACAAAAACGGAAATAACAAATTCAAACAAACAACCACCTAATTTTTAACCTCAGGTGGAACAATCTGGGAGAAACTTTGCCACTCGATTCTGCTGGATGTATTAAGAGCTAAATCATTCACCGTTACTCCAGTGTTTCTATCTGAGAATCTACAAGCATCGGCACTTGACGTTTTTCTTCCCCATTTTTGTTCATCTTTGTCTCTCTGTTTTGCTTCTTGTTCTCTTTAGACCTGTTTTTCTTTCATGCACTGTCAGCACTGCCCTGTCGTTGAACGCCAGCATCCTTGAGACCACTTTTGATGTTTCCAGTAGTCACTGTGAGGGGCAAATAATACATTATCTATCTGTCAGCCCCTAATTTCTTCCAGTAGGCTCAGGGAGGAATACATGGTTCCCCCTTCCCCCTTATGCCCTCAAAACAACTCTGTGAGGTAGGTAGAGCTAAGAGGGAATGACTCCGGTTAGTTTCTTGGAAGAATGGGGAATTGAGGCTGGGTCTCATGCTGGCCTTGCATGCTATATGTAAGATATCCTGAAGTGTGGTCTGAAGGGACATGATGCAGCAAACCTGGTGAAGGTAAGAAAGGGCAGAGCTACATGAGGTGTTTTTTTTTTTGAAGTATTCCCTTTCTTCATTCAGTGGCAAATTGTTCAGGATGGACAAAAGGAAGTGCTATTTACACAGAGAGGCCACAGGAATAAACAGCTTTAAAGGGGGATTAGACCAGTGTTTTTCAACCTTTTTGTGCAAAGGCACACTTTTTTCATGAAAAAAAATCACGAGGCACACCACCGTTAGAAAATGTTAAAAAAAAATTAACTCTGTGCCTATATTGACTATATATAAAGTAATTCTCTTGAATAGGAATCAAATAAACACAAAGAAATTATTTTATAATTACTTTATTATGAAATAATACTTTATTTTATCATTGTTCATATGTTACGGATGAAATTGGAATTTTTCCCACGGCACACCAGACAATATCTCACGGCACACTAGTGTGCCACGGCACAGTGGTTGAAAAACACTGGATTAGACAGATTCATGGAGGATATGTCTATCAATGGCTACTAGACATGGTGACCGAGGGGAACCTCCACATTCAGAGGCACTAATCTTCTGAATCCCAGAGCCAGGAAATCCTTGGCCTCTCTGCCCTGTTGTTGGCCTTCCAGAGGAACTGGTGGCCACTGTGTGAGACAGGATGCTGGACTAGAAGGACTATTGGTCTGATCCAGCAGGGCTCTTCTTATGTGCTTAACTGGAATATAAACAAGTGTTCTACACAGCACTTAAATTGGCATTACATTTTCCCTTAAAAATAGCAATTACCCATCCCAAAAGTCAAGATTATACTAACAGGGAGCTTTGGGGGGGCACATAAACAGAATTGATATTTGAAAGATCGTTAGAACATCACTGCAGAAGTGATAGTGTGACGTCACTACGATGACACTCCCCCCTCCCTCCATTTTGCCTCTGTTGCTGCATCGGACAGCAGCAGGAAGCCAGAGGCTGGGGACATGAGGTTTCCCACTATAGAAAGAGATTCGGTCTGCCTAATTTTTTACTTCAAGATGGGTAGCTGTGTTAGCCTGTCTGTCGCAGTAGAAAAGAGCAAGAGTCCAGGAGCGCCTTAAAAACCAACATTTGTGGCAGGGATGAGCTTTACTTGTAAGTAAAGTTAATACCAACAAATCCCTGCTCCTTGTCATTGTTGCCCCTTAATACTAACTTCCCAGCTAACTTAATGCTGACTTAATACTGACTTAGTCATTGGTGCCCCTTCCTACTTGGTGCTAGTTAATTACTTACTATTAATTTGTAGTGCCTGCTAATGGATCCTTGAGTGGCGACAGGGAGAGAGAACAGGGAACTGTTTGGTGTAGTGGTTAAGTGTGTGGACTCTAATCTGGGAGAACCAGGTTTGATTCCCCACTCCTCCACTTGCACCTGGCTGGATGACCTTGGGCAAGCCATAGTTCTGATAAGAGCTGTTCTTGAAAAAGAGCAGTTTCTGTCAGAGCTCTCTCAGCCCCACCTACCTCACAGGATGTCTGTTGTGGGGAGGGGAAGGGAAAGGAGTTTGTAAGCCGCTCTGAGACACCTTTGGGTAGTGAAGGGCGGGGTATAAATCCAATCTCTTCTTCTTCTTCTACCTCACAGGGTGTCTATTGTGGGGAGAGGAAGGGGAAGGAGTTTGTAAGCTGCTCTGAGACACCTTTGGGTAGTGAAGGGTGGGGTATAAATCCAATCTCTTCTTCTTCTCCCCCACCCCTGTTTCTAACAAACATTATTTTTAAAGCAAAAAATTTACAATCGCCCAAATACGAAAGTAGGATTATGGAAAAAAATAGAAAAATTACAGACCATATGTTGTGTGCAAAAGAATAACAGCACACCCTTACGGCCTTCTAAGCCCATTAGCAACAATGAGCTGAGAACGGCATACCTCATCTTAAGACTGCACAGTAAGCCGCTTTGGGTCCTCATTGTGCAGAATGGTGGGGCATAAATTCCGAAATAAATTAATGTGGGTGGTCTGTAAAACCAGAGTGAATGAATTGGGGCAACCTCAGATGAAACGATTCAGTGAGAACCAGACAAGGTCTATGTGTTGTTGATGCTGCATAGGAAACCCTCAATATGACTCCTTGAATTCTGTGGAAAATAGAACAGGGAAGCCAAAAGCCCCTCTTTTATCTCAAAAAGCCCTTCAGAAGGAAGGGTTTCAGAACAGAGAAGTGGCCTTGCATAGTTTCCCTGCTCCAGTTTGCCTCTAAGTGGATTCCTCTCCCATCCATGGACTTTCAGATGGGCCTTTGGGGGTGGATGGAGGGCAGGTGGCTCTATTTAGATATTTCACTTATCTCAGTTTTCCCCTCCCAGAGCAACTTTCAGGCTCTAAAATGGATGCCTAGATGCACTGTGTTTGCCATTCAAATGAAGCAGGAAGAGACAACTGGCAGGCTGGTCATTATTTAGTATTTAACGGAGCCATCCTAAGCAAAGTTATATCCTTCTAACCCCACCGCTGTGAATGGGACTGTAAGTCACTCTTCTCCTTGAGGGTGTAACTTAGCTTTGATTTAAGGGTTGCTAGATCCCTCTGGTAACTGGTGGGGGATGGGAATAAAGACCTGGAGAAAGAGAAAGGCTCAGGCCTCATTGCCAGCATCTCACAGGAATTGACATAATCACACCAGCGATGTCCAGGTGACACTCTGGTATTCGGGCCAAAACTCTGTGGTAAAACTAGCTTCTACCATAGAGTTCTTGCCTAAATAGCAGAGTGTTGTCTGACGTCACTGGTGTGATGATGTCACTTCCTGTGTGATGCTGAAAATGCGGCCTGGGCCTTTCTCCAGGTAAGTCCCCCTGCCTGCCAGCCAATCTGTTGGCACGGTACATCCGCCTCCACAGGGTGGTTTGACTACCCTACTCTGGTTGTCTTGGAACTTATTTATTATACTTTTATATTTAGTATTAGGGATGGGCCTGAACCATGTTTTTGCGGTTCAGTTTGTGGTTCATGGCCGAACCATGAACCAAACCATGAACCAAACTGGTCTATGGCCCCTGCAAGCCCCATTGAAAGGGACTGCAGTTCCTTTAAATGCAAATTTCAGAAAGCCAAAAACAACAACAACAGCTGAATGGCTGTTTTTGTTTTTGTTTTTAAGTGGATCTCAGGTTGCAGTGGTTGTGTACATAACAGAGAGCAGAGCTTGGGATAGGCAGCAATTCACAGACCCACCCAGAGTCTTTCAGAGCCCCATCACATAACAGAGAACAGCTGCAGAAAAGTTTTGCATATCAGAAACATAATAGGTTTGTTTGTTTTTTACAGGCTTAAGGAATTCCCCCAGTATGCAGGGCTCCCCAGCAATGTTCCCTCTAAGCTCCACAGTCCTGTGAGCAAATATTCTACCTCCTAAGCAAAAAAAGCTAGTAGCATTAAAGTCGTGAGCAAGCCTACAGTTGACCATTGTGTAAATTAGTTTGTTAGATAATTGTTTCCGTAAGCATAATTCTTTTAAACTATATTTTAAGAATAATTTAAACATTGTAAGAGAACACAGAATAAAGTCAAATTTCATTACAGAAAATGTTTTCCTCGATACGGGTAAATTAGGCCTCTGAAGAACGGGTCTACCTGCCCCTTTCCACTATATTGGTAGATTTGGCCTCCAGAGAACAGGTCTACCCACGCCAATCCACTATAGTGGAAGACCAGGCCTCTGGAGAACAGGTCTACTCTCACCTTTCCAATATATTGGTAGACCTGGCCTCCAGAGAATGGGTCTACCCATCCCTTTGCTCTATAGTGGGAGACTAGGCCTCTGGAGAACAGATCTACCCTCCCCTTTCCACTATATTGGTAGGCCTGGACTCAGACCATCACCCTGCACTGAGCCTTAGAAAACATACCAGAACTTGGGAGGGAGGGGAACTCTTGCAGTCTTCCTTTAAAAAAAAAATGAAATATGACAACCAGCATTGCAGGTCAAGCATAACAGAGGTGGAACAATCATTGCCAGAACCCTGCCTAACCTAACAAACAGGAAGTTGCTTAAACATTATCAACCAGCCCAAACTATTTATTTACTCAAATATTTATATCCCACCCTTCCCTGTGACTCAAGGTGGCTTATAGATCATACTGAAAAGCATAAAAAGGGTGTGCCAAAAACTGATTTTTCCCTGGCTCCATTATAGCCTATGTGGGCCATCATAGTCAAAGGGCCCCATAGGCTATAATGGAGAATCAATCCAGGGGTATCTGGGGTTCTGGGGAGGGGGCTGTTGTTTGTGGTAGAGGCACCAAATTTGCCACATAGCTACTGGTGCCTCTCCTTAAAAAAAACCCCAATTTTTTTTTTAAAAAAAAGATTGGGCCAAGGGGTTCAATTCTGTGGTCCCCAGAAGGAGATGCCCTGATCCTCCATTGTTTCTAATGTAGGGGGAAAGTGCCTTCTCTCAGTTGTGAGCAGAGAGAATTCTCCTTGTGCTGCTTGCTAAAATTTTGTGTGCCAGCACCTCCTAATGCAGCTTAGAGGGAACTTTGCTCCCTAGTTTGTATATGGGACTCGTCCCTAGCAAAGGGTTTGTTGATTGCAGTCAGGAACAAAAAAGCAGCATCTGTGTTTTGTGCCAGCTGTTTCTTGGGCTTTCTTGTGCACAAGAAAGCCTGAAAACAGCTGAGCATCATGGAGCACTCCCTGCTTTCCCAGGGAGCAGAAAACAGGTTTAAAAGGACTCAGAGTCCCTTTAAATCCCTGCTTTCTCCTGTAATCATGAACCAGTGCAAACCATAACGAACTGCCTTAAAAGTTCTTGGAAGTTCATGATGGTAGACCCATCACGAACTTCATTTTGCGAGCCATGATCAGGGCAAAATCCTTCACGGATTTTGTTCCATGGTTCAGTTTGTGCCTGTCCCTATTTAGGGCACATTATTTTTAGGCATCTCACTTCTGTTTTCCAGGATTGCCACCTGGGGTACATATTTGATCTTGTTTGATTTATTGAGAACATATGTATGCCACCTCTCCAGATACCTGCACACAGCAGCTCACAAAAGGAGGAAATAAAACGATGAACACAAATTAAAATGGTTGGACAACATGGGAGAAGGAGGTCCTTCACGTACCTTGGTGCTAAGCCCTTTTAAGTCCTTAAAGGTATGAACCAGCTCTTTGAACTGTCCCTGGAAATGAATGGGTCACCATTGCCAGTGATCTCTCTGAAATCCAAATAAATGTTGTTTTCATTTAGACAAAGTGAAATTTACTGATTTATGTCTTCCTGCCTCAAAGTTTCCTTAATGTTTGGAAAGGCGTTGGCACACAGTACAGGGAGCCATAGATTTGTCCCTGCACAGCTATTGATGTAAAACATGTTTGACAAGACCGGGAAGTAAAAAGGTTTGGGAATGATAAATGTCTGAGAACAGCCATAAAAACAATACATGTCCCCAAAATAGCGTTTTCATGGAAAGAAGAATAATCTCTTTGCTGTTTACAGCAGCAAACAGGTGTTCATATTTTTGGCAAAAGTATTTTCCATGGCATTTGTAGGAATAAGGGAAACGTCTTAATACTTAAAAAAAAAAAAAAAAGTTCACAACATCAACTGAAATTCATTCTCTTATTTCTGTAGGTGTTCCGAACTTCCCACCAATGATGGTGCAAGGAAATCTGCTCCCTGCCTGTCTGTCTGCATCATCTGGTAACCAGATGCCTACAACACTTCTGTAGGTGCTGTATCGAAAAGTTACCAGTCAGTCTGGGGATCTGTCAAATTCTTTTTCAAAAACTATCCAGGGGCTGGCCATCACCACATTTTGTGATAGTAAAATCCATAAATCAATTAGGTAAAGGTAAAGGTTTCTTTTGCTCAAAAGCCCGTCGAATCCGACTCTAGGGATGCGGTGCTCATCTCCGTTTCCAAGCCGAAGAGCCAGCGCTGCCCGAAGACATTTCCATAGTCATGTGGCTGGCATGACTAAATACCGAGGCGCACGGAACTCTGTTACCTTCCCACCGAAGCGGTACCCATTTATCTACTTGCAATTTCTTGCTTTTGAACTGCTAGGTTGGCAGGAGCTGGGACCATGGATGGGAGCTCACTCCGTCATGTGGCACTCGGGTCTCGAACTGCTGAACTACTGACCTTCCGGTCTGCAGTTCAGCGTCTTAACCACTGAGCCACCACAGCCCCTTATAAATCAATTACAGGTTGTTTATTTACTTCATTTATACCCCACTTTTCTCCCTAGCAGGGACTCAGAATGGCTTACATCATTACTGTCCTCCCCCATTTTATCCATGCAACAACCTTGTGAGGTGGTGTTAGCTGAGAGTGTGTGACTGGCCCAAGGTCACCCAGCCAGCTTCCAGGGCAGAGTACGGATATGAACCTGGGCCTCTCAGATCTTTGTCCAGCACCCTAACCACTACACCACCCTGGCTGCCACCAGTGTGAGAACATAAACATCCTTTTGTCACTACACCTGTCAACCAGTTCCATTTCAGTGAGATCCAGGGCCTACTATTATAAGAACGGGACCTACATTTCTTGTGTCTGGTAAAAGCATAGAGTTTCTGCATTGTTGAGTGATTTCAGGATTTTCTGGTGATTCCTAGAGAGATGTGACATCAGTTCTGGGTTTTCTCAGAAGGGACATCTCATTGTCCCACCTCCCCATATCCACGCCCCACGCCAAATCCCACCGAATGCCAGCCATCAGCTGGAAACCCAAGTGTGGGAAGGAAGCATTGACTTACTAAAACCTATCCCTGCTGGTGCTGTTATAGCAGCCTATTGGGTACAACCGTGGACATATGTTAACACTGTAGTATAGTATTGTAGTATAGTGGGAATGTGATTGATAAGCATCAGATCAGGAAGTCCTAACCTCGGGTCCCCCTACACAATGTCACTCCGCTTTCATAACACGTTCCGCCGTGAGCATCGTTCCCTTATTCCTGACTCAAATGTTTTGTTGTTCGCACAATTGCCGCTATCTTTAATCAGAACACACGACTCGGCCGTCAAAACACTCTTTTGCTTGTGAAGTAAGCTCTGCTCGTTTCAGGCCTTTTGTATTTATATATTACCCTTTTGAAACAAAATAATAACTTGTTCTCTATTTAAATAAAAAGTGCTTCAAAAGCGGCACCATATGCTAATGCGATTTTGCATCTATTTCACAAGGTGCCGATGCCGTTTGTTTAGCTCCAGGTGACTGTTGCATAAACAGTCTTTGAAATAAGACTTTCCGAGCTAAATTTAATCAAATACATTTTTTTCCAAAAAAAAAAAAAAGAACCTTATTAAGTGCTACTTTTTTGATTTACGATACAAATAAAAACAGGCAAGGACTGACTTGAGGCAGATATATACATATGTCAGCCATGGAGAAAATACATCTGCTCAGCCAAGTTTCTAGGGCACGGCAAATCACAAACCGGAGACAGAGACACCAATTACCCTTGTCATTCTTCAACAGATGGGGCTTCTTCCTCCTCCCTTTACTAGATTATTTTTTATTATTATTTAATAGCCAACCCCCCCCCTTGTTGTGTTCTTACATGGTCAGATCATGAGACCTAACCTGCTGTAGTGGTTAGAGTACTGAACTAGGCTCTGGGAGTTCCGGGGTTAGATCCCCGCTCTGCCACAGAAGCTCTCTGAGAGACTTTGGGCCAGCCACCCTTTCTCAGCGACCTCACAGGGTTGTTGCTGTGAGGATAAAAGGGAGGAAGGGAAGACCATGTGGTAAGTTGCTGTCGGTCCCCGGTAGGGAGAAAAATGAGATAGATAAGATAGATGATAGATAGATGATTGATAGATAGATGTTAGATAGAGACAGGGCTCTTTGTGCAGCAGGAACTCCTTTGCATATTAGGCAACACACCCCTAAAGTAGCCTGTAAAGTACTGGGTTCCGTGCCTCATGACTCGGATGACGACATAAGAGAAGACGCGTTTATTCGTACTTTGCACAACAAAGACAAACAGCAACAGCCAGAGGCCAATGATATACAGTTGGGGGCGGGATGCCCCACATTCCTATTGGCGGGTTTGAATCTCCTGCCAATGTTTCCATTGGCTCCTTTTTGGCAAGTTCAGGAACCTAGTCCCTATTGTTCTCAGGAATGGAGCTCCTGCCTGCTCTCGTTCCTGGTCTGAGGACATAACATAGCCAATCCTCCAAGAGTTTACAGAGCTCTTCTTACAGGGGCTACTGTAAGCTCTTGGAGGAATGGCTACATTAGGGGTGTCTCGCCTAATATGGAAAGGAGTTCCTGCTACAAAAAAGAGCCCTGGATAGAGATACGTATCTTCTGACATTTCTTTAACATTAAAAACAGCCACAGATTGAGGCTGTAGCACTGGAGTTTAACCCTTTTTGGCCCCATACCTTTCCCTTAATCTCTTCCTCCTACGTCATTGTTATTGGCTTTAGTTGAAGAAAGAAGACATAATGATCACATCTCTCTCTCTCTCTGTCTCTCTCTCTCATACAGCAGTTCTGTCAGATCTAGAAACCAATTTCCCTCAGGAATACAGCACTGGGGGAAACTGTCATGTCTCCTTCTACCCCACACACTGCTTTTTTCACATTTGTAGTTTGGTCCCATCTCATCAGGTCTCAGAAGCCAGCAGAAGCCAGAAGCTACTAGGATGGGAGAACTCTGAGGAAGTCAAGGGTTGCTATGCAGAGGCAGGCAGTGGCAAACTACCTGTGTTCACCTCTTGCCTTGAAAATCTTACCGGGTTGCCATAAGTTAACTGATACTTGATGTCACTTTCCACCACCACATGGTGGCCCTGAGCATAATTAACCAAGCTTTGGTTATGCCTATTCTGTTCCCACTGAATGACCACCGTGGCCTGCTCATGCAGCTTCAAAGCAAACTGTATACACCACTTTTCCATTTCTCTGAGGTTTTGGATGATTTAGTACTCCTATTTAATTTGAAGTCGCCTTTCAGTTGACTCCCAGCTCTTTACTTCACAGGACTAGAGCAATGCACTCCACATGGGGCAGTCCTTGAAAAGTGTTCAGAAGTTTTCATTGTTTCAGGACAATGCAGCCAGGATGTTCACCGGTGTGGATCATGGGGACCATATCATTCCAATCTTGACCCACCTACACTGTTATTTCTAGCCACAATTCAAGGTGCTGGTCTTGACCTTCAAAGGCCTATGCATTTTGGAGGCAACATGCCTGAAGGACTGCCTACTCCATTAGGAACCCAGCTGACCACTATGGTAACATTTGGAAACCTTCAGGTGTTCCCATTTTTTGAGATTAGTTGAGTGGCAACCGAAGAGAAAGCCTTCTTGGTCATGACACCAGTTTGGTGTAGTGGTTAGGAGCATGGACTCTAGTCTTGCAGAGCCAGGTTAGATTCCCCACGCCTTCACATGAAGCTGCTGGTGTGGCCTTGGGTCAATTACAAGAAAGAGCAGTTCTTCAGAGAGCTCTCTCAGGCCCACCTACCTCACAGGGATTCTGTTGTGGGGAGGAGAAGGGAAAGGAGATTGTAAGCCACTCTGAGACTCCTTCAAGTAGTGAAGGGCAGGGTATAAATCCAATCTCTTCTCTCTCTCATTCACCAAAATTGTGGATCTGTCTCTCCAGGAAGATGTGTCTGTTCCTTTCAGTTGCCATCTTCCACCAAGCAAGTGAAGACTTTTTTGTTCCATTTGACATTCCTTCAATGATCCCTCCTTCCTAACCAATGATTTATGTTTTGTATATATTTTAACTGTATTATATGTATTTAACTGTGCTTTTTAAGCTTGCTTTAATGCAGTATGTTTGGGAATGGGGTTATTTTAATGGTTTTATAATGGAACTAGGAATAAGGCCCATTGAGGAAATAAATGCAATGAGCTCTAAAAAGAGGCTCTGGGCAGATGCCCTGGCCTTGGGCACTCAGAGTCAATTTGCTGTGGCGACCTCAGCAGGGTATAATGACACAGACCTTACAATTTTCTTCAGGGAAACTGACCTCTGCCACCTGAAGAGCAGTTGTAATTCTGAGTGATCTCCAGTCCTCCCCTGGAGACTGGGAATAATGGTTACCCAGGAGGAAATGGCTGGTTTGGAGGGTGGAGTCTATGGCATTTTACCTGTCTTGGAGGTAGCAACCCTATCTCCTTCCCAGCGAACCATCAACATACCGTAATCTAACCCTCTGACTTCAGCTTTCCATCTCCCCCTCACACCTGGAGCCTCTACCTAGGAAAAGTACAGTCTTTCTCCTCCTCTGTGGGGACCCAAGCAGGATGGGGAAGCAACTTCGGCAGGGTATAATGACTCAGAGTTCACCCTGCAAAGCAGCCATTTTCTCTAGGGGAATTGACCTCTGTTGTCTGGAGAGCAGTTTTAACTCTGAGTGATCTCTAGCCCTCACCTGGAGAATGGCAGCAATGGTTCCCCAGGAGGAAATGGCTGGTTTGTATGGTGGAGTCTTAACCCACTTACAGTTATTTCTAACCACAATTCAAGGTTCTGGTCTTGAACCTCAAACCCCTCCTCAAGCCCCACCCTCTTCAGGCCCCACCCCTCAAATCTCCAGGAATTTCCTAACCTGGAATTGGCAACCCTATCTCCTTCCCAGCCAACTGCCAACCTACCATTATCTGTCCCTGATCTCTACCATCTGGAGAGCAGTTTTAATTCTGAGTGATCTCCAGCCCTCACCTGGAGATTGGCAGAAATGGTTCCCTAGGAGGAAAAGTACAGTCTTTCTCTGCAGTGGAGACCAAAGCAGCTTACATCATTCTCCTCTCTCCCTTTTGATCTGCACAACAATCCTGTGAGGTATGTTAGGATGAAAGTCTGGCTGGTCCGAAATCACCCACTCAGCTTCCGCAGCCAGAACCTGGGTCTGGCAGACCCTTCTCGTAAGTGCTGCTATGCCTATGGTAGCCAACCTCCAGGTGGAGCCTGAAGATCACCAAGTATCACAACTGAACTCCAGTCAACAGATCTCCCCCCCCGGGAGAAAATTGCTGCTTTGGTATTCTATTCAGCTGAGGCCTCTCTCCTCCCAAAACTCTGGCTTCCATAGACTCCATTTAAAAATATCCAGGAATGTCCCAACCTGGAGCTGGCAACCATAGTCAGAACTGGCCCCAATGAGTTCCCCACAAAGGCCTGGAAAGGGCTTCCTTCCCTTGCCTTTTTACTGATAGAAGCAAGCTTGGTTGTCTAGCAACAGCCACTGAAGGAAAATTAGTCCCATGGGAGCCAAGAAGGAGAAGTGTCTTCATCAAGGAAGACAGCCATTTTGATAGTTTATTTTGTGAGGAAAGAGTGTCCAGGCTGGCAGTGGGCAGGAGAGAGAAGTGGACCCAGCACCCAGCCTATGGCACGTGAGTACCTTTGAGTGGCAGTTGATGGGCCAATGGCTGAAGGAGCACACTGTATAGCCAATGGGAGAGTTGGAAATGTCCAATACATAAGGGAATTATATATATAGGATTTTATCATGCATGTTTTAAATGGTTAGCTGCCTTGGCAGCCCTTGTAGGGGCAGAAATGCAGCATATAAATTTTGTAAATAAATAAGCAGGCAACAGGGCTGAAGACTCTTCCCACCTATCCCTCCTCCTCCAGCGCACAAATTCTTTGCTGAATAGAGGATCACATTTTCATCCCTTGTCTCCTCACACAACTTCTACACACAACTTCTACACCATGCTGATGATTCTTGAGGAGCTCAAGGGTGGGGACCCACTAAAAATGCCACTAATCTCAGCAATTAACATATGGAATTCACTGCCACAGGAGGTGGCGGCAGCTACAAGCATGGACAGTTTCAAGAGGGAATTAGATAAACATATGGAGCAGAAGTCCATCAGTGGCTATTAGCCACAGGGTGTAGATGGGAATTCTCAGTCTGGGGCAGGTGATGCATTCTATTTTTGGTGCTGGAGGGGGCAGCAGTGGGAGGGCTTCTAGTGTCCTGGCCTCACTGCTGGACCTCCTGATGGCACCTGGTATTTTTGGCCGCTGTGTGACAGAGTGTTGGACTAGATGGGCCATTGGCCTGATTCAAAATTGGCTTCTCTTATGTTCTTATGATCTTATGTTCTTAAGGATCTTTTTGCTTCTTTCAAAGTTCCTCAGATGTTCCCAAAAAGTTGTTCTGGTGGCATCTCAGTCCTTTTGAGAATTTTAGCTTACAGACATGTCCCTGTCATATTGTTTTTTCACATCAAAGGAAGTTCTGCACAAGTGTCATAATTCTTTGACTTTGTAAAGTCTTGGATTCATTCAATGATCATGGTTTGCCTCTCTGACTTGCAGTGGGTCCGCACTTTTTTTTACCTCCTTTTGTCAAAACGAGTTAGGCGCAACATGCACTTAAGGGCACAACCTCTACATGGTCTCATCACTTGGACTATTTGTTTCTAATTTCTTTGTAACTGATCTGACTACTTCAGCTCCCCTTCCTAATTATATTTAATTGAGATGTACCTCTAATACTTCTGAATAGTCCTAGGCATTTAATTAAATGTTGCCCTCTTGAAGCATTAATCGGCTTACATACTAATTGTGTCCTTCCTTCTTTCATGCAGGCGGGCGAGACAATACAGAACTGAGTGATAATAAAATGATTATAACTGCGTACAACTCTACTGTATTGTGGTAAAAGCCTATATTAATTTTCAGAGGTGGATTGTGTTTGAAGCTGTGGCGGTTGCAAAATTTCTTTCAGCTGAAAATCAACTCAGTCACATCCCATTAACATGCCTGGGTTTTCTGTAACTCTTGGGGAAAAGATCTACTGTAGTCCATGAATAGATAGTAACACTCATGAGGAAGGGGGAAGTGACTCTAAAGCATGGTTTTGTCATTTTCCTATCACTTAGACTTAGACTTGTTCGGTAAGAATGTCCCACTTGTAAAAATAGCTAGAGAAATATGGTGTACTACATTGGAATTTTGTATATGAGACTCTGTCCCATTAAGAAGAGTTGTTAGACATTGAATTGTTTCACTCTACTCAGAAGAAGACGTTCATCGAAACGGATCCACACTCCGGAGACCGCCGTCAGACTTCACAGACTTCACTCTTTATATTTCTGTTATATACTGCATATAATATTCATAAATTTTGTTTAATTTTTCAATATCACAGTTCCTTTTTGCTTCTTATTTTCCTATCACAACAGGTAAGAAAATTATTATCATCATCATCATCATCATCATTGAAGAGATTGGATTTTTACCCCACCCTTCACTACCCAAAGGTGTCTCAGAGCGGCTTACAAACTCCTTTCCCTTCCCCTCCCCACAGCGGACACCCTGTGAGGTAGGTGGGGCTGAGAGAGCTCTTGACAGAAACTGCTCTTTTTCAAGAACAGCTCTTATCAGAACTACGGCTTGCCCAAGGTCATCCAGCCAGGTGCAAGTGGAGGAGTGGGGAATCAAACCCGGTTCTCCCAGATTAGAGTCCGCGCACTTAACCACTACACCAAACTACTTCTTCTTCTTCTTCTTCTTCTTCTTCTTCTTCTTCTTCTTCTTCTTCTTCTTCTTCTTCTTCTTCTTCTTCTTCTTCTTCTTCTTCTTCTTCTTCTTCTTCTTCTTCTTCTTCTTCTCCTCCTTCTCCTCCTCCTCCTCCTCCTCCTTCTTCTTCTTCTTCTTCTTCTTCTTCTTCTTCTTCTTCTTCTTCTTCTTCTTCTTCTTCTTCTTCTTCTTCTTCTTCTTCTTCATCATCATCATCATCATCATCATCATCATTATTATTATTAAATTTATAGATCACAGGTCATGAATGTGTGCACATAGTTGGACATCAATGCATTTTTAAGATCTGTAATGGTTCTTTGTGTGTGTGTGTGTGTGTGTGTGTGTGTGTGGAGGAGCATCAGCTGGAATATCCTGTTTGCTGACTACACCAGCTTGGTATAGTATTTAAGAACAGCAGGCCATAATCTGGAGAACTGGCTTGGATTCCTCATTCCTCCTCCTCCTCATGAAGCCTGCTGGAAGACCTTGGACCGGTCACAGCTCTCTCAGAACTCTCTCAGCCCCACCTTCCTCACACGGTGCTTGTTGTGGGGAGACGAAGGGAAGGGGATTGTAAGTGGCTTTGAGACTCCTTAAGGTAGAGAAAAGCAAGGTATAAAAACCTACTCTTCGGCTGCGGTCACATGTGCCAATTGAAGTAGAGGGGAAGCGAGGCTATTTCCTCTGGAGGAATTTGACATGCAGTTGCAAGATCACACCTCCCTTTGTAGCTGTGGGTGCGGCCCGTCACTGTGTGATCAGATGCAACTGTGGGTTTTTTCAGCTGTTTGTTTCCCATGTGCATAACTTGGTGTAGTCAGTTATGACCTATTAATTTGTTCTAATAAGTCTATTTGTTCCATTGTCTTCTTTACTGCTACTGTGTTATGCCAATAAAGGTCTATGTATGTATGTAACAAGGAATTGTACCTCCATACTGAGGGCTCCCTATGGAGTATGCAATGATGCTCATACTGCAAAGGGGGGGTGGAATGGCACTGAACCAGGATGGCATGATCAGACCATCCTGACGGCATGAGAGCATGCTTGTACGATCAGACAGGGGAAAGTCCATCCGTGACCCATCTGAACCTGTTAGAGCCAGGGTTTCCCCAGTATCTTAACTCCACTTCTGCGGCGGAGCAGCACAAATTGCCGACAACTGTGGGACACTTCCCAGATGTTGCTGTCTGATCGCTCCCTTTAGATCCATCAGGCATTCGCACCTATGTCAGATCTAAAAGCACGTGTGATCACAGCCTTCTTCCAAAATATGTGGCTCAGTATCAGAGTGAAGAGAAGAAAGCATTTTTCTTGCCAACCTCTACTTAAAAAGAAACTGTCACCATCTTTACATGACTGTATTTCATTTATTAAGAGAGGGGGAGAGGACTCCTAAGCCGATTTGAGAATGCCGTTGTGTCTTAATTAATTAATGACCGGATTAATGGGATGTTGTGATGTTAACTTATTTTTTTCTTAAATCAAATGCAAATCCCATAAAGGTCGCATTCTTTTTTTATTCCAACATAAGTTTTCATGGTCTAGAAGCCACTTCTTCTGTCCTTTATTCCCAGTTTTGTCTCTGCTCTGGATGATTCTAGTCAGTCCTGATTCAGAGATAGGCACATGCTAAAGAAGCCCTAGGCCAGGGGTGTTGAACTCTTTTGTTATGAGGGCCGGATCTGACATAAATGAGACCTTGTTGGGCCGGGCCACGTGTGTCAGGTAGCAGGGATATAGGCCGTGGTCACACACACTAAATAATCCACTTTCAATCTGTTTCCAGTGCACTTTCCAACTGGATTTTACTGTGTGAACTGGCAAGATCCAGTTGGAAAGTGCACTGGAAACAGATTGAAAGCGGATTATTTGGTGTGCGTGTGTGTGAACGCAGCCTTAAACTTTATAAAGGACACAAACACAAAGGGGTTGTTTTTTACTTAAAATAAAAAACATGCTTAAAACATCAGCACTCTTGCAATATTTTGTTTATTTAACAGTGTCTGATAATTGACACCTCCTGGGTCTGAATTATTGCATCAAAATGTCTGTGCTGTTGCAATCTTGAGTATGCTGTTCAGGTGTGCATCTTTAAGCTGCAAACCGACGATGACGCAGCAGCAGCAGAACTGGAAGAAGCAGAAGACAGCCAGCTTCACTGCGGGCCCGATAGAAGCCCTCTAGGGGTCATGATCCGGCCCCCGGGTCACATAATTGACACCCTTGCCCTAGGCATTTAGTTGCACAAGGAAATACTATTAGAGAATCTCTGCTTCCATTTTAAGTTTTTTTAAATTAAATCATAACTATCAGTTCTTAACATTGACTAAATCTACAAAACCATCCATCAGTGCTACATCTGTCTATATAATAATTCTGTTTTGACTCTCCTAAACATTCCACATGCTCCCAAATCAGTTGGCTCCCTGATCTGTCACTCAGAAGCTGTCCCTATCCACTGGCTGCATTGCCTGAGTCTCGCCTCCAATATTCTAAACAGTTTACTGTTCCTCTCCCTGCAATAGCCAGTCGGGACACAGAGGTCATCTGGCCTTTGCCTCTAACATTCTAAACAGTTTGTTGCTGCTGTTGGGAGCCATTGAATGTGTCCTGAGGTAAAATACATATCCCAATTTACCCTTAAACGGACACTGGAGTTGCCAAAATACATATCCCAATCTTCCCTTAAATGGTCACTGGAGTTGCCAGTCTTCCTGTGGGACCTGGAGATCTCCCAGAAATCACTGTATTTCCCAGCCACAACACATCATTTCCCCTACAGAAAATTCCCCATCTATTACAGTGGCAGCTTTGGGCAGTGGACTGTATGGCCTTATACCCTAAGGCCCTCCCCTTAGTATTGCCAGCCTCCAGGCAATGGACTCTATGGAATTATACCCTGCTGAGGTCCCTCCACACCCCAAACCCTGCCCTACCCAGGCTCTAACCCTCAAATCTACAGGTCTGGCCCTCCCCTTAGTATTGCCAGTCTCCAGGCAGCACCTGGAGGTAGCCAAGATCAGTTCTCCTGGAGAGAATGGCTGCTTTGGGCAATGGACTCTATTTCATTATACCCTGCTGAGTTCCTGCCACACCCCAAACCCTGCCCTTCCCAGGCCCTAACACTCCAATCTATAGGTCTGGCCCTCCCCTTAGTATTGCCATCCTCCAGGCAGCACCTGGATATCTCCAAGATCAGTTCTCCTGGAGAAAATGGCTGCTTTGGGCAATGGACTCTATGGAATTATACTCTGCTGAGGTCCCTCCACACCCTAAACCCTGCCCTACCCAGATTCTACCCCTCAAATCTACAGGTCTGGCCCTCCCCTTAGTATTGCCAGCCTTCAGGCAGCACCTGGAGATCTCCAAGATCAGTTCTCCTGGAAAGAATGGCTGATTTGAGCAATGGGCTCTATGGAATTATAGTCTGCTGAGGTCCCTCTGCACCCCAAACCCTGCCCTCCCCAGGCTCTACCCTTCAAATCTACAGGTATTTCCCAACCCAGAGTTGGCAAACATGTAACTGGCTATGGAACCACTTTCCAGACCCTTGGAATCCAGAAGACATGGCATAGGAGGAGGTGGTTTTCTACCTTAGCTGCCACTCCATAACCCCAAATCAACGTAAGTCAGGGGTGGAGGGAACCATACCTGTTACCATGAGGCTGTCCTCCCATACCAAACGGGTTCTCTATAGCCAGAGTCAACTGATTTTTGCTGCCGGTGACTTAACTGCCTTAACTGGCAAAGTTTTGCATTTGGTATTGACCTAATATTTACGCATGATTATTACTTTATATGCCCTAGCCTGGATGCCCCAGCTTAGACTGATCTCATCAGACACTGGGAGCTAAGAAAGGCTGACCCAGGTTAGTATTTAGATGGGAGACCACCAAGGAAGTCCAGGGTCACCACACAGAGGCAGGCAATGGGAAACCACCTCTGTTAGTCTTTTGCCTTGAAAACCTTACAAGGTCACCATAAGTTGGCTATGACTTGATGACACTTTCTGCCACCATTACACCATAAGTCTTGTATCACACTATTCTGATTCCGCTTCCTGGGCTACTCAAGCTGAGCCCTTCTACAAATGTTATCATTTTGATGGGAAGGAGGTGCAGGACTGTGTTTCTGCAGCACTCTTCCCTCAACTTGTGTCAACTGTGCTTGGCACGAGAAGACCTTCCATCTGTCCTGCCTCCTCACTATGGTGCCATCAACTGCTGCCCAGATGGTTTCAGGAGAGGTCCCTGTCACAGATTAGCTTCCTTCAGAAGGTAATGTAGGTAACCATTTTATTGATATTGTATTCATTTATGTTTATGTAGATCTTTATATGGGAGAGGAGGCAGCATAGCATAGCCTGATCCTGTCAGATCTTGGAAACTAAGCAGGGGTGGTACTTAGATGGGAGGCCACCAAGAAAGACTCTGAAGAAGAAGTCAATGCCAAACCACCTCTGCTTCTTGCTTCCCTTGAAAGTCCCCTGCTGCGGTGGCTGTAAGTCAGCTGCCACTTGACAGCACTTAGTTACATATGTAGATATTTATATCCTGCTTTTCTCCCCAATGGAGGCTAAAGGTGGCTTTCAACAGCAGCTTCCCCACTTCCATTTTACCTTCACAACAAAAAAACTCTGTGATTGATCCAGGTTATCCAGCGAGCTCCATGACAGAGTGGGGATTTAAACTTGGGTGTCCCAGATCCTGTTTCCGGAGGTGTAGTGGTTAAGCACATGGACTCTAATCTGGGAGAGCCAGGTTTGATTCCCCGCTCCTCCACATGCAGCTGCTGGTGAGACCACGGGACAGTCAGAAGTTCTTTCAGAGCTGTTCTCTCATGAGCGGTCCTCAAAAGAGCTCTCTCGGCCCCATCTACCTCACAGGGTGTTTGTTGTGGGGATGGGAAGGAAAAGGAGTTTGTAAGCCGCTCTGAGACTCCGAGTGAAGGGCGGGGTATAAATCCAATCTCTTCTTCTTCCTGTGGGGAGGGGAAGGGAAAGGAAAGGCACTCTGAGACTCCAAGTGAAGGGTGAGGTATAAATCCACTCCTCCTCCTCCTCCTTGTCATCTAATGAGGTTCAGGATTAAATAGCTGACATGGGATTGGTTGTTTGCTGGATAGATGGTGGGATCATTGCTATTTCTGTCCACGGGAAATTTGTGGGAAATTTTTACATGTGGATGTTGTCCTCTTTTCCTATTGTTACTCTTTTTAAATGTCCCTGTTAACTGTGTATCTAAAGCCTTCCTTTTGTCATGGCTCATCTGTTTAAGACTACCCCTGCAACAAATAAGGGGCACAACAGAAGTGGATGTTTATTGATCAATACGATCAATATCTTGTATTGATATTTCAGGGAGAATTCACAAGTTGGAAGAAAGAAAAATGGTTCATTTGAAATGTGTTGTTGGAGGCGAGTTTTATGGACCACCAAAAAGACAATTGAGAGGGTTTTGGATAAACCAAGCCTGAATTCTTTCTTTAAATTGGCCTGGGATTACTATACTTTAGTCATATCATGAGAAAATAAGACTCACTGGAAAAGACAATAATGCTAGTAAAAGGTGAAGGCAGTAGAAAAAGAAGAACATCTAACGTGAGGTGGATTGACTCAATAAAGAAGCCACGGCCTTCAGTTTTTAAGACTTTTGCAAGGTTGTCATTGAAGCAGCTATTTTGGAGTAATTAATTCACGGAGTTGCCGTAAATCAGAAGTGATTTGATATAACACAGAGAGAGAAAGCGTAATTGCAGCCAGTGATCTGATTCAGTGATTCATCCCAGCCTGTGTCAGCCGAAAGCTTGTTATCGAACATACTGGCCTCCTTTCTTATACCTTTGCTGTCACATACCGTTCCTATGAAGAGGGAAAGTACCAGAGTGGTTTGTTATATCAACTGAAAATAATGTAATGCCCCCTGATAATGAGCATCACCCATGTGCTGTATTTGAAACAGGTATCTGACAGATGACACTGCATGGTATGTTGGACAATTGATGGCAGCTACTTTGTCGTCCACTCGGTATTATGTTGAAGGCCGTTGAGCTAACAATGGCTTAATTTTAAACAACAACAACACAGTGTTGAAAATAGAGATTTCTGACTACAATGTGAGGAGACTGGGCTGGATCCCAACTTGCATTTCCACAGTTGCAAGAGTTTCAGTTCATGGAGGAGGAGGAAGAGGAGAAGGAGGAGGAGGAGGAGGAGGAGGAGGAGAGGAGGAGGAGGAGGTAGTGGAGGAGATTGGGTTTATACCCTGCCATTCATTACCTGAAGGTGTCTCAGAGTGGCTTACAATCTCCTTTCCCTTCCCCCCTGAACAAACAGACACCCTATAGGGTAAGTGGGGCTGAGAGCTCTTTCGAGAACTGCTGCTGAGAGAACAGCTCTGAGAGGACTTGTAACCAGTGTTCCCTCTAAGCTGAGTTAGAGTGAGCTAGCTCACAGTTTTTTAGCCTCTGGCTCACACATTTCTGTCTTAGCACAGGAAGGATGGCTCCAGAGCAAACTAATTTCTGCAGTAGCCAAGTTGCTCACTCACAATTTTAATGCCAGCAGCTCACAAAGTAGCACTTTTGCTCGCAAGACTCCATAGCTTAGAGGGAGCATTGCTTGTAACTGACCCAAGGTCACGCCAGAAGCTGCATGTGGAAGAGTGGGGAATGAAACCCAGTTCTCCAAGATCAGAGTCTGTGCTCCTAACCACTACACCAAACTGATTCTCCATCAGGCCCGTAGCCAGGACTTTGTAATTCAGGGGGCCTTTAAATAAGTCAGGGGGCACTGATGTCACAAAATAAAAAATAAAATAAAATTTAAAAAACTCACTTTTGTGGCGTTAGCACTCTGCTTGCCTACATGGGGAAGCGAGCCACACTTGGGGAAGGGGCAATGGTAGGGAGTCCTCCAGGTGGCCCAGAGACTTGGGGGCAGGCCTGTAGCAACAGTGGGGCATCTCGGGGCCCGGCCCCCTGACTTACTGCCAAGGCCCCCCAACTTCCCAACCAGCTCAGGCACTCCCTTGTGTGTGTGTGGGGGTGCAAGGGTGCCCCCTGACTTATTTCAAGGCCCCCTGAATTAAAAAAATCCTGGCTATGGGCCTGGTCAGGGGGCCTTGGCAGGAAGTCAGGGGGCCAGGCCCCAAAATGCCCCACTGTAGCTACAGGCCTGTTCTCCATTATTTCCCCCCATGAGAGCCCCACATGCCCCACAACACCAATGTCTAAGGCATTCCTCCAGAACAGCATTTCAGCATTCGCGGCAATGCTAATTTGGATCCAAGCCATTGCTATCACTTAACATTCAGGGTGCAGTCTTGAATAACACAAAGTTACTTTAAGTTGTCTATTTTCACAGAGCACTCTGGAGGAGAAAGATAACCAGGGATCCTGTTTAGAAATATTTCCATGAAGACATTCTGGCACATGCTTGACAGTCACTC
The DNA here is from genome assembly GCA_029375565.1 of Gekko gecko. Lineage (NCBI taxonomy): Eukaryota > Metazoa > Chordata > Lepidosauria > Squamata > Gekkonidae > Gekko > Gekko gecko. The sequence continues at coordinate 192,377,652 of JAPDNY010000004.1, read as the reverse complement.
CTTGTTCTCCGAAAGGTCAACAGCCTTGAAGATTTGATAGAAAGACAAAAGGCAATTAACCGCTAATCAATGAAAGGTCATTTCTTTCCTGATCTAGATGAGGTGCTTCATCAAAATAAATAAATAAAATAAAATAAAATGGGGGTGGGAGAGTCAAGACATCACTGCCAACAGCACTGACAGCAGGAATGCACAATGATTGTTTACATAAATTCCCAATATCATGTCAGGAAAAAGTCTGCCATCAGAAACCTAATTGTTCATTACCTACTTACCTAATACTTAAAAAAAAAAAAAAAAGATCGAGAACATATTCAAGAGGTTCACGGGTGGCGATTAATCAAGATTGCTACTCATCATAAAAAAACAGGGCTTCATAATATCCTAGTTGCTCCCATAGAATATTCCACTCCTACCCTACATCTGCCCTGGCCTGGAAGGCCAGGTTAGCCCGATCTCATAAGATCTCAAAAGTCAAGCAGTGCTGGCCCCGGTTGGTTCTTGGATGGGAGACCACCAAGGAACACCAGGGTATCTATGCTGAGGCAGGCAGTGGCAAACCATTCCTGTTCATCTTGTTATCTTGAAAACCCAACAGGGTCTCCAGAAGTTGGTTGTGACTTGACGACACTTTCCACCACATAGGGAACTCCTTAAGTTCCACATGCATGCACAAAAAGGAGAAACAGGAAAGCAAAAGTTTCCAAATACTTTACATGTTTGAAGCATGCCATTGATTTCATTTCCATAAAAAAGTATTAAGGGATATTAAAATATCAATCTAACAGCTCAGATCCAATACATTTGAGGCATAAATCAAGCTACCATATCATTATCTAAAAATTAAGTAGGTCATAAATGCATCAATTCTTTCCCAGAAATCTAAAAGGATGTTTTAAGTACTTTTAATTAGCAATCGGCTAGATAATTCCCTCCATAATAAAATAAATGCCTATTAACATGCTAATTCGGGGTCCATTAACTGACATACAAATCAAGCGACTACAGTTATTTTGCTAAGCACCAGTTAAATTGTCAAAACTCTTTGCAAGTTTAATGTATCTGGTAGGATGTCGCAGCGCATTTACGACAGGCTGAGTTGGATTAATTATATATATAGCCGCGAAATCACCCTCTTATTACTTAACTCTGTTAAACTGCATAAAGGCAGTCTATATTTTGGTGTACAATAATGTTTTAATTTAAATTAAATGGCTGAATTAATTAACTGTTAAAGATTAATGCCCCGATGGAGTGTTCCGGCATCTATAGGCAGAAAACATTCGCAACCCTTTTCTTGTCACCTCTGTCCCAGTTCTCATCATGTGCTTTTGACGTTGTCGTAAGGTGTATGTAGTAGGGCTTTCCAATCTTAAAACAATCAGGCATGTCCAGAAAAGGGGAGGGGAAAAATTTCCTTTTTAAAGTGAGAAATGGAAGGACAATCTTTGTATGTCTTTAGCTTGGAGTACAGGCTTCAGCAGTCTGGAAAAATAAAATCTTCAAACGGAGATGAGCTCCCCAGTTGCTGAATTCCTCTCTGCATCAGGTACTTACCTTTAAAGCCCTATAGGGCCAGGGGCCTGCATATCTTCAAGGGTAGGGCTGAGTCATTATCTTGCAGGAGTTCCCCAGGCTATGAACATACTAAGGGAAGAGTTTTTCTGAGGAGGAAATAGCACTACAGATAAGATTAGGATTTCAACAGCCAATCCACATACGAAAGAACCTCCTCAGGAAACAACCCATATACAAAAGAACCTCCTCAGGAAAACCCCACCAAGATCTTTTCTGATGCCTGCCAGGTGTTTTTAGAAAGGGGGGGAGGCAGATGAGGCTTTTGCCCAGCAAGGCTTCTGACTGGCTGTTGGAGATTTCATTGGCTATGCAGGGTTTTTTTAAAAAAAAAATGTTGTTTTGGCAGCAGTTACCACCAAAGCACTGAGATCTTTCCTATCTGACTGAAGTTCTGCTGTGGCAAATATTTTGTAGCTGGGTCCTCTTGCCATGACAGCCATTTTGTGGTTGTGTCAGAATTCCAAAGGTTCCCACAGGTTCAGAAAGGTTGGGGACCCCTGCTGTATAGGGTCACCAGGACTTGGCTTTGGCTTGACGTCACTTTCCACCCCCCCACCATCATTCTCATTAGGATTGCGTCAAACCTTCTTTTTGTATCTTCCTGTATCTTGTAATGTATCCACTGGAGAACATGGGCTCTGGACAGCCATGTGCTTGGACTGGTTCTAACCGGTCCACCATGTGGCCAGGCGAAGGGCCTGAGCTTCGCCCCGAAGGACAATGGACTAGTGGATCCTGACTCCCCTCCAATGGAGGAGCAGGAGTTAATCCAATCAATGTAAATAGCGAATCACCGGGTGTGTGTGTGTTTGGGGTGTGGGTCACTTGGGAATAAAAGCCGGCCTGCGAGCCGGCTCAGTTGTCTTGTTCTTCATCTAATAAAGTATGTGAGAGCTGAAATCACTAGTAAGTCTCAGTACTTTTCACTGGCGACGAAGGTGGGATTGCCAACTCCCTCCATGAACAACGACCACGAGACGAGCACCGCTGACCGCCCCAACACCGAAAGCACCGAACGCCGCCGCCGAGCTTCGTGTCCGCCTCTTCGGTTCCTGGGCACCGCACTGCTCCCTAGCACCGCTGACCCCGAGAGCAGCCTCGCTTCCAACGCCGCCAACTCTATGCCTGAACCGCAACCTCCACGGGTGAGCACCATGGCCGCTAGCAACGAGAGCTTCCCCGCCTTCGACATCTCTCGTCCCACACACTGGGAGACCTGGATCGAGACGCTGGAGCGTCACTTCGAGATCCATGGCATCACGAATGCGGGTACGAAGAAGGCCTATCTCCTGCGCTACTGCGGCATCGAGGCACACCTCCTCCTGAAGGACCTGGTGAACCCCCTCCTGCCGAAAGATGCGGCCGCCACCTACGACATGCTGGTCAAGGCGTTTACTGACCACTTGGCACCAAAGCCCACCAAGTTCACGAGAACGCAGGGCCCCGACGAAACATCTCCGGAATTCCTGGCCGGACTACGCCGCGCAGCCACAAGGTGTGCCTTCCCCAACCTCGCAGATACCCTTCTAAACCAGTTCTTGGTGGGGCTGAAGGAGGCGAAGCTGCGCCGCAGGCTCATCAGCCGGGACGACCTCACTCTGGAGGCCGCCATCCAAGAAGCGGCCGCCTACGAGAAGTCCCACGCAGATCGCCGGCCTAAGACGGTCCATCGCCTCCAGGACTCCGGCCCCTCGGATGACTCGAACGATGAGGAGGTCCTACAGGTGAACCGCCGATCACAGCCACGCACCCAACGTAACAGGGGATCCCCCGCACCACCAAACCAGCCCAACGCATCTGCCTGTGCCAGCTGTGGCGACGCTCACGAGTGCCGGACCTGCCATTTCCGGGACGCCGTCTGCAGGACCTACAACAAGGCCGGACACCTCGCCCGAGTCTGCCGCTCCAAGGGCAAGCGCCTGGGATCCACTGCCCAGCTGGACGCTGCAAGCCTGCACACCGTGACGACACAGCGCCGGCAGACGGTATGTAACTTGCCCCCTGAAAGCCCGGACAAGGTGCATGTGACTGTCCAAATAGAGGGGTCCCCCTGCCAAATGGAAATAGACTCAGGGTCCTCGTTCTCTATAATTTCCGCGGAGACCCTTAAAACGCTATGCCCCAAGGGGGACCCCGACTGCACAAGCCACGGGGGTTGAAACTGACGGACTTTAACAAAAACCCAGTGGCAGTCTGTGGCTGGGGCAAGTTTCAAGTCCGATTTAAAGGGTTCTCGGGCTTGCTGGACCTGCTGGTTGTGGAGGGGCGCCTCTCAAGCCTCCTGGGACTGTCGTGGTTTGGGCCTTTGGGACTCCAAATAGCAGGAGTAAACCACCTCGGGACCGCTGACTGGGAGGCAGTTTGCCGGGAGTTCCCCAAAGTATTCGATGGGACCCTGGGGAGGTACAATGGGACCCCGATTTTGCTAGATCTGGACCCTAACGTACAACCCATCCGCATAAAGGCACGGCCCCCTCCCCTAGCCATGCGGGAAAAAATAGAGGCCGAGCTCGACCGCCTGGTCGCCCAAGGCGTGCTGGAACCGGTCGCGTCAGCGCGCTGGGAAACCCCCATTGTAACGCCAATTAAACCGAATGGGGCTATACGCATTTGTGCAGATTACAAATGCACCATAAATAAGGCTCTGCAGGACCACGCCTATCCGGTCCCAGTAGTGAGCCATGTCCTGGCCTCCCTGACGGGAGCCAAAGTTTTCAGCAAATTGGACCTGGCGCAGGCTTACCAGCAGCTGCCAGTGGACACGGCCGCTGCGGAAGCGCAAACCATCACCACCCACAAGGGGGCTTTCCAGGTCAATAGACTGCAGTTTGGGGTTTCAGTGGCGCCAGGGATTTTTCAAACTTTCATGGATTCCCTCCTGAAAGGAATTCCAGGGGTCCAGCCCTTTTTAGATTATGTCATCATCGCGGCACCGGACTCCACCGCCTTCACCGAACGGCTGCGTCAGGTCCTGCAGAGGTTCAACGAGGCTGGCCTCAAGGTGAAGAAGGAGAAATGCCTCCTGGGTGTGCCCCGCATCGAATTCCTGGGGTTCGCAGTCGATGCACAAGGCATCCACCCCACAGACGAGAAAATTAGAGCGATCACACAAGCCCCGGTCCCCACGTCCAAGCCGGAACTCCAGGCCTTCCTGGGCCTCTTGAATTTTTACCACGCGTTTCTGCCCCAAAAGGCAACGGTGGCTGAACCCCTCCACCGGCTGCTGGACAAGGAGGCGCCGTGGGCCTGGAAGCCGGAGCATGCGGCAGCTTTCCAGGCAGTAAAAGACTTGTTGGTCTCCAACGGGGTGCTGCACCACTTCTGCGAGGCTTTACCTGTGGTTCTGGCGTGTGATGCGTCGCCCTACGGGGTGGGGGCGGTGTTGGGGCATCGGTTGCCGGATGGCCGGGAGGTTCCGGTCGCCTACTATTCTCGGACCCTGTCTTCTGCGGAGCGTAATTACGCGCAGATAGACAAGGAGGCACTAGCGATAGTGGCGGGGGTTAAAAAATTCCACCATTATCTCTATGGCCGCCCGTTCGAGATCCTTACAGACCACAAGCCTCTCCTGGGCCTCCTTGCGCCCGATCGACAGATGCCGCAGATGGTCTCGCCCAGGGTTCTCCGCTGGTCCATATTCCTGGCGGGGTACTCTTAGACCCTCACCCACCGCCCGGGAAAGGCCATGGGTCACGCGGACGCGCTCAGCCGCCTCCCACTGCCCACAATGGACCCAGACCCGGCCCCCGCCCACGTCATCGCACTCCTAGAATCGCTGCCCGATCGCCCAGTACATGTCAAGGAGGTGGCCCGCCTCACGGGCCGCGACAGGGTTCTCTGTCGGGTTTTGAACTGGGTGGGGAGGGGATGGCTGACAGCTAGACAAGACCCGGAGTTTGCGCCTTTTGTCACAAGGCGCGATGAGCTGTCGACCTATAAGGGGTGCCTAATGTGGGGAGGCAGGGTGGTCATTCCGAAACCACTACAGGAACGGGTACTGAGGGACCTTCATGAGCACCACCCTGGGGTAGTCAGGATGAAGGCTCTGGCGCGGGGGTATGTCTGGTGGCCAGGGTTAGACCGGGATATTGAGGACATTGTAAAAAGGTGTCAACCCTGCCAGGCCTCCCGACCCGCACCCCCGACGGCCCCAGACAGGGCCTGGGAATCCTCTCACCGCCCCTGGTCGCGCCTGCACCTCGACTTTGCGGGCCCGTTCCAGGGGCAGCTGTTTTTTATACTTGTAGACGCCTACAGTAAGTGGCTAGAAGTAGAGCCGGTACCATCCACCTCCTCCCGGGCGGCCATCCGAGCGATGTGGCGGATTTTCAGCTCGCACGGACTCCCCGACACCCTGGTCACCGACAACGGGACGGCCTTCACGTCCGGGGAGTTCCAGGAGTTCACCCGCCAGCACGGGATTCGCCACATCAGGTCGGCCCCGTTCCACCCCGCCACCAATGGCCAAGCCGAACGCATGGTGCGGACGGCCAAAGAGGCGCTCCGTCGGACCGAAGGAACGGACTGGGACTTCAGGCTGGCGCACTTCCTGTTCGGCCAGAGAACGACGCCCCATGCGACAACCGGCTGGAGCCCGGCGGAACTATTGATGGGCCGACGCCTCACCACCAGGCTGGACCGGTTACATCCCGATCGAGCGCCCGAGCGGGAGCCCTGCACGGAAACGCCAGCGGCGGCGCGAGGGTTCTTCCCAGAGGACCCGGTGTACGCACGGAACTACGCGAGAGGGCCCCCGTGGATTCCCGCCCGAGTAGTCCGGGTCCGTGGCCCCCGGTCCTATGAAGTCTCGGTGGAAGACGGCCAGATCCTGCATCGCCACATCGATCAGCTACGTCGCCGGGTGCTACCCCTGGAGCCGGATGAGGGGGAGGAGTGGGACGAGCCAGCTCAACCAGACGCGGGGGCGGACGCACCAGAAGAAATCCCGGGGGACTTCAACTCCGGACCGACAGCCACCGCAAATGACACACCGGCCGAGATGGTGAGCCCAGCCCCGCCAACACCAGAGCGGCCACCAGTCCCCACAGCCGCCCGGGAGGCTGTCAGTTCCCCCATGCCAGAGCCCCGTCGCTCCACGCGAGAGCGGCGGCCCCCCAGCTATTTGAAAGACTATGTGTGCGGGTGTTTATCGGACCAAGGGGGAGGGGTGTAATGTATCCACTGGAGAACATGGGCTCTGGACAGCCATGTGCTTGGACTGGTTCTAACCGGTCCACCATGTGGCCAGGCGAAGGGCCTGAGCTTCGCCCCGAAGGACAATGGACTAGTGGATCCTGACTCCCCTCCAATGGAGGAGCAGGAGTTAATCCAATCAATGTAAATAGCGAATCACCGGGTGTGTGTGTGTTTGGGGTGTGGGTCACTTGGGAATAAAAGCCGGCCTGCGAGCCGGCTCAGTTGTCTTGTTCTTCATCTAATAAAGTATGTGAGAGCTGAAATCACTAGTAAGTCTCAGTACTTTTCAATCTACAATCATAACAGCTAATTGCTTGAAAACAAGCCCTATTGGACACAGTGGGATTTGCTTTTGACACAGGGCAGTTTTTGTAGCAGGAACTCCTTTGCATATTAGGCCACGCACTCCTAATGTAGCCAATCCTCCAAGAGCTTACAGTAGCCCCTGTAAGAAGAGTTCTGTAAGCTCTTGGAGGATTAGCTACATTAAGGGTGTGTGGCCTTATCTGCAAAGGAGTTCCTGCTACAAAAAGAGCTCTGCTTTTGAGTAAACATGGACTGATACTGCAGATGGCTTAAAAAGAAACTTTGTAGTTGGCAGAACCAATCCTGTCTGTCCTAACACAAACATCTTCCTCCGCACCTTGTCATGTTCAGAAACTTGACTCATCTAACTACTTGTGTTAAATATATGCATATCAAAATAAAAGGATTAAATGGCTTGACCGATGGTTGTGCTTTGAAAGTGTTGATTGTCAATTGTACTGAAAGAGATTGGGGGGAAAAAATGAGATAAGGAGTGAATATTCCCTGCTGAATTCAGATTTTGTTTAAAAGAGAAAATACATAAACACATCAATGCAAAGGATAGAGATATTCATTGCTTCTTGAATCAAAAACCCTGCCTTAAAAGCCAAAATTATCAGATGAGTCAAAATTATAGAATGGGTAAAGACTGGGCCGAAAAGGGGGCAATCTTGAGGAATGTTTTTGTCAATACTTTTTTTAAAAAGCTTCTCTTTCTGGTAATGTTCCAGTAATTGCCTCCACAAACAGAAAGAAAATGCTTGGGCTATTTGCCCTCACTTTCAATGTGCTTTGTTTGCTCTCAGTGGCATTGCGGACTACTAAATCTAATTGGCTGCATAAGGTCCTGACACCCTCCTGTTCACGGCATGATCCTTCATGTTTGCCTAGGATGCAATTTGTGAGTGTGTGAGGAAACATTCCATTACCATGACAGATTTCACTTACTTATTGTACATCCTACTTTTCAGACAGTTGCCTCCAGAAGTGGCTAATAGCAATCGACAGTGATGGGCGCTTCCCTGAGGCTTATCAACAAAAAAGAGGGGGGAAATTATTATTTTTTTAAAAAAATATTTAAGGTATTTGTTAGCCACCTTTCTTCCTGCAGTGCTTAAGGCAGTGGAAGAAACACAAGGGGAGGGGAGTGAACAGACAGGTAGGGGAGGGAACGGAATGTAAGGGGAGGGAACAGGAGGGGAGGGAATGGAAGGGAAGGGAAGGGGAGGGAAGGAAAGGGGAGGGAACAGAAGGTGAGGGGAGGGAACAGAAGGGGAGAGGAGGGAACAGGAGGGGAGGGGAGGGAACAGAAGGTGAGAGGAGGGGAGTGAAGGGAATGGAAGGGGAGGGGAGGGAACAGGGGGGAGGGGAGGGAACAGAAGGGAAGGGAATGGGAGAGGAGGGGAGGGAAGGGAATGGGAGGGGTGGGGATTGAAGGGAACGGAAGGGGAGGGGAGGGAACAGGAGGGGAGGGGAGGGAACAGAAGGGAAGGGAACGGGAGGGGAGGGGAGGGAATGGAAGAGGAGGGAAGGGAAGGAAACAGAAGGGGAGGGAAGGGAATGGAACAGAATGGAAGAGGAGGGGAGGGAACAGAAGAGAAAGGAAGGGATAAGACAGAGGAAGGAGATCACTTTGGCAATTTGAACTTATACCCAATTGGGCTCAAATACCAAACTGGGCCTCTCTCCCTCCCTTAGATTTTATAGTCGCCACTCTCCCAAGAGGTCTCACAGTGAATTACAACACTTAAAACATCATAATAAATAAGTTAAAACCCAAGAAGATCAAATAATACATATAAGATTGAAATATGTGACTCAGCACTGTACAGCCCAGAGCATCTGGTTAATCTCCAAAGGCCAACCTGAAGAATTTAGCTTTGTGAGCCCTGCAGAAACTGAGCAAGCCCTACAGGGCGTGGGTGTCATCAAGGGAGTACATCCCACGGGACGAATGGGCATGAAGTGGCTCACAAGCTAAAGTTTGTCACAAATTGTAGCCGGTTCATGGTTCGTGAAAGTCAAGCTCACGGCAGCTCTTCTGCAACAAACTTTCGTGCAGTTTTGGCATGGTCCGTAACAAGTCTGTGAATGACGACGTTTTGCAGATAAACTGGCATTTATCGATTAACCTGTTTACAAAACTCAATGGCAACAGTGGGAGTGGAATTCTCCAGCCTCGGAAACACCAATAGGAGCCTTACAAAACTTAACAGGCACTGCTGGCTGACAATAACAGAGTTCCCATCCTGCTCTATGGGCTCAGAAGGCTATATATTAAGTGAGCTCTCCTCCTTCCCCCTCCTTTGTTGTCTGGTGAAGTGACGGAGGCATGGAGCTAGCAGAACTGATTCATTGCTTTGATTTCTGTTTGCTTGTGATTGGCTGCTGCTGGGATTTGGGATTAGGGTGCAGAGTGGACTCAGGGCTCTGAGCACAGGGGTTTAGCTACTGGGTGGCTTTATATCTCCCCATCTCTCCTGATTGTGATGTGCTCTTCCCTCTGCCATTGGGGTGTGGGAGCTTACTGGAATCCGGGATCTGATTCTGATCTCCCAGTGTTCATGCTGAGCACAGGGGCTTGCTACCAATGCTCCATCTAAGCTGTGGAGTCTTGTGAGCAAAAATTCTATTTTGTGAGCCACCGGCATTAAAGTTGTGAGCAAGTAATTTGGCTGCTGCATAAATTAGTTTGCCCTGGAGCCCTCCTTCCTGAACAAAGACAAAAATGTGTGAGCCGGAGGCTAAAAGAACTGTGAGCTAGCTCACACTAATTCAGCTTAGAGGGAACATTGATACTGGGTACCTTTACATGACACCTTACCTCTCCTAGTAGTGATCTGCTCTGATCTCTGCTGTGGGGGTTTGGGAGTTTTCTGGGATCTGATTCAGATCTTCTACTTGTGCCTAGAGATTTGCTTTGCTCTCTGGTGTTGGGGTTTGGGAGTTTTATGGAATCTGATTTGGATCTTCCTCCTGTGCTCACACTAAGCACAGGGGCTTGCTATTGGGTGCCTTTATATCTCTCTCACATCTCCCACTAGAGATCTGCTCTGGTCTCTGCTGTTGGGGTTTGGGAGTTTTCTGGAATCTGGTTCAGATCTTCTTCCTGCACTCATGCTGACCACAGGGGCTTACTGAACAACATGAGGGTGAAAGTGGGTGGAAGGGGTCTTATCATGGGAGGAAGAAGCATCCCGCCCCAGGGAACCAGAGGCTCCCGGCCCTGGTACAAAACCAAGCCTGCCCGCCCCCCACACACACCCTGGAATGCAGACTTAGTGAGCGGGAAAGTTAGTTCTGCAAAGAAGTGTGGAGGCTTCAAGCCAGCAGATGTGGCCAGAAGGAATAGCGGGTGGAGTAAGCTGGATGGGAGGAGGAGGAGCTGCAGACTGGCACCTCTGTCTCCAGGAGCCTGACCAGGCAGAAGCCCCACCACTGGTTGTCGGTAGTGAAGTGAGAGGTCAGCAGTAGCAGCAAGGAGTACCTCAATGAGTACCCTGAGCCCATGTCCACTGATTCCCTTGAAGACTGGTTGTGCAAGGCCATCATCTGGGCCAACTTCTCTTGTGTGACCAGGAATTGCCTCTTCTGTCCTCCCACCAGCATCCAGAGTGTGTGTCTGCCTTTCCATCTGTCCTTTGAATACTGACTGTGTGTTTCAGCCCTGATGTGTGTGAGAGAGAGTCAAAATGTCATCTGGCCTTCCCAAGAGTTAATGTGTATAATAGCAGGTCTGGTTTCCCTTGCAGGTGTTAATTAATTAGTTTCTTAGCCTGCCTGGTAACTTATCATTTTCAAAGTCAAAGCAGAAGCCGACAGTTAGCTTCCCGTGACAGCATGTCTTTAGTGATGGGAGAGGGGAGACCAGGAGCAATGATGTAATTTTCTAGCACTTTCTCCTAAAGATGCGTTGTGATTGGATGTCATCTGCACCTGACTTGTGGGGCGTGTGTCAAAAACTATAATTGGAATATGCAGGGCTCTTTTTGTAGCAGGAACTCCTTTACATATTAGGTGACACACCCCTAATGTAGCCAATCCTCCAAGAGTTTACAGAGCTCTTCTTACAGGGGCTACTGTAAGCTCTTGGAGGATTGGCTACATTAGGGGTGTGTGGCCTAATATGCAAAGGAGTTCCTGCTACAAAAAGACCCCTGGGAATATGACTCCAGAGGTTAGCTAGCTGAGGTTTTCATGGACTGCAGGCCTATCCGTGTACTTCGCAACTGCTGAGATCATAGACTATGTTAAATAGCGGCCTTCAACTGGATGTTAGTTTGAGCCCCCTAACTGAGCTCTTAAACAGTGTTAAGGAGTTAAAGTTAGCTTTTTTATTTGTTTGTTTTATTTGCTGTTTGACCTTTGGCAATCTGTTGGCTGTACTTTCAGTAAATTGTCTTTATAATAAATTACATTATCTTTATAATAATTATAATTTTATAACTTCATATATAAGTATATATATAATTATATATGACTTTATAATAATCATAATAAATTACATTATCTTTATAATAAATTACATACATATATTTTAAAAATAACATCAGTCTGGTTACTTGTGTGCAACTACCCTGGTATCCCATGGGGTCATCCCGTTGACTCCTTGACAGGAGGGCTGTGAGTGTTGATGTTGCGGCCAAACTTTGGTCTTCAAGTGTCAGGGTTGGACTCAGGGTTTCAAGCCACCACATCTACATACGTTGTTGCATGCTTTGGGATTTGGGTGTCAGGGGTGGACTTAGGGCTTTGAGCCACCACGGCTACATACATTGTTGCGTGCTTTGTGGTTTGGCTGTCAGGTTTGGACTCAGTGCTTCAAGTTACCACACCTACATTCATTGTTGCACCCTGTGGGGTTTAGGTGTCAGGGTAGGACTTGTGGCTTTGAGCCACCATGTCTACATACATCTCAGGGCTTTGAGCTACCACATCTATACATGTCATTGCACACTTTTGTCTTTGGCTGTCAGGATTGGACTCTACACCACATCTCAGGGCTTTGAGCCACCTGTCTACTTGCATTGTTGCACACTGGTCTGGATTTTGGTCTAAAATAGACTCAGGGCTTCAAGCTACCACATCTACATATATTTCAGGGAGGCTTCAAATCACCAAATCCACATAAGTCAGTGCACACTTTTGTGTTTGGGTCTTGGGTGGGCTTTGGAAGCTCACATCTATGCATGTAATTGTCCAAAGGTTTGGGTCTCAGATGGTCTCTGGGCACATTGCAGTGGTTCTGCTGGGCTTGGGAAAATGCCCCCCTTCAGTTTCTACTGCAGAGATTCTCAGGGATTCTGTTTGATTTGATTCTGTTCTGATGGACTTCTATTGCCCTTGATTTTTTTTGCTGTTTTTTCTCCTCCATTGGAAGCAATGGAGGATGGGGTGGCTTCTTTGGGGGGGCTGTAACTCAGACCCCATAAATCCAATCCTCACCAAACTTGGAAGGCAGGTAGAGGAGAGTCAGATAGAGATCTGCCTTGAGTTTGGTGCCTGTAGCACACCCCAGGAGCAGACTTCTATACACTTCTGAACCTCCTGAACCTGTGCCTGTCGTTTTCCCAGAAAGCACTTTCCTCGGGGCACCTTCTTTCAGGGATGGTAACCTGGACCCCGGAAATTCAATCCTCACCAAACTTGGACAGCAGGTAAAGGAAAGTCAACCAGAGATCCCTTGCAAGTTTGATGTTTCTAGCTGTTTGTGGGGGCATGTTCTACCACATCAGGAGGGTGTTCTACTGCATCACAAACTTCACAAACTGATTTAGTTTGTACAAAGACTTTTTAGTTTGTGATGGTTCACAGTTTGGTTTGTGGGTCTGCCACAAACCATGAACGAAACCAAACCACAATTTCCCCATTCATTCTCATCCTTATTCCATGAGTTAGGAGCCATCATGGAGAAAAAACCTTCCTCTGGTAACAGCTAAGCAGTCAATCTAGGGGCCAGGCACCTGCAAGAGGCCCCAAGACGATGACTGAAGGGGGCATGGGGGGGTTGTAACAGGAGAGATGGTCCTGTAGACCAAAACATGGAGGACTTTAAAAGTTATCACCAATACCTTCAATTGTTTCTGGAAACTAATTGTATACCTTCCCTGATGTCCTTGCTTGACTGAGTTGGTTCAGCTATCCTTTGAGCTCTGAATGATGACCAAAACCAATTGCTTTTTATTGGCTTTCAGCAGTGTCGTTGAATAGCCAAATCTTTCTGGTGACAGGCCAATTAGACATCATTATGTCCAACATATGATGTTCAATTGGTGTCAGCCTTAGAAGGAAACAGAAGCACTAAGTGAGGAAACAAAGCAGCCTTGGGTGGGAAAACAAATAAGAGCAAATGGGTAAAAAAAAATGAATGAATGAAAGTTGTTCCCATTATCATTTTCTTAAAAAAGAAATATTGACTCTCTTTCCCCTCCAAGAAGTAGAATTTCAAGGTAAGAATGAAAATGAGAGAACATCTGGTGCCAGAGCTAGAATACAAAGTCCTTAAGGTGAGAGGGGTTTGCTATAATTTGATTAAACACATATAATTTAGATATCAATTTTAGCATGGTAATTATTAACTCAACCACAACATAGCTAAGTACTTTTCAAATAATTTAAATCACCATTGGTGGAAGGTGGGGGTTAATGGGATTAGTGTAAGCAGTAAGAACACACTGCAAGAGTTTGGGCTTTTGCTGTTGGCTTTGGTAGGATTATTAATTTTTTCTTGGCCCTCCCATAATTTTCTGTGTACAAATCAGTACACTATAGGATGTACACACACAAACACACACATACACAGGAATGTTGCTAACTTCCTTTTCCCCCCAATTTGTTTTCCTCGGTTCATATATTTTGGCTTTGCAGGACATTATTGATTCCCCCATTCCCTTATTTCACTGCCTGCTTGGGACAGAAGAAACAGATTATCACGCTGCTGGTAGGGCACCATATGGAGATGATCTGCTATTTTTTGCTGCACTGACCCAATCAAGAACTCCAGATTTAATCCCAAAATTTATCAGTTTTGCCCAATCCATGGAGAGTTCTTTCACTCCTGTTGAAACATGGCAGAAGACATCTCCAAAGGGGTGAAGGGGAACCAAATTGCTCAACGGTTACCAGAAGACGTATGCACATTAAACAAAACAGCATGTTATATTGAATACGTTTTACTTCTAAAATGCTAGACTTAAAAACTGGTGAAGCATTTTAAAAGAATTCCTGCAACTGTGAGTCAGAATGATATTCTAATCTGACACTTTTTTTTTTCCCTCTTGAGATGTTGCCATGACAAGCATGTTGTAATCTAAACAATCTTTGTTTAATGGCTCAGATTTCTTTCTTCCCTTCCTTTCCTCTTGACCTTGGGCCTAACCTCCCACACTTGGTTGTTGTGAGGATTAAATGGAGGGGGGGGTATGATGTATGCTGTTTCTGGATGGAAAGTCAAGATCAAAAAGTATTAGAAGAGAGAAATTACAGAAATGTGGGTCAACTGAATCTAGAATAGAAGGCTGCTGATGGATGAGATGTAATTTATAGAACTCATGTTTACCAACAACATCGATCCGTCTCAATGCCCCAAGCTGTCTTCTCCCTTTTGATTCTGCAAATGATAATGTTACCCCATTTTGGATAAGCAGACCACCATCCCCCATTAAAAAAAACAAAACAAAACAAAAAACCAGCCTTACCTACCAGAGTCAAGACCATAATCTGGATTAAGTTTCCACTTCTTCTAGTTGAGCCACTCAAGCACTGGTTCAGGATTGAGATGGCAGCTTTTGTGGTGAAAAGTGCCGTCAAGTCGCAGCAGCTAACTTTTGGTGACCCTGGTCTGACTCACTAATGGTCCTGGCCTGGGGTGGACAAAAGATGGGAGCCGTCCCTGATTAGCATCAGGAAGGATTGCTAAACATTTGAATGATTGATTGGTTTATCCCGGTATCTTGAGGGACAGAGGCAAGAAAGACAAAGAATTTACACTTAGGACACAAAAGGCTGGGTGAGGTGCTGGAGAGTGCCAGGTGGCTTCTAAAGACTTACCTCTGGAACTCATTGTTATTCCATAAACATAATCTCTGCTGGGTGGAGGGGGAAGACTGGAGGCTTGCTCTGAGGTCACCTTATGAAACCTGAATATGAAATCTCTTTTGCAGACCACTTGCAGCCTGACTCTGTGGTCAAGCTGAGAGTGCCTAGCTTTTTGGACTTCAGGTTAGAAAGTAGGGCACCCCTGTTTTGGGGCTACCCAAGAATAAAAGGCAGTGCCTCTGGCAACAATGGGACATGGATGGGTGCTGGATGCCATGGGATACTAGTGCTCCCGTGATCAGCCACCTGCCTTTGCTCCATGTTTTCCGGATACTAGTGCACTTTCCGCTGTACTTTTTAACTCTGCATCTTCGGTGGGATGCCACGGGTTGGCCACGGGAGCGCTTTGCTTCCCAGATGATGCAGTGTGATTGTGCCCTGAAACTCTGCCTGACATTCGTGACTTCCGCGCAGCAAATTCTCTGTGTGACTGGGGCCTCTGTGTAGCAATCCTGAACTTCCTTGGTGGCCTCCATCCAAATATTAACCTTGGTTGACCCTGCTTAGCTTCCTAGATCTGATGCAATCAGCCTAGCCTGGACCATCCAAGTCAAGGCATAGCTTTTGTGGTCTAATTTAAATATATATGTATACATCAGGTTGTCAGTGTGTTGATAACACCTAACCTGTCTCAACCTCTGGATGATCTCATCCAGCAGCCTAACACAAACATTAAGCAGCAACAGCATTTATATCTCAATCATATTACAAGATGTGCTATTTAACATGCACTCCATCAGATCTGGCCTTTGTGATGTATTTTATAGGTCCATTCTGCATCTGGCATTCACTCCACATCTTCTCAGGGCTCGACCTGGTTCCCCCTTGCCTCAAAATATCTGTTTTCATTCAATCTGGTATGCAGATTTTCCTGTGTCAGTACTTGCCTCAGCAGTCATTAGCTGCCTGAGCCAAGTAATTCATGGTGAGGTGATAAATACAGAGGGGGAAATAGGGGCAGGGGAACTGATGGAGATCGATGAAGCCATGTCAAGTGGTCTGCTTATTGTTCCCTTTCACTCAGAAGTGGATGAAGGAAAAGGTGCTGCTCAAAACCATATTCAGAGTCCCTGGGGCAAAGTTGTACTGACTGCGAAGTCAGCCCTGAATGGCCATAAACCTATGCAGAAGGTACCATAAAACCCAATGAACAAAGAAAGTGACAGCGGCATGCAATGTAGAGGGAGATTAATGTTCCAATGTGGCTGTGGAAAAACTGCGAGGAGACAGATGGGTGCAGACTGTGGAAAAATTTTGTGTGAGTGTATGTGTGTTTTAAAATAACAAAGGGGGTATCAGATGGCTGAAAAACAAACTATGGGACTATGACTGAGATACATTTTTCCCTAGAACTTTGACAGGTGATTGAACAAGTCAAAGTCATGAAACAGATGTCAAAACATCATAAAACAGATGAAAAGTGATACTATAACAGCCGTAAAAGAAGCATCTCAGTTCTTTTAAAAAGAAAGAAGGAGTGATAATCTGGTCTCCATGAACATTCATTTACCCAGAATTTACATGTTTTGCCATCCCTAGGTGGCTGATTTTTTTTTTTTTTAAATATACTGGATATTTCCTCTTATCGTTTCCTCACAGTTCTCACATGTTCAGCAATATGGATGGCTTGAGTTCAACTGAAGGCTTTATTCAAATAAGGCACTTTTAAATATGTTGTATTATTGTCTTTTATTGATTTTCTTTTTCACTGGTATCATTTATTGCTCTTGATTATGTTGGAGGCCACCTCTGAAACCCAGGCTGTGATCACGCACACACTAAATAATGCACTTTCAATCTACTTTCAATGCATTTTTCCAACTGTGAACTGGCAAAATCCAGTTGGGAAAGTGCATTGAAAGTGGATTATTTAGTTTGTGTGATCGCAGCCCCATAGGAGTTAAGAGAACATACATTAAATAAATGCATAGATAGACAAAGGCTGTGGTCACACACATTGCATAATTCACTTTCAATTTACTTCCAGTGCACTTTCCAACTGGATTTTGCCAGGTCGCATGACAAATAAATAAATAATCCAGCTGGAAAGTGCACTGAAAGTGGATTATTTTGTGTGCATGACTGTAGCCAAAGAGTGATAGTTTAGCTTTCACCTTCATGTTCTGGTTTTCAAGCGAATTTATTTATCAGGTAGATCAATCAACAGGCACACTCTGAAGTGGCATAGCCTCAGACGGGCCATATGATTTACTCTTTCTTAATGTGTCCATCAACTTCTCCTGTATGTTGCTGAGGGACACAGTAACAATGGACTATTTAAACTGTAAATGTGCACTTTCATTGGTCCTGGTCACACGAGCGGGATACTGCGCTGCTGAAGGGAGGCAAATTAGAGCTGGAACAAAAAGATGTGCAGTAGCGCGATCAGACGGTCCCCGAGATGCTGTGCAGATGCCGATAGCCGGCAATCACATGGCGATGTTGAAGCACATCAAAAGGTTTCGCTTGCACATTCTTGCACATGCACAATCTTACGTTTCTTTGCATATTGTGGAGGCTTGGAAAAAACACATCCAGTGCGATGGGATGCATGCGCATGCTGGATGTGCTGGATTAACTCTGCTTCCACGATCCAATGCTCACCTGTGGCCTGCATTTTCCAGTTGCTACTACCCTCTTGCTGGTACTTGTTAAATCCGCTTCTTCGGGCCAACAGTATGGGTTGGTGATGGGTGTGCTATGCTTCCCAGATGTTTCCATATGATTGCACCTGTTTGATGCGCCCTCAACCTGTCTGTTTTGTGGGGCAAATCCTCCCGTGTGACCGGGGCCTTTGCTGCTCTAATTTGACACCAGAGAAATGCCACCAAAGTGGGGAGAGAGAGCCAGTGGTCCAAACACCTCTTCAGAACTTCTCGATTGACCAATCCAAACATTATCCTCCAACCAACCCTACTAGCTAAGAATATACCGTTGGCCTAACTGAAAGATATTGCTGGGTTCCAAACTGGTTTTATTAGAGTTAATCCTGTAATCTTACAAATATATAGAAGAGGTAACATGTTGACATTGTAGCATGGAGACAATGATGTCATGGAAAAGAAAGACAGCTTAAAAATGATTTTGAGAGCTGGGAGGAATTTAAAAGTGAAAAAAGAGATGAGGCATGTCAAATGCTGAGGGAAGGAAAGGATAATAAAAGCATCGGGGGCGCTTTCACACACACAAAATAACACATGCTCAATCCACTTCCAATGCATTGTGCAACTGGATTTTACTCTGTGGCTGTGATCACATGTATGAAACAATCCACTTCCAATCCAAATTCAATGCACTTTCCAACTGGATTTTTACTGTGCGAACTGGCAAAAACCCATTCACAAATGCATTGGAAGTGGACTATTTAGTGTGTGTGATGGCAGCCTGTGAAATGGCAAAATCTACTTGCAAATGGCTGCTGAAGTGGATTGAAATGGCATTATTCAGCATGTGTGAAAGTACTCCTTGGTGTAATTCCCAGTCCCGGAATCTTTGCCCTCTTATTGTAAATCCCTGACGGACACTATATTGTGTCCAAATATAGAATATTGTTTTCCAAGGCAAGATTAAATGCTTTGCCCCTTGGGGAACTAATGGGTAGATTTCTATGGACTCCTTTTTCAGAATGACTTTGCAATTGTAAATCAGGAGATTTGGACACAATTTGGCACTTTTTTATTGACTGTAAGAAATACAAGATGACTTGCGACAGATGGATTTCAGTGTACATTCAAAAATGGAGCCCTGCTACTAGGGTTGCCAAGTCCATCTTCGCCCCCAGCGGGGGACTTTGGGGGCATTCCTGGAAGGGGCATTCCTGGAAGGGGCATCCAGCCCCCCCCCGGCCACGTGCCCATTGCACACTGGGAAATGCTGGCTCCTTGCACTTAAAGGGAGTCCTTTAAGTGAAGAGAGCTGGCGTTTCCCTGCTCACCCGAACGCCAGCCCCCTTTAAGTGCAGGCAGCCTTCCCCACACACTCGATCTTGAGCGGAGATCAGGCTCGCGAGGAAATGCCAGCTTCCTGCACTGCCCCTTTAAGTGCAGGAAGCTGGTGTTTCCCAGCATGCCTGATCTCCACTCAAGATTGAGCATGCGGGGAAGGCTGCCTGTACTTAAATAGAGCTGGCATTCGGGTGAGCGAAGAAATTTCAGCTCTCTGCATTTAAAGGGAGCCCTTCAAGAGAGAAGGGAGAGGGGTGGCTGTGGGTGTTGGGGCTTGAGGGCGGGGCTTCCCCCACTGGCCATCTGGCTGGCGGTGGATAGAACCCCCTCAAAGCGGGGCACCCCTGCCAAACTGGGGGGTTTGGCAACCCTACCTGTTACTAATCAGGAACTTGTCACTAATCTCTTAGCTGAAACTGATCCAAATGTGACGCTAGTAGTGGCAAAGTTTTTATCTGTAACCTTGGGTGGAATTAGATGAATTGACTCTGCCCTTTTTAGGTAACTAATGTGCATTCAGTAAACTAAACTAAATAATTCTGTGAAACTGTAAACTGTAAATTATAATGTATGCTGTACTCCATTGCATGTACTATATTTTGTATATCTGCTTATGACCTATTGGTCTATGAGCAATAAAATGATTGAACCTGAACCTGAAACCTGAACCTTGGTATAATTTAGGCAAGCAGTTGTCCAACCTGAGCAAGACCCCTAGTTTTTATAAGAGCTGCCAAGATCGAAGGAAGTCCAAAGGATGCTCTAGGCCTGTAACCCATGAGACATTTCTGGATGACTCTGGTGAGGCCTGGCTCATATGTAGGCATGCCATGCACTTAAGAAGCTTCACGTCTCTAGCTAGCTTCCTAAAATCATATAATCTTCTTACACAGTTGACTAGGATCTGGAAGACCCAGGGTCAAATCTCCACACTGCTATGGAAGCTTGCTGAGTGACCTTGGGCCGGTCACACACTCTCAGCCTAACCTACTACACAGGATTGCTGTGAGGATAACATGGAAGAGAGAATGATGCTTTTGGACCCCCATTGGGGAGGAAAATAGGGCATAGAAGAGAGCCAGTTTGGTGTAGTGGTTAGGAGCATGGACCCTGGGAGAACCAGGTTTGATTCCCCACTCCTCCACATGCAACTGCTGATATGACCTTGGGTCAGTCACAAGTTCTTTCAGAGCTGCTTTCTCAGGAGCAATTCTCAAAAGAGCTCTGTCAGCCCCACCTACCTCACAGGATGTCTGTTGTGGGGAGGGGACAGGAAAGGCATTTGTAAGCGGCTCTGAGACTCTGAGTGAAGTTGTTGTTGTTCAGTCGCACAGTCGAGACCAACTCTTCGCGACCCCATGAACCAGATTACGCCAGGCCCTCCTGTCTTCTGCTGTCTGCTGAAGTTTGCTCAATTTCATGTTCATTGCATCGATGATACTGTCTAACCATATCATCCTTTGCCGTCCCCTTCTTCTTTGACCTTCAATCCCAGCATCAGGGTCTTCTCCAGTGAGTGCTCCCTTCTCATTTGGTGGCCAAGGTATTTGAGCTTCAACTTCAGGATCTGGCCTTCCAGGGAACAGTCAGGGTTGATTTCTTTTAGGATTGAATGATTTGATCTCCTTGAAGTCCAAGGGACTCTCAAGAGTCTTCTCCAGCACCATAGTTCAAAAGAATATATTCTTCGGCGCTCGGCCTTCCTTATAGTCCAACTCTCGCAGCCATACATTACTACGGGGAATACCATTGCTGGAGAAGGAAATGGCAACCCACTCCAGTATCTTTGCCAAGAAAACCCCATGGACAGTAACAAAAGGCTGAGTGAAGGGTGGGGTATAAATCCAATCTCTTCTGCTTCTTAATGATGTAAATGACATCTTTGGTTCACTTTGGGGGCAGGAAGATGATTAAAGGAGAGCAAGTGCTTGGGCACATTGAAATGTCTTACCCAAGCAAGTCAGAAGAAAACCTTGACGTTGTAAGCCACCTGGATGAGGGAGACAAGCAACTAATGGATGTTTTAAATAAATAAAAACCACCAATTCACACTTCAATACTTTATAGGTTTTCAAACTAAGAGCAGCAAGCTGCCCCATGTAATGGGGCTCACATTCTTGGCAAGCTAATTAGGTTGTAACTTCAAATGCCGAGGCAACCACAATTAGGTAGATCAAGACGGGTCACCATGTTAGTCTGTCCGTAGCAGTAGAAAAGAGCAAGAGTCCAGGAGGACCTGAAAGACTAAGAACATTTGTGGCAGGGTAGGAGCTTTGACGAGTCACTGCTCACGTAAGCGCAGCGCTCATCTAAAGCTCATATTCAGACATCACCTCCAGATATATAAATGTTGTCTTGGTGGGTTCTTCCTATTTTTTTTTTTTTTTACAATAACAAAGACTCTACAAAATAACGACTGCAATTTTCTCTATGATTCCTCTATTGGCTCCCCAATAATATGCCCCATCTTTCAACGTTGTACTAATTCTTGCCATTCTCAAAAAGATTTTCCACCTGGACCCCAATACATATTATATCTAGTGATATGAATTGTACTCTTTCTAATCTATTGATAGTCTGTAGCCTCCATTCTTTGTTCATCTCCAAGGTTGTGCTCTTCTGAGGTTTTTTTAATTTTTATTCATTTTTTTTACCACACAATTACAACAATATTTGACACAAAGAACAGTTACCAGCTCGCTTAAACAATCCCCCCCTCCTTCGGTAACTCAAGGGAATAAGATAACCTTTACAACTGTACCTAATACAACCACTTAAAGCATGCATCAAACACAGAGCAGTTAAAAGAACAATAACTTTTTGTATAACATTTTTTTTGGGATTGTCTCACTATTTTCTAGATAACTAATGATAGGAAACCATACCACCTGAAACCACTTCTGGTACTTTTCTGACTGCACAGCTGAAGAATTATATGAAGTGCGCCCATGAATAAAGCATTCCCAGATCTTCTCTTGCCAGCATGTTAGTGTGGGAACATGTTTTTGTTTCCATTTTTATGCGATCGTTATTTTTTCCAACATCAATAAAGTCGACATTAATGTTTCTGAGCTTTTTCTACTTACAGACGTATGCCATGTCTCCAGAAAGATGGAATCTAGAGTGCAAGGTAAGTTTATTTCTGTTATTAGTGCAATTTGTTGAATTATCAGCTTCCAGTAGCCTTTTATTTGTGGGCAGGACAACCAGCAATGCACCACAGTTTTTCCAGCATTTATTTGGAATCTTTGGGTTTATTTTATGTAGAACTGCTGGTGTCATATACCACCTATTCAATATTTTGCTATTCAATCTAATGCTAAAAATATTGGAAGTGGTACTAGGTGAAGACCAAATAGAGTTCCATTGATCCTCTGTGAATGTCTTTTGACAGTCTAGCTGCCATTGTTTTTGAGACTTTAGGGTAGTTGTCTTTTCTCCCTTCAATATAAAACTATAAAGCTTACCTATCATTCCCTTTATTTCCCCATTTGAGTTTTTTAGCAATTGCTCAAAATCGTTTAACGGTCTAGAAAATATCCCTTCTTTCCAGCATGTCTCAGGGTTTAGCTAAGCGATTCTGGCCTCCAGAGGTATTCTTCATGATCCTTAAAAATAAATAAATAAATAAAAAAGTCGCAACTGTTCCCCTATGTTCCTGGCTACTGCAATCTTGGGGTGCATCAACAGAGGCATAACATCCAAATCGCAAGATGTCATAGTCCCACTATACACTGCATTGGTCAGGCCACACCTGGAGTCTTGTGTGCAGTTCTGGAGGCCTCACTTCGAAAAGGATGTGGATAGAAAGAAGCGGGTGCAGAGGAGAGCGACGAGGATGATGGGGGGCCTGGAGACCGAGCCCTATGAGGAAAGGCTGAGGGACTTGGGACTGTTCAGTCTGGAGAATAGGAGGCTGAGGGGGGGACAGGATTGCTCTCTTGAAGTATTTGAAGGGCCGTCAGAGGAAGGCAGGGAGCTGTCCCTGTTGGCAATGGAGGATAAGATTCACAATAATGGTTTTAAATTATGGGCAGGAAGGTACCGGCTGGATATTAGGAAAAAACTTTTTTTTTTCCAGTAAGAGTTGTGCAACAGTGGAATCAGCTGCCTAGGGAGGCGGTGAGCTCCCCCTTGCTGGCAGTCTTTAAGCAGCGGCTGGACAAACCCTTGTCAGAGATGCTCTAGGCTGATCCTGCATCAAGCAGGGGGTACAACTAGATGGCCTGTATGGCCCCTTCCAGGTGCGATTCTATGATTCTCAGGCCATATCCATGACAAGGCCCTTGGCTGACTTTGCATTTTGCCTTACCAATTCACAGTTGTCTTTGAGGCACGCTAAGCAGTTGAATCCAATGATGCATGAGCCAAAAGGAAACAGTGCATAGAGAAGTCCCACTTGCCCAACCGGTAATGCAACACATAGCTCTTGAATATAAATTTTAATCCAATAACAACGTGCATATGGAGAAATGGAATGGACCACAGGTGGTTTACATGATTGCATTTCATTTTGAAATTGTATCCAAAGGAGCAGCTTTTGCTATTCTTGCGCGTGTGGACCGAGTAATAATAACCCTTCCGCTTGCACAAGGAAGTTTATTTAAAACATTTATTAGCTGTCTTTCTTCCTTACAGAGTGCGAGGCAGTTGTGGCTCAGTGGGAGAGCGTCTGCATAGCATGCAGAAAAGTCCCAGGTTCAGTCCCCAGGGCATCTTCGGGTAAAAAGGTCAGGTGGTGGGTGACATGAAAGACCTTGGAGAGACACTGCCAGTCTGAATAGATCAGGGGTGTCCAAACTGTGGCTTGGGAGCTGCATGCGGTACTTTCACACATATTGTGCAGCTCCCGGCAGGGTGGCTGGGGAAGCCAAATATCATCAGCAAACAAATTATCATTGGACAAATAAATATCATTATCAATATCTGCTTTTACCACTTTTGTTATTATTTTTGGCAGTCTCGTTTAACGTTAATAAAAAGCAGATCTGCATCTCTCCCAGTAAAAATGTGTAATATTTGTTCACGTCTTGTGGCTCTCAAACATCTGATGTTTATTCTATGCGGCAGTTACGTTGAGCAAGTTTGCCCCTCCCCCCTCCCCGGAGTAGATGATACTGACCTTGATGGGCCAGTGCTCCGATTCGGTACGAAGCAGCTTCATATGAAATCACAACCTAGATAAAATACAGAAGATTCGTCAGAAACATAAAGCCTGGAATTTAAAATCCTATCTCAAAACTGCTAGTCAATTTAACCAAAGGCAATTCTAAATACAACTGTTTTCAGCTGCCTCCTGAGGGTCTAAAACGAGGGCGCCGTGCACCATGGAGCTGCCACTGAAAAGGCCCTCCTTCATGTACCCGACAAACAAGCTTCCTTGATTAATGGGGCAGACAGGAAGGCCTCTCCTTTTTTTTTTTGTAAAGAAATTTTATTAACAGGATATTTTAACATGGTCCATAATTAAAGACAATTCTTAAGATATCCTTTTCCACAACTTCCTCCCCCCCCCCCGGCTTCCAACGATGTTCCGCCCCATTATCATTTCAGTCAACATTGTCTTACAATAAACACTTATTCAGTAATCAAATATTCTATTAAAACATTTTCCTTTTCTGTTTCTCTCTCTTAGGTGACATTTTAAATACAATCCATTTCTTACTATATTTCTAATCTTAATAGTTATCAAAGCAAAGTAACTTATTTTTAACATCCCAGTTCAGTTCTAAGGAGTCTTTAAAGTCTTTCCAATCTGCTAAAAATTCTTGATCTTCTTTTCCTTTAAGTTTTTTTGTCAATTTGTCCATTTCTACCATAGAAATCATCTTCTTTATCCATTCCCATTTATCTGGTATCTTCTCCTGCTTCCAAAATTGAGCATATATCATTCTCGCCGTTGAAATCAAATACCATAACAATGTTCTCTTTGTCACGTTAACTTCCTCCATTTTAAGACCTCAAAGTAACATTTCTGGCTCTTTTTTCAAAGTACATTTCAGGATCTTCTGGATTTCATTATGAATCTCTGTCCAAAAAGCAGCCGCTTTCTCACACGTCCACCACATGTGGTAACATGAGCCCTCTTTCTTTTTACATTTCCAACATTTGCTAGACATGTTCTCATTCATATTAGCAATTTTTTTGTGTGTGTCATATACCATCTGTACATCATTTTATAAGGAAGGCCTCTCCTTGTGATTCTAATTCCTGGGCAGGAATATCTGGGAGAAGATGGTCATTCAGATGCCCCCATCTCAAGCCATGTAGGGCTTTAAAGGACAAAATCAACACCTTGAATTGGGCTCAGGAGTGAACCAGTAGCCAGTGTAATTACTGTAATACCAGGGCCAGATGTTTCCGATAGCATATGTTGTACCTAGGGGTCCCAGCCCCCGGTCTGGGTGGGGGATCCCATGATTTAGAGAGGGCTTCCCCACCTCTGGCCAGCTGGCCGGTGGTAGAGGAAAATGTTCGCGTAGCGTGCTATGGATTCTGGTGTGGAGAGACTTACCAAGGAGGAAAACTATTCACACAGTCTTGTGCAATAGCTATACACATTTATTTACAGGAGAAGATACTGGTATACGCCATTAAAGTGCTTCATCATACATCCAATCATATGTAGAGAGTGAACTATACAGTACATGTACACTTATATACAACCATCCACCAATCAACTCTCAGGGCTGAGTCATTCTGACTTAGGCTGCCCGCACTGGACAGAACCGGTTTAATCCAGATAGGGGTGACTGTCAGAAGCTGTCATGCAGATCACTTAGATCGCCACCTGATGTCTTACTGCAGCAAACACATGCTGACAGAAAACCCACCCTGAAATGAGATGGCCTGAAAAAAAAGGGAAGTGCCGCTCCGAATGCAGCCATTTGAGTGGTCCCTTTCGCTCCCCCTAGGGCAGCTGTTAGCCTAAACTCGCCGCAAGCCTTCTCAGCTTGCAGCCATTTCTAGGCCAGTTTCACTCCTCCCCACTTCTTCTTCTTTTTTTTTAGGCATTTTTATTATTTTTAAGACAACGGCATAACAACATTACACTACATAACATACAATACAATTACACAACATACAATACAACACCTTTACACTACACACAAAAAATAAACAACACTACATTTAACATTCACGGGGGGTACAATTCCCATAACTATTCATCCAATTAGGTTCCCTCCCACCTTGCCGTCTTAATACTAATGCTTCTTTACTTCTGTATCCACAAATTATATCTTTCTATCTTATCCATTTCTAACTTAACATAGGTTAATAATATTCAATCCTTACTGTTTCTCTCCATCCTTCCCTCCCTGATCATACCAGTCATAAAAGCGTTGCCATGTGTTTATGAAGGCTGATTCGTCCTGTCCTTTCATCATCAGAGTCAGTTTGTCCAGTTCTGCTGCCTCCATTATCTTCTCAATCAACTCTTGTTTGGTAGGTACCATCGTAGACTGCCAATACTTTGCATACAAAATCCTAGCCACGGTCGTTATATATATTATCAGATATCTCTCTTCTCTCCGCACATCTTTTGGAAGTATACCCAACAATAACACCTCTGGTTTAAACAAAAGGCATCATTTCTGCATCATTCCTCCCCACTTCTAATGGGGGGGGGAGTGAAACTGATCGCTGAAAAGGTTTGCTGCTTGTTGCAAGCCTTTTCAGTGATCGGTTTTACACACCCGATTAGAAGCGGTGGGGGGCAGGGCGTGAATCTGGCTGTGAAATAGCTGGCAGCCATTTGAGTGGTCCCTTTTTGCTTAAAGGGACCACCTCAAGTGGCTGTGATGGGGGGCGGAACTTCCAGTTTTGGATGCTTCCGGTTTTACCAGAAGAGGCCAAAATTGTCATCAGGGCAGGACATCCCCATCCATCCCCTGGAACGCCAATGCCCCCCCGTGGTTACCGCCGGCAAAGAAAAGGCAACCGTAGTTGTGCCTAAGGAAGTCTTCAGCAGAATCCAGTCCTAAAGCTTGTCTTTTTACATTCATTCCCTGGGAGCCAGCAACGGGCTGATACTTGCTAAATGGCTATCTGGCACAAAGGCTGACAGGGGAACAAATGAAAACATGTGAGGCGTTTACTGGTGTGCAAAATCCGGCTTCTTATTGCCGCTACATAGCCCTTGACAAGCGCCTGTCATTAAGACACAGAGGCACCCACAAATTATTTGCAGAACGTTTGAGGAACAATTGGGCCAAGCCTGTGTATTTTCTTCCGTTTTGAAAAATGCCTTGCTATTTCTTACAAACATATATGATGGGTTTAGGAAGCCCACGTCAGTATTTATAGCTTAAATGATGGTGGTGCTGTCAAAGTAACTCATACAATATACGACCTGAAGACAGTATTATCTTGTGACAATCGGGCTAATAAATAATACACATGAGGCCTAACTCAAAAATTGGTCTGCTTTACCCAGACCTTATGAAGTGTTTTGTGTCGTCGTCCCCCATCACATATACACATACTGTCGTAAGGACAGAAAGAGTAGAGATTTTGTCAAAATCAAAAAAAAAAATGCAGTAATCACATGCGACATATCAAAGTCATGTCAAATCCCTCTTTGTATCCTTGAGGAGTCTCATCTCTAAACCATCTTGACATTTCTTGATACTGAGCGATGATTGATGCAGGGCGTCTGGGGGAGAAATGTTAAATTGCTGAAGTGATGTACGCGGCATTGTCGATATTTCTCTTCCCAGCTGCATTACAAAGAGCGTCGACTGCGATATTATCAGATTCTTCTCCAAGCCGCTGTGTGCATCCCAGAAAGCGACACTAAACCAGCTGTTATGATGCTCAGAATGCACACCAAATTAAGATGATCAGAGTCAAAAGCGACACTACCCTCATTTTTTTGTTTCCAGTTACCAGTTTTTACTGTGCGTATCCGATGAACTGACTTGCTCTGCAAACTGAGATGACAGATAGGATGCGTTTCCAACTTGCAAGGGAAGCCTGAAAAGGTTTCCTTGACCACTGTTCAGTGTCTACTTATATGACACTTGAAGAACCGGGGAGAAATCTCCTCAAACTCTGAAGGAGAGTGCCCCAGAGGTGACCTGGTTCTCCCTTCCCTATCTCATCTTCACAACAACACTGGGAGGCAGGTTAGGACAAGAGAGAGTGATGGGCTCAAGGAGCAGAAGTCCATCAGTGACTATTAGCCACAGGGTATAGATGGGAACTCTCAGTCTGGGGCAGGTGATGCACTCTATTCTTGGTGCTGGAGGGGGTAGCAGTGGGAGGGCTTCTAGTGTCCTGGCCCCACTGCTGGACCTCCTGATGGCACCTGGTATATTTTGGCCACTGTGTGACAGAGTGTTGGACTAGATGGGCCATTGGCCTGATTCAACATTGGCTTCTCTTATGTTCTTATGTCACGCCGTGAGCTTCATGGTTAATCTTGCCTTGGAACCCAGTTCCCTCCAGCCCTAGCCAACACTCCAAGCTGTGCCCCACACTGGCTCCTGAAACATGAGGCCCACAAAAAAAATGCAGCTCTGTTTTTTTCCTCTTCCCCATCTAGGGTTGCCAGCCTCCAGGTGGGGCCTGGAGATCTCCTGCTTTTACAACTGATCTCCAGCAGATAGAGATCAGCTCCCCTGGAGAAAACAGCTGCCTTGAAGGGTAGACTCGGTGGCATTGGGCCATGATGAGGCCCCTCCCCTCCACAAACCCCACCCTCTTCTGGATCCACCCCTTAAGTCTCCAGGTATTTTCCAACCCAAACCTGGCAAACCAATGTGGGGGCGGTGGAAAGTGCCATCAGGTTGCAGCCAACTTATGGTGTCCCCATAGGGTTTTCAAGGCAAGAGACATTCAGAGGTGGTTTGCCATTGCCTGCCTCTGCGTCACAGCCCTGGTATTCCTTGGCTGTCTCCTGTCAAAATACAGACTGCAGTTGGACCTGCTTCCTTGGTGGCCTTCCAGCCAAGTACTAACCAGGGCTAGCCCTTCTAACTTCTGAGATCTGGTGAGACCAGTGAGCTCTGTAAAAGTAAGTGTCCCTGCCACTGTTCCACTTCATCAGTTGCCGGTGATTACATCACAGGTTGAATAGCCAGATGTCACAGGGGAAAGAGAGAAGGAAGAGTGACCAGGTCGGAACTAGAAGGGACACTGGGAGATATGAGATTGGACCTTACCTGCATTTCCAATGCTAAATTGCAGCTTGTGGCTGAGCCATGCTTTGGATCAGCAGCCATAAGGAGAGGAGAGATGGGGCTCCATCCATCCCCTACTGTATGTTTTTGCCTTTTGAAACAGCCTTGTCTGGGCTGCTTGAAAGGATAGTCATAAAAGTAAATACAGGGATGTGCCCTACCTATAGCACTAGCAGAAGTAGGGGTGCTGTTCCCCCTACTGGGGCAGGGGATTCCCTGTCCTGGGATCTTGTTGCTCACTGCCTCTCCAAGTGGTATCAGGGGGAAAATACAAAAAGCAGGCGGTGGCATTGGTAGAATGATGCCTCATCCAGGGGAAGTCCAGAAGGAATGGGGGATAGTTCTAGGAATTGCCGGAAACATTCTGGTTTTACCATAGAGTTTCTGACAATTCATAGAACTACCTGCCATGTGTTCTAGGTTTCCCCCGGATGTGATGTCATCATACCCTTGACACTCCCCCCTCATGTGTCCATCCCAACCCTCTTGACTGGCGACCCTAGAAGGAAAGCTGCTTGGATATGTGAAGCTACACAGGTGCAAAGATTAAAACACCTCTCCCCTCACTGCCTTGCTCCCCATTCCAATCAGAGCTGTGCAGATCTGCAATTATTTTATTTTTTAAAAAATGCTCAGAATATCCAGTCAGATTCTCAGAGTGGCATCACAGATCTTACATTATCAAGTTTTTAAATAGATTCTAGCAATAAGCATTGGTTTAGACAGAGCATTGTGTCTTCGACCTTCTCAAGCCCGTAGGCACATGAAATTTTGAGAAGTATTGGATGCCACAACAAAATGGCTGCCATGAGGGCTGCGCCTAATTATGAAATATTGAGAAGTTCCACAAAAGGTTAAGCGGTTCTAAGCCAAATCTCCTTCTATAATGGTAGGCGTTGTTAACAAATGGGGGTTTCCCATAGACACAGATGCTCTTCTGAAGTGTCCTCTACAATAGTGAAGTGGATACTGGCTCTTTACTTTGGGGAAGAGACATTATAGTGGAATAATAATAATAATAATACTTTTGATTTATTGATCGCTTTTTCCCACATACCTGTGGGCTCAGAGCGATTTACAGTTACTCAGTTTTGACAACTGGACTAACAATATTCATGGGGGAATAGGGAAGACAAACACATACAATTATTTAATCACACACTGTAGCCGCTCGGGAGGGTTCATCTGCAGGCTGAATCAGACATGATCCAACAGCGTATTCTTTTGTCGGCTGGCTGAGGACATCAGGACTCATGATGTTGCATTGTCACACTGCCACCGCCTGGCCGATTTGCTCCACTACAGGGAATGCCGACACAGATTTTCCACCTTCCAATCTCACAACACAGCAGACATCTTCCCACAGCAGCTAACACCTCCCCGAGTAAGAAGTAAGTAGGTGCCGAGAAACATATTGATGGATGTCAGAGAGCTAATAGGTGACATGTTGGGGATCACATTATTTCAGTAAGCTTGACAATATCATTATTATTTTCCCCATACTGCAGATAATGGACCAGGTGTGCAATCCTATGCAGAGTTAATCCAGTCTAAATGCATTGAAACACATAGGGTCAAATTGGAGTAACTTTGGATGAGTTTGGACTGGCAGTTTGAAGTGGGAGCGAGTCGGGGCTTGCAAAAAAGCCCCAGAACAAACTGTTCTGGGTTTTCCCAGTCACACTGCACTGACTGATGTGAGAGCATATTGGGAGGAGGTGCGAGGGGGTGTTCAGACTGCTGGCCCAGAGGCATGGCTGTAAACGGCTTTTTCCTGGTAATTTGGCTATGTGTGCATGTGCGCTCATGTGCATAAGTGCATCAAGATGATTTGGGGAGGATCCCATTGCACTGGCACTGCATTGGGTGGTAGAGCAGAGCACATCCAATAATATTGCTGCTGCCTCTCCAAGGCAATCAAGTGCAACTTGTGCAGAAACACCCGGCGGACATTATTACCATTGGTTGTTCCTGGCTTTTCGGGTTAGCATTCCCAGAAGCAGGATGAAGTGGGATAAATGCAGGATTTGCTACCACTTTCACCAGGTATCTTTTAAACGTGAGAGCGAAGCGGTACACGACGGGTTGACTATGGGTGGGGAATGCCAGACAGATGCACCTGTGTGAGCCCCATTAATCCGGTTGTGAAACGTTGCTGAAACCTGCCTATTTCAGGGCAAACTGTCAGTCTGAACTCAGCCTTTGCATAGGATTGCACTGTGAATCTGAGAGACAGTAGCTTGTTGAAGGAAAATTATGGTACAATCTTATACCAGATTTTAAATGCCAAATCTTAAATAACAAATGGGAGTAATTCCACATAGGACTGGGTGAGTACAGTGCAATCCTAGCTCAAGTTATGCCCTTCTAAGTCCATTGAAGTCAATGGCAAGTCCCTCTACACTCTTCTGCATTCTGCGTTATACTAGTTCCCTAGAACCTTAACTTGGCATTTCAGGCAATTTTCATCCGTTTGATTCTGTGGTCTCTGTCCAATGTGCAAAACCAGTGTGGAGTAGTGGTTAAGAGTGTTCAAAGAGTGCTCGGAACACCCAGGTTTGAATCCCTATTCATGCCGTGGAAGCTCTTGGGTGATCTTGGGCCAGGCACTTTCTCTCTCAGGCAAGCCTACCTCACAGGGTTGTTATTGTAACTGGAGGAGGAGGAGAAAGAAGGAGGAGGAGGAGGAGGAGACTGGATTTATACCCCACCCTTCACTACCCGAAGGCGTCTCAGAGTGGCTTACATTCTCCTTTCCCTTCCCCTCCCCACAGCAGACACCCTGTGAGGTTGGTGGGGCGGAGAGAGCTCTTTTGAGAACTGCTCCTGAGAGAACAGCTCTGAAAGAATTTGTAAGTGACCCAAGGTCACACCAGCAGCTGCATGTGGAGGAGTGGGGAATCAAACCCAGTTCTTCCAGGCTAGCATTCATGCTCCTAAGCACTACAGCAAAATGGAGGAGAAGAGAATGGTGTAAGTTGCTGTGGGTCCCCATTGGGGAGAGAGGTGTGGTACAAATGAATTAAATGAAATTAATTAATTTTGAAATTCCCTTTCATTGGACTTGGGGTTGATAGAATCCTCAGGCAAAACCCACATTGTCTAGCAAAGGCCACCAGAATTGTTCTTCCTGCTAGAAAAGGGGGAAGTACAATCAAACTAAATTTGTAATTGAAACCTTTATACAGATACGGGATGTAAGTAATAAATGTTATTTATATTTAACCAAAGCGCTGGGTAGTTGCTTGCTATTAATAGCAAAAGAAGTATTTCTAAAGCTATCTTTTCACAGTTACAGATAACTGTCCCAACTAACAAGATTTCCTGCAGCTATTAATTTTCCTTTCTCCGTATAGAATTTCCTAGGAGTGATGATGAATAGAAATAGCTTGGGAAAAGTTTCCTTAATGAAACAGCACCAGAACTTTTTTTTTGACAGCTCCAATCATTTATGCCTCGCAAAGAAGTGAAAAAAAAAAAGTCCTGAACAAAAATAACTAGGCTAAAGCAGATTTTTTCTCCCCCTTCTATGTCATTAGAATTTTGGCTTGTAGGAGGGGGGAGGTGGAAATCACCTTTTGTAAAGGTTACTAATTCATCTCTAATGGTACTTCACACCCTTTTGTGAAAACAGAGAATAGAGGAGGCTGATAGAAGACACGGCAGCGTGACAGAATCCCATGGCCCTTAATCGGGTGGGTTCAACCTTGGGGCTGGTTCTGGAGGAGAAAGGAGCAGCTGTGGGAAGAAGAAGAAGAAGAAGAGATTGGATTTATACCCCCCCCCTTTCACTACCCAAAGGAGTCTCAGACTCTCAGAGCGGCTTACAAACTCCCTTCCCTTCCCCTCCCCACAACAGACACCCTGTGAGGAAGGTGGGGCTGAGAGAGCTCTGACAGAAACCACTCTTTTTTCAAGAACAGCTGTGCCAGGACTGTGTGTCAGGCTCCTCAGTCAGGTCATGCAACACAGGGCTTCATCAGAAAAAAAAAAACTGTTTATTGGTGACTCAGAACTAAAGACACGTGTACAGCTTGTGTCAGGAATGCCCAGGAACGATACGGCCATCTAAATTATACTACAAACAAACACCCCCTGAATGAGCTGAAGCCAATGAGTATAGTTTGTGCACAAGGGCTAAGCAAGTGGGAGAAAGAAGCAAACAATCTAAAAGCCGTTATTTCCCAGCCTAGGAGTTCTGCAGCTGGAGAGTCTACAAGATCATATAAATGATAACATACAGACAGAACGGTAATGTTCAGAGGCTGGTAGACTGAGAGTACTCCCCCCACATTCCATCCCCATGACAGGGCTACCTGACACTATGGCTTACCCAAGGTCATTCAGAAGCTGCAAGTGGAGGACTGGGGAATCAAACCCAGTTCTCCCAGATTGGAGTCCGTATACTTAACCACTACACTAAACTGGCTCTGAAGAAGGAGCAGCCAAAGGAAAATGGTGATGCTGAACACACAGGGGCCATCCCACCGACATGGCAGCCTCCACCAGTACAAAGAGGCTTCTGCCATGGGCATGGCTCCTTGTACCACTGGTAGGCTATGAAGAAAGGCTAAAGCACTTGGGGCTCTTCAGCTTGGAGAAATGATGGCTGAGGGGTGACATGGTTGAGGTTTATAAGATTTTGTATGGGATAGAGCAGGCAGAGGAAGAAGTACTTTTCTCCTTTTCTCACAATATTAGAACTTGTGGGCACTCAATGAAATTGCTGGGCAGTGGAGGTAGAACAGATAAAAGGAAGTCCTTCTTCACCCAAAGAGTGATTAACACATGGAATTCACTGCCACAGGAGGTGGTGGCAGCTGCAAGCATGGATGGCTTCAAGAGGGAATTGGATAAACATATGGAACAGAGGTCTATCTATCAGAGGCTATTAGCCACAAGGTATAGATAGGAACTCTCAGGGTGGGGCAAGTTGTATTCTTGGTGCTTGTGGGGGCAACAATGGGAGAGCTTCTAGTGTCCTGGCCCCACTCCTGGATCTCCTGATGGCACCTGGTATTTTTGGCCACTGTGTGACAAAGCGTTGTACTGGATGGGCCACTGGCCTGATCCAACATTGGTTTCTCTTATGTTCTTAGGCACATTGCATTGCAGGAAGACATCACTGTCGCCAGAAGAAAACCTTATATCCTTCCCACAGTCAAGGACACCATATTTCAGTCTTGCTTTTTTTTTTTTTTTTGGAAAAGGGGAGAAACCTTCTTCCATCAAGGATGAGCCCCGTTCCATTGCACTGCTTTCCACTATTCATTTGAATCTGAATGTTTTTAGAAGGAATTTTAGTAATCAGCTTTAGAACTGGAGCTGCTCTTGTGACCTCCAGTGCTTTCATTTCATCTACAGCTCCCTCCTCCGAAATACCTATTTATTTTCCCATCAAATCTCGGCTGACTTAATGAGGACAGTGTAGGGCAGGGGTGTCGAACTCATTTGTTACGAGGGCCGGCTCTGACCTAAATGAGACCTTGTTGGGCCGGGCCATGGGTGTCATAAAATATAATGCCAGGTGGCGGAGATATAAACTTTATAAACGACACAAACACAAAGTTGTTGTTTTTTTTAACTTAAAATAAAATCATGCTTAAAACATCAGCACTCTTGCAATATTTTGTTTATTTAACAGTGTCTGAGAACCGACACCTCTTGCTCTGACTTATTGCATCAAAATGTCTGTGCTGTTGCAGTCCTGAGTATGCTGTTCAGGTGTGCATCTGTAAGCTGCAAACCACCATGACGCAGCAGCAGCAGCAGAACTGGAAGAAGAAGCAGAAGATAGCCTGTTCCACTGCAGGCCCCCGGGTCACATGTTTGACACCACTGCTATATGGTTTTCAAGGCAAGAGATAACCAGAGGTGGTTTGCCATTGCCTGCCTCTGTACATAGAGACCCTGGTATTCCTTGGTGGTCTCCCATCCAAGTACTAACCAGGACCAACTATGCTTAGCTTCCGTGTTAGCCAAATTGCTTTATTTCATAATAAAAGGTTGGGGGATTATGATATTAATGAGCAATTGGCATATCTATAGCATCATGGCCAGAGTCCCACTTATCCAAGTCACAGAAATCAATGCAGAGACTAGGTCTTAAAAGTCACTAGCATTTACTGAAGGAATATCCACATGCACACAAATATAAAACCAAGCAATCAAAACACACAATACAGAGCTAGGAAATTAAGGTAGAAAAATATAGAGACATTTGCATTAGCAGGTAGTTTCGGTGAAAGGCGATACTTTTACCCACCCTGACATGGAAAGTAGACACTGCAGAGAAAAATAGAATGACACCAAGGGGAGAGATCATGTACTGGCCGGCAGTGCACGGGAGAGGTCCCAAACATTGCTAGAATGGAACTGGCAAGGTAGGGCAAGGTGGGGGTGGCTGAAGAAGAGAGAGCAGTGGGGTGGTTCTCTCTCCTTTTATACCCTAAACTGACTAAATGCAGTTGTTCCCTCTGTCACATAGTCCTTCAGGAAATACTGGGAAAATCCAGATGGGCCATGAGAATGGGATTAATGGCTGGGCAATAGAAATACTATTTCTCTAATAGTGACATCTCTCAGAAAGAAAGGTAGACTAAAGGAGAGAAAGGATTAACAGTCTGGCAGCATTGTCAGTAGCTGATAGAAGAAGAAGAAGAAGAAGAAGAAGAAGAAGAAGAAGAAGAAGAAGAAGAAGAAGAAGAAGAAGAAGAAGAGGAGGAGGAGGAGGAGGAGGAGGAGGAGGAGGAGGAGGAGGAGGAGGAGGAGGAGGAGGAGGAGATTGGATTTATACCCCGTCCTTCACTTGTAGTCTCAGAGCACCTTACAAACTCCTTTCCCTTCCCCTCCCCACAACAGACACCCTGTGAGGTAGGTGGGGCTGAGAGAGCTCTTTCGAGAACTGCCCTTTCAAGGACAGCTCTGACAGAACTATGGCTCGCCCAAGGTCATCCAGCCAGGTACAAGTGGAGGAGTGGGGAATCAAACCCGGTTTTCCCAGATTAGAGTTCATGCACCTAACCACTACACCAAACAACCAGATGTTTCAACAGTGGTGTCATCAGGATGGGTGGCTGGCAGACGGACTTGCTTCCTAATCCTATCATGGAAGGAGCTTCTTTTGCTAAGGCTGAGGCTGCATACGTGCTTCAACTGGTGATGCCAATATGCAAGAAGTGGGGGGGAGGGATGCCTGTGTGCTGGGGAAGAGATCTTCCCATGACATCTGGGCATGAATATTCCTGGTCCTTGTAGCTGAGTATGGCTTTTCTTCTGGAACTGCTGGATCTCTGTGTGAGCAGGATCAGGGAGGCTGGCTTGACTTCTACCCGGATCTGCAGTGTCCTTGGAGATGCAGGGATGGGTGGCATTGGGTGTTCCATGGGTCCATGCCTAGTATTAACGTGCTGCTGCAGTACAAGGCTTCCCTTGGCTGGACACATGTCTTCCATCCAGTAAGTTGGCATCGTCTCATGGGCACCATGTAGAATATTTCCACTGGCACACAATTTGCACAGTCCGGCTATATAGTTTACTAGGGAGCAAAGCCCATTGTGGTGGAAGACAATGGGCCCTAGAAAGGAAGGGAGGGAGGAGGGAGGAAGGAAGGGAGGAAGGGAGGGAGGGAGGGAGGGAGGGAGGGAGGGAGGGAGGAAGGAAGGAAGGAAGGAAGGAAGGAAGGAAGGAAGGAAGGAAGGAAGGAATGAATAGGGGGAAGAGTGAAAGAAAGGAGAGAGGAAGAAAGGAAAGGGGGGAAAGGAAGGGAAGAGGGGCAGAAAAGGGCTTCTCTGGGCCCAGAGAAGGCCTTTTCTGTCCCCACACACCATCCCCTGGGCCTTCTATGGGGGCAGTAGGCAGTGCGTGGGGGAAAAGGGCTTCTCTGGGCCCACTGCCCCCATAGAAGGCCCAGAGTATGATGTGTGGGGGACAGAAATTGGCTTCTCTGGACCTACTGCCCCCATAGAAGGCCCAGGGGATGGCGTGTGGGGGACAGAAAAGGGCTTCTCTGGGCCTACTGACCCCATAGAAGGCCCAGGGGATGGTGTGTGGGGGACGGAAAAGACCTTCTCTGGGCCTAGTGCCCCATAGAAGGCCCAGGAGATGGCGTGTGGGGGGAGGAAAAGGGCTTATCTGGGCCTAGTCCCCTCATAGAAGGCCCAGGGGATGGTGGGGGGCGGAAAAGGGCTTCTCTCACTTGCCTCAGCCTTGAGGGCCTGTCCCTGCGCTCACACTCCAGACGGTCCTCTCCTGTCGGAGGACTGGAGCAGACTGAGCTGAAAACACTGACCGGGGCTGATGTGGGCGGGACTTTGTGAAGCAGCCAGTCAGCCCTGGCCAGTGTCTTCTGACTTCCAGTTCTTGAGTCAAATCAATTATGGCAAGCATAGAATGTTGTGGAACCAAAATTCAAATATATATAAGGACAGGATAAATTATATAAAGCAGCCACAGAATAATATCTGAGATCTGACACAATCAGGCTAGTCTGGCCTATGCAGGCTCCAAATACCTATGTGCATTGATTAAAAAAAAGTATTGTGTGTATTTTATATGCATTTTGCATAACAATTCTTCCCACCCACCCTGCTGCTGCCATGTTTTACTGATGTATATGTGCACTCTTGAACACTGGTGATTCATTCTCTCTTGAAACTATCTTGATATAACCATACATCTTGCTCATACCATACATCTGTCTTAATATAACCATGCATACAATTACAGCAAGGGATTAGGCCCAAGAAGGGTCATAACTCAAAGGGAGAACACCTGCTTTGAATGCAGAAAGCCCTAGGTTCAATCCCTGGCATCTCCAGTTAAAGGACCAGGTAGTCTGAAAGATCGCCGCCTGATAGCCTGGAGTCCCTCTACTAGGAAATTACACAATATAATAAGTTAGATGGACCAATAGTGCAACTTTGCATGGGGCAACCTCATATAATATGATCAGTGTTTTGTTGTTGTTGTTTTATCAATGTATATATACACCCAGGGCTTTTTTATAGCAGGAACTCCTTTGCATATTAGGTGACACACCCCTAATGCAGCCAATCCTCCAAGAGCTTATAGTAGCCCCTGTAAGAAGAGCTCTGTAAGCTCTTGGAGGATTAGCTACATTAGGGGTGTGTGGCCTAATATGCAAAGGAGTTCCTGCTACAAAAAGAGTCCTGCATACACCAGTAATGTACGGATGTATTTAAGCACCATCAAGTCGCGCTCGACTTATAATGAACCCAGCAGAGGTCTTTCAAGGGAAATGAGAAGCAGTGGAGAGCCAGTTTGGTGTAGTGGTTAAGTGCGTGGGCTCTAATCTGGGAGCACCGGGGTTGATTCCCCATTCCTCCACTTGCACCTGCTGATGTGACCTTGGGTCAGTCACAAGCTCTGGCACAGCTGTTCTTGAAAAAGGGCAGTTGCTGCCAGAGCTCTCTCAGCCCCACCTACTTCCCAGGGTGTCTGTTGTGGGGAGGGGAAGGGAAAGGAGTTTGTAAACCGCTCTGAGACTCCCCTGGGTAGTGAAGGGCAGGGTATAAATCCAATCGCCTCCTTCTCCTTCTTCTCCTCCTTCTTCTACAGAGTCTTCCTTGGTGGTCTCCCTCCCAAGTACTGGCCCTGCTTAGCGTCTGAGATCTGATGAGATCAGGCTGTACTATGCTGCCTTCCCTCCCAGCAAGATACAGAAAGGCGGAAAACACAAAGCCATCGAGTTTCCTCAAACACAAATGAGTAACATCTAGGCTGAGGACAGACTGGCAATTTGCTCCGGGAGCCAGTCATGGCAAAAAAGCCCGGGAACATACTGGGCGGAGCCATGCAGGAGCGTTCAGACTGCTGCCCTGGAGGTGCGCTGTATTTGGCGTTTCACCATTAATTCAGCTGTGGGTGTATGGGTGTACGTGCGCATGAGCGCTCATGTGCATAAGTGCATTTTGCCGATTGGGGGAGGACCTCGCAGCGCCGGCACCACATTGGGCAGTAGAGCAGAACATGGCCAATCATACCGCTGCTGCCTTCTGCCCAACGCAGGTTGCTCCCGGCTTATCGGCGGAGCGTTCAGACTTCCTGGAAGCGGGGAAATGCGGGACACACACGCGCTTTTGGGATTTGCTACCAGTTACATGAGGTATCTTTTTAACGTGGCAGTGAAGTGGAACAGCGGCGGTTGGCTACGGGTGGGGAACGCCAGGCAGATGTGCCTTTGTGAACTACGGGTTTGAAGCGTCGCTGAAATGGATCCCTACCGGGGCAAATTGCCAGTCTGAACTCAGCCTTATTCTGAGGAAGAGCTCCATGGAACGCCATCTCTTGAGGACACTTCTGTGTTATTGTAGCTGCTCTAGTGAAGATATTTACTTGGATTGCGGGGTTTGTTTGGATGCAGATATGTAGGTGCTTATAAAAATGCACACACATACCCACACACACACAATGGGAGTTCTTAATACAACGGTTCTCTTTCAGAAACAACTCCGGGTAGGTTGGGATTTCGTCATCCAGAATAAATACAGAAGATTTTGGTAACATCCTGCTTCAGCAGAGCCCAGCTTGACAGATGGAGAGATATATATAGATAGATAGATATATAAATTGCAGCAGGTTTTATATACATACATATAGTTTTATTTTTTTGCTGTCTGCCTCCCCTTTCTAACAGGATCACAGCCTCACTCATAATTTGGCAGCTGGTCTCTTTCAATGGATTCCTTTTTTTTTTAACTTAAAACATTTTTTTTTAAACGGAAATTATAATTTTACTGCTCAATGAACCCAGCAATAACAACATTTTAGCATCTCAACACCGTGGCAGATGGCAAGCTAATGAGGCCTGTTGGAACAGCATCCTGATATATTCCACACGCAACACCTCTGAGCTCCAAAGGGGGGTCAAGGAGGAGCATTTATTTATCTCCTTTCTTGTATTTGATACATGCAAATCACAAGACGGACAATTCCAAAAATACATTTTTACAGTTTTTAATTAGGCCCACTAATGTTTACTACATTGTGAGACCTTCCGAGCTAAAAGGACACAACTTTGTAGCACGGTTGAGGTTGAAATCTTCCAGACTTGTTAACTGCCAAGGTTCCCCCACACACACTTTTCCTCCACATGTCACTCAAAATATTTCTACAAACTTAAGCACAGTAGGGGTTCGATTCAAGGGGCCTGTGTTCTCCTCACACAGTGGAAGGGCTGTGTCGAACCTCACACGAGAGCGTTGCATGAGAAAACTAAAATTAGATCTAAAGGTGGTGTTCTACTCTAAAACCATCTTGGTGCTCTTGGGGTTTGTTTGATCATTTTGCCATTAAGTTGCAGCTGATTTACGGCAACCCCATGGGGTTTTCAAAGAAGGAGATGTTCCAAGGTGGTTTGCCATTACCTGCCTCTGCACATGTTCAGTACTGGGTTCCATGGATGGTCTGATCACCCAAGCCTGGTGATCAGCTCTCCTTCACGAGTAATTCAGCAAGAACAAAAAGCAAAAAAGGCAGGGCAATGGCCCTGTTTAAATAGCATGCAACCCCACCCACTTCCCCAAACAACTACCAACAATAGGCCATTGTCAGAACCATTAATTCCTCATTGTCCACCTCCAGAGTCCTGGTGGGCTATTGTTCTAGAGCTCCAAGCTCAGCCAGTCTCTGGTAGAAACAGTCCTGGAATGGTCCAGTCCCCATGTATAACAGCACAGCAACCCTGGTCTTCCTTCATGGTCTCCCCATTCAACTACTGATCAGGACTAATGCTGCATCGCCTCCGAGATATGACAAGATCGGGCCAGCCTCAGTTTCTTCTTTTTTTAGAACTTTAGAGCCAGTTTGGCGTAGTGGTTAAGTGCGTGGACTCTAATCTGGGAGAACTTGGTTTGATTCCCCATTCCTCCACTTGCACCTGCTGATGTGACCTTGGTTCAGTCACAGGCTCTGGCATGCTGCGGATGCCTTCCAGCAGGGGGTGGAGTTCCCCCCAGGGCCTGATCCACCACCGGCGGGTAACAGCTTGAAAAAGAGCAGTTTCTGCAAGAAGTTCTCTCAGCCCCGCCTACCTCACAGGGTGTCTGTTGCGGGGAGGGGAAGGGAAAGGAGTTTGTAAGCAGCCTTGAGATACTTTTGGGCAGTGAAGGGTGGGGTATAAATCCAGTCTCCTCCTCCTCCACCTCTTCTTCTTCTTCTTCTTCTTCTTCTTCTTCTTCTTCTTCTTCTTCTTCTTCTTCTTCTTCTTCTTCTTCTTCTTCTTCTTCTTCTTCTTCTTCCCTAGCCAGAGGACTGTTCAATGGTGATTTTAGTTCTGGGAGCTCAATAGTTGTTTTATGATCTTTTTATGCCAACGGATTGTGTTTTTTAATATTTATAATTTTATTTGTTGATGTTTTTAGGCATGTTTTTTAAAAAAAACTTGTGAACCCACTTGAGCAGTTCTCTGGAGATGTGGCATATAAATTCCCGAAAGAAACAAACACCAGTTACTGACCCCTGTGCAAACTTTTGCAGTGGTGTTTGTGGCATAATTCATGGGAGAGCTGTTTTATTTTATTTCTGCTCATAGATCCTTAGATCTGGGGATGACTTTTGGTGAGTCTGGGGGTACAGCACAGCACAAAACAAATTCCCTATTTTCTAGGTGTTATGTATTGTGCATACATACTAAAGGCCTAGCTTGGGCCATAACTCCATAGGAGCTAAGGTATCGTAAATGAAATGTTCTGATCGGCTATTCTGCATAATAGACCAATCAGAGACTAAGAAAGGTTTCAGAGGGAACAAATACTATTGGTCTTTATGCAAGAATCTTGATTGGTTCTTAATCCACCAGGGGGTGTGGCTATCCAAGCCCGGAAAGTTTAAAAGAGAGCCTTCTGCTCTCCTGTTTTCGTGTTGGTTTTCTGTCATGTTCAGATAAAGCAGAATCACTTGTTAAGAGCTGACTGTAGTCTCATACTTAACACTAAGAAAAGCAGAAGTTCCAAGCAGCTGTCTCAAAAACTTAAAACCCCAGCAATGGGACAGTTCATGGCTTACTGACAATTTTGGCTAAGAATTAGCCACAGGCACTTGATGTTTCTGTTTTTTTGAGCCCTGATGGGTGATAGCAGCATCAAACTGTCTCATGCAAGCCTAAAGGTGGGAAGCAGGAGGGAAAGATATTTCTTACAACATTTGAAAAATAAATTGGAGGGTAGACTCTGAGGCGGATTGCCAACTATCTCAGGCTTGTCATTAGGGATGCTTGCTGCCCTGTGCTTGTGAATTCTTGGAAACCAGTGGAAGACCCACAAGCCTTATGAAGACTAACAGCTTGATAAAGATATCGATTTGAAACAGGCCTGTCGTGTATTACTAACCTTGACCTCTTCATGCTTCAAGGGACTTCTCTTCAGCTGTTAGAGAGAATGTCTCCCCCCACCCCCGTTCTTACAGCATAAAGAAGCTTGTTGGCTCGGTCCGTTTAAGATTGTATTTCAGCAAGGTTGATGCCCCTCTTGTAATGGTATGTCTTTTAATGTAATTACGTACTTTGTACTTTATTTGCTCTTTACACAATAGCTTATCTTGTATCACTATAAATATTTTTGCAAAAAAAAAAGCCCCAGAGAACCAGATTTTGTTTATATTCTTCAAGGTTGCTTTTGTATGTTTCGTCGATTCATTATTGGCAGCCTTCTCCTTGCTTGTTTGCTTCTTAACCTCCAGGTGGAGTCTGGAGATCTCCTGCTGTTTCGACTGATCTCCAGGTGACAGAGATCCGTTCACCTGGAGAAAATGGCCGCTTTGTAAGGTGGACTCCATGGCATGATAGCCCACTAAAGCCCTGCCCTTCCCCAAACCCCACCCTCCTCAGGCTCCACCCCCAATATCTCCATCATCCCAAACCCAACATCTCCAAGTAGTTCCCAACTGGGACCTGGCAACCCTCACTCTGAGAAACCTCTGTGTCTGAATGGGATACACATAGAGTACATAAAAACCTTTCTTACTCGATGGCCCTCCTATATTCTATGACTTTGTAGAGTGTTAGGAAGTGTGTGTTTTATTTTCTTTTTAAATAAAAGGACTTTGAAGACAGAGGAAGTTCTGAAGAATCTCTGCAGCTAGAGAGTTTCCCGGTGCCTCTTGAGCCTGGAAGATGGATGGTGTTCCCTGTTTAGATTTATTGGGTTGCCATTGCTTTCATTTATCGTTCACCTTTCTCAATGGGATTCGAGGCCGATCCGGCAGAAAACTCCCCGTTTCACTGAAGCTCTTGCACCAGCCAAAATGCAAGAACGAGACCTCCATAGCCACTTGCGCCAAGTCACGCTTACTGTGCCTCTGCTTGCATTTCCACTTGCACAGGATGCTGCACCACCAATTTCCTGGCAGGGAAATTGTCTAGGGAGAAAGCATTAGCTTTTGTACAAGACCTTGTGGAAGTGGAAGTACACAGGAGTCTGTGCAACTAATTTCTAAGCAAGGTAGGGAGGAAAGTAATAGCTTTTGTGCAATATATTTATTTATTTATTTATTTATTTAGTCATTCATTCATTCATTCATTCATTCCATTTTTACCCCGCCCTCCCTGCCAAAGCAGAAGAGGAACTACACTAAGTTTTTGCAATTAATTTGTGGGTTCTATTTTATGTGGGGGAAATGTGCTAGCTTTTGTGGAAGAACTTGAAGAAGCAGAGTTACACTAAGCCCATGCAGCTAATTTCTGACCACTATAATCTATAGGGGGGTGGGGAGTGTTAGCGTTTGCAGAAAATCTTTTAGAAGTGGAAATATGTCCAATCCCTGCAACTAATTTTTGTCACTTTAATAT
The DNA here is from genome assembly GCA_029375565.1 of Gekko gecko. Lineage (NCBI taxonomy): Eukaryota > Metazoa > Chordata > Lepidosauria > Squamata > Gekkonidae > Gekko > Gekko gecko. Next base: position 192,333,541 of record JAPDNY010000004.1, on the reverse strand, counting down.
ATAGGGAGGAAAGCACTAGCTTTTGCAGAAGATCTTAGTGAAGCAGAACTACAGGTGTGCACAACTGATTTCTGGGTGCAATGATAAAAATGGAGGAAAGCAATAGCTTTTACAGAAGATCTTGCACAGTCTGTTTATTTATTACGGTCAATGACCATATTCAAACAGTACACTATAAAAGATTGTAGCTTAAAAAAATCATTAGGATTTACAAGTCATCGTATTTCACAGATAAAATGTACCAATCATTATATTTCAATTTTTTTTTTTAAAAAATCATATATTATTCTAAAAATATAAAATCAGAAAAGGAGAAGTCCTACTGAACAGAAGTCTATTGTTTGCTGTGCACTTTGATCACTCGAGCACAAAACTTAGCTGTTCGCTTGGTAATAGCTGGAATTTCATCTATCAATAATTTCTCCAGACATGCCTTATCCGTAAACACTGCTAGTCCATCCAAAAAAGGAAGGATTTGTCTTATTTCTAATTCCTTTATAAAATTCCCTAATCTACTGAGGAAAATATGCATCTGAAAGTTGAGATTCTTTTCTGGATAAAGGTCTTGACATATAACCATTTACAATATTTCACTTAACCATTCATATTTTATAGGATATTTTGTGAAACGTTCCTCATCCTAGTCTGTATAATTTTGCACTTTAGCTCCTGACTGTAGGGTAGCAGCCTTTTGTTTCCCTGAAACGGCATTTTCGCCTTCCCCTTTTTTTCTGATTGCATCTCACCACTTGGAATGCCAAGCGCAGAAATCAATTCTGGAGCCCCCCCACAGATGAGACTCTGTGCATCCAGGGGAGAAATGAATGCCATCAATGACAGGTGAACTGTCATCTCGGTGGTTAAATATTTGGACACTTCTGGTTTGAGGGAGAGTGGGTGTTCAACTCGTGCGTTGTGTTTGATCAAACACTGTGAAAGGCAGCTTTCGTTCGAGTGCAAATTCTTTGTTTCACTGATCCACAATGGTTGCCTGTCAATATTACCAAACATGTCATGTTTGCTTTGCACCGAGTAATTCAAAAAAAAAAAAAAGTCAATAAGCTGAATCTGAACTTCTGTTGTACTTTAGCTCTCATTTTTCAACACTTCTGACAGGTTTTCTTTTTGTTTCTGACTTCTGGGGCACGTGGCCGAGTGTCAAATAAGAGCACTTGTTAAGCAAATATCTCAAGAGTTTGTGACAGAGAATTATCCAAGTACTTTAGACTGTGGTGTATTTTTTAATAACTATGAGGAGGGGGTTGTTCAAATTGACCTTTCATTTGCAACAATAAGGGCAGTTATCATGAACTGATGCCAGTTTTATACCACGAGAGTCAAGGAAGCCCCTTCACATTGTAAGGACAGAAAGAAACCTTGTCTTTCCATGTAGGCTTCTGAGTTTTGCAGACAAGAGAATGGGGGTGGGGTAGCAGGAATTAGAGTTCAGTTAAGGTCACCAACCTCCAGGTAGCACCTGAAGATCTCCCCCTTGAGAAAATGGCTGCTTTGGAGGGTGGAGTGTATGGTATTGTACTCTGCTGAGGTCCCTCCCCTCTCTAAACCCCATCCTCCTCAGGTACGATCCCCCAAATCTCCAAGCATTTCCCACCCCAGAACTTGTTACCTTTCTGCAGGGCCTGCAAAGCAAAGCTGTTCTGCCAGGCCTTTGGCTGAGGCTGTGGGCATCCAATGAAATCTCAGCCTCCCCTGCGGAAGCTACCATTCCATGTGGCCCAAGTTAAGAAGCTCAAGAGACCAATGGTGCCAGCTGTAAACCTCTGTGGCTGAGTTCAGACTGGCAGTTTGCCCTGCTATAGCCACGTTTCAGCCACGTTTTACTGGCAAATTAAAGGGGGCATTCACACAGGCACATTTGCCTGGCGTTCCCCACCCATAGTCAACCCGTGCTGTTCTGCTTTGCTCCCACATTTAAAAGATACCTGGTAAAAGTGGTAGCAAATCCCTGAGAGCCCATTTATCCCGCTTCATTCCGCTTCTGGGAAGTGTGAACGCCAACCTGAAAAGCCAGGAGCAACCCACATTGCACATAAAGCAGCAGTGATATGATTGGCTGTGCTGCACTCTACTGCCCAATGTGGTGCTGGCACAACAGGATCCTCCCCAAATCAACCAGATGCACTTATGCGCACATGCGCACATTACCGAATTACCAGGGGAAAGCTGTTTACAGCCACGTCTCTGGGCCAGCAGTCTGAATGCTCCCCTGCACCTCCTCCCGCTTCAAACTGCCAGTCTGAACTCAGCATGTTAGAAGATGAATAGTGCACTCAGTTTTAATTTATGTTGCTTTAAATTGTCTTAATCGTTTATACTTATAGTTATATGTTTGGGATTTTTGATGTTTTGATATTGTGCTGTGATCTGCCCTCAGCTCGCTTGCGGGGAGGGTGAAATATAAATTTGAATAATAAAATAAAAATAAAAATAAACTGCCAACCCTAAATTCAATAGAGGTTCGTATTCACAACATTTCAGGTGAAAATTCAGTCTATGCAGTGCAAGTGAATTGTGAATTAAATGTAAAACACTATTGATTAACAATCGAGCAAAATATTTGGAAGTAATAGGCTGGAGAAGCTCATGTGATAAGTTAGGACCTGCATAAAAGGCTAGTTTTTTTCTGTTCTGAAAAAGTAAGTAGTAATCCTGTTCCAGCTTTCTTCTCCTCAGCGTTGCCCATGTCTCATCCAGGGGCTGTCTTGGTGATTCTGGGCCCCTGGACAGAAGTCCCCCACCTCTGGGGACCAGTTGTACTTTCAGGAGATCTCCAGCCACCACATGGAGCTTTGCATCACTAGGCCAACAGCATCTGCCCTGTTTGCCCATGAGCTAAGCCACCTCTGGTCTCAGTTCTCCCAACCTTGCCTGGCTTTCAAGACCTTCCTTAGCAAATGTGCGTATGGGGGGTCCGGTGTCTCTGTTCGCATGCTCATGCTTGTTTATCCGTGTATCTTCTCCCCCTCCATCGATATGTTGTTGATTTCATTTCTCTTTGGATGGGTAGCAAAGACTTTTCAGCCCCTCGTTTCTAGGAGTGTGCAGTACAGTTCAGATATTGCCATATACTGCCAGGTGCCTTGACCTGGATAACCCAGTTTACCCCAGTCTCATCAGATCTCGGAAGCTAAGCAGTATTGGTCTTGCTCAGTATTTGGATAATTTATTATTTATTTATTTATTTAGATTTCTACCCCGCCCTCCCCACGAATGGGCTCAGGGTGGCTAACAAACAGGGGTACCATGTGCCCATACATAAAACCAAGTAAAACAGGCTAAAACAGAGTAAATGCCAGAAATTACATAAAGTGCTCAATGCTGTTGCGCTTAAATTAAGAAAAGATGGTGTCCAGTAGATGTTACCTCCATCCCTGTAGCATGGTGCTGATCTGCCGTGCCACTGAAGTGTGGTTGTCATAGGGCCGTTCCATTGGTGGTGGTGGTAGTGGCGGCTCCTAGTCGAAGGCCTGGTGGAAGAGCTCCATCTTGCAGGCCCTGCAGAACTGTACAAGGTCCCTCAGGGCCCTGATCTCCAGGAGCTCATTCCACCAGGTAGGAGCCGCCACTGAACAAGAAGAAGAAGAGAAGAAATTGGATTTATACCCCACCCTTCACTACCTAAAGGTGTCTCAGAGCAGCTTACAAAGTCCCTTCCCTTCCCCTCCCCACAACAGTCACCCTGTGAGGTAGGTGGGGCTGAGAGAACTCTTGACAGAAACTCCTCTTTTTCAAGAACAGCTCTTATCAGAGCTATGGCTTTCCCAAGGTCATCCAGCCAGGTGCAGGTGGAGGAGTGGGGAATCAAACCCGGTTCTCCCAGATTAGAGTCCATGCACTTAACCACTACACCAAACTGGCTAGTCCACTGAGTAGGCCTTGGCCCTGGTTGCAGCAAGCCAGGCCTCCCTGAGGCCTGGGATCACTAAGCAATGTTGTGCCCCGGACTGTAGTGCTCTTTGAGGTATATACGGGCCAAGGATGCAGAGGCAGGCAATGGTGAACCACCTCTACATGTCATTTGCCTTGAAAATTCTACAGGTTGACCATAAGTGTTTTTTTTTAAAAAAACAAAACACTGCTAGGTTCCCTCAACAATATATATGTACCATATCAATGTACTATATAGAGAAAGGTCACTGCCCCAATAGAGTCTATTAAAAAAAAATCCCTTGGATTGTATCACACAACTATAGGTATACACCCAACCTTAGGGAAAGAGTCACAACGCAATATAAGATGTTATTTATCTATGTAAGATTTGTGTGTCCTCTTGTGATGACACATGCTTTGTTTGGGCTACCTTGCTGTACAAATAAAATTGGAGCATTTTATGCTATCTGTTTGGAATTTGGCAAGTAGGATTTTGAGGGCAGAGGTACATTCTCTGAGAATTCCATTCCATTTGGATCTGAGAAGAGTTCCAGGGGAAATAGACTTCTAACAGAAACCAAGAGAGACATGAAAAATACACTGAAGATCAAAACCCAATTAGTAAAGCTAATATTAGTAAGTATTAGTTTTACTAATAGAATTTCATGGTGTAGTGTTAAGAGCGGCAGACTCTAATCTGGTTTACCGGGTTTGATTCCCCCAGTCCTTTACCTAAAGCCTGTTGGGTGACCTTGGGACAGTCACCGTTCTCTCAGAACTCCTTCAGCCCCACTTATCTCACAAGGTGCCTGTTGTAGGGAGCAGAAAGGAAGGCAATTGTAAGCTGCTTTGAGACTCCTTACAGTAGAGACAAGTGGGATATGAAAACCAACTCTTCTTCTTCCAGATATAACAAAGCCGAATAATTTTTTTTAAGCAAACAAATTTAACTGAAAGCAAGACAACTCTGTGCCTGTGTTTACGGTTCGCATCTTACAACAGTAGTATTTTTATTTTATTTATTAATTTGTTGCAACATTTCTATTCCATTTTTCTGTATAGTCAGGGTCACCAGGTGGTTAACAATTAAAACAGCATAATGAGATGTATCATAAAATAATTAAAAAACACTGGAAGGACAATTAAAATACATCAGAAAACCAATTAACATTGCTTTTAAATTATGTTTCAGTGGTTCCAAGAAAACTTCAAACCTTTATTTTATATTTAATGAGAGCTGCTGTATAGTGTTTCCAAGATTCCGGAAGCAAGATACTTTTCCAAAGGTTTATTTATAAATGGGGGGGGGGAGAATAAAGGAATATAGGTAATGATTAAATTAACCACTTTACAAAACAGGTGAAAACCTAAACAAACCTGAATCAATATAGAACCCTTTAATTAATCATTTAGAACTGTTTAATTAATCACTTAGAAGTATTGATGATTGTTTAAAATAAGAATGTCTGCCTGTAAAACATTCTTTATCGGCAAAAATATTGTAATTATTGCCAATCGATCAAAAACAACAATAAAAAAGCAGAGCTAAAATACATATATTAAACAGAGAACAGAAATCTGAAACACAAATTAGGAAAAAGGGATCACTGAAGGAACATTAGACAAATTGTTGTTTATGTATTCATTTAGTTCCTTTTCCCAGTGGGGACCCAAGGTGGCTTACATCATTCTCTTCTCCTCCATTTCATCCTCACAACAACTACCCTGTGAGGAGGCTTAGGTTGAGAGCATGTGACTGGCCCAAGGCCACCCAGCAGGCTCCATGGCAGAGTGGGGATTTGATTCTAGTCTGATACTCCAACCACTATACAACACACAACACTTCACTGGCTGGCCTGTGTCATTTTACACAGTTACATATCAAGAACGAAAAGCCTGATATAACTGAAGACACCAGCCAATGGTTTGGTAGCTGTGACCAAATAAATTGGTGTATTATTTGAAGGCCCAATTTTCAAAGGGAAGGGTGAGAAAGTGAGGTCCCTCCACTGGCTTGGCTAGGATCATTGGGCATTCAGCTCCTCCATTCCCAGAATCCTTATCAGCATCCATTCTATTGGCCTGTTATTGTTACTGAATTGTTTTTACATGTTTTATATGGATTTGGCACTTGGTGCCATTACTGTGAGCCGCCCTGAGCCCACTCGGAGAGGGCAGGATATAAATATAATAATAAAATAAATAAAAATAAAACAGTGGGCCCCTTCGTTGGTCGGGTTCAGGTCAACGGTCATTTGCCTCCTTCCTTCATGGCACTGTTTCCAGCAGTTTCCATTTCGTCAGGCCGTTATGTAACCATTATCTAAATTACAACTAAATCAGAGTTCTTCAGAGTCCTTCATTACCCCGGCGGGTCACACTGTGATCCAGTAAGAGAACAGAGGCTTATTAGCTTAACTGAATTAAATTATCAAATTCAATTAAATCAAATCAAATGGTCTATTAAGGCACAATATAGATAATAGAGGAATGAAATGTGTAAGTGCTAAATACTCAAAACAAATGTAAGAAGCATATGAGAGCTGAGAGATAACAGAAAGCAGTAAACACTCAGAGCAAATTGAATCAAAGGCACATACAGAAATAGTGGAAGGCTGACCCTCATATTGCATTTCTGAGAAAGGAGCTGGAAATAGAAATTAGCAGCAGAATGGAAAAGGACCGTATTGTAGAGGAGACCAGGGTCTTTCTCTAAATTGCCTCCAGCCCCTCAAGTTAAAAGTGAGCTCAGCTAAACTCTGTAAATTACAGGCAATTCACAGCTATCTCTTTATGTGTGTGTTCCAGTCCAGCAACCTGGTTTTTGACTCTCTTTCAGGAGAGGAGTCAACAAAACCTGAGGTGAGCAAAGGGAGGGGGTGGAACAAGAAGGATATGGGGAAACAGGAAAATGGGGAAATCAAATAAAAAGAAGACAATGATAACAGAGGAAACACAAGAAGAAAAGGAACAAAAGAAAAGGTGCAGGAATCAAGACTCCCCTGCCCCAAAACTTTTGCCTGCATGGAGTTGAGGTGAGAGGAAATTAAATATTAAAACAAACTGACTATTAAACCCACACAAGGACATCACTTCTGGGGATTACTCGGGAGCAATGGTGTCACTCTAGGAATTGTCAAGGATGGCAACTGACATGGGGGGGAGGGAAATGGTGTGGGAGAACAGCATCACTTGCACGATGATGTAACTTCATGAGAATACCTGGAAGTGATAGCAAGTAGCTCTATAAATTGCCAGAACCATAGAGTTGTCTAGTGATTCATAGAGCTACTCCTGTCGCTTCCAGGTATCCCCATGAAGTGATTTTATCATGCTGGTGATGCTGTTCTCCCACACCGTTTCCCTCCCTGCACCCCCACGCCAAGGCTCAGCCTGGCAGACTTAAGAGAAGCTCACCTAACTGTGTTGGGCTCTGTGTTGTCACACTGATGTTCACCTCATGTTACCCAATCATTTACCACAGGGACAGCATTAGTCTTCACATGCTCCACTTAATCATTCACATTTTCCCTAAGCAAAAACAAACAAACAAACAGAAACAGTAGTGTGAGATTTTTTTAGATTTATTTTGCTTCAGGTAATATCCATCCACCATTTTTGAGGGGGCTGACCAATGCCTTTCTCTCAACTTCAATTATGACTAGAATATTAACCACATAGAAGAGATATCTCATCTTCACCTGTCCTTCTCCCCCCCAAAAAAAATACCTCAGTGTGTGGTATTGAACTTCTTTCACCATGTCTCCAAGGCAGGAAGGTCACATAAATTACTGCTTCTACAGAGCAAGATCCATTTTGCTCATAGCTGAAGCTGTAATAGGCCAGGCTGAAGATTCTTCAGGGTAACATGGCAGGCCTTCTTTCAAGATTAACAGGAACAGATTGATATCGCCAAGGGGGTTTTGTGTTCAAAACTGCCTAGAGAGTCAGAAAGGCACTTTTTAAAATAAATGACAAATTTATGGCAAATAAATGACAAATATCAAAATCTGTTTTCATGGCATAATCTTAATATGTGCTATTAAAGAAGATGATTGTCAGAAATCAATCAATCAACCTATTTTTGTCATGGAAACATAGAGCAGGCTGTGCTTTCAGGCCTGAAAATTTTAGTTAATGCTCTTTTGTGATGACCAAAACTTTGAGCAGTCACTAATGGTACATGGGATTATGGGACCAGGCAGCTCCCTATAATGCCATCCTTGGAGGAGGTTCCCTTGCTTAAGCAGAAAGATACACCCATGAGATACATGCTTAAAAAGAGGGAATGCCTCCAGATATACAACAGAGAGCAGTAGCTTTCTGCTGAGATACAAATCAAAAAGAGTATAGAATGTCAATTAGTCTCTCCCAGTTCTCTTAATAAAATCTTATAAGGAACAGACCTCACCACCTGCCTGGATTCCTGCTTGTCCAATTCAGAGAAGTTTGAATTTAGAGAGGATTAGATTGGGAGCCTCTACCCCAAAGGACATGCCACTACCTCCAACATTCCACTCTAGATTTCCAGAAGGAATTAATTATATTTTCTGTCTTGGAGAATATTGGACGACTAACTTTCTTCAGTAACTTCAGACTTCATTGCATTTCAGATTCTATCAAAGTAGTTCTGTTTATCTATAGCAGCCGAAATCAAAACAAGTCTCGTGGCATCTTAAAGATTATAGACAGGGACACCTAACAATCTGGGGATTTGTCAGAAGGGCCTGCAGGCAGTCCTGTGTTTGGTTTGACATCTGCAGAATAGGTTGAGAAGAGGGACAGTTCTATCTCTCTCTCTTTCTCTGGCCCTTTCTGCACTGACAGCTTGCTCCGGAGAATCCAAGGAATTAAGCCTTAAGACTTCATGGTCACACTCATTCCCTCTGCACTGGTTTTCCCCCCTTCAGTTTATTTATTTGTGTATTCTGTATGCATTCTGCATCTACAAGCAAAACCCACATTTTTTTTGAGCTAATTGTCTGCCAACTCCTCCCTCCTTCTTCCCTCCCTCCATGATTCTGCAAAAAAGAAAGGGAAGGGAGGGAGAAATCCAGACCCACACATCCAAGACTAACACATTTGGGAGCAGGGAATCCCCTAGTCCTTTACATTTACTAATTCCTTCCTATGCTCTCTCTGGCTTTTTAAAAGTTTGCCTGAGCGGGAGGACACGTCCTTTTTTGTCTTCAGAGTGTTGGAAATATGTGAGTTGCAAGGTCTAAATTCCAGTCATTATAGGGTTAATCTGTATACCTTCTGTGCTATTGTTTAGCCTGACCCAGAAGGAAACCTGGCTCAGAGCCAATGTAAACAAAGCTGTGAAACTGAAGTCTGTTTACAAATAGCATTGGTTAATGTAATCAGGTGATTTCCTTCTAGGGGTCAAGAAGAAGGAGAATCTTCATTGTTGTTGTTTTTGTTGTTGTGAGACATGTAGACCATCTGTTGTAGCTCTAAAGATGTAGCTTTAGTCTTTGGTCCTAGTCACATGAGCGAGATACTGCGCCGCTGAAGGCAAATTAGAGCTGGAGCAAAAAGATGCACAGTAGTGCAATCAGATGGGTCCCTGGGATGCTGTGTGGACACCAATAGCCGGCGATAACATGGTGATATTGAAGCACATCAAAGGGTTTCACTTTCGCATTCTTGCGCATCCACAATCTTATGTTTCTTCACATACTGAGGAGGCTTGGAAAAAACACATCTGGTATGACAGGACGCATGCACATGCCAGATGCGCTGGATTAACTCTGCTTCCATGATCTGACGCTCGCCTGTGATCCGAGTTTTCCAGTTGCTACTACCCTTTTGCTGATACTTTTTAAATCTGCTTCTTCGGGCTGACGGTACAGGTTGGTGATGGGTGCACTATGCTTCCCAGATGTTGCCATATGATCACACCCGTTTGATGTGCCCTTAACCCATCTGTTTCGCGGGGCAAATCCTCCTGTGTGACCAGGACCTTTGTTATTTTGTAGGTTTCCTGTGTACCCTATTCTTAGAAATAAAGCTTTTTAAACAGAAAGAAATGCCTCCTTTCCAGTAAAGCAAAGATCCATTGCAAGCCTCCAAGTATCTAAGTATTTTTGCCTAGTTTTCCAACACGGAGAAGGAGGGAAAGAAAGTAGAACAGGGAGGGAGCTTCAGCCTAAAGAGAGAGAGGTGGAAATGGGGGGAGGGGCAGTGGGCAGCACTTAAATACCTGCAGAAACAATTCTACTCTAGAAAGGATTAGCAATTCGAAAGTGGATGAGAACACAGAATTGCCACAAAAGGAGTTGTGGTAGCTGTGAGGCAACAGTGTTCTGGAAGCAGTCTGAATGCAGATTCCTGTAAAACAAATGCAGAAACAAGATAAAGCCCCAAAACAAAGTGATGATGACAGTGGGAGGGAATGCAGAGCGGAAGAATAGGATGTACTCAGAAGCTATGGCAAAATACGGGTGCAGAAAGGGCCTTTCTCTCTCCCTCTCTGCAGATGAAAGCAGGGCAAAGATTCAGGCTACGCATAGCAGCCAATGAACTAAATGGATCTGAGACGCTGCTTCTCTGAGCAACGCAACTCTTACTGAAGCCAAACAGAGTCAGTGCATGCAGGCAAGAGAGAAGGCCATAGAGTGAACTGTGCCATGTGTTTCGTTCTTCAGAATAACCATTGCCATGATATATTTTTGCAACTATATTGTTGTATACTGTTGATGAATTGTGTTTTTCACTAATTTAGTTGGAAGCTGTTTTTAATGTATGGACTCATTTAATTTACAAATCAAGGGAGTCAGCAAGGCTTGCAAAATGTTTTTTTTTCCTATATATTGCTGCCAGTAAACACTACATAACAACAATGAATATCAAATCATAAGAAAATCCTTGTATAAGAATAAATCAATGTCGCCTCCAGATTTTTTAATGACATCTCAAAAACTGGATCTTCCTCAGGAACTATTCTGTAGTGTATAAAAATACAAAGCCTTCGAATATAAACAGATGTCATTTTTGAAAAGAATTACTTCTTATGGGAAAGTCAATTTTTTTATTCAGGTTAGTGGAGTAGCAATGGGAAGTGCTGCTGCACGTTCCATTCCCAACCTTTTCATGGATTCCTTTGAAATAACATATATTTGACCAGGCTGTCAATCCTTTCTATGAAAATACAAAACCATATTTGCGTTTTATTGATGATGTCTTTGTTCTGTTCCAAAATGATTACTGTAATGTTGATAAATTTGTGCTACGGATTAACAACCTTCATCCATCCTTAATTTTTACTGCAATATATATAGGAAAAAAATGTAAGTCTTGCTGACTACCTTCATTTGTGCGTCAGACTCTGACGAGTGTTTTCTCAGTATTTGTTTCTAGACAAGGTCATGAGTGTCCACATTTGTCTTGTTCATTTAATTTACACCTTCCCTAACCCATTGAGATTAACCGATTTCTCAATCCTAAACTCATTTTCTACAACACAACATCCATTTCAACATTCTGTGGGCTACTTGGGGTTGTTTTCAGTCTGAAGGCAGCAGAATGTTGTTGTTTTTTTGATGGAGTCTTTCTAAGTTAACTTTGGATCAATTGTGCTGCTAGGACAATTGATCCAATTGAGAGCCAGTTTGATGTAGTGGCTGGGAGTGCAGATTCTAATCTGGGAGAACTGGGTTTGGTTCCCCAATCCTCTACTTGCAGCTGCTGGTGTGACCTTGGGTCAGTCATAACTTCTTTCAGAGCTGTTCTCTCAAGGTCAGTTCTCAAAAGAGCTCTCTCAACCCCACCTACGTCACAGGGTGTTTGTTGTGGGGAGAGGAAGGGAAAGGAGATTGTAAAATGCTCTGAGACTCTGAGTGAAGGAGGGGGATAAATCCAATCTCCTCCTCCTCCTCCTCCTTCTCCTCTTCTTCTTTTTTGATGGTATTTCTATAAACACATGTGAGAAAGATTGCATGTGTGAGAGAGATCAGGTTGCACCAGACTTTACCTTATGTGGTTTTGAAGGTAAGAGATAAGCAGAGGTAGTTTGACATTGTTTTCCTCTGCATAGCAATCCAGGACTTCCTTGGTGGTCTCCAATCCAAGTACAGACCATGGCCAGCCCTCCTTAGCTTCCAAGCTCTGACAGACTCAGGACAGTCTGGGCTATTTAGGCTAGCCCTGGTATAAAGCCCCCCCTAGTCATCCAAGTACTGGCCACAGTCTGCCCTGCAAGAGACCAGCAGAGGTGGTTTGCCATTGCCTTCCTCTGCATGGCAGCCCTAGTCTTCTTTGGTGGTCCCCCGTCCTAGTATTGACCATGGTCAACCCTACTTAGCTTCTGAGATCTTACAAGACTGAGATAGTCTGGGCTGCTACAATACAGAGGCATATAGGCTGTGGTCAGAATACAGGTTTAGCCCATTTTGGCCTCACCTCTAGTTTGACCTCTTTTTGTGTGCTGGAGGAATTTGTCTTAACGTCTACCCTCAACCCAGCACTCCACGCACTCACCCCCTGGTTGACCATTCAGATTATTGCTGTGTAGTAACCATGGCATATGGGTGGCATCCTTTTTTTGGCGGGACGGTTGCATTTCATGAATGCACATAAGCATGTAGCCAAAGCTCTGCAATTCTTCTGCCAAGTACTGTGATCACTGGTTCCTATACGACTGTATTTCTCCACCAGAAACCACTCCCTTTCCTGCCAGATCTCACTATTTCTCCCACTCATTTCATAAGGAAGTCTTCCCCTTTTCTCTCCCCATAGAGCTTTCCCTCCAGAGCAATATGATAAAGTGGCTTGGAATCCTGGCTGCTGATATGGGAGCTTAACAGGGAGATTTTCCAGCACTGTCCCACGCCAAGAAATGACCAAAAGAGTCTTTTTTCTTGAATGGGCTCCCAATCACTACAAAATATTGCAGCAAAGAAGCGCTCAAGTGGTGATTCAAAACCCTTGCACAAAGATCCAATGATGCTCACATCACTGTTTTTGTTTTTTAAAGGGTGAAAACGGAAGGGAAGGTTCAGACTTCCCAAATGTCTTGAGACCATGATGAAGAGTTCAGACATTCAGAAATGTGGAGTGAAATGAGCTACATCTGTAAAGATCAAACATTTCCTTTCTCTTTTTTTAATTAAATGTTTAAGAAATGATAGCAAATAATTGAAAAGAGAATTTCATAGCACAATATAAAATACTAAGATATGTACTCTCAAAAACAACAAACAACTAACTAAATTTCCTAAAACGCAGTCAAACAAGAAAGAACACATGAAACATATCACAGATAGAATACAGGTGTTCCTTACATATAATTGTGTTTTGCAGCGGCACTGCAGCTCTCCCATTGGCTGTGCAATGCACTCCCTCAGCCATTGGCCCATCAGCTGCCACTCAAGAGTACTTGCATGCCATTGGCTGGGTGCTGGGTTTGCTCCTCTTCCCTGCCCACTCCTCCTTCAGCCACTGTGCCATCAGAATTACTGGCAAACAGCTGTCTCTCTTGATGAAGATGCTTCTCCTGCTCGCCTCCTGTGTGAGACTAACTTTCCCCTCCATGGTTGTTGGTAGGTGTAACAAGATGGCAGTTACCTGTGTTTGATGAAAGATGGCTGCCATTTGTGGTTGTTTGTTTAAAATGTTCCCCCATAAGGTTTAATTGAGCTGTAGTTCCAGAGAGGAGCCTCCAGGGTTATCACTCCCTGGGTCAAATGGGGCTTCCTCATCTGCTGACCTACAGTTCCCAGCTGCAAAGGGGCAGGGCAGCATCAATTTAGACTCCAGCCCATTCAGGGAGGAGGCAATATTTGTCCTACAGGAGGTTAAGAAAGGCTTCTGCTGTCTGTGCTGACCAGGCCACAAGCCAGAGATGTGGGGGAACCCTGGGAGGCAGCAGGAATTTAGCCACTCCATAGTCGACTGAACTGGGGAATAAATGGAAGTTTTCCTGCTCTCTTGGGCAAGAGAGAGAGGCTGAAGCACAGCCAGAGGCCGGTCCAAGGAGAGATCCTATCATAAGCCCACAACCTCCAGAGGTAAAGAGTATTTCATGTAGGTAAAGAAGATTGTATTTAACCCATTGATTTATGTTCTGTTGGTTCATAGTGTGTGCTTACTCCTACAGTTCTGCCTGATTTATTTAGTGTGTGTGTGCTCCATGATTGTGTAGAGAGTTAGATCAATTCTTACATTTGGGCTAATACTTTGTGTTGTGCTCTGACCACATAGTCTCCACCACTCTGTACAATACCAAAGGGATGGGTAGCTCAGGGAAATAAGGAAGGCCAGACCCTTTGGTTGCCAACTTTCCAGGGATCCCCCAAAGATTGGGGAATCCATCTCCAAATAGGGAGATTTGGCCAGAGGGGTCTCACTGTTCCTCTAAAAAGGCAATGACAATTCAGTGAGCGATGGCAGAGAACTTAAGGAGTGAGATATACCCATGGGACAAGGGTGGGAGGTGAACAGCTGAGTTGTAAACTGGAGCCTGTTTTTCCACAGTAAGCAACCAAGCTTGGTTCAGACAAAGGAAGGAAACGCTTCACAGGCCTTCGTGAGGAACTCACTGGGGGCAGTCCTGCCTAGAGTTGCCAGCTCCAGGTAGGGAGACTACTGGATATTTCCTGGTAGTAGAGTCTATGGAAGCCAGGTTTTCGGGAGGGGAGAGGCCTCAGCTGAACAGAATGCCATAAAACCCACCTTCCAAAGCTATTATTTTCCCAGGGGGGGGAGATCTGCAGTTCAGTTGTGATACCTGGGGATCTTCAGGCTCCACCTGGAGGTTGGCTACCATAGGCATAGCAGCCAGTGCTTCAGAATACGGTTCTTGCTGTAGAAGATGTAGGGTTCTTGTTGTAGATCCAGGTTCTTGCTGTAGAAGCTGAGTGAGTGATTTTGGACTAGTCACAGACTTTCAGCCTAACCTACCTTGCAGGGTTGTTGTGCAAGTCAAAAGGGGGAAAGGAGAATGATGTAAGCCCTATTGCAGAGAAAGCCTACTGTTCGGTGTAGTGGTTAAGTGCATGGACTCTAATCTGGGAGAACCGGGTTTGTTTCCCCACTCCTCCACTTGCACCTGGCTGGATGACCTTGGGCAAGCCATAGTTCTGGCACAGCTGTTCTTGAAAAAGAGCAGTTTCTGTCAGAGCTCTCTCAGCCCCACCTACCTCACAGGGTGTCTGTTGTGGGGAGGGGAAGGGAAGGGAGTTTGTAAGCCGCTCTGAGACTCCTTTGGGTAATGAAGGGCGGGGTATAAATCCAATCTCTTCTCTTCTTCTTCTTCTTCTCCTGGGAAACCATTGTTGCCAATCTCCAGGTGAGGGCTGGAGATCACTCAGAATACAGCTGCTCTCCAGATGGCAGAGATCAATTCCCCTGGAGAAAATAGTGGACTCTGTGTCCTTATACCCTGCTAAGATGCCCCCACCATGACAGCCAATGTGATGTGGCAGTCAGAGCTTCAGAGCATGGTAGAGACTGCATGTGCATGGGGGAAGGAAAGCTGAAGAGTGAGGGGGAAGTAAAGGTAGGTTGAGGATTGTCTGGGAGGGAGATAGGGTTGCCAACTCCAGGTGGGAAACTCCTGGAGATTTGAGGGCTGAGACCTGGAGAGGGTGAGATTTGAGGTGGGGTGGGTTCCTCAGACAGGTACAGTTCCATAGACTCCACCTTCCCAACCAGTCATTCCCTCCTGGGGAACCACTGTTGCCAATCTCCAGGTGAGGGGTAGAGATCACTCAAAATTACAACTGATCCCCAGGAGGGAGGGCAGAAGTCAGCTGCAGTCAGAGGGGCAAATAACAGTAGGTTGATGGCTAGCTGGGATGGGGTTGCCAACTCCAGGTTGGAAAATTCCTGGGAATTTCAGGGGTGGAGCCTGGAGAGGGTGGGGTTTGAGGAGGTCATCTCAACAAATTGTCACTGAGTGTCCAAGGCCTTGGCACTCTCCCAGGGCCTCTTTCTAGAGCTCGTTGTATTTATTTCCACAATGGCCTTATTCCTAGTACAATATAAATATAACTAGTATAACACCAACAATATAATTAACTTATGACCTAAATAAGGTTGACATTCAAAATTTTGCACATGCTGCAATCTATATTCATTATTTCTGGGTAAAAAAAATTTACACTCAAATAATCCACTACAGGAGACCAGACCAGACAAACAACTTCTTATCTGCAGACATTCCCTGTTGTCAAAAAAACCCGCAATCAGAGTGGGGTGATGGGGGGGGGTGATGACTGGGGGATAATGATGCTGCTGTTTGAACATGCAATTTAAATCTGAGGGGTAAGAGCAACGACATCAGATCAAACAGCTCATCAGATCACAGCCATATATTACTTGGCCTGTCTCAGCTTGCTTGTGTCAATAATTTGCTCAGCCTTTTCCTATGTTTTAGATTGTAGTCTGTATTGGGTTAAGCAAAGCAAAGGGCCAGACTCTACCATCAGATCTTCTAGAATCCACCCTCAAGTGGCCTGTTGTCAAGGTGCTACCAGCTTTCCACCAATTTGGTGTAGTGCTTAGGAGTGTGGACTCTAATCTGGGAGAACCGGGTTTGATTCCCCACTCCTCCACATGCAGCTGCTGGTGTAACGTTGGATCAGTTACAAGTTCTTTCAGAGCTGTTCTCTTATGAGCAGTCCTCAAAAGAGCTCTCTCAGCCTCATCTACCTCACAGGGTGTCTGTTTTGGGGAGGGGCAAGGAAATGAGATTGTAAGCCACTCTGAGGCTGATTTCCCACTACAGCTGCCTCGGTGTTGCGCCGCCGTTTGCCCCGACACTATTGGTCAATTTCACACCTGAAGCCGCAGGGCTGCATTTTGAACCGCAGCTTTGCCCGATTTTCCCCGCAGTTTAGTGATCCTGTTTTTTGAGGATCACGAAACTGCGGGGGAAATCGGGTGAAGCCGCGGCTTCGGGTGTGAAATTGACGAATAGTATCGGGGCAAGAGGCAGCGCAACACTGAGGCAGCTGTAGTGGGAAATCAGCCTGAGCGAAGGGCGGAATATCAATCTAATCTCTTCTTCAATCCACCCTGACAAACTGGTGTAGTGGTTAAAAGCAGTGGACTCTAATCTGGAAAACCGGGTTTGATTCCCCACTCCTCCCCATGAATCCTACAGGGTGATCTTGGACCAGGCACAGTTTGCTCAGAACTCTCTCAGCCCCACCTACATCACAAGGTGACTGCTGTGGGGAGAGAAAAGGAAGGCGATTTTAAGCCATTTTGAGACTCCTTAGGGTAGAGAAAAGCGGGGTATAAAACCTCCTCCTCCTCTGCCATTCAGAGATAGCTCAGACTACCAGACTCAGAAATCATTGTCTCCTTATGGATCATATTCTTATCTCTCTAATACTTAATTCCTGTGTTTGGCTGTACATTATTTGAGGCCTATTTAAGAAAAGCAATTTTAATGATATCATTGAGTACCGCTTAATGCCCTCATTGGCTTAATAATGTGTTGGTAATGCAAATAATAGAAAGTGTTCAATCAACATATATTTGGTAAAGCTATTCCGGGAACCGACATTAAACAAGTATTTACTTTCAATTAGGAATGTGTGATTTTTCTTATAGCCTATCATTAAAAAAAATATGATTTGCAAGCTAATTCTAAATGATAAAGCCAATCTGTAGGCTGAATGCTTTACAATCCTTTCTTTTAGAAGTACAAATTTACTGTTCGTATCTGTAGATGGTGCTATCAGTACTTCTATTGAAGACACGAAAAAGAGGGGAAAAGAATATTACGAGATCACAGGAGAGAACTACTAAAGTAATTTTAGAAGCAGTTTTGGAAACACTAGACACAAAATGTCTTAGGGTAGGCCTCAATGACTTTGTTGTTATTTCCCTCAAGTCACAGCGGATTTATGGTAACCCCAAAGGGTTCTCAAGGCAAGAGACATTCAGAGATGGTTTGCCATGCCCTGCCTCTGCGTAGCAACCCTGGTATTCCTTGGTGGTCTCCCATCCAAATACTGACCAGGTTTGACCCTGCTTAGCTTCTGAGATCTGATGAGATCGGCTAGCCTGGATATCGAAATTTGGTGCTCACGGATCCAGCCACTAGCCATGTTTTCTGCCCTATTCAGCTTTTGAAGATCCCCATTATGAATTCTGGATTGGCTCTTAGGATACCATACCAGAGAAATGCTGGTAGAATAGGAATTCCATTGGCAGGGGAGGGGATGTAGATTTCTGCCCACCTAACCCCCCATAGCAGATTCTTCCTTAGGCTTGTACAGTAGCCCTGCTCAAAAGTTACAGCGAACACCAGTGCATTCTGCACATGTACCTGTTTGTTAGAAAGATCTGCGTGTTCACTTTACAAACCAGGGACTGGTACAGCCATTTGGAAATAGTTGGCCGACCGTCACCAGTTTAGGGCTTTCATTTGCTGCTGCTTATCAGTGGCTGGATCTCCCTCCCTCTCTCTCTCTCTCTCTCTCTCTCTCCTGTAGTAGATTCTTTAACTTGGATCAAGCTGCACTGGATGCTTATGTGGGTTGCATATGCTTTAAACATAATAACATGCAAAATACGTCCATTCACCTTGTGTGGATTGCAGAATCTGAAGGAGGGTCTTCCTCTTTTTTGTTTCTCACTGGCCAGTAGCCAGCCCAGGCCCATAGCTACAGTGGGGCCTCTCGGGGCCTGGCCCCTGACTTCCCACCAAGGCCCCCTGACTTCCCAATCAGCCCGGGCCCATGACTTCCATTTTTTTTTAAAAATATATATTTATGGCACTCACTTGGGGGGGGGTGCCCCTGACATTTAAAGGCCCCCTGAATTAAAACAACATGAGCCAGCCCCATGCCTCCTGTGCATCTGAGTCATAAGAATGAGAATGCAATGCTTATAGTGAATCTTCAAACAAATTGCCTGTGTGATGACACAACCCAGTACATGGTACCAGGAACAGATACATAACAATTTTTTCTATCTTAATCTAGCTTGGAAATTGACTCCCATCTCGACTCAGCCAACCTGGCCACCTTGATCCATGACCTCAAGGATGGGCTGCTGTAGCATACTCTATATGGGATGACCATTGGAGGCAATTCATAAGTTTCTGCAGCTACAAAATGTGGCAGCATGCCCACGTTCTGGAGCTAGCCACAATGTACATATGGTGCATGTTTGTTTGTTTTTTAAAGTGCTTCACAGGTTCCCTATTAAATTCTGAATTCAGTTCAAGCTGTGGCGTTGTTACCTTTAAAGACACAGGAAAGACTCACATTGCTTTCTTTAAAAAAAAAGTTGTACAAAAAATGAGTTATTCAGCTAAGCCTTTCTATGAGCTTCGGGTTTCAACATTCTGGATTTTAGGATCTGGGCTGAGGCAGGCAAAAAAGCAATATATAAACACATATCCGCTATTTTACTTACTTCATTTGTACCCTGCCTTTATATCCAACAGGGACCCAGAATGGCTTACGCTATTCTCCTTTCCTCCATTTTATCCTCACAATAAACTTTTGAGCTTGGTCACGTGAAGTGCACGTGATTGGCCCAAGGTAACCCAGTGACTGCCCATAGCAGAGTGGGGATTCAAGCTTGGATTTCCCAGATCCTAGCCTGACACTAGGATCCTTCAGGTCACTGCGGTATGAATCAACATGGCCAGGTTGACTGAGGTTGCAGTCACATGAGCGGGATAACATGGGGGGAGTGAGGCTATTTGCTCCATAGGAATTTGACCTGCAGTTGTGCAATCACACAGTCCTTGGAAGCTATGGGGGCAGCCTGCCATTGTGTGATCAGATGCAACCACGGGTGAATTGTTTTTGTTTTGTTTTTTGCTGTGTGTTTCCAGTGAACTTCAACAAGGCATCAATGATTCACTTCTCCACACTGAGTGCTCCCTATGCAGTGTGCGATGACAAGCATACCAAGACAGGGGGAAGGGACAATAGCACAGAGTCAGGATGGCCTGATCGGACCGTCCTGACGCCATGGGAGCACGCTGGAGCAGTCACACAGGGGAAAGTCCATCTGTGGTCCATAACAGCCCGTTTGCTACCAGACTTCCCCTAGTGTCTTTTTACTCCACTTCTGTGGTGGAGAAAAACAGGTTGTCGATGGGTGCCGGATGCTTCCCAGATGTTTGCATCTCATCGTGCCCTTTAAATCTGCCCAGCATTTGCGCCTATGGCATGGCTAATTGTGCGTGTGACCACGACCTGAGCTGAATTATGAGCTTTCCCAATAAATAAATATAGCTGGTCATGACCCATATTCATATTCCACATTCAGACTTCAGAATAAAATAATAAAGACTAAGTTAGGGGGCAGTTCCTGGCAAAAATAAAATCAACAAACTCCTTTTAAAAGATCCACATCTGATTCTAACCATGCTGAGCTATGCTATTTGCTTCTCTAATACTGAATATCGATCCTCCCACCTATTGCTTCATCCACTCATAGAAACAGCCACTGGTGGTATCTGATGCTACAGAATCATTCCATTGATCCAATCATTCCAGCTTTAGATGCTATGAATTTCTAATCATTTATTTCACTTGGGTACTGAACATCACACAAGGTAACCATCGACCATGGCCATTTATGAAAACCCAATTTACCAGTCAGAAGTTTTCAAACATCCTATCCTCAGGGAATCCTTTCAGGACCAGGGGTCCCCAGACTTGTTGATCTTGCAAACACCTTTGGAATTCTGACATAGCGTGGTGGACAGAACTACAAAATGGCCACCAAATATGGCTGCCTCAGTAGATGAAGCCAGCTACAAAATGTCCGCCATAGATTACTTTCAGTCACTCAGTGAAGATCCTTGTATTATGGTGAAAGCTGCAGCCAAAGCGGAGGAGAAGGAGAGGAGGAGGAGAAGGAGAAGGAGAAAGAGAAGGAGGAGAAGGATAAAGAAGAATTGGATTTATACCCCACCCTTCACTCAGAGCAGCTTATGATCTCCTTCTCTTCCCTTAATGCTTGCCAGGGAATTTGTCTTATACACAAACCTGTCCAACATGGCAATTGTTGTATGTGCATATATGCAGAAAACTGTTTTCCTTTCCATCTCTGCCTCCACCAGTTGTTGGAAGAAAGAAAGATCTACATCACATAGAAATGAAGAATTTAATAGAAACCCCCCCCAACTTTTTAACTTACTACACAAGTTTGTCCAATAGATTGAGCAATCATGGCTTTCTGGATTGATTATTTCAATCGACTCAGCCTTGAGGAAGTCGACAGATTGATCTCAGTCATACATCCAACCACATGCAGCCTTGACCCATGCCCCTCGTGGCTAATTAAAGCTGGCCACGAAGGGTTTCGAGGAGCTCTCAGGGATATTATCAACAAGTCCCTATTGGAGGGGCTGTTCCCAGGGGCTCTCAAGGAAGGGATGGTCCACCCTCTCTTGAAAAAAACATCTCTGGATCCGGCCGAATTGGCCAATTATCGGTTGGTCTCCAATTTGCCCTATTTGGGCAAATTAATAGAGAAGGCGGTGGCGATACAGTTGCAGAGCTTTCTAGGTGACACTTCCACGCTTGATCCCTACCAGTCCAGCTTCCACCTGGGTCATGAGATGGAGACAGCACTGGTCGCCCTCACGGAAGACCTCCGGAGGCATCTGGATTGGGGTGGGACAGTGGTGCTGCTGTTGCTAGACCTGTTGGCAGCATTCGACATGGTTGATCATCAGCTGCTCACCCACCGCCTCACCAACGTGGGGATTCAGGGGCTTGTCTTGCAATGACTTGTCTCCTTTCTTCAGGGTCAAGGACAAAGGGTGGCTCTTGGGGAGCAGCTGTCTCAACGGCACCCACTAATTTCTGGGGTACCTCAAGAGGTGATACTCTCCCCAATGCTATTCAACATCTATATGCACCCCCTAGCCCAGATTGCCCAGAGGCATGGGCTGGGCTGTCACCAATATGCAGATGACACCCAGTTCCTTCTGTTATTGGACAGTCAGTCAGGCTCTACCTCAGACGACCTGGATCGGGCTCTTCAGGACGTGGTGGGATGGCTGAGACTGAGCTGATTGAAACCGAATCCGATGAAGATGGAGGTTCTGTGCCTGAATCGGAGTGGCTCGGGGTTAGGGATCCCATTACCGGCCTTTGGTGGGGCGCCGTTGGTACCAGCACCAAAGGTCCAGAGCTTGGGAGTGCTCTTGGATGCCTCCTTAACAATGGAGGCCCAAGTAGCAGCCACTGCCAAGGCAGCCTTTTACCATCTTCGGCTGCTCAGGCAGTTGGCTCCCGTACTCGAATGCAAAGATCTGGCGTCAATGATCCACACTATGGTCACCTCGAGGCTGGACTACTGTAATGCTCTCTACATGGGGCTGCCCTTGGGGCAACTCCGGAAGCTGCAGCTGGTGCAAAATGCGGCGGCCAGGCTGTTGATGGGTCTCCCTATGCGGAAGCACATCCAGCCTGTGCTAAAGTTGCTGCACTGACTGCCAATAGCATTCTGGATTCGCTTCAAGGTGCTGTTTTTGACCTTTAAAGCCCTATATTGTCAGAGGCCTGTCTACCTGAGGGACCGCCTTTCCCCGTATGTCCCCCAGAGAGCACTGCAATCTGGGACACGACACCAGCTGACCCTTCCTGGCCCTAAAGAGGCCAGGCTGACAACAACTAGGTCCAGGGCATTTTCCTTGGCTGTACCAGTATATCGGAGTGAGCTCCCTAGTGAGATCCAGGCACTGCGAGATCTCCAGCAATTCCACAGAGCCATAAAGATGGAGCTTTTCTGCAGGGCATACCAGTGAGTTTGATGTCATGCCAGCTGCCATGCTGGCACGCTAAGTGATCTCACTGTAGTAGAAGCTTAGATAATATATATTGAGCCGTTTATCTATTTCTTTTGTATTTGATTGCATTTTTTGGTTATACTGTTTTTATATGAAGTGCTCATGTTTTTATGTATATTGCTTTTATTGATGCTGTAAGCCGCCCTGAGCCGCTTAGGCGGGAGGGTGGGATAAAAATCGAACAAATAAATAAATAAATAGTCTGGCAGTTCATACATGAGCCTCCTTGCAGAGCCTTATGGGAATTGTAGTTTATTTTCCCTCATAACACTGAAGAAATTTGCTTCTTAACACATTTTTATTGTTAAACATAAGGGCTGACTTGTATGTGGAGTCCACCCAGACAACACGTGACCTTCCCATTACCCGAAGTCGGGAATCTTATTCAATAACACACCAATAAGTCATGGAGGCCCAGAAGCAGCTAGTGTGGTGTTTCAGTTGGTTGGCCAACAATCAGAGTAGATCTGGGTTTAATACTGGTCAGCCCTTAGCTTGATATAGGCTGAAATAAGTGTGTGGGGTTTTTTTTGCTTCAGGTGAGGACATATGGCATGAACACTAATGGTGGTGGAAAATGCCATCAAGTCACAGCTGACTTATGGCAACCCCATAGGGTTTTCAAGGCAAGAGATCTGGAGGTGGTTTGCCATTGACTACCTCAGCCTCATGGCCCTGGTACTCCTTGGAGGTCTCCCATCCAAATACTAGCTTAGCTTCCAAGATCTGATGAGATCAAGCTAGCCTGTGCTACCCAAATCTGATCCATGAATCCTCATAGGGTATCTTATGGCGGAAAGGAATTGCTGAGCCAGCCTGTCATTGCAGACAAGAGTCCAAAGGCTGAGGAAGGGACCCCTCAGGGCTAGGATTTCACAATTCCTACATGCGATGATGGTGGTGGAATATTAGTTAATCACAGCATCACAATTTGGAGTGATGGATGGCAGAACTGATTCTCAGAGCTTCAAGCCAAGGTGGGTTTATCCTTAATGCAGATGTGTCCCCAGGCAATTAAGGAGAAAGGACCCATACTAAGGGGGGGGGTGTCGCTAATGAGAAAAACCAAACGGCTGATCCCAAACTTTTTGTCCAGTGTCTTCGCTTAGGGATGGGTAGTCAACATAGCCTGGATTTCCTACCTATCTTCTAATTCCTAATGTGCTTCAACGTACAATCATTGACTAAATACTGGGCACTCATTCTGTGTCCTCAGCATAGCCAAAGAATTGACATTGATTAGCAGGAATGCAGTTAGAAAACAACAATACCTTAATCCCAAGCATTCTGAACAACAGAATTCTTGTTTATTTAATTTTATTGTATGGATTGTATTTTATTGTTTTATGACATTTTAACTATTGTACGCCGCCTTGAGCCAGTTCCTGGCTAGGCGGGATATAAATCGAAAGTAAAAAAAATAAATATATATAAATAAATAAAATCCCGGTGTCTATATCTTCCTGTCAAAGTTCATCTGAAAGTGAAATATCTTGGGTGGCAGGCACATTTCCCCCCCACACACCTTGAAAGAAATAACTTTTTAAACTTTTAAACCATAGCTGTTCAAGCTGTAGAACAAACAGTGGAAAGGTTCCTTTTTAAATGCTGTGCAGAGGCTGACTATTTTGCTGTAAAGAACATGCAACTCTCCCCCCCCTTCTTTTTCTACAATTTTACACATAGTTGTTGTTGTTTTTTCCATATTATACTCTGGCTGCCCTGTCCAATTTTGATTCATGCTATCGGGATGAACTGAGATCATTCTAAGATTCTCTGGCTCCTTTTGTAAGAGGATTAATCAGGTGACATTGGAGACCGGTTAATGCAGTTTTTATAAGTTTTAGTTGCTTGCTGGGACAAGGAGATAGAAGGGGGTGGAGAGGAGATGTTAAGGCTAGAAATAAATCTCCTCATCAACAGTTTTCCAACTGCATTATTGATCAACTTCACTTGTGTTGTTTTCTGCTGTCCTTTTTTATAATTCTGTCATAATGAATATCACCATGGATTTCTCTGGCCAGAAGAGTTTGCTGAAAAGCAAGTTTATTAAATATTCAGATTGTCTACAAATGATTGTGTGTGTATATAAACACACACACACACACACTAGCCTGATACCTGTGCTTCACTACGGTATTTAAATTCCATAAATCCAGTTATAATAGAAGAGAAGAAGAAGAGACTGGATTTATACCCCGCCCTTCACCTGAAGTCTCAGAGCAGTTTACAAACTCTTTTCCCTTCCCCTCCCCACAACAGACACCCTGTGAGGTAGGTGGGGCTGAGAGAACTCTAACACAAACTGCTCTTTCAGGAACACCTGTGCCAGAGCTTGTAACTGACCCAAGGTCACATCAGCAGGTGCAAATGGAGGAGAGGGGAATCAAACCCGGTTCTCCCAGATTAGAGTCCGCACACTTAACCACTAAACCATACTGGCTCTCATACTGATGATGTGAAGTTTGAAATGTAATATTTCTTGTAGGAATTCTAATGGAGAAGATTGTAGTGCACTGCAGGAGTACTAAGTTTGCTGCACTCCTAAATTGCCTCCTCCTTGTAGCATTGGTGTATCTGGCTCGACATTTGCAAGGAGCTTTGTTGGGGGCAGTAAGAGGTGAGAGATGTGAGGGGGACTTGGTCTGAGGGAGTGGTGATGTGATGGGCATTTCTTCAGGTTCACGAGGGAGGCACGCATCAAAATGTCTCCTAGAAAGGTCCTTTACTATCTCCTCATGAACATTCATAAACTCAATTGCCATGCTGGCCGTTACGAGAAATGTCTATTCAGGAGTCTTGAATCGCTGATTTCTTTAACTGTCTTCAACTCCCTGCAGTCTCTTCTAACTGTGTTTTTATCTCAGAACACTGAGATCCACAGCTGAGCAATCAGAAGGAGGTGGATCAAGCAGGCAGGTTTCACCGCATAACTCTGAACTACAGTTGACCAATCCAGGGTGGGGAGGCAGCAGCCTGCCAAGCACATGGAAAACAACTGGGGGAACACATTTTGCCCCTTTTTTACCCCCTTGGGAGTCATGTTTCTCAGAAATCTCTTTGTAGTGGGGGTTGACGTCATGGTAGGAATGCACTCCCCTTATTTGGGGATTCTTGGTGTAGGGGTTTGGCCTGGGCATTGAATTTGGGTGGGTGGGTGCAGGGCATACTTTTTTTCTTTTCTTTTCTTTACAAAAATGCTTCTCATTTATGTTACATTTAAGAAGCAAGACGTAACTATGTATTCAAAATGGCATCTGAGCAATCAGATATTAAGCAAGTTCATATGGACCAATTTCCTAGAACCCACATTGTGGGAAGTTAAATAACCTAATACAGGAAACCACTTTTTTACAAATTTGGGGTATATTTCCATAATGGGTGGGAGTGTGGCTACAGCCATTGGAGAGGCTGGGCCAGCAGCATTGCTAAGGTGATCCTGCTGAGGCAGCTACCCTGATAGATTAAAATACCCTGGCCCTGCTCCTACATCTGACAAACACCCACCTGTCTGGTATAAGTTGGGGGGACTGTGTTTAAAGACATCAGAGAGACTGGGACAGCAGCAACACTAAGGCAATCCTGCTGAGCAAGCCTCCCCGACAGCTTTAAGGACTCTGTGCCCCTTCCAACCCTTGACAGGTGGTTGTCTGTCAGATGTAGGAGGGGTAGCATGTCTGAAGGCATTGGGGAGGCTGGGCCAGCAGGAATTCTAAGGTGATGCTACCTGGGCAGCTTCCCTGATGGCTTTCAATGCTTTGCTCCTGTACCTGACAGACAACCACCTGTCAGATGGAGGAGGGGTAGGTGGGAGTGTGTCTAAAGTCAGTGGGGAGGCTAGCCCAGAAGCACTGCAAAGGTGTTTCTGCTCAGGTGGCTTCCCTGATGGATTAAAGTACCCCGGCCCTGCTCCTATACCTGACAGACACCTGCCTGTCTGGTGTTGGGGGGGGAGTGTGTTTAAAGGCATTGGGGAGGCTGGGCCAGCAGCAGCGCTAAGAAAATCCTGCTGAGCAAACCTTCCCAATGGCTGTAAGCATCCCACCCCCTCTCCTATACCAGACAGACTGCTGTCTGTCCAGTGTAGGAGGGGGAGGGGTATTGCAAGCCATTGTGGAGGCTGGGCCAGCAGGATTGCTAAGGCGTTACTGCTGGGGTGGGCTCCCTGATGGCTTTAAGCACCCTACACCCACTGCTGCACCTGACAGACAGCTGCCTGTCAGGTGTAGGAGGTGGGGGGAGCATGTTTGAAGCCATCTTGGAGGCTGGGCCAGCAGCACTGCTGCAACTCACAGGTGGTTGGCTGTTCCTGCTTTCCTCAACTGTCATTAGCTCTCTGCAGTCTCCTGTAACTGTTTTTTTGTTTGTTTGTTTTTTACCTCAGAACACTGAGCTCCGCAGCTGACCAATCAAAGAGTGGGGGGTGCAAGGAGGTAGCAGCCTGGCAGCCACATAAGATGCAATGGGAGCATATTTTATCCCTTTTGACCCCTTTGGGGGTCAAATTTCTAAAAATCCAATCTCAGTGAGCATCTACATCATGGTAGGAATGCTGTCCCCAAATTTCATGTTTCTAGGTCTAGGGGTTTGGCCTGGGCATTGATTTTATGGTGAGGGGACTTTATTTCACACACACATACCCATTCCAAAAACTTTTACTGGGTTTGGGTGAAATTTACACATTGGGTGAAATTTATAATGAACAAACGTGCTTGTTGAATAATCGGGACAGCAAATAAAACACGAATCGTTGTCAAATTATTAATATTATTGAATACAGCCAGTGAATGAGCCATAAAACTAATTCTGGGCCATTGTTTACCCATAGAAATTATTTCACCCGTGACAAGTTTCCAGAACATTATTTCTGGTAATTACATGAGATTCCACAGCAAGAATTATTCAAAGGAAATATAATCTAGGAGAAAATATGTCACATGTTTGGTTAATGTGTTCCTTTAAAACAAAACAAAACAACACAGATGGAATACTGCATGAGGAAAGTAGGGCAACGGAGTTATCAGAAATAATCACTGTAAGATATAAAATCACAATGAATCAAAATAGAAGACTAGACAGTATTTCCTAGAAGGATGCAATAACCAATTTCCAATTGCCTGCTGTGAAGTGTTCCTGTGACAAAGCTCCAGAACGTGTGTTGAACTTTAGACTCTTCAGGAAGGTTTCATGAAAGAAAGGCTGGGTTACTTGCATGGGGGACAACTTTCAAAGCAGTAAGTAATTGTCATCTGATCTGTCCTGGTTTGTAAATGTTACCGTTCCCTGCTCTTTAAATTGGTACTTTTAACCATAAAGGTTTGAGTGATGTACTTTAGTGTGTGGCACTCAGCACTTAGACTGATCCAAGTCCCTGTTGCCTACCCGGCACTGGGGAACAAGGAGCAAGAAGCAGTCAAAAACAACCACCACCACCATCACGAACCAATGGTTGACTTGCAAATGAAGGTAGCTAGATAGGCAAGCCAAAAGTTGCAGCAAAGGATCAGGACTAATCTGTGTGGATATTTAGTTTGCTCTATGTGTAAAGTGCTCTCAGTTGCCGCCAACTTTATAGAGGTGGTTTGCCATTGCCTGCCTCTGGGTGGCAACCCTGGACTTCCTTGGTGATCTCCCATCTGATTCAAACCAAGGCAGGCCCTACTTAGCTTCTGAGATCTGACAAGAATGAACCAGCCTGGGCTGAGTTCAGACTGGCAGTTTGAAGCGGAAGGGAGTCGTAGCAAAAAAGCCCTGGAACAAAATGTTCTGGGTTTTCTGGTCACACTGCTCCGACTGATGTGGGAGCATACTGGGAGGAGGCATGAGGGAGTGTTCACACTGTTGGCCTGAAGGCACGGCTGTAAGGTGTGGCTTTCTGTTTTGCTAATCTGGAGATATGCGCTTATGCGCATGAGCGCATATGCACTCATGTGCCCAAGCAAAAATTGTGGATTTTAGCATTCACACTTTGTCAGTGTGGGATATACGTGGGATAGACATGCCTTCCGGGGTTTGATACCACTTTAACCAGGTATCTTTTAAACTCGGGAGGGAAGCGTTACAAGACGGGTTGAGTACGGCTTGGGAATGCTGGACAGATGTGCCTGTGTGAATGGCCCCTTTAATCCGGCTGTGAAACGTTGCTGAAATGCTCCTGTCTCGGGGCAAACTGCCAGTCTGAACTCAGCCCTGGTCTATCCAGATCAGGGCTATTTGTTTTACCAGATCAGATTTGGTGGGGATTGGTAGGACCAACCTTTCCACAGTATCGAGTGTCATTCATGCATGTGACTGCTTAAATTGGTAATGCACCTAGGGTAGCCTCAATCCACTGGCCTCAAGAAACAATGGCCAGAAAATGGCCTCCATGGTAATGCTCCAGGAGTTTCCCTGTGTCTCTGTGGTCTTTACCATAGAGATTAGCCTAAATTTTTACAGTTTCACCCAGAAGTGACATCACATCCTCTCTAACCCCCACCCTCTCCAGTACTGCCCTCAAAATCCCTCAGCAAAATCTCTCAGTGCCACATACTATCTCCCATGAGAGATGGCGTTGAGGTTCAGGATGGAATTTGGGTGCAGAGAGTTTGAATAAGCACAGAGAGAAAAATACCAGAGTAGCGCCCATCTCCTCACCTCTAAATTTCTTTGGGAAACACATCCATTTCCACCCGTGCTGCCTACTGGGCAGGGCTGGCCTTGCTCCCAATAGTTGTCAAAGAAGTGGCATAATATGGTGGGTGGAACTGGCTGCGATTGTTGGTGCAGAGTATAAACTTGGCAGAACAGCAGCTCTGCCATGCACTACTGATGCTACACCCATGGAAACTCTTGGCAGGGAGTCTAGCTTGGAAATGCATGCAATTCAAGATAATGAGAAATAAAGAGACTTGAATGGTGCCGTTGTGTGGAAACATAGCACTGGCTGGCCCTGCTCTGCCCTGTACTGATCCACATTGAAAATATACATAGCTGATGAACTCTGGATCCTACCAGACCATGGCACTTAACTACAGGACAGAGAAATAGGGTTGCTAACTTCCAGGTGGGGCCTGGAGGCCTCCCAGAATTACCGAATTACAGTTTATCCCCAAACTACAGAGATAGGTTCCTCTGGAGGAAATGGCTGCTTTGGAGAGAAGGCTCAATGGTAACCCTATCGAGATCTCTCGCTTCCCTAAACCCTGCCCCTCCAGGCTCCAAACAGGAGCTGGCAACCCTAGGGAGAAAAGGAAAGTGCATCACAGGGGTGGGGAGAAGAAAGAGGAGACAAACAATTGGCTGTCACAGTTACCGAGTCCCCTCAGCTCCCTGCAAGGATCATTTTAGCCACAGATAAATACATTTTAGCCACAGATAAAGTGCACAGTTTAACCGGGCTGCATTGCAGACCAAACAGCCTTTGGGTTCAAGGACACAATGTCATTCTTTCCAATCATCTCTGAGGTCCGATTTTTGCTGTTGTTGCTGTTGGGGATCAGGAGGTGTTGAAAAATCTGTTCTGAGCAATTGACATGTTTGAGCAACACCCACACCTCCTCAGTGGGTGCATGCTTGCATGTGCTGATGAGAGAGAGAGAGAGAGCGCACAGAGAACAGTGTGAGCCTTAATTAACTGCACTGCTGCACAGATTCCCCTCAGGAGGTGTGGCAATTTTTTAAACTTCCTGCTGAGATTTATAGATGAGGTTCATGGGAGTTGCGTTAAAATGTAAATTTCCATCTGACTCTTTCCTCCCCTAAAAAGAGATCTGAACAAGAATCAGGAAGACAGAGTTTTACATTAAAATATGCCTACACGCCCAGTCTATTTTAATCTCTCTCTCTCTATCTCATCTGTGTTCATCAGCTGTAGGACTGATCAATGTTTATGAGTGCGAGTCTGCTGGGAGAAGTGCCTCATTTTGAACCTTGGGGCAGCAGTAGTTCTTTGCTGTGGAAAGTGTCATCATGTCACTCACGACTTACGGCAATTCCATAGGGTTTTCAAGGCAAGAGACATTCAGAGGTGGTTTCCCGTTGCCTGTTTCTGAGGAGCAACCCTGGTATTCCTTGGCTGGCTCCCATCAAAATACTGACCGTGGTTGGACCTGCTTCCTTGGTGGTCTTCCAGCCAAGTACTAACCAGGGCTAGCCCTTCTTAGCTTCTGAGATCTGACAAGATTGGGCTACGCTGTACCATCCCATATCTCATGCTGGATGTATTCTCTACAAAAACTGCATCATTTTAGACTCTGCCTCCAGCTGAAAGCTTCAAACAGTCATCTATGGTGGCCCACCAAGTGTGGAGGAATGTCCTTCCATGTCACTGCTGACTCGGGGCAACTCCTTAAGGTGTTCAGGATGAGAAACAAACAGAGACAGTTTGCCTTTGTCCACTGCGGCATAGCAATCCCGGACTTCCTTAGTGGTCTCCCATCCAAGTACTAACCAGGGCCGACCCTGCTTAGCTTCCAAGCTCTGGTGAAATCATGGTAGCCTGGACCATTCAGGTCAGAACAGTTTTATAGCATACTATAACACCAAAAAAGTTATTATTATTATTTTTTAAATGTTAATATATGCTTTACCACTAGGTAGGCCTGCATTGTTTGTTTATTAATTTAAAACATTTCTATGCCACCTTTCCATCCAAATTGATTCCCCAAGGTGGGAAACATCAACCTATTAGCAAATAAATCACTAGCACAATGCTGAAGGAACACTGTGTCACATTTGTGTTGTTGGAGAGAGAGGAGATCTATTTGTTATCCAGAATAAGGTGGTCTGTTCCAATTGCAAACATTTGAATGCCGGCCCATGAAACAAGCCCCTTGCATATGGAAATTGAGTGTATCCAAGGAAAGGGTTATGCTCAACTTTCTCCGGTGTGGCAGATGGTGCATATTTTGTTATTGTTTTACCTTGGTGGGAGAATCCCGCAGTCAGAATTGGTACAATCTAGATTCTCTGACCACTTTATTCTGCACAACTGATGGTGTTGCACCTTTCTAAGGCTATTGTGGCCAGCGGTCTTAACCGTGCTTAGGATTGCACTGTCCATCTGCATCTCCACAGAACGGAGCCTGGTACAGATGCCCACCCCACGTAGAGATAGTGCACAGGGAGGGAGAGTGGGTGCAAGTGTGCCGTTGCTCAGTGGAAGAGCTTCTGCTTTGCATGCAGAAGGTCCCAGTTTCAATCCCTGACTTCTCACCCAAGGAGACTGGGCTGGGCCAATCGTTTCTGCTGGGGCCTGGGCTGGCTGATCAGGCACTGTGGCTTGGGCTGTTTTCTCTGCTGGGGCTTAGGTGGGGTGATTGTACAGGATCCACAGCTTGACCTGTTCTGCTGCTGGGGCTGGGGCCAGTTGCACAGGAGCTGCAGCTTGGCCCACCCCACCCTATCCTTTCCAGGGCTTTTCATCCCCCACATTTGTGCCAGCTGATGACATCAGCATAGTGTCGCCAGGTCCCTCCTGGCAACTGGCAGGAGATGCGGGGGGGAACTTACCTGGAGAAAGAGAAAGGTCCAGTCTTTGTCACTGATGTTGTGATGCCATTATGCTGCAATATCCATGAGGTGCTCTGGTATTTGAGCAAAAACTCTATGGTAAAACCCATCTCTACCATAGAGTTTTTTGCCCAAATACCAGAGGGTTGCCTGGATGTCACTGGTGTGATGATGTCACTTCCTGTGTGATGTCACTGATGAGGCCTGGACCTTTCTTTCTCCAGGTAAGTCCTCGTGCTGGCCAGCTGATTGGTGGCTGGGACTGGGGACTCCCACCTCCACCAGGGGGTCGGGCAACCCTCCATCAGCAGGAGAGATGGAGCATATTGGCTGCTCTGCTGGATTCTCTGCCAGCCTCTGAACTGTGACCCTGATCTCTGTCAACTGAAAAAGGTGCTGGTATGTCAAAGTGGTATGTACCAAGGAAGGAAGCAAGCAAGCAAGCAAGCAAGCTCTGGGCATTACAGCCAGCAGCTAGCAGCAACCAGCATATGCAAGACCACTACCTGGAAAAGGGTAATTAACATGTGGCATTCACAGCTGCAGGAAGAGATGGCAGCTACAAAGCTAGACAGCTTCAAGAGGGGATTGGATAAACATATGGAGCAGAGGTCTATCAGTGGCTATTAGCCACAAGTTATAAATGGCACACTACGTCTGGGGCAGTGGTGCTCTGTATTCTTGGTGCTTCAGGGACAACAGTGGGAGGGCTTCTGGAGTTCTAGCCCTGCTAGTGGACCTCCAGATGGCCCCTGGGTTTTGGCCACTGTGTGACCCAGAGTGTTGGACTGGATGGGCCATTGGCCTGATCCAACATGGCTTCTCTTGTGTTCTTAAATGGATCAGGAAGTGGGACAGGACAAGCATGTCACACTGCTCTGCTCTGGACTTTGCAGAAAAACTTTGTGAATAACTTCTTCCCAGACTTTGGGGTCTTCTCAGACGTGGACATGGAATAATGGGTTATTCTTTTTTAAAATATGTTTTTATTTTTAAATAAGATAGGGGTACGGAAAGAAAAAAAACAAGGAAGTGAGAATCTGATCAACAACACAATAAACATAAAGGGTTTAAAATACACATTTCATGTATAGGACATATTTGTAATATTAAAAAAAAATTCCTTTCAATCCTAATTGAAATTACATCAACAGATATTGAATAATCTTTATAATCTATATGAACTCATCATTAAAGCCCAAAAGTTGTTTAACATTAACATTATCAAATATTAAATATTTAAATTATTTTTGCATTGTTTTGGAATATTGATATATTTTAATAGTATAATTATCACAACTATAATAAAAAGTCACACAATACTTTTAAGAGTATTTCAGAAGGATATAGCAATAAGATAGATCTGTATATATATCAAAGACTGATCTTATAAACAAAATTATTTCAAAAAATATTTATAATTTTTATAGTACTAGCTATACTGAATATACTGAAAATCTTAATTATATTGATGCCTAAGAGCCATCATTGCATTGATAAATTCAAGAAACAGCTTTGCAGTAACCTCAAAAACAGATCAAAACAAATAAAAATCAAATCGTTTTTCATCTTTACCTATAATAAGCATAATAGTTTCCCCATTTCTTTCATATTCTTTGATCAAACTTTTGTTTATGTAATTTTTTAATTTGGCCATTGTGGCATATTCTGCCATTTTGTTTTTCTAATTTTCACAGATGGGTATTCTTCCGCTTTCCATTTAGTTGCCCATACTGTTCTGGCTGCAGTCAGCATGTATCTGAACAGTTCATGCTGTCTGGCAAAATTCTCAGCAGCATAGTCTCTCCTTTCATAGCAAAGTTGACTTTTAAAATTTGCTGTATCTCAACATTTGCCTTTCCAGATTCTTCTTGCCTTTTTTACATGTCCACCACATGTGACAGAAGGTGCCTTCTGCCTCTTTGTGTTTCCAGCAAGTTCCTATATAGTTCTTATACATTTTTAAAATATCTTTAGAAGTAATGTACTATCGATAAAACATCTTATACCAATTTTCTTAGTGCTTGATCCACAGTAAATTTTATATCATTCATCCATGAGTTTTCCTGTTGTTGAAATGTTATCTCTTGCCCAAAATTCTGCATTCATCCCAACTTACACATTTTAACTTGTTTGGTTTCTATATTATATTGAAGCAGAAGTTTGTAGACTTGTCCTAATAGGTGATCTTTCCGTTGGGTGATTATTTTTTAAAAAAATCAGTTAAGTATCTTATCTGACCTCTATAAGCGTAGGTGGCTTTTTTAAGTCTAGCAGTTAATTTTTATTTATTTACTCATTAGATTTATATCCCGCCCTCCCCGCATTAATTGGAGATATACCAGCCATTGTATTTTTGTTCCTTCTCCTTTAACACTTTGCCACAATTTAATTTCTCCTTGGGTTATTCTTGACAACTTCCACACTTAAAAAAAAAAAATGTATTATATTACCTTATTTTAAAGGTATACTTGAGCAGATTACTGGAGAGTCAATATATAAAAATCTGCTAAATATATAATAAGAGATATGTGCTCTTCCAGTCTGGGGACAGGATGCATATGTTCTCATGATAATGTATGTATCCCTCCTATTGAGATGAGATCTGTACCTGTCAGAGAAAATGTAAGTCAGATACTGGCCCCGGTCACACGCCAAATTTGTCACAGGAGAGCCACAAATGCTGGGTGGATTTTCCAGGTGCGATCATACCACAACATCTGGCAAGTGTGGTGAACCCATGGCCAACCCGTGGTGTGCCGCCAAAGCTGCGCAGTTGAAAAGTATCTCAATAAATGTACTAGCAAATGGTTTGCCACAGGCTGCCGATGGAATCGTTCTGTGTGATTGTGCCAGCATGTGGCTTTCCCCCTGGCTGTCCTCCTTGACGTGCATGTGCAGACAGATGAAACCATGGTGTGCCGCTGTCGCATCTGATCGCATTCTGGCGGGTCTAATTGTGCCGGTGCAAAGAGTCACACCTCCCCTTCGAGTTATCTGGCCCATGTGACCGGGGCCACTGTTCTTCTTTCATCCCTTCTCTGGATTGACTGAACACATTCTTTAGGTTGACTGTGTAACTGAAGGATCCTTCTACTTACTAGGCTGAATGCTTTAATCTGGGGGTCCTAAACCTTGTTGAGTCTGCTGGCACCTTTGGAAGTCTGATTCTGTGTGGCTGCCACAAAATGGCTACCACAGGAGATTCAGCCAGCCACAAAATGGCTGTCATGGCTCACTTTCAATCACACCATCAAGATCCTTGTGCTCTGTTGGCAGCTGCTGCCAGCGCAACGTCTTTAAAAATCAGCAGAGCTAATCAAATCTTCAGTGACCAATAACAAGCCTCATTGGGCAAAACACCTGGCCCTTTCCACTTCCTAAAAACACTTGGAGGCCACCAGAAAAGTGTCAGTAGACATCATGGTTCTCATGGGCACCACATTCTGGACTCCTACGGAGCTTGGACCAGAAGAAGGAATTCTCCGCAATCTTTCCCCTAATTAGGGCGAGGAAGTGAGATTGTATTTTACTACCTGCTTATTGGGTCTGCCACTTATCAATGCACATCCCTTTCGAATGGGACATACCCATGTAGAATCTAGATTTAGGTGTGTAGCCGTGTTGGTCTGAAGCAATGGAATAAATTTTGCCCCCAGGAGTATTCACAAGTCTTACCAAATGCTTTTTATCCAATCTCAGCTATACTTATCATCCAGTTACCTATGGGTCTTGACTCTTAAGTAGCCCTTCCTGGCAAGTAGCCCATCCACCCCCCACCATGTAAGTCTTGAGGAAATGTGTTTCAATGGCTGAGTTCAGACTGGCAATTTGCCCCGGTAGGGACCCTGGGCCAACGATGATTCAATCCTGGAGTAA
Source organism: Gekko gecko (assembly GCA_029375565.1). NCBI lineage: Eukaryota > Metazoa > Chordata > Lepidosauria > Squamata > Gekkonidae > Gekko > Gekko gecko. Next base: position 192,297,498 of record JAPDNY010000004.1, on the reverse strand, counting down.
ATGGGCCGTTCACACAGGCACATCTGCCTGGCGTCCCCCACCCGTAGCCAACCCATGCTGTTGCGCTTCACTGCCGGATTAAAAAAATACCTGATAAAAGCTGTAGCAAATCCGAAAGCCCGCATGTGTCGCGCGTTTTTCCGCTTCCGGGGAGTCTGAACGCGCAGCTGAAAAGCCGGGAGCAATCCGCGTTGGGCAGGAGGCAGCAGCGGTGTGACTGGCTGTGCTCCACTCCACTGCCCAATGCGGTGCCGGCGTTGCAGGGCAAAAAAAAAAAAATCGGCAAAATGCGCTTATGCACATATACACCCATACACCCACAGCCGAATTAATGGGGAAACGACGAATATAGCATGCCTCCGGCGCGGCAGTCTGAACGCTCCCACGCGCCTCTGTCCCGTATCTTCCGACAGAGGCCCCCGCTGTGTGAACGGGAAAACCCGGTATAGTTTAATCCGGGTTTTTTTTGCTACGACTGGCTACCGGAGCAAACTGCCAGTCTGTACTCAGCCAATGTATCAGAAGAAGTGTGCGTGCACACAAAAGCTTATATCCATGCAGAATCTGACATTCAAAAGCTTGCAAAGTTTTTCATGTGCCTAGTCCGTATGTTCAAAGGGAGAGATGTGGACAGGGCAGGAAAGTGCTACTGCATTTCCTCATAGGATAGTCATTTGGTCGGCAATACAAATTCTGGGTTTGCTACAGAACCTGCAGGAAAGATATCGTTCAGCCTGGGACCGTGTGTTTTTCATACAAGTTTTATTATTCGTTTTCGTTCTGCGAGTCTCTGAAGAAACACAAATAGGTATGGTATGATTTGTTCTCCATTCCTACCTTTGGCTAGTTTTCTCTCTCTTTTTTTTTTTGTAAAGAAAGCAAAAGCAGAGAAAATAGGCTTTGTTTCTAAGTTGCTTCGTTGTGAGTGCTCTGAAAGGCAAGATTGCATCGCTGCTCAGAAATGAAAGTAGATTCTCGCATCCAAAGAGGTAGGCAAGCATATTACGCCAGAGTACAATGATTAGTCTTACAGTTGCCGAAAGGCTCTTGTTCATTTTCACTGCAACAAACTAGCAAACTAACATAGTTATCCCTTCTGGAATTTGGCTTGACAGCCCAGCACCTGTAAATCATGGGCGCTTGCAGGGAGTGGGGTGGGGTGGTGGGACCTTTGCAAAAAGTGCTTTTCATGCTACAATGTCTCAAGGAATCCCCCAGATCTTTTTTTAATGTCCTGGCTTTTCCTTCTGCTGCTCAGAGGAAAGCGGTGGAAAGGCTGCAGCCTTAGGTGGGGAAATGCCTCCCATGGCCTGGTAAACAGAAACCGTATCTGGAATTGATCAAAATGCTCACTTAAAATTTGGTTGTTTTGAACCTGTCGTTTTCAGTGCAATCGACAATGCTCAGGTCAAACATAATTTCCATCTATCTTAATAATGGGAAATGATTGGGAGCATAACTTTAGAGTCTGTCTGTCTGTCTGTCTGTCTGTCTGTCTGTCTGTCTGTCTATCTATCTATCTATCTATCTATCTATCTATCTATCTATCATCTATCTATCATCTATCTATCTATCAATCAATCATCTATCTATCATCTATCTATCTATCATCTATCTATCTATCATCTATCTATCATCTATCATCTATCATCTATCATTAATCTATCTATCTATCTATCTATCTATCTATCTATCTATCTATCTATCTATCTATCTATCTATCTATCTACTACCTACTTATAAAGAACTGCCAGGCATTGCCTGGCAACTGGGTGGGTGGGTGGGTAGAGCAGCATACCAGAACAAAAAAGAAAAAGAAAAAGAAGGCCTCCGCTACTTACAGGAAGTTCTGACCATATGGTTCCTGGGGATTCCCAGAGCTACCTGGAAATGACAAGGGTCACTCTAGCAATTGCCAGAAACTCTGTGGTCAAAACTTCATGTAAGTAGCCGAGGCCTTCTTTTTTCTTTTATTTTTCCCAGCAAGACAGTCATCCCCCCCCCTTTGGCCCCAGTTTTTTTGCCTGTGGATCAGCTGAGCCTCAGTGGGCAAGGCCTGCAGTTGCCTGGAGGTCTCCCGTCATAAGTGGGCAATGGGGACCAACATGGTTTTCAAGCATTTGCTGATGAACACACATGAAACTGCTTTCTACTGAATCAGTCCGTCAGTCCATCTCCAGCAGATGTCTTTCACATCACCTACTGCCAGATCTTTTAACTGGAGATGCCAGGGATGGAACCTGGGACTTTCTGCAAGCCAAGCAGATGCTCTGCTACTGAGCCACAGCCCCTCCCTTATGCCTGAATAATCTAAATTTCAAATACAAGTCTTAATCATCCTTGTTCTGTACCCCCAGCAGTGATCTACTGCCACGGACTCTAGGGGCTGAACCTGTTGTTTCTTGTGGCATATTCCTTTGTTCTTTGTTACTGCAGTTTTGGAATGCTGTGATTCTGCAAGAGACACATCACCTTTCAGTCAACACGGTAGGCCAGTCACTGTTTTGTTTCGAGGAGTCTGGCCAAGAGAAACCCAAGGTTGGAAGCAGGTGTGTATTGATGCTTATTTTGTGATTTGCATATTTTAAATCATGCCCTGGTAATTCCATATAGGAGGGGTTTTTTCCCCCCACGGGGCTATTATGTACTGAGGAGCTGCGGTGGCTCAAGTGGTTAAGACGCTGAACTGCAGGCTGTGGAAGGTCAGTAGTTCAGCAGTTCGAGACCCTGGTGCCACATGACAGAATGAGCTCCCGTCCCCAGTTCCAGCTCCTGCAAACCTAGCAGTTCAAAAGCAAGAAATTGCAAGTAGATAAATAGGTACCACTTTGGTGGGAAGGTAACAGCATTCTGTGCGCCTTGGTGTTTAGTCATGCCGGCCACATGACCACGGAAACGTCTTTGGACAGCGCTGGCTCTTCTGCTTTGAAACGGAGATGAGCACCGCAAACCTGGAGTCAGATTCGACTGGCTTTTGAGCAAGGGAACCTTTACCTTTACTATTATGTACTGGGTCGCGAAGAGTCGGACTCGACTGTGCGACTGAACAACAACAACAACTGAGATTGAGGCAGCGTTCAAACAAGTGATTTCTTTATTCAGCTCAAAACACAACGAACAGCACACAGAACAATTTGCAGATGACACGAAGCTGGGTGGGATTGCTAACTCTGAAGAAGACAGAGTCAGGATTCAAAATGATCTAGATAGGCTGGAACAGTGGGCTGAGGCAAATAAAATGAATTTCAATAAAGATAAGTGCAAAGTCCTACACTTTAGTACAAAAAATCAAAGGCACAGATATAGAATGGGAGGGACTTGGCTTGGCAGCAGCACATGTGAAAGGGATCTAGGTGTTCTGGTTGATCACAAGCTAGACATGAGCCTGTAGTGTGATGTGACTGTGAAGAAAGCTAATGCAATCTTAGGATGTGTTAACAGAAGCATTGTGTCCAGATCACTGGAGGTGGTAGTTCTGCTCTATTCTGCTGTGGTCAGGCCTCACCTGGAGTACTGTGTCCAGTTTTGGGCACCACATTTTAGGAAAGATGTTGACAAGCTTGAGCGTGTCCAGAAGAGGGTGACCAGGATGGTGAGAGGGTTGAAATCCAAGTCTTACGAGGAAAGGCTGAAAGAGTTGGGTATGTTTAGCCTGGGAAAGAGAAGGCTTAGAGGGGACATGATTGCAGTCTTCAAGTATCTGAAGGGCTGTCATGTAGAAGATGGAGGAGATCTATTCTCTCTTGCTCCGGATTGCAAGACTAGATCTAATGGGTGGAAATTACAAGGGAGTCATTACCGGCTAAATATCAGGAGAAAGTTCCTAACTTTAAGAGTAGTTGAGCAGTGGAACAGACTGCCTTGGGAGGTGGTGGATGCTCCTTCCCTGGACATTTTCAAGCAGAGACTGGATGACCATCTTCTGGGTATGTTGTAGGTATGTAGGTATGTAGGGCTATCTTTCGGCTATGCTCCTGCAGAGTTCAGAGGGTTGGACTAGATGACCTGCAAGGTCCCTTCCAACTCTAACATTCTATGATTCTATGAACAATATACATTTTGAGCTAGGAAAACCACATCTCCTGAAACAATAACGTCAAATCATAAAACAGTGCTTGGGACCAATGAGAACTGTTCCCACCGAAAGTCAAGGTCTCTCTAGATTGGTCTGTTTGCAGCACTGACCAATCTGGTTGTGTATATTAGAATGTTGGACTTCTATAAAGCTGTGACCTAAACTCACATATAATAACACTGTAAACTGAGTACATGACAGGGGGGTTGGCCAATAAATATTCCCTGTTTAGAAACAGAAGTGTATTTTAGCTTCCTGGCCTGTGCATACCCCTGATACTGAAAGGAAGTAGTCTTTTGATAACGAGTTTGCTATTTTACCCTTTGGTCAGGAAACTGGACTAGAGAATACCCAGCACCCGTTCAGGCACAGGGACTCATGATCCTGACAACCACCAAGCCTGAGAGCTTCAGGGGTCTTCCCGAAGTTTCCAAATGGCCTTTGGCATGAGAACGCCGCTGCTGCTAACATAGACTAGGGAGCATTTAAGAGACTGTCTTGCTGCTCTATTTCCAGCTCTGGTGCTCCTTGAGAAGCCAAGAAGCCTGTAATTAAGGTCTCCCCATGCCAAAACGGCAATAAAGAAGCATAAACCACCACAGAGTATCCGTGAGAGAGTGACATTATAAAGATGATCCTGCTGGGAATATAGGCAATGATACAGGATTAGGGGTTGGTTAATGCCATTGGGACATTTTAAGAGATTTAGACAGCTGCTCAGGAAACTGCAAACACACCATCAGAGGCATTAACCCAATCCCTGTTACGCAGCTGAAGTCGGGGCCAATTCAAAGCAAGGGGGGAAAGAAGCAGAGAACATATTTCACTCTGAAAAACTTACTCTTGCTGGGGAAGTCTCAGGTGTCATGCCGCATTAAGCAGGTTTCTATGATGTTTGCAATACAAGGAATGTTAAAGTCATTCTCTACCCTGATGAGTTTCATCCGGATACTTCTCAAAGAACAGATCACTGTATTTACTTTGGCTGAGTTCAGACTGGCAGTTTGGCGCAGGAGTGAGTTGTGGCAAAAAAGCCCTGGAACAAACTGTTCTGGGTTTTCCTGGTCACACTGCGACGACTAATGGGGGAGCATACTGGGAGGAGGCACGAGGGAGCGTTCAGACTGCTGGCCCAGAGGCGTGGCTGTAAACAGCTTTTTCCTGGTAATTCGGCTATGTGCACATACGCACATATGCGCTTATGCGCTCATGCTCATAAGCGCATCAGGGTGATTTGGGGAGGATCTCATTGCACCAGCACCGCATTGGGCAGTAGAGCAGAGCACATCCAATCATAAGAACATAAGAGAAGCCAATGTTGAATCAGGCCAATGGCCCATTTAGTCCAACACTCTGTCACACAGTGGCCAAGAACACAGTGGCCAAGAACACAGTGCCATCAGGAGGTCCAGCAGTGGGGCCAGGACACCAGAAGCCCTCCAGAATCATATTGCTGCTGCCTCTCCAGGGCAATTAAGTGCATCTTGCGCAGAAACATCCAGTGGACATTATTACCACGGGTTGTTCCTGGCTTTTGGGGTTAGCATTCACCCTTCCCAGAAGCAGAATGAAGTGGGATAAATGCACTCTCTGGGATTTGCTACGACTTTCACCAGGTATCTTTCAAACGCGGGAGCAAAGCAGTACACAACGTGTTGACTACGGGTGGGGAACGCCAGGCAGATGTGCCTGTGTGAACGCCTCCTTTAATCTGGTTGTGAAATGTTACTGAAACATGCCTATCTTGGGGCAAACTGCCAGTCTGAACTCAGCCATTGTGTCTGCTTAGAAATGTTAGCTCCTGTAACAGTACTATTCTTCCCCAGTCCCTAGGGATGCCAGCCTCCAGGTGGGACTTGGGGACACCCTGGAATTACAGCTCATCTCTACACTACAGAGATCAGTTTGCTTGGGGAAAATGGATACTTTGCAGAGTGGACATGGCATTGTACCCCACTGAGGTCCCTGACCTTCCCCGGCTCCACCACCAAATCTCTTGGAGTTCCCCAACCTGGAGATGGCAACCCTAACCTTCCATTCCCCAATGGTGATCAGGGAGGATCTGGCAACCCAGTAACAAACATAAAATCCCTTGGACAGACAGGACTCATTCATTTATTTTCTGTGGGTTCACTTTGCCCCGTGTCCCGCTCCTCCTAAATTCCTTTAACTCGGAACATTTCTAAATTATTTCCAAAATTTCTGTGTATGACAAATTTCAGTTCCTTTGGCTCATTTGCACTGTTCCCTCCCCTCCTCCATGTTTCTAAAGTGCACACTGGTATTAATAAAACACTGCAGAAAATCAGCCTTTATGTGATCAGATATCTAATTTGGTGAGGCTCTTTTATCAGTGTGAAACCCTGTCCCGGCTCAATTATTATGTCATTAGAAAAAAAAAAAAAGATTCTGCATAACAGTTTCCTAGAGCTAGACACCACTCCAAATGATTTCTCCCTCACAGCTCCCTTACTGCCCAAGTGAATTTCCAGTGGGATAATAATTGTTCAAGTGGATGGAATCTGAGCCTGATAACTGAGATTTTAATTAATTAACTAATTTGAAACATTTCTGTGGTGCCTTCCCACCCAAATCAGGTTGCCAAGGCGGTGAACATATATGTATTAAAACTTTTTAAAACATCACCGAAAACGTATGTCGGCATATTGATATTGCTTCAGCTTTAGTGTTTGATGTGAAATCATGTTGACTGCATTGAATCCTTGGGGTATGTGGAGGTGTTGTTCCTGTACTCTCTGGGAGTGAAATGATTTTCAAGTCGATGGCATCGTTAAAATAAGAAAAAGAAAGCAAGGGACACCCACATCCCGTACTGGCAAGAACTCCACACACAAGCACTTTGTTTTCACAAATAATCTTTACTCACCTCGTTTCGTGTTATGGGTCATTTTGAATCGGGCTTGGGCTTTCCTATGCAATATACAGTTTGAATGTTGAAATAGTGACCGTATTGTTCTCCATTGGACTTTGGCTGAGGTCACACACACTAAATAATCCACTTTCAATGTACTTTTGAACCGGATTTCGCCAGTTCACACAGTAAAGATCCGGTTGGAAAGTGCACTGAAAGTGGATTGAAAGTGGATTATTTAGTGTGTGTGACCACAGCCTTTATATGATTGGAACTTTATTGGATTTTATGACTGGGACTTTCTAATATAATTTGTGAATCGTTCTTGTAATTTCCCATGGTGTTTCCATTTTGCCTTTGACCACCTAGGGATTGGCAACCCTAGTTTTGCACATAACTTGGGGGGATAATATAAAAGACCCTCTTTCGAGGCAACTGCATGCACCCAGGGTCATTGGCATGCACCCACTGAAATCAGTGTGCCTTATCCAGGGAAACTTAAGCATTCATGCTTAAAGCCTGCCATTCAACTCAATGGAACATAAAAGTGCTTAATTTAGGCTGGGCTGCAACCAGCGTTCTTACAAGTGTTGGATCACGGCCTGGGATAGCAACAGATTTGCTTATACCTATCATACAGACAACATAACAAATGATTTTTTTGTATAATGGAGACAATACAAATCTAGATTAAATCAGTTCTCATTTATCTCTGTTTCTCTCTCTCTTAATAAATATGTTGAACATTGGAGTTCCCCTCGCTTTTCTGAAGCGATCCTCATTTCCCTGCCAAAGCCGAATGTGAAAGACGGGTTTTGGTGAGAATGATGGTCACAGAACTATGAAGCTTTCAGAGGTTGCTCTTGTACAGCTCTTATTAGGACGCACGCCAGCTACTTAGCATTCCACCCCGCTACACGAAAACCATTAAACAATGAAAAGAAACAGGAAGAAGGATGCGTTCCAAACACTCGCGCGTGATCCCCTCACTCGCATATTGATTCCATGGCCCTTGTGTATTTGGCTTGCTACCTCTTTTCAGCGTGCGCTCTGAGACAATGAATCATGTTTCAGATTGTCAAGTGGAATCGGTTGTAACAAATGCAGAATTATATTATGAGCCATCAACATCTTACAGGGCATTTTTTTTAAGGAAAAAAAAAAACAGAAGCATATATTGAAAGGACACTAAGCAAAGACCCATGATCCCTGGACAGAGCGGGTTAATGATTCTGTGGGGCCTCGGGCAGAAAGTTCCCACTCCCTCCCCTCTTCTGCCAGTGACTGTAACCCCCCCCCCCGCGCCGTGCCCTTTGTTGAGGTTAACTGGTGTGGTTAGTCCAGTCGCCATCAGTTAGCAGAGTGCTTAAATAAAGCTACAAATGCAGAATTATCACTTCACCAGGTTACTCAGCTTACAAAGCTACACAGAGCCACGTTGCAAGTTCAGAAAAGAAATACTTCTCCCTTTCTTTGAGAAGTACACTTTGGATAGGAAAGAGCAGAGACTGCTGGGTTACTGACTTACGAGCTAAAGGATGGAGGCGGATGGCGAGAGGCCTGTCTGTCTCATGGTGCCAAGAGAGGACAGCGTGTCCCTCTCTTGGTGCGTGCTGGGAGACAGCAAGTCTTCATTCAGAGTGAGAGAGAAGAAGGAAAGGGAAATTTGGTCCTTGAGAATGCAGCCGGTGTTGCGTACTCAGGTCAGCCCGTACATGTGGTCAAGCAAACACGCGGTTGGGCAAAAGACCTGAGCTTTGCATCTAGAGGCAATGGCCTGAACGGATCCTAGTGCACACCTATCGGGAGGCTAGGACCCTAGGGGGACCTATGGGTTCAAGGGTGCAATGTAAATATCCAATTTATGCATGGGATAGAGCAGGTTGAGAAAGAAGTCCCTTTCTCCCTTTCTCACAATACAAAAACTCGTGGGCACTCCATGAAATTGCTGAGCAGTCAGGTTAGAACAGATAAAAGGAAGTCCTTCTTCACCCAAAGAGTGATTAACACATGGAATTCACTGCCACAGGAGGTGGTGGCAGCTACAAGCATGGACAGTTTCAAGAGGGAATTAGATAAACATATGGGGCAGAGGTCCATCAGTGGCTATTAGCCACAGGGTATAGATGGGGACTCTCAGTCTGGGGCAGGTGATGCACTCTATTCTTGGTGCTTGGGGGGGTGCAACAGTGGGAGGGCTTCTAGTGTCCTGGCCCCACTGCTGGACCTCCTGATGGCACGTGGTATATTTTGGCCTCTGTGTGACAGAGTGTTGGACTAGATGGGCCATTGGCCTGATTCAACATTGGCTTCTCTTATGTTCTTGTGTAATTGCGGGTGTGAGTGTGTGTTGGGAATATAAGCTGGCCTGCGAGCCGGCAAGGGCATCTCTCTTGCTCTTCTTCTGAAATAAAGTACTGAATTCATTCTGCCATGCATCGGTCTCAGTACTTTATAGTCTGCATATCAAAGAGGACAGTGGCAGAAGAGCAGATACGGGAAAAAAGGTCAGTGTGCCTATCTAGCTATCTAGTCTCTCTTGCCACTCAGTCTGGAGGTCTGAGGCAGGGGACATTACCTCTAGAACTTCCAACACCCTTCTTCCCGAACCCCTACCTGGATGCCTCCCACCTGACCGTGTGTCTGTACCCTGCCCACCTCTGAGCTCTCCCAGTGCCCATGCTCACCCCTGTTGTCATATTTCATTTCGTGACAGAAGGGAATGGAAGATGGGGTCAGGCAGCAACTTACAACTTGTCTAAGCAGTATCACACCTTCTTAAGCTCATCTGAGCCCTTTTTTTAAAAGCTAAGAATTAAAACAAAACAAAAAATCCCCAAGCCGAACTGTCCCTGGATAGCAGTGCAGGCAGCCCAGGCTAGCGTGATCTCATCAGATCTTGGAAGCTAAGCAGGAACATCCCTAGTTACTACTTGGATGGGAGACCACCAAGGAAGTCCAGTGTTGCTATACAGAGGCATGCAGTGGCAAACCAACTCTGAACATTTCTTGCTTTGAAAACTCTATGGGGTTGCCAAAAGTTGGCTTTGACCACAGCAAAAATAAATTATTGATTGATTAATTGATCAGATCTAGGGCTCTTTTTGTAGCAGGAACTCCTTTGCATATTAGTCCACATACTCCTAATGTAGCCAATCCTCCAAGAGCTTACAGTAGCCCCTGTACGAAGAGCTCTGTAAACTCTTGGAGGATTGACTACATTAGGGGTGTGTCGCCTAATACGCAAAGGAGTTCCTGCTACAAAAAGAGCCCTGATTAGATTTATATCCTGCTCCCTCTCCACTGAACGGGACTCAGGGCAGCTAACATAGGGTTGCCAAGTACTTACTGTATTTCAGTGGGGGGGACATAGTCCCCAGCCGGAACATTCCCCCTTGGGACACCCATGCCACACGATGCCATCGCCAGGGAGTGATGTCATGCGATGCTCTGGCAATGGGGCTGGAAACTCGATAGTACCATCGAGTTTCCAGCCCCATTGCCAGAGCGTCGCCTGCGTCACTTCCTGGTGATGGCATCATGCACCGTGTCCCCTGTCCCCCCCGGGAATGGTCCTGCCAAGAAGTATGTGTCCCCCACCGTATTACGGTAAGTTCTTGGGAAGCCTGAGCTAACATTTTTTAAAACACACTAATAAAAACAATACAAAGAAAACATAAATAATCTTTAAAATATAAAATGGTTAAAAATCTATCCATTATCAAGCATGGTAGGAGTCATGGATGGTGAAGACACAGCTGAAGTAGTACAGCAACACAGAGTTGTAAAGTCACAACATTATTGTTTTTTTTTTTAAAAAAAAGATTATGAGGAAGAAGAGATTGGATTTATACCCCACCCTTCACTACCCAAGGGAGTCTCAGAGTGGCTCACACTCTCCTTTCCCTTCCCACAACAGACACCCTGTGAGGGAGGTGGGGCTGAGAGAGCTCTGACAGAAACTGCTCTTTTTCAAGAACAGCTGTGCCAGAACTATGGCTTGCCTGAGGTCATCCAGCAGCTGCAAGTGGAGGAGTGGGGAATCAAACCCGGTTCTCCCAGCTTAGAGTCCATGCACTTAACCACTACACCAAATTGAAGCTAAGAGTTACATAACAGAGCATGTCCTTGGCTAACCAGAGAAAGGTGATTTGGTTCTAACAATACTATAAATCCTTTATTAATTTAATGCATCTAAACTAGAGTATACAATTCTAACTCTTGAGATGCTGCATGGGATAAGAATTTAATAATGTGTTAGGAAAACTGGGAAGAGAGAAAGGGATTTTAATCGGTGCTACAATCTGCAATTCTAAAGACATTTTCCTGGGAATTGGGCCCACTGAATGAAATGTTACTTAATTCTGAGTAGAACTAGTTAGGATCATTCCCGTTGTTGGTAAAATTGGAAATACTGAGGGGACACCTGTATGTGAACCACTTTTTCCATCCTAGAAATGCATTCCCTAAGGCCATGTCACCTGATGAGGCATGAGTACTGTGCAGCAAGGAAAAAGTACCCTGCACATGTGCAGAGTGTTTGCAGTCTTGACATTCAGGGGACTGATTATTCCAATCCAGTTACCTTTATTGGCATGTAACACTCGCAAACTCATATACAACAATAACAGCAACGACATAAAATAATACTACCAAAAAAAAAAAAAAAAAGATATAAAAGGAATTGCCGCACAAATATGCCAGCAACAGAAAACTGATCAATTAAATAAAGGGCAAATAGAAGTAGCACCAGAAAGAAATTTTGCAACAGTTTCTGTTATCTCAAAATTTGGATTATCAAGGAGAGTAAGGATCTTTAAACCATCAGAATACTCTTCTAATTGAGTCAAAATAGGGTTTAAGAATTCCAGACGTAGCGCATAATAGAAGGAGCACTGTAACAATACATGGGAGATGGTTTCTATATGAACATTTGCACATGGGCAACATCTATCAGAGAAGGGCATGCCCTGAAAGCGGCCAGATAATAAGGCCGAAGGAAGGACATTAAATCTGGCCATAGGAAGGGCTCTACAGAGTGTGGAGATATGAAGCTGATAGAGATAAGAGGCAACTTGGCCAACTTTATGGAATATTCCAGAATACAGAGGTGAACAGGTGGGACTGATTATTCTTAGTTCCAGTGTATTGCGATTGACTCAAAACATATATAGTAAACTTATTTTTCTGTAGTGAAAAGTGGTGGGATTTAGGACTGTTTGCCCTTTCAGCCCCGGGGGTTTCAGCAGTAAAATATGTCTCTCCCCCCATAGAGAGAAGTCTTGAGTTTAGATCTGCCCGATCATTATGTTTTTTTCAGTCCTTTAGCCTTAATCATGGGGGAGGTAAGGAAAAGGAAGGTTATTCCTTGGTGAGTGAAAAGTATCCTGTCCGTGCCCAGAAACATACTTTCACCCAGGCAAATTGTGGCAGCATAATGATTGCAAACAGATGCCAGGTTAACTGTAACACAGCATTCACTTATGCTCTGCTCCCTCCCTCCCTGTCAGGTCCTGCAGTAACCACTCTGTACACAATAGTCCTTAAGCAGGTTTATTGGCAAGGTATGGCTTCTGGTCAGGTGTACGCCTTTGCCAGAACTGGCAATTAATAGCATAGGAATGGGATTAGAGGTTTAGGGTACCTCCCTCAGGCATATGTCACAATCGGTCATCTAGGCTACTACAGGTCATGAAAGACAATACGACCTAACTAGCTGTATCTCAAGACTCCTGTCTCCCAAGGCCACGGATCTAGCTGGGACCTGTGAACCATGTGGGGGCAGCTTTGGGAAAGTTACCAATGGTGCCTCTACTTCACTCCATACATTCATTCACACACTCCCCCCGCCCCTTTGGAATGTCAGGGAGGACAGATAAGGTAATAAGCAGAGCTGGCAGATGGGCAAAGCAAGCAGGGGTTACAGAAGCGAGAGCAGGCCGTAACAGCATCCATACACAGTCATTAATCATGGCAGAGACAAGCATCACTCCTGGTAAGGTCCGAACCTGACACTCCCTCCCAGAGCCCCACCTAGTCCTGAGGCAAATTTCCCACTGAAAATAGAGGAATGTGAATCCCAAAACAGAGCAGAAATCCTACTCAGATTTACAGCACAAAATTCTCACTTGTCACTGCAGATAGTACAGAGGAGAGAAGAAACATAACAAAGAAGGAAAGGGCTCGGGGAGGAAAGATTATGGAAGCTTTTTTTATATAAGGATTACAATAAATCCAGTCTTTCACAGGGTTGCCAACCTCCAACCTCCAGGTGGAGCCCAGAGGTCTCCCAGAATTGCCACTGATTCCCAGACTAAGGGGATTGGCTCCTTTGGAGGAAATGTCTGTTTTGGAAGGTGGACTGGCATCCCTGAGGAGCCCCTTCTCTCCCCAACCTCTGTCCTCCCCAGGCCCCACCTCCAAACCTCAAGGAATTTCTGAACATGGAGTTGGCAACCCTAGCTACTGCCATCTTGTGGCTTCCTCTTCAATATTTCTTCCAAGCACTTTGGAGAAAACTTGTTTGTCAGCTTTACTTCATATCTCTAGAAGGAAAAAATGCCACAGAGAGAGAGAGAAAGAGAGAGGTGATATCTATTTATCTATTTATCTGTCTGTCTGTCTGTCTGTCTATCTATATATCGATCCATCGATCGATATCTGCTCAAACAGCTATAGCCTTGAGCAGAGAATAAAATAATAAAATAAAATAATGCCTTACTTGATATGTTAGATGATAGATTGACAGACGGAATTTCGAGAAGGGGCATGTGGTATTCCTAAGGTGGCATTGCCCACCCATACCCCATGTAACTATAGATCTATGTCTCCCACAGTTTTGTTTGACCTGTTGCAGGGAATTTCTCCTGTTTTTTCTTCTTGCTGCTGTGATGCTCTCCCTAATTGTTGGCTAGTCCGTCCTCTCATTTCCCATTCGGAAAGAAGAGGGGAGAAGAGACCAGAGAGAGGAAAAAAACAAAGAAATGATTAAGTGCCATTAACATCCAAATTATTCCTTTCTTCCTTTAGCTAGTAGAATACGCCTCTCCTCCTGTAGCACCCTGTACAGCAACCCTTTAAGTTGCTTTCAAAAGTAGAAAAATGGCTCTTTTCTTTGATCAGTGCAGACAGGAAAAAAATTCAAAAGTCAGTATTTTTAAGACCCGCTTGAGGAAAATAGACACAGGGAGGCTCGTGACACGCTCTCGCAAAATGCAACATGCAAAATTAGAACTGCTATTTTAAGACAGGTTTAAAAATGCAGCTTCATTAGCAACAGGTGGAACGAAACCCTCAGAAACAAATTGCCATCACTCTTCCTAGAGAATCAGGATAATTACCTCTGATTCATGGTTATGGCTGGATTCAATTAGCAGCTACCAGCCTGTTAAGGGAAGGGGAGTCAAACGTCGGGTTGGAAAAGGTCCATGAAAGTGACACCGCCGAGGGGGTGGGAGGAGAGAGAAAGAAAACTTTGATGGCTTTGAGTTGCTAGCAGTGCCCAAACCCAGGCGCTGTGCTTATAAGGAGTTTGCCGGTTGTTTGCTCAGCATTTCTTAGGACTGCTAACCTCCAAGTGGGGCCTGGGGATCTCCCAGAATTACAACTGCTCTCCAGACTACAGAGGTATGTTCCCTTGGAGGAAAGGGCTCCTTTAAAGGGCTCCAGTGAGGTCCCTCCTCTTCCCAAACCTCACCCTGCTTAGGCTCCACCCCCAAATCTCCAGGAATCTCCCAAGCCAGAATTAGCAACCCTAACATTCACCCTTGTGCTTAGCAGGGAAAGTAGTAATCAGACTGCTTGTGGCTGCAAAAGAAGAATGTTTGGTGTTTCTTCCGTTACAGAACTGTCTTGTTAGTGCAATTCCCAGACCCCTGTCTGGGATGGGAGATCCTCCACCCTAAGGCCCCTGCCCCCAGCCCCAATCAGCTTGCCGATGGAGCAAATTGCCAGCAGCAAACAGAGGCTTAGGCCTCTATCACCAGTGATGTGGTGTGCCCTGGAAGTGACTTCATCATATTGTCAGCAACACATAGATGTTCTGGTATTTGGACAAAAACTCTGTGGTAAAAATGGCTTCCACCATAATGCTGTTGCCCAAATATCAGAGTGTGGGGTTGTTTTTTCTTAGGCAGAGTAATTAACACAGCAATGGTGCACAACCTGATTAAAGAACAGATAAAAGAGTTATTTAGGAACTAACATACTTTATAGTAAAGAGGAGAGACGGAGGTGTCCCTGAGCAGCTCTGCAACCTCTGCCTGCAGCTCTTGCCGAACATGTTCCATCTCCATCTCTTCCAGACGACACCTTTCCATTTCTGCTCTCGTGACCATCAAGTGCTCAGGATCATCATGGAAGATTTCTGAAATCCAACAACGGTGCCTTTCCGATCACCACCACCAGCAGCTCATGGCCCCCAAGGAAGGGGTAGCCCAGTCTGGGGCTTTCCACCATCCCATCTCGAGCCATGGCTGTTTCCATTTCACATCCTTTCCCTTAGGCCCCTCTGTGGGGTGAGCAGGGCCCTCTTTGGGTTCAGGTGACTTCAGAGGAGATTTAGCTTCTCCTTCCTCACCTCTATTGCTCATCACGGTTGCAGTGCTACAGGTCGAGGGAAATGCAGTTCTAAAACCATGTTAGGTCTTGATTTGGTTGGCTGTTCTGACCTAGGGTTCAGTTGGGTACAGATTTCATCCCCACCAGTGTTCCCTCTAAGCTAAGTTAGTGTGAGCTTGCTCACAGTTTTTTAGCCTCTGGCTCACACATTTTTGTCTTCTCTCAGGAAGGAGGGCTCCAGTGCAGACTAATTTCTGCAGCAGCCAAATTGCTCGCTCACAACTTTAGTGTTAGTAGCTCACAAAGTAGAATTTTTGCTCGCAGGGCTCCACAGCTTGGGGGAGCATTTATCCCCACACCAGATTAACAGTGTGATTTTTTTTTTTTTTACAAGCGCATGAGAACTTTAGTGCGTGTTTTCAGTGACATTCCCACGTACTTCCATGGATTTTTGCTCTTCATAATACATGCATCTGGAATATACATATTATTAGTGTTATTATATTTCAGGGTATAGGATGGTTTTATGGTGAAAGAACATTTAAGACCTGTTTGTTCATTTTTTATAGCCCATTTTATTTCCAGTGCTCAGAGCAGGTTACCAGGCATGTTTCATAAACAGCAGAGATATCTTCCCCCAAAGAATATAAATTTTACACAGGTATACTAGAATATCTTCTGTCCTTTCCTTCTACTCATGCAAGCTCACCTTACAATAATAATAATAATAATAAAACAAACAAACCAGGATACCAGCAACCTTTCCCCCCCTCATTGTATTGCCAAATAGTGAGTCCCAATTAAACTGCGGCAGATTGTACAGCATATTGAGAAATAATGAGTGAAATGCAGAGGGAATATATATATCTACTGTATTTCTTTTCACTAGGTACGGTAAGGTTAACATTTGTCAAAATTTGAAAGTGGGGAGGGGGACAAGCTGTCAACGGTGGATGTTTTCAAAGCTGACATTTTAAAAGACCCCAGAATCCAATCAGAGAACTCTGGGCACAGGTGGTGAAGACCTGCACCCCTAATGGGTGGTGACTTCGAAGTCTCTACTGCAGCTGCTCCAGAAGCCGATGGGGAAAAGCTCTTTCCGATTGCACTCATCACTCTTGGTTTATTGGCTCTGAACCAGCCCTACAGTACTACTGCTTTTTTTCTTTAAAGGATCTTGAATTCATGGGACTTGTTTCCAAGTAAACCTGCACTAGATCAACCTCAATGAGGGCCTACTCATCTGAAACCCTCCATTTGTTGCTTCCCTCCCCTCACAAATGCAAGGATGGCTCCTAATGGTGGGAACCAAAGAGTGAAACTAGAGCACGTGTGCGTATATGTGGGGTGGTGTTCTAGTAGGGCTGCCAAGCCCCTGGGGGGGCAGAGGTTTGCCCACCCAAAGGCCCCCAACCCACTGGTCCAGATCCGGCTGGCAGGGGGAACCCCACCCCCTGAAGGGCCCAGATTGGGCCAACGTGGCTGGCGCAATGACGTCTCCCAGAAGTGACATCATTATGCTGGGCACATCAGCAGGCAATGCTTTAGCAAGCAGCCGGAAAACAATATGATACCATAGAGTTTTTGTGCTGATTGCTAGAACATTGCCCGGTGACATGCCCAGCATCCCGGCCTGGGACCAAATGTCCCGGCAAATGTCCCGGCAAATGTCCCGGCCTGGGACCAACTTTCTCCTGCTCTACAACATAAGTCACTTGGAAACCCTATGTTCTAGGGAACACTGAACAAGAAAGAGGAGCCTAGAAGCCCATTTATTTTAGTTGTCTTTATAAGAGATGCTGGGCATTCCTTTGTTACACAGGCCATTCTCCAGTTCCCTTAATCTGATAAAGTTCATACCAGCAAGTATTACACTGTAAGCCAGGCAATAAAAAATGCACACTAAATGATTCAGATGAAAGAATAGAGGGAATGCTTATTAAATTTGCAGGTGACACTAAATTGGGAGGGGTCGCAAATACAGTAGAAGACAGAGTCAGGATACAGGATGATCTTGATAAATGTAAAGTTCTGCATTTAGGTAGGAAAAATCAAATGCATAATTATAGGATGGGGGAGACTTGCCTTGGCAGTAGTATATGCAAAAAGGATGTAGGGGTCTTAGTAGACCATAAACTGAACATGAATCGGCACTGGGATGTGGTCGCTAAAAGGGCAAATGTGATTTTGGGCTGTATCAACAGAAATATAGTGTCCAGATCACACAAAGTGATGGGATCGCTTTACTCCGCTCTGGTTATACCTCATCTAGAGTATTGCCTTCAGTTTTGGGCACCACAATTTAAGAAGGATATTGACATATAGGCAAGCTGGAACGTGTCCAGAGGAGAGCAAAAAAGATGGTGAGGGCTCTGGAGACCAAGTCCTATGAGGAAAGGTTGAAGGAGCTGGGGATGTTTAGCCTGACGACGAGATGACTGAGAGCAGATCTGGTAACCATCTTCAAGTACTTGAAGGTCTGAGTTGTTTTCTGTCACCCCATAAGGTAGGACCAGAAAACATGGGCTGAAATTAAATCAAAAGGGTTTTCGGCTAAACATTAGGAAGAACTTCCTGACAGTTAGAGCACTTCCTCAGAAGAACAGGCTTCCTCGGGAGCCTTCACTGAAGGTTTTTAAAGAGAGGCTCGATGGCCAACCGACAGCAATGCTGGTTCTGTGAACATGGGCAGATCGTGAGAAGGGAGGGCAGGAAGGGTTGTTTTAAATAGTGGGGGTTCCATGGATGAGCCGGCTCAAGTCCGGTGATCAGCTCAATTTTATTTGTGATTCCGGCAAGAGCAAGACAAGACCCCAGAGCCACAGCTCTTGTTAAATAGCCTGCAATTGCCACACCCAAACACACCCCACTCCCAATGATAGGCTATTTACATATCATTACTACTAGACTGATTACTTCCAGAGTCCTGGCAGGCTATTGTTCTTGTGCTCCAAGCTCAGCCAGTCTGTGGTGTGACAAACCTGGAATGGTTCAGTCCAGGGCTTTTTTTGCAGAAAAAGCCCAGCAGGAACTCATTAGCATAATAGGCCACACCCAACACCAGGAACCCATTAGCATATTAGGCCACACCCATGACAGCACAGCTCATTAGCATATTAGGCCACACCCCCATGTTACCAGAAGTGTGGTCATCCAGCCACAGCCACCTTTTGCTTCTTATTCTGCTTACCTTGTTTGCTGTCAAAACCCAGGCTTTTTTTTGTAGCAGGAACTCCTTTCCCTGCTAGGCCACACACCCCTAATGTAGCCAATCCTAATGAATTTCTGATGATGGGTGTGGCCTATTATGCTAATGAGTTCCTGCTGGGTGTGGCCATCTCGGGAGCCAGCTGGAACTCCGTTCCTGTGCGTTCCTGCCCCAAAATAGCCCTGGTTCAGTCCCAATACACAACAGGTTGCATCAGTGCTTAGTTCTTTGTGGCCCTTTCTTTCATGCCCAGGGGAAATGCTGATTGCCACATTGGGGTCAGGAAGCAATTTTCTCTGGGCCAGTTCGGCCAGGGATCCCGGAGAGTCCCCCCCACCTCTTCTGGGCATACAGCAGGGGTCACTGGGAATGTGTGTGTGGTGGGGAAGTATTAGGGTATTTCCTGCATTGTGCAGGGGGTTGGACTAAGTGACCCTGGAGGTCCCTTCCAACTCTATGATTCTATGATTCAAGGGTCACAATCCCCGTTTCAAGTTTTACACTTTTCAGTTTCTCCTTGGTCATCTGGTAACAATGGGACTTACCCAAAGGTACCAGGTGGAGGATGCCCTGCCTCCCACTCCTATCCCCCGCCCCCAATGCTCTGAGCAGCGAATGGAGGAAAAACCAAAATTCTGTCTACAGTGTCACTTCACTGCTAGTTTTTTTTTAAAAGGAAGTGACATAGGGTAGCTCTAGGAATTGTGGGAAACTATGGTAAACCATAGAGTTTCTGGCTGCTTCCCATAGGTCAAGGTTTTACCATAGTGTTTCCAGTGACTCCTAGAGCTACCTGTGTCACTACTGTTTCTTTTTTTTTTACCAGAAATGATATGATGCTTCAACAGATATTGTCCCCCCCATATCCCTGCCCACAGCCCTCCTACTGGCTAACTTACTCCTGGGTAGACATGTCTGGGATTGCCCTGTAATCCTGTCTACCTTTTGATTTACTGTTTAGTCTTCAGGAGACAGAATAAAGCTTATCTTTTCGCCCCCTTTGTTGCTCTTTGTTAGCCTCCGCTTTCAGCTACGAGTTCTTTTTATGAATTTGGTAAGTTTATGAATATGGCGGCCTCTCTGCATCTGCACAAGGCGACTGTGTTTGTTTGTTTGTTTGTTTGCTGAAT
Source organism: Gekko gecko (assembly GCA_029375565.1). NCBI lineage: Eukaryota > Metazoa > Chordata > Lepidosauria > Squamata > Gekkonidae > Gekko > Gekko gecko. Next base: position 192,277,654 of record JAPDNY010000004.1, on the reverse strand, counting down.
CGTATCTGATGTGGTCAGTGTGAGCAGCTGCAAATGGCTTCCTCGTCTTTGTAAGAATTAAAATTCTATTTCTGTTATTGGTGTAATCCCACACACACAAACTACTGAATTTTTGCTTCTGAGTAATTGCTGCAGTGAGCCAGGCTCTCTGCATACGTAGACAATGAACAACTCAGGATTTTTTCCTCTCCGAAAATCAGCTTTGAAATGGGTTTCAGCTAGTTCTCTGTAATCACTGTGTTATCCGCAGAATGTTACAGTTAATGTGTGCTTTGCCATTTTGATGAGCAGTTCTGTCTTTTATAAGGCATTGTTTTGTTTTGGCCCATACATTGCGTTTTATCCATTTTTCTAGTATGTATCTGTTGATAATTACGAGCTAAAGTGTGGAATACAATCCTTGGTATACTTTATTGTTTTTTGCATTATGTCTGTAGTATGTGAGTGCTTTTGTTTTCTGCTGCTGTAGAGGTCAGTCTTGGAGGCCGCAGTGGCTTAGAGGTTAAGTCGCTGAGCTGCAGACTGGAAGGTCTGTAGTTCAGCAGTTCGAGACCCAAGTGCCGCATGACGGAGTGAGCTACTGTCTCTGGCCCCAGCTCCTGCCAACCTAGCAGTTCGAAAGCAAGAAATTGCAAGTAGATAAATAGGCTGTCCAGTTGCCATTTACCAATGGCAACCCCTTTCATGGGGCATTCCAGGCAAGAGACGAGCAGATGTGGTTTGCCATTGCCTCCTTCCACATAGCAAACCCAGTGCTTATTGGTGATCTCTCTTTTAAGCACTGACCATAGCTAAGTCTGCTTTGCTTCCAAGTTCTGACAAGCCCAGCCTAAACTGGGTTATTCAGGCACAGACCTCCATATTTAAAACAGGCCACCTTCATAAGAAGAGAACATGCCATCAGGTCGCAACCAATTCACGGCAACCCCTTCCATGGGGGGTTCCAGGCAAGAGGTGAGCAGAGATGATTTGCCATTACCTTTCTCTCTGTAGCAACCCCAGTGGTTCTTGGTAGTCTCCCATCTAAATACTGACTGTGGCCGGTTTCGGTTTCTGGCGTTGCGAATGGCGGCCGCGTCTCGGGACGATCCCGGAGGCGGCTAGCCCACACGCAGTCAGGGGGGTCTTCGCTATGCGAAAGACCCTAGTGAGCCTTAGGATAAGGCTCCGAACCGGGGCGCACTGGGGAGTAGCCTCTTTGCCGGCAGACAGCCGGGAAATTGAGGCTTTCTCCCCGCCCCAATCGGCCCCGCTGCGTTGTGCCCGTAATGGGACTTAGCAGCGCCACCGACTTCCAGGAGTGAGGAACAGCGATATGAACTAAAGCAAAAGAAGAAGCGGCGGTGAACCGTGAGTCGAAGGTCTTACTTTGAAGCGAAAACCCGAATCCTTTCCCCTCGAGCGAATGAGCGTTTGGGAGGAGGGGAATCCCCCCCCAGTGAGAAGCGGGACTTTTAAAAGAAAGCGAGGGGGTTATAAGGAAAGAAGGGTTGATGAAAATACCTTTGGGGTGCTACTGAAGCTTGAGTGTAAGCGGGTCTCCTGAGGGACGTGTCACGAACTTTTAAAAAGTAAACAAATAAAACAGATGTCGGCCATGAAGAAGGTCCCTTTTAAACCGGAAAAGAAGGGAGGCGGGACTTCCGGCCCGGGTAACCCCCCCAGAGCCTGCTGTCAGTCAACAGACAAGCGAGTTATTGCACCCTTTGCTGGTTCAAATACAGAAAATCAGCGAAACTTTAACTAGCATGGAAGGTGTCCTCAGCAGCCAACAAAAGCAACTGACAGAAACGTCTAAGAAGATGGAGGATATTGCGCAAAAATGCTTGGTCTCGACGGAAGACATCGGAAAAGTTAAGAAAAAGGTCAACAAACTAGAAAAACATCAAGATGAGCAAGAAAAAGAATTTTGATGCTTCAAATGGAGAAATCGAATCTGATGCTTCGTTTTCAGGGCATTAAAGAAGAAGATAATGAAGATCTCAGATCTATACTAGCAAATGCCTTGGCACCAGTAACTGGCAGGGATCAGCGTGAAATAAAAGAAGAGATGGATAAGGTCTATAGGGCCTATTCCACCTTTACAAAGAAAAATAACCTGCCAGCAGAAGTGGTGGTCAAGTTTGTTAAACAGAATACTAGAGATCAAATCTTGCGTGCAGTTTCAGCGGTGCCCTTGAAAATTGGAGAACAGATTATCAGAACTCTGAAAGATGTGCCATATGAAATTCGGATGAAGAGGAAAGCGTATAAAGGATTGACCAACTTTCTACAAAAGCACCAGATCACGTACAGATGGTCGTTCCCGGAAGGCCTAGTGTTCAAGTACAAGGATAAAAGAGAAAAGATTGACTCTATTTTCAAAGCACAAGAGTTTCTGAAGAGGCACGCCAGCTCAGAGGAAGATGCAGCTCTCGCAACTTGGACAAGTAGCGAAGATGACAGTGGCCCAGAGGAGGGAGGTGCCGGTGCGGGAGGTGGGAAAGCTAAAGAGGGCCCATCGTATAACCTGAGAGACACTAAAGGAAGACAACCAAAGAAATGATTGTTCATGAGACGTCTGAAAGGAGTTGATTAATAACTAACCCCAAAGGACACTACTAACCTGATTAACAGAGCTATTTTGGATTTTTGTTAATCTAAAAGAAGACTCTTCGACCGCGGTGACCGTCAAAAAATGTATCTATACTAACTTAATCTAACCCCCATTAACAGGATACTCACTCTGCCCTTTTCTTAGTCCCTCTATATACCCTACCTTTTTCTATATATAAAAAGAATAAATTTCTCTCCTTTTTAGGAGGGTTTTTGCAAAAAAAAAAAAAAAATACTGACTGTGGCCAACTCAGTTTAGCTTCCAAGTTCTGACAAGCTCAAATGAAACTGGGTTATTCAGGCACTGACCAGGCCATCTTGGGGACCCTAAGCTGGGTGAAAAGGGGACCTGCGCATACCAAGATATGAAGAAAAGGTAGACAGACCCTTTTCTGGATGTGAATTACGGTAACAGGTAAGATTCCCAAGGCTTCCCCTGTCTCTGGGGTAATTTGGAGAAGCTAGCCAGGAAAAGCATGGGGTTTCTAATCAGAAAAAGAATCTTCAAAGGGGTCAAAACATTCATAAGAACATAAGAGAAGCCAATGTTGGTTCAGGCCAATGGCCCATCCAGTCCAACACTCTGTGTCACACAGTGGCCAAAAAAAAAACCAGGTGCCATCAGGAGGTCCACCAGTGGGGCCAGGACACTAGAAGCCCTCCCACTGTTGCCCTCCCAAGTGCCAAGAATACAGAGCATCACTTGCCCCAGAGTCCCTATCTATTCCTTATGGCTAATAGCTACTGATGGATCTTTGCTCTGTATGTTTATCTAATTCCCTCTTGAAGCCGTCCATGCTTGTAGCTGCCACCACCTCCTGTGGTAGTGAATTCTATGTGTTAATCACTCTTTGGGTCCTATAACCTACCTTTCTACGAAGGGACTCAAGACAGCCTAAAAAACTTTTGTGGACCTTCAAAACCTATATGGACCTTCAAAACTTCAAAATAACCACCCCCAAAAAGAGAGAGCTGACAATATTACCCAGTAAAACCAAAATGGTAAAATATAGAGAAACAAAATCTCCACTAGTAGAATCTAGGAAAAACCCAATATGAACCAGGTAGCCCAGGGTAAAAACACAACTAGGAACTCAGTATTAAAACCATGAGAACATATGAGCACATGAAGCTGTCTTCTATTCTTGTGTTCCTCACCTGTAAGTTCCTGTTTGTTTGGAGGGGTTTTTCTGTGCTGCACATGTTTTGCTCCCTCTAGTGGTCTATTTGATATTACACCATGTTACGTCTGACATTTAAAACCTGCAGGTTCAATCTACAGGAAGATATGGCAGGCATAAACTGATATAGTATTGAATCGACCACTAGAGGGAGCAAAACACGTGCAGAATAGAAAAACAAACAAACCTAAAAGATACAGGAACTTACAGGTGAAGAAAATGAGAATGTAAAAAAGCTCAAAGATGGTTTCATATCCAGAGGACCAACTTGTCCTTTGGGGTTAGCAGATATCAGAATAGCATTTCTGTTGGGAGGGGTGGGGGAACAAGAGTAGGTAGGTGAACTTCTCATTCAGATATAATAACTTGGCCCTAGAGCCAGTCGGGTAAATTGCACATCAGAGTTAGCTTCGGAAGCTGTACTGTCACACAGGCTGCAGCATAATTCACTCGAATCGTCTCTGAGGTGTTTTGCCCAGTCATCCGCTGCAGTATCTCACAGATAAGGATTACAACACTCTGATGACAAGGGGGGATGTTTTTTTAAGGAAACCACACAGATATGGAACAATTGCTTTCAGTGTTACATTTTAACATAGCCCCTGGTGTCGAACCAATTTTCCGTACACAGTGATTTCTCAATGCTAGTTTCCTCCTCCTCTTAATTAATTGCCTTTTTACTATTATCATCTCTCAGAATGATCCCTTGCTAGTTGCGCTTTGGAAAATCCCAAAGACATTGTAAATAAATACGATAAACATAAGGCATACTCCATTTCTCTATTCCCCTTTCTCTTCTTCCATTTCTCTCTGTCTGGAATCCCACATAAAGAGTATGTATTTTTAGCATCCCAAGTCTCAGTAAACATCTGAACTCATTTTAATCTTTTATCTATTTTTAGCTAAGCGTTCCACTTCTGGGGTTGCTTTGGACTTAAACGTCTTTGTGTAGCGTGTGGTTACAGAAAGCAGAAATACTGTGATTGTGCACAGGGGAAATGGCATGAAGCCTTGGAGGAATTTGTCTGTGTCCCGAGGCTGACAGGCCCAAAAGAGCACTTTGCCAGGAGACTAACAGAAGCCTTCCCTATGAGGAAGGGCTGAAGAGTCGGGGACTTTTCAGTTTAGAAAAGCAATGACTAAGGGGGGACATGATAGAGGCTTATGAAATTATGTGTGGGGCGGAACGAATTGACGATGGGAACTTTTTCTCCCTCTCCCTAAATGCTAGAACTCGGGGGCATCTGATGAAGCTGATGGGCAGTAGGTTCAGGGCAGGCAAAAGGTTATGCTACTTTACACACTGAGTGATTAAAATGTGGAACTGGCTGCCAGAGGATGCAGTAACGGCCGGAGAGCATAGACAGCTTTAAAAAGGGATTAGACAGATTTATGGTAGATAGTTCTATCAGAAGTTATCAGCCATGATGGCTAAAGGGAACCTCTGAATCCCAGTGCCAGGAGGCAACGTCGGGGAAGGCCTCAGCCTCTAAGCCCTGTTGTTAGACCTCCAGAGGAACTGGCTGGCCACTATGTGAGACAACACCAGACCAGTGGATTAGATGGACCACTGGTTTGATCCAGAAGGACTCTTCTTGTGTTCTTGTGTTCTTTTTTCCAGTCATTATAATTTTGGCACTCAAACCATGCATAAGGGAAGATTGTACTACTTGTCATGTGTGTGGAAAGGACGATGCATGTATTTTGCAGCTTTAGTTGATGCAATCCAGTTTTATTGATTTATTGATTGATTGATTGATTGATTGTCCTTCTACCCCGGCCTCCCCTCAAATGGGCTCAGGGCAGCTCACAGTCAGGGGCACCATGTGCCCAAGCATATAAAAACAAGGTAAAACAATCATGTTACAATTAAAGTGCTCGGAATAATATTGTTCAATAGATCTTCCAATCAAATTTCAGACAGCATGCTACAGATATAACACTGAATCCCAAATCAGCGGTGTTCAGTCTCACGCACTACCATAGTTTGATCTCCATATAGGGCCAGCTGCTACCCCGATGTTACTGATAGTAATAGTTGGTGGTAGTGGTAGGCGGCTCCTAATTAAAAGCCCGGTGGAAGAGCTCCATCTTGCAGGCCCTGCAGAACTGTACAAGGTCCTGCAGGGCTCTGATCTTCTCTGGGAGCTCGTTCCACCAGGTAGGAGCCGCCACAGAAAAGGCCCTGGCCCTGGTTGCTGCAAGCCTGGCCTCTTTGGGGCCTGGAATCACTAAATCATATTGTGACCCCAACCATAGTGCTCTCTGGGGTATGTGTGGGGAAAGGCGGTCCCTCAGGTATTTCGGACCCTGGCCATATAGGGCTTTAAAGGTAAGTACCAGCATCTTGAAGCAAATTCGGTATGCTATTGGCAGCCAGTGCAGCACTTTCAGCACAGGCTGGATGTGCTCCCATCTCGGGAGACCCATCAAAAGCCTGGCCACAACATTCTGCACTAGCTGCAACTTCTGGACTTGCTACAGGGGCAGCCCCATGTAGAGAGTGTTACAGTAGTCTAATCTCAAGGTGACCATTGTGTGGATCACTGTAGCCAGGTCCTCGAGGTCTAGGAAGGGAACCAACTGCCTGATCAACCGAAGATGGTAAAAGGCCAACTTATCAGTGGATGCTACCTGGGCCTGCTTCTTCTGCATCTGCTTCTTCTTCCTCAAACACCCGAGCCAGACCCCTATACTCCTCCAGTATGGATTCAAGTTCTCCTTGGGCTAAACAGGCTCATTTTGGAAGGCCTGGTGGAGCCACCCCCTGCTCCAGTTTCCACTCATGGTCATTGCATTTGGGGTCTGGGAAGTGTAGCATGTCTGCGCTCCATTGAACATAGGGGTTGTAGTCTCACAGCCATGGGTTCCTCAGGACCCTGCAGAATTGGGGTTTATTACAAAAGCCCACTGCTCACAATGAGGTCCCATCCCCATGATCACTGGCACCATCTGGTATTTACACGCCTCCTGCATCGGGGAGCCGTCCATCTGGGTGAACAGTAAGGGCTCAGACAGGGTTTGTACCGGCACTCCCAACCCAGGAACTATTGCAGGACTTATCAAGTCTCTAGTGCACCCGGAGTCAATTAATGCCCTCACTCTCACTTGGGTGCCTAGTTCAGGGTTTAACACTGTTACAGTCACAAAGAATGGGGGGGGATAGTGCTCATCAATTTTGGTACCTGAAGCTTTTGGACCTGCTGGGTTGCACCTTTCAAAGCAGGTCCCAGCATTTTCCCTGCAGCTGAGAGGCATCATCTCCACTGGATGAAGCCCCATCAGGGCTCCCCACATGTTGAGTTGGAGACCTCTCATGTGCGTGGGACATGCTCTCCCGATCTTCAGCAGCCCATCAGAGCTGTGTTGTTCTCCTCCTTTCCCCTCCTGCAGGGTGAGGTTGGTGGGGCAGCTAGCTGCACAGTGGCCCAGCTCTCCACATCTTAGGCACAGCCCCTGTTTTATGTGTCAGTCTTGCAGGACATCTTGGGGCTCCCCCCTGGGGTTCTTGGGGTTGTCTTTGGCCATCTGGATCAGGGTGGCCCGGTTATCTGTCTCACAGGCATCTCTGATCCAACCACTGAGGGTCAAAGGATTTCTCTGGTTCAGATCTTCTCCAGGATGGCATGGTTCAGGCCCATCCAGTAATGCTCAATGAGGACTTCTTTGGGCCATCCTTGCACCTTAGCTGCATTCATCTTGAACTCATCAGAGAACTTGCACACCAACTGGTTCCCCTGGCGTAGTGCTCACAGCATGGTTCTGGTATGCTATTTTGCATAAATACATGTGCATATTGCAGAGCTCGGGGCCTTGGATATTGTGGAGGCCCACGAACCAGTTGGCCGCTCTCTCTCAAGCCCGAGCTGATGTGATCCACTCGGTGCTCGTCCAAGGTGAGGGTAGGTCCCCAGTCCTGTAGGAACTTGTGCACCTGCAGCAGGAAGAAAGCCAGCTTTTCTTGGTTGCTGTTGAAAGTGGCATCCAGCAGCTCATGGGGCCACTCGGGTCCTGGTGGTGGGGCAGCCAGCGCTGATGGACCAGGGGGGACTGCTGAAGGCCCTGGTCCAGGTGGTACCTGCCCTGGCAGAACTTGCCCAGAAGGTACTTGTACTGGAGGCACCTGTGCAGGGGTGCCTGCTTCTGCTGTCCACAATTGGGGTGTCCCCTTCCATCCGGGGCCCGACCCCACAACTCGTGTTGGATGGTTGTGGCAATGAGTCTGGGCAACTACAGCATCATCTCATGGAACTCTCACCTCAGCTCCTCCGTCTCCCAAGGAATTTCTTCCATGTTTCCAAGAGAAAGAGGATACTAAAGACTTCTTCCACCACTGGGAAGTAGGTTGGGTCTTCTTGGAAGGGACCACCATAGCCACTCCTGTAGGCATCTCGTAGTGCCTCTCATATATGATTCCCCTGGGATCCGGTGTCAGTGCTCAGCTCCCTTCGGGCCATGTGGGTATATGAGCCCATGAGTCCTTAGGCCTCACCCTGAGACCTTTGGGGTCATCAGGGGGGTAGCTGTGGTTTTCAGTTCTGTGTTATCACCAGTGGTTACCGGGTCATCCCCATTCTTCTCACCAGCCATTGCAGGGTGTAAGGTACAAGAACTTTATGGAGTTCTAACAATCTGTCAGAGCCACTGGAGAAATCAGTTCCCAATAACAGTCTTTCAGAAGAAGTAAAGTTTATTGAGACATTGATAGGATCCAGACTCGTAATGTTCTTTGTTAGAACTGAGGTCAAGCATGCAAAGCCAGCAATTATACCATAATCAAATAAGACATCAGTGGCTTTTGGCCAATTGCCTCTAAGCTAAAACCCCACCAAATAAATGCCTTAAGATTCCCAAGAGAAAGAGGATACTAAAGACAGTGCAGGTCTCAAGGTTACATGGCTACACCAGACACTAGACAGACAGTGGCCAGAAATGAAAGTATACACTCCAGTTCACACACACCCACCTCTCCATAACAACCAAGCTCCAGATGGGCACTTGCAACTGGCATTACATCAGATCTCAGAAGTGAAGTACAATCGGCTCTGATTAGTACTAGGATGGGAGTAGGAGGAGGAGTAGGAGGAGGAGGAGGAGATTGGATTTATACCTCGCCCTTCACTTGGACTCTCAGAGCAGCTTACAATCTTCTTCCCTTCCTCTCCCCACAACAGCCACCCTGTGAGGTAGGTGGGGCTGAGAGAGCTCTTTAAGAACTGCTCTTGAGAGAACAGCTCTCAGAGAACTTTGACTGACCCAAGGTCACCAACCAGCTGCATGTGATGGTGTGGGGAATCAAACCCAGTTCTCCAGATTAGAGTCCACCTCTTTTAACCACTACACCAAGGAAGTCAAGAGTTCATACAAAGAGGCAAGCAAAGACAAACTACCACTGTTGCTGTCTGCAGATACAACCCAAGAGATTCTTTTGGGGGGGCTGAATGTGTGAAATGGTCTTAACTGGCTTCCATTCAAAAAGTTCACCTTATGTTTCGGAGGAGAAAGTCATCTGTGTGGTGCTGATTCACCAAGGCTGCATTTTAATCAGCCTCCCTGTAAGTAATACATTCTTCTCTTGCCACCTCTATTTGATAAAATAATTTAACTTATTCTGAAGATTCCTTTGTCTGTCTCTCCCTTTCTGCCAAACTATCAATCTAAAACCAGAAATGAAATAGTATTAGATTTTCTTTGGCTTCCTCTGTGGCATGAAAATCAGCAATGGTACTTTCAGTAATGCAAAAGAAAGCAAGCGAGAGAAAGCGAGAAAGGGAAGGAAGGAAGGAAGGAAGGAAGGAAGGAAGGAAGGAAGGAAGGAAGGAAGGAAGGAAGGAAGGAAGGAAGGAAGGAAGGAAGGAAGGAAGGAAGGAAGGAAGGAAGGAAAAAGCTTTACTCAGCATAGTTTTAACATCAATGGTCTATCAACAAATGAAATTAAAAATTCAGATTAGATTTTACTTCTTAAAGCTATCATTTTGGAAACAGTTTCCGATGCCCCCTGTGAAAAACACACATTTCAACTTATTTGATTTTAAATTTGTATGTACTATGACCAATGATGCTCTTTCTCGGGTTGTTATTCCTTCAGCTTGAGATGGGGAGCACTGAAGCTGGGCCTCCAAGATGACCAGAGTGGATAGGAAGATCCATATGGGAATAGATGGTCCTTCAGGTACGCTGGCCCCAAGCCATGTAGGCCTTTAAAGACTAATACAAGCAACTTGGGCAACTGGAAGAAAATTGGGAGCCAGCACAGACATAGACATAATAAAACTGGAATGATATGGTCCCTTCAAACCACTCCAGTTCACATTCTGGCTGCAACAGTCTGTACCAACAGTAGCTTTCAGACAGTCTTCAAGGGCAGCCCCACATAGAACATATTGCAGTATCGGCATTTTCTCCTACAACAAGTATGTTTTCCCGGTCCTGTTTTTTGTGCCCCGGAAAAATTATCTCTGCCAGTGTTGCCTACCGTCAGAAGCTGGGGAACAAATAAGTGGTGCCATTGTTTGTTTAAAGTATACTGTTGGTCTGTTTGATTGAAAATATACTTTGTTTTAGCATGGATTTAAAAGCCCTTTCTACTGAGGTGGCCTTTTTTTTTGCTACGAACTTTCTTTTCAATGAATCCTATAATGTCATCAGAATCTCAAAACAAACAATTCCCCCTTCCCTGTCTTTATTTCCATATTTAGGCAAAGGAGACATACGATACACCTAACTTGTGTTTTTCAGTTAATTTCCCTTAATATGCCAAATCTGTTTAATTACAGTTTCTATAAATAATCTATACACAAGACTTTCTCTGAACAGAATACACTCTACCTTACGAACGTGGCACATTTTAATACTTAAAAGCATTAGAACAGATGTTAGGTGCCTGCTCAACTTGTTTTCAGTTTTCTTTTATTTATATGTTAATGAGAATTTAATTACTTCATGAATACTTAAACAACCTGAGGGGGCCTGATATCATTAGCTTGAACATGACAAGAACCACAAGTGACCACATGGGAAGACGAAAATTGCTTTTAGTTTACTTGAAGACAGAAAGATGAATTCATTTCACCCCCTGTTGTTTCTTACCTGACACGCACAATCGGAAAAAAAAAAATCACTGAGCACAGACTGAATTTCAGCTTCATACAAATGAAGGGATCAGAGGAAGATAAAGCCATAAATTCTTGGATATGCTTCACTTTCCTTTAATAACTAATCTAGAAATGTCTTATATTTTCTTCTTTTTTTTCCCAGGCAAAATTGCTTCTGTCATGTAATTTCCCTGTTAGTGTGTCCGAGTCTGCTGCATGGCTTAAATAATCTGGTTTTAAGTACTGTCAGAGAAATATCACTTACTTAATTTCCCCCCCTTTTAAAAAGGTAGATGATAGAAAAGGTATGTGCCAAGCGTGTTTTCAGTTTCTCTTTGGGTGTCAACTTTTCAACACACCCAACGCAGTCTAAGAGAAATCCAATATTAATACTATTTGCACAGATATTGGGGATAGGTAGAACTTCCTTCCAAAGTGTTGCTGTTTTCGTTTCGCTCAAACGTCTTCGTATATTCCTCAAAAGCAGGAAAATCCATACGGAACACGAAATTTCACTTTTTTTGGTGAAGTTCGGTGGGAACTTTATTTTATTTATTTATTTATGTGTTTCATTTTTATCCTGCCCTCCCTGCCAAGGCAGGCTCAGGGCAGCTGACATAAAATAGCAGTTAACTAAACAACAATATAAATATCAGCATAAAATACACATGGGGTTATTAAAAACAAATTTACATAATGATGGTGGTGCAGTAATAGTAAAGTGCATAATGTATCATACAGTGGTAGTTCCGCTATCGGCAGGCTCAGGCTGGAAATAATATTGGCACAGGGCATAGGTGGTATTCACCAATCCGATCTAATTTTATTACAGCAAGAGCCAATAAAACAATCCAATCTAATTTTATTACAGCAAGAGCCAGTAAAACAATACAGTTCTGATATAAGAAAGATTAAAAGAGTAATAACAGCAATAGTATAAAGAGAAAATTAATAAAATTAGTAAAATAAAATAATATTAATAAGAGAATCATACAATTTTTTCAGCTAAAATAAGTTTATTTTCCTAATAGCCAGAGTGCCAGTTTGGTGTAGTGGTTAAGTATGTGAACTCTAATCTGGGAGAGCCGGGTTTAATTCTCCACTCCTCCACTTGCACCTGCTGATGTGACCTTGGGTCAGTCACAAGCTCTGGCACAGCTGTTCCTGAAAGAGCAGTTTGTGTTAGGGTTCTCTCAGCCCCACCTACCTCAGAGGGTGTCTGCTGTGGGGAGGGGAAGGGAAAGGAGTTTGTAAGCCTCTCTGAGACGCCTTTGGGCAGTGAAGGGCAGGGTATAAATCCAATCTCCTCCTCCTCAATAGCTAAGTTTTTTGTTGTTGTTGTTTTGCTACAGCGTAAGTCACTGAGCTCTGGACATCTTCTAGGAGGAATTTGCAACAGTTCGTTACCTAAATGCCTGGTGGAAAAGCTCCATTTTCATGGCCCTGCAGAACTGTGATAGGTCCCGCAGGGCCCTGATCTCCTCCGGAAGCTCGTTCCACCAAGTTGGAGCTGCCACCAAGTCGATACCAGTCTGGCATCCTTAGGGCCAGGGAGGGCCAGAAGATTTTGTGACCCTGACTGTAGTGCTCTCTGTGGAATATGTGGGGAAAGGTGGTCCCCCAGGTAGGTGGTCCCCTGACCATAAAGGGCTTTAAAGGTAAGTACCAGCACCTTAAAGTGAATCTGGTATGCTATAGGTAGCCAGTGCAGTGCATTCAGCACAGGCCAGATGTGCTCCCATATGGGGGAGTCCCATCAACAACCTGGCCACTGTATTCTGCACCAGCTGAAGCTTACAGATTTGGGTCAAGGGCAGCCCCATGTAGAGAGTGTTGCAGTAGTCTAATCTTTTTTTTTTTAAAAAAATAAGATTTTTATTGGAATATATTCAAAATTTTTAAACATAATTTCCAATTCAAGTTATAGATTATATCCCTTCCCCCCTTCCCCCCAATAGGCTTCCAACACTGCTATTGCCAATAACAAAAAAACAATAAAAGTAATCAAGTTTAAACTTATAACAATCTATAAACCAGGTAACTCATGTTTTATATACAAAAATCTAACTTAATCAGATGTAACTTCTTTTTCAATAAGAATCAAGGTTATACATTTTCCCTTTCATTTTATGTTCAGTTTCCATATAGATTTTCAGGTCTTCCCATTCTTTTAAGTATTGTTCTGTCATTTGTCCGTTTAGTTTTTTAGTCATTTTGTCCATTTTAGCTAAAAATAGCAGTTTCCTTTACCAGTCCTGTACATCCGGTACTTTATCCGCTTTCCACTGTTGTGCAAAGGCCATTCTCGCCGACGTGATCATATACCATAATACTGTTCTTTTTTCTTGCTTAATTTTTTCCATTGTCAAACCTAAGAGAAGAAGTTCCGGACTTTTACTAATAGGGGTTTTCAATATTTTCTGCATCTCACAATGAACATTTGACCAGTATACTTTTGCTTTCTCACATGTCCACCACATATGATAAAAAGAACCCTCTGTTTCTTTTACATTTCCAACATTTGTTACTCAAGTTCTTATCCATACTTATATTGGCAATCTTTTTTGGCAATCTTTTTTGGTGTCATGTGTACAGTTCTGGTCACCACATCTCAAAAAGGATATTATAGCATTGGAAAAAGTGCAGGGAAGGGCAACTAGAATGATAAAAGGGTTGGAACACCTTCCCTATGAAGAAAGGTTAAAATGCTTGGGGCTCTTTAGCTTGGAGAAACGACGGCTGAGGGGTGACATGATCGAGGTTTATAAGATTATGAATGGGATTGAGCAGGTTGAGAAAGAAGTACTTTTCTCCCTTTCTCACAATACAAGAACTCGTGGGCACTCTATGAAATTGCTGAGCAGTCGGGTTAGAACAGATAAAAGGAAATACTTCTTCACCCAAAGAGTGATTAACATATGGAATTCACTGCCACAGGAGGTCGTGGCAGCTGCAAGCATGGACAGTTTCAAGAGGAAATTAGATAAACATATGGAGCAGAAGTCCACCAGTGGCTATTAGCCACAGGGTATAGAATGAGAACTCTCAGTCTGGGGCAGGTGATGCACTCTATTCTTGGTGCTGGAGGGGGCAGCAGTGGGAGGGCTTCTGGTGCCCTGGCCCCACTGCTGGACCTCCTGATGGCACCTGGTATATTTTGGCCGCTGTGTGACAGAGTGTTGGACTAGATGGGCCATTGGCCTGATTCAACATTGGCTTCTCTTATGTTCTTATGTTCTTACCACCTATAAAGCATCTTAAAACAATTTTCTTTTACGTTAACACAAGTTGATAGTCTAATCTTGAGGTGACTATAGCATGGATCACCGTTGCCAAGTTGCTGCATTCGAGGAAGGGAACCAACTGCCTAATCAGCCGAAGATGGTAAAAGGCTGACTTAGCAGTGGCTGCTACCTGGGCCTCCATCCTTTTTTTTTTTTTTTTTGGTAAATACATTTTATTATTGGATATATTTTCATGTTCATACAATTTAAACAAACCAATACATATCCATTTTCTTTCACCCTCTCCCCCCAAACAAGGCTTCCCGCAATGCTTCAACCCCATAATGACTCTCTATTTAGTTACATTTACTACTAAACTTATTTTCTTTTACTAATGGTAACAATTCAAAGGTCTAAATCTCTTTCAATTTCTCCTCAATAGCTGTCAAAACAAATCAAACCACGTTTGACATCCCAATTTTTCAACAAGTATTCTTGAAAGTCTTTCCAATCTTCGAAAAAGGTTTCGTCGTCTTCGTTGTTTAGTTTTCTTGTTATTTTGTCCATTTCTGCCATAAACAAAGTCTTTTTAATCCATTCCCATGTTTCAGTTATCTTATCTTGTTTCCAACATTGAGCAAAAGTCAATCTAGCTGCTATAATCAAGTACCATAATAATGTTCTCTTGATTACATTTACTTCTTCCATTTTAAGACCTAGCAATAACATCTGTGGGTCTTTCTTAAAAGTACATTTCAGAATTTTTTGTATCTCATTGTGGATCTCAGTCCAATAACATACTGCTTTATCACATGTCCACCACATATGGTAAAAAGACCCTTCATTTTTCTTACATTTCCAACATTTGTTAGACATACTTTCATTTATAATAGCAATTTTTTTGGGCATCATATACCATCTATACATCATTTTATAACAGTTCTCTTTAACATTTACACAAGTTGAAATTTTCATTGACTTTTTCCACAAATATTCCCAAGATGTCATAAGTATCTCGTTATTAATATTTACTGCCCGCTTTATCATTTGCTCTTTTACTATTTCATCCTCAGTATACCATTTCAATAAAACCTTATACAGTTTTGAAATCATTTTTTACCCTTTTCAATCCATACAGTTTCAATTTCAGTATAATTTTCTCTAAAACCATGTTCTCTTTTGTCTGTTTTAAATAAATCATAAATCTGTCTATACTTCAACCAATCATATTCAAATTCAACATCAATTCTATCTTTTAGTACAAAGTTTTTCCCTTCCAATTTTAAGAGACTTTTGTAGGGTAACCAATCTAAACCCTGGTTTCTTGAATATGGATTAATCACTTCTGCTGGTACTATCCAAAGTGGTCTTTCTTCTGAGAAGAATTTTCTATATCTCATCCAAGTCTCGAACAGTGATCGTCTTATGAAGTGGTGTTTGAAAAACTTATCCATTTTCACTTTTCCATACCATAAATATGCATGCCATCCAAACTTATTGTCATGACCTTCTAAAGCCAATAACTTTTTATTCTCAAGGTTAATCCACTGCTCCAGCCATGTTAAGCAGACGGCATCATAATACAGTTTTAGGTTTGGTAATTGTAGTCCTCCTCTTTCCTTTGCGTCACATAAAATTTTCATTTTAATCCTTGGCTTTCTTCCTGCCCATACAAACTTCGATAGTTCTTTCTGCCACGTATCCAGTATTTTCCTTTGTTTTAATATTGGAATAGTCTGAAATAAAAACATCAAACGCGGCAAAACATTCATTTTTACAGTTGCAATTCTTCCCAATAATGATAGATTCAAGGTATCCCATTTCTTCATATCTTGCTGGATCTTGTGCCAAACCTTTTCATAATTATTTTTAAACAAATCAATATTTTTCATAGTCAATTCAATTCCTAAATATTTGGTCTTTGTAACTACTTCACATTGGATTTTCTCCTGAAGTTCCATTTGTCTCTGCTTCGTCATATTTTTACACATCACTTTCGTTTTGCTTTTATTGACATAAAATCCCGCAACTGTTCCAAATTCTTCAATTTTTTCCATCAATTGTGGTATATTCTCAATTGGATCTTGAATCATAAACATTACATCATCTGCAAAAGCTCTATATTTATGCACAAAGCCTTTTACTTTAAGTCCTTCAATGCCATTGTCTTTTCTTATCTCTATCAATAATATTTCCAATATCCAGATAAACAGTAGGAGATAACGGGCAGCCTTGTCGTGTTCCCTTTTGAACTTGGAAAAAGTCTGTTCTTTCTTTGTTTATGTTCAAAGCTGCTTTCTGTTCTGAATATATTGCCACAATCATATTTAAAAAGGACTGTCCTATATCCATTTTTTCAATTACTTGCAACATGAACTCCCAATTTAAATTGTCAAAAGCTTTTCCGCATCTAAAAGAGGAATCCAACTTATTTTTCTGGATGTTTATCATAGTATTCAATAGCATCAATCACCACTCTCAGATTGTCTCTAATTTGTCTATTTGGTAGAAAACCAGCTTGTTCTTCCGCTATAACATCTTTCAGTAATTTCTTCAAATTCCAATATAATTCTCTATTTAGTAGAACATTCAGTTGATCCTGTAGAAAGTGGATCTCTTTAATAATTTTTTTCTTCCCTGGTCTTTTCTTCAGTTCCTTTTCTTTTTGTCGAATTTTTTCATGAAGGTCATTTTGTTGTTGCATCCTTTGCTTTTTATCTTTAGAGTTCAGAGAGATAAGCAAACCTCTCATTACCGCTTTGTATGTATCCCATACAACCTGTATATCAGTACCTTTGTCCAAATTCATTTCAAAAAATTTTTTCGTTTCTTTCTTTAAAGTCTCATTCATCAATTTTTGGTCCAATAAGTCCTCATTGATTCTCCAGTATAGTTGTTTTGATTTTTCTTTAGATGTCCAAAGTAAAGGATTATGATCTGAGTTATTTTTCGGTAAAATTTCAATTTTATGAGTTTTTAGCGCCATCTCCTCTGACATCCAAATCATATCAATTCTAGAAAAGGAACTATGTCTGTTGGAGTAAAATGTATAATCCTTTGTCTTAGGGTTCCACTTCCTCCAAACATCTTCTAGTTTCTCTTGCTTCATCAGCTGGAATTTTTTTTTTGGCAGTTTTCCAACCACCTCTCCGATTGCATTAGACTTTCTGTCCAATACGTTGTTGACCGTGCCATTGAAATCTCCTGCAAAGACAATTTGATCATAGTTTAGACAGTCCAACTCTCTTGTCAAATCATTGAAAAAGTCTCTTTTGCACCATTGGGTGCATATATGTTTACAAGCAATGTCCTTTTTCTGTACATCATTATTTCCACGCCAACGTATCTTCCTTCCTTATCTGAGAAGATTTGTTTAGGTTCCAAATCTTTAGAAATATATATCACTGTTCCTTTTTTCTTATTAATTGCTGATGAATGAAATTCTTCTCCCAATTTTTTATTAATCAGATATTTATTATCTTGTTTTCTAATATGTGTTTCTTGCAAACAAATTATGTTACATTTTTGTTTCTGTAGCCAATGATTCACTAATCTTCTTTTGTTTGGTGAATTTAGTCCATTTACATTCCAAGATAAAAATTTGTAATCCATCATTGTTTTGGATTAAATGTCTTTAAAATCATCAAAATTGCTCTCTTTGAATCTGAGCATATCTCCTTCTGTTTTGATTGTAACTCTCACTGAGTTGTATGAAAATGATAATCCATGTGGGATCTCCCATCTAAACCTGATGCTCAATTCTCTTAACCTGTCTGTTAATTTCTTAAATTTCTTTCTATCTTGTAAAATCATTCTCGGAATTTCTCTTAAAATTATTATTTTCTTTCCATTAATTTCCAACGGTTGTGTAAACTGCTTCTTGAAAATGTCTTCTTTCATTTTTGTAGTCACAAATTGAACAATCACATCTCTGGGTAATTTCTTTCTCTTGGCATAAGCTGAGTTTACTCTGTAGATTAGGTCAAAGTCTGACTCCAAATCTCCTTGATCTTCCCCTATATAAGTTGTCAGAGTATTAATTACTAAGGCCCGAATATCCTGATCTTCCTCCTCTTCAATTCCTCTCAATCTCAAATGGTTCTGAGTAGCTCTATATTCCATTATGGACTCCAGTCTTGTATTTTCTTGTAGGGATCTTTTAACTTTCTGATCCATTTCTTCTGATTTTGTCACCAGACTTTGAACCTCTTTTTTAACTTCTTCCGTATCTTTTTTTATCCCTGCCACTTCTGTTAGTACCAGTTCTTTCAACTCTTCCATATTTTTTTTCTGTACTTGAACTTGCACTTGCTCTATTTGCTCCAGTTGTATTTGTAGCTGTTGTTGCAACTGTGATTCTATTTGCTTTCCCAAAGTCTGCACCACTTCTGTCATCCTTTTCTCCATCGCCTCCATGGCAGCCTGCCATTCTTTTTTTCTTTTGCGGTCATTCTTGGACTTGGTGATGAGGCAGCCCTTGGTCTTGGTCTCAAATCCGTCTTGGAGGCAAATTCAAAACTAATCAGTCCTTATATTATCAATCTTAAAGTCCAATCACCACCTTTATAACTTTTTCCGGTACTTTTTCAGTTCAAAAATCACTTTTTAAAATTTAGTCCTCCTCAAAATGGCGGGCGCAATTTCTCTATGGTTTTCTGGCTAGAGTAGGCTTCTTCGAAACTTCCTGTTTAGCTGTCCGTCACTGTAATCCAACTTCCAGTGTTACACTCTAAAACGTCCATCTACATCCGGCAAAGCAACTTCGAAAACATCCACTCTAGCCTACTTCCTGTACCATAGAATCACAGTCAGTTTCATTTCTGCTACGCAAAGTTTAGTCTTAGCTGACAACAGGAATGCAAAACAAAGTCACTTTTCCGCCGTTTTCTCTGAAGGAAAGCTTTCTTTTTACTTTTAAATCAAGTGGATTAGTTCTTTAAAGCTTTTTACGCTTATCCGTACGTTTAGATTTTGCCTTCTTCTTCAAACCGGTAAGCAAATGTTCAATTGTTACCTTACTTGTAATCTCGGGGTTTCGCAGTGCTTCTTCTGTAAACGATGTTAATCTTGATGTTAAAGAGGTCGGTAGATGACGGATTTATGCTGAATTCTCAGCCCAGCTGGTATCTGTAGAGCTGACTTGCAACTGCCCTCTTCGCGGAAGGAGATCAAGGTGTAAACAAGCTTCCTCCGAAGCTTATCCACACCGATCTCAACTCCCTCTCAGGCTTGGCTGCTTGCTTGCCACTCCCCCACCTGGGGAGTGCTGCGCTGGGCCAGGTAAAGCCCAGACTGTCGTCAGATACCGCTGTTCACCTTTCCCAAATCGCAAAGTGCGTCAATTCACCATTTTAACTCCGACCGGAAGCCCCCTGGGCCTCCATCCTTAGAGAGGCATCCAGGAGCACTCCCAAGTTCCTTACCTCCGGCGCTGGCAGCGGAGGTGCCCCATTGAAAGACAGGAGTGAGATCCCTAACCCTGCATTGCCCCAACTTAGGGACAGGAACTCCGTCTTCTTTGGATTCAATTTCAGTTGGCTCAGTCTAAGCCAACCAGCCATGGCTTGCAACACCAAATCCAGTTCTCCCAGGCTGGAGTCTGACTGATCACCCAACAACAGATAGAGCTGGGTGTCATCCGCACTTATCAGTTTTCCCCACTTCATAGAAAGTTTCTTCTCCAGGACATCCTATGAGAAGGTCTCAGAGATATGCAGAGTGTATACATGACTGTCCCAGAGAAAGCCTATTAGTCTTCTTCCTTCCTTAAGACAAGGAAGGAAACTTTCAAATTTGCCTTGATGTTTCACTCTGATTGAGATTCTATACCAGCTTTAGTTTGAACTGAACCCTGCAGATGACTTCCATGTCTTTAATACATCTCCATGCATATTCTTGGATATCATGCCAAACCAAAGACAGTACAGTTCACAGTTAACAAACCAGGTACCATAGCAGATTTTAAAATCCCAGTTTAACACCAATCAACAGATCAGTTTGTTGGGCAACTGGATTCAGTTTTAACTCCAAACAAGAGTCTAATCAAGCTATGGTTTAAGCTGTGGCTTATCTTGAATGCCGCCAGCTGTATGGATATTCTGCACCATCTGCTTCTTAAGGGTCAAGAAATAAAGTTTCTGACATATGGGGAGTACTTGTGCATCCAGATTTGGAGTATTAATAAAAAAACCCACTAACTGCAAAACATATTAGGTACTTGTATCTTTCAATGCATTGAAGTTAATGGGGTTAGCAGGGTGTAACTCTGTTTAGGACAGCATATAAAAAGAAACTGAAACTGGAACACCTTTGAAGCTATTTCCCATAGATTTTAGGGTTAAGTCTATCATGCTTCCATAAAAATGAGTGAAGACTTTTTTGGTCTGGTTTGACATTCCCTCACTAACGCTCATTGGTCTTCCTCCCTGGTTGGATTGTTATGTGTTTCCTGATGTTTTACTGAATTTGTTAAAATATTTTTTATATACTTTTATTTTAGATCCTCTGTGAATGTCTCAAATGTTTAAATGCTGAGATGTCTTAATGTTTTGATGACCACCATCTTGGGGAGCCTATTTAAATGGAAAGGAAGCATAGAAATGTTTCGAGTAAATGAATGAATTAATGAATGAGTGAGTGAGTCAAGCTCCCCTAGGCTGGAGGTGAATAAATGAATGAATGAATGAATGAGTAGACAGACAGCAAGATTTTCAACCATTTTCTACAGGCACTCATGCTATGAAAATGGACTGCTTCTTTCAATAAAAAAGGTAAAGGTAAAGGTTCCCTTGCTTGAAAGCCAGTCGAATCTGACTCTAGGGTTGTGGTGCTCATCTCCATTTCAAAGCCGAAGAGCCAGCGCTGTCCGAAGATGTTTCCATGGCCATGTGCCTGGCATGACTAAACACCAAGGCGCATGGAATGCTGTTACCTTCCCACCAAAGTGGTACCTATTTATCTACTTGCAATTTTTGCTTTTGAACTGCTAGGTTGGCAGGTGCTGGGCCCAGAGACGGGAACTCACTCCATCATGCGGCACTCTCGGGTCTCGAACTGCTGAACTACTGACCTTCCACAGCCTGCAGTTCAGCGTCTTAACCACTTGAGCCACTGCAGCTCCTTTTTCTTTCAATAAACACTGTCACATATCCGGAGTGATGTCAGGAGGACGGCGGAAGAGAATATTCAAAATCCTTCGCATAATTCGGCAAATTTCAGAGTGGTAGTTGTGTTTGTTTGTTGCAAGAAAGAACCTTGTGGCATCTTAAAGATGAACAGACTGAGTGTGACATAAATATTTGCAAGCTATAGACCTCTTCATTAGAGGCTGACAAAGTGGTCTCTGGCCATGAAAGTTTATGCCACCATAAATCTGTTCGTCTTTAAGGTGCTAGTAGATTTTCTGCTGTTTACTGCACAACTCAAGGATCAATCCTCTGAATAACGACCAAGAGGAAATGGAAGAGACAACCTGCTGGACAGTCTGATATTCAGGCCCATTATGCACACACATCTTACTGCAGATTTTCAGAGCAGTAAGCCTTTAATCTTGACTTCGGATTCTGTGCCCTCCTTATGCCCCATTCTTTCCCCTCCAGTGTGTTTATTCTGCAGCTACAATTAAACACACACACACACACACACTTTTCTAAATTGGGGTTAAATGTCACTTGTGACATGTGGAGGGTGGTGCCCAAAGGTTTAAAAAAAAAAAAAAAAAATTACACAATTGCCCTGTTGCACCTGTGTATTAGTGTCCAGCAAGCACCTTCCATTTAAATCCTTGTGGTTGAGATTTTGTGCATGCATTTTCATTTTAGTACACTGAATGAAAGGGAATGAAGGCAAAAGGGGAAAACTTGATGTTGAATTGACAAGACTTTTTTTTTTTTTTTTGAAACTGACAAGCAGCTGTGAACCTCCATTTTCCACATTGTGGAGCACCAGGGGATTTTCTGCAGCACTATCGGCCACTGTGAAAAATGGGAAAGAGTTACATGATCTCATAATATGAGGGAACCTGTTGAGTGTACAGAATGCATGGTAAAACCCATTGACACTGGCATCGCAAGCTGTGATTGTTGGCAACAAGTGTGTGCGCACGCACGCCTGTGCAAAGTTGGCAGCAACTCCACCACATTTTGCACAGGGCTGCAATTTGTATGGGGGAGGAGTCCTCTGGCATAAGTCCTGGAGAGCTTTTTTAGTCTTGTGCCACTAAATTGAAAAAAAAAAAATGAGGGGGGTTTTCTCCCATGTCTTAGCACAGTTGCATAGTAACACTAATTTTCTGCCCTTCCTGGCAAATTTGCATGGTTTTCTCTTTGTGATTTTATGATTTGATCCTGCACACTGGCCATGATCTTGCCAGTTTTTTAAAGCCTCTCTTGTGCCAATTGCACTCTTTCCTCCAAATGGATTGATCTGAAGTGATTCTTAATTTTGGCGGTTTGCAGAAGGTCCATGTGGCTCAGCTGCCATTTTAACGTTAGGCTTCCAGAGACTGCCAAAATGATCTCCCCTCACAAACACACTTTGTTCATTAAAGGGGAAAATGTTTTCAAAGCTTTAGGCTTCCCATCCCAGTGTCTCTCTCTCTGTATATCTTATGTCAATTTAATTCTGGGCTGACGATCCCCCCTCTTTATTTTGTTTGCATGCAGCATTGAATTTTTTTTTTTTTTGGCACTGGGGATGCTGCTGTTGGCCTCTTCTCCAGTCCCCCTTTCAAGTCAATACCAGCAGAGGATAAAACCTAGTGCAGCTCCTTTTAACCCCCCCACCATTTTTTTTTTTAAAAAATTCTAAAATAGACTGGGCATTGTTCACTTGCCCTGAAGCAAATCTTTGCAATGTAAAGCCTAGAAATCTAGGGACAGGAAGGGGAAAATAACCCTAAAATTTTGTCCCTTGCAGTGGAGACACAATAAATTAGCATGTAGAATAAACTGTTTGTATAAAGGACCATCTAGTCACAGCTGACTTATGGTTACCCCCCCCCCCAAGAGGCTTTCAAGGCAAGTAAGAAGTAGAGGTGGTTTGCCAATGCCTTCCTCTGCAGAGTCTTCCCTGGTGGTCTGAGGTCTCCCATCCAAGGACCAACCTTGCTTAACTTCCAAGAGATGACAAGATTGGATGATACCATGCTGCCTTCCCTCCCTGTAGATTAAACTAGGCCATATTACTAGCTAATGTGTATCATTATTAACCTCCTTGTGAGTAGCAGCCCTAATAGCCCAGACTAGCCTCATCTCTTCAGAGCTTGGAAGCTAAGCAGGGCTGATCATGGTCAGTACTTGGATGGGAGACCACCAAGGGGCTTCTGTGCAGAGGATGGCAATAGCAAACTGCCTCTGCTCATCTCTTGCCTTGAAAAACTCTATGAAATGGAACTTCACGGGGGTCACCATCAGTGTTCCCTCTAAGGTGAGTTAGTGTGAGCTAGCTCACAGTTTTTTAGCCTCCAGCTCACACATTTTTCTCTTAGCTCAGGAAGGACGGCTCCAGAGCAAGCTAATTTATGCAGTAGCCAAATTCTTTGCTCACAACTTTAATGTCAGTAGCTCACCAAGTAGAATTTTTGCTCACAAGACTCCACAGCTTAGAGGGAGCATTGGTCACTATGAGTTGATTTCTGAGAAGTTTCTGCTGGTTGCCAGCATTTGGAAAACCCTACCCCAACTCAGTCAGTATCTTTATACAGCCTGACTACTCCCTCAAGTATAGTTATTGTGGGAGATTTTCCAACCACCTGTGTACCGTGCAATAACCATTGATTCAATAATATCCAATACCAGATGTCCATATCAAGGGCACAAAATTATTGACATATGGTAAAAATTATGCTTTCGATGGGTACTCAATACACAGTTGAGCTATCTCCTGAATTGTGTTTTTTTTTGTTAAATTATGCTGAATTGTGTCTAAGAAATATCATATTCCTATTCTTTATATCATTACTGCCACCAGAAGAGAATTTGTACTCTGGAAGAAAAAGAAAATAGGCAGAGACTTCATGGAGAAAGCTTAATCCTTTTATTTACATGTTCACTTGTCAGAACTGTTGAAAAACAGAGATGTTTCTTGGTTCAAAAGGAAATGGAAGAGTACTATCAAGTGGATGAACGATTGTAGTTACAATAAAAAAGTCAAATGTTACTTTGGGGAGGGTTTGAGGGGGGTTTGTCAGAATCGGGCTCTGTTGATCGTCATAGTGACACAGGTTTTCCTTTGTAGCCTCCCTTCACTTCTCGTAGCCCCGGGTACCAAGCGGGGTTGTCCCAATGCTCGGAATTCTGGATCAGCACTTGCTTCTTTGACTTGTTTCCTCTGGATTTGTGTGTTTTCCTTTTGGCATCGAGTGCAGGCTCATCGGTCCCCGAACTGCCGTTGGGCCCTTACTGTCATCTCCATCTCTGTTCCCCATAGTGGTGGTAGGGGACTGAGTCGAAGAAATGGGAGTCTGAACAAACTGTCAGACCCTTGAGTTAATCCAGTCTCAGTCCAATAGTCTTTTATAAAAGCTTTATTAGAAACAGAGATCTGGATGTGCACAAGAGAGATCTCTTGTTCAGACTAAAGAACAGATCAAGGGTTAGGTATTGTATAGGCAATAGGGCAGTATCCCACAATGCAATGGTCATGCAGTGGACATGCATTCTCTTCTCCTCTTTCACTCCCCCCTTCATACTACTCAGCACTATAAAAGTTTATAATTCAGCAACGGATGTTTCTCCAAGGATGAAAGGCTCATTTTGGGACTCGTTCTCATGGGAAAGTTGTTGCTAACCTACCCCTTCACACACACACAGATATTTAGCATTCACACCTGTTCCTCCCATCCCCCAGAATTTTATGGCAGAGAGGGCTAGAAACCAAATGGTCGGGAAGGCTTTGAAGTGAAGGGAGGCTACAAAGGAAAACCTGTGTCACTATGACAATCAACAGACCCCGATTCTGACAGGGGTCAAACCCATTCCTCCACACACCTATTAAGAAAAATAGCATTTAAGGCACTAAATTCTCTCTGTATAACAGTATTCTGTGTTTTTTTTTCTTTCTGCATTTGTTTGTTATGTGCTTGTGTAAGTTTGTGGTATATTCAGAACCCTGGTTATATTTCTAAAAGCCCATTGCTGCTGTGACTGACCACCAGCATCTGAGGTGGTAGCTGACTAATGTTTTTATTTTGTGGCTTTTCCGTCTGACAGTTCTTGAAAAGTCAAGATGTGTATCTTTGCTGAGAGGAAAATAGCCATCGGCACAAACAAGGAACATAGTCCATTCATTATGGAATGAAAAAAAGCCTTCTGGGGTCTTCCTTCTGTAAGCCTGCCATGGAAAGTTGGCCTCAGCCAATATTTACCTTCTCCATTTCTCTAGCACGCTACCAGTTGAGAGGCCAATGGCTGCCTTGATTCTGCTTTTAGAGTTGGTTAAAGCCCCATATCCCTTCCACAGTGGAAGTTGTGACCTAGGAAGTTACGCAGGTCAGTTGGCAATGTTGTTCCATGACCAAGTTTTATTACCAGTGCACCGTTCATCTATGTGTGTCGCAGCTTTTGGATCAGCCCCTGTAAAAGCCAAAGGTGATCCAAGAAGACAAAATGACGATTTATTTTTTCAAACCCAGACATCCAACAGCAGTTCAGAAGAATATCAAAAAGTATGCGAGGAGTAACAGCATAGTTATTGCTTTGTGAGATAATCCATTAGTCTCTTGTATGCATTCAGATTGACGACAGATGAAACTTTTTTTTCATTTATTAACTTTGCCATTAGTATTTCAGGCACTTCATTACGTGTTCCCACTCAACAGTGTCTCGGTGGATCCCAATTCCCTGAAAGAATAATTGGTAATTCATATGACTTGGAGAGAGCAAGTGGGACGGAGAGGCAGAACTCATTCTCTAAGGTGAGAGGCGTGGGGTTCAAGCCAAGCTTAGAAGCCCCACTCCCTACATAGGACCTTGTTGCATATGGAGCTGTTGTGTATGACCTGCTGCTAGGAAGAACAGTATTCTGCACTCTCTTCTTGATTATGTTCACTTGTTCTCAGTCTTAACGAGCCCACGAAGAGCATGGTAAGGGCCATCTAGTGATGGCCACAAGAACAGACAGCTTTAAAAGGGAATTAGATTAATGGAGGACCATGGGGACTAAAGGGAACCTCCACATTCAGAGGCAGTTAACCTCTGAATCCCAGTGTCAGGAGACAACCTGAGGGGAAGGCCTTGGCCTCTGTGCCCTGTTGTTGGCCCTCCAGAGAAAATGGTTGGCTACTGTGTGAGACGGAATGCTGGATAGATGGAGCACTGCTCTGATCCAGCAGAACTCTTCTTATGTTCTTATTTATTGGCTGAAAGAGACCCGCGATGTTCCGAAATGTTTGCAAGAGAAGCAGAAAGGGCCCGGGTAGCCCGGGCCCGCCATTTGCGGGGACAGGCGGGGACGGAGAGGCCGGCCAGAAGTGGGGCGGAGGGGGGGGCCGGGGGCGTGGTGGGAAAAGACGCACCCCCCCTTTCCCTAGCCAATGGGGGTCAGCAGGGTGGTCGGGGAGGGAGAGGCATTAAAAGCAGCAGGGAAGCCGCTCCCCCTCCCCACTCGACCACGAGGCGAGCCCAGTTCGAATGTCCACTCTGCGACAATATTCACTGTGTGACTCTGTACCGGTAACTCTCTAACACCCTCAGCTACCTCGCAGGGTTGTTGTTAGGACAAAACAGGGAAGGAAGAACATGTATCAGAAGAGAATTGATATTTTGATCTGGTCTGGAAATGCCAGGCTGCTTACACAGCCGTGTTTTCAATGGAGGTAGCATCATATTAACTTCTTTCTTGTTATTTGTTTGCCCTGATAATCAAGGAGTTAATTAATTACTAGAGTGACTTGAAAGTGAGGAAAATCTCTGGCTTACATCTCTCTTTCATCTTAGTGGGAATGAGCCTGTAACTAATAACATTCTGTCTTGAATACATAGAGACAGTCGAAGTTGACAATTAGCAGCAAGTGCATGGTGATCTGAGAGTGACCCAAGGTACAGTTTCAAAGGCAAGGCTAAGAAACAGACATCATATGTGGAGTCTATGACCCTGGGTGTACAAGAGTGAACTGAATCTCAGGATAATATCCACAACCTCACATATCTCTAGCCACGTATTTAGCGGATCACTACATATTGAGTTCACTTACTCATGTTCCATTTTGGGTTGTCCAGTGGACTAACGGCTTCATATTCACAGAAGAAGAAGAAGAAGAGGAGGAGGAGGAGGAGGAGGAGGAGGAGGAGGAGGAGGAGGAGGAGGAGGAGGAGATTGGATTTATACCTCACCCTTCACTTGGAATCTCAGAGCGGCTTTCAAACTCCTTTCCTTTCTCTTCCCCACAACAGACACCCTGTGAGGTAGGTGGGGCTGAGAGAGCTCTTTCAAGAACTGTTTCAGGAACAGCTCTTACAGAACTATGGCTTGCCCAAGATCATCCAGCAGCTGCAAGTGGAGGAGTGGGGAATCAAACCTGGTTCTCCTAGATTAGAGTCCCTGCGCTTAACCTCTACACCAAACTGGTTCACACAGACCTGAGGCATGTGAAGTCTGATCCTGTGGATGTCTACTTAGAAGTACATCGTATCACATTGAATGGGTTTTACGCCTGACTAATGATACAGAGGCTAGTTATCTCACTTTTCCTTGGCTACCCCTCCCAAGTGGCATGGAGTTGCACCCTTAGATCCATGCATGACAAATGCAGTTTCAAAACAGGTTCTGCCCCTTTAAGCGGCACGCTCACGAGCTGCATTTCCATTTACAGCCAACAAACAGGCCTTAATCCAATTTACAATAGATGAAAAAAGAGCGAGATCCAAACAAAGACCAAGATCCCATTCCTCTCATTTCTCTCCCGCAGCTGGGACTTTCGTGAGTCTGGAGCTGTTAATTTTCCACCCACCAAAGAACAATGCCTCAAGTGTAAACAATGTGTAACATTCGACTTGGGCTCCGCGATTCCATAAATCATAGATGAAGATCAGAATCCCCCACACATTTGTCTGAAAGAGGCGCTCTTCTAGAGAGGCAATCAAGGAGTTTTACGAAATAATATTTTCCCCAAACATCACGGAAAGTATTGTTGAAAAAGTGGTGTTACATATTTTAAGTAAATACGTTGCTGCGTTTGGGACATAAATTATTGCTTGTAGTATGCCACTGACCCTTTTCCTATAATTGTCCCTGTGGAAATATAGCAATAAAATCTCAAAATTCCTTAAGTTTCTCTTAAGTCATAATTCAGGCTCTTGGTTTTCATATATCTTGCTGAAGCACTTTGGGTGTTTACATCTAAGTACCATGGGGTATTCCTTTATCATTGTGCAATAAATCATGTTTTCCAATTTTTTTTTTTTTGTTTACCTCTTGAAAACACTATGCTTTTGCTGTTCTTTCTTTTGTTTGGGAAAATATTACTTCTGTTACTCATTATTCAAAGGAAAGAAGGAGACTGAGCGGGCAAAGAGATAGTTACAGGTGAAAATACAGCGTACGATAAAAGGTCACACAATAAAGGCGCCTGAAATATTACCAAACTTCTAGGATAGCATTAATTCCAAAGGAAATTAGGAAAAGAAATATGCTCCTTCCTTCTTGTAATGCAACTCACATTGTCCTTAGAGATACACCAATAAATCCAGGGTAAGTTCCAGAAACATAGATACATATTGCCGTCTGCTATCGAAACCTCCTTCCTCAACCCATTACTGATTTAAGGGGGAGAACGCATGAACACACACAAACACTTGAAGGGGCCTTATACTCAGTCAGATCCTTAGTTCATCAAAATCAGTATTGTTTACTCAGGCTGATTTCCCACTACCGTTGCCTCGGTGTTGCGCCGCCATTTGCCCCGACACTATTGGTCAATTTCACACCCGAAGCCGCGGGGCTGCATTTTGACCCGCGGCTTCACCCGATTTCCTCCGCAGTTTCGTAATCCTGTTTTTTGAGGATTACAAAACTGTGAAGGAAATCGGGCAAAGCTGCGGGTCAAATGCAGCCCAGCGGCTTCGGGTGTGAAATTGACCAATAGTGTCGGGGCAAGCGGTGGCGCAACACCGAGGCAGCTGTAGTGGGAAATCAGCCTCAGACTGGCAGCAGCTTTCTGGGGTCTCAGGTTGAGGTCTTTCATGTCAAAAGCCCAAGTCCTTTTAACTGGAGATGCTGAGGATTGAACCAGGGACCTTCTGCATGCAAAGCAGGGGCTCTGCCACTGTGCCACAACCCCTCCCCAACTGCAAGGCCCTCTGTGTCAACATCATGACTTCACTGGCAACCCTCCAAGGCCACTGTTGCCTCTCCTTTATGAGTTCTAGATTACTGCATGTGACAGGCTAAGCTCCACCTATCCCTAAGAGATGACCAAATGGGAGTTGATGGAATGTTAGTGAGATGTTGGCAGTTATGAGACATTCATTCAGTTAGAAACAGAACTGGCTGAGGGAAGATTCTATGTCAGAGATGCTTTAAGCTGGCCCTGCACTGGGCAGGGGGTTGGACTGGATGGCCTGTATGGCCCCTTCCAGCAATATGATTCTATGATTCTAAGAAGCAGTATGCTTGAGCCAACATGTGCCAGAACAGCAGCCTACCATTGGGTGCGTTCATATGGACAGCTAATCCCACCATTATGCTGGCTCAAATTTGATCCAGATCTTTTTAATCTGTCCTCGCATGCTCAGACATCCCCTGTGGGAATTGCCTTACCACGTGCTGCTTCCACTGTGGATTGTCTAGATGGCATCCACTGAAGGAGGTGCACATGGTGTGGTTTTTTTTTTTAACTTTTTGCACATGTGTATAGGCGTGACTGCATGTCCTTGTAGATCCGAGGCACTTGCAGGGATGGATTAAAGGAGTCCTGACCACCCCCCTTGCCATTGAGATCATGCTCAATGGAGGGACTATTTTGCATGTTAGAAGACTCATCCTCCGTCCAGGTCCCATCCCATTAACCAATTATCCTTAAAGTGACAGGTCATTCATAAACACTAAATTCTTTGTGGAGCTGAATTGAAGTTCTGCAGCCTCATTTTTAAATGTGTTTAAGCGCATATTGGGTAGTGATTTTTTAAAAATCACGCCCGCTCGGGATGGTCTGATGTCAGACCACCCCAACGGGAGTATTGCATGCTGGTGGCACAATCAGAAGGGTGAAAGTCTGCTGTTGTCCTGTCAGGCCCAGAAAACTCCAGATTTAAAGTTATATTTTTTAAGTCCCGTTACGAGGAGCAGCAAAACAGGATGTCTACAGAACAGGGATGTTTCCCAGATGTTTGTGTCTGGTCGTTCCGCTTAAATCCACCAGGAAATCATGCATGTCGCAGATCTAAAGAGCCATCTGATCGGGACCATTGACTAGGATAAATTCAACTTAAATCAAATGCCTGAACAGAGCTACGGTTCAAAAGTTCAACTGTGGAGAAACTTTGGAATTGTCTACCTGGACGTAATAAAAGTTAACTCCTTTTTTGTTTAACCCTGTTGGCTGGATGTGCACTGTCTCAGGGAAAGAAGCTAATGCACACACCAACCAAGATCTTGATTTGTTGCATTAATATATGAATAAATGTTAGCAGTGTGTGACTGCTGTAGCATTTGGGTCCCATCCCCAATAGGTCTGTGAAGTGCCTGGGTGAGTGGTGGTTGTTTAAGGGGACTGACCTACCCTATCTGGTGGTGTCTCTGTGAGTGAGGGGACGGACCTGGTGTGTGAAATGATCAGGGCTCTCTACAGATTTTTTAAAAAGAGGCAAGTTGGGTGGCAAACTGGGACTTCCTGATCAACCTATATATCCTGTTCCTGAGAGAGTAAAGGAAGGTCACACCTCTTGCTGAAGAACTGGCTTCTGCTTTAGCCTTTGCCAACCAATCTATGTCCTAGTGAGAAGGAGGGTCCCAATCAGAGAATTACTACCCATGTTATTATTACAGAATTATGAATGCATAGATTAGCAATATGGGATTGAGCTGTAGTCCCTCTTCTAAATTGCCAGGGCTCAATCTAAGTCTTTGTTTGCCACCTTGTTCCATCCTCCCGTGTATTGTATAGTAATAAAGGAAGTGTGCCTCTAATCTTGTTCTGGATGCTTTGCCATCACCTCTAAGTAAATGCAGCCACCCCCTTCCCACTTTCAGGATTGGAGGTGAGGCTTGTGAATTACCATGTGGGCTTTAGATCCAGAGGGCATCCATTCATTTAATGCACCTGAGATATAGGACTTCAGTGAGTAGTGGGACTTCACATTCTTATATCTCCTCAGGGTTTTTTTTTCCCCCATAGTGCCCATCGAGGCCATGGACACTGGGGTATTTTTTTAAAACTGTCCCAAGAGACAGACTTTTATTAAATATTCCAACAAGACAGTCACACAACAATACAACAACACAACAAAACAATACAACGCAATACATACATAACACAACACCACACAAAACATCTTTTTTAAAAAGAGTCACAGGTGCATACTTCCTTGATCTCATATTTTACTGATTCTTGGCAAAGCAGATCCAAGGCTTTGCCAAGTGTCACTGATGTCTTCAAATGACAATTTTTTGAGGCTCCTGGAAGCAATTCAGGGATCTCTAGAAAAGTTCACCCAAAGATCTGGCAAGATTCTCTCATATGACAATGAATTCCTATTTGAAATAATCTTTATGCCTGGAGTTCTGTCTCTTAACGTTCTCAGGTTTTGATGAAAAAAGCCACCCGACCAAACTCTCAGCCATAGAGACAGAACCGGTCTCAAATGAGATGCAGCTGGAGGAGTCTCCGTGTCCTCAACTTGAACACTTACTGGATATGTCTTGTGCTTCAAGAAGTGGAATACTCTCAGTGCAATATGTTTCTGTGGAAACGTCATGTACCTGATTCATACCGTTATCACACATTACCAGAAGACTTGAGTGACGTTTGACATCACTTGAGTTATAAAGAGGTGTGCTGGGGACTTTCTGGTGAACATGATGGAGTTCTACCAACGTAGGCAATCACCTGGTGTCCATGGGGCCACCTCCTATTCAGGCCTGCTTTATAGGATTTAACATGGCTTCTATTATAAAATACATATGTTATATCATTAGTGGGACTTTGGTGATCTTCAAAAATCAAGATGATAAGGTTGCTAAGCATGACAACCGCTCTTGGACAGGACTTCGCTAAAAAGAAGCTAAAATAATACTTCTGTCACCAAAAAGCAGACTCTTGTTTCTTATTTAAGGATTAAAGGAAACTTCTCTCATATCAGTGTGGACACAAGAACCCCCATTAAGTTTAATGAGAGAAACACACATGAATCAAACAGATAATCCACCCTTCAAATAAGGAGAGATGACAGATTTTATTAATCTTCTTATATCGGCGAGAGATCAGTTTCAAGACTTCAGGAGAAGAATCAATTTCATTTGAAAGTAAGAGATGCAAGAGAAAAAATTACTCTAATTGGCCGGTTGATCTGTGGGGGAACCTCTAGGCCACATGCTAATTAGCTCCCATAGAGAGATTGACATTTGTCGGATACACTGTGGGAAGATGAGACCACAGATATGGTTTTGATTTAAAAGGCCATGCATTTTATTAATGAGCAGCTGCCTATGGCATCCAGCTCTAAATTGCCTGGTGTCAGAGCTCAGGTGGTCCAGGGAAGACACTTTCTTGGGGAAGTTGCCACTGGAAACAATTTCTCTTATCTCACAACAGAGTTGTGCTTTCCAAATAGTGTTCCAGCTCAGGAACCCCTGTGGATGCCCAGAAGGCTTCCCAAGAAGACTCCCCCTCCCTCACCATTTCCAAACTATTCCTGGATATACAGGTGCAGAGGACATTGGGTGCATTAAGAACATAAGAGAAGCCAATGTTGGGTCAGGCCAATGGCCCATCCAGTCCAATACTCTGTCACACAGTGGATAAAAATACCAGGTGCCACCAGGAAGTCGATCAATGGGGTCAGAACACTAGAAGCCCTCCCACTGTCCCCCCCAAACACCAAGAATACAGTGCATCACTTGCCCCAGACTGAGAGTTCCTATCTTTACCTTGTGGCTAATAGCCAATGATGGACCTCTGCTCCACATGTTTATCTAATTCGCTCTTGAATCCATCCATGCTTGTAGCTGCCACCACCTCCAGTTCCATGTGTTAATCTCTCTTTGGGTGAAGAAGTACTTCCTTTTATCCATTCTAATCTGATTGCTCAGAAATTTCATTGAGTGCCCATGAGTTCTCGGGTTCTCAAACATATTCTCAGACCATGAAGAGCAATAGCTAGAGCTGAGTGATTTGGCTGGAGCTGAGTAATTTGGCCAGTGTGACACAGGATCGGGCTGGTTTTCCTGCCATGGCACCCAAATAAAGGCTTAAATGGCCTGATGAGGAAGGTGCCACCACATTGTAGGAACTTGTCTCACTCCCATCCATTACTGGCAAAGAATGCAATGAACCATCCCCAATGAACAACTGAGCAATCCCGAATGAACATTGCCTCTTGGATCCATGACACTACCAGCCAAGTCTTGAGCTGAACCTACTGGGTAGGAATACAGGAGGAACAAATGGGTATGCCTTTCTTGGGGTCACCTGAACTAGCCCAGTCACAGGAACTGAATCTGGACCTCAGAAAATGATCCAGAATCCATTGTTCCTTACGAAGAATTTCCAGTTCACCTAGAGATGGTGGACATAATAATTTTTGCTCTTGCAGATAAGTATCCTGAACAGGCAGCAGATCTATGAACTGTATTAGCCTGTTGTCAAGTCCCAATCAACTTATGGTAACTCCACAAGGTTTTCAAGGCACAAGACATTCAGAGGTAGTTAGCCATTGTCGTCCTCTGCATTGTGACCCTGGACATCCTTGGTGGTCTCCCATCCAAGTGCTAACCCTCATTAACATCCAAGATCTGACAAGACTGGGCTAGGCTGGACTGTCCAGATCAGGTATTAAGCCACACTAGCTCAGAAAAAATAACCCAGTGCTGATGTGATGTGCAACAAAAGCTTATGACCCTTGGCCCATCAAAGTAAGTATCGTCTACTCAGACCGGCAGCAGCCCTCCAGGGTCTCAAGCAGAGGTCTTTCACATCACCTACTGCAAGATCTTTTAACTGGAGATACTGGGGACTAAACCTGGGACCGTCTGCATGTTGAGCAGATGCTCTACCACCGAGCCACAGCCACAGTATATTTATTTCATTTTCAAGCATTGTTCCAAAGAAATATGTTCCCCTGCCCCCTTAAGAAGCTTTCTTTTGCTTAGTAGCTGTCTTTGAGTTACAAATGTGAAATCCAGCTCTCAAAGAGTAGAACTGCCATCCCACTGTGCACATCTCCGTAATGACATCCTTCCTCTACAAGTAAATTGAACCCTGATGGGACAACAGCCCTTTTGTCAATTAGATGTATTTAAACTTTAAAGAGGAGCTCAGTTTGGTATCTATTAGGAACACCTTCAGGAAAATTGAGTCCTCATTTTCCCTGAAATGTAAACCTCCTAATGTGTTTGTTTGTTTTCAACTGAGTCACTATTGTTCAATGGGATTTGATTGGCACAAATAAAAAGTGTGGTAAAGAACATCACACCATGCTCCGTTCCATAATGGGCAAGTACTATGATCTAACACTAGAAAGCATGCTGTTGGATGATAGAGCTGTGCCATTATAGCAATGCCATTAAGGGGCTGTGACACCCCTTCTCCACTCGCACAGAATGCCTACCACCAGTGTTCCCTCTAAGCTGAGTTAGTGTGAGCTAACTCCCAGTTTTTTAGCCTCCACCTCACACATTTTTGTCTTTGCTCAGGAAGGATGGGCTCCATAGCAAACTTATTTATGCAGTAGCAAAATTGCTCACTCACAACTTTAATGCCAGTAGCTCACAAAGTAAAATTTTTAGTCACAAGACTCCACAGCTTAGAAGGACCATTGCCTACCACCCTCAGCAACTCTCTCTCTCTCTCTCTCTCTCTCTCTGGTTCTGAATTACATGGAAGTCAAGTGCCATATTCACGACCCTTCTGGTCTCTTTAAAAATCTCTAGAGATCCATGACCATTTCACCTCTCAGGTCCTCTCTCTCACTCACAGAGACATCAGCAGAAAAGGTAGCTCATTCACTTTTAATAACAATCCTTCACTAAAACACTTCACTGAGTTATTGGGGTTTGGTACTCAAACACTGTTCCATTCATACTCTGGTACCAATTTATTTATTCATATCTTATTTATTCATATCCTACAATATATAGAGAGACTGAGATATTAACTTGTGGATGTATTTCTTTCTCTGAGACACAAAACCCACAGGGTTAAACAAAGCAAGCAGTTAACTTTTGTTTATGATGTGAACATAATACTGAAGACAGCAAAGTAGAAGTTACAGTGTTCTGTTTCCACTGAACTTTTGAATTGTTATCCTATTCCCATAATTGGGATCTTCTCTTTTCAGTCAGCTCTAAGCTGCCCTTTTCTACAGTTTCAGTCAGATCAGTTTCAGTCAGATATCTTCTTTTCCCTCTCAACTCCCCAGCTGCCAACTTCCAACTGCCCTTCCAACTGCCCTTTTCCACAGTTCCAACTTAAGCTGCTCTTTTCCACAGTTTCAGTCAGATATCCTCTTTTCCCTCTCAACTCCCCAGCTGCCAACTTCCAGCTACTCTCTTAACACCAGTTTCCCAACTGTCAACTCGCTAACATTTCATCCACTCTTATTGGTCACTTTCAAGAAGAGGTGGAACCTAGCCTATCCCTCTCAGGGGTTATAAAAGATACCATTGTATGCACCAGGAGAGTTTTGATGGTGTTCTCAAATGTGAGTCCTCACTCTGTGAAACCATCAAACTTGACTTTTTCCAAGGCTGTTACTTAAGATATTAGATTTCTGTGGGCATCAATACAGATATCCCACTAGACCATGTTCCTAAAATTACTACTGAGATTCTTTTCCTGCATTTTCCTGTGGCCCAATGATTCTTTTTCCCACTGGATCACCACTGTTGGGAACCTGTCATGAGTGATGTTTCTAGTGATAAATGAGACCCATACATTTCAATTTTGTTTGTTACAAGAGAAACCCTTATGTCCCTTTCCAACTAGCAGGGGTTCTACCGAGGGATGAGCAGAACAATCTTGCAGTCCTTAGCAATAATTTTAAGAACTTTTGGACGACATGCCAGCTACTGCCTTCCCTTGAGAAGAGGGGCACTTCTTCAGAAAGGGGGGAAAAGATGTTCACAAGCAGCAAACAGGAAAAAAAAAAAGGAGTGCAAAAAGATTTGGGAAATTACAGTTAGTCAGTCTGAGTTTGATATCTGGGAAGACAGTAGAACATATTGTAAAGTAGGCAACATGTAAACCTCTTGAAAACAATGCATTGCTAGGTAAAAGACAGCATAAATGTATGAAGAATAAATTCCTGCTACACTAGTCTTACTACATGTTTTTTTTATTTTAAAAAATAGGTTACTAGTCTAATGAATTGTGGGAAGGCTGTGAACAAGATATTTCCTCAATTCAGTACAGCATTTGACAAATACCCCCAGTTTAGGTAGTAAGTTGGTGAAATAGTAGTATAATCAATAGTAGTATAATCACAGGTAGTTGGAGAACCATACTCAAAGAGTGATAATCAATGGGACTTCATCAACAAGGAGGAAGAATCTGAGTGAGGTATCAATCATTTGGATGAAGAAGTGGATAGAAATCTTATCAGATTTACAGATGACAAAAAATTGGGGGAAGAGGTAAATGCCTTAAAGAGAAATAAAATTCAAAATTGTCTCAATAGGTTGGAAAGCTAGTCTGAAACCAGGGCTATTTTGGGACAGGAATGCACAGGAACCCGGCTGGCTCTTGAGTTGGCCACACCCAGCAGGAACTCATTAGCATAACAGGCCACACCCAACAGCAGACACTCATTAGGATTGGCTGCATTAGGGGTGTGTGGCCTAACATGCAAAGGAGTTCCCTCTACAAAAAAAGCCCTGGGTTTTGACAACAAGCAAAGTAAACAGAGTAAGAAGCAAAAGGTGGGTGTGGCTGGATGACCACACTTCTGGTAACATGTGGGTGGGGCCTAATATGCTAATGAGTTTCTGCTGTTGGGTGTGGCCTATTATGCTAATGAGTTCCTGCTGAGCTTTTTTTTTTTTTTTTACAAAAAAAGCCCTGTCTGAAACTAAACAAATGACAGCAGTCCAGTCAGAAGTTTTGACATCTGCATATGGACAGAGATCATAATTAAGGTTTTTTGGGGAGTGAATATTTACCCTTTTTAAAAGTCTGTTACATTTGTCTGGAACCCTGGAGTATACCTGGAGTCACAGCAGAGTGCTGAATAGTAGCTATGGCTGGCCCCATAGTGTGGATTTTGCTGCCCACATGGGATCCAGGCCTTGGCTGCTAAATATACTGATATGAGGTTGGACTCTGATGATCTCTTCGCTGTCTTTTTTGGGAGAGAGGGGCAAGTTGGCTCTTTGCTGTTCTGGCAGTGAGGATAGAGATGGATCTCAGAAAAGAGGAGGTTGTATTAAGATTTTGAAAACGTGGAGGTTCCACGTGGATCACGGCACCTCCCCTAACACACAGGTAGTAAAGGGGCAAGTAAAAATTCTGGCCCAAATGGGAAAATCTTCCCATCCCCAGGTATGTTATCCCTTCTACTAAAGCTGTTGCTACAGTTTCACCCAAAATGTAATCCAAAGCAAAGCTGAGAGTTTAGCTTCCTATTAAACATCTGGGAAACTCTCACGGAGGGCCAAAGGTTTGAGAAAATGGGTGAAATTCTCCAGAGTTCCATACCCCTATAGCTTTTCTCAAATTCAAAAGTAAAAGTGACAATCTGCACAAGGGGGGAAATCTAGAATTTTTTAGGGAAGTGAAAGTGAATTTTGGAAAGTACACTGAAATGTATTATGGGAGGATACAAAGAAGAAGAAGAAGAGCTGGATTTATACCCCGCCCTTCACTCGGAGTCTCAGAGTGGCTTCCTCTCCCCACAACAAGCACCCTGTGAAGTAGGTGGGGCTGAGAGAGCTCTGAGAGAAACTGCCCTTGAGAGAACAGCTCTGAGAGAACTGTGACTGATCGAAGGTCACCCAGCTGGCTGTGTGTGGAGGAGGAGTGGGGAATCAAACCCAGTTCTCCAGAGCGAAGTCTGCTGCTCTTAACCATTACACCAAATTGGCCAATCCCTTCTGGATGCCTAGCACTTTAAACTGTGTCTTCAAGTCTTATGGCAGCTCAAGCAAGTCACAACAAGAAGGAAGGGAAATTGCCAGATTTTCACTCACACCATCCTCTGCCACTTTAGATTTACTTGGAGTAGGACACAGATGGTTAACTAATTGCATTTTTGCCTCAACTGGCACAAACAGTAGAGGTTAGAGAGGCGCCACTTCGAGAATCAAAGGCCTGTTGATAGTGTTGTTGAGCTCACAGTGTTCCTTTTTGCTTGTAAGTCACGATCAAGATACGCAAGTTCCTGCTGTTAGTTTCATATGGCAGAGACAGGTCTGCTCAAAACACCATCCATTTACTAGAAAGGAGATTCGAGGATG
The DNA here is from genome assembly GCA_029375565.1 of Gekko gecko. Lineage (NCBI taxonomy): Eukaryota > Metazoa > Chordata > Lepidosauria > Squamata > Gekkonidae > Gekko > Gekko gecko. The sequence continues at coordinate 192,238,957 of JAPDNY010000004.1, read as the reverse complement.
GGAGCAACTGGTCTTATGACAAGGAAGCTCGTGAAGTCTATACTTCTAGCCAACAAACAGAATCAACTAAGCAGATACTCCCCTCACCCAATGAGACCTGGCCAGCTCAAACAGGGTCCGGGTTGGGAAATTCCTGGATATTTGGGGATGGAGCCTGGGGAGGAGATGACTGAGAGGTGATATGATAACCATCTTCAAGTACTTGAAGGGCTGTCATAGAGAGGATGGTGCGGAGTTGCTTTCTGTTGCCCCAGAAGGTCAGATCAGAACCAACGGCTTGAAATTAAATCAGAAGAGTTTTCAGCTAAATATTAGGAAGAACTTCCTGACAGAGCGGTTCCTCAGTGGAATGGGCTTCCTCGGGAGGTGGTGGACTCTCCTTGGGAGGTTTTTAAACAGAGGCTAGATGGCCTTCTGACAGCAATGTGGATTCTGTAAACTGAGGCAGATCATGAGGAGGAGGGCAGGAAGGGTTGCCTCAGTGCTTAGTTCTCATGGCCCTTTCCTACACGCCCAGGGAAATGCCAATCACCACTTTGGGATCAGGAAGCAAATTTTCTCCAGGCCAGTTTGGCCAGGTTTTTTGCCACCTTTTGTGCATGGAGTAAGGGTCACTGGGGGTGTAGGGGGAGTATTTTTGAATTTCCTGCATTGTGCAGGGGGTTGGACTAGATGGCCCTGGAGATCCCTTCCAACTTTATGATTCTGTGAGGACAGGGACCTCAGTGGGGGTGCAATGCCATAGAGTCCACCTTCCAAGGCATCCATTTTCTCCAGGGGAAATCGATGCCTGTAGTCTGGAGATGAGCTGTAATTCCAGGGGATCCCCAGACCCCATCTGGAGGCTGACATGCCTACATCCAAATATCAGAGGCGGGGGGAGCAAGCCGTTCCATTGTAATACACAATAAATATACCAGAAGGTTGGTGGCATGAAGCAGAATGGGCCGGCCAGCCAGTGAGGCCATCATGGTATGGCTTTCCTTGCCACTTCCACCACTGCCAGCTGCAGTCTTCATCGCCGCTAGTTAAATCTCCATTGTGGGGTTGTTTGGCAGCCAACCAGTATCCCGCTGTTGAATGGAGGGAAGGGAAGACAGCCCATGCTTCATTGACCAGCTGCCTGTCTGTGCCTCAGATGAGACTTGGGCGAAGCGAGCAGAACATTGATGGGCAGGGCAGCTTGCCACCCTTTACTGCTGCCAGCTCTTTTGGCTAGAGGGCTGAACCATCCATCTACTCTTCATCCCCAACACATTTCCAGTTTCGCCTACTTTCTGTGCTGGGAGCAAAGCTTCCGGAGATCCCAACGTAGCCATGGCTTCCCAAGGACCAGGATAGAAGCTGGTAGATTAAAAAGAAGAAGAAGAAAGGAGAGAAAAGATGGATCGGCCTACTTTCTCAACGGAAAACCAAAATGCTTCGAGGCAGCTGGCAGAAGACCTCAGACATTGGCGATGCAGCTGAAACACTGATCAACTGGCAACTCTAACGGAGTCCCTCATGGGTCACCATACAGGGGTAGCATGTTCTGTGTTTGGCTTAGGTGGATGGCAAACGTTACATGTCTGGCATGGATTTAAGATGGCACACCTGCCCATCTGAACGGCTGCCTATTGCTGAGCAATGTAGACTCGAGGAGTCATCTTAAGACATGCTGAGGCTCTAAGCTGTGCCAAATGTAAGAGGTCCCATAAGGGATACCATGTGTTGTAACCAACTTGTGATGTAAAACTTGAAGTTTAATGAGATTGTCGTAGAGGCCCTTCGTAATTATTTAGCTTATGTATAAATCTGTCTCTGAGAGGAGAACCAATCTATGGCGTGGAGAGTTGCCAACTCCAGCTTGGAAAATTCATAAGAACATAAGAAGAGCCTTGCTGGGTCAGACCAGTGGTCCATCTGGTCCAGCGTCCTTTCTCACACAGTGGCCAACCAGTTCCTCTGGATGACTAACAACAGGGCATAGAGGCCGAAGCCTTTATCTGATGTTGGCTGGGATTCAGGGGTTGACTGCCTATGAATGTGGAAGTTACCCTCAATCCCAATGCCTAGTAGATAGTCACTGATAGACCTATCCTCCATAAATATACCCCCCCCCTTTAAAGCTGTCTATTCTTTTGGCATCACTACAAGGAATGGGCACAAATTGAACCATGAACGAAAATTTGTGACGAATTCTGCCCTGTTCATGGTTTGCGAACTGAAGTTACGGGTCTATTCTCATGAACTTCCATGAGCTTTTAAGGCACTCTGTGGGGTTTGTGCTGGCTCCTGGTCAGAGCGGAAAGAAGGAAAGTTTAAAAGGACTTCACAGGAAAACCAGAAAATGGGAAGCAGCCTGTCTGGGGTCAGGGCTGGGCTCCTGTCTGTCACCCAGCAATCCAGGAGATCTTGGGCACTCACCCACCCTCCCCCCATCACCTGAAGATGCCCTCTGGACCTCCCAGCAGGAACTCACTTGGGAGGTTGGTGGAGGAAATCTTTATTCACACTGAAGTCAACCACTGAGATGAAATTCAAGTGGGGGGGGAAAGGCTTGAAGGTGAGTATGTATCATCTGAGGTAATGCTGAGTTATTTTTAGCAATATATGGTACAATAGCTTGCACCTGTTCAGTGGCAGACGATGGCCCACAGAGTTACGAGGAACTGTAACATCTCATGATCTTTTAATAGCCATGTCTAGCTGCCTGTAAATTTAGAGCTGCTATCCACCTGGGATTTGGTTTAAGTGTACTGTAAGACAGAAGGAGAGACACCACAGTCTTCTGATAGCCTGCTAGATCATTAGTATATCTGTGATTTTGCTCTTTGCACATGAAGAGGTTTTGGTTTGTTTGTTTGTTTGTTTGTTTGTTTGTTTTAAAAGAAGACGGCACTGAGCTCGACCACCGTATCTACTCATTTATCAGATCTGGATTACAGTCCTTGAAATAGGTCAGGCCGATGCTGTGCGTGCTTACTCAGAAGTAAGCCCTAGGACTTGAATGAGACTATGTGCCAAGTAAATGTGCATTGTATTGAGATCATTAATTTCCATAAAGTAGAGCTTGGACTTCATCCAGCACACGGGCTTCCATTCTCAAATGGAGTCCACTAGGACTATATCGTCTTGAATCAATAACACTGGTATTTTAGGTTTGAATTTATGCAACTGATATTTTATCTGGATTTTAATTCATTATATTCCTGAAGTCTCAGGGCAGGTAGATATGATCAAAACAAGTAATATTTGTTTTTTTTTTTTTAAAAAAAACCTTAATCTTCCTAGCAACTAAATAAAAACATCATTGACTTAGGTCATAAAATGTATGCCTGTATTTAAAAAGCCCTTACTTAAACTTGAAAAAGTAACAGGGGCCCCGGTCACACAGGCCGATAATGCGGGGGGGGGAGGTGCGGCTGTTCACCCCAGAGCAAAATGAAGCGTGGTATCCCGATCACATGGTCCCCCGAGCCTCTGTGCTTAGGCCATTAGCCGCTGATCACACGGTGATGCTGAAGCATGGCAAAGAAGCGGCACAGTGTGATCACACAAGCGGTGATTGCAAACCATCATTTCCAGATCAGACAGGCAGTTGCTCTCATTTTTGCATTTGTGTGCATGTGCAGTTTCGCGGAGCAGCACTGCTTTCAGTTTCATGTTTGTGCACATGCGCAGTTTGGTGTTTGTGTGCATCCTGTGGAGGCTTAAAAAAACATCCAAGTTGCGATGGGATACTAGCGCTCCCACGATCAGACACCCACCTGTGCTGTGCATTTTCCAGATGCTACTGCACTTTCCTAGGTACTTTTTAACTCTGCATCTTTGGTGGGATGCCATGGGTTGGCCACGGGTGTGCTACGCTTCCCAGATGTTGTGGTGTGATCGCGCCCTGAAAATCCGCCCGACATTCATGCCTCTCATGCAGCAAATTCTCTGTGTGATCGGGGCCAGGGTTGAAAAACATCCGTTAGGTTATCAACTCTGGGTTGGGAGATACCTGGAGATTTGGGGGTGGAGCTTGGGGAGGGCAAGGCTTGGGGATGGGAGGGACCTCAACAGGGTACAATAGAGTCCACCTTCCAAAGCAGCTGCTTTCTGCAGAGGAACTAATCTCTATTGCACAGAGATCAGCTGTAATAGTGGGAGATCTCCAGGCCCCATCTGGAGGTTGGCAACCTTATGCTGAATCCTGATATGATGCACTATGTCTACCATACTCAGGCTGTATGTCTGGCAAAGTATGGTTTACTAAGCTGTCAATACATAGTGAGACCCAGCTGGTATAGTGAGAGACAGCTGGTGTAGTGGTTAAGAGTGGCGGACTCTAATCTGGAGAACCGAGTTTGATTCCCCACTCCTCCACATGAAGCCAGCTGGGTGACTTTGGGTCAGTCACAGTTCTCTCAGAACTCTCTCAGCCCCGCCTACCTCACAAGGTGACTGTTCTGGGGAGAGGAAGAAAAGGCAATTGCAAGCTGCTCAGGTGGTGAAGAGTGCAGTATAAAAACCAGGGCTCTTTTTGTAGCAGGAACTCCTTTACATATTAGGTGACACACCCCTAATGTAGCCAATCCTCCAAGAGCTTACAGAGCTCTTCTCACAGGGGCTACTGTAAGCTCTTGGAGGATTGGCTACATCAGGGGTGTGTGGCCTAATATGCAAAGGAGTTCCTGCTACAAAAAGAGCCCTGATAAAAACCAACTCCTCCTCCTCCTACTCCTCCTCCTCCTACTACTCCTACTGTAAATCTGGATTCATTCTTGGCCCTTTCTGAATCCCTTTCCTTCATTTCACTCGCCACAGTTCCGTGTGTTTGTGTGTGTCAGGCATTATAGCCCCATCAAATCCTTTTCCTTCTTTCACATTCTACCTTCCAGGTTCACATGCGGCAAGTTGATTCTGCATCCCGTTGTTGATCATTTGCCCTCTCAATCTCGTCCGGCTCCTGTCCCTGATCTCCAAAGTCGCCATATGTTATCATTTTGCATTGACTCCACTGGTTCTCCTTCATGCTGTTAACATCCTTATCATTTCTTGCATATCCTCTATCTCCATATCGTATCTGCGGAATTCTACTTTCTCCAGCATACCCCCTTTTCCTCTTTTTACGTGTGGTGGTGTAAATTGCTGTCACATTGCAGCCAACTTACGGTGACCCTGCAGGGTTTTCAAGGCATGAGAGGTTCAGACAGGCCCGTAGCTACAGTGGGGCATCTTGGGGCTAGGCCCCCTGGCTTGCTGGCAAGGCCCCCTGATTCCCCATCCAGCCCAGGGTGTCATAGCCTCCTCCCCCAGATTAATTTAATTAGCCAGTGCCCCCTAAGAAATTCAAATGCCCCCTGACTTAAAAAATCCTGGCTACAGGCCTGGGTTCAGAGGCGCTTTGCCATTGTCTGGCTTTGTGTAGCGGCCCTGGATTTCCATGGTGGTCTCCCATCAAAGTACTGTCTAGGGCTGGCCCTGCTTAGCATCTAAGTTCGGACAAGATTGGACTAGCTTGGACTATCCGGGTCAGGATTCTCTTTTAAATAGGTCTCATTAAATCGCTGTTTCTTTCCTTGTGCTTTTTCTTTATGGCCGTACTAATATAACGATAGCTTCTGCTTCTCTCTCATTTCACCCAGTGCTGAAATAGCCCCTTCGAATTCGCTTCCATGCCTTGTTCCTTCTAATATGAGTACATTTTAAGTGCTCTAGAAACAAGAGATGACGATGAAAGGAATACAGCCTTAATGGATCAAACCAGGACTTCATCCACTCAATTTTTTTTTAATTAAACAATTAACAGTGGTAAAACATAGCGGCATATAACTCCAGGCATCCATGGAAATACAATTCTAAAATGAGATTTTAGTATCCAATGAGAGTCATAAGAGGACTGTGCCACCGGGCTTTGAAGAAGAAGAAGAAGAAGAAGAAGAAGAAGAAGAAGAAGAAGAAGAAGAAGAAGAAGAGGAAGAGGAAGAGGAAGAGGAAGAGGAAGAGGAAGAAGAGATTGGATTTATACCCCACCCTTCACTACCCAAAGGAGTTTCAGAGTGGCTTACAAACTCCTTTCCCTTCCCCTCCCCACAACAGACACCCTGTGAGGTAAGTGGGGTCGAGAGAGCTCTGAGAGAAACTGCTCCTTTTCAAGAACAGCTCTGACCAGAACTATGGCTTGCCCAAGGTCATCCAGCAGGTGCAAGTGGAGGAGTGGGGAATCAAACCCTGTTCTCCCAGAATAGAATCCACACACTTAACCACTACACAAAATGGTGGGCCACATCCATGAAGTTTTCCCCCTAAAATTCTTTACCTTATATTCAGGGTCGCTGCTGCTTCAAAATCAATCAATCAATAAAAATGGTAGTTCCATATCAACATTCACCCTCCCATTGGTTCAAACAATGTTGAAGTATAATTCCCCACTGGATCTGGAGGATATTTCACCATGCACTTTCCTGCTCTCATAGTCCAGAATTGACCAGTGCTGGGAAATGCTCTGTGACTTCTTCTCCCCCTCCTTAATGTAGATTAAATTGTATCCATAGTCTTCATGATATAATGTTGAGCATCAGGGTCAGCCAATGAACTGTCATGGGGCAGATGTTTTTTTTTTACATGTTATGGAACATGGAACAGCATCAAGGCAGATGGGTTTTTTTACATGTTATGGAAGAAGGCGAACTCAGCACAGGACTGCCATTTTGAATGGCAGAACCATCTCTTATAATGCAGAACTCTGTCCCGGGAACACATAGAGGAGGCAGCACCACTTTCACTGCCAATATTCTTGGGAGCTCTATTTTCTTCCAACTTTTGTTTCAGAAGTGTATTCTCTTTCCATTTATTGTTGTTGATAGCTTCCTTTATCGTGTTATCTTTCTCCAGGTAAAATGTCACCTCTTTCAAAGAGGTTCAGTCTTTTCTTTTTCTTCCTTCATCCCCGTCTCCGATCCCTAACCGCAGTGATCCATGACTTCGAGATCACAAGGTGATTGATGGGTGCCCACCAGCCTGATAATGACATTGCTTGAAATGAAAATACAATTCATCTGGTGTGACAAATATACTGATCCCTAAAGCCTTTGAAGTGTCAACGCGAATGCCGAATTCGGAGGAAAATAGTAACGCCAATGATTGTGGTTCACTGTTGCTAAAGTCAAATGTAGTCTTCCCGGTAATATTATTTATTGCACTCCCCAATCACTTTCTTTATATACCTGTTGTATCCATACTCAGAATTCATTGTTGGCCAAGGGAGACTGAATTTAGAAGTTAGTATATCTACTCCTAAAAGTTAACGAGAAGCCAAGGGAGTTATGATTTACCATCAGTCCATCCAGAAATGTCAATAGCCTGGCCTGTGCAGAAGCAAGAGTCTCCGAATCAGATTGTTGAACTTTTCACATTAGCATCCAGGAGACAGCAAACGGAAAATTAGTCTATAAATAATTGAATTTTTTAAAAAATCTGTCACCGCATGTTAAAAGCTCTTTGGTTCTCAAATGAGGCCTCTTCAAGTAGTGAATATACCAGGAGACTTCTAAATAATGCAACACACAAAGCACGGGGGGAAAAAGAGAGAGAAGAAAGATTTAGACACAGTGGAAAACTACACAACCAGTTTTGACAATTGTTTTATTTATTTCCTTCAACACAGAGACAAACGCTTTGTAATATGAATGGCCTTTTGCATCAGCTATTAAGCACACATTACGAACATAAGAGAAGCCAATGTTGGATCAGGCCAATGGCCCATCCAGTCCAACACTCTGTCACACAGTGGCCAAAAATACCAGGTGCCATCAGGAGGTCCAGCAGTGGGGCCAGGATACTAGAAGTCCTCCCACTGTTTACCCCCCAAGCACCAAGAATACAGAGCATCCCTTGCCCCAGAGTCCCTATCTATACCTTGTGGCTAATAGCTACTGATGGACCTCTGCTCCATATGTTTATCCAATTCCCTCTTGAAGCCGTCCATGCTAGTAGCTGCCACCACCTCCTGTGGCAGTGCATTCCGTGTGTTAATAATTCTTTGGGTGAAGAAGTACTTCCTTTTATCCATTCTAACCCGACCACTCAGCAACTTCATGGAGTGCCCACAAGTTCTTGTATTGTGAGAAAGGAAGAAAAGTACCTCTTTCTCTACCTGTTCTAGCCCATGCATAATCTTATAAACCTTGATCATGTCACCCCTCAGCCATTGTTTCTCCAAGTTAAAGAGCCCCAAGTGTTTTACTTTCTTCATAGGGAAAATTTTCCAACCCTTTTATCATTCTAGTTGCCCTCTTCTGCACTTTTTCCAAAGCTATAATACCCTTTTAAGGTGTGGAGACCAGAACTGTACACAGTACTCCGAATGAGGTCGCACCATTGATTTATATAGGGGCATTATGAAATTGGCTGATCTGTTTTCAATACCCTTCCTAGTTACTGGTTTGGTAAAGCATTAGCTCAGGGGTCCAAATAAGGTACACAGTACTCCAAATAAGGTTGCACCATTGATTTATATAGGGGTATTATGATATTGGCTGATCTGTTTTCAATACTCTTCCTAGTTACTGGTATGGTAAACCATTAGCTCAGGGGTCCCCAATGTGGTGTCTGTGGGTGTCATGGCAACCACCCAACACCCTTCCTGGTTCCCATGAGGCATTTTTAGAAAGTGGGTGTGGCCAAGTGGGGCTATTGCACTTTGGAGAGTTGATTGGCAGTGCAGATTATTTAAGAGGTTGCTTTGGCAGTACAACATCACAGTCTTCAAGGTGTAACTGCAGGTAAGCTGTGGCAGCCATTTTGCTGGCTCCTGCAGCAGCCGTTTTGTGGCTGCACCCACCATAGGTCCCCTGTCTTAGCTGGTTATAGATTTCAAATAGTACTTTCTATGAATGTGATTTCCAGTCAGAAATGGCACATGGTTTAGATCCCAAAACATGAAGTGGCACCACATAAGCAGGGAGAGGAATACCAACAACTCCAGCTATTCATGTCAAGAAAATGAATGGGGTAGATCCAACCATCCATCAAGGAGCCTCCCTCCAGCTTAAGTGGCTCTCCTCCAGTGAATGAGCCATGTAATCTGAAGGAAGCCTCCTTAGATTGGAAGAAGGCTTCAAACCGGAACCTAAAGGAAAGGTGGGGCATAAATATTTCAATCAACTAACAAACTTTGCTCAGTGAAGTGGTAGGATGTTGGAGGATCCACCACAATATTTTAGCCACCAATCCTGAAAGCATTGCTGAAAGATAAGGAAAAAAAAATTGTGGTATTGGTTAAGAGTGGCGTACTCTAATCTGGAGAACCTTCACATGAAGCCAGCTGAGTGACCTTGGGTCAGTCACAGCTCTCTCAGAGCTCTCTCAGCCCCACCTATCTCACAGGGTGTCTTGTTGTGGGGAGAGGAAGGGTAGGTGATTGTAAGCTGCTCTGAGACTCCTTTGGGTAGTGAAGGGTGGGGTATAAATTCAACCAGTGTTCCCTCTAAGCTGAGTTAGTGTGAGATAACTCACAGTTTTTTAGCCTCCAGCTCACAGGTTTTTGTCTTAGCTCAGGAAGGATGGCTCCAGAGCAAACTAAATTTTGCAGTAGCCAAACCACTCGCTCACCACTTTAATGCCAGTGGCTCACAAAGTAGAATTTTTGCTCACAAGATTCCACAGCTTAGAGGGAACATTGAATTCAACTCCTCCTCCTCTTCTTCTTCATCATCACCATCTTCTTCTACTGCATCATCATCATCATCATCATCATCATCACTATTTCCAAGAAAACAATGACTTTCTTGCTTTTTCTATATAGACTTATATTTCTGCTAGTAGAGCCTTCTTAATATTATGCAGAATAGCCATTTTTTAATTTTTTCAACCACTTTTAAACTTGATTTGGTCTCATTACATTTGTTGCTCAAGTGATTCAGGTTAGCAGTTTGCTGTTCCCATCCTTCACTTCCATGGAAACACACAGAGGCTGCGGTCACACACACTGAATGATCCACTTTCAATCCACTTCCTACGCACTTTCCAACTGGATTTTGCCAGTTCACACAGTAAAAATCCAGTTGGAAATTGCTCTGGAAGTGGATTGAAAGTGGATTATTTAGTGGGTGTGACCGCAGCCAGGAATGGTTCACCATTCAAAAGGCTCATGCTGTCGCTTGGGGTGCCCAATCAGCGCAAGGCAGCATGTGGGAGGAGACAACGAGTGTGGACTGCAACTTTCATCCCCTCACCGCCCATGCTGCTGCCACTTGGGCCCAAGGCAGACTGTGAGGCTTGGAGCCCACTTTGTACTTGGCTGGAGAGGAACAAGAGGGGGACTGTGACACCAAGCCCATGCTGGGCAACGGCGCAGCTCCACAGTCCACCTTAGACCTCGATAGGGGCATTGCAGGAGGAGGTGGTAGGTAGAAACAGATCACACCACCCGAACATCCTTGTGGCGCCATCAGCAATTCCATTCTGCTGTGGAAATCCCCAACACCTCCAATGTTGAATGCCTGGTATGACAAAGTCTGGGGTCAGTTTGTTATGTCTAAAATCTCTGACTATTTACCCCCAGCTCAAACTGGTTCCCACAAAGTCTACTCTAAATTCATATTAACCTGGGCCCCTTTTCTGCAATTTGTGGCATATAATCAGGGCTCTTTTTGTAGCAGGAACTCCTTTGTGTATTAGGTGACACACCCCTAATGTAGCCAATCCCTCAAGAGCTTACAGTAGCCCCTGTAAGAAGAGCTCTGTCAGCTCTTGGAGGATTGGCTACATTAGGGGCGTGTCGCCTAATATGCAAAGGAGTTTCTGCTACAAAAAGAGCCCTGTGGGTAATGATCTCCTCCCCTCCACCATTAGTTACCATACATGGCTCCACCTATAATACACCCTTTGGGCAAACCTACTGTTGAGACCTCTCCCAGTTAACAGAGTCAATATACCCATTATTACTTTCCTTTCTTATCTGCTAATAATAAATTGCACACTCTCTTGGTGATGCTTAACTTGATGTATCTTTGGATATTGCATTATGTTTTATGATACCTTTTCCCACACGAGCTGTAGCTTTTGTGTCCTCAAAGTTTTAAAAGGATGAAAAATGTTATTTGTAACCAATGCTTTCTCTAAGCTGTGGAGTCTTATGGGCAAAAAAAAAAAAAAAATCTGCTTTGTGAGCTCCTGGCATTAAAGTTGTGAGCGAGTGATTTGGTGACTGCCTAAATTATTTTTGTTTTTGTTTTTCCCTGGAGCCATCCTTCCTGAGCTAAGACAAAAATGGGTGAGCCAGGGGCTAAAAAACTGTGAGCAAGCTCACACTAACTCAGCTTAGAGGGAACACTGCTTGTAACATGCCTATTCTTGTAACTTAGTGCTTCTGAAAATCTATACCGATATAGCATTCTTACGGATGTATGTAACATAATGTTAAGTTCAATAAAATTTTGGGGGAAACACTTCCATTCTATCTGATGAAGATATTGTATAGGTCAGGAGTCCTCACTCTGTTGCCCACTGACAACTTTCCTTGTGCCTGTCAAATGTTTTTACAAATTTGGTAAGCCCAGATGAGGCTTTTGCCCAGCCTGGCTTCTGATTGGCTGTTGGAGATCTTATTGCCTGTTCAGGTTTTTTAAAAATGCTGCTTTGGAAGCAGCTGCCATTACTCCCACAAGGAATTTTACTGTGTGATTGAAGGTAAGCTGTGGCAGTCATTTAGTGGCTGGCTCCACTTCCTGTGGCGGCCATTCTGCGGCAGCCATTTTGTGGCTGCACCCGTTACACTATTTCAGAATTCTAAAGGTACCTACAGTCTCAAAAAGGTTGGGGACCCGAGTGTCGGTGAAAATCAGCACAGTTGCGTCCTAACAGGAACTGGCCCAGTAAAACAACCATCCCATCAAACTTGCCATGGAAGGACACCAAAAACAATAAAGCCATTTGTTTCTCAGGCAACTGCAAAGATTATTTGGTCCTCTTGAGAACATTAGTATTTTTTTTAATAGGTTTATTTTTTTGAATTTTCTATATATTACACAATATCTTTTGTCTCCTTACTTTACTTAACTCAATAAGTTCCCCCTCCCTCCCTCAACCCCTTGTTTGTTGATCTTTTATTCACAGCCACGGGCACAAAGTCTGAATCTTCCACTGAATGTCCTGTCTTCCTTCCACTGTTATCCACTTTAGATAGGTCTTCCATCTCGCTTTAATTTCTTCGGCTTTATCCTCCCATGTGGTCTTCTGGCACAATTTCTCAATGATGTCCAACTGCACAAAATCAAACAAATAAGTGTGCCAGGTATCTATTGTCCATTTGCTCTTATCTTTCCAGCCCAGAGCTATCACTGCCTTGCCTGCTAACACCATAGCTTTGAGTATAGCCTGGGTTTCCTTATTGACTGCCTTATTTCCTAATATACCCATTAACATTAGTTTAAAGTCTACATTCAATGAAATTCTACATATTTTCTTTATAATTTGTATTATTTTTGACCAAAAGACTCTCACCTCTGGACATTCCCACCACATATGAGAGAACCAACCCTTAAATTGTTTACAGTGCCAACACGAGAACATTAGTATTAATGTTATTCAGATGTCTTATTCTGTGTTTGATGTACATCTCCCGAAGTCCTGCAGTAGCAGGGATGGGGTGATCCATAATTCCAATTAACAACAACAACAACAATAGTGTGGGTAGTATCAGAAGACTATTTTAATAGACTCTCTTACATTCACAGACCCTCCGTGCAATAGATAAAATTACAGAGACCATCTCAGGTTCAGACAGTTCTATAAACAGATCAACAACATTAACAAAATGGGTTCCATTTATAGATACAATGATGCAGGAAGAATCCGAATTAGTACCTCATAGGTGCTATGATATTGTTAACTTTATGTGAAGAACGATATTAATGGGACAGTATTGTAAAGGTTTATGATTTTGTGATGCTGTCTACTTAAAGGAAAATCATTGACGCTTTTATATGAGGTTCTCCTAGTTAATATAAAATTTAATTATGTTGGACAACCATTTGAATAATTTATAATCTTATGTAAAATATGTCCCTATATTAGAAGGGTATATTGGCCCAGGACAGACTGGCAATTTGCCCCGGTAGCCAGTCGTGGCAAAAAAACCCCGGATTAAACAATACCGGGTTTTCCTGTCCACACAGCGGGGGCCGCTGCTGGAAGATACAGGACGGAGGCGCCCGGGAGCGTTCAGACTGCCGCGCCGGAGGTGTGCTGTATTCGCCGTTTCCCCATTAATTTGGCTGTGGGTGTATGTGCGCATTGGGCAGTGGAGCGGAGTGCAGCCAATCACACCACTGCTGCCTCATGCCCAACGCGGGTTGCTCCCGGCTTTTCGGCTGCGCGTTCAGACTCCCCGGAAGTGGAGAAACACGCGACGAACGCAGGCTTTCAAGATTTGCGAAGGCTTTTATCAGGTGTTTTTTTAATCCGGCAGTGAAGCACAAGAGCACCGGTAGGCTACGGGTGGGGGACGCCAGGCAGATGTGCCTGTGTGAACATTCCATTTACTCCGGTATTGAATCGTTGTCAGCCCGGGTCCCATCCCGGGGCAAATTGCCAGTCTGTCCTCGGCCATTATTTAGATTTGAAAAAAAAAAAGTTATACTGGACTTGTTACAAGTTATATATGCTAGTTATATGTATTTGAAGATGTATGTTGTGTTTGTATAAAATTAAATATATATATATATATATATATATATATATATATATATATATATATATATATTTCTCTGAGGGGAAGAGGAACAATGATGTACTCTTATAACATCCATAATTTCACATGAAGGATCACTTCTTGAGTATCCTTGCTCTATATTAGGGACTGCTTATGGCTGCTCTCCACTCTCTGTTTATTACGCTTTACCCCATCCTATACTGCTATGTGCAGTAGGTAAACTGACTATGAGAGCAATCTTTAGCAGGTCTACTCTGAATCATGCTAAGGTCTACTTGGTGGGTTTTACTCCCAGGAAAGTGTTCTTAGAATTGTGCTGTATGTGACTGTTTCTATAACAAAAAGACATAAGAGAATGCCTAATCTTTGAATTATTCTGGCTATATATTTATAAAATAGCAGCAATTCAATCTCCTGCTGGGAGCTGGGGGCGGGGCTTGCCACCGCCTGTGCTTCTAGTTGCTGGAGCTCTGTTCCTGTGCGCTCCTGATCCAAATGACCCCTGGCTGTAGCACAAGAGTGAATACACACACACACACAAAAGGAGTAGCAAATTGTTAGGGCAGCTGTGACTACCACACATGAGGAGGCAAGGCAGAGTCACTGCAGAGCAAGTTTGAAAGAGAAAAGTCAGGAAAATGACAGAGGAAAGTGCACAGAAAACTCCCATGCATGGAACCTCTGTTGTGTGTGCCTGTGCATTCACGGCATCTATGAAAGCAACAGGAAGAATCCTCACTCTCTGGAGGCAGGTGATGATTTAGGCACCTGCCAGACTGGGAGGGAAAAGCGAGTTCCACAACACAAAATGCTTCCTTTTCTGAAACTGCTTGCCTGGCTGCTGAAGAAAGAGAAAGCTCTCAGAAGGTGATATGTGGTCATTCTCAGTGGGTTTTATTATTGTTTTTGTTGTTGTTTTAAAAAGTGCCAGTACTCATATTTGAGATTGTGCCCATTTCCTCACTAGGCTGAGTGAAGTGAACTATTGCACAATGGACCAGTCTGCATTTGCTATGTACCGTGCTGCTGTGGCACTGGATTCCCATTTGGCTCAGTACAAAGCTCTCCTCTGTCTGCATCAGGATGCAAGTTGTTTAGGGAGAACGTGCGAGAGAGGGGGGAGGAGCAGCCTCCCAGGGGTGCTGCGCTGCGGGGAGGAAATGGCACCTGCAACCCCCCCACCACAAAAAGTAAAAGGGGGTGACCTGGCAGAGAAGGAGGTGGGGGGGCAGGAAAGATGGAATGAGCTGGATAAAAAACACAAAACACCCGGCAGTTGCCAGGCAGGGCATTCTAGAGACTGCCCCAGAAAACAACAAATGGTTCAGGGTGGGTGTGCTTCTAAGCCCCCCCTCCAAATATAATCACAGAAAAATATTTCCTGGCTGCTTTTTAAATGCAGATGACTGGATTTTCAGCTAACTTGTTTCCTTTGTGACAATTTGTGTAGCTCCTTAGAAAAGATGGGGGGGGGGGTGGAATTCAGCACCAGTTGTCTGCTTTTTGCTCACAGTGGCTCGAAAGTGGGGAGGAGGAAGTCAAAGAAGAAGAGGAAGAGATTGGATTTATACCCTGCCCTTCACTACCCAAGGGAGTCCCAGAGTGGTTTACAAACTCCTTTCCCTTCCCCTCCCCACAACAGACACCCTGTGAGGTAGGTGGGGCTGATTTTTCAAGAACAGCTCTGACAGAGCTATGGTTTGCCCAAGGTCATCCAGCAGGTGCAAGTGGAGGAGTGGGGAATCAAACCCAGTTCTCCCATATTAGAGTCCGTGCACTTAACCACTACACCAAACCACTACAGCAAAAAGAGCAGTTGTACCACCTTAAAACCACATTCAGATAAGGGGGTTAGACGCCATAGTGACCCTGGAGTCACCACTAAATGGCAATAAAATGATGCAGACAGCCGATGCTGAGATGAAACAGTAGAAGAGTGGATGCAGCATGAATTGCAGACAGAAATTTGTGAGACGATGTGAGATCATTGGCACAATGGAGGGAAATACCAATGCAGATTGGACCAATGATCAGGACTCGGGAGAGCCCAAAAAAGGCACCAATACCTAGTCAGAAGAAGGAAGGGGGAATGGGTGGAAACTACCAATTTAGTCTGGACCCAACCTTAAGACTGTGACCCTAAACATATTATGAAGAATATTTCATTTGTAGAGAATCTGCTGGCATGCAGAAGGTCTCAGGTTCATTACCTAACAACTCCAAGTAAAAGGAACAGGTAGGAGATGATGAGAAAGACTTTCACCTGAGAACAGAAGAGCCACTGCCAGTCTGAATAGACAATAATGACTTTGATGGACCCAGGGGATCTGATTGTATATAAGGAAGTTTCGTTTGTTCATGTATATTGGAACTTTCTCCTGAGATACTTTGGATCACTTTGTGAGTCATAGTGGCGAAAAATAGTTGAAACTCATAGCTGAAAGAAGTGGTAGATATGTCAGTAATAGTAACCAAGTCGAAACATGTGATATCATAATGTTGAACAAATCCCATAAGCTGTGAACATCACAAGTAAGTGTTTCCCATTGAAGGGGAGAGTGGAAGAAAAATCTGGCAAAGTGCTACAGCCACTTACAGAATTTCTTGAAGGGAAACTATGAGAAACAACTGAGCCATTTTTGACAAATTGAAAATAAAGCACGGGAGCGTGACTTGTTCTTTCCAAGCAATATCAGCACATGCCTGAGTAAAACAAACATGACATTGGAACAAAAAAGGGAAAGATTGCTAATGCACTGGGTGATGGGACTACTAACCAATCTCCAATTGTGAATTTCGTGTGGAGAACAGTCCTTACCTGACGCCAAGTTCTGCTGTGACATCCTGGTGACCAGGATTATGGAAAGCTTCATCCAAGTATTAATATTTATTTAAAGAAGAATAATATCAGATATTTATTTATTTATTTATTTATTTATTTATTTATATAAAATAGAGAAAGATAGGTAGATGATGATGATGACAGGAGAAGGAGGGAGGGAGGGAGGGAGGGAGGGAGGGAGGGAGGGAGGGAGGGAGGAAGGAAGGAAGGAAGGAAGGAAGGAAGGAAGGAAGGAAGGAAGGAAGGAAGGAAGGAAGGAAGGAAGGAAGGAAGGAAGGAAAATACCGTGATCGGGATAGCCTGTACTATCCCAATCTCACCAGATCTCAGAAGCAAAGCAGGGTCAACCCTAGTCAGTATTTGGATGGGAGACCACCAAGGAAGCCTCGGGGGTGCTATGTAGAGGCAGGCAATGGCAAACCACCTTTGAACATCTCTTTCCTCCAAAACCCTACGATGTCAACGTAAGTCTGCTACAACTTGATGGTTTGTGTGTACACCTCCAGACTGATCACAGCCCATGAGCCTTCCAGGTGTCCCACATAGGAGACAGCAACAACAGGTGAGTTAGAGATGACTGGCTAGAAGGGGGACATAGTCTGCAAAATTCCCTTTCAAGGAGATTCAGCTCTGGTGTCCTGTTAGTGGAAAGAAGGTACATGTGTGTGATGTAGTCCTTTCTAGAGGGTTATACTTATGAATGTAATAAGAATGTTTTTAGATGGCTTATTTCCAGATAGTGAGTTGGATCCGACCAGCTTTTCTGCTGGTGAAAAAAGGTAGAGGGCTTAATCTTGTCTCCCCAAGCGTGTTGGCACAATCACACAGGGAAAAGTCCGTCCGTGGCCCATAGCAACCTGTTTGATAGTGGAACTTCCCTAGTGTCTTTTAACTCCGCTCTTGCGGTGGAGCAAAACAGGTTGCCGATGGGTGCAGGGTGCTGGCTAGATGTTCACATCTGATCGTGCCCATTAAATCCTCCCAGCATTCGCACCTATGTTGCGGCTAATTGTGCATGTGATCGTAGCCTTAATTAATTTGAGTGAGTAAAATAGAGTAAAAAAACCTACCTGAATCCAAGCCATAAAATTTCCCCAGAGGTTATAGACAGCAAGGAGTTAACCACTTAGGTGGGGAAAAAACTCAATAAATAACATTGTGAGTCCTAGTTCACCAATTTGGATGATACCGCAATTCAAATTAGTAGAATTTATTTTCAACAGAGTTTTCCAGGTTTTAGCGTACCAATCCCTTGAGTAATAACATACATCTGAATCTATATCTAATCAATAGTTTGCAAAACTGGAGATGACCTTCCATCTGGTAGTTTAGCTGTGCAGACGGGAATTAATATATAGCGACAGTATGATTTTTTCCCTATAAACTTCACCTCTCTATACTGTACGTGATTAATCCATCCCTTGATTGCAGTCAATATAGCACTCTCTCTCAAATTCACTGCAGGGCATTTCATTTCAGGCTTTCCAGTGGAGTGGAAGGAGAGAAGGCATTGTGGGAGAAAGAATTCTTCAGGCACAAGTATGACTCCTGAAACATTAAATTCTGCAGACTCTTAGATCATGCAGGCTTCCGCTACTATGATTATTATAATCCTGCAAGATTCTCAGTGCATCATTCTTGTGAGGTGGAAAGAAAACATGACAACCAGTTAATAATTTCCTCTGCTTCCTGAAGAACTTTGCTTCCCAAAGACTTTCTTAATGGAGGTATCTGTGGAGAGAACCATCTTCTTTCCTTAATTAAGTTGTGTGTTTTTTAAACTACTAACAAATACAAGGAGCTACTTCTGTTGCACTGAACCAGTATTAAGAAAAGACCGTTTTCTTTTATGATTTCATAGGATCACTTCCACGGCCCCCAAAGTCGGAAGGAAGAGGCAGACACATAGGTTGGAAATAATTAATGGCCACTTTTATTTATTGTAACCAACTGGTAGCAGTAAGGGCCAATAACGCAGTAACAGGTCAAGCCAGGAGTCACCCCTGGTCCCTTCTTTGCCATGCATTGGGGGAGCCACCCTGCCCCAGCTCGAACCCGGCTGGCCAAGCAAACAGGTTGCCACCCTGAAGCTCCAACCCCCTAAGCCGCACAACTTGAGAGGAGGACGTATCCAGCGGGTCCCATAGGCAGTCTGCATTCACACCCATGAGCCGCACGTCCCACTAGCTGATCCTGACAGATCCCTTGCCCCCCATAGTGGGGGTGCTCACTGGTCCACTTTAAATTGCCCCGGCTTTCTCCTGCTACTGCAAAGGCCAAGCCTCTGCTTAGGCTCTTGTGCCCACCGGACGGCCTAAAGCTGACCCAGGCCCTTGCCACAGGTCCTCCATGAAAATCCGATTGCCCTTTTCTGAAAGATGGACATCGTCGCCTCTATACAAGTCATCAGATTCAGCCAGTATATTCGGGTGTGGCAGGTATAAACCCAACCCCTTTTCAAGAACATGTCTTAGCTCATGGTTAGCCTTCCAGTGAGCCTTCTCAATGCTGTGTGGGTCCCATTCCCCCCCCCCATACCTGACGAGGCAGCATCGTGGACCAAAAAATTAGGACCCCAGGCTACTTGCTCTGAATGAACTTCACGTCGGCCTTGGCCTGCAAAACAAGGGCCTTGCCCTTTACCAAGCCCCGGTCATACCCCCCGAGGTGGATGACCAAAATGTGAGGTGGAGGACCCCTCGAACAACAAAGGCAAGAGCCCCGGCCACCTCAGGCCCTGGTGCCCTGTCTCTTTACTGTGACCTACTTGCCGAGGCCCAGCTGAGAACCAATCCTGATCCTGCATTGAGCAGGGGGTTGGACTAGATGGCCTGTATGACCCTTTCCAACTCTGTTTGAGCTGGCACTTAACCCAGCAAGCATTTTAACAATGGAGATCCTAGAATGTAACTTTTAGTGTAGTTCGAAGCAGAGTTACACCCTCTGTGTTACGGGCCTTCAATTTGCTTCTGACTTACAGAGACTCTATGAATTAATGGCCTCCAAGACCTCTTTTGGAGGTCATTAATTCATAGAGCAGGGGTGTCAAACATGCGTCCCAGGGGCCAGATGAGGCCCCCGGAGGGCTTCCATCAGGCCCACAGTGGAACTGGCCATCTCCTGCTTCCAGTTCTGCTGGTGCTGCTGCTGCATCATAGCTTGCTTCAACAGACTCTCTTCATCACTCAGCCATTTCATGCTTTCCCCCGGGTCCTGGACTCAGAACTCTGAGCGTGAGATTTCTGAGGTGAATGTCAATAAATCAAAAGTAGTTCTGCAGCTTACAGAGCTAATGTTTTAAGCATCTTTGTGTATGTGTCCTTTATAAAGTTTATATCTTTGCTACCTGGCATTACATTTTATGATACATACATGGCCCGGCCCACCAAGGTCTCATTTATGTCAGATCTGGCCCTTATAACAAATGAGTTCGACACCCCTGTCACAGAGTCTCCATAAGTCAGAAGCAAATTGAAGGTCCATAACCAGGGCCAGCCCGAGGTGTTTTTCACACTAGGCGAGGCTAGCTGATGGCACACCCCAAGGTGAGGCTGCCTTGTGGCGCCCCCCCCCAACATGGAGGCTCAGTTTCATTCTCATCATTATGACCTGCCAAACTCTGCTCTGGGATTTCCTTGTTTGTTTTTTGTAAACTCCCCTAAGCTACAGGCCCTGGTGGCCATCTCCCCATGGAGCAGTTGCCTGCGGGAGCCCTGGCTTCCATCTCTCTGGGACCCAGGGATAGTCTAGTGCATTGCAAGAGAGGAGGAAGAGAAGGAGGAGGAGGAAATAGTCCCGCTCTCTCCAGCCCTTTCCTGGAGGAGAAGGCCCTGCCCCCCCCTCCCGTGTCCCACAGGCCTGCAAGAAATCCCAGTCGGGAGGGAAGTGCCAGGGCCCACTCAGCTCAGGTGGATGATGGCTTCCCCCTCCCCCTCTCCCCTGCACATTCGCTGCACCTAGGGAGCAACAGCTGAGCTACCTTTCCTTTGGCGAGCCCCCCCTCCCGTCCCGTCGGGGCTGCATGGTGCCAGCACCCTCTGGTTGAAAGCAAAGTGGCTCTTCTATCTTGCCGCTGCCCCACTGAGCAGCTCTGGAGGCTACAAAGGCACCCAGGTGAGCGGGATTTGCTGGTTGAGCCCAGAGGCAAAAGAGCGAGGAGAAAAGAGAGGCCCTTGAAAAGCAGTGACGTCTCCCACGCGGCTCTTTTGTGGCGGCCCAGGCTATTGTGTGATGCTGTGTGATGTCCAACTTATTGTCATGGAGGTGGGGGCACGAGGCAAAATGAGCTGGCAGGAAGGGGCACGCTGTGGAGCAGGGGCACCCAGAAAGCCATGCTGGGGGTGGGTGGGCGATGGTGGCAGGGGCCTCGCTGCACCCCTCAGAGATCTGTGCCCTAGGTTGTTGCCCTAGTTGGCCTAGTGGAAGAGCAGACCCTGCCCATAACATAGAGAGACACAAACCCACTAACTTCAATGTTCCTAGGAGGATGTAACTCTGGTTAATATTGCACTGCAATCCTAAGAACACTTTCCTGTGAGCAAGTACCATTGAAAGACATGGGCTTTGCTTCTAAGTAGGCCTCCTTAGGATTACTCCCATAATAATTTAATTATTTTTCCATTGCTTTTAGAAGTTGAGTGGTGGAATAAAAGTGCGTGTTTCATGGTTGATGGGCAATAACCTGGATATCTCACTTTGACTGTGGTCACACACACCAAATAATCCACTTTCAATCCACTTCCAATGCACTTTCCAACTGGATTTTGCCAGTTCACACAGTAAAATCCAGTTGGAAAGTGCATTGAAAGTGGATTATTTAGTGTGTGTGACAGCAGCCTTTGAGTTTTTCCAAGCTATGTTCACACAATTATAATTGGCAGTGTTTTTTTTTAAATCAAGAGTCACAAGAATGATGCCTAGTTTTTCAAGCAAGTTACAAATTTAGCAATATAAAAACTATGTTTTCCTTAAGATGTAACTCCCAGCCACTCTAGTCACAACAAATCATAGTTTCAATTATACATGATATAAAACATTCAGTCTTTGGATCTCTAGGGTGGTATTTAAGGAAGTATTAATGAAAAAAAAAAAAAAGAAGTAGTATAAAATACCAAGTTTCAAAATTATTGGAATGTCCATTTCAGCGCACTCTGTAATCATAACTTTATCCCAAAATGGATCAGCGTGAACTATTCCTGCTTTCTGAAATACCATCTCTTCCAGTTCTGACATTTGTAACAGATGTTAGTAACTCCCTCCCCCCACATCGAAAGCATTTTAATGTAATATAACTTTCCTACATTTCTGGACGATGAATCCACCAAGAGCACAGCCATTTGTCAACATTTTTTTTCCAGAGCAGTGAAGTCTAAAATCTTTATATGAAGTTAAAAATAGCGGATTTTTTTTTTTTTTTGTATTAAGCACAGGGAAATTTTTAATTGCATCCTCTTTGTTAATGATTTAAAGGTCACTGTAGACGTTGGGGCCAACATGGCACTTCTGCTGAAAATGGCAGCCCTGAGTCAAGTTCTCCCCTCCTCCAATCCTGTAACATTTACGCACATGTACCCATTTTTGGATGTCATCATGTCATATTCGTAATTCCTCCCCACCTTCACTTCCACAGGAAATGCAGGTTGGTTGTATGAGTGTGCCTAAATATCATGGGGGCACAGGGGGAGAAATTCACATAGAGCTGCCATTTTATCACCAATCCCACATTGAACAACACCTTGTTCATAACATCTAACTAAACAGGGGAAAGTGGATTGGGACAATACTGAATGGTCACCTGAATTAGGTAGAAGAGAAGAAGATACAGGTCCTGGTCAGGCACTGCTGCCAGGATTTGACAGTGCAGTAGAGGGTTCTCTAGGACCCACTAGGATGCAGAATATCAAGACGGTTCTGGATAACAATGTCCAATAAGACACCCAAACTCCTACTAGTCCAAGAAAGGCTCACTCCATCAGAGGTGAGCAAATGAGAAGAACTGCTTCTTTGCTATTTTCAAGTCCAGCAGCACCTTAGAGACCAACAAGATTTTGGGGATATAAGTTTTCAAGAGTCAAAGCTCCCTTCGTTCGATAGACACTACCGGACTTGAATCTAGCTGTTTGTCCGTGGATCAACATTGCGACTGTCTCACCACTTCGTAGGCCTTCAAGACACCTCTTTATCCTCATCAAGTCCATCAGTTCTATGGGAAGAAGTCCAGGATTTATCCAAAGGATGAAGAAAACACTAGGAACAATCCTATCAATAGCCTCTTGGAGCCAAGAATTCCAAGGAACTACCAAGGCTCTCAGAGATTCACTGGTTAGGCTCCCCAAAACCACCAAAACATCCTGGGAACTTTTTGGAAGTCTTCTTCCTACCTAAAGATATAGGCTTGTGGGTTTGGACCAGTTGTCAGCAAACAGTTAAACTCTCCAAAAGGTAATTTGGTGGTGGTGGTGGAAAGTGCCATCAACCTGCAGTCAATTTATGGTGACTCTGGATTGTTTTCAAGGCAAGAAGCAAACAGAAGTGGTTTGTCATTGCCTGCCCTTGGGTAGCAACCCT
The DNA here is from genome assembly GCA_029375565.1 of Gekko gecko. NCBI lineage: Eukaryota > Metazoa > Chordata > Lepidosauria > Squamata > Gekkonidae > Gekko > Gekko gecko. Next base: position 192,215,867 of record JAPDNY010000004.1, on the reverse strand, counting down.
GGACTTCCTTGGCGATCTCCCAAATCCAAACCAGGGCCAACTCTGCTTAGAATCTGAGTTTTGATGAGATCAGGCTAGCCTAGATCATTCAGATCAGGACAGAAGTCCATTTAAACTGGGGAAAATAGCCCTGGAACTTTCATTTTGGTATAAGACGAGGATGACAAGAAAACTGGAGATCAGGAAACCAGGGATCCTGCGAACTTAGCTACAAACAGGTTTGACTGTTGAACTTACTGTGCTCAAAGGTAATGATCAGATGTGAGCTGATCAGCTGGTCTGTTCATGCCCAGCACCTGCAAATGCCTGCTGAACTGGTTTGCATCTGGAGTTCCCAAAACTGCACATGCGCAGAGACACCGGAGATTCAAATTGATCGGCAGCCACTAGTATCGCTCAGGACTATTTATATGAACACCAAAGGGTGGGGTTTTATTGAAACACAGCCTTTATTGATGACTGCTTTACGTGATCTAAGAGTGAGCTAATTGTCTATTGAAACGATTGCCCGCTGAGCAGAGCAAGTTAAACAGCAAGGAATGGGGCGGTAGGAGAAAATAATCAGGCTGTACGAGAACGGGCATTCACAAAAAGCCAATTGTGCCATACTGCATGGTTAGTAAGGAACACAGTGAAATAACTGGGGAAACACTTTTGAAAGAATTGAGGAAAGCCTATGTAGGCCGAAACGCGTCAGGTCAGATTGATAAGCCCTTGTGTTTTATCGTTTGTTATTTATACATAACGTGTGACTGGGCCCTTATATATTTTTAAAGTTGTGATCAATAAATACATGTATTTTTATATTTCCTTTATCAAGTTTTTAACATTGGCCCCCTCTCCTACATTTGACTAACCTTTGTCAGGTTCTGGGCTCTAAATCAAACCATCTCCTATATGTCCAGCTAAAGACTGAAAGTGAGCGGGCCGGGCACACCTCTTTAGAGAGATTGTTCCATAATTGTGGAGCAGCCACTGAAAAGGCCCTCGCTTGTTTACCCAACCAAGGCTGTGATCACACACACAATTTGCCCTGCCATAGGCACGGATGCTGGGTGGATTTTATGGGTGTGATCAGATGCAAACATCTGGCAAGTGCCCCGCACCCGTCGGCAACCCATTTTGCTGCTCCACGAAAGCAGAGTTAAAGACAGCGGGGAAAGTGCAGTAGCAAACGGTTGCTACGGGCCACAGATGGACTTTCCCCTGTGTGATCACTCCAGCGTGCTCTCACGACATCAGAATGGTCTGATCGGAGCCATCCTGACTCCATGCTGTGTTTTTTTTTGCCTCTTCCCAGTTGTCATGGATCGGGGTGCAGGGCCAGGCCAGAGCAAGGAAGTCAAGGCACAGTCCAGGGTCAAGAGCCAGGCAAACCAACCAACCGGGAAAACCAAGTCCAAAGCGCAAGGCAAAGCGGGGTGGTCCAGGTACAGTCCAAAGTTAAGAGCCAGGCCAACAAACCAACCAGGGAAGCCAAGTCCAAAGTGCAAGGCAAAACCGGGGTGGTCAAGGTACAGTCCAAAGCACAAACCGTTAGAGTCATCAGTAGGCCAGAGTTCCTGAGAGTCAAGAGTCAGGGAGTCAAAGGTTCGAGGTGCAGGTCTAAGCATAATTGTGCAAGCTGAGGTCAAGGAGCCGAGGAAGTCAAGACAGGAACCAGGAATCAGGGACATGAGCGAGGAGGTGCAAAGCTTCATCAATGTGACTAGTTGCTGGCACAAGCTGTCGGCATGAGTGTGAGGGCTAAATAGCTCACTAAGCTGCCGGCAATTAGCATGCCCCAAGCACGTTCCTGTTCCTGCTAATACTCGGGACTGAAAGAGCGTCTGTTGTGCATGCGTGCCTCTCGCCGACAGGCTGCCATGTCCCGTCGGCGCTGTTCTCTCAAATGGGAAACTGGGGGAGGCAAATCGGGGGGAGTGCTGACCAGGCGAGAAATCTGCCTCAGCTGTTGCTGGAGCAGCCTCTGAACTCTCAGCGCTGTCAGGTGCGGGATTTTCCGCCATCGGGAGCTCATCCCCAGCAGAACTTAACTCCTCCACTGGAGCCATGTGCTCAGACTCAGCAGAAGTCGTGACACCAGTATGTGCATCATTGCATACTGTCATAGGGAGCCCTCAGTGCAGAGATGCAATTCATCAATCCCCGGTTTAAGCACATTGGAAACAAATGGCAAACAAACAAAAAGAAAACCCCAACTCGCCCACGGTTGCGTCTGATCGTGCAGTGGCAGGCTGCCCCCGCAGCTTCCACGGACTGTGTGATCGTGCAACCACAGGTCAATTTCCTCCGGAGGGAATAACCACACTCCCCCCCGCCATGTTATCTTGCACGTTTGACCACAATCCAAATGAACTTTCTTGATTTGGGGGACAGTCAGGAGGGCCTCTCTCTGCGGTCTTCATTCTCAGGGAAGGAACATATTGGGACAAGACGGTCCTTCAGATAACCCAGTCCCAAGCCACATAGGGCTTTACAGGTCAAGATCAACACCTTGAATTGGGTTTAGGAGTGGATCAGTAGCCAGCGTAGTTGTAATATCAAGGGTCACATGCTCCCAATACTCCAGCCACAGTGTCCTGCACTAGCCGCAGCCACCAAACACTCTTCAAGGGTAGCCCCAAGTAACACTAACTGCAATAGTCCAGTCTAGATGCAAACCAGGGTTTGTTTTTGTTTTTCCCTTGGAGGAACATGCCAAGATGTTCTGGAACCTCTTTGACAAAGTTCTTTTTAAAAATGTTTAAAAGTCCATGAGTTTTCAGTATACACATTGAAAACTTCATTTTCCTCTTGAGCATTCTGTCATCTCTTTTTTTAAAAAAAAGCCCTGGATGTAACTGAGGCTTGCATCACTGTGACTAAATCCAGCTGACCCAGGACACAGAAGAAGACAAGAGATTGGATTTATATGCTGCCCTTCACTACCCAAAAGTGTCTCAGAGAAGCTTACAAACTCCTTTCCTTCCCCTCTCCACAACAGACACCCTGTGAGGTAGGTGGGGCTGAGAGAGCTCTTGACAGAAACTGCTCTTTTCCAAGAACAGCTCTTATCAGAACTATGGCTCGCCCAAGGTCATCCAGCCAGGTGCAAGTGAAGGAGTGGGGAATCAAACCCGGTTCTCCCAGATTAGAGTCTGCACACTTAACCACTACACCAACACAGCTGATACATCAGCCTAATGGTGTTATTTCAGCTATACAATCTTTTTTTTTTTTCTCACTTGTGCAAAGTCAACTCACTCCCCTCCCCCCCTTGTGAAACCACACCCGGTACAATCATGTGAAAATTGCTGACTTTGAAAGCCTTTGCATCACAGAACTCACACTATACAGATCTTGCTAAAAACAACAACAACTAGTTACTAGATGACTCCATTCCTCAATTAATTACCAGCTAAAAATGTGAGGGCATTTTTTTTTTTTAAAAGATGACATTTTAATGAGATCTGCCCCGGGGTGTTCAAATCAAATGGTGCGGGTGTTGTAAATGACCTATCGTCTTCTATTGATTTAGGTACAGTGTTTGTCCCTGCAGTCCATTTAACCAGCTATGGGAATTTATTACAGGAAATGGCTACGATAATTAAATATCTCATACACGCATATCAAACCACCCTTTAGGGAGCCCAGCAGTTTGTCCATTAGCCCTAGGAGTGTGAAAAAACAAACAAGGAAAATAAAAGAATTGAGAAAGTCAGAGTTGGATGCAGCTCTTATGCCTTCGGAAAATTTTGTGATAGGCTCTTTATTACCAGAAGAAGAACTAATCATATTAAAAAAACCCTTTCCAATAGTTCTTTCCAGGGCTTTTTTTTAGAAAAAGGCCAGCAGGAAATCATTAGCATATTAGGCCACACCCAACAACAGAAACTCATTAGCATATCAGGCCACACCGCTGATAGCACAGCTCATTAGCATATCAGGCCACACCCCCATGTTACCAGAAGTGTGGTCATCCAGCCACACCCACCTTTTGCTTCTTATTCTGTCTACCTTGTTTGTTGTCAAAACCCAGAGCTTTTTTTGTAGCAGGAACTCCTTTGCATGTTAGGCCACACACCCTTCATGTAGCCAATCCTACTGAGTTTCTGCTGTTGGGTGTGGCCTATTATGCTAATGAGTTCCTGTTGGGTGTGGCCAACTCAGGAGCCAGCCGGAACTCCCTGGTTCTTTCCACTAATTTCACTTGGAAAACATATATGCACGTCATATCCTCTTCTTCAAGGGCTGGAATGGAATTCCTCACCACAAAAGACCTCTGTCCCACATTTCAGGCAGATAGGATAATGTGACTTTGGGTTTCCAACTCCAGGCTGGGAAATCCCTGGTGATCTGAGGGTGGAACTTGGGGATTGTGAAGTTTGGTTGGGGGGAGGGGGAATCCCAGTAGGGTATCATGTCATGTCATTATGTCAAGTTCAACCACCAAAGCAGCCATTTTTGTTTTCCTGGGTAGCTGATCAATAAGGTCTGGAGATCAGTGTAATCCTCGTGTCAGGAGGAGGCCCCTCTTGAACCCCTCCCAACTCTCTGGGAATCAGGGGGAAGGACCACAGGAATGACCCCGCAAAGTCGGGGCCATGGGGCAAGAGATCAACAAGGGGCCAGACACAACCAGCAAGGGGTTATGCTGGGACAACCCGCTTTGAATGTCAAGACACAGGGGAGCTGCTGCCTGGATTCTCTGAGGGACTGGGGATCCTCCCCCCACCCCGCCAAGGGCACCCCCACCATCAAAGGTTAGCCTCCCACCACTAGCCTGATCAAGAAGAAAGGTGGGGGAGATGCGCCCGGGGTCCCTCGAGAGTGAACCTCAGCCCCATGGCTCTGCTGCTTTAAGGCCTGGGAGTCAGGGCGGGCCAGGTGGAGGGAAGTGAATAAAGAGAGTTGAGATGCTGCCAGGGGGGACACACCTGGCCTCTATGCTGTTGGAATGTGAGGAGGGAGCTGAACAGCCCTTAGGGGCTAATCCACTTGAGGTAAAGGTAAAGGTTTCCTTGCTCGAAAGCCAGTCGAATCTGACTCTAGGGTTGCGGTACTCATCTCTGTTTCAAAGCCGAAGAGCCAGCGCTGTCCGAAGACATTTCTGTGGTCATGTGGCCAGCATGACTAAACACCAAGGCACACGGAACACTGTTACCTTCTGACCGAAGTGGTACCTATTTATCTACTTGCAATTTCTTGCTTTCGAACTGCTAGGTAGGCAGGAGCTGAAACTAGAGACGGGAGCTCATGCCATCATGTGGCTGAACTTGGGTCTTGAACTGCTGAACTACGGACCTTCCACAGCCTGCAGTTCAGCATCTTAACCACTTGATCCACCGCAGCTCCATCTACTCGAATGCTCCCATAAATAGGGACCATGGGGCATGTTCCTGGGAAGTAGAATAACTTCATTGGGATGGCATTCTGAGGTAGCATCTCTGCTCTGTCCTTCCCAGACCCTGGACCAGCCCCAACTAGACCCAGGCCCAGGCAAATGCTGACACCTAGGAGACTGTCAGGCCCCAACTGGAGTGTGGCAATTCTAAAATTGTGACTCAGTTATCTAGGCAATTGTTTCTTGCAGAGTGGGCACAGTGATGTGTGACTTGGCAGAGGAACAACTTCCCCCCTCCTTTCCTAGGATTCCCAAGTGGCTAGCTGTGGGTATGTAGATCACATGGGCAAGGGAAGATAAACCCTGCCTCCTTCTGTGTCTTATCTTGGTGCCATTCTGTTTCTTGCAGTGTTTTTCTCCCTGTTCATCTGACATCCCCTATCACAGGACCCTTCTGCATTCTCCTTTTCATTGCTTGTGTATCTGTATTGCTTTGGAGTCTTTCTCCCATGTATGTTTTGCTCCCTCTAGTGGTTGGTGCGATATTACATCACCGTATGTCTGGCATATCTTCCTGCAGATTTAAACTGCAGGTTTTTATGCTGGACATGCAGTGATGTAATATTGAATTGACTGCTAGAGGTAGCAAAAATGGGTGTGGGGGGGGACCCCCTCACAGCAATAGGGACACACAAGCAACACAAATGAGAATGCCAAACAGCCCATAATCTGACAGGTAAATAAAATCAGGTTGAGGATAGTGGCAAGGCACCCTTTGGCACTCTTGTACATTTCCGTATCCCTCATAACCCCACCCCCCAGGGATGCTGGGGAACTGGATTTTTTTCCATCATCCTGTATATTGTACATATATTGTTTTATCTATTGATAATTATTGGTTTGTTTTAGCTTAGTTTTACATTGAGAATTTGTATACTATTTTGTTGTAAGCTACCGTGAGCCCTTCTTACAGGGAAGGGTGGCCTAGCAAATCCAATTTAATAAATAAATAAATGAAATAAGTGAAGCACAGTGGGGCAAGAGCAAGGGATCGTTATTATCCCACTATGTCCCCATTCTCTAATTTTCTTTAAAAATAGATCCCCCTGCTTTATACATGAACTAGGAATAAGACCCATTGTGGAAAGAGACTCTGGGCGGGTGCCCTGGTTCTGGGCACTCAGTGTCAATTTGCTGTGGTGACCTCAGCAAGGTATAATGACACAGCACCATTTTCTCCAGGGGGACTGATCGCTGCTACCTGAAGAACAGTTGTAATTCTGAGTGATCTCCAGCCTTCACTTGGAGATCAGCAACAATGGTTCCCCAGGAGGGAATGGCTGTTTGGGAGGGTGGAGTCTATGGCATTGTATCTGTCTGAGGTCCCACCCCTCCTGAAACCTCACCCACTCCAGGCTCCATCCCTCAAATCTCCAGGAATTTCCCACTGAAAATTCTCCTTCCCAGCAAATCATCAACCTACCTTAATTTTCTCCTCACTCTTCAGCTTTCCACACACCCCACCTGCAACCTCTACCGTGCTCTGAAGCCTTGAGTGCTATGTCACATTGGCTGTCATACAGGGGCCATCTCAGCAGGATATAAGGACACAGAGTCCACCATTTTCTCCAGGGGAACTGATCTCTGCCATCTGGAAAGCAGTTGTAATTCTGAGTGATCTTCAGCCCTCACCTGGAGATTGGCAACAATGGTCTTCCCCAACAGGCACTAAGGGGAAATGTATTTTACCTTAGAACAGCAACAGCAAACTGTTTAGAATGTTAGAGGCAAAGGCCAGTGAGGCCACATATGCAAACGACCTCTGTGTTCTGGGGCAAAGGCCAGTCAGGCCACATATGCAAATGACCTCTATGTTCTGATTGGCTGTGGGGGGGGAAGGAACAGCAAACTGTTTAGAATGTTGAAGGCAGGACTCAGGCAAAGCAGCCAGTGGATAGGGAGACCCTCTGAATGACAAATCAGGGAGCGAACTGATTTCGGAGTGTGTTGGAATGTTCAGGGGAGTCCATGACCAAAACAGAATTATATATACTGGAGGTTACCTGTTGCCCCACTCCACCCACAATGCCTTATAATATTATTAAGGCATCAACTCAGATATTGGTTCAACGCTTCTGTCTTGCATGAAGATGACTGGAGTTTTCCTTGTTACTGAGCTTTCTTCTTCCTCCTGTGTTTGCTCTTTACAAATGCAGGGTGAAGGAAGAAAGCTTTGCCTCTATCTCTCTGCCCCTGTACTTCCCATTCTTGCAGCCCTTATGTGCTTGTCAGCATATGCAAGCAAAATGTTCTGTAGAGAAGGCGGGTGGCTGTTTATTTTGGAGGTCAAGAGACATGGCCTCCATCTCTGATCCCTCATACACTCTGCAAGCAAGGGCTGCCTGTCACAGGGAAGAAAATGCAGTCTCTTTCTCTGTTACATATAGTCTGCCCTAGCTGCTGTCTAGCAGTTGCCCAAAAAATCTTTGCCCCTATGTAGCATATTAATATTGTAAGATGCCTTGCGCTCCATAGGAAGAAAGGTGGTTGTCATGATCTGTGCAGGACTAGGCCACAGGAGACCTGTGTGGGAATGGAAAACAGGCAGACTACAACCCCCACAATGCTTAGCAAGGGTTGTAGCCAATCTGTTTCCAGAGATTGTGTGAGGAGATTCTGACTTAAGCTGTTTGAACTGAACAACTGTGTTATTTCTGCCTCTCCTGTAGTCCTGTCACACAGAGTTAAACGAAGGGGACAGGCTGGCTTGGTGAAAGAAAGATCCTTCACTTGGGACAGAGTGAGTACAGGGACAGTCCTGGTATAAAAGGTAGGAGGCCTTGAAATAGTAACCAGCAAGAGAACTAGGTAGCTGCGTTAGGGTTGTGTTTATTTTTACCTTTTAACACTGTTATATCTTTTAAAGCACCTTGTCTTGTTTTACTTGCCCCAATACTGTGTTAATAAACCATTTGTTTAATGTTCTCTGCCTGGTCATCACGCCTATAGTTCTCAGCTTAAAAGGGGGCATTTTGGATGGACTTGGAAGGGTACTCTGGGCCTTCTCAAAGGACCCTAAGTCCAGAGTGGTGGCAGCTGAAGGTGGCGACTCGCTGGGGTCATGACAGTGGTGAATAAATATTTAAATAAATAAATAATAAACAAATAGTATGTGTCAGTTCAGAGAAAGAAATACCTCATGGAAACACAGGACACTGAAAACTGTCTTGAAGTTACTGTCAGTGGTATAATGATATCAAAAACATCCAGTCCTGCTGGGCAGAAAGATTGGTTCACACTTTTGGGTGGATGAAGTCCCTGCCAGGCACCTGCTTGTTGAGTCAGCCTCTCTTGTTTCTTTTCCTCCTACCGCCAGGAAAAACAAATCTAGACAGTGAAATGCTAGAATAACTGTCCAACTATTTCCGAATTTCTGAAATAATTATGTTTGGATCTGAGGTATTTACTATTCTCACAAACAAGGCACAGTTTCTGATGGCACAGACTTATGTAGCCCTGTAACATTTCACTTGACTGGTACCTTTTAAATAGCAGTTCCAAGGACTGAACCTGAAACTTTCCACATACAAAGTAGGTTCTTTCAGATCATCTAAATGTTTCACTGTTTAAAGTTAATTCAACACATAACTGATTCATAGTGAGACCAGTATTTTTTATTTTAATATGGAAATTCCTTCAGAAATATACCGTTAGCTATTGTCCTCTGTTATTCTCCTCTCATTTCATTCTTACCACATCTCTTAGATGGCTTTCCTTCTTTGTTTTCTTCTGAGACTTGAACAGGCAATTTCATTTCCTTCTTTTCTTTTCTGTCACACCATTTTCTACCTTGACAGAAACCCCTGGAAACAATTGATTGTCAAGTTTGGGGCCAAGGTTTGGATGAGAGAAATGACAATATATAGAGCTTTAAAAAATCCTGTCAGAATTTGATCTTGCTCTTGTGTGACAGGCAGAGTTGTAATAATGATGACTGGCACAATTAAATCACTTATGCTAGAGTAAGCCTACCAAGCCTGGAGTTTCCAGTGAAACCAAAGAGACAGCTTCAAACAAAGGAATTGGGAATCATAGCCAATGATAGTATCAGCTTTGGGCAATTTCTTTTCATTTTGGCTGGTTCCTGGTTCACAAACTAAAGTTCATGGCAGGTCAACTGGCATGAACTTTTCACAAACTTTCAAGCAGTTGCCAGTGGTTCATGAATGGATACATTTCCAGAAGGACTGTCTCCACTCAATCAAAATGTTTACCAAATTTCACAGCAAGGGGGGGGGCGGAATTCTCCAGCCTTGGAAACACCAATAGGGGGCCTCCAAAGCTTAACAGCCACGCTTGATTGCCAATAACTCTGTTTCCATTCTTCTCTATAGGATCAGAATGCAGGGCCGGCCCACTCACTAGGCAAACTAGACATTCACCTAGGGCAAGGCCATCATGGGGGTGCCGAACTGAGCTGCCCTCCCCCCCAAAATCCCCCTGCCCTTGATAAAAGCTGGCACTGAGGGCCCTGCCACCGCTGCCTCCTCTCTTCCCCAATTCCATAATCCTTGGGCATGGCCAGCAGCCACTCCACAGGCAGGCAGGGTATGCACTCAACTCAGGGCCTTCTTCTACCCGGCTCAGCTTGTTCCGTCCTTCCGGGGGCAGCTGAGCGAGGCCAGCCTGGGCCAGCTCCTGGGGAGCGATTGGCTGTGGGTGTGGCCTGGGTGGGCATCAGTGCCACAGAAGAGATTGGATTTATACCCCGCTCCAGTATTCCGTCTAAACAGGGTAGGCTGAGGCGATGCTGCTGTAACCTTACGCGGCAGCGGAGACCGGCTTCCAGCCATGCTGCTCTGGGGACTCCTTGCTGCTCTGGCCTCCAGCAAGCCCCCTGCTGGGCTCTGCCCTCCTTCCCGTGTGGCTCCACCCCTCACTCCGGCACTGGCCTTGGGCAGCAGAGCCTCCCTGCTGTCACCCTTGCTCACCCAAATTCTCATGGCATGTGTGTTTTTGCATCCTGTGGGAGGCACACACTGCCCCTACTGGGCCAGCCACTTGAGCATGGCTGGGAGGGAAATGCTGCACTTTAATAAATGCAGAGTGGAGAGCCCAGGCGCCTTAATCTGGGTTTGGCTGCAGCTGTGGCTTTGGCGGCCAGAAATGGGGCGTGGTTTAAGAGCGGGGTGGGGGGAGAACATTGTGTGGGGAGGGGGGAACGCAGAAGAAAACTCTGGGACAGAAGCCAAGGGAACTGCCAAGGCTGTGGCCAGTCAGTTTCATTCCTTTTAAAAATGGGATCCGAGAGGGAGAGAAAAAGAGGAGGGGGGAAGAGGGCTCTCTCCCCCTCTGAGGAAAAAAAAAGTCACCCTGAAGAGTTGAGCGTCTTTCCTTCCAATTTGATTGTATTGATTGTATTACTGTGCTAATTGTTACTGTAGAACCAGATCAGGAGAAAAGAAGTGGTGGGCGCAAGGGGGGGAGGCGCCAGAAGGTAGCCTCGCCTAGTGTGCAAAAAAACCTGGAGCTGGCCCTGTCAGAATGCTATATATACCTGCAGCTCAGCACCCTCTCCTCCGTCGGGTGTTGACAGTTAGACAGAGAGACAGTGAACTTGTTAAAAGCAGAGCATATTCATTTATTCCTGACTGTGAACACCCCTCCTCTGGTGAGGTTTGGGCGTTGGGTAGACTCATGGTTCTGGCCGCCCCGTCTCTCTGCTCACACCAAGCAGAGGGGCTTAGCTACTGGGTGGCTCAGCTGAGGACCCTCATTTCATTCCCTCCCACCCCTCCTGGTTGTGAACACCTCTCCACTGGTGGGGTTTGGGCGTTGGGTAGACTCATGGTTCTGGCTACCCCGTCTCTCTGCTCACACCAAGCAGAGGGGCTTAGCTACTGGGTGGCTCAGCTGAGGACCCTCATTTCATTCCCTCCCACCCCTCCTGGTTGTGAACACCTCTCCACTGGTGGGGTTTGGGCGTTGGGTAGACTCATGGTTCTGGCCACCCCGTCTCTCTGTTCACACCAAGCAGAGGGGCTTAGCTACTGGGTGGCTCAGCTGAGGACCCTCATTTCATACCCTCCCACCCCTCCTGGTTGTGAACACCTCTCCACTGGTGGGGTTTGGGCGTTGGGTAGACTCATGGTTCTGGCCACCCCGTTTCTCTGCTCACACCAAGCAGAGGGGCTTAGCTACTGGGTGGCTCAGCTGAGGACCCTCATTTCATACCCTCCCACCCCTCCTGGTTGTGAACACCTCTCTACTGGTGGGTGTTTGGGCGCTGGGTAGTTTGGGCGCTGGGTAGACTCATGGTTCCAGCTGCCCTGTCTCTCTGCTCACTTTGAGCAGAGGGCTTAACTACTAGGTGCCTCGGCTGAAGACCCACATTTATATCCTCCCTTTCCTCTGTGAGCCATGAGGGTGGAAGTGGGTGGAGAAAACCGCTGTGCCTCCCACCTTCTCCAGTCCCGGGGCCCCATTTCCGGCCCACAGTTTGGAAACATTTCTGCATCATTCCCAGTGACCCCTTTGTGGCAGACTGCAAGGTGTGCCACAACCATGTCTGGAGGGGCACAACCCCTCAACACTTGTCCTCTTCCATCCTCCACAGGCACCTGCAGAGGACGCACCCAACTGTGTTGCTGCTGGAGGAAAGAGTGGCGGCCAGTGGGGAGAAAAGGCCCACTCCCTCTCAGCAGGGAGAAGTCGAGGGGGAGCAGGAGGTCCCCACCAAGAAGGGCTCCCCACACTCAGGCTGCCGTGGGTGGGATATCAAGGCAGCCCACCCTCCAAGAGGTCATTCCCCCAGGGGTGTCAATATTGCCATCCAAAAGGGCTACTTGGAGGGCACAGGAAGCAGTCACTCATCTCATTGGTGAAATTATTGCTGTGTCTGGCCAGCCCTTCTCCCTCGTGGAGGATGTAGCCTTTCACCAGCTGCTGCAATACCTGGCTCCTTGGGACTCCATCCCCTCATGGGGGTCCATGAGCCAACGAGTCCTGCCTGCCAGGCACAGTTCCACAGTAGCGATAGTCAAGGCTCAGCTCTCCAGAACACAAGGCAGAACCATGCACTTCATGGAAGACCTCTGGAGAAGCCAGCAGCACAGCTACCTCACTGCTCATTGGTGGCAACCAGAGAACCTCCCTGTCTGGACTGTTGGGGCATGGCCCAGGCCCCAGGAGGGGACAATCCTGCCACCTGGTTACAAAATGGTTCTGCTCCATGCACAGGGGATGGCTGCAGGCCACACGGCACAAAATATTGCCACCATGATATGGAGTAGCCTGAGTGGGTGGTGGCGACATTGTCCTCGGCTACATGGTCACCAATGGGGCACCAACATTCTGGCAGTGGTGAAGGCTGTGCACCTCAAGGGCATCATCTGCCTGGAACACATCAGCACTTTCAAGACCACGTGGGACATTGCCACCCTCAAGATGCAGTCTGCCATGGAAGCTTGCTGAATGACATTGGGCCACTCAGCCTAACCTACCTCACAGGGCTGTTGTAAGCAGGGATGGGCACGAACCAGGAAAATACAGTCATTTCAGTTTGTGGTTCGAAGCATGGGTCTCTAAGCTATTTGTGAGATATGGTAATCCCTATACCACACTGAATATGATAGCTTAGGGAAGTTCTTAACCCCTGTTCATTTTTTGAAAAGGGGAACATTTTCCACCTTCCTCATCTGCAAAGACTTTCTTCCCAATGTTGACCCAAAGTGGTTCACATCATTCTCCTGTCCTCCATTTTATCCTCACAACAACCCCGTGAGGTAGGTGAGACTGTGAGAGCCTGACAGGCCTAAGGTAATCTAGGAAGCTTTAGTGGCAGATTGAGGGTCTTTTTGATCACATGAACATGATCACAAGGAGCTGACCTTATATCAAATCAGACCTTTGGTCCATCAAAGTCAGTATTCTCTGCTCAGGTCCTGGTCACACGCAGAATTTGCTGTGGGAGAGCCATGATTGCCAGGTGGATTATAAGGGTGCGAGCACACAGAAACATCTGGCCAGCATTAAAAAGTACCTGTGAAAGTCCACTCTCAAATGGTTTGTGATGGGCCGCAGACAGACTTGCTCTGTGTGATTGCTTCAGTGCGCTCCTTTTGCCTCTGTGCTTCCTCGTTGAAGCACGCCGGAAATACGTGTCCATGGGAAGACACCCGGTACATTGCCGTCGCATCTGATCGTCTCGAGGCGGGTCAAATTGAAACAGCACAAATAGCCACGCCTTATCTGCCCAGCATTATCCAGCTCATGTGACCGGGGCCCCAGACTGGCAGCAGCTGTCCACTGGCTTACTTCATCTTCTCCCTGATCCTTTTAGATGGAGATGTCAGGAATTGAACCTGGGACCTTCTGCCTACCAAGCTGATGCTCTACCACTGAGCCATGGCCTCCTTCCCAAGTTTGTCATTCTAACCACTACACCAGATTGGCTCTGATATCTCAGAGAAGTTCTCAGCCCCACTTTGATTTGTAAAGGAGTGGAGGTTTTCCACCTTCTCTGTCTGTGCTGCTTTTCTCCTCAATGTGGACCCATGATGGCTTATATCTCATTCTCCCCCCCCCATTTTATCTGTGCCATTTAACTATTTAACCCACCCATTTGTGACCCTGAGGGAAAACTGGTTTCATTTATTGCAGAGCTGCAAAAACAGCCACAAGGGAGAAGAAAATTAAAGCCACTGTGAAAGCTACTGAGCAGCTGCAAAGCTGTTCAGCACACTGTTTGAGTGGATGGTGGTGAGAGGAGGGGATCTGAGGCCTGGCTCTCAATAGATTGTAGCTGTCAGAAATTGTATGCTTGCCATAAAGTTATTGGCATCCATAACAGCAGACAAGGAAAGACACCTCTGCCGGGCTGCAGAAACTCCATGAAAAATGTAAGATAGGAATGGCAGAAAGGCCAAGGGGACGCATTTGCCTAAAAAGGCTTTTGATTGGCTGTGCAGATTTTGAAAATGTTGCTTTGGCAGCGGCTGCCATCATGACATGAGGATCTTCACTGTGTGACTGAAGGTAAGTCACGGCAGCCATTTTGTGCCTGGCTTTCTCCACTGTGGCAGCCATTTTGTTGCTGCACAAACCATACTGTGTCTGAATTTCAAGGGTGCCCGCGGGCTTAAGAAAGCTGGGGACCCACGTGGTGTTTGTCTCCTCTGTAAAGAGTATTCACTGTGGAGTTGGGTAAACGGTCTGCCCTAAGGCCAGAGAGACACAGCAGGCAGGATGTCTTCAAAACCTTCCTTAATGTGCAGAACAGGAAGGCAGGGAACTACTTAGACTTAAAGCTGCTGGAGTCCTAACAACCAACAACCCAGTTCTAACTAGTATATCCCAGAAGACACACCCATTCAAGTGAAATGAGGGAGTTCCACTTAACGACCTAAGACTTTCTCTTAAAGAGAGAGCTTCCATATACCACAACCCCTGATGTATGGAACCAACAAGAAATCGAAATGTCCACACCGTCTCTCTACTAAAATCAATGTTACTGTCTCCCAACGGCTTCAAAATTAACAGCTGCGAGCAAAACAGTGCCTTCCAACGCATTTGTGAATCAGATTTCCTACTTGGGAGTCATTCTTCTCGCCGTCTTTCCCTCCGCCTGAAGTGCATCCAATCAACTTCCTTGTGCAGGCACCTGTGATACTTGAGGCTGAGCAGCATCCCTTATGGTAAAGTGTCAACTCCAGATACTTCAGTAAATTTAATCACGCCATTTGGTTTCCCTTTAAAATTAGGATTGGTGCGGTTTCGAGAAGTGGCATTTCGCAAGAAAGTTCTGTTTGTGGAACAGCCTGCTAACTACGGGAAGCAGCTGTCAACGCTTCCCTTTTAGATCTTGCTCCGTCCTTAGTGTTTAATGCCTAAACAATTTGAGATTGATTGGTTCCTCTTCAATCAATGTGCCGGAGAATCCCTTGAGAAGCGTGGCGAGCCTTACCGAAACTCTTTTCTCCTTTCCTTGGAGATCTGCTGCTATATTGCCTCCAGCTCACCTCCAGTGTTTGTTTTTCGAAAGAAGTGGGCTGCTCTTGGCCAGGGTTTTATCAGCTATGCCCACTGGAGTTCAGGGACTGTCTCGATCAACCTTGGATATCCTGAAAGTTATCTAGCACTAATAAACAGCATTAATACTTTCTCTGGGTCCAAAATAGGAGTGTATGGAACTTCTCTCCCTGGTTTCCTCAGGGTGGGGGTGATGTATTTATGTCTGTTATGGCCAGGATATTTGTTTCTCACCCCCTTTTAGGTTGAAACGAGACACGGGGCATGATTGGTGGGGCTGGTAGTGACCCAGCCAATGGAGATGTGGTGGCTTCACAAGCGAGCTCCACTTCTCCCACACAGGTCTTTGTTGCCTGCTGCTGAACTATGCCACCATCATGGGATAAGTTGGTTGCTTCAGACTCAAGCAAACATTTTCATATTCCCCTACAAATGGCCTCTTACAGGTATCATTTTTTGCCTGTTCCATTATGTTTCCAAGAGGTAGGAGAAATAGGCCTTGGCCCATTGACTGGTTGGCTATTTCAGGAATGTCAGGAATAGGGAAGAAATTGGCAAGGTATCCAAGGATGAAATGCCATTCCTGAAACAGCCCATTATTCATCAGGATGGGTTCAGAGGGATCAGCCTTGGTGCTGATCCAGTGTGGTGTAGTGGTTAAGAGCGCCGAACTCTAATATGGGGAACTTTGATTTCCTGGGTCTCTGCATGAAGCCTGCTGGGTGACCTTGGGTCAATCACAGTTCTCTCAGAACTCTCTCAGTTCCACCTACCTCACAAGATGCCTGTTGTGGGGAGAGGAAGGGGTATCTGGATACATGGACTCTGTTCTAAGATCTTATGCCATCAGTGCTCCTAGTTCATGACACCACAGACTTTCTGAGGAAAATACAATCTTTGAGCATCCTTCCAGATAATACTATTTTAGCCACCATGGATGTATAATCTCTGTATACCAACATCCCACACAAAGATGGATTACAGGCCATAAGGAACATGATTTCTGACAACAACACAGCTGACTTTGCACCAAACTGTGCCATTTTGTTCTCACCCATAGCCACTTCAGATATGGTGATGGCCTGTTCCTCCAATGGTACAGCCATGGGCACCTGCATGGCCCCACAATATGCTAACAGCTTTATGGCTCACTTGGAAAAATGCTTCCTAAACTCCTACCCACTCATACCTCTCTTATATTTGTGTTACATTGATGACATTTTTATTGTTTAGACACATAGTAAAGAATCCCTGGACACATTGCACTAGGCATTCAACAATTTTCACCCCACCATCAACCTGACAATGAACCAATCCATGCAAGAAATACATTTTCTGGACACTACTGCAAAAGTACACAATGGATGCATAGACGTGGAAACCTACTGACCAACAAACATGCCTATATGCCTCCAGCTACCATCCAAAACATACCCAACAATCCATTGTATACAGCCAGGCTCTACGCTACAGTCACATCTGCTCCAACCCTACAGGCAGAGATTCACACCTGAGGGATCT
Organism: Gekko gecko; assembly: GCA_029375565.1. NCBI lineage: Eukaryota > Metazoa > Chordata > Lepidosauria > Squamata > Gekkonidae > Gekko > Gekko gecko. Next base: position 192,198,991 of record JAPDNY010000004.1, on the reverse strand, counting down.
ATAAGACACCTTTTTTGGAACTAAAGTATCTAGCTGATGAAGTCAGGAAACAGATTAACAAAGTCAGAATGATACCCAGGAGCTTTCCTGAGGAGGTTCTTTTGTATATGGATTGGCTGTATATGGATTGGCTACAAAAGAACCTCCTCAGGAAAGCTCCTCCATTAGCATGTTTCACAGCCTGGGGAACTCCTACAAGATAATCTCAGCCCTACCCCACATTCCTGAGTAGATATAAATTACCTGCCTACCATTTTTCTTCTCACCTTGACACAGAGAGTACTCTGTCTTTCTTTGTTATACCTCTGAGGATGCCAGTCACAGCCAGGTCCTACAATGCCAAGACCACGGTCACACAACCTGGAAATTCTACAGCAGCTAATGAACTCCGGCCATGAAAGCCTTCAACAACAGTATTTCCTTTGGTCCACCCTAGACCTACTGCCCCTCAGAGTCATTAGATGCCCTCGAGTTCTAGTATTTTGGGAGGGGGGAGAAGAAAGTTCTCTTTGTCAACTCTCTCCACCCCATGCATAAGCTGAATCAGGGGTTGAGAGAGCAGCACAATTTTTTAAACTGTTTCCTGGATGCCACAAATTGCTTTTTGTTGAGCAGTCGACTTTATCCTTGAACCCCATGAATGGCTGTTTGAATAGAATGTGTCTGTAATTATGGTTATAATGTAATTACAATAGCAAATACAAAATGGTTCTCTCTCTCTCTCTCTCTCTCTCTCTCTCTCTCTCTCTCTCTCTCTCTCTTTTGTGCTTCGTGTAAGGTGTCGTTTGGAAAGGACCTGCTGAAATCAGCAGAAACATCGCAAACAAGAAACAAAGGCCAGCGGGGGCCTGTCTGAAAATTGATCTCGCCTGAGAATCAGGTCACTGTAAATTGCATTATGTAAACTCTCAATCAATTATTTTGAAATTCCCTCTAAAAATAGAAAAGGAGCGACAGTTGATGGAAAGCTCGCCCGGAATGCTTCACTTTGAACCACATCACCGTTTTCTTTCCTCAGCTCTGCCGAAGCACACGGGAAGAGGCAAAATGCACGGGAAGGAGGTAGGGAAGCAGAAATCGGGTCAATTTTGTCGGGGAAATGCAGAAACGATGGCTTTTAGGGAATCAATATTTTCACACCGTTTGGATGTTAAAACCGCCAGTTAGTTGAGGCTGAAAAATCTCATTAAAGGTGTGGAGTTAATAGAAAGGACCCACAGGAGCTGGTAAGGTCCTTTAAAAATGGCAGGACTTCGAGTCCATCAGATGATGGGGGAGATTAGAGGCAGGGGGGGGAATTGTTGTTATGGAGTTTTATTGTGTGTATAAGGTGCAGGCAAGTTGCAGCCAACTTATGTGGACCCCATTGAGTTTGCAAGGCAACGGACATTCAGAGGTGGTTTGCCATTGCCTGCCTCTGCGTGGTGACCATGGACTTCCTTGGTGGTCTCCCATCCAGATGAAGAAGAAGAGCTGGTTTTTATACCTCGCTTCTCTTTACCCTAAAGAATCTTAAAACTGCTTGCAATCACCTTCCCTTCCCGTCCCCAAAGCAGGCACCTTGTGAGCAATGTTCCCTCTAAGCTGAGTTAGTGTGAGCTAGCTCACCGTTTTTTAGCCCCCAGCTCACACATTTTTGTCTTGGCTCAGGAAGGATGGGCTCCAGAGCAAACTAATTTATGCAGTATCCAAATCACTTACTCACAACTTTAATGGCAGTAGCTTGCAAAGCAGAATTTTTGCTCACAAGACTCCACAGCTTAGAGGGAGCATTGCTTGTGAGGAAGGTGGGGCTGAGAGAGCTCTGAGAGAACTGTAACTGTCCCAAGGTCACCCAGCAGGCTTCATGTAAAGAAGACAGAAGAAGTTTCTGTATGTAGGTATGTATGTATGTATGTCAAGCTTGCCTTGGGTTCCAGGTGTGGACCCTCCCGTTGCCGTGGCAGCTCAGGACGGGGGAGGCCCGATGGCTCTGGGAGGCGAAGCAACTAAAGGAGAGGGGGAGCGTTGGGGCCTCAGATGGGCAGGGGACGGAGTTAACGGCACTCCGTAAGGCCCTCACCCTCCGTGCGTTGGCTCCTGGCTTTTCAGCATCCTCCCTGGACTCTTTCTCTCTCTGGCCGTGTCAGGTGCTTCTGAGCATGTCCTTCCTCCCTGGCCCCTTTGCTTCCCTCTCCTTTATACCCAGCTCCCCCTCCCAGCACCGTCTCCCATCCCTGCCTCCACCCCGTTCCTCCTTCCCCCACTCCCCGTGATGAGCTCCGATGCCGTCCCTGCAGCCTGGGCGTGGTTGGAGCTGGGGCCGCCGGCGCCGACGTATGGGGTTGCAAGCATCCGTGCACCCGCCATCAGCCTCTCTTGGGCATGGTTGCCATCTCCGGCTGCTCCCGGAGGCTCTTCACTCTGCAGTTGGGCTGGTCCGGACTGTGGTGCCTCGGCTGCTCTGGTGGGCTCTGGCGCAGTGGGGTCTTCTTCATCTGGGGGTCTCCTGGGTGAATTGGAGGTTGATGGGGCCCCTGGGGGGTGCGGGTTACATCCTGGGACCCCAGGACCAGGACAATATATATATATATATACACAAACACACACATACACAACTTTCCTCTCCTCCAAGGAGTCTCAAAACAGCTTACAATCACTATTCCTTTGCTCTCCCCACTGCAGGCACCTTGTGAGGTAGGTGGGACTGAGAGACATCTGAGAGAACTATGACTGGCTCAGGGAATCGAATCTGGTCTGCCACTCTTAACCATGACACCATGCTGGCTCTCCAACATACTAAGCAGGGACTAACCAGGGCTAACCCCACTTAGTTTCCTAGATCTTATGAGATTGAGCCAGAACAATTGTTCTACTTCCTTTTGCTTTTATGGTCCTTGGCCTGCAGCTAGTAAGGGTAAAGGTAAAGGTTTCCCTTGCTCAATAGCCAGTCGAATCCGACTCTAGAGATGCGGTGCTCATCTCCGTTTCCAAGCTGAAGAGCCAGCGCTGTCCAAAGACATTTCCATGGTCCTGTGTCTGGCATGACTAGACACCAAGGTGCATGGAATGCTGTTGCCTTCCCGCCAAAGCGGTACCTATTTATCTACTTGCAATTTCTTGCTTTCAAACTGCTAGGTTGGCAGGAGCTGGGGCCAGGGATGGGAGCTCACTCCGTCATGCAGCACTTGGGTCTCGAACTGCTGAACTACCACCTTTGCCTTCTTCGCCTGTTAGAAAATCCACCATATGAGGAAGTCTTAACATCATAATTGGAAAAAAAAATCTACGTAAACTCTACTTTTTTTTTTTTTCTTTTGTAAAATTTGGTCTGATGAAGAGTTCTGGGGAGCTCAGAAGCTTGCACCTTGTTATATGCCACTGGGTTGGTGATAATAAAAGCTATTACCCAAATTCTCTTTTCTGTTTGCAAGGCTATGCTAAAGACCCTCCCTCAGGAATCGCACCCCTTTTCCTGCTTGCCCACCTGAACGAGTTTCTTTTCTGTTGAGTGGAACATACTGGCCCTGCTCCTGAAATTGCTCGAGTGGTTCCACTTCAAATCATTGTAAAAGATTTCTTTCTTTCCCTGACAGTAAATAATGATTATTTTCAGTTAGTGGTTGCTAAGGCTGAACAGAACTTGGCTGAGAAACTCTGTTGTCGTCCCCCCATCAGAGTTAGTTAACCTGAAATTGCTTTGAATTCCAGACAAGGAATTTTGTTGTTTTGTTTCAGTCATAACTACTCCCATACACATTGTTTCTTGAGTGAGTTCAACAGACCCCAGGGCCAAAGAATTTTTTGTGACTTTTTTTTCTTCAGTTCAACATTTTATTAAGTAATGTCAAAATGACAATAGCAATCTAGTCTAGATATATAAAAAAGGCTAGCCATGTTCCGGATGACTCACCTTCTACCTGTTGGGCCAGCCTTTCCTTTGCATATGCAGGCTGATTGGGCTTTGCTCCATTCCATACATCCTCCTCTCCCCCCTCCATAGCCAGTCGGAACACGGAGGTCATTTGCATATGCGGCCAGATTGGCCTTTGCCTCCAACATTCTAAACAGTTTGCTGTTGCTGTCGGGGGTCATTGAATGTGTCCTGAGATAAAATACATTTCCCAATCTCCCCCTAAACTTTCACTGGGGTTGCCAATCTCCCTGTGGGGCCTGGAGATCTCTTGGAAATCACTGTGTTCCCCAGCCACAGCATATCATTTCCTCTACAGAAAATCCCCCAGCTATCCTGGAGACAATAGCTGCTTTGGCTAGTGGACTCTATGGTATTATACCCTGCTGAGGTCTCTCCCCACCCTAAACCCTGCCCTCCCCAAGTGCTGCCCCTCAAATCTACAGGTATTTCCTAACCCAGAGTTGGTAACCCTGTAATTGGCTATGGAACCGCTTTCCAGACCCTTGGAACCCAGAAGACATGGCATAGGAGGAAGTGCTTTTCTACCTTAGCTGCCACTGCATAGCCCCAAATCAACATAAGTCTGGGGTGGAGGGAACCATACCTGTTACCATGAGGCTGTCCTCCCATACTACCCACTTGGGGCAGCAAAATGACTTGAGACAGCCCTGCCTTATAGCTAAGCAGAAGGAAATAAACATGGCTTGCCTCCCTCTGTTTCCCCCTTCCCTCCACTGCCCCACCAGCCATAGCCAGGACACTCACCTGGAGTTTCTTTCTAGAGCCCATTTTCTTCCCTCAACGGGCCTTATTCCTAGCATTAACATAATACAATATAATAAAATATAAGCATAAACAATAATAATTAACTCCGAATAGTTGTTTGCTTACAATAAGTGCAATATACTACAACAATGCAGTAGGAATGGTACAGTAACATGACAATGGCAATATAAGCATATAAGAAATTAAAATGGAAACAATATGGTGCCTTGTGAATGAATTTTAACCTTTATTTTCTTAACATTTGAAATGAAAGATGTAAAACGGCACCCCTGAAAGTTTAGTGCCCTAGGTTACCAGTGAGTTTGCCTGCATGGTTTGGCCAGGCCTGAACACTCCCAGAGTTCCAGAAATACAAAGAAACCAGGGTTTTCAGGTCCCCTCTGTCAACCGGAGAAGGGTCATGGGGGACTTACCAGCAGCAGGGGGAGGCCTAGCCTGGTGCCAGAGCAACATTGCTAACAATGTGGTGATGTCATTTCCAGTATGCAGAGGAAGTGATGTCACCACATCGCTGGTGACATGGGATGCTCTGGTATTTGGACAAAAACGCTATGGTAGAAGCAACTTTGCCCAAATACCGGAGCATCTCACATTGCCAGGAATGCGATGACATCACTTTGTGTGCATACCAGAAGTGATGCCGCTGCATCACTGGTGACGTTGCTGCCCTGCCAGGCTAGGCCTCACTCCGCTGCCTAGTGGCGTCCCCCCCCCACCAGCCAGCTGATCACTGTATGGGGGGGGGTGTCTGTCTGCTGAGCAGTCCTAAAAAGAAATGCAAGGTGTTTTTTTTTTTTTTTAATTTTATATCCAGTACCTTTATAGCCCTTTGTGGCTCATAGAATTATATGCATCGCCTTTTATGCCAGCTTTGTTTTTTAGTAGCAGGCATATTCTTGGCCGTTTGGCGAAAATGACCCGAATGTTTTCTCTCTCCTTTTTTTCTGCATCATCAGTTCAAGCAATCAGCTTTTGCGGAGCGCTGATCGCTTCTGCATGCTGATGTCGTTCTTGCCGGCCTCCGTGGGATTTGTTTCCTTACAGCATCCTTGGACATTACGCTATAATGCTTGACTTATTTTCCTATCAAGCCCTGTCCGCTGCCTCGCGGTGTTTTCTCTTTGTTTCTGTCTCCGGGATGTAGCTTTGACCCTGCCTGCTCAGTGTGCCAGACTCGTGCCTGCCAGCCCCGAGACTCAATAAGACTTATCGCCGTGCCTTTGCTTGTCATATCAGCAGGCTCATCGGCAGAAATATATTCTGACCAAGCGAGCCGGAGGTAGACAATGCTTAATTCTCTGCTACCAAATTTTCCAGGAATAGAAAAGAGAGATTCTGCCAGAGGGCGTTAGCCCTGTGTCACTGGCCCGATTATCCTAACACTATTTGTTCAGTTTCTGGCATTGTTTTCTGTTTTATCAGTCCGATAAGGGTGTCCGGCAATTTGTATTGCCTCTGTTTACCACTTTATGGCACATTTCAGCTCTTTGTTAACTGTGAAAAAGTTTCTGGGCCTACCCAAGGGTCCCCAGGATTTGGGCCCCAAAGCCAGTGTGGCATCATGATTAGAGTGTCGTACTAGAATCTGGGAGAGCTAGGTTCAAAACTCCACACTCTGCCTTGGAAGCTTGCTGGGTGATCTAGGGCCGGTCACATGTTCTCAGCTTAACCTGCTTCACAAGGTTGTTGTGAGGAGAAAATGGACGAAGACGAGGAAGAGGAGAAGGAGGAGGAGGAGCTTGGATTGAGACCCTGTCCTTCACTTGGAGTCTCAGGGCAGTTTACAATCTCCTTTCCTTTCCCCTCCCCACAACAGACACCCTGTGAGGTAGGTGGGGCTGAGAGAGCTCTGAGAGAACTGCCCTTGACACAACAGCTCTGAGAGAACCTGTGACTGACCCAAGGTCACACCAGCAACTGTATGTAGAGGAGAGGGGAATCAAACCTGGTTCTCCCAGATTAGAGTTTATGCTCTTAACCACTACACCAAAGGCAGCTGCTGCAAATGCAGAGGCATTCACATTGGCAACAGATGGGCTTGGCTATCTCCCTGTGGGGACTGGAGTTCTCCTGAAATGACAACAGACCTACTGAGATCACACTCCCCCTTGCAGAAATGGCTGCTTCAGAGGGTTGACACTATAGTACGCTGTAGAGTTTAGGAGAAATGGAAGTTCTAGAGCAGGGGTCCTCAAACTACGGCCCGCGGGCAACATGCGGCCCGCCGAGGACATTTATGCGGCCCGCCGAGTGTTTATGCCCGCCCCCCCTGCCCGGAGCCGCCTCCTCCTCGAGGAGCGCAGCAGCAGCGCCCCGCGGCCTCTTTCTTCCTCCAGCAGCCCTGGGCGGCAAGAGCGCCCAGGAGCTGAGGAGGAGGAAGGGGCGAGCAGGCTGGTGGGGGGAGGGGAGCGAACGTGGCGGCGGGGCGAGCAGGCTGGTGGGGGGGAGGGAGCCAACGCGGCGGCGGGGCGAGCAGGCTGGTGGTGGGGAGGGGGCGAACGCGGCGGCGGGGCGAGCAGGCTGGTGGGGGGAGGGACGAAAGCGGCAGCCCTCCAACGGTCTGAGGGACAGTGAACTGGCCCCCTGTTTAAAAAGTTTGAGGACCCCTGTTCTAGAGTGACATCACATCCCTGCTGAGTTCCCTCCTATACCTAAACTCCACTGTCTCCAGGCAGCACCCCAAAATCTCCATGGATTTCCCAAGTCAAAGTCGGCAAGACTACCAGCAGAGTGTCTACCCAGGAGATTTCTACATACTTCCCTCCAGCAGCTACCATTATCCCTGCATTTTCCCTGCTGTGCCACCAGAGGGTTTTTTGAGCAATTCTTTTTTTAAAACGGTAATTGATAGAGTGCTGAAGAAATTACTTTTAAAAAGAAAAAAAAAAAAAGACTTCTTGTTTCATGGTGGGGAAAATGGCCACCGCGAGGGGCTGAGAGAAGGACGATGGTGCTGCTGTGGGGAAGGGGGGGCTTTTGAAATTCATGCCTTTCCATCCAGTGTGCTCAACCAGAAATTACCCGGTTCCTTCCTGAAATCCAACAATCCATTCCTTTCTCTCTTCTTAGATGTTTTGGATGGAAAGAGAAATTTAAGGAGAGGAGGGGCCAGAAGAGAGGCTCTGCAACATTTCCAAATTTCACTCCATTAAAGACAGGCAATGGTCCTTTTCGCATTTGTACCTCATCCCTGGTTTTATCAGAGTTCAACTTGCAATACAATACCTTGCATTTATCCCTGGTTAATGGTCCTTTCCACACTAGACCTTAAATCCTGGTTCAGCCCTGTCCCCGAACTTACATTCTACACTACACGCGAGTTCACCCCTGTAATGATCTTGGGGTATTTGTTGTTTCCACATTACATTGAGGTCACCCCAGTTTCACCACACACTTGTCCCGAGATAAATGGATGCTGTTATAACCAGGGATAAATGCAATGTGTTGAGAGTTGAACTCTGATAAAACCAGGGATGAGATCTAAGCGTGGAGAGGAACATAACAGCATCTGTTTATCCATTTATTAGGCGTTCCTGCTACAAAAAGAGCCCTGAGGGCAATGAATGATTAAAATACAGGCACTTTCAAGACTGATGAAGCCCTTTGAAGCATGTGCCTAACCAGGGGTCTTTTCGTAGAAAAACAGCTGCAGGAGCTCATTAGCATATGGTATGCTAATGAGCTATTAGGCTATTAGCATATGCCACGCCTCCTGACATCACCGGAAGTGATGTCAGAAGGGGAAGCAAAAGGGGGGGAGGCATCTTCAAAAGCCTCTCCTTCCCTTCCCCAGCTGGTCTGGGTGGGGGAGCTAAGAGAGAACCCCTTCTCACTAGAGTTGGGCCACAGAAGGAGGAAAGAGGGAAGGAAAGAGAGAGAGTAGAAAGAAGGAAAGAGGGAAAGGAAGAGAAGGAAAGGGGAGGGAAAGAAAGAGAGGGAAGAAGGAGGGAAACATGGAAAGGAGGAAAAAGAGAAGAGAAGAATGTGGGAAAGAAAGAAAGAGAGAAGAGAAGAAGGAGGGAAAGAGGAAAAAGAGAGAAGGAAAGGAGGGAATGAAAGAAATTTGGCGGCAATTCGGCCCCACTATATCCTATGGGCCATTGATGTCAATGGTGAAAACATAGGATATATTCTGGGGGCTGGAAGGGAGGGTTTGAGGGAGAGGCACCAAACTCACAGGGTAGCTGGTGGAACCTCTCCCCAAGATACCCACCAAGTTTCAAGAACATTGTATCAAGGGGTCCAATTCTATGGGTCCCTAAACAGGTTGCCCCTATTCCCTCCATTGTTCTCTATGGTGGGAAAAAAATAACTTTTTTCCCACTATAGAGAACAATGGAGGGAATAGGGGCAACCTGTTTGGGGGCCCATAGAATTGGACCCCCTGGTCCAATGTTCTTGAAACTTAGTTGGTATCTTGGGGAGAGGCTCCATCAGCTACCCCGTGAGTTTGGAGCCTCTCCCTCAAAACCCCTTCCCTCCAGCCCCCAGAATATACCCTATGTTTTCACCATTGACTTCAATGGCCCATAGGATATAATGGAGCTGAAATTGACATTCGGCTGCCTGAAAGACTCCCCGGGACGCCGGCTGGGGGCGGGGCCTGGCTCCTGAGCTCCCGGAGCTGCGCTCCTGTGCGCTCCCCCCCAAAAAGACCCCTGTGCCTAACTCTTCCATTGACATCAATGTGTTCATCTTTCAGCCTAGAATGCTGCTAGGTGCCCAAAAACTTCCTGCGTGAGCCACAAAAATTGTTAAGCAGACAGGGGAAAAATGTGTTGTGCTGACCTCTAAATATTGAGCTGCCACTGAAAGGAACTGGTTCCTACACCTTCCAGGGCCTGCGTCTTCTGCAAGGGAAATGTTTGGATGCCTTTGCGTTTTCCTGACGACTCATCAACATGTGTCTACAAATAGCTTTCCCTCCGAGGCTGCCTGCCTGTCGAAATGGATAGACCGATGCTCCCGTTTCCCACAGTGGGGAGAAAAGCATGACAAATCTGCAGGCTGGCGACGCAGACCACCCACTCTGGCAGATCTCATTAAAGTCCCCTTTGCAATCAATAGGCCTATTCAGAACTACAGCAGAGGAGGTGGCTTAAAGCTTAAAGCTCAATGACGACTTTATAAATTAACCACCTACTTGAGCGCACATTTGACATGGGGAATATAAAACGAGTAACAGCTTTTGGATAATCTTTGCCATTGTTTTCTGGAAGGATGGGGCAGAAATAGGAGCCCTTTGGAAACAGACTCGTTGGATTTTTTTTTATGCCATTAATTACAGATTCAGATATTTCCAATGCCCAGAGTTCAGATTAGATAGATCCAGGGCTTTTTTTTGTAGAAAAAGCCCAGCAGGAACTCATTAGCATAATAGGCCACACCCATGACAGCACAGCTCATTAGCCTATTAGGCCACACCCCATGCCTTCCCTTGGCTTGTCTGGTACCCCATGGCTTTGGGAAGCCCGGGCAAACCAGCCCTTAGACGGGCCAGGGAAGGCACAGGGAGGCATTTAAATGCCTCCCCGATCCTTCCAGCCCCCCCGGCCCCCTGGCCTTGGAGCCCCCAGGGTGGGTCGCTCTCCAGGCCTTCCCTATGCACATAGCGGTTTTGCCTGTAGTGGGCGTGGCCAACTCTGAAGCCAGCCAGAACTCTGTTCCTGTGCATTCCTGCCCCAAAATAGCCCTGGATAGGTCAAAATACAAGCTCTATCACCAACACTCTGCTCATCTCCTGGCTCGTTGCCCCTTCATTGCACTCTGTATCTTCTGAGCAGGAGCCCCTTTGGGGCCTTTGCAAGCTCCCCAGATGAATTTGGTGGTCGAAAGAGCCATCAAGTCGCATCTGACTTGTGGCATCTTCGTAGGGATTTTAGGGCAAGAGATGTCCAAAGGCGGTTGGTTTGCCACTGCCTGCGCCTGCGTAGCGGCTCTGGACTTCCATGGTGGTCTCCCATTCAAGTAGTAACCAGGGCCGACCCTGCTTAGCTTCTGAGACTGGGCTAGCCGTGGCCATCCAGGTCAGGGCTTGGTGCTCCCTCTTCTGGTGAAGGCTTTGTTAGGTTCTGAATGCTGATCTTATTCTGTCCCGAACATGATTCTGGACATCCAGCTATGTTCTAGTGCAGTGTTGTTTCAAACACTATTCTGGAAACTGTGGGGTTCCTCTTAAGCCTATTGGGGGTTCCTCGGTGCAGGCCCATAGCCACGGGGGAGCAGGCAAGGGCGATGCCCCCTCACCAGTTTCCCATGCTCCCTCACGAATCCACCCTATCCCCGATTTTTATTTAGGTCCATCTGCTGCTGCTGCAGCCACGTGTGCTGGCTGTGTGTGCTGGAGGCTTGCCCGATGGCATTTCCGGGCCATCCTGCCTGCCAAGTATTTGCTCCAGGGGCGGAAGCTGGGTCAGGAGGAGCAATGGCGATGTGGGTGTTTTGGCGGGGTCCTTGCTGGCATTTAAACCATCACGTCTGGGTGCCTCTTCCTGTTTTGTGGTTTTTTGCCTCTGTAAAGAGAGTGGCTAGCCAGTATCAGATTAGTGCTCTTTATTGTGTTGTTTGATTTTTAATTGTTTTATCTAGTGTATTTTTTATTTGTATTGTACATCACCCAGAACCCTGCAGTAGCACAGATTGGGCAAGATGATGATGATGATAATAATAATAATAATAACAACAATAACAATTGATTGTTGTTGTTATTGATTGTTGTTGCTGTTGTTATTATTATTGTTGTTGTTATTATTATTATTTTAAGTTTGGTGGCTGAGGTGGAGGGGGCTTGGTCGCAAACATTGTTGTGCATCTGGGTGGGGTGGAGATTTTGTCTTGTGTTTATTGAGCTAAAAGCTGCAGCTACGTGTGACATTGGTCTGCTGGAGTTATTTATTGCTGGCTGAGGGGGAGGGAGCTTGGTCACAAGCACAGGTCCATTCTGCTTCTGGCATTCGCTCCACATTTTCTCAGCACTCGGCCTGGTTCCCCCTTGCCTCGGAATGTCTGTTTTCATTGCATTGCCTTGGATCCTGGTTTCTGCTTTGGCCAGTGAAAAGTACTGAGACTTACTAGTGATTTCAGCTCTCACATACTTTATTAGTTGCAGAACAAGACAACTGAGCCGGCTCGCAGGCTGGCTTTTATTCCCAAGTGACCCACACCCCAAACACACACACACCCGGTGATTCGCTATTTACATTGATTGGATTAACTCCTGCTCCACCATTGGAGGGGAGTCAGGATCCACTAGTCCATTGTCCTTCGGGGCGAAGCTCAGGCCCTTCGCCTGGCCACATGGTGGACCGGTTAGAACCAGTCCAAGCACATGGCTGTCCAGAGCCCATGTTCTCCTGTGGATACATTACACCCCTCCCCCTTGGTCCGATAAACACCCACACACATAGTCTTTCAAATAGCTGGGGGGCCGCTGCTCTCGCGTGGAGCGACGGGGCTCTGGCATGGGGGAACTGACAGCCTCCCGGGCGGCTGTGGGGACTGGTGGCCGCTCTGGTGTTGGCGGGGCTGGGCTCACCATCTCGGCCGGTGTGTCATTTGCGGTGGCTGTCAGTCCGGAGTTGAAGTCCACAGGGATTTCCTCAGGTGCGTCCGCCCCGCGTCTGGTTGAGCTGGCTCGTCCCACTCCTCCCCCTCATCCGGCTCCAGGGGTAGCACCCGGCGATGTAGCTGATCGATGTGGCGATGCAGGATCTGGCCATCTTCCACCGAGACTTCGTAGGACCGGGGGCCACGGACCCGGACTACTCGGGCGGGAATCCACGGGGGCCCTCTCGCGTAGTTCCGTGCGTACACCGGGTCCTCTGGGAAGAACCCTCGCGCCGCCGCTGGCGTTTCCGTGCAGGGCTCCCGCTCGGGCGCTCGATCGGGATGTAACCGGTCCAGCCTGGTGGTGAGGCGTCGGCCCATCAATAGTTCCGCCGGGCTCCGCCGGTTGTCGCATGGGGCGTCGTTCTCTGGCCGAACAGGAAGTGTGCCAGCCTGAAGTCCCAGTCCGTTCCTTCGGTCCGACGGAGCGCCTCTTTGGCCGTCCGCACCATGCGTTCGGCTTGGCCATTAGTGGCGGGGTGGAACGGGGCCGACCTGATGTGGCGAATCCCGTGCTGGCGGGTGAACTCCTGGAACTCCCCAGACGTGAAGGCCATCCCGTTGTCGGTGACCAGGGTGTCGGGGAGTCCGTGCGAGCTGAAAATCCGCCACATCGCTCGGATGGCCGCCCGGGAGGAGGTGGATGGTACCGGCTCTACTTCTAGCCACTTACTGTAGGCGTCTACAAGTATAAAAAACAGCTGCCCCTGGAACGGGCCCGCAAAGTCGAGGTGCAGGCGCGACCAGGGGCAGTGAGAGGATTCCCAGGCCCTGTCTGGGGCCGTCAGGGGTGCGGGTCGGGAGGCCTGGCAGGGTTGACACCTTTTTACAATGTCCTCAATATCCCGGTCTAACCCTGGCCACCAGACATACCCCCGCGCCAGAGCCTTCATCCTGACTACCCCAGGGTGGTGCTCATGAAGGTCCCTCAGTACCCGTTCCTGTAGTGGTTTTGGAATGACCACCCTGCCTCCCCACATTAGGCACCCCTTATAGGTCGACAGCTTATCGCGCCTTGTGACAAAAGGCGCAAACTCCGGGTCTTGTCTAGCTGTCGGCCATCCCCTCCCCACCCAGTTCAAAACCCGACAGAGAACCCTGTCGCAGCCCGTGAGGCGGGCCACCTCCTTGACATGTACTGGGCGATCGGGCAGCGATTCTAGGAGTGCGATGACGTGGACGGGGGCCGGGTCTGGGTCCGTTGCGGGCAGTGGGAGGCGGCTGAGCGCGTCCGAGTGAGCCATGGCCTTTCCCGGGCGGTGGGTGAGGGTGTAAGAGTACCCCGCCAGGAATATGGACCAGCGGAGAACCCTGGGCGAGACCATCTGCGGCGTCTGTCGATCGGGCGCAAGGAGGCCCAGGAGAGGCTTGTGGTCTGTAAGGATCTCGAACGGGCGGCCATAGAGATAATGGTGGAATTTTTTAACCCCCGCCACTATCGCTAGTGCCTCCTTGTCTATCTGCGCGTAATTACGCTCCGCAGAAGACAGGGTCCGAGAATAGTAGGCGACCGGAACCTCCCGGCCATCCGGCAACCGATGCCCCAACACCGCCCCCACCCCGTAGGGCGACACATCACACGCCAGAACCACAGGTAAAGCCTCGCAGAAGTAGTGCAGCACCCCGTTGGAGACCAACAAGTCTTTTACCGCCTGGAAAGCTGCTGCATGCTCCGGCTTCCAGGCCCACGGCGCCTCCTTGTCCAGCAGCCGGTGGAGGGGTTCAGCCACCGTTGCCTTTTGGGGCAGAAACGCGTGGTAAAAATTCAAGAGGCCTAGGAAGGCCTGGAGTTCCGGCTTGGACGTGGGGACCGGGGCTTGTGTGATTGCTTTAATTTTCTCGTCTGTGGGGTGGATGCCTTGTGCATCGACTGCGAACCCCAGGAATTCGATGCGGGGCACACCCAGGAGGCATTTCTCCTTCTTCACCTTGAGGCCAGCCTCGTTGAACCTCTGCAGGACCTGACGCAGCCGTTCGGTGAAGGCAGTGGAGTCCGGTACCGCGATGATGACATCATCTAAAAAGGGCTGGACCCCTGGAATTCCTTTCAGGAGGGAATCCATGAAAGATTGAAAAATCCCTGGCGCCACTGAAACCCCAAACTGCAGTCTATTGACCCGGAAAGCCCCCTTGTGGGTGGTGATGGTTTGCGCTTCCGCAGCGGCCGTGTCCACTGGCAGCTGCTGGTAAGCCTGCGCCAGGTCCAATTTGCCGAAAACTTTGGCCCCCGTCAGGGAGGCCAGGACATGGCTCACTACCGGGACCGGATAGGCGTGGTCCTGCAGAGCCTTATTTATGGTGCATTTGTAATCTGCACAAATGCGTATAGCCCCATTCGGTTTAATTGGCGTTACAATGGGGGTTTCCCAGAGCGCTGACGCGACCAGTTCCAGCACGCCTTGGGCGACCAGGCGGTCGAGCTCGGTTTCTATTTTTTCCCGCATGGCTAGGGGAGGGGGCCGTGCCTTTATGCGGATGGGTCGTACATTAGGGTCCAGATCTAGCGAAATCGGGGTCCCATTGTACCTCCCCAGGGTCCCATCGAATACTTTGGGGAACTCCCGGCAAACTGCCTCCCAGTCAGCGGTCCCGAGGTGGTTTACTCCTGCTATTTGGAGTCCCAAAGGCCCAAACCACGACAGTCCCAGGAGGCTTGAGAGGCGCCCCTCCACAACCAACAGGTCCAGCAAGCCCGAGAACCCTTTAAATCGGACTTGAAACTTGCCCCAGCCACGGACTGCCACTGGGTTTTTGTTAAAGTCCGTCAGTTTCAACCCCCGTGGCTTGTGCAGTCGGGGTCCCCCCTTGGGGCATAGTGTTTTAAGGGTCTCCGCGGAAATTATAGAGAACGAGGACCCTGAGTCTATTTCCATTTGGCAGGGGGACCCCTCTATTTGGACAGTCACATGCATCTTGTCCGGGCTTTCAGGGGGCAAGTTACATACCGTCTGCCGGCGCTGTGTCGTCACGGTGTGCAGGCTTGCGGCGTCCAGCTGGGCAGTGGATCCCAGGTGCTTGCCCTTGGAGCGGCAGACTCGGGCGAGGTGTCCGGCCTTGTTGCAGATCCTGCAGACAGCGTCCCGGAAACGGCAGGTCCGGCGCTCGTGAGCGTCGCCACAGCTGGCACAGGCAGATGCGTTGGGCTGGTTTGGTGGTGCGGGGGATCCCCTGTTGCGTTGGGTGCGTGGCTGTGATCGGCGGTTCACCTGTAGGACCTCCTCATCATTCGAGTCATCCGAGGGGCCGGAGTCCTGGAGGCGATGGACCGTCTTAGGCCGGCGATCTGCGTGGGACTTCTCGTAGGCGGCCGCTTCTTGGATGGCGGCCTCCAGAGTGAGGTCGTCCCGGCTGACGAGCCTGCGGCGCAGCTTCGCCTCCTTCAGCCCCACCAAGAACTGGTTTAGGAGGGTATCTGCGAGGTTGGGGAAGGCACACCTTGTGGCTGCGCGGCGTAGTCCGGCCAGGAATTCCGGAGATGTTTCGCCGGGGCCCTGCATTCTCGCGAAGAACTCCATTCGTTCCGCGAACTTGGTGGGCTTTGGTGCCAAGTGGTCAGTAAACGCCTTGACCAGCATGTCGTAGGTGGCGGCCGCGTCTTTCGGCAGGAGGGGGTTTACCAGGTCCTTCAGGAGGAGGTGTGCCTCGATGCTGCAGTAGCGCAGGAGATAGGCCTTCTTCGTACCCGCATCCGTGATGCCATGGATCTCGAAGTGACGCTCCAGCGTCTCGATCCAGGTCTCCCAGTGTGCGGGACGAGAGATGTCGAAGGCGGGGAAGCTCTCGTTGCTAGCGGCCATGGTGCTCACCCGTGGAGGTCGCGGTTCAGGCGTAGAGTTGGCGGCGTTGAAAGCGAGGCTGCTCTCGGGGTCAGCGGTGCTAGGGAGCGGTGCGGTGCCCAGGAACCGAAGAGGCGGACACGAAGCTCGGCGGCGGCGTTCGGTGCTTTCGGCGTTGGGGCGGTCAGCGGTGCTCGTCTCGTGGTCGTTGTTCATGGAGGGAGTTGGCATCCCACCTTCGTCGCCAGTGAAAAGTACTGAGACTTACTAGTGATTTCAGCTCTCACATACTTTATTAGTTGCAGAACAAGACAACTGAGCCGGCTCGCAGAGCCGGCTTTTATTCCCAAGTGACCCACACCCCAAACACACACACACCCGGTGATTCGCTATTTACATTGATTGGATTAACTCCTGCTCCTCCATTGGAGGGGAGTCAGGATCCACTAGTCCATTGTCCTTCGGGGCGAAGCTCAGGCCCTTCGCCTGGCCACATGGTGGACCGGTTAGAACCAGTCCAAGCACATGGCTGTCCAGAGCCCATGTTCTCCTGTGGATACATTACAGCCAGGGTCAGCTTGCCATCTATTTTGTTTTCAACGCTGGCTCCTACGTTGGTATGTAGATTTTCCTGTGTCAGTGCTTGCCTCAGGGGTCATTAGTTGCCTGAGCCAAGTAATTCATGGTGAGGTGATAAATACAGAGGGGGGAATAGGGGTGGGGGAACTGATGGAGATCAATGAAGCCATGTCAAGTTGTCTGCTTATTGCTCCCTTTGATTCGGAAGCAGAGGAAGGAAAAGGTGCTGCTCAAAAGCACATTCAGATGACCCAGGGCAATGCCATACTGACTGTGAAGTCACCCCTGAACAGCCATAAATCTATGCAGAAGGCACCATAAAACCCAATGAACAAAGAAAGTGAAAGTGGCATGCAATGTAGAGGGAGATTAACCTCCCAACATGGCTGTGGAAAAACTGCGAGGAAACAGATGGGTGCAGAATCAGCCATTGTTGTGTATTTCGAGTGGTTTTCTCTTGTGTTTTTTGAGCTAGAGGCAGCAGAATCTATGGTTGGTTTTAATCACTATTTGGCATTTGCCATTTATGGTCCATTTGTCCCACTGAACTATGCAGAAGTACTGGTTTGTTTATGGTCTGCTTGTCTCACTGAGCTGTGTATATAGGAAATGTATTTTAATTTATTTATACTGTGCTTGACTCACTGAGATTTGTAAAATCAAACAGGTGGAATGGAGAAGGTGTGATGATGAAAATGTGTGTGTGTGTTGTGTGTTACTCGTTACTTGTTGCAAGAGCTCAATATATACTACATATAAATGTCTTCATAATAAGCCTGAAACATTTTTGCGTGATATACCGCTGGATTTAATTATTTAGAAGTATAAGCATAGAAGTTGTATACAGACACATGATGGGGTGCTCCCCGCCATGTTAAACTGCCCACTTAACAAAAGAATTCCCCCCAACAAAAAAATTCTGGCTATGGGCCTGCAGTGGGGCAATGGGTAATGGTGGACACCAGGGCTCTTTTTGTAGCAGGAACTCTTTTGCATATTAGGCCACACATCCCTGATGTAACTAATCCTCCAAGAGCTTACAGTAGCCCCTGTAAGAAGAGCTCTGTAAGCTCTTGGAGGATTGGCTACATTAGGGGTGTGTCACGAAATATGCAAAGGAGTTCCTGCTACAGAAAGAGCCCTGGTGGACACTATTCTAATGTGCAGTATGCTACCTCTGAACATATTTCCCTTTAATGTCCCTCCATATGAAAAATTGGGTATGTTCTAGGATACATTTAAAGAGGAGAAGAAGGAGGAGGAGGAGGAGAAATGGGTTTTCATACTCCACTTTTCTCTACCTTCAGGCGTTTCAAAGCAGCTGACACTTGCCTTCCCTTCCTCTCCTTACAACAGGCACCTTGTGAGGCAGTTGGGGCTGAGAGAGTTCTGAGAGAACTGTGGCTGGCCCAAGGTCACCCAGCAGGCCTCATGTGGAGGAGTGAGGAATCAAGCCCCATTCTCCAGATCAAAGTCCACTGCTCCTAATCACTACACTGTGCTGGCTCTTGAGAGTCTGGCCAGAGCTCCATATGGAGAGAATGTGAGCTCTAGGATATGTTGTAGTATTCTCTATGATACTCAGGAATCCCTAGTAGACGAGGGTCTCCTGAAGGTAAAAAGGAAATTTGAAGTTTACTGCTCTTGTGCTCACGGTGGGGAAATAAAGCTAGTTTCTCAAAGCGTGTCTGACACTTGAACCAATGACAATGGAAGACCCAAGGAAAGCAAGTGAGGGGCTGTAGCTCAGTGAAAGAGCCTCGGCTCTGCATGTGGAAGGTCTCAGGTTCAAACACCGACATCTCCAGTTAAAAAGATGAGATGATATGTGATGTGAAAGACCTCTACTTGAAAACCCGGAGAGCTGCTGCGGGTCTGAGTAGACACTACTGACCTTAATGGACCAAGGGCCTGTTTCAATATGAGGCATCTTCATGGGTCCATGGATTTGAAAAGGTTCTACTGCAAACTCCGGTACTTTGGGTACAACCCAGACCAAGGTTAGCATATTTAAGTGCCACTGTTGCCAAAGAGAGAGTTAAGCATGAACTGAAACTTTTCTAATTTAAATCGATGGGGCTCCTCCTTGTCATACAGACAGCTCTTTTGATGGCTGGCTCCCCCCCCATATCGACTGTTATTTTCTCTTATAAATGTTCCCTGCCTTCGATTCTTGCACTGTATTACGGTCATTCCTTCTTTTCAAACATTATACTTTTTCATCAACCATTTTTGCTTCATCAGGCAGAGGTTTTCGGCTGTATTATGGATCGACGGCGCAAACATTTCATTTCCCAGAATGTCGAGGTGCTAAATATTATCATTAAAAAGGAAGTCCTGGCGTTGATGATATGAACACTCTGTTGTATATCATTTCCCCCCACAAAAAAGCCATGTTTTGTTAGATATTGAATCAGAAAAGTTTTTTCTGAGGATATTTTCCAGAGCAATCGTTTTGACATGAAACATTTCCACCCAAAAAACCTGCCTCCCTTTTCAATAACCACTTACAGTCACATTCTGGTCTCTTGTATAAATACATCCTCCCCGTTCATCAATGGAAGATGGGTAGGAAAGGAAATAGTACCCTGCGGGTAGGGAAACTGGACAGGCGTTCAATGAGATGGCATGTGCCATGTGAACCCAGTTGGAGACAATTTACAGTTGACTTTGAATACTGATATGAAAAGAATCTGTATTTAAATAGCAAATTACATATTTGGCACCGTCATATATAAATAGAATCATAGAATCTCAGAGCTGGAATTGGCCATTGAGGCCATCTAGTCCAGCCCCCTGCTCAAGGCAGGATCAGCCTACAGTATCCCTGACAAGTGTTTGTCCAGATGCCGCTTAAAGACTGTCAGTGAGGGGGAGTTCACCACCTCCCTAGGCAGCTGATTCCATTCTTGCACAGTTCTTACTGTAAAAAAAAAAGCTTTTCCTAAGATCCAGCAGGTACCTTCCCACCCTTAATTTAAACCCCCTGCTCCCTGCCCTCCTCTAAGCGACAGCCCTTCAAGTACTTCAAGAGAGCAATCATGTCCCCCCCTCAACCTCCTCCTCTCCAGACTGAACATTCCCAAGTCCCTCAGCCTTTCCTCTCAGGGCTTGGTCTCCAGGCCCCTGATCATCCTCGTCACTCTCCTCTGCACCCGCTCCATTCCAATCGCAACCTATTTATGTATTTGTTTGTTTGTTTGATTGATTGATCGATTTATATCCTGCTCACCCTTCTAGCACAGGCTCAGGGTGGCTTCCATAAAATTTGAGAAGTAGAATAACAATTATAAATATAGCTATAAAAACAAGACTTAAAGTACTAGTATCAGTTTATACAGCAATGGCGAGGTAGTAATAGCAGCAGGCATACTAAAAAAAAAATACTCAGCGGTTGATATTACAGTTTGGCGAAGCGTAGACTATTGATGGTGGCATTGGGCAGAGGGCCTTAGTTGTTGGATGTAGAAGAAGAAGAAGAAGAGTTTGGATTTATACCCCGCCCTTCACTGCCCAAAGGCATCTCAGAGCGGCTTACAAACTCCTTTCCCTTCCCCTCCCTACAACAGACACCCTGTGAGGTAGGTGGGGCTGAGAGAACTTCTGACAGAAACTGTCCTTGAGAGAACAGCTGTGTCAGAGCTTGTGACTGACCCAAGGTCACATCAGCAGATGCAAGTGGAGGAGTGGGGAATCAAACCCGGTTCTCCCAGATAAGAGTCCGCGCACTTAACCACTACACCAAACTGGCTCCTTAATTAAAGGCCTGGTGGAAGAGCTCCATTTTACAGGCCCTGTAGAACTGTAAAAGGTCCCACAAGGCCCTAGTATCTTCTGGGAGCTTGTTCCACCAACGCGGAGCCACCACTGAAAAGGCCCTCGCCCTGGTTGCTGCTAGACTGGCATATTTAGGACCCGGGAGGGCCAGACAGTTTTGAGACCCCAACGGTAGTGCTCTCTGGGGAACATGTGGGGAAAGGTGGTCCCTCAGGTAGGTAGGCCCCTGACCATAAAAGGCTTTAAAGGTAAGCACCAGCTCCTTGAAGTGAATCCGGTACGCTATAGGCAATCAGTGCAATACCTTTAGTGCAGGCTGAATGTGCTCCCGCATGGGGAGACTGTTATTGGTGGAAACCATTATTAAGGAGAGAATTAGTAGGCACATGGTTGAACAAAAACTATTGAGGCAGACTCAGCATGGGTTCTGTAAGGGAAGATCTTGTCTCACAAACCTGTTAGTATTCTTTGAGGGGGTGAACAAACATGTGAACAGGGGACCCAATAGATGCTGTTTACCTTGACTTCCAGAAAGCTTTTGATAAAGTTCCTCATCAAAGGCTCCTAAGTAAGCTCAATAGTCATGGGATAAAAGGACAAGTCCTCTGGTGGCTCAAAAACTGGCTAATTAATAGGAAAATGAGTATAAATGGGCAGTGGAGAGTGATAAGCAGTGGGGTACCGCAGGGATCAGTAATTGGTCCAATGCTTTTCAACTTGTTTGTTAATGATTTGGAGTTGGGAGTAAGCAGTGAAGTGGCTAAATTTGCGGAGGACATGAAAACCAGGGAGGATTCTGAGGCACTCCAAAGGGATCTGTCGAAGACGGGCGAGTGGGCATCAACGTGGCAAATGGGGTTCAATGTGGCCAAGTGCAAAGTGATGCACATTGGGGCCAAAAATCCTAACTGTAAATACATCCAAGATGCCTCCCAAGCTCCTAACCTCCGGTGCTGTCACCCCGTCAAAAGCCAGGAGTGGGATCCCTAAACCCGGGCCACCCAACTCAGGCACAGGACCTCTGTCTTCATCGGATTCAATTTCAGTCGGCTCAGTGTAAGCCAACCAGCCACGGCCTGCAATGCCAGGTCCAGATCTCCCAGACTAGACTCAGACTAGAATGAGACCTCCAGAACTGCACACAATGCTCCAGGTGCATCTGTGTTTATCTCTGTGTAAAGGGCCAGCTCTTTCAATCAGAATCTGGAAGGAAGGACAAATCCCCCCCCCCGCCACTAAGTTTATTGCAGGGAACAATGCACGTGCCATTGACAACTCACAGTACCATGCATGTCGACACATCTGAAGCTGCCTTATACTGAATCAGACTGTTTGTTCGTCAGGGTCAGTTCTGTCTACACAAACCGGCAGCAGCTCTCCGGGACTTCCAGCAGAGGTCTTTCACATCTCTTTCTGCCTGCTCCTTTTTAAGTGGGGGTGTTGGGGATTGAACCTGGGACCTTCAGCATGCCAAGTAGATGTTCACAGGGCTCTTTCTGTAGCAGGAACTCCTTTGCATATTAGGCGACACACCCCTAATATAGCCAATCCTCCAAGAGCTAACGGTAGCCCCTGTGAGAAGAGCTCTGTAAGCTCCTGGAGGATTGGCTACATTAGGGTTGTGTCACCTAATATGCAAAGGAGCTCCTGCTACAAAAAAGAGTCCTGGATGTTCCGTCATCAAGCCACAGCCCCTCCCCTCTTTCATATTCTGTACTTTGCCACTGAATGTATAGATTTGCCACAATGGATTTTGCCACTTGGGGCAGGGTTCCACCAAAGTTCAAAACGTGAAGTGTGAATTTCTCTCACAGTATTTGACTTTTTTCACTGAAAGAAAAAAACCAGCAACAGACATTTCATCTCCTTGGTCCATTTTCCCTTACCACGGTGGGCGTCTTGTATGAATTAGGGTTGTCAAACACCAGGCTGTGCCTGGAGGTCTCCTGGAATTACAACCTGTCTCCTGGCTAAAGAGACCAGTTCCCATGGAGAAAATGGCCGCTTTGGAAAGTGGCCTCTATGGTATCATACCCCACTGAGGTCCCTGTCCGCCCCAAACCCCACCCTCCCCAAGCTCCACCCTCAAATCTCCGGGAATTTCCCAACTCAGAGCTGGCATCCCTATTGGCTGTGGTATTCTTTACCCTCAGGGGAACTCCATTGTCTTTTGAAGCTTACAAAATGGTTGCTCAAAGGCTGACAATCTCTTTGATAGCCCTGTCACCTCCGTATCGTTATATTTTATGCAGAATGCCTCTGCAAGCACAACAGTCTCTGGACTGTGCCTTCATTGCCTCGAGTTATGTGGGATCACTTGAGGAAATCTGGCTGATCCTAATGATCTTTCCTGAACTTCCTTCAAAATTCCATCAGAAGTTTTACTCGTATTTTGCCACGTTGACCTCAAATATTGCTTTACACAACAATCTGGCCAAGGTAGTTTGTATTGAAGAAGAAGAAGAGTTTGGACTTATACCCCGCCCTTCACTGCCCAAAGGCATCTCAGAGCGGCAGACAATCTCCTTTCCCTTCCCCTCCCCACAACAGACACCCTGTGAGGTAGGTGGGGCTGAGAGAACTTCTGACAGAAACTGTCCTTGAGAGAACAGCTGTGCCAGAGCTTGTGACTGACCCAAGGTCACATCAGCAGGTGCAAGTGGAGGAGTGGGGAATCAAGCCCGGTTCTCCCAGATAAGAGTCCGTGCACTTAACCACTACACCAAACTGGCTCTCTTTTACTGGATTTCCTTTCGTTCTTTCACAGTTCCTGCAGACATTTCGCTCCTGTGGGACCCACCAAGTTCACTTCTGATTCCATTGTTGGCTGATATATGGCTGCCTTTCTGAACAATGGACATTTAGCATGACGCTACATTGGATGTCGATGCATCAATTCCACACCCCCTTTCCTCTTAAGTGTCGGAACGATTTCCTGTAGTAATGATGACAGATATTACCGTTAGTCAAACATGATTCAGTTGTCATGACCATTGCTGGATGTGCTGATAGGAAACTGACCAATCTCCTGCTGGAAATTCAGAGCAAATTTGAGACGGAAGCCCGATAGCAACACACATCGAATGGTACGCTTAACCCGTCATTACATCAGAGTTCTCAGCCTCTGGCATCAATGCATTTGAAATGGACACAAGTCCCCATAGCTTTCTAAATTCAAGTTTCTGGCACTGGCATTTTTTTGCTTTCTTCTTCTTCTTTGAAAGTGTACTTTCCTCCCTCTCTACCTATCAGGTCTCTCTTTGCCTTGACAGGACCATCATCCTGCCCTTTGTTGGTGCCGCGGCTTCATTTCCAGCCTCATGCGGCTTGTATTGCCCGAAGTAGCAATATGATGCTGCCTCTTGACTCCGTTTCAGGTTCTTGTAAACTGAGTCAATTAAGGTGAGATTGAATTAGGATGTGCCATGTATCCCGGAGAGAATCAGAAGGAAAAGTATGTTTGGTATCTTCAGTAAAAGCGATGGAATCTATGTACCTATCACCAATGCTCCCTCTGAACTGTGGAGTCTTGTGAGCAAAAGTTATACTTTGTGAGCAACTGGCATTAAAGTTGTGAGCGAGTGGTAGTGGGGCCACTGCAGAAAGACACCAATGGTGGAGCGTGTCTGCCTGTGTGGTATTGGAGAAGTGGATACGATCACACATATCCTGCTTAGTTGGGGGTATTACAATCAAATACGAGCTAGATTTATTCAGCCTATACAGGACAGATTTTCAGGTTTTTCAAATGCTGCAATAACCAATATGCTTCTAGCAGGTTCTAACCCAGAGATCATGTTGGCGTGTGCAAATTTTTTTAGCAGCAGCCTACAGAATTCATGAACAGTATGTAAAAGTCTGATATAGAAATAAATTGTAAGATATTTCGTTCTAATTATTTGTAAATGCTTCAGTTTTGTTCTGTCTCTACATTAGTATCTAAATTTCATATTATTATAGTTATATTATAGTTACAGTTTGATATCCAGTTTTTTGATATATCTGGACTGTTCTGTGCTGGTTACGAACTGTGGATCAGGGCCACACTGACTCTAAACAGATGTTTCTGCAAACGTGGGGGGAGAAGAGAAAGTGGGGACAGAAATAGAGGGGGTATATAAGAACATAAGAGAAGCCAATGTTGGATCAGGCCAATGGCCCACCCAGTCCAACACTCTGTCACTCAGTGGCCCAAAATATCAGGTGCCATCAGGAGGTCCAGCAGTGGGGCCAGGACACTAGAAGCCCTCCCACTGCTGCCCCCTCTAGCACCAAGAATACAGAGCATCACCTACCCCAGACTGAGAGTTCCTATCTATACCTTGTGGCTAATAGCCATTGATGGACTTCCGCTCCATGTTATTATTTATTATTTTCCATTTATATCCCGCCTTGCCGAAAATTGGCTCAAGGCGGCTAACAACATTCAATCAACAAAACGTTAAAATACGCTAAAATATACCTTCTACCTAGCATCCTAAAACTAACAGTGCTAGACTTCTGAACAAACTGATGGCGGCCTCAGTTTACCTTCCCCTCACCAGCGGCAATATCCACATGATATTCATCAGACCATAGCATGTTTCGATGGTAAATTTGATCCGTGGCGGCTCCTAATCGAAGGCCTGGTGGAAGAGCCTTTAGCTAATTCCCTCTTGAAACTGTCCATGCTTGTAGCTGCCACCACCTCCTGTGGCAGTGAATTCCACGTGTTAATCACTCTTTGGGTGAAGAAGTACTTCCTTTTATCTGTTCTAACCCAACTGCTCAGCAATTTCATGGAGTGCCCACGAGTTCTTGTCTTGTGAGAAAGGGAGAAAAGTACTTCTTTCTCAACCTGCTCAATCCCATGCATAATCTTATAAACCTCGATCATGTCACCCCTCAGTTGTCGTTTCTCCAAGCTAAAGGGTAGGTGGACCGAGAAGGGGAGGGGAAAGAGAGGTGGGGAAGATTGACAGAAGGGGTGGGGGTGAGGAAGAGGAGGGAGATTTTTAGAGAAGAGAGAGAGAGAGAGAAATAAATAAATGGGGAGAGGAGGCACGTACCCTCCCTGCAAGTTTATTGAAGGGCCCCACTTGTCACGGTCTGATCTCCGAGTCTGCCTCTCCAGGCAGCAGTTTTCGTGATCACACTTCTTATCTGGGGATAGCCATCAACTAAATCAAAGCGTGCTGTCAGGTCACAGCTGACTCACAGCAAACCCATGAAGTCCCACCTGGTGGGGGTTTCACAGTGAGAGATGAGCAGGGGTGGTTTCCCACCGCCTGCCTTCACACAGCAGCTCTGGTCTTCCTTGGTGGTCTCCCATCCAAGTATTGGCCCAGTTTAGCTTCTGAGCTCTGATGAGATTAGGCTGGTCGGGGCTGCTACAACGATCTAAAGACTGGGTTCTGGAGACTGGTTGGACGTCTGGTTCTAAGCAATTAATTGTTCCTGGTAAACACCCAGCAAAAACACTTTTTTTTTTTTTTTTTGCTTTTCAAGCTCTCTGCAGACTTGTTCCACATTATATCCCTGCCCACAATCCTCAGGTCCTCCAAGAATTTCAGTCACCCCAAATCCTTCTGTCCCACCTCCCTTGCTGTCCCCTATGCCAGAAATTACCTCAAAGGTCTACAATATGCTTAACTTTGTTTCTTCCTTCAGGCCCCTCCTTTAATTTTATTTTCATTGTAAGTATCTTAACGATTCAGCCCCTATAAAGATGTTGATCCAACCTTTTCCATGTAAATTTTTAACCAACATCTCTCTCTCTCTCTCTCTCTTCATAGGTAAACTGAACAATAGATAACTGTCTCTCTAGTACATTTTCTGTCCTAACTTTCATCCAAGGAGCCCAAGGCCTCAGTTTGGTGTAGTAGTTAAAGTGCATGGACTGTAATCTGGCAGAACTGTGTTTGATTCCCCACTCCTCCACTTGCAGCTGCTGGATGGCCTTGGACAAGCCATTGTTCTGTCAGAGGTGTTCTTGAAAAACGCAGTTCTCGAAAGAGCTCTCTCAGCCCCACCTACCTCACAGGGTGTCTGTTGTGGGGAGGGGAAGGGAAAGGAGTTTGTAAGCCCCTCTGAGACTCTGAGTGAAGGGTGGGGTATAAATCCAATCTCCTCCCCCTCCCTCTCCCCCTCCCCTCCCCCTCTTTTTCTTCTTCTTCTCCTGTCTCCTCCTCCTCCTCCCCATGAGGTAGGTTGGACTGAGAAGGAATGATTTCCTGGCATTGGAACTCAGATTCCCAGATCCTAGATCAACACTGACGACTATATCACACTGGCTCTCCAACTAAATTCCACCTGCACTAAGAGACCAAGTATACATTATGTTCTTTTGGCAAGTGGGGGTCCCTACAGTCACACAACAGGTTCAGGGAATGTCTTTTTAGAGATCAGAGGGGATCCTTTTCAGCTTGGAACTGTGATGTAGTGGGAGGAGTGGCTCCTCCATCCCTCTGTCCCTCCCTCCTTCCCTCTCTCCCACAACATTTTCAGAAGCTGAAAGGGCCCCAGCAGGGACTTATCTACATAACTTTGGTGTAGGACATGGAATATTCCAAGCACACACTGCTCAAAACTTATGCTAATAACTCCCTGGTGGGGCCCTTTTCAGCTTCTGAAATCAGCAAATAATGTCTAGTTCCTCCTTAAAGGATAGGTAGTTTTATTGAACAGTGTGGAATTATTGTCTCAGCAAAGGTTTTCTGAGGCTGCTTCCTGGTCATTTGTCTTCACCACCGAGGCTTCCAGTTTGGCATCTTTTACAAACAGCCATCTGGGGCCTGGGTTTTGCCAGTGACAATGCATGTGATTTCCCAATTTTTCCCCCATTTTTTTTCTTTTTTTGCCTCAGTTTGATAGCATGCAAGTTTCATGTTTAATTCTTCTCACAATCTGTCAGCTACTCCCTAACTGCCTATATTATTCCTTCAGATAACAGAGAGTGGATATAAAAGAAGAATCAAAGACAGGTGACAGAGATGTGATATTGCCATAGAAGGTCAAACAATCCATGTAGCCGATGAGAATTTTTGGTGAGCGACAGCAGCCCGGACTGTGTATCTTCCAGCTTGAGATCAGCTCTCCATCTTTCCCGTTCCCAATTAGAACTCCTTCTTCTTCTTCTTCTTCTTCTTCTTCTTCTTCTTCTTCTTCTTCTTCTTCTTCTTCTTCTTCTTCTTCTTCTTCTTCTTCTTCTTCTTCTTCTTCTTCTTCTTCTTCTTCTTCTTCTTCTTCTTCTCCATTTTACATTGCTTCATTCTCTCACTGGCACAAGCTTATTTATTGTCCCTGCCTTCTGTCTCCTTGTCCCAGTTGGGCTGATGCTTACAGTTAAGACAGCCATACAGAGGAAGCCGCCTCGTACCAAGTCAGCTCTTTGGTCAATCTATTGCCATATTGTCTACACTTCTTTGGTGGTAAGGGCTGCAGTATTCCTGTATCTTTTCCTCTAACTGGCTGTTGGGGGTTTGTACCGGACATGAAGGAAAATAATGTTTTTTATCTTTACAGAATGTAACAGAAGGGCTTTTGAATAAACATGCCCAAAGATAAAGTGTTATGAAACTAACCAGTGGATACAGTAAGAGAGAAATAACATTTGCATTTTGGATAGTGTATGGGTAGAATGTCATGTGATATAGATGGTTTGTTTAGTAATTCCTGCAGACTATATATCTTCTTGAAAAAGGAACCTCAAAATGTGTATACTGATTTTATCCGGAAAACACGTTGAACTTCTTTTACATATTCTGGAGAACTCATTTGATATATCATGGACTTTGGAACTTTTTGACATTTTCTGTGATTGAAATGGATTGCTTAGAGTATTGTTTGTTTGGATTCCCCCCATCCCCCCATGTTACAAATGTTATGAATGAGGTATTCTATTGTATATGTGTTGTGTTACTTCACTAATTTATAATATAAAATTACACCGATATTTTTCATGAAATATTTGAATCTTTATTAAGATTTTTGAAAGATGGTTGTAATTAGATATTGGACATCTCTTACAGTGCACCTTTCTAGATATTGTCCACACTGGCTGGCAGCCTTTATCAGGCAGATCAAGGTCCTTCTCAATACCTCCTCCTAGAGCCTGAGACCTTCTGAATTCAAAACAGGTATTCATAAGTACAAAAGAAGAACCCTGCTGAATCAGATGGGTGGTACAGTGGCCAACCAATTCCAGCATCCTGTCTCATGCAGTAGCCAACCAATTCCTCTGGAGGTCCAACAACAGGACATGAAGGCTAAGACTTTCCTCAGGTGTTGTCCCCTGGCACTGGTATTCAGAGGTTTACTTCCTCTGAATGTGGAGGTTCCCTTTAGTCAACATGGCTCATAGGCATTGATAAATCTTTCCTCAATTAATCTGTCTAATCCCATGAATCTGTCTAATGGTTTGAGAGGGCCACAGAAAGGATCTTTATCTGGGGGGGCTATGGTAGTTCTGAGCAGCGCTGCCTTAAATCCCATAGTTTGGGTACTATTGTTCAAAGCTGGCAACAATTAAAAGCAGGAGGAGGAGTTACAGTTGAATTAATTTCTTGAGGTGTTTGTATTCCCCATTCTTTTGCTATGTGGCTCATTATTGATCCTTATTTTAATCATTTTTCTCCTAACTGGTGCAATGTCAAAAGCCATAGAGTCTCCCACAATACAATTGTCAATCATCCTGTTCTGAACCGAAGGTGAACAGGCATGAGAAAAACATGTAAGATTCTCAGAGGCATACACATTTTGTTGTGGGAGCCAGTGTGGTAGAATGGTTTGAGAGTTGGACTAGGAACTGGGAGACTCAAGTTCAAATCCCTACTCTGCCATGGAAGATTGCTGAGTAACTGTGGGCCAGTCACATTTTATTTATTTATTTATTTTGGGGCTCAAGGTGGATCATGACAAATTGAGTCAAAGACTTGTTACAATAAAATCACATTACAATAATAAAAAACCAATAAACAATAACATTGGTAGCAGCAAGAGGGAATTGGATAAACATATGGAGCAGAGGTTCATCAGTGGCCGTTAGCCGCAAGGTATAGATAGGAAGTCTCAGTCTGGGGCAAGTGAGGCTTTGTATTCTTGGTGCTTGGGGGGGCGGCAACAGTGGGAGGGCATTTAATGTCCTGGACCCACTGGTGGACCTCCTGATGGCACCTGGTATTTTTGGCCACTGTGTGACAGAGTGTTGGACTGGATGGGTCTTTGGCCTGATCCAACGCTGGCTTCTCTTATGTTCTTATGTTAAATCTGTTGGGGCTACAAGGTGGAATCAGATGAGCCCTTTCAGCAGGTTGGGAACTAAAGCAAGGAGGCCAATTGAGATGGACTCCCACCGCCTCAACCACATAGCCTAAATTACCTCACAGGGTCGCTGTAAGGATAACATGGAGAAGAGGAGAACAATGTAAGCCATTTTGGGTTCCCACTGGGGAGACACATGGGATATAAATGAAGTAAATAAATCAATACACCTGATAGCAAGTGATAGTAGAGGTCATTGCAAATCCCAGAGAGCACCACTTAGTACCACTTGAATGATAAACAGTCAACTTAAAGCCAGTTTCTCATTTTTTACATGGAACGGGACTAATTGTTTAGCACGTTTCATTTTAAGTAAAATATTACTTCACCACTGCATATTGTATTAAAATAGCATGCCAGAAAAGCAACTGATAGCAAGGATCGTTAAAAGGACATAAGTAATATCCCCTGCTTCTCTGTTGCCATACAGATGTCCCTTGTTAATCACCAAGTTTCACAGAAGACGAAGAAAGTACTTCATGCAGAGCTCGTTCTATGCAAATGGGATAAAATCTGTTCTTATTAGGTACCGCTCTGTTTCCTGACGAGCAGGCAAAGTATCTATTTCTTTTTTCCCCTCCCCAGATACATTTGGTATGCGAAAGACCAAGGGAAATTCTTCGCCTTGATGCATTTATGTTTAACCAGAAGGAATGATCAATCGTTCAGGAATTATTAACAGAACTACTCTTTTTCTTTTTCTAGAAAGCCTACTATTTATGGAGGGAAAGAGGATGTGTCACATCTGATGCGGCTCATCACGTTCCATCAGTCACCTCGAAATCTGTGGCACGTGATCCAGTTTTGCACTGTCAACACTGCTTGGTTGGATAGAACATGGCGTGGCACTGAACGTCAAATTAAAAATAAATTTTAAAAGTGCTGCAAAATAAATAAAGCTTTACATTAGTGTGTCTGCACATGTTTCACTTCCCTAAAGTCAAATGGCTGTTAGAGACTGTTTTCTTGATTTTTAAATGTAGAAAAATGTAAGTGTATAGGTCATCCTATTAATTGTGCTGGAATGAGGGGTCTGTAAAAATGATATTCCCCACTGGGCAAATTAACACAAGACATAATCTGTACCCTGGAGGTTTTATACCCCTTAGGGGCAAAAGTGGGAGGGCTTCTAGTGTCCTGGCCCCACTGCTGGACCTCCCGATGGCACCTGGTATTTTTGGCCACTGTGTGACAGTGTTGGACAGGATGGGTCATTGGCCTGATCCAGCATTAGTTTATGCTCTTAGTCACCTGGATAGCTCTGATGAATAAATCTGACACTGGAAATCAGCCAGCATAGGACAATAGGGAAAGTCTGGTAATTTTGGTATCATAGTAAAATCCTGTACCTGCCTGAAATGCATCTTACCGGAGCACAGTTCTTCAAATTTGCTTTCAGTTTTGCTTTGGGAGAATTCAATGCACTGGAGAAACCCCTCCATGAAAATCACCATACTGACTGAAAGACCTGGAATGTCTTAAATATTTTGTCCAGTCAGGAATTTCCAAATGTTCTTATTTATTGAAAACATTTATTAGACAACTTTCCACCTTATGTTGTAAGATGGCTTACAGTATCAACAACCAATAAAAAGTAATGAAATACATAAAACCATTAATATTAAATCAATAATTCAAAACTGGTGATAGGGCAGGACTGAAGTGAATTGAATGTCATTCTGAATAATCCGCTGCCTCCTGAAAGCTGAAAGCAGCGGGATTAGGTACACCTCCCTGGGAGTTGTTCCATAATCATGGCACTGCCACTGAAAGGGCCCGCTCCCATGTACCTACCAACAATGATCCCAGTTTGGTGCAGTGGTTAAGTGCACAGACTCTAATCTGGGAGAACCGGGTTTGATTCCCCACTCCTCCACATGCAGCTGCTGGTGTGACCTTGGGTTAGTCACAAGTTCTTCCAGAGCTGTTCTCTCAGTGGCAGTCCTCAAAAAAGCTTTCTCAGCCACACCTACCTCACAGGGTGTCTGTTGTGGGGAGGGGAAGGGAAAGGAGTTTGTACGCCACTCTGAGACTCCGAGTGAAGGGTGGGGAATAAATTCAATATCTTCTTCTTGTTCTTCTATGTGGAGTCTTCTGAACAAAAATTCTATTTTGTGAGCTACTGGAATTAAAGTTCTGAGTGAGCGATTTGGCTACTGCATAAAATTAGTTTATTCTGGAACCATCCTTCCTGAGCTAAGACAAAATTGTGTGTAAAATGTTCCCTTGCTCGAAAGCCAGTCGAATCCGACTCTAGGGTTGCGGTGCTCATCTCCATTTCAAAGCCGAAGAGCCAGCACTGTCCGAAGACGTTTCCGTGGTCATGTGGCCGGCATGACTAAACACCAAGGTGCACGGAACGCTGTGGTGCGGTGCTGCGGTGGCTCAAGTGGTTAAGACGCTGAACTGCAGGCTGTGGAAGGTCAGTAGTTCAGCAGTTCGAGACCCAGGTGCCGCATGACGGGGTGAGCTCCTGTCTCTAGTTCCAGCTCCTGCCAACCTAGCAGTTCGAAAGCAAGAATTCAAGTAGATAAATAGGTACCACTCGGTGGAAGGTAACAGCGTTCCGTGCAAAATTGTGTGAGCCAAAGGCTAAAAACTGTGAGCTAGCTCGCATTAACTTAGCTTAGAGGGAACACTGCCTACCAGATGAGCTTCTTTGGTCGATGGAACAGTCAAGAGGGTCTCTCCCTGTGATCTTAGGAACCAGACAGGGATATATGCGAGAAGACAGGCTTTCAGCTGACCTGGTCCCATCTTGGATTCCCAGTACCACAATGGGGGTTGGAGGAACCCCTGCTTTTGTGGGCTCTTGCCAGATGGCTGGTGGGGGGGGATTCTGCCCCCAACTGACCTTCCTGGGTGACTTCTGGTACAACCAGAAGTGCAGGCCCCAACATGATGACATCACCCAGTAGTGATGTCATCATGTTGAGGATGTTGGAGGGGGTGATGCTCAGGATTGTGGGCAAAACTCTGGTTTGAAGCCAAATTTGCCATTGAGTTTTTGCTTAAAAACCAGAGTGTTGCCCCCGACATCCCCCAACGTGATGGCATCACTTCCGGGTGATTTCATCCTGTGGGGGGCCTGCACGTCTGGTTTTACTGGAAGTCACCCAACATCACTTCTGGTCTCCCAGAAGGATGTTGAGAGCTCCCTGCCATCCAGGTAAGTGGACCTGGCAACCTTAGTCCCATCTCAAAGTCACACTTCAAGGAATCCTGGGCAACAACTCCAAAGTTTACTTTCAGTGCCATCTGGGCCAGAGTTGTCCCTTTCTTAGTCAACAGAAGTCAATGGGCATACAAAGGTGCAACTCTGCTTAGGATGGCACTTCAAATGGCACTTTAAGTTCCCCATGTATTTGGGAACATGAGTAGTGAAAGCATGCTCTAGGAGAGATTCTCGCAAAGAACTCCATGATCCAAAGTAATCCTGCAGGGTCAAAAGTGACTTAAAGTTTCAGGCAGGTGAAACATGGCGGGGACAAGGATTAATTTCCCCCCTCCTTCTTGTACTTTCTGTGCATTAAGTCCCCTACCTTCTCCTATGCTAGTATTCACAATGATCTGAATTGGATCGCCTTCCAAACATGTCTAGCTTGGTGATGAAAGTGTGAAGTACTTTGAGCATCCTGAAATGGAATATAATGTGTGGTATTAATGATACTGTTGTCATTGCTATTGGCAGAATAGATTTGTAAATAAATCTGGCTGACTCTTGAATCAAATTGTCTGAGGTGAGGCACAAATTCTGCATTGTCTGCCAATTTGCTGAAGCTGCTTGAGAAGGTCTTGCAAAGATACTTGAAGAATGTTTATAGCATAAAGACACCTGGCGCATGGTGCTCAGGAATTCACCATAATAAGCCTTGCTTCACTTGGCTTGTTTCTGCCTTGTCAATGTTCGTTAAATATTGATATTCTCCAGTGGGAGGTTCAGAATGTTCATTTTGCAGGTACAGAGCAGGAAGCTTATTCAGTGAAGCATTTTTTTTCCTTTATACTCTTAACTTGTACGCTCTATGTTTGGGGATTTTTTGTTACACTGCACTAGCCCTGTAAAATCCCGTCTTGCCAAACCACATGGGGAGAGCATAAACAGTGTGAGTACTGCGCAAATGAAATCTGCGGCTGTGTTAGGCTTGTAGAGTCTAATTCTGTGTAGGAAAAGGTGCAGTCAACTGAAAAATAAATACTGCAAAATACTTTATGTAGACCACTGGGCAGGGTTTTGCACTGCAGTTGTGTTTCTCGTTTCCCCACATTGCATAACTGATGAAGCGGTTCTGGAGGGAAGAAACCAACTAGCAGTATCCAGTGTTTTTTCCCCATAGTTCCCCCCCCCAAAAAAAAAGGCTTCAGTTCTTTCTTATCCAATTCATTATTACATTTATTTATTTTCTGTGATTGGACGCTTTTGTCCCCATTGCTTTCAAAGGGAAAGCCATATTTTTTCTCCTCCTCTCCCCACTTACTATGGCTACCACAGGGCCAGCCAACCAATAGGAAGTTTTGTCAGAAAAGACCCTCCCATCACCCCCAGTCTCTGTAGTCAAGATGCTGTGATTCTGTACATCCTGGCAAACATAGTTGTTGGGGTATATGACATCTTGAATCCAGGGACAACCTTTTCCAGGCAGCACTGGGTAGGGGTGTGCATAATGAAATTCCCAAACTGAAGATGTATGTGGAAACTGCTCATTTGGGCTATTACAATGATTTTCCAGAATGGCAACAAAAATGTGAGATCCGTAGCTAACAAAAAAATGCTCCTGAAACAATCAGTGTTTTCATCTTCCAGTGCTCCTAGCTGGCTACAACATGTGCTTGTATTTTTCTTTGATTCTACTAATTTCCAGAGCAATGGTGTCACTCCCTTCAAATAAAATCATTGCAAGGGAGGAACACAGAGTGCCTCCAGCCAATCACTTTTGGCGACAAGCCCCAGAAAGCTGCAGTTCTCTTTCCCTCCTTCCTTTTTTGAGGGCAAAGCCCTTTTGCTCTTTTCAAGTCCTGTGGCTGGGGAAATAGAAGGCTGGGACACCTTGTTCAGTGGCTCGTAGAATTCATCTCCTCGGCCCAATTTTCTTGAATCCTTACAGTTCTTTACAGGACAGGCAGCAATCATGATGTTGCAATGTTGGTGTCATTTGGTTGAAAAACAGCCACTACACTCTTCCTGAAAAGTCCCTATTTAGGAAATAATGGCAGGCCAATAAAAAGGGATGGGGAATTTTCAAAGGAAGCCACTTTCACTTTGTGAAAGGAAACAAACAGACCACAATAAGGAAGCATGGCAAATGAAGAATCAGTAGAAAGGTAAGACATTTTTATTGCTGGCCAATCACTGTAAAAGAAGAGAAATGCAGACTTTTTTTTAAAAAAAAAAATGCCATGACCAGCCAGAGTTTTCCTGCTAGGCTGTTGTTCAACCACCATTTTAGGAATCAGTACTTTGGAGGTCTGTAAAATTGAGGCCAGAGCTGCGGTGGCTCAAGTGGTTAAGACGCTGAACTGCAGGCTGTGGAAGGTCAGTAGTTCAGCAGTTCAAGACCCGTGAGTGCCGCATGACGGGGTGAGCTCCCATCTCTAGTTCCAGCTCCTGCCAACCTAGCAGTTTGAAAGCAAAAAAATTGCAAGTAGATAAATAGGTACCACTTCAGTGGGAAGGTAACAGCATTCCGTGCACCTTGGTGTTTAGTCATGCCGGCCACATGACCACGGAAATGTCTTCGGACAGCGCTGGCTCTTTGGCTTTGAAACGGAGATGAGCACCGCAACCCTAGAGTCGGATTCGACTGGCTTTCGAGCAAGGGAAACTTTACCTTTACTAAAATTGAGGCCCTTTATTCAAGCTGCTTGAAAATTAGAGAATCATTAGGTTACAGGGAGGGTTGCATTCCATGCCAATTTGGTGCCATTATCTTTATAAACAGCTGCCACAGACCCTCATATACATTCCCCATTGAAAATTATGCTCCTGAACTCTGGACCCACATGGATTCAAATCCCAAACTGGTAATGTCCTACCTGAAAATAAGTGATCACAGTAAAAATCGCCCTGCCTGAAGCCCAGATCCAAAATTATATATTACTTTTTTATTGGCACATACCCCTAGCACTAAGGCACCAATGAAAATCCTCTTCTCTCCTGCCTATTTGCCTGTTGGGCACAGAGGAATGATTGGCAGGAAGAGCGCAGGTAGAAAAACAGAAGAAATGAGGAGTCTCTCTCTCTCTCTCTCTCTCTCTCTCTTTCTGATCTCTGGAGAAGCTAATGGAATGAATGGCATTTATTCATTGGTTGATTTTTCCAGTCATTTCCAAAACCCAGACACATTACATAAGTTATGCTTAAAAGTATTTTGGAAATAATGACCATCTTCCGTTCAAGCCAATGTAGAATAAATTCTACAAAGAATGGCTGTGGTCACACACACTAAATAATCCACTTTCAATCCACTTTCCAATGTGATTTTTCTAGTTCATACTGTTAAAATCCTGCTGGGAAGTGCACTGAAAATGGATTGAAAGTGGATTATCTAGTGTGTGTGACCACAGCAAATATATAACTGAGCTATCCTAGTGCAGTGTTTTCTGGCTGGAAAAAAACAAACATTTCTATTCTGAATTAATATTGCAAAGTTTCACACTTATACCACTTTTAAGCTCTTTTAGGGTCTTCATCAGAGAAGTAGAACTGTGTCTAGGGAGACACATTCATTTCTGAACAAGTGAATAAATAAACTAAAGCAAATAAACAAAGTAAAAAAGCTACCCTCCCATCACACTCACTGTGTTGTTGTGTTGCTGCTGCAATTGGAAACTATGTTCTCAGTTTGCACCAAGGGCCAGGACTGCTGGCAAAGAAACTAACACAAAGCCACTAACGTACCATTAGAAATGTAATGAAAAATCCCCACTTCTTTTTGGGAATTCCTGAGAATCTTCAATGGGGCAGGCATCCTAAGGACTGCATTTCCCAGGATGCACTAGGATGAAGCAGCTCAAATATTGCCAAAAGAGCCTTTGTACTGGGGGAGTATGAAGACCTTTGGACTGTTCATCCATTGGCTGCAGTGGTCCCCTCAACAGAATCAGCAATGGCTGCCTGCAGCACAGTAAGTGTGAGGGGGAACACTCAGGGTCAGTGCATCCATAGAGGTAGGTTACACAGTTGCCTAGGGCGCCACTTTAAAGTGAGCGCCCAGCTGGCCTGCTACCCTGCCCCTTCCTAATCTTGTCAAAGCCCTGCTTGGTGTGGCAATCCAAGCGTGTGCATGTTCTGTGCCTCTGGCCACAGGACTCTGGTCTGGAGGAGACCACGCTGGCAACCACCCATTGGTTGGGGTGGGGGCAATTGGCTGCCACCTCAGATGCTACACTCTGCTGGATGGGGCAGGGGAGGCCTGACCACTGGGGCCAGGGCCTGAGCTGGGCCAAGGTGTAGGAGCACAAAGCATCCATGGGCAGCCTGCACTGCCCCTCGATGTCGGGCCTGGCTGGGGGAGGCCCTGTGCCACACAGAGCAGGTGGCGGGCCTTTCTGTGGCAAATGCCAAGCACACACCCCATTCTCCAGGAGGACACCTCTTTGCTGCTGCCTCAGCCAGCCTCCTCAAATGGTTCCGCATAGTCCTCCAGAGCCACTGGCTTCTCCTGAGGGCACTCCCCAGGTTCCGTTGCAGCGGCTTCCACACAGAAGAGGTGGCAGTGGGGTGAGCAGGTGGTGGTGGTACTGCTGACACTGCAGGGGGTGGTGGGGGCTGCCCCATAGGGGTCCTTGAAGCCATGCTCCCGATGCAGCTGGTAGAT
Organism: Gekko gecko; assembly: GCA_029375565.1. Classification (NCBI taxonomy): domain Eukaryota; kingdom Metazoa; phylum Chordata; class Lepidosauria; order Squamata; family Gekkonidae; genus Gekko; species Gekko gecko. The sequence continues at coordinate 192,161,456 of JAPDNY010000004.1, read as the reverse complement.
GGCCAGGAGTTCGGGCTGCTCAGGCCCGGTAGCATGTAGTCAAGCTGCGGCAGCGCTGGCTTGGTGCTGCAGAAGAGCAGATGATTGGGGAGCCAGTGGGCTATGGCAGTGTGCCTCCTCCTGCTGCTGGCTGCCCGGAGCCAATGACAGGCTGCCCAGCTGCTGCTGCTGCCTCTTCTCTCCAACGTTGCTTTATTTGGATGGGAAAATGGACGGCTTGTTTCCTCCGCCTCCACCGGTCCTGCCTCAGGAATGTGGTGGTGAGAAGCAAATTTGGTTGGAACCAGTCAGGTGCCCTTTCTCTTATGCAAGGCTCCCTTCTGTGATTGGATGCAAGGCTCCCTTCTGTGATTGGTGCAAAAAGAGGTTTCCACTCAAAATACGGACTCCTTCCCTCCCTGAGTGTCTGTGGATGGACCCCCTTTTTGGATGCTTCATCCCAGTGCCCTGGGCAAGCTCACCAAAGCTTATACCCTGGGGGGGGGGTGAATACTCCTTTGTGTTTCTAGCCTTGGATTGTGTTCTCTTCCATTTTTATCTTCACAAAAACCCGTAGAGGTGATAAAGGCTAAGAGAGAATGACTGGCCAGTTAGTTTGATGGAGAATGGGGGTCTGAATCTGTATCTCCCCAGGCTCAGTTCCATGCTTTACCCCTATGCTGCACTGGAGTGTGAGTCCCAGTAAAGGAAATTACTATGAAAACCAGCTTTTACTAAACGTAATATAGTTTTTCTTACATTTATTAAAAAAAACCAAACAGACTTCTTCTTCAATAATGAAAATGATTCCCCCTCCCCTTTTTTTTTTTTTTTTCCTTTCCAAATAATTTATGAATGAAATATTATAAGGTGGATGTGATTACTTTTTCTCAACATGCTTGTTTCCTGAACAAAAACCATCACTGTTGCAAGAAATGACACAATTTTGTTTTCTGGTACATTGTTATAAATATTTGGGAAAAGATTAACTACCTTGGGAAATTTAGAGCAAATACATTAGATCAGAAAGAAGTGGCTACCTCTAATTGTAATTCCTGTTGACAGAGATTTTAGTAGGCAGAAAGTTACAGGGTGTCTAATGTCCATTGACACAAAGATTTAACTAGGGCAAATTGCAAATAAATGTTAATATTTAATTTTGTTGTGTTTATTTTTTTTTTAAATAATATATTTATTGTTTTCAATAAAAAAGAACAGAATTTAACAACATTTAACAACATAACATACAGGGTTACATACTTCAACGTGGAATGAGAAGTGAGCAATAAGAATGCATATTAACAAGCTAAGAATAACAATAAGCATGATATCAGAAACATGAATTACCATTTCAGAGGAAGAAATGAGATTAAGGAGGACCAGTATTTCTCTTATTCATCAGAGCCAGGTTGCAACAGAGATTGTCTAGGCAATGTGTACTTTTTGATGTGTGATCAGTTAGTGTTTCAAAATGTTTAGGTATGTGTAGTTGGGTGGTTGTAGATCTGAGGCAAAGAGGAACTCCATGAAGGGTAGCCATTTTTCTGCAAAAGTAGACATTCGAGGATATAATTCTGAGTGGCGAAGATGATCTGTAATTTTTTCTAAGATCAGGTGATCCCACACTTTGTTAAGCCAGCACGAGATTGTCGGGGCCTTGTCAGCTTTCCATCTGGATGCGATGGCTGTTTTAGCAGCCACTATAAGGCTGGTGATTAGTTCACGCTGAATGGGAGATATTTCTATTGAGTTCCATAAATCCAGAAACAATAAGATCGGGTCAAATGGTATATCAAAGCCTGTGATTAGTTTAATTTGTGTCAAAACATCTTGCCAGAACTGTTTGATATGAACACACTGCCACCAACAGTGAGCGAAGGAGCCGACTTCTCCACATTTCTTCCAACAGTAGGGCGAGTGTGTTGATGTCATCTTGGAGAGACGTTCCGGCGTTAGATACCAGCGTGTAATGATTCTGTGGGACTGCAATCTTGTTGAAACTACAGGAGAAGTCAATATTTTAGATTTCCAGATTTGGGACCATTGTTGTGGTGTAATAGATGTGCCACAGTCTTGTTGCCATTGTATTTGATGTTTCATTGGTAGCTCATCATTTTGTTGAATCAGGATGTTATAAGTTGTAGAGATTAAGCCCTTAGATGATTCATTTTTTGGATCAATGAGTTTCTCAAACGGGGTCAGAGGGTTCTTCATAAGACGAGTGAGGCCCATATGCTGTACCATATGGTTCAGTTGAAGATAAAAAAACCACGGAATAGGTTTCTTTAGCTTTTGCTCTAGTAGCAATTTCGGGGATAGGCCGTCTTTACATAAGATGTCATTTAAGCATGCCAAGTTAGCTTGCTTCAAGTTTTCCTTTAATACCGTATCACAACCAGGGAGGAACCATGATTGAGAGAGATAAGAAGAAAACCTGGAATATTTAGGAAGTAATAATGATCGACATGTGTCCCAGTTTTTAAGAACGGCCAACAGGAACCTATGTGTTTTTACACTGTGGGGGCGACTGTTTGGTGTGTTCCATATGACCTCTTGGATAGATAGAGGGGTTACCAAAGGCACTAATGGTTTAACCCAGTCTAGATTGTCTCCTTGACGCAGCATCTTGATTATAGGAGTCATCAATGTTGCTTTGTAATACGTCAGCAGGTCAGGATAGTTTAGACCTCCTTGCGATGTTCTTTTCTTGAGTATTGCAAACCTGGTCCTTGGGCGTTTACCTTGCCAAAGAAATGAGTTGAGTGTCTGTTGCCATCCACTAATCAAATCAATTGGTAGTTCGATTGGAATCATACGAAATAAGAACAGAAGTTTGGGGAGAACAAATGTTCTGATTAGATGTAGTCTGTCTATGTAGGTCAGTTGTAATTTCCCCCAATCGTTGAGTTCAGATTTGATTTCTGAGAATTTTGCTTGGTGGTTCTTAGATTTCAGGTCATCTAGCTTACTTGGTATGTGAATTCCTAGGTACTGAAGGGAGTCCTTGGCCCATTGGTATTCATATTGGTTTTTTAGGGCAAACTCTCGTGTTGATGACAGGTTCACCGGCATTATGAGGGATTTAGATTGGTTAATCTTGAGACCTGAGATTGTGCCAAAATGATTCAATATTTTTTGAAGATGGATCAAAGATGTGTCTGGGTTGGTTAGGTAGACAAGCATGTCATCTGCGAACAAGCTGAGTTTAAAGGTATGGGGACCCACTGATATTCCCTGGACGTTGCCGTTGTTTCTGATTTCAGAAGCTAAGGGTTCCAAAGCCAGGGCAAAGAGGATTGGTGACAGCGGACAACCTTGCCTGGTGCCTCTTTTGAGAGTGATATTTCTGGATGCCAGCCCGTTTATCTTGATTTGAGCAGTTGGTGCTTTGTAAATTGCTGAGATGGCTCTAAGAAACAGAGGGCCAAACCCCATATGACGTAGTAATGTGGTTAAATAAGATGTTTCAAGAGAGTCAAAAGCTTTTTCTATGTCCAGAGATAGAAGAATTGATTCCAATTTCGATTTTTCACATGTAGAGATTAAATTCAATGTTTTGAAGATATTGTCTGTTATATCACGGCCAGGTACAAAACCCGTTTGATCTTGCTGGATATACTCTGATATGAATGAGTTTAGTCTTTTAGTCAGAATTGATGTAAAGATTTTATAGTCCTGGTTCAGGAGCGAGATGGGGCGATAAGAAGCTGGATTTAAACTGTCCTTTCCAGCTTTAGGAATCGTTATTATGGAGGCTAAGTTCCAAGACGGTGGGATTTGTCCAGAATTCATTATGTTGTTGCAGGCATCAGCTAGGGGCTTAGCCAATGAGTTAGTGAAGCATTTATAGAATTCTGAAGGGAATCCATCAGGTCCCGCAGATTTGTTATTTTTCAAGTTCTTTATTATTCCCAGGATTTCTTGGGGCTCTATTGGTCTTTCAAGAATTTCTCGATGTTCTTCCGTGATCTTTTGGATGTGTTGGTTCATTGTCAAGTAGTTTTGAATATCTTCAGAGGAAGGGTCCGTAGAGGAATAAAGTGACTGATAGAAGTCAGCAAAGACTTTATTAATTGATTTAGAGTCCGCGTGCAATTTTCCATTCCGATCTTTGATCGACATTACATGCCTCGATAATCTTCTGTCTTTGACTCGCCAGGATAGAAGGCGCAACGTTTTAGGTGAGTTTATCCAGTATTTCTGCTTTACGTATAGAAGGTTTTTTTGTATTTGTGAGCTCTCCATGAGTTCCAGAGATTTACGTTCAGATAGAAGTTTTCTATACACTTTATTGTTCCCGGATGCTTTGTGTTCTGCTTCTAGAAGTCTGATTTTATTAAGGATTTCTTCCCTTAGAGCTAGCTTTTCTTTTTTCATTCTTGAATTCAAAGAGATGTAGTGTCCCCTGATGACTACTTTTAGGGCATCCCAGATTATGGAAGATGAAATATCTTCTGTGCGATTTTCTTTTAGGTAGAGATCAATTTGTTGCTCTGTTGTCTCCACACACAGTTCATTAAAGAGTAAGGATTTGTTGAGTGTCCACGTCTTAGTTTGTGGTTGATTGGTTGAGGATTGTAGTACACAACTCACCGCTGCATGATCAGACCAGGAGATAAGACCTATGTCTGAGTCTAAGACTTTATGAATAGTGATGTTAGAGACCAGGATGAAATCAATGCGCGTATGTACAGCATGCCTAGTAGAATAGAAGGTAAAATCCTTGTCAAGAGGATGAATGTGCCTCCAGACATCAGTCAATTTGTATTGCTGCAGTAATTCTTTTAGTCCTGTTGATTGATTGGTTTTCTGGTGAACATTTCCCCTGATGATGAAGCGATCAAGTTCCGGATTCACTATTAGGTTAAAGTCTCCACCTAGTATTATTTCTCCCTCGTGAAACGAGTCTAGGGCCATTAAGGTGTCTTTAAGGAATGAGAGTTGAGACACATTGGGCGCGTACACCGAAGCTATTGTGACCAGTTGTTCGTTAAGTAGACCTTTAATGAAAACATAGCGGCCATTTGAATCTATCAATGTGGCATGGAGCTGGAAGCGGGTTTTGTGGGTGATAAGTATGGCAACTCCTCTGGACTTGGAGTTCCCATTAGCATGAAATTGGTATTGGATCCATTTAGCTTTAAGTTCTGGTTGGTTCTTAGAGTGTAAATGGGTCTCTTGCAGTAATATTACTTCTGATTTGGATTTTGCTAATTGCGTTAAGACCCTTTTGCGTTTAATTAAATTATTAAGACCACGAACATTTTGCGATGTGACCTTCCATGTAGTATGAGTCATGATCAGTTAGTGTAGGTAAGTAGTTAACTGATTATATCAAGTTTGTACACTATGCCAAAAATCTCTATATTTAGGCTCTGATGAATAAGAGAAAAAAGAAAAAAGGTCCTCCAATATACATCCACCTCTTAAGTGATCTATTAATTAGGTGATTACACTTAGAATTGGTATTAATTAGTTCAAAAGATATTATTGATTAACTGATCAGCTAAAGCTTATTGTTATACAATCAAAATTTTGTTACAGTTTTGTGAGAGTCAGAACTTTTAAAATTTCAAATTATTAGGTAAACAATTGTAATTAACTATAAATTTAAGCAACACTCAGTGAACTTGTAGTACCAAATTGATTATACTACAGCTGATACTAACATGTAAGTGTAATTAAGAATTAACCAGAAGTTTAGTTTATACAGCAGTAATTAATTATAAGTATTAATCATGCAATCAATTGATTCTAAGTTTCAGATTAATCACACAATAATTAATTTGACACTAAAAAAGATAAAGGCAAAGGATTTCTTTAAAATGACTTTAAGAGTTGATTAAATGATGATAAATGTGAATGATATATCTCTCACTGGAGAGTTAAAATAACTGATTAATTTCTTAGTAATTGATTCAAACACTAGAGGTAATTAAGGCAATTAATTAATTTCAAGAGCTTAGGATAGAATTAAAAATATAGGTATGAGAATGAGATCCACTGGTACAGAACACAATTATATTTCCTTGTATGTTGTGTCAACTTTACTTTCCTTGTCTATTATGTGGAATTATAAAGTCTAACTTCAAATAGATGAAATAACAACAGTTAAAAAAAACTGATTTAGAAGAACAAACAAACAAACAACCAAAATTGACAGTCCTACTTAGCCTGGCGAGGTTAGTATTACCTTCCAGGCTAACAGAGAGCACTCTGACTACAAAGGACTGCTATGTAGAAAATTAAGTTCCGAAACGATCCCCCCCCCCGAATCACGATTATTAATTCATAAAGCTTTAAAAATAGTTAATCAAACATTGAGTCTATGAAATAATTCAACCTAGAATAAGAAATTTTTCAAATGTTAATACAGTTTACAAACTTAGAAGTGCATACTGTGGGTTTCAACTTCTTCACTCCGTTCTCACAGGCAGCAGCAGAGAGGACGTTAGTGCATTACTTTGCTTGACGGTTGGCTTGTTTGCCCGCTTTGTATGGGGACGGTGGATGTTCTCTTTTTCTGGAGCCTTTGCTAGTGTCCATTTGTGGAGTGATATCTAAGGACTGAAGGAGATCGAGCCCGTCGTCTATATTTTTTATAATGTGAAGTTCCTCTTTAACCTTCACTTGGAGATTGGTAAGATTGTGCCATCTATAAGGGAGCTTAGCGTGCCTTAAAGCTTCTGTTATTTGGCGCAGCTCCCGTCTTCTGTTAAGAACTTCTCTAGGGAGATCTGTGAAAACTTGTATGGGAGATCCATTGAAGGTCAGGGAGCCTTTTGCCCTCGCTATTTCAATGATCCTCTTCCTCGTGCGGAGGTCAGGCACTTCGGCTAAAATGTCTCTGGGCCCCCTGAAGCGCGAAGGTTCTGCTGTGCCTATTCGGTGTGCTGATGGGATAATGGGAGCTACGCCATCTTCTAGTTGCATTTCCCGCGCTAGCCATCCCGCCAGAAAACTCTGCAGCTCCGTGTTATTTTCAGCTTGCTCTTGGAAGCCTCTAAATTTTAAATGAGTTTTACGAGCCGAGGTTTCTAGGGCTAACACTCGGTCACGCAGGAATTCAGTTTCATTTTGAATAAAATCTACGTCTGTTTTAAGGTTAGTGCTGAGATCATATGCCCGCTCCGCAGTTTGACTAACCTTGTTTAAGGAAACAGTGAGCTCTGTAAATTTTTCATTTAGAGGTGCGATGAGAGCCGTCATATTGTCTATGATTTTACGTTCCATAGAGGCAAACATATTCATCATAGACTCTTCCGAAGGGGAGTTGGAGCTCAGTGAGGCATTCGCCTCATCGGTAGCCATCTTGTCAGTTTCGTCAGGGCCCTTCTCGAAGTGGTTGTCGTTCTGTACCTTTGGAAAAATTTTTTGTATGCTTCTCGCTGTTGTTGTAGCTGCAGCAGTTTTAGTGGAGTCGTTTTTGCCCATTCCGGAGTGGGATATCAATTTCTAGGTTGATTATATTGTCGATTCAGGGGGTAGAAGGGACGGAGCTGGGACTTCACACGTCTGCCTCCATCGGCAACCCACGTGACCCCCCCTCCCCTTTTTTAATAGAGGTTAAGATAAATAGTGCCGTCAAGTTGCAAAATGGAAAATACCAGGAGCAGACAATGTGGTAAGGCTGATAAAATGATTTTAAAATGCCTGTAAGTTTACTTATCAATGTCTCAATCTGATTTTCTAACAAGAGCCGGGAGAGGCATCTCCTTCTAAAGAGAGATGTCCAATTTTCATAGTACAGAATATTAGGGATCACACTCCAAGGACTAATGCTGTGGTTTTGCCAAGGCTCAATTTTGTTGATTTTCAAGTAGAGAACAAGGTCCCAGTGGGCTATGACTCAAGAGAACCAGTATTTAGAATCATAGAAACATAGAATGCTACAGTTGGAAGGGATCTTGCAGGTCATCTAGTCCAACCCCCTGCACTCTGCAGGAGCATAGCCAAAAGATAACCCTACAACATACCTGAAAGATAGTTGTCCAGCCACCACTTGAAAACATCCAGCAAAGGAGCATCCACCACCTCCCGAGACACTGCTCAACCAGTCTTACAGTTAGGAAGTTTTTCCTGATATCTAGCCAGTATCGACTCCCTTGTAATTTCCACCCATTAGATCTAGTCTTGCAATCTGGAGCAAGAGAGATTAGATCTGCTTCATCTTCTACATGACAGCCCTTCAAATACTTGAAGACTGCAATCATGTCCCTTCTAAGCCTTCTCTTTTCCCAGGCTAAACATACCCAACTCTTTCAACCTTTCCTCGTAAGACATGGATTCCAGCCCTCTCACCATCCTGAGTGCCCTCTTCTGCACACACTCAAGCTTGTCAATATCCTTTCTAAAATGTGGTGCCCAAAACTGGACACAGTACTCCAGGTGAGGCCTGACCATAGCAGAATAGATGGGAACTACCTCCTCCCACCTTCCTCATGGATCACTGCCTTGTCGTGGTGAGGGGGCTTGCGTGGTTCGATGAGGCTGTGGGCTATGCCATGGAGGGCCACCCAGGACAGACAGGCCACAGCAGAGAACTCAGACCAAGCGTGATCCCACTGGAGAAGGAAATGGCAACCCACTCCAGTATCTTTGCCAAGAAAACCCCATGGACAGTAACAAAAGGCTAAAAGATATGACGCCAGAAGATGAGCCCCTCAGGTCGGAAGATGTCCAATATGTTACTGGGGAAGAGCAGAGGGCAAGTACGAGTAACCCCAGAAAGAGTGAAGCGGCTGGGCCAAAGCCGAAAGGACGCTCAGTTGTGGATGTGTCTGACGGTGAAAGGAAAGTTCGATGCTGCAAAGAACAATACTGCATAGGAACCTGGAATGTAAGGTCTATGAATCAAGGTAAGCTTGACGTGGTCAAAAATGAGATGGCAAGAATGAACATCGATATCTTGGGAATCAGTGAACTAAAGTGGACAGGAATGGGCAAATTTAACTCAGAAGACCATTATATCTACTACTGTGGCCAGGAATCCCGTAGAAAAAATGGTGTGGCCTTTATAGTCAACAAGAGAGTGAGAAAGGCAGTACCGGGATACAATCTCAAAAATGACAGAATGATCTCAGTCCGAATCCAAGGCAAACCATTCAATATCACAGTAATCCAAGTTTATGCCCCAACCACTGCTGCAGAAGAGGCTGAAGTGGACCAGTTCTATGAAGACCTACAACAGTTCATAGAACTAATACCAAAAAATGATGTCCTCATCATCATAGGGGACTGGAATGCTAAAGTAGGAAATCAAAAGGTAACCGGAATAACAGACAAGTTTGGCCTTGGAGAACAAAATGAAGCAGGGCAAAGGCTAACAGAGTTTTGTCAAGAGAACACGCTGGTCATAGCAAACACCCTTTTCCAACAACCTAAGAGGCGTCTCTACACATGGACATCACCAGATGGGCAACACCGAAATCAGATTGACTATATAATTTGCAGTCAAAGATGGAGAAGCTCTATCCAGTCAGTAAAAACAAGACCTGGAGCTGACTGTGGCTCAGATCATGAGCTACTCATTGCAAAATTCAGACTTAAATTGAAGAAAGTTGGGAAAACCACAAGGCCATTCAGATTTGACCTAGATCGCATCCCCGATGAATATACAGTAGAGGTGAAGAATAGGTTTAAGGGACTAGATTTGATAGACAGAGTGCCTGAAGAACTATGGACAGAGGTCCGTGACATTGTAAAGGAGGCAGCAATCACCGCCATCCCAAAGAAAAAGAAATGCAAGAAAGCAAAGTGGCTGTCTGATGAGGCTTTACACATAGCAGAGGAAAGAAGGAAAGCTAAAGGCAACGGTGAAAAGGAAAGATTTGCCCAACTGAATGCAGATTTCCAGAGAACAGCAAGGAGAGATAAAGAGGCTTTCCTGAATGAACAATGCAAAGTAATAGAGGAAAACAATAGATTGGGAAGGACTAGAGATCTCTTCAAGAAAATTGGAGAAATCAAGGGAACGTTCCATACAAAGTTGGCCATGATAAAGGACAAAAACGGTAGGGACCTAACAGAAGCAGAAGAGATTAGGAAAAGATGGCAAGAATACACAGAAGAACTATACAAGAAGGACCTCAATGTCCTTGACAACCACGATGGTATAATCACTGACCTCGAGCCAGACATCCTGGAAAGCAAAGTTAAATGGGCCTTAGAAAGCATTACTAACAACAAAGCTAGTGGAGGTGATGGTATCCCAGCTGAGTTATTCAAAGTCTTAAAAGGAGATGCTGTTAAAGTGCTGCACTCAATTTGCCAACAAATTTGGAAAACACAACAGTGGCCACAGGATTGGAAAAGGTCAATTTACATTCCAATCCCAAAGAAGGGCAATGTCAAGGAATGTTCAAATTATCGCACAATTGCACTCATTTCACACGCTAGCAAGGTCATGCTCAAAATCCTACAAGCTAGGCTCCAACAGTACGTGGATAGAGAATTGCCAGAAGCACAAGCTGGGTTTCGAAGAGGTAGAGGAACTAGAGATCAAATTGCCAACATTCGCTAGATTATGGAGAAAGCAAGAGAGTACCAGAAAAACATCTACTTCTGCTTCATTGACTATGCTAAAGCCTTTGATTGTGTGGATCACAATAAATTATGGAAGGTTCTTAAAGAGATGGGAGTACCGGACCACCTCACATGTCTCCTGAGAAACCTGTATAAGGGTCAAGAAGCAACAGTTAGAACCGGATATGGAACAACTGATTGGTTTAGCATAGGAAAAGGAGTACGACAAGGATGTATATTGTCACCTTGCTTATTTAATTTATATGCAGAGTACATCATGCGAAATGCTGGCCTGGATGAATCACAAGCTGGAGTTAAGATTGCTGAGGAAAAGATCAGTAACCTCAGATATGCAGACGATACCACTCTGATAGCAGAAAGTGAAGAGGACCTAAAGAGCCTCTTGTTCAGGGTGAAAGAGGAGAGCGCAAAAGTGGGCTTGAAGCTCAACATCAAAAAAACTAAGATCATGGCATCTGGGCCCATCACTCCTTGGCAAATAGAAGGGAAGTCGTAGAAGTAGTGACAGACTTCACGTTCCTAGGATCCCAGATCACTGCAGATGGTGACTGCAGCCATGAAATTAAAAGACGCCTGCTCCTTGGGAGGAAAGCGATGGCAAACCTAAACAGCATGATAAAAAGCAGAGACATCATCTTGCCAACAAAAGTCCACATGGTCAAAGCAATGGTATTCCCTGTAGTAATGTATGGCTGCGAGAGTTGGACTATAAGGAAGGCTGAGCGCCGAAGAATAGATTCTTTTGAACTATGGTGCTGGAGAAGACTCTTGAGAGTCCCTTGGACTGCAAGGAGATCAAATCAGTCAATCCTAAAAGAAATCAACCCTGATTGTTCCTTGGAAGGCTAGATCCTGAAGCTGAAGCTCAAATACTTTGGCCACCAAATGAGAAGGGAGCATTCACTGGAGAAGACCCTGATGCTGGGAAAGATTGAAGGTCAAAGAAGAAGGGGACGGCAAAGGATGAGATGGTTAGACAGTGTCATTGATGCAACGAACATGAAATTGAGCAAACTTCAGTGGACAGCGGAAGACAGGAGGGCCTGGCGTAATCTGGCCCATGGGGTCGCGAAGAGTCGGACTCGACTGTGCGACTGAACAACAACAACCTCCTCCCGCGATCTGGACACAATGCTTCTGTTAATGCATCCTAAGATTGCATTAGCTCTCTTCACAGTCACATTGCACTGCAGGCTCATGTCTCGCTTTTGATCAACCAGAACATCCAGATCCCTCTCACATGAGCTGCTGTCAAGTCAAGTCCCTCCCATTCTATATCTGTGCCTTTGATATTTTGTATTTAAGTGTAGGACTTTGCACTTATCTTTATTGAAATTCATTTTCTTTGTCTCAGCCCACTGTTCCAGCCTATCTAGATCATTTTGAATCCTGACTCTGTCTTCTTCAGAATTAGCAATCCCACCCAGCTTTGTGTCATCTGCAGATTTGATAAGCTTCCTCCCGGTCATTTATAAAAACATTGAACAACACTGGGCCCAGGACCAAGCCCTGCGGCACTCCACTCGAGACTTCCCTCCACATAGACACAAAGCCATTTATGAGCACTCGTTGGGTACAATTTTTCAATCAACCATGAGTCCATCCAATGGATGCACCATCCAGCCCACATTTAACCAGCTTATCCTCAAGGATATCATGAAAAACTTTGTCAAATGCTTTACTGAAATCTAGATAACACTATGTCCACAGCATTGCCAGAGTCAACCATTTTAGTAACTCTGTCAAAAAAGGAGATAAGGTTGGTCTGGCATGACTTATTCCTGATAAACCCATGCTAGCTACTACCAATTAACTCATTCCATTCAAGGTTCTCACAGACAGAGCATTTAATAATCTGCTCTAGAATTTTTTCATGTACTGATGCCAACATATACTGCTATTTGAGTAGTATATTTTCACTCTAAGCTGTTTGGGGAGCCAAAGATGCTGGGAAGTGGGAAATAAATACACATAGAGTCTGGTAATGTTTGATAAAATAGCTTTTATTTAGACACTTATTGTATTTTACTATTTATTTACAATATAGTGAAATGATTATATATTAAGAACATAAGAACATAAGAGAAGCCAGTGTTGGATCAGGCCAATGGCCCAAACAGTCCAACATTCTGTCACACAGTGGCCAAAAATACCAGGTGCTATCAGGAGGTCCACCAGTGGGGCCAGGACACTAGAAGCCCTCCCACTGTTGCCCCATCCCAAGCACCAAGAATACAGAGCCTCACTTGCCCCAGAGTCCCTATCTATACCTTGTGGCTAATAGCCACTGATGGACTAATGCTCCATATGTCTATCTAATTCCCTCTTGAAGCCGTCCATGCTTGTAGCCACCACCACCTCCTGTGGCAGTGAATTCCATGTGTTAATAACTCTTTGGGAGAAGAAGTACTTACTTACTTATTTATTTATTGGATTTCTATGCCGCCCTTCCACATGGGCTTAGGGCTTCCTTTTAACTGTTCTAACCTGACCGCTCAGCAATTTAACGGAGTGCCCACAAGTTCTTGTATTGTGAGAAAGGGAGAAAAGTATCTCTTTTCCTACCTGTTCTACCCCATGCATAATCTTATAAGCCTCAATCATATCACCCCTCAGCCGTCATTTCTCCAAGTTAAAGAGTCCCAAGCGCCTCAACCTTTCTTCATAGGGAAAGTGTTCTAACCCTTTTATCATTCTAGTTGCCCTCTTCTGCACTTTTTCCAAAGCTATATTATCCTTTTCAAGGTGTGGTGACCAGAACTGTACACAGTACTCCAAATGAGGTCGCACCATTGATTTATATAGGGGCATTATGATATTGGCTGATTTGTTTTCAATACCTTTTATCCCGTGATTTTTGAGCTTACTTAGGAGCCTTTGGCGAAGAACTTTATTGAAAGCTTTCTGGAAGTCAAGGTAAACAACATCTATTGGGTCCCCCTTCTCCACATGTTTGTTCACCCCCTCAAAGAACACTAACAGGTTAGTGAGACAAGATCTTCCCTTACAGAACCCATGCTGAGTCTGCCTGAATATTTAACTATGTCAGTCTCACTTATCTCCCATAATGGGGACTCAAATCCCAGACCTGTGACTTCCTGGATGCAAGTCCTTTGTCCCCCAGCAGCAGCATTTCAGGAGACATTTTGGGCATCGGTGGCAAGGGGGAGACAAGAAAGTTCAGCTTTGCTGACGGGAATCTCTTCTTTCAGTGGAAACATTTGGTGGGATCCAAGGCCCTGTATTCTTAAAACATAAGTGGAGCTCCCAACTGCAATGGGATGCTACTAGCACTTTTGGGTATTCATTAACTAGCCATTTAGCCATTATATAGTACATTTTTATTCCACCTCCTTCCAAGGTACTCAGGGGAATATACATCATACTCTCCTTCATTCGCTGATGCAATTAGTAAGTTCAAGTTTGTGGTACCCCTTGTTACACGGTACAACATCCTTTTTGAAAGCTACTACAAAATAAGGAAGCTGATTTAAATTGTATTACTTGTTCTAGCAATTAAAAAAAAGAAAAGAAATTAGCAATTTCAAATTTTGTCTTTTTCATTGTTCCTAAAATAAAAAGCATTTATGTTTGAAAATTACTGGGCATACTGGGGGTGGTGCCAGAAGGTAGACTCACCCAGTGTGCAAAAAAACCTGGCACCGGCCCTGGGGACACTGGGAATTAAATCTACCAGCCTATATGTAGGGCAAACAGGGGGTGCTCCTTCTGTTCCCTGAAATCTGCAGATTTTCACTAAGGAAGCCACTACTGAGATGGTTCTATTTCTTACAGCAGTATTCTTTGCTTGGGAAGATGAGGTTTCTCAGCTGGGTTCCAGCCCCCAGTTCCCTGCCTTCAATAACTTGAGTAGTGGGAGAAAAATGGGGGGAGGGGTGGCATCGAAGGTGACAGTCTAGAACTTTATCCTAGTCTCCATGGTCTTTACCATAAAGATTAGGGGCAAGTCCTAGAGCAACGCCTGCAAGTGACATCACCTCCTCCTGAAACTCCCCTTTCCACAGGCTCCACCCCACAAATCACCTGGAACTTGATGGTGTAGGACTAAGAACCCAAATGTCAGATACATTTCTAATGAGGTGGAATCTGCATTGTACCATGGATCCGTTGGGCATCTAGTGTGCAATTTGGCATTGTGTGGAACTCCAGGCATGCAGGCATGGATGCAATCAGAGAACCACAGAGTTGGAAGGGGCCATACAGGCCATCTAGACCAACCCCCTGCACAATGCAGGATCAGCCTAGAGTGTCCTTGACAAATGTTTGTTCAGCTGCTGCTTAAAGACTGTCAGTGAGGGGAAGCTCGCCACCTCCCCAAGCAGCTGATTCCACTGTTGAACAACTCTTACTTGTCAAAAAGCTTTTCCTAATATGCAACCGGTACCTTCCCGCCCTTAAATTAAACACATTATTGTGAGTCTTATCCTCTGCTGTCAACAGGAACTGCTCCCTGCCCTCCTCTAAGTAACGGCCCTTCAAGTACTTCAAGAGAGCCATCCTGTCCCCCCTCAACCTCTTCTTCTCTAGATTGAACATTCCCAAGTCTCCCAGCCTTTCTTCATAAGGCTTGGTCTCCAGGCCCCCGATCATCCTCATCGCTCTCCTCTGCACCCGCTCCATCCTGTCCATTTTGTGGAAGTGTGCTGTAATAGTGAAAGAGTACACAACCGATAGGAGTTCTGTCATGAGCACTTTTGGCAGCATGGGATTTGCCTTCCCATGGTAGAATGTCGTGCGGTAAAAATTCATGATTCTGCACACCAGGCTTCTCAGTCATTATACGCATAAGTCATAAAGAAGGCACATTATAGAGAGTTTTGCGTAATCGTTTTAATGAACAACCGCTAAGTGCCTTCTCAATATTGCCTAATTCACTGGGAGAGAGAGAGAGAGAGAAAACTGTTGAAAGACTGCCATTGATTTTGAACTCGTTTTAGCACAGGCATAGTAATGGTCTATAATCAGGCAAGAAGAAGAGGTTTCACAATTACGTGGTGCGTTATTAAATATATTTACAGCCATGGAGCACACACAGTATACCACATCTAATAATGTGTTAAACTCTAAATCCAAAATGGGAAAATTAGACCATTTTTAACAGGTGTCACCTGTATATGTATAGTGGCCTAAATCGAAACATTAAATTCCATATACCAACACTTATGGTCCTTTTGGAGAGCCAACAAACAGCTTGAGCTTCTGGTCCTATGGCTCACCGTGGCCCTCCTTGGTGTAGTGGTTAAGTGTGTGGACTCTAATCTGGGAGAACTGGGTTTGATTCCCCACTTCTTCACTTGCACCTGGCTGGATGACCTTGGGCAAGCCGTAGTTCTAATAAGAGCTGTTCTTCAAAAAGAGCAGTTTCTGTCAAGAGCTCTCTCAGCCCCACCTACCTCACAGGGTGTCTGTTGTGGGGAGGGGAAGGAAAGGGAGTTTGTAAGCTGCTCTGAGACACCTTTGGGTAGTGAAGGGCAGGGTATAAATCCAATCTCTTCTTCTTCTTCTTCTTCCTTGAGGGCCTGACTGGAGGAGGGAGGGGTAGGGGAAGGGACTTTAGTGGGGTATAATGCCATAGAGTCAAGCAGCCATTTTCTCCAGGGGAGCTGATCTCCGTTGCCGGAAGATCAGTTCTAACCCCAGGAGATTTCCTACCATCACTTGGAGGTTAGCAACCAAGGTCACCCAACAAGTTTCCATGAAAGGTTGGGATTTTGAACCTGGGTCTCTTGCATTCAAGTCCAATGCTCTAACCACTACAGTGCACTGGTTGGCTAACGAGGACATCAGTTAAATTCTTCCACTTCCAGAAGACACGCTCAATAGGATTTCAGCTGTTCTTTTACATGAGATTCAGATGGATAGGACCATTTTTGACCGGTGCCGCCCTCTCAAAATAGTGTCTCCCCACAGATTAAGATTCCCCTTAGCCTACATTTCCATCTTCATCGTATCATTCCCCTCACGGCTTTTTTTTTTTTTTTTTGGCCTTAGGATGTACACCAAGCATCCTGTGAATAAAAAGCCCTATGGCACTGCCTGTGTAGTACACAGGATTTTTTCTCCCGGGGAAAGGTTCAGATATAAAAATGCAAAACGAGTAAATGACGGCAAGTGCAGCTCTGGAGAATGCGTGTGGTAAAAATGCAAAGGTTGTCAAAGGCCATTGTTTTGAAGATTGAGTTTGGTTCCTTGCTATTCGGCCTAGACCTCTGCTTATCAGAATGGTGGCTATTTTTTTTTCCTTTTTTTATTACCACACAATTCACCGAGCGCAAGTAATTCCCACATAAATTCTTTTTTTTTCTACAATAGCAACATAAATACACACATTCTGAAAAGAGAGGACTCACCTCATTTTATTGTCTGTTCATGCTTCTATAGTTAAAGTTGTGTCAGCACTTCTATTAAACTCCTGTTGAGAGTTTACAACCAGCGGCGAGTAGAGGAGGCTGGCCTTCCCGTTCTCTGGAAAGGAATTTGTGGCCACAACTCACGTTAACCTTGAAGGGATTTGACCAATTCAATCTCAGTGTGAGGCACACAGTAGGTTGGGCATTGCTGGTATATCAAGTTTACACCAACTACGATGAGACTCAGCCTTCATCTTTAAAAACAACAACAACGGATGTTACCAGCATATACATTTTCAGCTCTTCTTGGATTTGCTGAAATTTACAGAGCCCATATCCTTCCGTCCTAATTTCTTTAAAAACTGTTCCCCGTTTGCTATTTCTTTTGCAGCTCCTGTACAAATGTTTACTTCCCAGTGGCAAAATCAGGTGTTTTTTTTTTTTTTCAATGACAAATGATGTACTGATTTGCTTCTTTGTCTGCTATTGTTCTTATCCAATTACCCTTCTCGTTCAGACTTCTGAGTCATCTCAGCTGTGACGTCAAGCTGTTAGAAAACCAGTTCCTCCTTTTAAAAGTGTATTTTCTCTTTGAGGCTTTAGCAGTGTGGACGTTGACCCCCTTTAGAGAAGAGAGCATGGTTTTTTTGTGGTGTTTTTTCCCTAATATTTGCTTTCTTGACAAATACAAATGCAGATGCATTTCCTAAAGCCGATTGTATTGCCCCTTCTGCTACAATCCAGAGCATCCTACAGTACAAACCTGAAACAATGGGGCATATGGAGGAGCTCTCTCTATGTATGCCTTCCTTTCAAAGGTCAGACCCACCGTTCGTATCACGAAGAGGGCCCCGTAGACCATAGGGGTCTACTGGATCAGACAGAACTACGATGGGGCAAGGAAGGGCACCATCAGGTCAGGTGACAGCGCACTCCACAGGAGCTTTCTACAAGCGAGCTACAGCAGATGGATTTTGCAGAGCAGGCACCTGGGCCTCCTTGTCCGCATGGGTGAGGCGTTACAGGAGGGATCAGGCGGTGCCCATTGACGTAGCTTTAAGCATACCAGTATTATAACAGACTTTGGAGAGATAAGTCACCCACCCTAGAAGAGCAGGTTTGGTACTGCTAACCAGTTCCTGGATGACTTCCCTCCACTGAAGGAGAACAGTACATTGGTACTTACCTGAAGGTTCTTTCTCTTCAGTGGGGGAGAAGTCATCCACATCCCACCCTAGGACAGAGGACTACCAACTCGATTGAAGCCAAGGGTGGCACGTACAACATGGTGTGTTTGCTCCACAAAAAAATAATAATTACAATAATAATAATAAAATCAGAAAGAAAGAAAGAAGGAGCACAAGAATTAAAATGAAAACAACATAGGGCTTGGATATAACTGGAGAGGTCAGCCTAGGTCCCTCCAATAGGAGCCACGCAATAAAGAAATTTGCATAGCCTATCCGAGCGAGCAGAGGTGTGGCCTAAGGTCAAAGAAGAAGGGGACGGCAAAGGATGAGATGGTCAGACAGTGTCATCGATGCAACGAACATGAAATTGAGCAAACTCCAGCGGACAGCGGAAGACAGGAGGGCCTGGCATAATCTGGTCCATGGGGTCGCGAAGAGTTGGACTTGACTGCGACTGAACAACAACAAGAACAAATGCAGAGCAAAGCTCACTTCAGTCTCTGCCTGTCTCCTTCCCTGTCACTTCAAAGGAACCCTAAGACATGAGGGTTGTCTGGCGACATCTGTCACCCCATTGATCCCAGAGTTGATTCGGCTGATCTGGCTGGCTAGGTGGGTGTTCCTGTCTCCCTCACTGCTCCATGTGCCTCCTTCCCAAAGCTGTGTACTTGGTGGAAGAGGATGACCATCCCAGTTAGAAGGCATGTGCCATTCTTCAGTCAAAAGTATATGATAGCTGTGCTTCTTGCTAGAACCTCTGGACAACATGAACCCTGCCTCATCCTCTCACTTGGGAATGGTCACCTTCTCAAACTGAGAACAAGACAGATTAGGAAATGACATCATTTTTACTACCAAAATTGATATTTGAAGAAGAAGAGGAAGAGATTGGATTTATACCCACCCTTCACTACCCAAAGGTGTCTCAGAGCGGCTTACAAACTTCTTTCCCTTCCCCTCCCCACAACAGACACCCTATGAGGCAGGCGGGGCTGGAAGAGCTCTTGACAGAAACTGCTCTTTTTCAAGAACAGCTCTTTTCAGACCTACAGCTTGCCCAAGGTCATCCAGCAGCTGCAGGTGGAGGCATGGGGAATCAAACCCAGATTAGAGTCCAGGCACTTAACCACTATAGCAAACTGGCTCTCAAATTGAGAGAGGCAATTAATCTCACCATACAATGATTACATGGTGACTTCTTTTGGGGGAGTTGTGTGTGTGTGTGTATTTTTCAATTATAAGAACCAATCTACTTTGCTCTGAGTCACATTCATTATATAACACCACTAACAAAACCTGTTCACCTCTGTATTCTGGAATATTCTCTAAAGTTGGCTAAATTGCCTCTTATCTCTATCAACTTCATTTTCCCAAACTCATTAGAGCTGTTCCTATGGCCAGATTCAATGTACTTCCTTCGGCCTTATTATCTAGCCACTTTCAGGGTGTGCCCGTCTCTGATAGATGTTGCCCATGCACAAACGTTCATATCGAAACAATCTCCCATGTATTGTTACAGCACCCCTTCTATTATGCACTATGTCCGGAATTCTTAAACCCTATTTTGACTCAGTTAGAAGAGTATTCTGATGGTTTAAAGATCCTTACTCTCCTTGATAATCCAGATTGCGAGATAACAGAAACTGTTGCAAAATTTCTTTCTGATGCTACTTCTACTTGCCCTTTATTTAATCGATCGGTTTTCTGTTCCTGGCATATTTATATGGCAATTCTTTTTAAATCTGTTTTTGGTAGTATTATTTTATGTCATTGTTGTTATATGAGTTTGCGAGTGCTACATGCCAATAAAGGTAATTGGATTGGAATATGCATGTGTGTGAGAGTTTATATACACCTGGAAGTCATGGCAACTTCTGGTGACTTACCCCGACTGGGGGGCCTGGAGGATATTCAGAGAGGTGGCTGAAAGCCTGCCCCCACCTCCCGCCTCTGGTATTCCAAGGAGGCCTCCTATCCAAGTACGGCCAGAGTTGATCCTGTCTAGCTTCCGAGATCTGATGAGATTGGGCTTGCCTGGGGTATCCAGGTCAGGGCATCACATGGTGACTTCTGATGTGTCCTGGGGATTAAAAAAAAAAAATAGTTTTGAAGATGTCAGTCCCTGTGGTGAAGACATGAACTTTTACTGTCCTTGGCAAATAGAAGGGGAAGTCGTAGAAGTAGTGACAGACTTCACATTCCTAGGATCCCAGATCACTGCAGATGGTGACTGCAGCCATGGAATTAAAAGACGCCTGCTCCTTGGGAGGAAAGCGGTGGCAAACCTAAACAGCATGATAAAAAGCAGAGACAGCACCTTGCCAACAAAAGTCCGCATGGTCAGAGCAATGGTATTCCCTGTAGTAATGTATGACTGCGAGAGTTGGACTATAAGGAAGGCCGAGCGCTGAAGAATAGATTCTTTTGAACTATGGTGCTGGAGAAGACTCTTGAGAGTCCCTTGGACTGCAAGGAGATCAAATCAGGCAATCCTAAAAGAAATCAACCCTGACTGTTCCCTGGAAGGCCAGATCCTGAAGCTGAAGCTCAAACACTTTGGCCACCAAAAGAGAAGGGAGCATTCACTAGAGAAGACCCTGATGCTGGGAAAGATTGAAGGTCAAAGAAGAGGGGACGGCAAAGGATGAGATGGTTAGACAGTGTCATCGATGCAACGAACATGAAATACAGCAAACTTCAGTGGACAGAGGAAGACAGGAGGGCCTGGCGTAATCTGGTCCATGGGGTTGCGAAGAGTCGGACTCGACTGTGTGACTGAACAACAACAACAACCAAGAGAATGATATAACACACAGCCTTACCTTTTGGCTCTGGGACCAAATAGCACTTGGTAAATGCTCGTCTGTATTCCCCTCCAAATGTAGATGGCATCCTGGCCGTCCTTCATCTGCTCGGTAAATAATATTTACTCTGAGGATATTCCATCAGACATTGATACTGATGCCTTTTGTTGCTGTTGCTAAGGATCACTCTGATGCCGTGGGTCAGCTGGGTAAAAATAATGGTGCACTTCTGACATCCTTAAGCTTGCCACCAACAAGACCTCCCCGGCAAGCGGGACTGTGATTTTCCTTTTCAGTCATAGCCTTAACAATGCATTCATGCCCTGCACTTTGAAATCACAGTGACATCTGTGCCCTGGCACTGTGTGGTCAGTTGGGTATAATGTTAAGAAATGCAGACAATGGTCAGCTGTCCTGAACTTCATTCTGTGACTCCAGGGGAAGTCAAAGATCTGGTCTGAATAATAATAATAAAAAAAACACAGAGAAAGTTGCTGAAACACAATGCACAAACTTTGGGAATGATGCCTCTTCTGTGTTCCAAATTGCTCCTTCTCCATGAAGCCGATGTGATCTTTGCAGCCGACGGGACTGCATCATGGCAAACCTACAAATCGTGACGGTAGACCTGGGAGCTTGGTTGCTATAAAACACCAGTGAAGTGAGGGAGGGTTCCAAGCAGAGAGGAAGTGGGCAAGGAAGTGATGGCAAACACTTCCCCCACCATCACTTTCTCTCAAGGACATTTCCCCTCCATCTGGGCTACAGTTGGGAGGGATGGGAGCTGAGGGAGGGACTAAATGGGGGAAACCATGGATAGAAGAACACCATAGACAGAAGAACACCACTGAAATCGCCTACCACCTCCTCACCCAGCATTTCGGGACTGCTGGCATTTGAAACTACAGGTCCACTGTTATCCCATGCACTTCTGCTCTTTCTGGGATTCCCCAGACATTCATCTGCTTCCCCACATCACTGGACATTGTGCTATAACAGGGGTCATTTTGTAGAAAAAGAGGTGCAGGAGCTCATTAGCATAACTCATTAGCATAACTTATTTGTATATGCCATACCCCCTGACATCACTGGAAGTGTGTCAGAAGGCAACACCCACTGCTCAGGCTCCACCCCTAGGGACTGTCTTTGCACTCTGGGGGCTGTCATTCCAGTCCCAGAGTAGCCTATCTGGGCCCAGGAGGAATGCTACATGTGCTGCTTCGTGCTCCTCCTGGGAGCTGGGGGCAGGGCTTGCCACTGCCTGTGCTTCTAACTGCCGGAGTTTAAACTCCTTTTCAGTAGAGTTGGGGTGCAGAAGGAGGAAAGAGGGAAGGAAAAAGAGAGAGAGTAGACAGAAGGAAAGAAGGAAGGAAAGAGGGGATAAAAAGAGAGGAGGAAAGAGGGAAAGAAAGAGAACGGAAGAAAGAGGGAAAGAGGGAAAGGAGGGAAAGAGAAAAGGGAGAGAAAAGAAGGGAAAGAGGGAAAGAAATGCAGATCCCTCATGCAGATCCCTCACTTACCATGATCAAGGCCTCCCCCAGGCTCAGCACTCTAGCGCGGGCCCCAGAAGGCTGGCGATGGGCCTCCTCAGGCCTCCCCCAGGCCACAGCACTCCAGTGCGGGTGTTAGAAGTTTGGCAATGGGCCTCTTCAGGCCTCCTCCGGGTTGCAGAGCTCCAGCACAGGCCCCAGGGCACTGGCGACAGGCCTCTTCAGGCCTCCTCCAGGCCAGCGCTCCAGTGCGGGCCCTGGAAGGCCAGTAATGGGCCTCTTCAGGCCTCCTCTGGGCTACAGTGCTTCGGTGCGGGGAGCTGAGGGCGGGGCTTACCACCACCGCCATTTGTGCCAGTGCCTGGGCTGCCAGAGCGGTGCTCTGGCACACTCTGGCCCCAAATGACCCCTGCTCAAAACTGGCCACCAGTCAGAATTATGATGAGATTTGCAGTTGTTTTCTTCTTCTTCTTCTTCTTCTTCTTCTTCTTCTTCTTCTTCTTCTTCTTCTTCTTCTTCTTCTTCTTCTTCTTCTTCTTCTTCTTCTTCTCCTCTCTTTCTGCATCTGTAATACATTTTATTTCAGTTTACAGACATACCAAACATACTAATATACAAACACATAAACTATTATTTATGTTCAAATTCATGTATTCATATGGAACTTACTTATACTTGCTCTGAATATTTCATTTCTATTAAAATATCTTTGTTCTATATTTTGAAACCAAAAAGGAAGGGAATATGAACATTCTGGCTCAGATTAGCTCCAGAACACCCCTCCGATATTTGCAATGGAAGAAAAGGTTTATTCACACAAGAAGCTAGAAAAAGGCAGGCAGCTCAGGCAAGGAGGGTGAGAAATAGACACTCCGTGACTAAACAAAGGGGGTTTATCAGAACCATGACCTGGGTAGTCCCAGGCAAGCCCGATCCCATCAGATCTTGGAAGCTAAGTGGGAATGACTGTGGTTAGTACTTGGAAGGGAGGCCTCCTTGGAATACCATGTTGGGAGGTCGGGGGCATGCTTTATTTAGCTATCACTCTAAATATCCTCCAGACCCCCAGTAGGGGTCAGTCACCAGAGATCAACATGACTTCCAGGTGCAGACACATGTGTACACACACACACACACCACAAGGACAAAAATACCAAGGCGGGGGGTTATCATCTTCCTTGACCTACCAACACCAATGTTGTGCTGTGGTTAGAGCATGGGGCTAAGATCTAGGAGTCCTACCTTCAAATCCCACCTTGGCTATGGCAGCTTTTTTTGGTCTGACTTACCTTGGGCCTGGAGCTGCAGTGGCTCGAGTGGTTAAGACGCTTAACTGCAGGCTGAACGATCGGTAGTTCAGCAGTTCAAAGCCTGAGTGCTGCATGATGGAGTGAGCTCCTATCTCTGGTTCCAGCTCCTGCCAACCTAGCAGTTCGAAAGCAAGGAACTGCAAGTAGATAAATAGGTACCACTTCAGGGGGAAGGTAACAGCATTCTGTGTGCCTTGGTGTTTAGTCATGCCGGCCACATGACCACAGAAACGTCTTTGGACAGTGCTGGCTCTTCGTCTTGGAAACGGAGATGAGCATTGCAACCCTAGAGTCAGATCTGACTGGCTTTCGAGCAAGGGAAACCTTTACCTTGGGCCTAACTTACATCACAGGGTTGTTGTGAGGATAAAAATGAGAAGAGGAAAACAATGTAAGCTGCTCTGGGTCCCCGTTGGGAAGAAGTATGGGGTATGATGCTTGTTATGGATCTAATTTTGGCTCCAGCATACCAGAAGGGATGGCTGCTCTCGCTGCTGCTTCATCTGGTATCGCCACAAGTCTTTCAGCAGGAGGCAGGACTGCTCGTTCAGTATCCAAACTACCATTAAAGACTGTGAGCACATCTTATCCCAACAGACTGTTATTCATGGTTTATTGTATAACCGATAAGATTGATGAGATAGGATTAAAATATTAATATATCATAAGGAAATGGTGGAATGTTGAGTAGGTTGTTATAGGCCGCAGTCGCATACACTAAATAATCCACTTCCATTCCACTTTCGATGCCCTTTCGAATTGGATTTTGCCAGTTCACACAGTAAAGATTCAATTGGGAAGTGCATCGAAAGTGGATCGCAGTAGACTGTGGTAGTAAATCTTAGGTGCACATTTACACCAACACTTTCACACAAGGCAACTTATAACTAGGTTTAACGTATGTAATGTATCTTACCTACATATGTCTGTTCGCACTGGTTTCTTGAATGTAATGTTCCTTTTGTAACACTCGTTTTTGGCATCTACAGCTGCATAACAGTTAGTAATTGCATTGATTGAAATACTAATAAAACTTATTTTTTTTAAAAAAAAAGAAAGTGGACTGAAAGTGGATTGTTCAGTGTGTGTGACCGCAGCCATAGTGGTTTTTAAAGTTATAATGCTAAATAATTTTCCTAAAAATTCAAGTATTTGAATCAAGGATTGTCCTTTATATTTGCAAAAAAGAAATGCCCTTTATACTATGTTTTGGAAATTTTACCTTTTATTCTTTCCCCTTAACCCTTTTTTAATTCTATATTCTCTCAAAAAGTTCCACATAAAAATTACACACACACACCTCTTTTTGTAGTCAGGATTTCCTTTGCATATTAGGTGACACACCCCTAAGGTAGCCAATCCTCCAAGAGCTTAAATAACTCTTCTTACAGGGGCTTCTCTCTCCCTCCCTCTCTCTCTCTCTCTATATATATATATATATATATGTACAAAAGATTGTGAGCAGAGTGAGCTACGCAGTTGGTGAACAGAGTGTTTGGGCGCACCTCTAGTATCCAGTGATGAGTAGATCCAGCCATGGATAGTAAAGGTAAAGGTTCCCTTGCTCGAAAGCCAGTCGAATCTGACTCTAGGGTTGCGGTGCTCATCTCCGTTTCAAATCTAAAGAGCCAGCGCTGTCCGAAGACGTTTCCATGGTCATGTGGCCGGCATGACTAGACGCCGAGGTGCACAGAACACTGTTACCTTCCCACCAAAGTGGTACCTATTTATCTACTTGCAATTTCTTGCTTTCGAACTACATGCAAACAATTTTGGGAACTACACTGAGTGTAAAAGTCTAGGGATAACAGCAGACTTGTGGCTGTAAACGTAGCCCAGGGAAAATGATTTTTTTTTAATTATTTTTTGGGGGGGCACTCATGAAAATCATCTGGAAATGCTATGAATATCAGGAGCAGAAGCGTTTGTTTAGTTTTGGAATGGGTTACATACAGAGCCACTAGATTTTTGGGCTGCCTCTGTAGCAATAGAGAAAAAAATCCAAAACAACTGCATGAACCCTCTCATATCTTGTCGGGGAGATCCCATTTTATGAGCAGGCTTTCCTCATTTGCTTAAACGTAAACGCCGCAGTTGTTTAAGACCACTGAGTCAAATGAACAGTAACAGAAAAGAAAGGAAGTTTAGAAATGCTCTTTTATGGAACTCAGAAGTATGTTGAGGAGAGCTTTAGCAGGTCAAAATGAGGATGTATCGATGTTTGCATCCATACCCACTCAAAGCATTCTAACCACTTAACCCCTCTGCTCGTGGAAAGCATTTCATAGCTGATTCTTTTCTGTAACACACCTTCGTATCTTTTCAATCATAACACTCTTCGGCATTTAGTGACGATCCTCAGCATTCAGTTCATCTTTTGGGCAGCTTTTGTGTTATGCAGACAAGCGTAATTAGCATTACATTTAACATGTACAGTTGCTTGTTTAGGGTTGCCTTGGAGGTATTGGGATATTTGGTTAATATTACAGAGTTCGGCCAGTCATAGAAACATGATACCGTATGCAGTAAATACATCTTCCAAGAAGCATATTACAAAAAGGGTAAACTCACATTTATTCAAGTACAGTCAGTTCACATTCAGGTTGCAGTCAAAAGAAGAGAAAGAGTACTTTCCTTATTACAAATGACCCAATTATGTGTGTGTGAGGGGAGTATGAGGGCATTGTATCTACAGGAGAGACATGGATCTCCATGGAAGGCCATGTAGAGAAAGTGAGAGGGTAAAGGGAGAGGAGAGGTCAGAGGGAAGCTCCCAGGTTAAGACAAAGTGATTAATCCAATTCACGGAAATAACACCGACACACACTTAGAGTGATGTAGCACCTCCCAATGTCCAGGCATGCTGAGTCATTCATTCCAACATGAGGGACATTTGCCAAGTTCTGCCTTGCAGAGTTCCCACCCCTCCATTCTTTTACTCATTGTATCTATGGATTGTTTGTATACTTTAAGCTATTTTTTTCTCCCTGAAATCATGGTTATTTGGTCTTTGCAACTGAGGACAAAGCCACATGGCTCTGGCTCACACTTACCAAAGTATAAGAAAGAAGTAGGGAAAGCTACAGCTGGAGCTATGACTGGAAGCGAGAAAGAAGGGGCCTAGGTATGCCATGAGAAAGGCCTGAGTTCATAGAAACAGAGAGCTGGAGGGGACTTCAAGGACCATGTATCATAGGACCAATCTGCATTGGTCTTTTCCACTGCTGTGCCTTCAATTTCACATCGTCTCACAAATTCCTGTCTGCACTGCATGCCACCATCACCTTCTTATTGCATCGGCTCAGCATTGGCTGTCTGCATCATTTCATTGCCCTGTAGTGGCCAGTCTGAGGTCACTACGGCGTCCCACTGCATTATCTGGATCTTGCTTAAAGCAGTTCCGATTGCTCCTCCCTGCCCTCGAGTTGCTGTGAGCAAAAAGCAGACAACTGGAACTGAATCCCCCCCCCCCCGCCACCATCTGTGCGTTTAAAAGCAGCCAGGAAACACTTTTATTTTCTTTCTTTTCCTTTTCTTTTTTGTTTTGTTTTTAAATGCTTTATTTTAACAAACACAACAATAAACATTTGAAAAAGAAAGTAAGCAACATCAAGAGATAAGGATCAAATCACATCAAAACGCATCATACATCAGAGAAAAATTATTCCAACATTTGAATATCAACCAATAAAAAGGTAAGAAACGCTGATTATTATGCTACCTCTGTTGGTGAAGTAATTGTGAGTGCTGGAATAGAACCAGAACTTAGGCATAGAAGAGCTCTGTGTTTGTTTCAGTAAAGAACTAGAAGAAAAGCCAAGAGGAGTAAGCAGGATTAGAAGGGAGAAGATCTGTGTCTGTCATATATTACAACCATGGAAACCATATATTACAACCATGGAAACCACATGCTTACAAATTTGGAGTAAGTCATATTGGTGCCAGATCGTTGTCTTTGAAGCGTGTCAGAAATCTTGCACATAATAAATTGATCCCAAACTTTGTTCCTCCAGATGGTCAGTGTCGGAGGAGAAGCAGACTTCCAGGTCATAGCAATGGCCAAGCAGGCTGACGCCAATAGGAATAAGGTAAGTTCATCGAAGCTGTATTGTGGGTGAGGTGTTTATTTGCAGTTGAAGTAAAATGTCTTCTGGTTTAAGAGGGATCATTTGAGAGGAGATCTTATTTATTTCCGCCACGACACTCTTCCAAAAGTTGTTGATGTGTGGGCACTCCCACTAGCAGTGGAAATAGCTTCCCTTGAGCCAGCAGAGCTGATTGTAGTTGGCATTAAGATGGTGTAGACAGTCAGGTGTGTAGTACCA
Source organism: Gekko gecko (assembly GCA_029375565.1). Lineage (NCBI taxonomy): Eukaryota > Metazoa > Chordata > Lepidosauria > Squamata > Gekkonidae > Gekko > Gekko gecko. Next base: position 192,133,442 of record JAPDNY010000004.1, on the reverse strand, counting down.
GCAGGTAATCAGTTTGTATGTTTGCAGGTGGATGTTGAAGATCTTAAAGACTTGCCAGGGAACACTTTTCTGTGATCATTTTTTTTTTCTTTTACTGGTGGGCTAGAAGCATGCCCACCCAGCTTGTTCACTTTCCAGCCCTCCTCTCTCCTGTGCTCTCCCTCCTGTGCCCCTGCAGTTCCCATGGTGAGAACTGATGCAGACAGCTAGCCTTTATTCTGAGCCAGTATGGGTGGGGAAGGGGAACAGAGTACAATAGCGAGTACAATGGCATTGCAGCGGACCTAAACTGCTTTACACAGCAGATGCAGATTCAGCCATAGAATCATAGGGTTGGAAGGGACCTCCAGGGTCATCTAATCCAACTCCAGCACAATGCAAGAAATTCACAACCACTTCCCCCCACTCTCCCAGTGACTGGGGAGAACTTCCATGAACTCAAAGACACTTTCTGAGCCCCCGCACACAATCCAAACCTGTACCAAACATGATGCAAATCAAGTCACATGACTTGCTCCACACCATGGGTTCCTGAGGTAACCTGGGCCCCCAGAATAGTCCTTCCCCCACTCTCTATGATCCTTGCCATTCAGGTTTGAATAGTGATGTGATTCCAGGATTCTGGTTCTAAATCCTGGGTGAGAAGAATTCTTGGCTTGAAACATCCATGAACTGTACCAAGGTGTATGTGAGTATTGTTATGGGGTGGTGGGGGGAGGATTTCTTTTTCTGAATCACTTAAAGTATAGCCATTTATTCCTCTTATTTTCTTTTTTTCCCCCTCTTTCAAAAGAGGAGTTTCTCTTTCATTTCTCTTTGAAGAGAAATCCATGCAGTCCTGCAACTGCTTACGTTACACACCACAGGGTGGTGCTCTAACAGGAAGACAGGAAGGTTTGGTAAGAGAATAGCCTTCCTCTGAGCATCCACAGAGTGAATTTCTGAAATTTGACAGGACCTCCCTCCTGCCCCTCCTGCCCCTCCTGAATTCATTGGAAATAGGCTCCAAATTCCTAAAAGGAGGAAAAAGAAATGGATTGTTGGATTTTCAGGGAGAAGTTAAACGGAGAAACGAAGAGAATTTCTCTTAACAGCACTACTATAAATCCGTTGATTCTTTCCTCAGTTTTCAAGGAATATCTAAACCAAAAACTTGTAGTGACTGAAGATGTCATAAGTGCCCTGAGTTTCGATTTTCCTTCTGCCTCTGCTAATACCCATTAACCAACTAAATGCTGATTTCATTGTTATGTCCTTGGAGCATGGTATGACTCTTGCATTCCGTTCCACGCTACACATGTTTTGATGAGATTAATGTGTATTTCCTCGGGATCTTTCCAGTACTCGGGTAGCAAAATGTGCTTTTCGATTACTCTGCTGAGCTCAGAAATATATGCATTTGCCCCAAAGCCACTGGCATCACAGTGGTAAACTCAATTAGCCAGTTTCCTTGAACAATCAAACATTAAACAACTATTTATTTAAAGTGTATGTCTCCATAAACATTTCAATGCCTGCAGCTCACAAGAGCAAAATATGTGTCCTGAATATGTATAAATACATAAAAGCATGGCTCAAGGGAAAGGATGGTATACAAAACAAGACATACTGGGTACGTTTTAATCCTTGCTGGTTTTTATCTGGGCCATATCTATGGTTCTAACAGAAACAGGCTTTGACAACAGGGAAGCTTAGTGGGGGTGGAACTAACTGGCGATTTCCTTAGATCAGGCCTGCAGAAGTGCACTGCAGCCCACGACCAGTCACGCAGCCATCAAGAGCTAAGCATCTCTAGTCTCCCTCATTACACAGCAGAGGATTTCTGGCAGGTTTACATATCTAAGGGACTGCCTCTTCCCATATACACCTCGAAGAGCGTTACGCTCAAAAGATCACCACCTCTTGGTGGTCCCTGGCCTGAAAGATGCCCGTCTCTCCTCATCCACAGCCAGAGCTTTCTCTATTCTGGCCCCAGCCTGGTGGAACATGCTCCCTATTTAGATCAGGGCCCTGCAGGATCGTCTTTAATTCTGCAGGGCCTGAAAGACAGAGCTGTTCCACCAGCCCTTGTGTGTTATAATTGGATATTTGTACATGAGGTGTGATTGGACCCTTATATATAATTTTAAAACCTTTTTTAATAAATGCATGTATCTTTTTTATATATATTTCATATATTAAGCTTTTATTGCTGGCCCTCTTTTGTATTTGACTAACCTTCTTTAACTCATTGTACCATCAGGCCAGAATTTTATAGCCGATTTATGGTCTTCCAAGCTATACCCATTGTTTAAATTGTTATAATGTTTTATTGTGTTTTAATGTTTAATGTTTTAAACTGAAATCATATTTATTTCAATGATGTTACCCGTCCTGAGCCCACCCGCAGGATGAGTGGGATATAAATACAATAAATAAATAAATAAATAAATAAATAAATACAGCAGTGTTGTGCCACTGGCACTTCTGCAAGAGGCACACTGCCTTTCGGACTGTGACCATCCCCTGTTTCATCCCAGTGTCATGAGTGACCTGGGCCCTCTTGACTGCATACCAATCAAAGAAGCTTCTCTGTTGGACACACAAGAGAGGACCTTTTTTGGTGGCAGCCCCATGATTAGGGAACAATCTCCCCAGGGAAGTGCACCTGGCCCCCTCCCTATGGGAGGCAGCCAAAGTTTTATTTAGGACTGAGTTTCATGACTTTAATTTTTATTTACTGGCAGTCTTGACTGGAGATTTTAAATTGTGGGCTCTTATATATATTTTTATAACTGCTTTTTTTTTTTTAATTACATTGTAAGGCTCCTTGAGTTCCACAAGGTAGAAAGGCAGCAATTTTTTTAAAAATAGATAAATGAATGAATGACTCAATCAATAGGCCTGAAGACAAAGCTGAAATAGAGAAGTGTTTTGCCATCCATACTATCCAGCAGATTTGGGTAAACCCATTTATAATAATTGATGCTCGGACATACTTCCAATGGGCTGAAATACCCCTTTTATTTGAAAGAAAAGAGACCCTGAAGGTAGGACAAGTCCCCTAAAATGTTATAAAAATTACTGGATGTAACTTCAGTGTCAATTTCAGTTTATTGATATGGTCAAAGACCAGCACAATTCACATAAAAGTAGTACAGATGGCTTATATGTGAATTACAGGGAATTAGTCCAATATCATATATATATTAGCTATATAAAATATATAAATATACAATACTACATGTTAAAATAATTAATAATTATTGTTAAAATTCTATTATGCTGCATAAAATTTCTTGGCAGATTTTGCAAGCAGCTGTGAAAAACCTCACGCTGAGAGCTGTAATCTGAGGATTAGCACCTATAAGAAACATCCTGGTAAACTCAGGGTCAGAGTGGCCCAGATACCGGCCGAGGACAGACTGGCAATTTGCCCCGGTATCGAGTCGGGGCAAAAAAACCCCGGAGTAAACGATACCGGGTTTTCCCGTCCACACAGCGGGGGCCTCTGCCGGAAGAAACGGGACGGAGGCGGCGCGCGGACTGTTCAGACTGCCGCGCCGGAGGCGCGCTATATTCGCTGTTCCCCCATTATTTCGGCTGTGGGCGTATGTGCGCATGAGCGCATGAGCGCTCATGCGGTCATGCGCATAAGCGCATTTCGGCGATTTTTTTTTTTTGCCCTGCAACGCCGGCACCGCATTGGGCAGTGGAGCGCAGCTCAGCCAATCACGCCGCTGCTGCCTCGTGCCCAACGCGGGTTGCTCCCGGCTTTTCGGCTGCGCGTTCAGACTCCCCGGAAGCGGGGAAACGCGCGACGAACGCAGGCTTTCACAATTTGCGACGGCTTTTATCAGGTGTTTTTTTAAACCGGCTCTGAAGCGCGAGGGCTCCGGTAAGCTCCGGGTGGGGGACGCCAGGCAGATGTGCCTGTGTGAACGTTCCATTTACTCCGATATTGAGTCGCTGTCAGCCCGGGTCCCATCCCGCGGCAAATTGCCAGTCTGTCCTCGGCCACCTTCTGAGCAAAGGGAATATGAAGCAAAACATGTTCAGTTGTTTCAACCACACCATCTCCACAAGGACAAACCCTCACTGACATAGGGATCTTTTTATATCAGCTAAATTTCCCTTGCTCCAAGACTGAAGCAAACTCACTTAACCGATCCGATCTAATTTATTACAGCAAGAGCCAGTAAAACAGTACAATTCTAATATAAGAAGGATTAAAACAGTAACAACATGGGAACACTGGATTTAATTGTAACTTGTATGTGAATGCAAGATGACCCACTTTTTTTTTTTTTTTTTTTATGGCATTCCTGGAAAAAAAAGCTTGAACCGATTTCATCAATTTCACACCTCCTTTTGCCCCATTTCTATTGGTCAATTTCCCATTGGAAGCAATGCAGCTGCATTTTGACCCATGGCTTCACCTGATTTCCCTGCGGTTTCGTGAGCCTCAAAAAACAGGATCACAAAACCGCGGGGGAATCGGGTGAAGCCATGGGTCAAAATGCAACCGCATGGCTTCCAATGGGAAATTGATCAATAAAAACAGGGCAAAGGGAGGCATGATGCCAGCACAGCTCTTGTGTGAAATTGGTCTTGGTCTTGGCATTTTCAAGTCCCCCACCAACACCACCATCAGAGATCGGGGGGGGGGTAGAGTTACTAAAGCCAGACTGGGAAACTCCTGGATATTTGGGGATGAGTTTGGGGAGGACAGGGTACAAGAGTCTACCATCCAAAGTATCCATTTTGTCCAGGGGAGACAGATCTCTGTTGTCTGGAGATGTGCTGTAATTTGGGGGGAATCCCCATGTCCCACCTGGAGGCTGGCATCCTGTCTTGCATTAGAACTTTTAAACTGTAATCATCAGCTCTATCACTAGTTCAGACTAACCAACAATACATTTTAGTTAACCTAGTAAGGTTACAGCCATGACAAAAACAGCTGCCTGTTCTTCAGCAATGCCTCAAAGGTGTCAGGTTTACGCTTCTTCCAAACTTGATCATTGCATCATAGTGAGATATCTTTTAATTGTGCCTGGTAAAAATCCAGTGTCCAAGGTGAGTGATCAGGGCTTAAAACTCATTGTATATCACATCAAATGGAGAGACAAGGATTTATGAGGGGATTATCATATTTTCTTCTCTTCTTGTAGAAACAAATCACTAAAATATTTTTACTGGGATTCTCCCAATCACTTATTGCAGCTGTTGTGATTTTTTTGTGTGATACAGTTTAACATTTGGAACCCTTTACCCACCATTCTTCACCATTCCCACCTTTGGGAGTTTATCTAATCATGGCCCCAGTCATACAGGCCAGAAAACATGGGGGGGAGGTGTGGCAGTTCACCCCAGAGCAAAATAAGGCACGGTAGCCTGATCACATGGGCCACTGGGTTGCCAAGCTCTGGCACCGAGCACCGATCACACAGCACTGCTACAGCGCAGCAGAGCAGCAAGCCGTGCTGTAGCAAAGGATGCATGTGCCATTGGGGGGGGGCAGGCTGCTGTTGGTGTCTTGCATATGCACATGCCTCATTCAGCGTTGGTGCGCATCCCATGGAAACTTACAACATCCGGAAACCCCAGCACATGGGCCGGCGTCAGAAGCCGGGGGATACTGGTGCTCCCATGATCAGACGCTGACCTTTGCCCAGGGGTTTCCGGAAACTAGTACTTCGACCCTAGTAGTTTTTTACTCTGTGTTTTCCACAGGAAGGCGCAGGTTGGCCACAGGAGTGCTACGCCTCCCAGATGTGCTGGTATGATCATGCATGGAAAGTCCACAGGGCTACCTTGCCTTCAGCGGGGCAAATGCTCCGTGTGAACGGGGCCCATGTAAACTTAATTATTAGGGTTTTCCCCCCATGCATCCACAGTAATCTACCTCACAGGGTTGCTGTGAAGATAAAATGGGAGAGAGGAGAATGTTGTAAACTACTCTGGGTCCCCGTTGAGAAAAAAGGCGGAATGTGAACTAAGTAAATAAATAAATACGTTGACTGGTAAGGGACTATTAGTAAGCTTTTAAAAAGGCAAATGACTTATCTGAACACAACAGATTCTACTCAACTAGGAAAAGCAAGAGAGTGTATCATTTTTTTTGTTCTTTATCGGCTACGTGAATATTTTTTTTTATTATTGGTTAAGTTCCACAAGTGAATTAATAGCTTGTTCTAGCCAAATCCAAGATACTTTAACCCTTTGCTTTCAGCTAAAATTGGAAGGTTTATGAAAAGTCCATTGAGAGGTGTCATATTAAATTTTAGTGGAGATGGGGCAAAGATATTTCAGACACAGAAAGAATTCTTATATTCAGACATATGGTCTGTAATAGTGGGACAGAAGAATCACCTGTCCTCGAATTACATGTCTCAGGCTAGCCTGATCTCATCAGATATTGAAAGGTAAGCAAGGTCGGCCATTGTTAGTATCTAGATGGGAGACCACCAAGGAAGTCCAAGGTTGCTACGCAGAGGCAGGCAATGGCAAGCCATCTCTGTCCGTCTCTTGCCTTGAAAACCATATGGGTTTGCCATTAGTTGGCTGTGACTTGACGGCATATTCCACCACCACCGCCACAACCACCACCACTTGGTTGGGCCACCATAGATTATTGTTTGAGCATTCAGCTAGGAGTGAGATCCCCAAATGTGCAGGTTTTGTACATAAGGCACACAATGTAGAATGGTATAGCCAGGGCTCTTTTTACAGCAGGAACTCCTTTGCCTATTAGCCGACACACCCCTAATGTAGCCAATCCTCCAAGAGCTTACAGAGGCTCTTCTTACAGGGGCTACTGTAAGCTCCTGGAGGATTGGCTACATCATGGGTGTGTCACCTAATATGCAAAGGAGTTCCTGCTGCACAAAGAGCCCTGGGTATAGCATAGCCTTATCTTGTCAGAACTTGGAAGCTAAGCGGAGTTGGTACTTGGATGGGAGACCACCCAGGAAGACATGGCAGAACCACCTCTCTTTAATTACTTCCCTAGAAACCCCTGTGGGGCTGCCATAAGTTGGCTGAGGCTTGACAGCAATGTACACACACACACACACACACAGCAAATAACAAAAAAAAATGTAGAAAATGAAAGATTTCTGCACATTGTAGCAAATGTCTTCTCCGAGGACTTTTTAGACATCTCTGGTGAACAATTAGACAATATCTGAAAATCATTTTTAACATCTGAATCGTCTCACTTAGAAGTGAAATTATGTCACAAACATAATAAAAGTCTTCTTTTCTGAGTGTTGGCTTTCGATGTTTGGAAAAATGTTTCCTATTTTTATGCATCTTTGATTGATCTATGCTGATGTTCCCGGACAGTTTTATACTGCCTGACGCTATTTATCACAATATCTATGGGCCTCAAATGACATTAATGATAACCACTCTCGGTATGTCTGTTCTTTTTCTTCCTCCTGAATTCCACACCAAACAGTTGTAATGAGGTGACAGAGTAGTTTCTTTTTAGATTGGTCTTATTCCCAGGAAGACATTCAGCGTCACATGTTACATTACCAGTCATGCATATAATGAAAGCAAATAATTGTTCTATCCCAAAAGGCTTTTTACTGACATTCTAACGGAATTAGCAATATCAGTCAAGGAGTATACTTTTATAGCTTCCCAGTACTGTTGGTGGCTATAACTGCAAGTACAATTCTGTATACTGAAATATATGAGAGTTAAGCTTTAGCAAGGCTACAAAGGGAGGGAAGGTGGCATTGTGTAGCCCAGTCTTGTAAGATCTCAGAAGCTAAGCAGGGGCGGATAGGGTTGCCAGTTGTCTCTTGGCGACCAGCAGGGGATGGGAGGACTTACTAGAAGCAGGAAGGAGGCCCAGCCAATGTGCAGAGAGGTGACTACATCACTACCCACGCAACATGAAAGTGACGTTATCGTGTTGGGGACATTGGGATGATGCTCTGATATTTGGGGGAAAACTCTGTGGTAAATCTGACTTCTACTATAGAGTTTTTGCCCAAATACCAGAACATCGTCTGGTGTCCTGGATGTGATGATGTCATTCCTGGGTCACGGGGCCAGTGATGTAGACATGTCACTGCATGTTGGCTGGATCTCTCTCATTTTTGGGGGTACGCTCCTCCAACCAGCCAAGTGATTGGTGGTAGGGCAGTGGGCTCTGGCAGTGGGGGTTACCCCCGCCTCCACTGGGGGGGTGGGTCTGGCAACACTAGGGGTGGTACATGGAAGGGAGGCCACCAAGGAAGACTCTGCAGAGGAATGCAATGGCAAACAACCTCTGCTTCTCACTTGCCTTGAGAGCCCCTTGCTGGGGTCACCATAAGTGGGCTGTGACTTAAAGGCACTTTACAGACATGCACAAGGCTGCAGAAATGACCCTGCAGTGCCTTCAGTATACAGCCTTTTTTGTCATCTAGACACCATATACATTTGTAGCATATTGACCTCCGAAGCCCTAAACAAGTTTGACACCCCATACCTCGGAGGTTGGTTTATTATTTATTTATTTAAAACATTTTTTATGGTGCTTTTCCAACCTGATTAGTGTCCACAAAGCAGCAGACATTTTTTTAAAAAAACAAAACATTTAAGCAGTTAAAAATGCAGTTAAAATATATAATAATTTCATTATAAACACATAAATAACCCTAGAAGGAGGGCCAGTGACTGTAAGGTTACGCCAAACAAAATATTCTTCATTTGGTGGTGAAATACTATGATAGAGAGAGACAAGATCCCTGCGGAGGGAGTACCAAAATTTCAGTGCCATGACTCGAGAAGGCCTTTCTCAAGTAGCCACCTGTCTAGCTTCAGATGTTGGAGGCATCCAAAGATGACTGAAACATACAGGTAGTTTCTTATGGGAGGAGGCAGTCCTTAAGGTTTACACTCCTCTTGCCTTCTTATCAGAGCTGCATTGGCTCAGTGGTTAAGATGCTGAACTGCAGACTGGAAGGTTGGTAGTTCAGCAGTTTGAGACCCGAGTGCCGCATGACGGAGTGAGCTCCTGTCTCTGGCCCCAGCTCCTGTCAACCTAGCAGTTCAAAAGCAAGAAATTGCAAGTAGATAAATAGGTACCACTTCGGTGGGAAGGTAACACCATTCTGTGCGCCTCAGTGTCTAGTCATGCCGGCCACATGACCACAGAAACGTCTTCGGACAGCGCTGGCTCTTCGGCTTGGAAACGGAGATGAGTACTGTAACCCTAGAGTCGGATTCAATTGGCTTTCGGGCAAGGGAAACCTTTACCTTTACCTGCCCTCTTATCACAGAACATGAGAGCAAACACACACTGGATCAGACAAACAGCCCGTCCCTTCCAACATCTTGTTTGACAGCGGCCAACAAGATTCCTTGAAAGGCCTACAAGTGGGCCAGTTGTTGTTCCACTCCTTGCACTTAAGAAATTTCCTAACTCCTCTGTGGCTGCCCTTTCCAGTCTCAGTTGCCTTTTGATTGATAATGGAGCCAAGGAATAGAAAGTCTTGGATGATTTCAGTTTCTTCATTGTCAACCTTGAAGTTGTGCAATTCCCCAGTAGTCCTTATTTTTGTCCTCTTGATGTTCAGTTGTAATCCTGTTTTGGCACTTTCTGCTTTAACCTTCATCAATAGCTGTTTCAAGTCTCCGCTATTTTCTGTCAGTAATGCAGATGGCGTTTTCTTTTTAATGGCATACCTGCGAATAAAACTAATGTTGCATTTGAATAAAAACTGTACTGAGAGACAAATTCAACAATGTCAGGGCTTCTGCATTTCAAAGGAAGAATATATGTTTTGAGGGAGGAGAGGAAGGGTGGAGTGATAATACATACAATCAAGGCTTTATTTGACGTTTTCAACCCAGCATCTTCCCCGACTGTACAGATGTTGTTCAGTTTGAAATGGCGGCTTCCCTTTGTAAAAGTAGGAATGGCTATGCTAGACTAAAGCTAACATGTGCGCAAGACTGATAGCAAAAGATGTCCCTTGTCACTGCATATAAAACATGATATAATGACATATAAAAGGCATCAAGGCTTATATTCAAAAGGGGAATATATCAGAATGCTCTCTTCTCGTTCTATACAGAGATTTCAAAATTATGTTTATACACACACACACAAGCATATATTGGGTTGACTTGTAAAATCCCAGGGGATCTGGAGAGCGGGTGCCAGTTAGAACAAACAGTTGACCAATAGCCTGCCTTATGATAAAGCACTGAGTGTCAGCTAGCTGCCATAAAGTTGGGGGAGGGAGGAGAGGCCACTGCCTGGCATTTGTACTTTCGTTTTCTACTCGCCTGACAGTGCCTTGCTATCTGTATGTTTTATGTACCTGACTTTGAGTGCCTAACTCTCACACATTCCTCAAGACTTGTCCCACCTCTGGGGCCCGTTAATTCTGGCAGGCTTATCCTGATACCTTCATTGCCTACTGGCCATCACGGTGCCCCTTAGAACCTGGTATGTCCCACGGCTCTGCACCTTTTTCTTTAGTCTTAACACTCTGTCAGATTCCTGCAACAATCAGCTCCAACAACTCTCTTCTTTTTGAAGTGAAGTTTCTTGACACAGTATTGGCAGAACATCTATATTTCAGGATCTGTGTTAAGACTAAAGAAAAAGGTGTGGGGTCGTGGGATATACCAGGTTCGAAGGGGCACCCCGATGGCCAGTAGCCAGTCAAGGTATCAGGATGAACCTGCCCGTAGTAATGGGCCCCAGAGGTGGGACAAGTCTTGAGGAATGTGTGAGAGCCAGGCACTCAAGATCAGGCACATAAAACATACAGATAGCAAGGCCATGTCAGGCAAGTAGAAAATGAAAGTACAAATGCATGACAGTGGTCTCTCCTCCCCCCCCAATTTTATTGCAGCTAGCTGACACTGAGCATATCTGTATGCTCCTGTTCAGGGATGATGCATATATGTAACATCACTGCAATATAGCCCAAGTAGAGAAGTGAGAGCCTAGGTTTTTGAATTAAAAAAAATCCTTATTCCAGAGGTGCACTGTAAGAAGGAGGAGAAGAGATTGGATTTATAACCCACCCTTCACTCAGAGTCTCAGAGAGGTTTACAATCTCCTTTCTTTTTCTCTCACTACAAGAGACACCCTGTGAGGTAGGTGGGGCTGAGAGAGCTCTTCTGAGGACTTCCCTTGAAAGAACAGCCCTGAGAGAACTGTGACTGGCCCAAGGTCTCATCAGCAGCTGCATGTGGAGGAGTGGGGGATCAAACCCAGTTCTCCCATATTAGAGTCCACACTCTTAACCTCTACACCAAACTGGCAAGCACATCTGTGGTGACATGTGATTTTGTGAGCCAGAACTTACATCATCAAATCCAGGATATCTACAGGTAGGGCCTGGAGTTTTCTTGGAATTACAACTGATCTCCAGACTATAGAAATCAGTTTCCATGGAGAAAATGGTACCTTTGGAAGGCAAAATACCATACAGTATATATGGATTCCCCCAGGGTCTTTTTATCTTCTGTTTGGCTGGGTAGTCCTTTTTCTTTCTTCTTTGTTTTTTCTATCTCCCCTACCCAGTTATTCAAATGCATTTAGATATATGCCAACCCTGTCTAAATTGGAGGGACCAACTAAAAACTTTGTTTTTCTTTATTTGATAATTACACATGAGAGGCCGCTGGATTTAGAAGGTGAACAGGCAATAGGAATGCAGTAACTTCGTATAAATATAAACAATTGAAGGTTTGTCACAAGCATATAGCTGTTGAGCTATCTGGAAAGATCTTTAAAACTTGAAGAGAGAGATTTCTTGCCAGTTTCTGCTTAAACACAAAAGCATACACTTCTTTGTCTCCAAGATACTCAAGCTGGTGAAGGCAGGAACATTCACACAAGTTCCAATATCCCTTCTTAACCACTGAATAGGGATTGCATCCCCTTTACTAGGAGCTATTTCCCTCTGGCTTGAATGGAGATCCTTCTTGATCCTCTCACTCCCTTAACCTTCCTTCCCGGCCAACTGGCTGTTCTTAACTGCCACTCCTAATATTCTCAACTGTTGAATTTTATTTGAATCCCCCCATAACTCAAGATTGTCAGACCAAGTTAAAGCATTAACCATTTACTGATCATCACAGTATACCATAGAGTCTAGGAGAAAGAGATGTCCTACAGTGACATCATATCCCCAGTGAGCTCGCTCCCCTTCCCAACTCTACCCTTTCTGGGCTCCACCCCCAAATCTCCAGGCATTTCTCAAGCTAGAGATGGCAACCAGTCTTTACACACACACACACACCCATTTTATGGTCCAAGGAAGCAAAGTCTGAATTAAGTATAAAAATCTCTCTCTGTGTATATGTACACACACACACACACACATTTTATTTGTAGGATTTCTTTGCTTTTATGTGATTTCTGAAGTCACTTAAAAGAAGCAAAAAAAGGAAAGAGAATTTTAACTGTCTATTGAAAATGAAGGAAATACATAATAGAATAGAAACAAAATGAAATATTAATATCCTATTGCCTTTTTTGTCAAAACAACATCCAGAGGACTTTAGTTTTATGAAATCCGTGACAAAAAAAAAAAAAAGCCATGCTCAGTTGTTCTAATCTAAAAGAGCATCTGTAGCAGCGCTGGTGTAGGATTTTGTTGTAATTATTTATCACTCTTATTGCTTCTAAAGATTTGCAAATCTAAAATGTTAAAAAACCTGTTTATCTGTCATGAGAAGGAATGAGCCAAGATACTTCTTTAAGATAATGGCAAAGCTCCTTCAACTTGAGAGATATCTGACTTCTTGCTTGAATGGTATCTAATCGATGGTATCAAAAATACGCTTTACCACCATTTCTGGTATTGTCGGATGGCCCTCCATCACAATCTGTCTCCAGCATTTGCTCTGCAAGACATAGGGTGATTCTGCATCTAGCGTTGGCACCACATTTTTTCAACTGGGAGGAAAAGCTGCAGCTCAAAACCACATTCAAATACCCCTGGGGCAATGGCATACTGACGGCAATGTCACCCCTGAATGGTCATAAGTATGAAGAAGGCACCATAAAACCTAATGATCATGCAGTGCAGAGGGTACCATAAAATCTGATGATGATCAAAGAAAGTGAAAGCAGCATGCAATGCAGAGGGGGATTTCTGTTCCAAGGTGGATCTTGTAAAACTGCAAACTAAGAGGGTCAAGCTACAAACTAAGTTATACAAAAAAACAAAATGTTTATTAGGGTGTACACATAACTAAAACATAAGAACATAAGAGAAGCCAATGTTGAACCAGGCCAATGGCCCACCAAGTCCAACACTCTATCACACAGTGGCCAAAAATACCAGGTGCCATCAGGAGGTCCAGCAGTGGGGCCAGGGCACCAGAAGCCCTCCCACTGCTGCCCCCTCCAGCACCAAGAATAGAGTGCATCACCTGCCCCAGACTGAGAGTTCCCATCTATACCCTGTGGCTAATAGCCACCGATGGACTTCTGCTCCATCTGTTTATCTAATTCCCTCTTGAAGCCATCCATGCTTGTAGCTGCCACCACCTCCTGTGGCAGTGAATTCCATATGTTAATCATTCTTTGGGTGAAGATGGACTTCCTTTTATCTGTTCTAACCCGACTGCTCAGCAATTTCATGGAGTGCCCACGAGTTCTTGTATACTGCAGTTAAAAGAAATAGTCTAAGTCTCAGACTTAAGAGGCTTATACAACCAAGTTAGTTATTATACCAATACAATTGATGGGTAAAGTATTTTGATCTAAGGACCGTATGCATTTCGGCCCCTTCGGGCCTTCCTCAGTGGTCAATATTCTTTATATTACAGTGACACACATCCAGAAATGCACACATAAGAAATGTATATATATGTATAGCCAGATGTTGTTTTCTTATATGCTTTTGCAATTGCTACAAGTTTGTATAGTACGCCATAAATAGTAGTCCATAAACAGTAGCCGTGTCAATTCTTCAGATTAGTCTGGTGTCAAAGATTCCATTAGTCAGGATGTGTGTCACTTCCATCAAAGGTAGTAGTCAAGTTGCAAACTGCTAAAGGGGAAAGCCAATGCAAAATCGCCCGTAGTGCCTCTAGGCTTGGAGCCCCTTCAGCAGTCGTGGCTAATGGGCAGTGACAGCAGGGCTTGCATCAGCATACCTTGAGGTGGGGCAACTGCCAATGTCCCTCCTCTCCTGCTCATTCGCCATTCCCCACCCACTTGTTTGCAAGCACTCTGCCATTCATGCTCCCAGCTAGGAGCACGGCCCTCCCTCATCAGGGAAACAGGCATGTGGGTGCTGAAGGCATCTGTGAGCACAGGTAGTCAGCGGGCTCATATATGGGTGGGGAATGATTTACAGGGATATGGGTCAGAGGGAGGGAAGGGAGGTATTTGAGGGGGAGGGGCTAGTGGAAGGCAGAGGAATGGAGACAGACCCTGGGCATTCTTTGTCCAGATCCCCCCCAAAATCTGGAAGTGGCCCCGTAGGGTCACCAGGTCCCCCTTGGCCACCAGCAGGAGATGGGGAGGGGTAAGGTTGACAGATCCAGAAACTCCTGGAGATTTGGGTGTGGAGCCTAGGGAGGACAGGGACCACAGTGAGATGCAATGCCATAGAGTCTAACCATCCAAAGCATACATTTTCTCTAGGGGAACTGATCTCTGTAGTCTGGAGATGAGCTGTAATTCCAGGAGATCCCCAAGTCCCACCCGGAGGCTGGCATCCCTACCCGAGTGAGAGACCTATCCTCTATATATCTATCTTCAAAAAGTCAGTAAGTATAGGACATTCAGACATGAGTAACAAACCTGGAGTGGTATATTTGTCTGCATGTGATGCATCCCTCCATTGTTGCAATCCAAGACATCCACTGCTGGCTGCCCATATCTTGGACAACCCCACCCTGGCTCTCATTTCACTTCTGGCTTCTGTTTGTAAGACTTCTCACATTCTTTTTATCTGTACCCATAGATTTGACTCCAGTAGCATCTTAGAGACCAAGAAGATTTCTGGGGTGTAAGCTTCTGAGAGCCAAAGCTCCCTTTGTCAGATACCCCAAGAATCCTGTTGGCCTCTTAAGGTGCTCCTGGACTCGAATCTAGCTATTCTACTGCAAACAAACATGGCTACCCTCTGAAGTTATCTTCACCCATGTGTATGTTTGTGTTAGGGTTGCCAGACCCCTGATGGGGGTGGGGGAACCCCTGCTTTTTGGGGGGGAAATCCCACCCTCAACTGGCCTGACAGGCAACATGACATTGTCACCCGGAAGTAATGTCATCATGTTGCTGATGCCATGTGGCAACACTCTAATTATGGGGCAAAACTCTATGGTAAAATGGCCTACAAACCATAGAGTTTTGCCCAAAAGCTAGAGCATCACCCTCCGACATCAGCCACGTGATGACATCACTTCCAGGTGATGTCATCACACAGCTTGTGCAAAGCGCACGTGGCAGAAGACCCCAGGAAGATGCCTGGATCCCCCCACTGGCCCCCAGGTAGGACTTAGCAACCCTTGTTCATGTGCATACCTGAATGTGTGTGATAATGATGTGGTTAGCGGGGGAAGCTGTTTGGGAGCATCTCTGCCAGCTACAGAGAAGAAGAAGAAGAGAAGAGATTGGATCTATATCCTACCCTCCACTCGGAGTCTCAAAGTGGCTTACAAACTCCTTTCCCTTCCCCTCCCCACAACAGACACCCTATGAGGTAGGTGGGGCTGAGAGAGCTCTGATACAAATTGCTCTTTTTCAAGAACAGCTGTGCCAGAACTATGGCTTGCCCAAGGTCATCCAGCAGCTGCAAGTGGAGGCGTGGGGAATCAAACCCGGTTCTCCCAGATTAGAGTCCGTACTACACCAGACTGGGCATTTATATTGATACAGCCTCAAGATGGGGCCTAGGCAGCTCCTGGAATTACAGCTGATCAGACTGCAGAGATCAGCTCCCCTGGAGAAAATGGCCACTTTGGAGGGAGGGCTCTCTTTCCTTATACCCCACTGAGGTCCCTGCCCTCTCCCAACCCTGCCTTCCCCAGGCTCCACCCCCCGAATCTTCCAGGAATTACTAGGCCTCCAGTTAGCAAACCTAATGGGAGAGCACTAGGGTAAGAGATGCTTAAATAAATGGCTAAAGAATACGGTTGAAGATCTGGCATATAAAGTTGAGTGGCTCGGCATCCGCATAACATTTGATGAAATGCTTGTAGCTATTCTTTAACCTGGAGGCTGCCATTTCCCCTTCCTCTTCCCGGAATACCAAAGGTGCAACCCGATGGTGAGGTGGATCTTATCTCTGTACTGCCACTGCACTGACCAAAGATTTGAGCCTTCTTTCAGCTTAAGCGGCTCTTCCATTGGAGGAAAAGGTTTCCCTTTCTTGGAAGCTAGTCAAATCCAACACCCGGGGGCGGTGCTGATCTCCGTTTCCAAGCCAAAAAGCCAGTGCTGTCCGAAGATGTTTCCCTGGTCATATGGCTGGCATGACTAAACACTGAGGTGCATGGAATGCTGTTACCTTCTCACCAAAGTGGTACCTATTTATCTACTTGCAATTTCTTTAGAACTGCTAGGTTGGCAGGAGCTGGGGCCAGAGATGGGAGTTCACTCCGTCATGCGGCACTCGGGTATCAAACTGCTGAACTACAGACCTTTCAGTCTGCAGCTCAGCGTCTTAACCTCGAAGCCACTGCGGCCCCTCCATTGGAGGAACAGCCCCATAAATTGGAGGAAGGTTCCTTTACACTGAGAGAAGAATGCTCCTTGGAAGATAACTGGAAGAATCCCACCAACTCCATCTAGCACCTCTGTATCTATTCATCTATATGTTCCATTTTTATTCTCTAAGAAGCTGAAGGCAGTGTGCCTGGCATTCTAGACAGGAAGCAATCGAGAGGCCTCAAGATCTGGGGGAGTCTATCCATCACTAATCTCTTCCAACGGATGACAAAACTGTGATGGAATATTAGATTAGCAGAGTGCTCAAGGCACACGGCACAGCAGAATTACCTGGGGTGTGCGCGCTACTGTAGAGAACAAAGTGGTACATGGAGCTTTTTGTCTTAGCAAACTTAATACGAGTCCTTTATTGTAAGGAACTCCATCCTCAGCAGGATAGAGTACAGGCAGGAGTCTAATCCGGTCTAAGTAGCTTGGATGGATGGTGATGCAGGAAACATGGCCTGCTGTCACGGTAGCAAGAGGGAAAGAAAAAAAAATGTGAGAGACAAGGTGGCTGGGAGGAAGGAAGATCCCCAAAGAACAGCAATCTCACAGCAAAGGGACAACATCAGAGCAGTAGAAAGGAAGGGGTGTTCAGGTCCCTTATCTATCAGTCTATCTATAGTCCCCCTCTGGAGTCTGAGTAGAGTTGCAAGTTCTTACCTGACTGGTGGTGGAGAGGTCCCTCTTTGTGCTCTGCACAAAGCACACACACTACAATGACATCACCTGGAAGTGATGTCATTGCACAGGGCACATTGTGTGGGGGCGCTCTAGTGCTTGAGAAAAAAACCTCTATGATTGCCATAGAGTTTTTCCCCTTCAAATGCTAGAGTATTTCCCACGCAATGTGCCCTGTGTGCCTCTGGATGATGTCATTGTGCCAGGCACATTGGCGCGGATGTGGCTCTTTGGGGGTGGGGCTCCCCCACTGGCTGGCTGAGCAGTGGCAGATTGGCCCCCAGAAGTGAGTAACCCCCACCCCCATCGGAAGAATGGCAACCCCAAGTCTGAAGAGGCAGTGCAAAGCCCTTTACTTCCTACAAACTTTGCATTGGAGAAAGTGGGCTCTGGTTTTGGTAAAGGTAATCAAGAACCATGAAGGTAAGTTTGAAAACAAATGGCGGGGGGATGGTTAAAACTGAAATATAGAATAACTAGGAATAAGGCCCCTTGTGGAAATAAATACAACGAGCTCTAGAAAGAGGCTCTGGGAGAGTGCCCCGGCTTTGGGCACTCAGTGACAATTTGCTGTGGCAATCTCAGCAGGGTATAATGACAGAGTCC
This sequence comes from Gekko gecko, assembly GCA_029375565.1. Classification (NCBI taxonomy): domain Eukaryota; kingdom Metazoa; phylum Chordata; class Lepidosauria; order Squamata; family Gekkonidae; genus Gekko; species Gekko gecko. The sequence continues at coordinate 192,115,477 of JAPDNY010000004.1, read as the reverse complement.
ACCATTTTCTCCAGAGGAACTGATCTTTGCTACCTGAAGAATAGTAGTAATTTTGAGCGATCTCCAGCCCACCCCAAGATTGGTAACAGTGGTTCCCCAGAAGGGAGTGGCTGGTTTGGAGGGTGGAGTCTATGGCATTGTACCTCTCTGAGGTCCCACCCCTCCTCACCTTCTCCAGGTTCGACCTCAAATCTCCAGGAATTTCCCAACCTGGAGTTGACAACCCTATCTCCTCCCAGCCAACCATCAACCTACTTTTAGTTTTCCATCTCCTCCCCCATCCCTCCTAGAGAGCAGTTGTAATTTTGAGTGATCTCCAGCCCCCACCTGGAGATTGGCAACAATGGTTCCCCATCAGGGAATGGCTGGATTGGAGGGTGGAGTCTATGGCATCGTACCTGTCTGAGGTGCCACCCCTCCTCAAACCTCACCCTCTCCAGGCTCCATCCCTCAAATCTCTAGGAATTGCCCACCTGGAGTTGGCAACCTGATCAGGACTGGGCCCAATGAGTTTTCTCCCAAAGGCCAACATAGGTGTGGAAAGGACCTTTTACTGACAGAGGAGAAAGTACAGGTGCCAACTTTGATTAGGGAAATACCTGGAGATTTGGGGGGGGGTGGATCCTGTGGAGGACAGCATTTGGGGTGTGTGTGGAAGGACTCAGCAGGGTATAATGCCATAGAGTCTACCCTCCAAAGCAACCATTTTCTCCCGGGGAACTGATCTCTGTCATCTGGAGGTCAATTGTAACAGTGGGAGATCTCCAGGTCCTACCTGGAGATTGGCAGCCCTAGGGGAAAGTCAGCCGCACAGCGGGGAGTTGAAGAAAATGGTCTGATGGTTGCTGGCCCACCTCGTTAGCCAGCCAGCCATGCTGAAGCTAAGCAGGAGAAAGAGCTTTTTTCCATTTATTCTGACAGGAAAGTGGCCGTTGGGGAGGGGGTTATGGGTGGGGGAGGGGGTTATGCTGAATGTCCTTTGTTTTTTTTACTCACAGAACCAAGCTTGGTTGCCTACTGACAGCCACTGAGGGGACAGTCCCTCACAGGAGTCAAGAGAACTGTCTTCCTCTGGAGAGAGAGAGCTGTCTGCCAGGGTGAGTGGGTGGGGAAGAGGAACAGACCCAGCACTCGGCCAATATCACGCGAGTACTCTTGAGTGGTGGCTGATGGGCCAATGGCTGAGGGAGAGCATTTTACAGCCAATGGGAGTGCATGGAATCTTGCGAAACCAAAAGATAATTATTTATAAGAAGAGATGATAAGTAAGAATACATGCATTTATTGCAAAGACATTTAAAAACATATAAGGGCCCAAACCAAACCTCATAACATAGTTAAAGTGAAGTATGCAGAAGCGGAAACGCTTATGACCTCAAACTCTAAAAAGTCCGTATAGGCTCCTGCTACAATCAAAAGGCAGTAAACATGTCGATATAAGGCCAAAAAAGAATTTCCCCAGTGTGGAATCAAATAACACAAGAAAAATACTATTTGTGAGGCCTCCTGGAAACTAGCCTTGCGTCAATTACAGATGCCTACAGGCTGAGTGATGTTGCACGTGAATGCCTTCCAATTTTGGTCCAGAAAGAACGAGTGAAACTGCCTAATCAGAGCCTTCATTATAGAGCAGTAAAGGGAACACATAAAGGTAAAGTGCTCCACTGAGTTCTGACTGGCCCACAGCGGCTCCATCAAATTCCACTTTCTGGGGTCTTCAGGGCAAGGGATGGGCAGAGGTGTTTTTCCATTGCCTTCCTGTACATAGCACCCACAGTCTTCCTTGGTGATCTCCCATCCAAGTATTGACTCTGGTTAGCTTTCAAGCTTTGACAAACACGATTCAACCGCCCATGGCCGTTCCATCCATTGGGCTGGGGGGGCAACTTTGCCTCCCACCCAAAATGAGGCAGGCTGGGATTTTGGCGCCAAGAGCTCCACATACGGGCATCAGGAGGTGGTGGGGCCAAGAAGGCTTAAAGCCAGGCCCCACCTATCCTCCTCAGCAGTCCCGTGCAGTCGTCGGCCCACCCTCCTGCCCTGTTTGTAGTGCAGACATCTGCTGGTTGCCCAGTTTTTGGGGGCCGGGTAGGAATTTTTTGCCCCTTCCTGATTGGTACTTGAGAGGGGTGTTTCCGCCTACCCTGTATTCCAGCAGCGATACGGGTGTTTATGAGGGTGTGTCGGTTAGTTAGGCTGGTCACTTTTGTTCTGGCAGGTTGCTATGCAGTATACAGATTGTGGAGCACCAGCTGACACCCCTCATTTGGGGCTGAAGGGGTCCTGTGAGTACAGTCTTTGTGCCTTGCGGCATGGGGTGGGGAAAATGGACTGCCTTTGGGATGGCCCTGTTTAGGTCCTCTCTTTGAACCTTGCGGCTCGGGGGCTGGGGCTACAGGGTTCTCCTGCGATGGCTAGCCGACTGGATGGGAGCCCCTGCAGCGGGCTTGCATCTGGGGCAGGGTGACCCTATTGAAGAAGAAGAAGAAGAAGACATTGGATTTATACCCTACCCTTCACTGCCCAAAGGCGTCTCAGAGTGGCTTACAAACTCTTTTCCCTTCCCCTCCCCACAACAGACACCCTGTGAGGTAGGTGAGGCTGAGAGAGCTCTGACAGAAACTGTCCTTGAGAGAACAGCTGTGCCAGAGCTTGTGACTGACCCAAGGTCACATCAGCAGGTGCAAGTGGAGGAGTGGGGAATCAAACCCGGTTCTCCCAGATAAGAGTCCGCGCACACCAAACTGAAGAGGTAAGGGAGGGGTCCTTGACCTCTGGCCTTGACCATACCGCAATGCTGTGTTGCCCTTGCCTTTGGTTCCAGTCAAGATTGTCAATTAATAAAGTGGCCCTATAGTTAAACCCAACATTTGTGTCTGCCTCATTATTTCGGCTTGGGGGGCAAACCAGAATTCTGCTAAACTAGGATTCATTAACAAGTTCAGGACAAGGGACCCCACCACCAGGGCTTAATAGGGACATAGGATTCTAATCTCAATATGGATACTAATTTTCTGCATTTCCCACCTCTGCATCTCCCATCTCGTATCTCCTCAGCTTCAGCCCCGCTGCTTACACTTCACATTGTACCTCTGCATCCTGACTCCAGCTGACGCCTTCTTTGTAACACCCTCCTACCTTCTGACCTAGATAGAAAGGCTGGTGGACTTTCATTCTATTTGTATCTGATGAAGAGAGCTTATACTCTGGAAATTTTAGTCGGTTTCTAAGGCGCGAGTGTTCTTATGCCAGAAGGCTTTCTGCTAGGGGCTGAACTCCGCTGTTTTAATCTGTCCTCTGTTAGCCTTCTTTGGGAAACTGACTGAGATCCATCCAACTTTTTACTCCATCTCACCTGATCCCCATCCATAGCCTCTGACATATAGACTTCTGAGTGGTTAAAAGGGCCCCTTTCCCCCATTTTCATCACTGGAAAAGCTAGCCCAGGGGTGTCAAACTCATTTGTTAAGAGGGCCGGATCTGATATAATTGAGACCTTGTTGGGCCAGAACATGTGTGTGTCATAAAATGCAATGCCAGGTAGCGGAGATATAAAGTTTATAAAAGACACAAACACAAAGGGTGTTTGTTTGTTTTTTTACTTAAAATAAAATCATGCTTAAAACATGAGCACTCTTGCAATATTTTGTTTATTTAACAGTGGGTGCGGTCATACATTCTGGAAGCTGTGGCAGATATGCGATTCCCCTGCGGATTAAGGGGACGCAATCAGACAGACACATCTGTCTGGCATCCCGGAGTCATTGGCGGGGTGTCCTTTCGCACCACAGTAGCGTAGTGAAAAGCTACTGCTGAAAACTCAGTATCATTGGGAACTGTGGGGTGCCGGGAGGGAGGTATGATCATACAAACATGTGTCATTGCAGGCAGGGCAAACAGCCTCGCTTCCTGCCCACATGTTCTCCCTTCTGTGTGACCGCAGCCAGTGTCTGATAACTGAAACCTTTTGCTCTGAATTACTGTATCAACATGTCTGTGCTGTTGCAGTCTTGAGTATGCTGTTCAGGTGTGTATCTGTGAGCTGCAAACCTACGGTGACGCAACAGCAGCAGAACAGGAAGCAGAAGCAGAAGCCAGCCAGGTCCACATGTTTGGGCCGCATGTTTGACACCCCTGAGCTAGATGGATCTAATCCTGTAGCGCTCTTTTGTTTGTTTTGTTTTTACCGTAAAACTTAGAAACATGCATGAGTTTCTGCATCACGGGATTTGAACTCCATTATGAATCTGGGATAATTCCAGTGGGACTTAAATATGGCAGATGTAGGAGACGTTGTTTGCAAATGCATTTCCACCTGCTGAATCCCAGAGTTCTTAATTTCTTTATATTAAGACCAATTCCGGTATTTCTTGTAATACTGCCAATGGGGAATAACAGTTCCCACAGTTGCAAGGAAGGTATATCTAGAAGTCTAATCCTTGCAAAATTAGATTCAGGCTTGTAATTACTAACGGCATAGCCAAACTTTTAAACATATTATTGGGCTTTCTTTTTTGATCCTTCTGACAAAAGGGCTCTTTGACAGATACCGGAAGGATGTAGGTGGAAAACCCTAAATCTTACCAGCGGCGATCCAAATTCTTCAGATGCATAAATATTAGTGCTCATAAAAAAATGTTGCCACTCCAGATCCCTCCTGTAATCTCACTCCAGTGGGAATATGGGTGCGTGGTTTCAAGTAATATAATATAGCCCTGCTTATGAGTTTTTTTTCCTTTTCTTTCTCATTTCAAAGTTTAAGCCAAAGAGTCCTCATTCATGTGTTACTGTCATGGGCTGTCCTTTCCAGATGGCACAGAAGCGGGCACGCACTTTCTTCTGTGCCACAGATGGTCAGAGTGTTCCTCTCTTGCATGTAGAAATCATTTATATTATGCAGAGAAGAAAATAGCTTGAACTCACCAGCATAACTTTATTTGAATTCCCACCCCCACCCCCTGTTACAAATATCTACTTGAGAAGTTCATTCCTATCTGTTACAGAAACAGAAACTGATATTCATTCCTTGCTGATGTTGGAAAGTGCTATCAAGTCAAACCCAACTTACGGTGATCCCATAGAGTTTTCAAGGCAGGAGACATTCAGAGGTGGTTGTCCATTACCTGCCTCTGCATAGCAACCCTGGATTTCCTTGGTGGCCTCCCATCCAAGTACTGACCAGTTTGGTATAGTGGTTAAGTGTGCAGACTTTAATCTGGGAGAACTGGGTTTGATTCTCCACTCCTCCACTTGCAGCTGCTGGATGGCCTTGGGCAAGCCATAGTTCTGGCACAGCTGTTCTTGAAAAAGAGCAGTTTCTGTTAGAGCTCTCTCAGCCCCACCTACCCCACCTACCGCTCTGAGACACCTTTGGGTAGTGAAGGGCGGGGTATAAATCCAATCTCTTCTTCTTCTTCTAACCAGGGCTGACCCTGCTTAGCTTTCAAGATGTGATGAGATTGGGAGTGCCTGGTTCTATCCAGGCCAAGGCATTCATTCTCCAGGGATCTCTTTCTCTCCACAAGCTCTCTTAGCAAACTAAAACCTTCCTCTTACCACCACACATGCCTGTATAGTACATATTAACATGCTGTTCCTCCAAGGAATGCAGTGGGGCATCCATTGCTCTCCCATCTCCATTTCGTCACTGCAAAGTGTGAGGCTGGCTGGGTTGATAAAATATGACTGTGACAAGGTCATGCAGAGAGCTTCACGACAGACTGGGTGTAAGATGCCAAGATCAGTCCAGAAGATGCTGATGGTCTTTTAAAGAAAATATATAGTATCTTTATTCAGGAGGAACAGGAAGGATCACAAACCCTACCGGAGTCGAAGGAGGAGGAGGAGATCGGATTTATACCCTCCCCTTCACTACCCAAAGGTGTCTCAGAGTGGCTTACAAACTCCTTTCCTTTCCCCTCCCCATAACCGACACCCTGTGAGGTAGGTGGGGCTGAGAGAGCTCTGACAGAAACAGCTTTTTTCAAGAAGAGCTCTGACAGAACTATGGCTTGCTCAAGGTCATCCAGCCAGGTGCAACTGGAGGAGTGGGGAATCAAACCCGGTTCTCCCAGATTAGAGTCCTCAAACTTAACCACTACACCAAACTGGCTTAACTACTACACCGAACTGGCAGTTCCTCGAGCCAATTTATCCTGAGACATGAGCAGGGTTATTTTGGGGCAGGAACACACAGAAATGGAGTTCCAGCTGGCTTCAGAGTTGGCTACACCCACTACAGCCAACCCCCCTGCGTGTGTGGCTACAGTGGGAAAGCCTGGAGAGTGACCCCCCCCCGGCAACTCCAAGGCGGGCAGGCCAGGGGGGTGCTGGAAGGATCAGGGAGGCATTTAAATGCCTCTTTGTGCCTTCCCCAGCCTGTCCAAGGGCCAGTATGCCCAGGCTCCCCGCAGCCATGGATGCCCGGGCAAGCCAAGGAAAGGCATGGGGTGTGGCCTAATATGTTAATGAGTTTCTGCTGTTGGGTGTGGCCTATTATGCTAATGAGCTCCTGCTGGGCTTTTTCTAAAAAACAAACAAACAAACCCTGGACATGAGTAAAACCCAGACTGGAACTTCTCCTGATTGTGGTATCCTGAAACTAATATAATACATGGGGGGGGGGAAATTCTGTCTTTGAACTAAGCTCTCTTAGACCTAGTCTACTATATTAAAGTCACACTCTCCCATTTACATTTGGCTCTTCTGCCAGAACGTCATCTGAATCTATGCAATGGTTCCTCTTCTGCACCTTCATTTGATTAGAGATGGGAAGGAAAATCTTCTGGACATTTCATATTTGATACCCAAATGAGAACTCCAGTAGAAGACAGTGTCAAAAGAGGAAGGACAATGAGGATTGAGCCAGAGGAAGATCAACAAAAGGCAGAGGAAGACAAAGGGGGCTCTTGTCCTTTACATATGTGTGGAAGACAAAACTCCTGCAAACGCAGGTTTTCTCACTCCAGAATACATATCTCTTCCACCATCCTTTCTGCATGGTCCCTTTAAGCAGGAGCTACAGTTGACTCAAAGGCTTCATAGCTGCCCATTTCCTCCACAATAGTCACAGATTTCTCTGAAATGGGGTAAAACAATCCATTTACGACAGGGTTGTTAGAGTCAAGCTGGAGACAGACAAGGATCTGTAAATGCTATAAATTGGTTTAAAGGCATACTTTCCCAATGGTGAAAATTTCAAGGCGTTTCGCTGTGTTCGGTCTTTTGTTTCGTAAGGACTCACACAAAGGCCGCAGAACAAGCTTTTCTGGAAATGCTTGAAACTATCTCCTAAAAAAATGAATCCCATGATGTATATGCTCACTTCTTTTGTTCACTCTTCTCTTTGGTCAAAGAGGACTTGAAGGATTTTAAAAGGTGGAAGTGTGCTGTCCAGTTGCAACCCACTCACTGCCACCTCCTCCCGGGGTCTTCAAGGCAAGAGATGAGTCGAGGTGGGTTACCATTGCCTTCTGCCACATAGCAGTCCCACGGTTTCTTGGTGGTCTCCCAGCCAAGCACTGGCCCTTCTGAGCTCTGATGCGATGAGGCCTGTCTGGGCTATTTGGGATGCTGCTTGAAAGACTTAGGAAACGACACAAAGATGATAAAACGATGGATGTGCTCTCCATGGGCAAACATGACTTTATCATACCACACAAGTATGTACGAAGAAACAGCATTTTGGGGCGTGGGGTGGGGGAAGTGGTGAGTAAGGTTGCAAAGTCCCTCATAGGAACCAGCAGGAGATTTGGGGGGGGGGTCTTCCTGGGAGTAGGAGGGAGGCTCTGTTGACATGCAGTGATGTGCCTACATCACTTCTCATTTGACCCAGTCGGGGACATCAGGGGGGACACTCTGGTATTTGGGCAAAAACTCTATGGTAAGTTTGGCTTTTACCATAGAGGTTTTGCCAAATACAAGAGTGTTGTCCCAATGTCCCTGACATGATAATGTCACTTCCAGGTTACATAGGCAGTGATGTAGGCACACATTGATGCACCTCAGCAGAGCCCTCCTATTTTGGGGGGAGGTAAGTCTCCCCTGCCAGCCAGTTGATCAGTGGCTGGCTGGTGGGGCCTATCTGTGAGGGACCCCTGCCTCCACTGGGGGGGTGTCTGGCAACCCTACGGCTGAGCATTGGATGTAACATTTGTGGGGTACAGGATCTGTCTCTGGGATTTGGCATGGGATAGAAGATCTACTGACTTGTAGGCTCACAGGATCTGGGTTGGGAAATTTCTGGAGAAATTTTGGGGGTGGAGCCTGGAGAGAGCGGGTTTGGGGAAGGGAAGGATCAGTGCTGGAGGCAGTAGTGGTCATGAGGACTGTGTTTATCAGAACACAATAGCCAACTAAGAAGAGAAGAAGAAAAGAATGGGTTTATACCCCACCCTTCACTACCCAAAGGAGTCTCAGAGCAGCTTACAAACTCCTTTCCCTTCCCCTCCCCACAACAGACATCCCGGGAGGTAGGTGGGACTGAGAGACCTCTGACAGAAACTGTTCTTTTTCAAGGACAGCTGTGCCAGAACTATGGCTTGCCCAAGGTCATCCAGCAGGTGCAAGTTGAGCAGTGGGGAATCAAACCTGGTTCCCCCAGATTCGAGTCCGTGCATTTAACCACTACACCAAACTAACAGAACAGATTACAACTAGACCTCAGTAATGAACTCCTCCTCCAATTATGGTCACAAGACCTAAGCCTCTCCATTCTAAAGAGCCTCTGGGAATAGTTCTTAAAGCAATAGGGTTACCATGTTCTGAAAAGCAAAAAAAGAAAAAAGAAGACATATTCCCCAACTGACTAATTCAAACAAGTGATCACCATGACAAATTTCATTTTAAATACCCCTGCTATTTAAGCAGTGATAACTACTACTTATCTAGGAATATTCCTAACCTTCCAGCACCAAAAGAGGCCATTTTCATTAGTTTTCTTTTAAAAAAATACAGCCAAAAAGAGGAGGAGGAGATTGGATTTATAATCCACACTTCACTACCCAAAGGAGTCTCAGGGTGCGGTCACACTGACCTTTTGATCGGGGTTCGTTACTATTCCCTCATGCATGCAAATTTCATGTTCACATGTGCCAATCTGCCTCCCGCGCCGATGCGGGCTCACTCCTGCAATGCTCCTGGGTTTTCCCGCCCCCTGGAAAATCAGGTATTTTCCTGGCACTTGCACTTTGAATGCACAATTTTGCCCATCTGGACAGCCATCTTTCGCAATGATTGCGATTAGGGCCATCTGACCGCTCTTTGTGATTTTTTTTTTAAAGCTTCCAGTTTGAGCGCTTGTGTAAACATGCACTTAATAAATTCATTTAACGTTTAATAATGGATTTATTAAGCACATGTTTGCTCAAGCGCTCAAACAGGAAGCTTTTTTTTTAAAAAAATGCACAAAGACGGCCCTGGAGGTGGGAACGAGAGGCAGGGGCTCCGGCAGCCTGGACGGGGACTGGCAAGGAGGATGGCAGAGATGGCGGAGCCTTTTTTTGTGGGGCAATGGTGGCAGCAGCACTGGCACCACCCCCCACAGCAGCCGCAGGAGCAGGAGCTGCCCAAGCCTGCCCCATGGCCAGCAGGATTGCCTGGAGGGACAGTGCAGCAGCAGGCAAGCAGGTGCTGGAAGAGAGGGGTCGGCTGCATCTAGTCAGCCTAACCTGAAGAAAAATGTTCCCAATTTAAACAAAGAAGGAACAAAGCATGATTACCTTGCTGGTGTGACCGCACCCTCAGAGTGGCTTACACTCTCTTCTTCCTTCCCCTCCCCACAACAGACACCCTGCGTGGGGCTGAGAGAGCTCTTTCCAGAACTGCTTGTGAGAGAACAGCTCTGAAAGAACTTGTAACTGACCCAAAATCACACCAGCAGCTGCATGTGGAGGCGTGGAAAATCAAACTCGGTTCTCCCAAATTAGAGTCTGCACTCCTAACCACTACACCAAACTGGACGGAAGCAAACACAGAAAAGAGGACTTCTGGTAACCCTCCATTAGTACCAATATACCACAGAGTCCACCCTCCAAAGCCTCCATTTTCTCCATGGGAACTGTTCCCTGCAGTCTGGAGATCAGTTGTAATTTCAGGGATACCTCCAGACCCCACCTAGAGACCAGCTACTCTAGTGTGCATAGGAGATTCTTCTTCTTCTTCTTCTTCTTTTGCCTAAACCCATGCTCTGTTAGTAGTACTGATATACTTGTAGATTAGAAAATAATGCCAATATTGTGAACAGAACCAAACTTGTACATCTGTCAACACTCTCTCCTCCAAAGCGGGGGGGGGGGGGTTGATGGAACCTTGCCCTTGGAACTTCTCACTGCTCCGGGAATCAGGGAGCGTTCAACTGTTGGCTTGCTAAGCTAGTTCAAAATACTTTTTGAAAGCATCAAGTCTGGAGGGAGAAAAGCAAAGAGCCAAGCGGCTAACTGAAGACAAGGGGAACAGAGAACCCTCCGCCTTCTCAATACTTCACTTAACAGCACAACCATAGAACAATTCCAGACTGTTGGGTTGTTGCTCGGAGCACTTTGTCTTCCAAAATATTTTATTAATGCATTATTGATAGGCATCAGGCAAGAGCGCAACCGTGGCTTGGGTTTTCCCAAATAATGTGTCTCTTGCAATTACGGCCTGTTCTCTCAAAACACCGAGATGTTTTTTGTGCATTCCATTTCAAAGGGTCACGTTGCAACTTTCTAAACAAACGTGGTGAGTGATCTAAAGTGACACAACTTGATAGAGACAGTCCGAATGGTGCCGCTTCTGTAGGCATTCCTTCTTCTTCTTCTTTTTGATCAAAACAAAGTGCACTTAGGAGTGATTAAATTTTCATTACACCGCTGCAACAATAACCACTGATACACAGAGCAAATGGAAGGCTTACACAGATTTCAGTGGGGGAAAGAGATTTTCACGGAATCTAGGCATAAAATACGAATGTGTTAAAGGATCTTTGATTGTGTGCAAACATCGACCTGCCACAGGGTGAAATAAGAAAGAATGTTTCTGTTAGATACACACACACACACACACACACATATATATATCCTTATAATAATTGAGTTTTCACTTCCAACGTTCCAAGCGAAAAATGTGCACCCTCAGCCATTGGCCTGCCAGCTGCCACTCAAGACTACTGGCATGCCATTGGCTGGGGGGAGGAACGAGGCTAACTGCCTTGGTCTGCGCGTGCCTGGAACTAGCGGCGAGCGGGAGATGGATGAGGCCGGTGGACCTTCAATACCTCTCATGAGCTGCGGTCTTGACTATGTAGGCACCAGCCCCTTCTTCGCCAGGGGACCACACTGTGCTTCCCTTGCTCTGCACGGCCTGAGCTGCCCAGGCAGCGGGACCTGCTTTGGCGTCAGGGTTCCCTCCAATGGCCCTGGCTGGCCTAGGTGGGACAGCTGCACCACACTTCCTTCACACGGCTTGGCCTGAGGTGGCCCAGCAACGGGCCCTGCTTTGGGGTGGGGGTTCTGTCCGCATACCCTGGCACTGCCCGGCCAAGTACCCATTAGGGTGCCCAGGAGGCCGCCGCACCCAGCACAGCCCCAGGGTCTGGGGACAGGGAAAAGCAGATCCTGGGAGGGGGGGCTGTGAAGCCAGTGCCCACCCTTGCTGGCCCAGCGGGCCCTGACTGGAGGGGGAGGCGAGGGGGGTTGGAAGCCCATGCCCGGCCTCGCTTGCCCGGAGACACCACCGCTGCTGCATTCAATGAGCTGCTGGGCCATGGATTGGGGAGGGAAGGGCAAGGGGGTACGGGGACACACTCCCGGCTCTGCTCCCACTGCAAACGGGCCAGCAGGAGAAGACCAAGAGGGCCTCCCTGCTGCCTTCCTTCCTTTCTAACTTCATATCTCCCCCCTCCTTTCTCTCTCTCTTCCTCCCTTCCTTCCTTCCACCCACCCTTCCTCCCTTTCTAGGGCCCGTTGTCTTGCACCACAATGGGCTTTGCTCCCTAGTATGTGTGTATATCTCTCCTTATAAATATTTATATTTTGGTTTCGCAAGATTCCATGCGCTCCCATTGGCTGTAAAATGCCCTCCCTCAGCCATTGGCCCATCAGCTCAAGAGTACTCGCATGCCATTGGCCGGGTGCTGGATCTGCTCCTCTTCCCCACCCACTCCCCCTGGCAGACAGCTCTGTCTCCTGAGGAAGACAGTTCTCTTGATGCCTGTGAGGGACTATCCCCTCAGTGGCTGTTGGTAGGCAGCCAAGCTTGGTTCCGTGAGTAAAAAAACAAAGGACTTTCAGCTTAACCCCCTCCCCCACCCATAACCCCCTCCCCAATGGCCACTTTCCTGTCAGAATAAATGGAAAAAGGCTCTTTCTCCTGTTTAGCTTCAGCATGGCTGGCTGGCTAACAAGATGGGCCAGCGACCATTAGACCATTTTCTTCAACTCCCTGCTGTGCGGCTGACTTTCCCCTAGGGCTGCCAATCTCCAGGTGGGACCTGGAGATCTCCCACTGTTACAATTGACCTCCAGATGACAGAGATCAGTTCCCCGGGAGAAAATGTTTGCTTTGGAGGGTAGACTCTATGGCATTATATCCTGCTGAGTCATTCCACCCCCCCCCAAATGCTGCCCTCCACAGGATCCACCCCCCAAATCTCCAAGTATTTCCCTAATCATAGTTGGCACCTGTACTTTCTCCTCTGTCAGTAAAAGGCCCTTTCCACACCTATGTTGGCCTTTGGGAGAAAACTCATTGGGCCCAGTCCTGATCAGGTTGCCATCTCCAGGTGGGCAATTCCTGGAGATTTGAGGGATGGAGCCTGGAGAGGGTGAGGTTTGAGGAAGGGTGGCACCTCAGACAGGTACGATGCCATAGACTCCACCCTCCAATCCAGCCAGTCCCTGATGGGGAACCATTGTTGCCAATCTCCAGGTGGGGGCTAGAGATCACTCAAAATTACAACTGCTCTGTAGGAGGGATGGGGGAGGAGATGGAAAACTAAAGTAGGTTGATGGTTGGCTGGGAGGGAGATAGGGTTGTCAACTCCAGGTTGGGAAATTCCTGGAGATTTGAGGGGTCGAACCTGGAGAGGGTGAGTGTTGAGGAGGGTGAGACCTCAGACAGGTACAATGCCATAGACTCCACCCTCCACACCAGCCACTCCCTCCTGGGGAACCACTGTTACCAATCTTGGGGGTGGGCTGGAGATCACTCAAAATTACTACTGCTCTTCAGGTAGCAAAGATCAGTTCCTCTGGAGACAATGTTGGACTCTGTCATTATACCCTACTGAGATTGCCACAGCAAATTGTCACTGAGCGCCCAAAGCCGGGCACTCTCCCAGAGCCTCTTTCTAGAGCCCGTTGTATTTATTTCCACAACGGGCCTTATTCCTAGTATATATATATATAAAATGGGAATGTGATCATGCCATGTCTGCTACAGATACAGGGGCAATGGGTTCATTTTATTACTGTAATGGACCCCCAAAAGCTATTTTTCTACATCTGCCACACTAGCCAATCTATTGCAAAGCCTGCAGAAATCTCCCCCTGTTAAGAAACTACCCTGGTAAAACATTTGTTGTTGTTTAGTTGCACAGTCAAGTCTGACTCTTTGCAACCCCATGGACCACATCATTCCAGGCCTTCCTGTCCTCTATCATCCTCCAGAGATTGCTCAATTTCATGTTCATCGCATTGATAACACTGTCTAACCATCTCATCCTTTGCCGTCTCCTTCTTTGACCTTCAGTCTTTCCCAGCATCAGGGTCTTCTCCAATGAGTACTCCCTTCTCATTTGGTGGCCAAAGTATTTGCGCTTCAGCTTCAGTATTTGGCCTTCCAGGCAACAGTCGGGGTTGATTTCTTTTAGGATTAACTGATTTGATCTCCTTGCAATCCATGGGAGTCTTCTCTATCACCATAATTTGAAAGCATCTGCACTCAGCCTTCCTTATGGTCCAACTCTCACAGCCATACATTACTACTGGAATACCATTGCTTTGACCATACGGACTTTTGTTGGCAGGGTGATGTCTCTACTTTTTATTATGCTCCTAGCTGGCATGGAAATAGAGTGTGTTATGAAACAACAATATAAAACAAATACAAACAATACTACAATACTTATGTCTGTTGGCGATTATATAATCACCATCTTCCACTTATTTTAACTCTCAATGTCAGCCCTTTTACTAGAACCCAACGTTATCTCCAACACCAACCTGACAAGCTCTATCTATTGCCTAGGATTTTATGGAATGATAGCTCTATGCAAAAAACCCAACAATTACTCAAATCAGACCTACTTCTAAAGTATAGATCCTCTTTAATTGATGCAAATGAACATTCATCAGTGATCATAGCCTATAATGCTTTAACATCTCACATATCTACATCACTGAGTAAAGAACCTGAGAGTGGAAATAGGGGGAGTAGTAGACCTATAAATGTCTGGCTTGATAGAGAATGTAGATACTTAAAAACCCAATTACGCGACGTCTTCAGACAATACCGCAAGTCCGCTGACCCATATTTTCTGATAGAATACTTTGAGAACCAACTACAACAGAGTATGAACAGAAAGAAGACTGAATATTAGGATTGCCGGAGGCAATCCTACGAACACTTTCTTGGGCAGGGGTCCCCAACAATGGGGTCCCCCAACCGTTCCTGGTGCCCGCCATATGTCCTTAGAAAGTAGGTGAGGCCACTGAAGACCTCATTTGCAGTGCAGATTGTTTGCTTAAACTACTTTTGGTAACAGCTGCCACCACAGTGTAAGGATCTTCAATGCATGACTGAAGATGTAGGCAAGAAAAAATATCTTTAAACTATGTGTTGGTTTTCAAAGGCATCGTGTTAAGCAGAGCTTCTGCCTGAGATGTTGAAAAGTTTCTGTTCAAGTTATGCCTGACCTCACTCCCTGACATTTTGTGGTTGGCTCTGCCCCTTGTGGCAGACATTTCACAGCTGCACCCACACCCTGTGTCAGAATCCCAAAGATGCTCAAGAGTTCTGAAAGGTTGGAGACCCCTGTTCTAGGGAGCAGGCCCCACAGAATAGACTTGAGTAGGGTTCTGAGTAGACCTGCTTAGGACTGGTCTCCACGTGACCCAAGGTTCCCCCCCCCCCAAAGGTTTCAGCTGCCTCTAGGGGTAGGCATTGCCCATGAGATATTTCACTACCTTTGTATCTTTCTTGATATTCCTCTTCTATTGTACTTCAGGGAAAATTTGCTGGCAGTTTAGGAACTCCCCAGAAATTGTGTTAATCTTATTAATCCTCTTTTAACATTTGATGAAACTCCTCTGAGGATTTTCGCGAGCAGGAACTGCCACTCAATTTCAGTTTTGGCTGATCAGATCGGTAGTTGACTTTTCAACACAACCCAGACAGGATATTTGGCAGTGGGGTGACAAAGTACACTGATGTACAGTTTCAGATTCAGTCGATGGGCTCTCATTTTGTCCTTAATGTAAAAGTAGACTACATTTCATGGACAGACATCCAGTTCTGATTCCCTGACATCTTTACGTTTCCCATTACAAAGTGCTTATCTAACCCGAAACTTTTCTTGAATGTGGTTATCAGTAGGGACACCAACACGCTGAAGGAACGTATATGCTTTCAATTGGCATTAACATTGATATTTCATTTAAAGAGAAGTTCAGTCAAACCTGGGGGTTCTTCCTCAGTTGAATCGCTGAAAGGAAATTGGAGTGAAGCCAACTGAGATTCCAGCTTTCAGCAAGACAAGTCAAACATCCTGGGAGATCTCCACTTGAAACAATGTTTTGCTTTTATTCTAAACATAAATGTATGCCAATTTAGTGTGGATGAAGAATTACCAGCCCTGAACTGCATGGCCCAGGCCAGCTCAGTCTTCTCAGATTTCAGAAGCTAAGCAGGGTCGGCCCTGGTTAGTATTTGGATGGGAGACCATGAAGGAAGTCCAGGGTTGCTACGCAGAGGCAGGCAATGGCCAATCACTTCGGAACATCTCTTGCCTTGAAAACTCCATGGGGCTGCCATAAATTAGCTGTGACTTGGCAGCTTTTCCCACCACCACCAAGAATTACCAAATCCTAGCTCTGTGGATACTTTCACAGCACTCATTTTTTTAAAAAAATAGAAAATATTTACTTATGCAGATTGAGGTCAATGGTTGATCTGACTGGCCGCAATCATCCATGTGACCAATGCAGGAAGAATTGCCCTCTGTCACAGCAGGCATTGCTCGCTGCCAGTGAGCTCAAAATATAGCTCAAAAAACCTGATTACAAAGGCTGAGATCCTGTGATTAACCAGGGGGATACGTTGAGGGTTGGCAGTCTTCCTGGTTCTCCTCCCCCCTTGCAGCCATTCCCAGGCCCAGGAAAGCTTATTCCCAACACTGTAGCCCATGAAGTAATAACCACACGGTTGAGAGGCTACAGTGGGGAGGGGAAGGGCTCTCTTTTCTTTAACAGTAATGATACCAAAGCAATAGAACCAAGTTTGAATCCAATGGCACCTTTAAGACCAACAAAGTTTAATTCTGGGTATATGGGAAAACTGAGGCTGTGATCACACACACCTTTAGATCCGACATAGGTGTGAATGCCTGATGGATCTAAAGGGTGTGATCAGACAGTAACATCTGGGAAGCATCCTGCAGTCATCAACAACCCATGCTGCTCTGCTATGAAAGTGGAGTTAAAAGACACCAGGGAAAGTTTGGTAGGAAACTGGTTCTGATGGGCCACGGACAGACTTTACCCTATCTGATTGCACAAGCATGCTCTCATGCCATTGGAATGGTTTGATCAGGCCATCCTGGCTCAGTGCCATCCCCCCCACACAGTATGCTCATCATTGCATACTCCAAAGGGGGCCCTCAGTGCGGAGGTGCAGTTCCTCATTTATACGCATAGGAAACAAGGAACCAAAAAAATCCCCAACGCACCTGCGGTTGCATCTGATCACACAGGCATGGGCTGCACCCGCAGCTACAAAGGGATGTGTGATCTTGCAGCTGTGTGTCAAATAGCCTCGCTTCCCCTCCACTCCAATTGGCACGTGTGACCGCATCCTGAGTGACTTAGCCACTGGAAGGGCTTTTTTTGGGGGGAAAGTGTGCTTGTGCACATAAAAGCTTATGCCCAGAATTTAACTTTGTTGGTCTTAAAGATGCCACTGGACTCAAGCTTTTTCTGTTGCTTCAGACTAACACTGCTACCCACCTGGATCTGAAATGATTTGCATCTTTCAAATGAGTTAAGGCAGATTGTCTACCTACTGCAGGCTACCATTTCAGAACCAGTGGCTTTCTGCAATTAGTTACCTATTTGGCTTATTCCTCAACTTTTTTACAAGAGGGAAAAATATATATATTTGTTTTACAGACTGTATTAACAAACATTTCTGGGCTACAGTACCCTAGCTTCTTCCTATTGTTGTTTTTATGTATTGGCCTAATAATGAAACTATTCCAGGTCACTGGCAGCTTGCCTGTGTTCTAATATTGATGAGCATGAACAATCTTGTTAAAACTGTCGATTGAATACTTTTAGATGCTTCGGGCTCTTGAGAATTTGCTAGCTGGGAATTCTGGCACGTCTTTTGGAGAGGCACGCAAGCAACTCTGCAAATAGCTACGTAGTTATTTGTCTGCGATCTACTAAGAGAGCAGGAGAGAAGAATCAATAATGGTCCTGCCAGATATTTTGGGAAAGAGCTATCATCAGAGTCATCACCCAGATCTCACTGGGGTGACTGTGTTTGCTCCACTCTGGGGCAAATTAGATGTCACTCTGTTTCAAGATCTGGGCCTTCAGGCCCAATTCAATTTCCCTACAATCACACAACAGCTGCAGGGAATGTCAGTATAAAAGAGTCTAGGAGAGCCTGATTCAGCCCGGGACTGTGGTGTGGGAGAATCTTGACTCCCCCTGAATTTCCCAATCTGAAATAATGAGGGGGGAGTTATTTCCCCCTTTTTGCATTCTCCCTGGGGCTGTTTCAGCTCAGGAGAAGTGCAGAGAGGGAAGGCAGGAGCCCTGCTGCCCCCCACACCACAATACTGAGCCAAATCAGCCCCCTATTTTTAAAGTGACATTCCCCACAGCTTCTGTGTGCCTATGAGGAAAGTGAGTCACTATGGAACAGATAGTTTGTAACAGCTAGTTTGGCCCTCAGAAAAAACCAACAACACCAATTCGTAGTTTAGCAAGGAGGAAGTCCAGAGCTCACCACTTGTGACTTTGCCAGCTCTCCTTTTCCATAACAGGAGGACTTTGCACTTGAGAGAAGGCATTCTGGGGAGATCAGTCAGGGAGAGTATGCAAGCAAGCTTTTGAGTGCTTGTGTACCCACCGCTTATGATTTTTCAGGTCAATCTGGCTAGGTGGCTGAGATCAGAGTCAGAGCTGTGGATTGGACTGGAGAGCTGCATGATTTCAGCAGAGTAATTCTGAATCTTTGATGAGTTCAAAAAACAAGTGTGAATTGGACTCTAGAATGGCAACCTCCAGCCAACTAAAGTTGGCCAGGTTTTTTTTGCAGCACTGGATTCCGATGGCCATACTTGAAATATTTACTGTAGACATACAGTAGCCACCAGTGATCCCCCCCTTGTGTTACTGCTTAGTTAAAATCACAACAGGGAATGAGAAATCAGGACTCTGAACACTGCATGGGAATACACAGCCATGCATGATTACAGCCAGGGCTCTTTTTGTAGCAGGAACTCCTTTGCATATTAGGTGACACAGCCCTAGTGTAGCCAGTCCTCCAAGAGCTTACAGTAGCCCCTGTAAGAAGAGCTCTGTGGAGCTTCTGGTTTTGGCGTCTGCAGCTTCCCAGTCTCCTGGGAGCTGTGCACCAGTGCCTGCAGCTGGGAGGGGGTGTGATTGTCCACACCACCCCCAGAGCCCTTGTGTTGGGCTCCCAGACATGGAGTGCTAGGAGAGCTCTTCCTCTGGTGACTAGCCAGCGAAGGGGGGGCTCGTCCATGCCCCAAAGTTCCCACCATGGAGCATCCGTTAAAGGGACTAAGAATGCACAGCAGAACAAGTGTTTGGTGGCTGAGCATATGAGCTAAAAGCAGATGAAAGCAGCTACATCATTGAAATGTGAGTCTAAGTGAAAGCAAGAAGCACCAAAGATCTAGCTGAAAAATTCCCCTTAAAAAGTGAGGGGGGGGGAATTCTCCCCCAATAAGAGGAAAACAAAAGTATTTTCAACCACGGACTTAAGGGGGTGGGAGGGCTATAGAAGCAAGATGGACTAAAATAAAGAACTTGTAAGAGCTTACCAAGCTTTACAAAGAGTTCTAGAGACTGTGATAACTTTTACAAAAAGTAAACAATTTCTCAACATGGTGCCTCCACAGAGGGACGAGAGGGACGAGAAAGATAAACAAATGAAACCTAAGCTGCTGGTCAGAGTTCTGTCCCTAGGCAGGACTCAACAACAGAGCTTCAAAGGATGCTGACTGAAGCATTGTGACCTCTGCTGGAACAAGTTACAGCATTACAGCACAAGTTCATGGCACAGCAAACTCAATTGAACGAGACAGTTAAAAAAACAGAAAAAATGAAGCAAGAACTTAAAGAGGTGGGTGCCAGTACCAAGAAGCTTCAAAAACAACTGCAGATGAGAAGAGGAGAAAAAGAGACAAACCAATGAATTCCATTTGTTACAGTTGCAAATGGAAAGGGCAAATTATGTCCTAAGATTTCAAGGTGCCCCGGAAGAGAAGGGGAGGATCTGAAGCAGATTATGTGTGATGCTTTGGGCCTGATAGCTGATGTGAAAATGGATATATTACAAAGTGAAATTGATATGATCTTTAGGTCATGTTCAGAATTCATAAGAAAAAATAGTCTGCCCGGGGAAGTTACAGTGAGATTCTCCAGAAGACAAGTGAGGGATCGAATACTTAAAGCAACAAACGGAGCTACATTGAAAATCAATGGCAAAAAAATGAAAGTGTTGAAGGATATTCCATTTGAAATAAGAAGGAAAAGAAGGAAATACAGGGACTTGGTTCTATTTTTACAGAAAAACAACGTTCACCTACAGATGGACTGTTCCCGAAGGTATAATCTTCAAATTTATGGACAAAAAAGAAAAAAAAATTGACTCTGTTGAAAAAGCACATGAGTTTTTGCATCTTCACAGTCATCCAGCGAAAGGAGAAGAAGAAGAGGAAGACAACAGCACCAAAGAAAGTGACAAAGAGGAATCAGTGGCATCTTCTGATGAGAACTCAGACTCAGCATTGGGGGCGGCAGCCCCAAAAACAAGCTATCACTTGAGAAAGAAAAGGGACAAAAAATGAGTAGTTATTGCACTCTGGAACATCTTAAATTTTTTTATTTTGTATAACTATGTCTTACTTTGCTCTTTATGAAGGCAAACATGGGGGAGTTTTCAATTTTTATATTTTTCAGTTTAAATAGATCAATAGATGAACATATTCAATGAATTTTAACTGTAACCTTGAGCTAATAAGCTGATTTTATAAGCATTATGTATGACCACCATCTCTTGGGTTTTTAGTGGGTTTTCTTTACTTTCACCATTAGTTTGTAGTTCCCTCCCCTTTTTTTTCCATTGTAGCTTATAGAAAAAGCAATAAAAAAAAATCCCCTTTGGGGGGCCAAAAAAAAAAAAAAAGAGCTCTGTAAGCTCTTGGAAGATTGGCTACATTAGGGGTGTGTCACCTAATATGCAAAGGAGTTCCTGCTACAAAAAGAGCCCTGAAATTTACAGCTATTTATTTCATTTATTCATTTATTTAAAACATGCTTGTGCCACCTTTCCATCCTGATCAGGGTTCCCAAAATGATGAACATAACGCATTTTTAAAATCCCTCCAACATATAAAAAGAACAATTTAAAATGGTAAATAATTCCATAAAAACACATAAATAAACAACACTAGAACCAGGGGGGGTGGCCAATAAGCATTGGGCATCTGTCAAACAACAACATCAAAAATGTCCTTGCCCCCTGGCAGAAGGCACTGATACAGTTGAATTGCCCTGGAGAGAGAGTTCCAAAGTTTTTTGGGCCATTTCTTGGTCACCCCCCATTTAGCCTCAGATGCTGCGGGCAACAGAAGCAGGGCTTCCAAAGATGACTAGAGGTTAAGGGTAGGTTCATATGGGAGAAACCGGTCCTTAAGGTATATTTATCCCAGGCTGTATAGGGCTTTAAAGGTTGTATGAGCTTGCATTAATCTTCCCAATCAATGTAGATTTCCAGCTAATTGCTTTTCTATTTAACTCTGTTCTACAACTGGTACGCTTGTTTGAGTCTCCCTAGAAATAGGACCAAACTGATTCTGAGTTCCCCCAACAGGGTTCCCACAGTATCGATCTGTGCTGGAATACTGTCGTCCTGGAAGGGCTTCTGTCAGGTAATCATGATAAGATTTCCACTTAACAAATCACAGGCTTCTCGTTAGCTTCCCACTACATGGTTCTTAATTCCCTGAAAAACAGTATACCCAGGCAAGTGTTCTAAATATTCTGAAAGATCTGCACTGGATACACATCTCTTTTCAGGCACTATTCAAAGTTGTTCGCACCTCTAAGGCTTGGGGGTAGGGTATCTGAAGGACCATGTCCTCCCATGCTACACAGCCCACCAGTTAAGATCTGCTTCTCAAGAGCTGATGTCTCTGTCTGTGTCTTCAGAGGTAAGGTGGGTGGTGACTAGAGACAGGGCATTTTCTGTGGTGGTCCCTTGCCTTTGGAATGTCCTCTCCTTTGAGGTTTGCCTGGCACATACTTGACAGTCTTTTAAATGCCAGTTGTTGTTTTGTTTTTTTAAAAACAGTTTTGCACAAAAGGTTTTTCATTTGTTTGTTTGAAGTCCATGTGGACACCTGATGCTGTCTTCTACTGAATCAGACCCATGGTCCATCAAAGTCAGTACTGCCTACTCAGAATGCATTCTGCCCTTCAGGATCTCAGGCTTAGTTCTTTCACATCACCTCCTACCTAATCTGTTATGTCCTGAAGCTAGAATCTATCCTATCTTTTCCTATGTTAAGCTTCAGACATAAGAAGGGCTTGGAAGCTGTCACATTCCCATTGGTCAGTTTCTGTGAAACCTTGTAAATATCCAATCATAACTGTACATGTGCTTTTGGAGGGAACAGACCTCATTGGTCTTTATCCCAGCATTGTTATTGGATGTTAGCTTATTTATGGGCGTGGCTTTGACAACCTGGATCATTTAAAAAGGGAGCTGTAGTCCACTGTTCTGGGGGGGGGGTGTTGTTGGGTTGAGTTTGCTGTTACAATAAAGCTGAAATCACTTTGCTGAAATCTAACCTTGGCCCTGGTCACACGGGCCAGAAAACGCGCGGGGGAGGCGTGGCAGTTTGCCCCAGAGCTAAATAAGGCGCGGTAGCCCGATCTCACGGGCCACCGGGTTGCCACGCGCCAGCTCTGCACCGTGATCACACTGCGCTGCTGCAGCGCGGCAAAACAGCAGCACAGCAGACCACGCAAGTGCGAAGTGCGCATGCGCCGTTGAGGGGGGGTGGGCCGCTGTCAGTGACTTGTGTGTGCGCATGCTCTGTCCAGCGTTGGTGCGCATCCCAGGGAAACCTACAACATCCGGAAACCCCGGGGACATGGGCAGGCGTCGGAAGCCACGCGCTCCCATGATCAGACGCCAGCCTTTGCCCCGGGGTTTCCAGAAACGAGTACCTCGGACCTCTAGTTTTTTACCCCGCGTTTTCGAAGGGAAGCCGCGGGTTGGCCACGGGAGCCCTACGCCTCCCAGATGTGCTCGTATGATCGCGCACGGAAAGTCCGCAGGGCTCCCGTGACTTCAGCGGGGCAAATGCTCCGAGTGAACGGGGCCCTTGTTGAGTTGCATACTTAACATAATCTCTACCAGGGATTGAACCTGGGACCTTCTGAGTGCCAAGCAGACACTCTACCAATGAGCCAAAGTCCCCGAATGTTCTGCCTCTGTTTTATGGGTCGCTTTTATGCTGTCCGTGTTTTAATGGCTTTTCTATATTGTGTTTTTTTTAAATTGGAAGCTACCTCAATCAGACCTCTGAAGAGGCAGCTATGGAAATATTCTTAATAAATAAATTGGCTTGGGGTATTGTACAGGAATAACTTATTGTCAGATCCTTTACATCCTTTCCCCTCTTATTCATCTGCTCATGCATAATACTTTTAGCCTAGACAAACTTCAAAAAATGTGAAGAATCAGCAGTTCTACACAGACAATTTATAAAGCACAAAAGAGTACAGCTGGCCTCTTACTTTGCTTACCCCCAGCAGGCATGCTAGCAAGATACACTTTGATATTTAGGAAGATCCTTTTTTAAAAATTCCAAAGTTAGCATATCCAGGCTTTCCAAAGATTACCTCATATTAACAATCATCTGTCGCATCTCCTAACTGTCCCCATTTAATCTGAACAAGTACAACTTGGTGCAGAAGTTTACTTATTTATTAACTTCATTTATACTCTACTTTTCAAAGAAGAAGAAGAAGAGGAGGAGGAGATTGGATTTATATCCTGCCCTTCACTATCCGAAGGAGTCTCAAGAGTGGTTTACAATAGACACCCTGTGAAGTAGGTGGGACTGAGAAAGCTCTTTCAAGAACTGCTCTTTGCAGAACAGCTCCAAAAGAACTGTGACTGACCCAAGGTCAAACCAGCAGCTGCATGTAGAGGAGTGGGGAATCAAACCTGGTTCTCCCAGATTAGAGACCATGCTCCTAACCACTACACCAAACTGGCTCTCTGGTGGGACCAAAAGTGGTTTATAGCATCCTTCTCTCCTTCATGTCATCCTTCCAGTCCAACACTCTAACCACCACGCACCAGTCTGTGTTTAGCCACTATATCATACTGACATCAGATGTATCTCTCAGCCTTCAGTCTAGTGCTCATTGCTACAGTACAGGGAGGGCCCAATCCTGGACAAACATCCTGAGCTGTGTAAGGACAGGGGACTGATCCCAAGCTAGCTCATCACTGATTTTAGCAGCCTGGTGGGCTGAGGCTAACGTTGCCAACCTCCAGGTGGGACCAGAGGATCTCTTGCAATGACAGCTCATCTCCAGACTCCTGGAGTTCTGCTGGAGAAAATGGATGCTTTGGAGGATGGACTCCAAGGCCTTGTACCCCACTGGGGTCCCTGCCCTCCTCAGGCTCCCAAATCTCTGAAAGTTTCCCAATCTGGATCTGGCATCCCTACCCTCCCCCATCATCTGCTGGTGACAGGACACCCTTAGTGACTGAACAGCATCAGCTGAGCCCTCCGTTGCTAGAACAGCATGGGGGATGGGTGTAATGTACTGAGACTGATGCGTCGTTGAGTGAAATCAGGTCATACTCTATTTAAGGGTCAGGAACAAGACAAGGGAAGACTAGCTCGCAGGCTGGCTTATATTCCGGATCAAACCGCACCACAAGCACACACCCCACACCAGTGATAGGATTATTTACAGTAGAACAGAGTTTCATAGGTCTCCCTCGGGTCCTAGCCCTCTGATAGGTGCGGGGCTAGGATCCGCTCGGGCTATTGTCTTAGGTCCAAAGCTACAGCTCTTTGCCTGGCCACGGGTGGGCTGAGCCTCACACGCAGTTGAACCTGGTACATAACAGTGGGGCACAAGGCTTAACATCTCTTGGCACTGTTCGACTTGCAGGAGAGGAGAAACGAAGCCAGTGGTAGGGATGCACATTCGGATACATCTGGTCTGAATATATCTCCGAGAAAAACCTTATTGGTATTTTCTGGATGTATATGGGTCTCTGGATGATATCCAGGATTTTTCAGAATACTGGGGAATGGATCCCAAAAAACCTGGAAATATTTGGGGATAACCAGAAATATCAGGATCCAGCTTTCTGGACTCCCAGAATTCCCCCACCCTTAATTTTTTTCCAGTGTGTCTGTATCTTCCAGGGCTTGGTATTGACTTGCCATGTTGGTTTGGCTTTGAGATGTGCAGGTAAAATAAATAAATAAATAAATCAGTATTTTCCAGGAGAACTGATTTGACGCCATCCAGCTTTTCCAAGTAATGGCGGGGGGGGGAGTGAGAAAGGAATGATTTCAAATGTTAAACTCGTTATGTTCAAGCCGGTGTATATTTGAAGACAAAACTTGTAAGAAGCATGAGGTTGCAGCACATAGTACAGGACGTGCCAATTCTGAATTAGTCTTTATAAGAGAAAGACAGGTTTTCACTGTGGCAGTGTATCCTCCCCCACACCCCCATTACAAAGCTTTGGTTTGACTCATCAGAAGAAATGACAACGCTGCACAGGAAGTTAAAGACAGCATTGGCAGGAAGTACTGGTGTAGGAACGGAATTCATTTCCTGCCCTGTATGACCATCTCAGTAAGGAGCAAGCCTGTCTTCATTTGCATAACCCCACCCCCATCGCCTGCATCACTCCATCCTGTAGTCCATTTGTTGGTCAGGTGAGTGTGGGATGGAAAGATATTTTCGGTCTACACGTGACGGCCATCTTACAAGACTGCAAGACCGGAAATCGGTGTGTATCCCTCACTCTTGTCGCTGGAGACTGACGCTGGTAAATCTAACGATCTGATCTGTTTGCTAGACTTCTGGTTTTGTGCGGGATTTCTGAGGCTGGCATAAAAACACCGCCTTAAGGGAAAAGGTTTTTAATATTAAAGGATCTCTTCTTCACTCCGCTGCTGGGCTTGGCCTTTTGAGTAAGTGGCTCCCTTTGATATGGTTACTCCCTTGGAGGGAATGTCTTTGTGAACAAAGAGAAGCACTCCATCATATTCAATAACTAACTTTTATGTTCAGAGCTATATATATTTTTTTCCGACTTGAAGTAGCTTTGTATATACCACCAACGATGCTGATGATCTTATTCAAATGAGCAGCTGTTTGCCTATATAATCCAAATATTCTGATACAAAGAGTCACAAGCCACAGTCGGCTCCTCTGTTTAGGTTACTATATGAAAACTGCAGTAATTTTTCCATCGCGTGAATGTGAGAAATGTTCATCCATAGTTAGTTATGAAGCATCTGGTATACCACAAGGTATAGCTAGTGGCTTCAAGTTCTCCTCCAAAGAGCTTAGGTTGTCAGACTGCTGTTGTTTAGTCGCACAGTCGAGTCCAATTCCTTGCAACTCCATGGACCACATCATGCCAGGCCTTCTTGTCTTCCGACGTCCTCCAGTATTTGCCTAATTTCATGTTCATTGCATCAATAACACTGTCTAACCATCTCATCCTTTGCTGTCCCCTTCTCCTTTTGCCTTCAGTCTTTCTCCACATCAGGGTCTTCTCCAGTGAATGCTCCCTTCTTATCTGGTGGCCAAAGTATTTGAGCTTCAGCTTCAGTCTCTGGTTTTCCAGGGAACAGTCAGGGTTGATTTCTTTTAGGATTGACTGATTCAATCTCCTTGCAATCCAAGGGACTCTCAAGAATCTTCTCCAGCAGCATAACTCAAAAGAATCTATTCTTCAGCACTTGGTCTTCCTTATGGTCCAACTCTCGCTACCATGCATTACTACTGGGAATACCATTGCTGTTCTACTGCAGACTAACACAGCCACCCTCTGAAACTGGTTTAATGAGCAATTAAGGGTCTCCCCACTTTGTCTGTTGGATTTCAATACTACCATTCCAGTTGTTCAAGAAAATGCTTTAGGCCAGATCTGGTGGCAACCTATGGGAAAAGGCTTGGATCCTGTGAACAAGTTCAGTTCCATACAGGCCAGATAGGCTTTGCCCTTTTCATGGCTTTGCCACTGCCAGCCCCTTTAGGCGGGGCAATTGAGTGCCCTAGCCAATCTGATCCTGTGCTTTGAATTTAGAAGGGGCTGGAACAACAGTATGTAGGGTTATCAGGTCCCACCTGACAACCGATAGGGGATGGGGGGGCTACCAGGAGCAAGAGGGAGGCCCAGGCAGTGTCACCAGAGATGTGTCTACACTCCAGAAGTGACATCATCATACCATAACGTCAGGGCAATGCTCTGCTATTTGGGCAAAAAATCTATAGTAAAAATGGCTACTAACATGGACTTTTTGCCCACATACTAGAGTGTCACCCAAATGTCACTGATGTGATGCACACTGATTTGGTGCACACTAGAAATGATGTCTCCACATTGCTGGTGATGAAGCCTGGGCCTCTCTAACAGTATGCCCTGTCTCCAGCAGCCATGTATGAATTTGTGGCTGTCATATCAGCTGAAACACAACACTGCAGCTGTGAAACATGTGTCAGACCGCAGATTAATTTTGATAGAAAAAGAGACACTAATTTTGATGCTTAGTAGTTCAGGTTTTGGGGATTAAGTAGCCTTTTTTCTTAACTATGCACCCTGCTGGCTGATGAACATTCTTTTGTTATAATGGTGACTCCAAACACTATGAGTGTTTAGCCAGTAGTTATAGCTTAGACTAACAGCTTGATCATATGCAATTTTTCTCAGAAGTAAATTTCACTGAGTTAAATGGGACTTACTCTCCACTAGGTGCACGTGAGGCTGTATTGTTGTCAAGTTTGAAAGAACTTTTTTTTTTTTGCAGCTTTTAAAAAATACATTTTCCTGTGCATTTTTCCAAAAGGATGTCATTCTTAATTATGCAATAGTGGATACCATTTTCATCGTGGAAGCTTACAACAACCAATCAGAAGTGCTAGAAAAGAACAGAGGAGAGGTTTTTTTAAAAACCCTCTTTTCTCTACCCTAAGAAATCTCTAAGTGGCTTACAATCACCTTCCCTTCCTCTCCCCACAATACACATCGCATGAGGCAGGTGGGGCTGAGAGAGTTCTGAGAGAACTGTGACTGGCCCAACATCACCCATCAGGCTTCATATGCTAGAGTGGGGAATCAAACCCAGTTCTCCAGATTAGAGTCTGCCACTCTTAACGACTACACTATGCATCAAATAGTTTAAAATTCAGTGTATCGCTTCTACCTGATTTGCAATCTTATCTTAGATCTGATTAATTGTTATCCTATAATAAGTTTACATGATATTTCAGTGGTACATGAACTGAGAACAACCCGTTATGTTCTTTTCTCTCCCCTTTCCCTGCATCTTTCTCTGTACATTAATCGTAATATTTTCTCTTCCTGTCTTTCTTTGGCTTCCTTCTCTTTTTCTTCAGCTCTTTCTGTCATCTTCCCGTATGGGACACGTAACTTCACATTATAAGAAGAAAAAGGCTATTGGCTCCGATACCACGGATTCATTAGTTAGGCTGACAATTTCACCGGCAATCAATAGAAAGATATAGGGAGAAGAAGAAGAAGAAAAATCAAAGGTTGTCAAGAAAATTGTTTCAGCAACTGGAAAACTCAGGGAAAATAACTCGATTTATGACCACTAGCATGAGAAGACTGTAATGTGATCAATTTCAGGTGTATCTTACATGTCACCCTGGCCTAGCTGTTCAATCCTGGTGTCCGCCATCTTGATAGAATAATCACTAGCTGTGATCGTAAGGAATAGCTGGAGGATTGATTAATAGGACAGACGGTTCTATCATTTGAGAAACTGGATTTCTGATACAGTGATGTTATGCTGCAGGGTGATATTGTTCTCTGATGGCTTTAACTTGGATCTTTGCAAGGCATTCTTGCATGTGAAGTTGTAGCCCAGCCATTCCCAGATGTAGGCTACAATCTCATTCACTTGGGAATAAACCCTACCGAACACAAAAGGATGTTGTGTTTTTTTTAGCTGCCTATATTACAAGGAAGCACATTATGAGATTATTACTCTGTTGTTAGGCAAATTCTCTGGTCTCGCTGAAAAAGTTGAACTTGATTATCTTCTCTCTGATAAGAATGCCAAGTTTACGCATAAAGTAGCTAGAATCTGTCTGGTGATCTTTAGGTCTCAGGAACTGTACTGTAACTGGAGTTGAATTTTAAATTGTTTTATTTGGTCTACTGTATGCCTAAATTTTTAAGTATAATTGTTTAATATGATTGGTAAAGTGATCATAATAAAGAAAGAGCGGATGAATGGTGGACTTAGAGTAAACCTGCAGAGGGTTGGGCTGAAAATCCTGTATCATTGCTAGTAGCTCTATAGCTGGGAGTGACACACTGTACACATTACACGGGCAATGACTGAGCAAGGCTTATAAAACAGTAATTCTTGGGGAGCACCTTAGCTACACATAAATGCTTCCGAAATGTGAATTCCAGGTGATTCGGTCAGATGCAGAGGGGAAAGCTGAACAAAAGATAATGTCATATTTACCTAGGTCAAAGGTGGTGTTCTGGAAAAGTAATGTGGGAATTCACATGCACACCTATTTCAGCATCCCAGGGAGTTAAACTCCTAACAAAGCAGGCACCCTGACCTGGATGATCCAGGCTCAATCTTGTCAGACCTTTGAAGCTAAGCAGGGTTGGCCCTGATTAGTATTTGGATGGGAGACCACCAAGGAAGTCCAAGGATGCTATATAGAGCCAGGCAATGGCAATGCACCTCTGAATAACTCTTGCCTTGAAAACCCTCCAGGGGTCGCCAAAAGTCAGCTATGACTTGATGGCACTTTCCACCACCAAAGCAGGTAGTTTGAACCCTTTGCCCTACACCCTTTGGTGTAATGGTTAAGTCTGTAGACTTTAATCTGGGAGAACCAGATTTGATTCTCCACGCCTCCATTTGCAGCTGTTGGATGACCTTGGGCAAGACATAGTTCTGTCAGAGCTGTTCTCTCAAGGACAGTTCTGTCAGAGCTCTCTCAGCCCCACCTACCTCACAGAGTGCCTGTTGTGGGGAAGAGGAAGGAAAGGAGTTTTTAAGCCACCCTGAGACTCCGAGTGAAGGGTGGGGTATAAATCCAATCTCCTCCTCTTCCTCCTCCTTTTCTTCTTCTTCTTCTTCTTCTTCTTCTTCTTCTTCTTCTTCTTCTTCTTCTTCTTCTTCTTCTTCTTCTTCTTCTTCTTCTTCTTCTTCTTCTTCTCTCCTCTTCTTGGATCTGGAGTATGGATAGCTAGTAAGTGACCATTTAGCCCTCTCATCCTCTGCCAATCTGATGGGGATCATACTTTGGAATCAAAAACTGCACTTGTTCTTCCTCTTAAAAAGGAGCAAAAAAAAAAAAAAGTTATTCCAAGGAACTAAATGAAACAAAGGGAAATGTGATATATGCAGAGGTAAATTTCCAAATGCATTTCGGGAAACTAAAAATGAACAGCGTAACAGAAAAAATGTCTATTTATTGCCATGAAAATTTCCAAACCACCTCCAGCAAACCTAGTTATAAAAACAATGCAAAGCACTATATTTTATCGTAAATTGCAAGGGATCCATCATGTTTACCTGTCCAGGAGCCCAATGGCTTTGGCCTGAAAATGGAGAAAGCATTGAAAGAAAATGGAGAAAGCATTGAAAGAAAATGGAGAACTAGCATTGAAAATGAGAAGAGAGGAAACTCCTGTTGAGGGATGGGAGAGAGAAAGATTGAAGAAGAGCCACTTACCTTCATCTCCTTTCCCATCTGAATGGCTGATCTCTTAGGTACACCATTCTTGGTTGCTTCCACACCGAGATGGAGCCATCAAGGACCTTAATGTCAGAATGCTTCTATGACTCTTTTTGTTTGGAACTGAACCTGTAATAGGGCACACCCAACTGTTCACTCACCATCTGCCAGTTTGGTGTAGTGGTTAAGTGTGTGGACTGTAATCTGGGAGAACCGGGTTTGATTTCCTACTCCTCCACTTGCAGCTGCTGGATGACCTTGGGCAACTCTTAGTTGCCCAAATATCAGAGGGAGAACTAGACCATTCCATGAGCTCTTCTGACAGGGGCTACTGTAAGCTCTCGGAGGATTGGTTACATTAGGGGTGTGTCGCCTAATATGCAAAGGAGTTCCTGCTACAAAAAGAGCCCTGACTGTGTGTAAATTGTGTACTGGTGGACCGTATAGGCTTGCCAATCTTTGCTTAGAGGCAGATGGTCAAGAAACCAAAGGTCCATTTATGTTCACGTCCCTTACTGCCCCTTTTCTGTCCTAGGTTTATAATTTTAAATTGGTTCATAGTTCCTTCCTTGGTTTATCATTTTACATTTCAAACTCTAGGAAACAATCTCTCATTTATGTTTGAATCAGATTAGAAGTGCTTTAGCATTGGGATGGATTTCTTTCCAAGCTAGGAGGCATCCGTGTGAACCTGAAGGAAAAGCTTAGTTAATTGTGGGTGGAAACATCTGCTGAGTAAGGCCTTCAGAAAGAAACAGTTCACCGTCTTAAGTACGCATTCTGCAAAAGAGAAATTGTTCCGGTTGTTAAGCAGTGATTCATCTTCTGTAATATACTTGGCTGGAACATTTGCTTTATATGCCCAACGAGTCAGAGAGACAGAGTCACTTCTTATCTTTAATCATGTTGTGCAGAAATGTGATATTCTGTGTTTACTTTGTATGCTTTATTTTGACACATCTCTATCGGGGCGAAAGAAATAAGAAACTGCAGGATGGGAAATAGAACTCCGTGCCCACACGGGAGGCCTATCCATTTACGGGACGCAAGGGCAAAGTCACATGCTAAAGATTAGCCACTCAGATAACTGGACTTTACACCAAAACCCCCAGGTTTTCTTAGCAACAGGTAGGCTGCAAACCCGAATCTCCCCTTAAGGTAAAGTATGCTGTTGAGCTATAACCGGCTCATGGTGACCCCATGAAGTTCCACTGCATGGGGTTTTCAAGGCAAGAGATGAGCAGAGGTGAATAGAGTCACAGAGTTGGAAAGGGCCATACAGACCATCTAGTTCAACCCCCTGCTCAGTGCAGGATCAGCCTAGAGCATCCCTGACAAGGGTTTGTCCAGCCGCCGCTTAAAGACTGCCAGTGAGGGGGAGCTTGCCACCTCCCTAGGTAGCTGATTCCACTGTTGCACAACTCATACTTCCCGCCCTTAATTTAAACCCCTGATGGCAAGTCCCATTCTCTGCTGCCAATAGGAACAGCTTCCTGCCCTACTCTAAGTGACAGCCCTTCAAATACTTCAATCCTGTCCCCCCCTTGATCTCCTCTTCTCCAGACTGAACATTCCCAAGCCCCTCAGCCTTTCCTCATAGGGCTTGGTCATCCCCATCACTCTCCTCTGCACTCGCTCCATTCTGTCCACATCCTTTTTTGAAATGAGGCCTCCAGAACTGCACACACAAGACTCCAGGTGTGGCCTGACCAATGCAGTGTAGGGCGGGACTATGACATTCTGTGGTTTGGATGTCATGTCTCTGCTGATGCACCCCAAGATCATATCAGCCTTTTTCTATTGTTTCATCACACTGGCTGCTCCTATTTAACTTTCGGTCCACCCATACCCCCAAGATCTCGTTCACATACATTGCCACCCAGAAGTGTATTCCCCATCCAGTATGTGTGTTCCTCATTTTTGTTACCCAGATATAGAACTCGGCACTTATCCTTGGTAAATTGCATCTTGTTCTCATCTGCCCGCTTTTCCACTGTGTTCAGACCTCGTTGAATTCTAGCTCTGTCTTCTGGTGTGTTGTCATTGACTTATTCTACATTTCAGCCCCAGACTTCCTTATTGCCATTGGTGTTATAGAATTCTATTTGGTTATCTAGGGAATGAGCATTCATGGTTATACACAGGAGTCTTTTTGTAGAAAAAGAGCTGCAGGAGCTCATTAGCATAGGGTATGCTAATGAGCTACTAGGCTATTAGCATATGCCACACCCCCTGACATCACCAGAAGTGATGTCAGAAGGGGAAGCAAAAGGGGGAAGGCATTTTCAAAAGCCTCCCCTTCCCTTCCCCAGCTGGCCTGGGTGGGGGAGTGAAGAGAGAAGGGGTTTAAAGTTTAAAACCCTTCTCACTAGATGTTCCTTTTGGTCTTTTGGGGTTTCTGTGTGGCACTGTGGAATGCTTGCACTGCCACAGTGCCACTTATTCTGGAGTGTGCCACTTGTTCTCATGGCAAACAAGCACCTCCCAAGACAGTTCACTTTCCCTGAGATTCTCTGGGAGAGTCTGACTGCTGGGTGGCTGCCTGCTTGCCTGCCTTAAGTGCTGCTGGCTGGGTTTCCCCATTGGAAACAATGGAGGTAATGGGGGTAACCTGTTTGGGTGCCCATAGAATTAGGCCCATTGGTCCAATTGCTTTAAGATGTGGAGGTGTATGTGGGGAGAGGCTCCTGAAGCTACCCTAAAAATTTGAAGCCTCTCCCTCAAACCGCCTCCCCCCAGAGCTACTAACAGCACTATGGGGAAAAAGTATTTTTTCCCACTATAGAGAACAATGGAGGGAATGGGGGCAACCCCCTGGTCCAATGTTCTTGAAACGTAGTGGGTATCTTGGGGAGAGGTTCCAACAGCTACCCTGTGAGTTTGGAGCCTCTTCCTCAAACCCCCTCCTCTCCAGCCCCCAGAATATACCCTATGTTTTCGCCATTGACTTCAATGGCCCATAGGATATAATGGGGCTGAAACTGACATTCGGCTGGCCGAAACTGACATGTGGGAGCCATTCTGCCCTTGGAAGCTGCTGGAGCTGGGCTCTGGTGCACTCCCCCCCAAAAAAAGACCCCTGGTTATACATGAATGTGTTGTCATTAAATGGTGGGGGTTGAAAGTGTGGTCAAGTTGCAGCTGACTTTATGAAGAACCCACAGGGTTCTCAAGGCAAGAGAAGAACAGAGCTGGTTTGCCATTGTACTGGATCACCTCTTAGGTGTGTGAACAACTGAACCTCAACTGTACCATTGATGCAGCTTTGTTCACAGTCAGCCAGTGAGGAGGGAGTACAGGCCTACTCTACAAATAAACGGTGACCTCCTCCTCAGATGGGCAGCAGCAACCTCGTGCCCGCCCTGTCTAGTTGCCTAAGAAGAGGCAAGTTGGAGTTTATAGATTGGCGGGGGACTTCTTCACCTCTTCTGTGATAAAGCATTTTGGTGACCATCAGCAATTGCCTGGTTCAAAAAGGTCACACAGGCAGGCTCAGTGTCGGTTGGCGAGAAAATGAAGACGTGGGGATGGTTGGTAAGCACCCGGAGGCAAAAGCGAGATGGCTGCAAGGCGTTTATAAGCCTCCTTTCGCAGCTTAAATCCCAAAGTTTCACTCGAGCAAACAGAGAAAAATCAATGAGAAAGGAAATGTCTCTGTTGCCAAGAACCGCATGCGTGACAGAAATGTGACTTATTCTCCATAGTGCAAACTCAGGTTAAGGCATTCAGCTCAAACTGTGAGTTAGCAGAATTACAGTCACTACCCATCCAAAAAGACACTCTATTTCTCCAGAAAATTATTTAACAAGAATATTGAGGAAATGATGTTTTCTTTGAAAACTATGCTCTCAATGTTGCATAGCTTTCCGGTCACTGAATACTTCTGGACTGTTAATTTCATTAATATGTCAAGATAACTTTGATCAATGGAAGGATATTTCTTGTACACCCCTGCTTTGGGTGGATTAGTAAGTAGGTGCCAGTTTGCACACTCTAACATGAATGACGGTGACACAGATAATTTTATTATTTGTATCCAGTTTTCTCCTGATCAGTACTCAGAGTGGTTTTTTAGATGGTCCCCTCCTCTTCCATGCAGTCCTCGCAACAACAACCTTGTGAAGGTAGGTTAGGCTGAGAGACAGAGGGGTGACGTGATCGAGGTTTATAAGATTATGCATGGGATAGAGCAGGTAGGGAAAGAAGTACTTTTCTCCCTTTCTTACAAGAAAAGAACTCATAGGCACTCAATGAAATTGCTGAGCAGTCAGGTTAGAACAGATAAAAGGAAGTACTTCTTCACCCAAAGAGTGATTAACACATGGAACTCACTGCCACAGGAGGTGGTGGTGGCTATAAGCATGGAAGGCTTCAAGAGGGAATTTGATAAACATCTGGAGCGGAGGTCCATCAGTGGCTATTAGCCACAAGGTGTAGATAGGGACTCTTTGTCTGGGGCAAGTGATGCTCTGTATTCTTGGTGCTTGGGGGAGGGCAACAGTGGGAGGGCTTCTAGTGTCCTGGCCCCACTGCTGGACCTCCTGATGGCACCTGGTATTTTTGGCCACTGTGTGACGGAGTGTTGGACTGGATGGGCCATTGGCCTGATCCAACATCGGCTTCTCTTATGTTCTTACTGTGATGGGCATAAAGTCACCTGCCAGGCTTCCATGATTAACCGAGGGGTTAGAGCCCAGTTGTTGCAGTTTCTAGTCCAGCACACTAACCACTACATCACACCACCACTCAGCATGTGTTTTAATTGCATTATGTGATCTGTTTGATTTGTTGGTTTTAATTGTTTTTATACTATATGTTTTAAAAGCTCATTTTAATGTTTTTGATTGTTTGCCATCAGGTTCCACATCTGCTGAAGAATGGTGCTAAGCATGTGTGAACTCTGGTCATTCCAGAGTGAACATCTAGGTCTCCTTACACAAAGTTCTGCATTCACTGCCCGGTGGCATCCCAACCTGGAGTTCAGCAATCCGGCACCCTTTCTTTTCCACTCTGTTGATGATGTCAGGACGCTGCCTTTGACACACTGATGAGGTTGCATGTCAGTGACACACGCTGATGATGTCACATGCTGATGATATCTCAAACACTCTAAAAAAAAATCAAGTGGTTGCCACAGTTAATCAGTTGAAAACAGCATGGCACCAACTGCGATAGAGAATTGTAAGAGCAAAGAAGAATAAGGGAGGTGGTACTAAGATAAAGAGGCTGGGAGAGGAGGACAAAATAAACTGTATTGACATTGGGAAGAAATGGAAACTATGCAATATTCCACCCACCCTCCTTGTACAGCCAGAGCCAATAATCTTTCAGGCAGTGTCAAATGTGTGACTTTTAAATACGATATTCAAATGAGAGAATACTTGGTGCTGTCTTAGAAATATACACTTGTGAGCAGGGCTCTTTTTGTAGCAGGAACTCCTTTGCATATTAGGCGACACACCCCCAATGTGGCCAGTCCTCCAAGAGCTTACAGTCGCCCCTGTAAGAAGAGCTCTGTAGATTGGCTATATTAGGGGTGTGCCACCTAATATGCAAAGGAGCCCTTGCTACAAAAAGAGCCCTGCTTGTGAGACCATGGGCTGGCTGTGCCATCTGAGAGCACTTTGCAATCCATAAAGAGTGTACTCTGAGAGCATCCCAAATGTTTCAATGTGGGATTAAGGCAGGGCTATATTTGTAGAAAAAGCCCAGCAGGAACTCATTAGCATATTAAGCCACACCCCTGACAGCACAGCTTAGCATATTAAGCCACACCCCTGACAGCACAGCTTAGCATATTAGGCCACACTCCCGTGTTGTCAGAAGTGTGGTCGTCCAGCCACACCCACCTTTTGCTTCTTATTCTGTTTACCTTGTCAAAATCCAAGGTTTTTTTTTGGAGCAGGAACTCCTTTGCATGTTAGGCCACACACCCCTAATGTAGCCAATCCTGATGAGTTTCTGCTGTTGGGTGTGGTCTATTATGCTAATGAGTTCCTGCTGGGCGTGGCCAACTTGGGAGCCAGCCGGAACTCCGTTCCTGTGTGTTCCTGCCCAAAAATAGCCCTGGATTAAGGCACTGTCAGGTTGGCTTGGTTTATGCTGTCCAGATGAATACAAGAATATATATATATATAAAACATTATCTCTTCTTGAAAGCTCATGAGTCGGGGTGTCTGACTAGCGTCTGGGAGACCCAGATTCGAATCCCCACTTTGCCGTAGAAAGGTGACTTGGGGCCTGTTGTTGTGAGGATAAAACTGAGGAGGTGAGGGTATCATCAGCCATTTTGGAACCCCATTGGGGGGAAAGGGGAGTCAAAATGAAGTAAATTCAAATGAGCAATAATGTTCAAATTAATATCCAAATAATATGAACACGTCCTAGCATTATAGTTGTAAGAAGAGTCTGGAAACGGAATGAAGGGCATGCGTGCGTTCAGAGTAGCATCACCCGTTTACTTAATGGGGCATTGCAACAGACCAATTTCAGTTAATTCCAGAAGTCTTTATTCAGATGGCGTAAAGAATTGCTGAGTTGAAGGAGAGAAATCAGAGGCACAGAAGTGGGAAGGGGGTGTCTTATAACGGGCACCTGATAATTTTCTTATTATTTTTGCACCATTTTAAAAACAACAACAAAACACCACCCAAAACTAAAAAAACCCCACCCCTCTTTGTTTAAAGGTTCTCATGTACCTGTCAGTATTCATTCTGATCCACTTGGTTTCAGCCGCTTTGCTCCCGAGCAGAACTATTACCGCAGTTGCACAAATACATTTTTTCCTCTCCTTTGATTTGTTTACATGACAGCTACTAATTGCGACGCTCTGACAGGAAAATCATAGTGCTGACTAGAGATGGGGGAACAACAAACCCGGTATGCTGCAGAAATAATACGGGCGAGCCAGTCTGTTTACCCAAATGTCCAGACGGAGTCTGAATATGTACGCAAGACAGCTTGGAAAAAAAAATGGTCCCAATGCACAGAGCCATCCTAGTCCCAAGGTAAGGCAGTGATATAACCACCGGTTGCCGAGGTCCAGACTTCTCAAGCTCTGCCACGATCTTTCTGGTAGGCGTTCAACCGATTTGCAGCTTTTCCCCACTTGTGGCCTTTCCGTTGGGAATTCAACCTATCTGCTGCTTTTCCCTATCATTTCCCACAAATGGGGGAAAGGTATTGTTGACTTATTAAGATTGCATTTATCGTGATCCCATTTTTACTTTGTGAGGGACCTCAAGGAGTTCTCTGGAGAGATGGCCTTAAAAAAAATCCTAAATAAAGGAAGGCAGCATTTGGAAAGCACACTATTGCCCGATCTGCATCTAGCATTTGCTCCACTGTCTTACCGAACCCACACTGGAACAGAAATCCCCATCGACATTGCATGCCACTTTCACTTTGACTGACTGTCGCATTTTATGGCAGTGTCCAGACTGCATGCTGCTTTCACTTCGTGTGATCTCTGTTGTTATGGTGGCTGTCTGCATAGATTTATGGCTGTTTTATGGCCATTCGGGGGTGACTCTGCAGTCAGTACGGTGTTGGCCCAGGGTATCTGAATGTGGTTTTGAACTGCATCTTTTTCTGTTCCAGTGTGGGATTGGTAAAGCAACTGAGCAAATGCTAAATGCAGATTGGCCCTATGGGTGCCTATGGCATGGATGCCGGGCGGATTTAAAGAGCGTGATCAGACACGAACATCTGGGAAGTGCCCCACACCCATCGGCAACCCGTTTTGCTCTGCTGCAGAAGCAGAATAAAAAGACACCAGGGAAAGTCCAGTAGCAAACGGGTTGCTACGGGCCACGGACGGACTTTCCCCTGTCTGACCGCTCCAGCACGCTCTCATGGCGTCAAGGTGGTCTGATCAGGCCATCCGGACCCTGTGCAGTTGTTTCCCCCCCCCTTCTTAGTATGCACATCATTGCACACTCCATAGGGAGCCCTCAGTGCAGAGATGCAAATCACCGATTCCCCATTTAAGCTAATTGGAAACAAACAGCAAAAAAAAAAACCCCTACTCACCCGCAGTTGCATCTGATCATGTAGTGGTGGGCTGCCTCCGCAGCTTCAAAGGATTGTGTGAGCACACAATTGTGGGTCAAATTCCACTGGAGGGAATAGCCTTGCTTCCGTCTGCCTGCCCCCCCCCATTTATCTTGCACGTGTGATCGCCTCCTATGGTACCATTGCAGGTCTTTGAACCTCGGGGTGATTTCTACATCTAGTTTACAGATCCAGGCAGCAGTTAGGCTTATCAATCGTTAGGTGGGCCCTGGACTTCTCCTGAGTTTCCAATCGATCTCCAGATTTCAGAGATCAGTTCCCTCTGTGGGAATGGCAGCTTTGGACCTCGGGAGCTGTCTAAAATAGTAAAAAGCCCAGAGGCACCTTTAAGACTGACAAACTTTATTGTAGCATAAGCTTTTGAGAAACACAGTTCTCGTCAGCAGATGCATGGAGGGTATGAAGAAGTTTCATACCCTCCATGCATCCCTGCATCTGACGGAGAAAACTGTGTTTCTCGAAAGCTTATGCTACAATAAAGTTTGTTCGTTATAAAAGTGCTACTGGGCTTTTTTATTATTTTGCAGCAACAGGCTAATGTGGCTGACTCCTCTGGACCTCTGAAGCAATCTAGTGTTTCACTTTACTGGCCCTCATTCAGCCCACTGCTTATCCCTGTTCAGATCGACCACCCTCTCACTTGCATCTGCTGAAAAGAAAAAGAGAGAGAGAGAGGGTTGTGTTGCATAGCATGGGTATATTGCTGGCTCTTTGCTACAAATGTCTCTGGATGAGCTGTCCCACTGGATTCATATAGATGCAAACTGGTGCGTGGCTCTAGGTATGGGACTTCTCTGCATTATCACTGTATGTGTTCAAGGTTCACTTGAGCCCTAGAAGAAGCAGCGAAAGTTGTTATACACAGGGCTTTTTTTTTGTAGAAAAAGCCCAGCAGGAACTCATTAGCCTATTAGGCCACACCCCTGACAGCACAGCTCATTAGCATATTAGGCCACACCCCCATGTTGCCAGGAGTGTGGTCACCCAGCCACACCCACCTGTTGCTTCTTTTTCTGTTTACCTTGTTTGTTGTCAAAACCCACGGCTTTTTTTTTTAAATCAGGAACTCCTTTGCATGTTAGACCACACACCCCTAATGTAGCCAATCCTGATGAGTTTCTGATGTTGGGTGTGGCCTGTTATGGTAATGAGTTCCTGCTGGGCATGACCAACTTGAGAGCCAGCCGGAACTCCGTTCCTGTGCGTTCCTGCCCCCAAATAGTCCTGGTTATACATTACTTTTCTCTACCTTGAGGAGTCTCAAGGCAGCTTACAATCACCTTCCCTTCTTCTCCCCACAGCAGGCACTGGGTGAGGTAGGTGGGGCTGAGAGACTTCTGAGAGAACTATGACTATGTGAAGATCATCTAGAACACGGGTGTCGAACTCATTTGTTATGAGGGCTGGATCTGACATAAACGAGACCTTGTTGGGCCGGGCCACGCGTGTCATAAAATGTAATGCCAGGTAGGGGAGATATAAACTTTATAAAGGACACAAACACAAAGGGGTGGGTTTTTTTAACTTAAAATAATTAAAAAAACATGCTTAAAACATTAGCACTCTTGCTAATGTCCAGGGTCTCAGGCAGCATCTGATGACTGACACCTCTTGCTCTGAATTATTGCATCAAAATGTCTGAGCTGCTGCAATCTTGAGAGTATGCTGTTCAGGTGTGTATCTGTAAGCTGCAAACCTATGATGATGCAGCAGCAGCAGAACTGGAACAAGAAGCAGAAGACAGCCAGTTCCACTGCGGGCCTGATAGAAGCCCTCCGGGGGCCTGATCCAGACCCCGGGCCACATGTTTGACACCCCTGATCTAGAAGACTTCATGTGGAGCAGTGGGGAATCAAACCAGTCTCCACAATATGCAGCGACTTATTTGTTTACATGCAAAATCATAGAGGGTTGCTGTATCTGGTCCCAATAAGAAGGGGACACGAACACAAGAGTGAGTACCTCACAACGGCATGGTGTGCTTATTGGTGGTGAGAAGTGCCATCTAGTCGTAGGTTTTTCATGGCATGAGAGAAAACAGAGTTGGTTTGCCATTGTCTGTCTCTGTGTAGCGACCCTGACATTCCTGGGTTGTCTCCCATCCAAATACTAACAAGAGTTGACCCTGCTTATCTTCTGAGAGCTGATGAGGCTGGGTTAGCCTGGACCATCTGGGTCAGGGCTTTTGGGGTTTTGTTGTTGTTGTTCAGTCGTGCAGTCGAGTCTGACTCTTCGCAACCCCATGAACCACATCATGCCAAGCCCTCCTGTCTTCTGTCATGGTCTGGAGTTTGCCTAATTTCATGTTTGTTGCCTCAATAACACTGTCTAACCATCTCATCCTTTGCCGTCCCCTTCTCCTTTGATCTTCAATCTTTCCCAGCATCCTGGTCTTCTCCAGGGAATGCTACCTTCTCATTTGGTGGCCAAAGTAGTTGAGCTTCAGTCTCTGGCCTTCCAGGGAACAGTCAGGGCTGATTTCTTTTAGGATTAACTGATTTGATCTCCTTGCAGTCCAAGGGACTCTCAAGAGTCTTCTCCAGCACCATAATACAACAGCGTCTATTCCTCGGCGCGCAAACTTCCTTATAGTCCAACTCTTGCAGCCATACATTACTACTGGGAATACCATTGCTTTGACGATACAGACTTTTGTTGGCAGGGTGATGCCTCTACTTTTTAATATGCTGTCTAGGTTTGCCATCGCTTTCTTCCCAAGCAGCAGGTGTCTTTTAATTTCATGGCTGCAGTCACCAACTGCAGTGATCTTGGATCCCAGGAATGTGAGGTCTGTCACTGCTTCTACGACTTCCCCTTCTATTTGCCAAGGAGCGATGGGGCCGGATGCCATGATCTTAGTTAGGGTTTGTTTTTTTGTTTTTTTAAATGTTGAGTTTCAAGCCAACTGTTGTGCTCTGCCTCATGGATCACTGCCTTGTCATGGCAAGGGGGCTTGCGTGGTTCGATGAAGCTGTGGGCTATGCCATGGAGGGTCACCCAGGATGGACAGGTCACAGCAGAGAACTCAGACCAAGTGTGATCCACTGGAGAAGGAAATGGCAACCCACTCCAGTACCTTTGCCAAGAAAATCCCATGGACAATAACAAAAGGCTTTTTGGGTTATAGAGCTAAAAATTCTCCCTCCACGGTAAAAGCTAGTGGGGACATACATGTTTACTGTCATTCTGTGTCATGTAAAAAAGTCACTTTCAGAATGTATTGATTGGAGAAGGAGATTTAGTGGTAAAAAACAGCTCTCAGAGTGAGACATTTAACTGCCTAGAGTGTCCTAAATTTGGCATTCATATGGCTGATGTTTTACCTTGCTGTGCACAATTCCAATTGGAGGGGGGGGCGTCTTGACATTTTAGCAGCCCCAAAACGATTTCTGCCATAAATTTTATTTTTAAAAAAGTTCAAACACTCCCACAGCTCCCCAAAGGCAAGGTGGTTTAAAATAGTCCCTCCTAGATCCTCTTTCTCACTAATTATTTCACAATCTGTTGCATGCTATTTTTCATTCTTTCTGTTGTTGTTCTAGCTCCGATCAAATGCAGTGAGATGTGGAGCGAAAGCTCCCCCCACCACCACTTACGATATTAGGTAACGTTGACTATAGGAACAGAAATAAGAAAAGGCAGGAATGTGTTTTAAATTTCAATTGGAAATCAACATGTTTGTTCTGCATATAAATTTCGCCTCTCCAGCTACTGAACACGAAGAGGACCATTTCCATCAGTGTGTCGTACGAAACCTTTGTTCGGGATTTGAATGGGGATGCTATGTGGATTGCGTGTAAAAGCGCTCTCCGCCATCTGCTCTCTGAAATCATCCAGTCCCAACATTGCGTTAATGTTTCCATCTGTACCTTAATTAATAACTTCATTACGGATAACAGGCAATGTGATAAAACATTTGCACGTTGCCGATTACTGTGTCTGCCACTTGGTTCTTGACTGAAACATTGGTGGGTGAAGCATTAAAGAAGCCATCTCCTGAAATTGTAGGGGGGGGAGAGATGTATAAATTTTGGCCCATATATGGTGGCAGTACATCACAAAGCCAAGGACATCAAACGTTTCCCTAAATTAAGCATCTTGCTATCAAAACACAATAAAATCCTATGAGAAACATCTGTTAGAGGCTTTTTGTCAATAATAAACATTGGCTTTGATGCAACAACACAGGATGTTACCTTAAGAGATGGCTGGACTAAGTATAGTACATACAGACCAACAACATTTGTTCAACACAGAGAAAACTTATGGTAACCTCTATAGTAATCTTAATGTAGAGTTTCTGACAATTGCTAGAGCTACCGTTGTTACTTCCAGATAGCTCTAGGAATCACCAGAAACTCTATGGGCAGAATTTCCGGGAAGTAGCTGAGGCCTTGTTTTTCTTTTCAGTTTTTCTCCCCAGGATAATCACAATTCCCTTTTGGTTGCAGTTTCTGCCCAGCTGAGCACTGGCGGGCAAGGGAGGTAAGAGGCCTCCCTTCCATAAGCAGGCAAACTGGAACCATACTTCTACCCTCCTCCATTTCTTTCTGAAACCACATGTCATTAACTCTTTGGAGAGGTGACAGGATGAGAGCAGTTTTATTTATGGAAAAACTGACACAGGGCATTAATCCATTTGAACCCTAGGGGGAGCTATACTGCATCCTTTCTACTGTTCAGAGCTTATTGAATGCTTCTCTTGCTTTCTTCCCGCCTCCTGTTGTGCTTCCTCACTAACTATGAGGTCTTATATTATGGAGGTCTTTTCTGCTGTTGGAAGTCCTGCAGTTAGTTAATGCTTGAGAGCCGGCATGGTGTAGTGGTTAAGAGTGGTAGACTCTAATCTGGAGAACTGGGTTTGACTCCCCACTGCTCCAACTGAAGCCTGCTGGGTGACCTTGGGCCAGTCACAGTTCTCTCAGAACTCTCTCAGCCCCACCTGCCTCACAAGGTGCCTGTTGTGGGGAGAGGAAGGGAAGGTGATTGTAAGTCACTCTGAGATTCCCCAAGGTAGAGAAAAGTAGGGTATAAAAACCAGCTCTTCTTTTTTATGTCAATACTATTGTTGCAGGAAAAATTATTTTGTGTGGGATTACATTATTTCTGCTAATATCTGGAGTGCCTGCATCTGCAGTCTCTGTCAGGGGCCAACACAGGCTGTGGTCAGACAGGCAGTTCAATCTGCTGTTGCCCCACCTCTAACTGAGCCAGGTTATTTTGTGACAGAGAAT
Organism: Gekko gecko; assembly: GCA_029375565.1. Taxonomy (NCBI): domain Eukaryota; kingdom Metazoa; phylum Chordata; class Lepidosauria; order Squamata; family Gekkonidae; genus Gekko; species Gekko gecko. Next base: position 192,071,700 of record JAPDNY010000004.1, on the reverse strand, counting down.
CCTGATCAGACTTACCCCTTTTAGCACTCTTCAAAGTGCTTTTACCCATCCTTGAGTGATCAGACAACAGCAGGCAGGGAGTCAGCCCACTGGCCATTTTTTCTAAAAAGTTTGTCCTCAGAGCATGCCCACAAGCACTGATGAGCCTGCTGGGATATGGAGTCCATGGGGCTGTCAGCCATTTCTTAACATAAATTCATCCTCGGAGCATGCCCACAAGCACTGATGAGCCTGCTGGGATATGGAGTTCACTGCCGTCCTCCCTCTAATCTTTTCAACTTACCCCTTCCACAAAGGACAGAAAAAAGCTGTCTTTCTTTGAGAGTTTTTTTAAAAAGAAAACAAAGTTTTGAGCAGCCTGGGGTGTGTGTGAGAGACAGAGGTTCGTATATGCAGTCATGTGCTCCTCGCCAATCAGTAAAACAAAATGGCAGCTGGAAAACAAGAGACCAATCAGACCTGCCTGACGGGTTGGGTGTGCAACACAGCGATCAGACAGCAGGAAATCCATTTTGGAACCAGCTCAGACCAACAGGACTGGACTTTTTCAGGTATCAAAGAAACATGCAGCGAAGGTGTGGGGGGGATGAGACAGATGACTGGGGCACGGCAGACAGATGTTGCTGCCTGGTTGTACATTTTTAATCTATAAGGGAACGGCAACGGATGAAACTGCACTTCTGATCACAGCCACAGAGTGACTTTTGCTATAAACAATTTGATGGACATAACGGGTCACAAAATCCTTTGCTTTCCAAAACTGGGATCCCACCTGAAATGCTAACTTTGCTACAGTTATTATAAAACCACAAAAATGTTCAAATTAGATTTTGATACATTCAGGGCTATTTTTGGGCAGGAACACACAGGAACGGAGTTCTGGCTGGCTTCCGAGTTGGCCACACCTACAGCCTCTCCCCCTTGGGTTCCCCAAGCACTTTGCAAGCTGTGGGTTGCCTGGGGAAGCCAAGCTGATCTAAGGAGGGAAAGCAGTTTAAACCGATCTAAGGAGGGAAGGCAGTTCCTCAGGCACCCCAAAAGCCACGGAGCACCTGGGGAAGTCGATCCTGGGAGGGAGCTGCACTGTTGGGGGTGTGGCCTAATATGCAAATGAGTTTCTGCTGTTGGTGTGGCCTAATATGCTAATGAGTTCCTGCTGGGCTTTTTCTCAAAAAAAAAAAAAAAAAGCCCTGGTTACACTTACAATTGTGGTTTTAAACCTTGTTGAGACATTTGTTTCTGACATTACGTAGACCGTCTTCCCCCTCTCAGTGAAGTCTGAAATGGTGCCCTCAAAATTCTTAGCTCCACTAACAACAGATCAGTAGAAAATAGCAATGTCAGCTAGTCCTAACATAAGATGGATAGCTGTGTTAGTCTGTCTGCAGCAGTAGTAAAGAGCAAGAGTCCAGTAGCACCTTAGAGACTAACAAAATTTGTGGCAGGGTATGAGCTTTCTTATTCACTGCTCATTTCTTAAGATACAACTAGAATGTGAGGCCATCTGTCCTTATATCTTGGAGCATGGAGTGATTTCAGATGCTGAATGACCAGAGCAGGTGAATGACAACAGCAGATTTGACAGGATTAGGCATGATATTCAGAGAGGTAGTTGGCATGGAGAAATCAGCATTGGTAGTGAGACAGAAAACCTACATCTTGAGTCAGCCCAGGTGGATGCATTGACTTGAGCTACCTTATCACTTGCAATTCAGCAGTCTCTCTTCCTAATCTCCCTTTGAAATTCCTTTGCAAGAGAACTGCTACTCTTAGGTGGCAATCACACATGTGAGATAACATGGGTGGGGGGGAGCGAGGCTATTTCCTCTGGAGGAAATTGACCTGCAGTTGTGTGATCACACAGTCCTTGGAAGCTGCGGGGGCAGCCCACCACTGCGGGTGAGTCAGGTTTTTTGGGGGTTTTTTGCCGTTTGTTCCCGATGCACTTAAACGGGGATTCGATGAATCGCATCTCAGCACTGAGGGCTCCCTAAGGAGTGTGCGATGATGCGCATACTGAGAAGGGGGGAAGCAATGACATAGAGTCGGGATGGCCTGATCAGAACATCCCGATGCCATGAGAGCGTGCTGGAGCAATCAGACATGGGAAAGTCCACCTGTGGCCCGTAGCAACCCATTTGCTACTGTACTTTCCCCAGTGTCTTTTAACTCTGCTTCTGCAGTGGAGCAAAACAGGTTGCTTCCTCCAAAGGTGAGGGTGTCCAGAAGATGGCAACCAGGATGGTGAGAGGGTTTGAATCCAAGTCTTATGAGGAAAGGCTGAAAGAGTTGGGTATGTTTAGCCTGGGAAAGAGAAGGGGACATGATTGCAGTCTTCAAGTATTTGAAGGGCTGTCATGTAGAAGATGGAGCAGGTCTATTCTCTCTTGCTCCGGATTGCAAGACTAGATCTAATGGGTGGAAATTACAAGGGAGTCAATACTGGCTAAATATCATGAGAAACTTCCTAAGTGTAAGAGTGGTTGAGCAGTGGAACAGCCTGCCTCGGGAGGTGGCGGCTGCTCCTTTGCTGGACGTTTTCAAGTGGAGGCTGGACGACCATCTTTCGGGTATGTTGTAGGGCTATCTTTCGGCTATGCTCCTGCAGAGTGCAGGGGGTTGGACTACATGACCTGCAAGGTCCCTTCCAACTCTAACATTCTATGATTCTATGATTCCTGGATGTTTGTGTCTGATTGCACCCTTTTAATCCACCTGGCATTCACGCCTATGGCGGGACTAATTGTTCGTGTGAGCGCAGCCTTAGGTCAGCAACTGAATGCCCTGGAAGGTTTTAAAATGTTCCCCCACTGTTTTTTGAATGTTGTGGTGGGTCCCCATAGATACCATGAGACTGCAACAGTTGTCCGGCACTGCTTTCCAGTCTTAATTCACTAGATACGAATGAAACTACTGGACTGCATTGTTTAATATGTCCAGAAGAATACAATTGCTAATATTAACAGCAACTGATGGGCCCAGGACAATTGATCTCCCTCACCTGTAGGTCTGTTGGAGGAGGCTGTGAAAATCAAGGTGTCAGGTAGTCCTGCCATGATGGATGGAGTAGGGTGGGAGGATGGGCTGTGGGCGCCATTGTGGTGTGTAGGGCGGGAGGTTGGGATCGTGGGGTGTAGATTTATGCACCTGGTGTGTTAGAATGGAATGCGGAGGCCGAGTTCGGCCGGCTCTATCTCTGGTAGACTTAACACCCTGACCTTGGTGGAGACAGGCTGTGAGCTTCCTATCGCTTTCAAAGCTACAGCTTGGCTGGGAACAATGGGGGCGGTGGGAACTGGGAAGGCAACTGATAAGTTCCATTTCTGAAACCAATCATTTTGCGTGTCCTGCACATGAAAAGGGAATGTTTAGATCATTCGTGTCTAGGGAGGCTTCCTTTAGGAAATGGTTGCTGTTGTTGCCTGTCTACTCAGATTGGTATCAGCTCTTCAGGGTCTCTGTTGAAGGTCTTTCACATTACCTGCAGCCTGGGTCCTTTTAACTGGAGATGCTGGGGACTGAACCTGCACTGTTCTGCATGCAGAACAAAGCAGAGGCTCTTCCACTGAGCCAGTTCCCCTCCCCAACCACCAGCAACTCCCAGCAACGGCCTCTTTCAAAGTGACTGGAACGAATCCTTCCTTCAGAGAAGCGATGACTGCCTCCTGGTCATTCCTGTTCAGAAGAATGCAATACGCTAAGATGAGCAAAGATTTAGCACAGTATTGCCGGAAGAAGAAGAGATTGGATTTATATGTCGCCCTTCACTCCCCGAAAGAGTCTCAGAGTAGCTGACAAACTCCTTTCCCTTCCCCTTCCCACAACAGAGACCCTGTGAGGTAGGTGGGGCTGCTCACCTTTGGAGCTCCCCTTTTTATTTTTTATTTTTTTAATTTTAGCTGTTTAACAATGAAAATAAAAAGAAAACAGTGAGATACGCATGTACAAACTTTTGCAACATTGCAAATACAAATCAGCATAGTAACAGGTGTTGTAAATTTCTAGTGAAAATACAGATTCTATATCCATAGCGATATAATAAAAATAACATCATCATTTAATCAAGTTATAACTTAGTTTCAGAACACTGATATAATTTCAAGGTATCTTTGAGGAATAGTTTGAGCAGGTGCAGTTGCACGTATAAAGGCTGCTTCAATAAATGGAAGCCATTTAGAATAAAATAAGAGAGTGAGATCGGTAAGTTACTATTAGAAGGTAGTGAAACTGCAATTTTTCCATAGTAGAGAATTCACAGATTTTAACATACCATTGATGTTGCGTTAATGAAACGGAGGTCTTCCAGTTATTTGCAATTACCGATTTAGCTGCCATTAATAACGTAGATATCAATCCTTTTCGTATCTTTTGGGATATCAATACCCTTCCATAAATCAAGTAAAACTATTTCAGGAGAACAAGGTCAGTCAATGTTCGTTATTTTTTTTGATAGCGTTTAAAATTGTGACCCAGTATGATTTTATTTTATTACAGGTCTACCAACAATGATAATAGTCTGTGATTTCCCCACAGGACTTCCAGCACAGAGGTGAGCTCCCCTCGAACCCATCCCTGAATCCACTCAGCTGTCCCCTACGACCCTGGACTTGGCATGAGGAAAGGGTCCCAAACGATCATTCAAGTTTCTGCCTACACTACCCTCCTCATTTCCCCCCAAATACCTTTCAAGAGACCTCGGCATAGCACTGTTTAGGATGGACGTGCCAGAAGCCGAGTTCATTATATCACGAAAGCAAACTTCCCGTAGGAAGCGACGGCATCGCCTCCAAAGTTGCATCCTTTGCATCCGAAGTTCTACTTAGAATTTAGAGAGGATGCCAGTAAAAGCTGGTGAGATTAACTCACTGTCACTTTGGAAAGAACTTTTCTCCGGAGAAATATTATTTCCCCTAAAAAAAACTTACCCTTAATTGACATGAGCGTCAACTGGGTCTTTAATTTCATACCGGCAATCAATTCTGGACACAATTATGCAAGCACAATCAATGGCAAGCACAAATCATCTTTCTCCCCCCGATTCATTCCTACAATTGATTGCACCTGTTAATTTTGGAATGTAGATCCTCACATAAATAATCGTTAGTGGAGGAGCAACAACCTGTTTCCAGCTTTTGTGATCGCATAAATTGGGAAGAGGCTGTTTACGTTGCACTGTGGTTGGGCTGGACCATCTGAGGTGTTCAGAAGCATCCCAGGCACTATGGGATGCAGGACTCTATACGTAAGAGTTCAGAAGCGCATTTGCACCTTTTCCTTCCAAGGCTGATCCTTGGCAGCCGCTATTGAACCACAATGTGATTTCAGTGGGAGGCCCCTGCATGACTCCCATAGAAACATCTAATTTAGTTTAGTTGTAGGGCTGGGATGGATCAGGACAATCAGGTCAATAAAAAAGGACACAGAACTGAACTGTCGTATGCTTGAAAAATATATCTGTTAGAGCAGAAAAGAGCACCTTAAAGACTAACATTTTTCCACCTTCTGCATTTCCCCGCATATTCCAATCATGCCCTCCCCCATTAGGGAGCCCACTTTAAGTCTGCTGTTTCCCCGGCTTTTCTCAGACTGCTTTTGTGATGATTTCCCCCCTTGGTTTGCTTCCAAGTTAAAGGCAATGAAAAAGCATAAACATTCCCTCAGACTTTTCCTCCCCTCCTCTCCCCCGGAGGCCAAATGGGGAATCAAACCAACAACCTTGCACTGCATTCTAACCAACTGAGCTAACTGGCCGTTTCTGAAAACAAACCAGACAAAGGCAATGACTTCCCTAATTTCCTATTTCAAAAGACACACCTAGAGCAAAAACAAACAAACAAAACAACTAAGAAGAAGACTCTAAAATCTTATTGGCAGGGGCTAGCCGAAGAACTACTGTATCTGTGCTGAAGTTTCTATGTTCTGCAATGAAGAAGAAGAAGAAGAAGAAGAGATTGGATTTATACCCCGCCCTTCACTACCCAAAGGCGTCTCAGAGCAGCTTACAGACTCCTTTCCCTTCCCCTCCCCACAACAGACACCCTGTGAGGCAGCTGGGACTGAGAGAGCTCTTTCAAGAACTGCCCTTGAGAGAACAGCTCTGAAAGAACTTGTAACTGACCCAAGATCACACCAGCTGGCTGCATGTGGAGGAGTGGGGAATCAAACCTGGTTCTCCCAGATGGGCTGAGATAATGCCCGGTGTATAATTTACTTACCCTTAAACTGTTTGATATATTAGCATGAACGATGTATGACATGATTGTTTGTAGATAGTTAACTTTATAATACTGGTTTTTCCTGTTGTTGTTTTTCTTTCTGGTTTTGATTGGTTAACTTTACAATACTGGTTTTTCCTGTTGTTGTTGTTTTTCTTTCTGGTTTTGATTGGCCTCTGGGCCATAATGGAGACTGACTGACTTGTTTGAGTTTACTGCCAGATTAAGTTTCTTGCACACCACAAATTACAGCTCTTTGACTTTATCTTCCTGTTCTTTGAATCAAGGGTCTTGAACATATTGAGATCCAACCCTCTTACAGGCAATCACCACAGTGAAATATTCAGCAATTGCTAAGATAGTTTTCCAATCCTTGTTTACAAGGAAAAACGGGACATTTTTTTTTTTTAAGATGGTAAAATTCTATCAAGAAGGAGGAGAAACACCTTTCTCTCAAATTGGACCAAATCTCACACTCCAATAAAAGCTGAACAGATGCACATTTACAAACTCTGTCTGAATATGCTGTGCCTGTGAATTGGCCTCCCAGTATGGCTGAGGGAATAGAATTTAACTAACATTGGCCCCGGTCATACGGGCCAGAAAAAGCGGGGGGAGGCGTGGCAGGTCACCCCAGAGCAAAATAAGGCACGGTAGCCCAATCACATGGGCCACCGGGTTGCCACACTCCAGTGCTGAGCGCTGATCATGGCAAAAAAACAGCGCAGCAGAGCACACAAGCCATGCTGTAGCACAGTGCGCATGCGCCATTGGGGGGGTGGGCTGCTGTCAGTGTCTTGTGTGTGCGCATGTGCCATTCAGCATTGGTGCGCATCCCATGGAAACTTAAAACATCCGGAAACCCCAGGACATGGGCAGGCGTCGGAAGCCGCGGGATACTGGTGCTCCCGCGATCCGACGCCGACCTTTGCCCCGGGGTTTCTGGAAACTAGTGCTTGGTCCCTAGTAGTTTTTTACTCTGCATTTTCCATGGGGAGCCGCAGGTTGGCCACGGAGTGCTCCGCCTCCCAGATGTGCCAGTGTGATCACGCACGGAAATTCCACAGGGCTACCATACCTTTGGCGGGGCAAATGCTCTGTGTGAATGGGGACATTAATGTTCTTCTATAATGAGGGATTGTTAGGTCTTTTAAGTAGCTCAAGATAACATAACTCCAAAAACCACTAGTTGGTATACATGCCACGCCCTCAATAAGGAAATTATAGTTTCAGAGGGTAACTATATTGGTGTGCAGTACAGCAATGAGACTTGAGTCCAATAGCACCTCATTAACAAGCAGTGTTCCCTCTAAGCTGAGTTAGTGCGAGCTAGCTCACAGTTTTTTTAGCCTCTGGCTCATGCATTTTTGTCTTCACTCAGGAAGGAGGGCTCCAGAGCAAACTCATTTATGCAGTAGCCAAATCGCTCGCTCGCTACTTTAATTCCAGTTATTCACAAAGTAGAATTTTTGCTCACAAGACTCCACAGCTTGGAGCATTATTAATGAGATACCCCCAAAATCTTGTTGGTCTCTAAGAGGCTACTGGGCTTGAATTACAGTATCTCTAAGTGGCTCCAGAGGGAAAAGTTGTCATACGTGGATCAAAAAATAACTAACACTGAGAACAGGTTTACTCTGAATCCTCCTAGAATCTATTCAATGGGGCTTACTCCTAGAGAAATATTCTTAGGATCATGGCACTGAAGAAGAGAAGAAGAGTGTCCCGCTTTTTTCCACCTTAAGGAGTCTCAGAGGCTTCCAATAATCTTTCCCTTCCTCTCTCCACAACAAGCACCTTGTGAGGTAGGCGGAGCTGAGAGAGTTCTGAGAAAACTGTGACTGGCCCAAGGTCAACCAGCAGGCTTCTTGGATAGGAGTAGGGAATCAAATTCTGTTCTCTGGATTAGAGTTCCCCCACTCTTAACCACTACGCCATGCCGGCTCACTGATTGCATTATAATATACCAAACCCAATCTGGAATAATTCAAACTCTAAGTATATATATACTTAACTGGTAAAATAATGATCTTGATTTATATATATTCAAACTCTAAGTATATATATACTTAACTGGTAAAATAATGATCTTGATTTATATATATATATATATATATATATATATATATATATATATATATATATATAAAAAATCAAGATCATTATTTTACCAGTTTCTCCTGTTTTTCATTTCGCTCCCTCTCCGCCAGGTGCTCAAGGCAGTTAACAGTCAATTAAAAACAAGATAAACAGTAATCCCGTGCTTAAAAAAAAAACCACACATTTTAATCAACAACAGAATGTCTATTATAATTCTGTGATAATGATCATCCCATCAAAGGGAAGTGTCACAGTGTACATATTTACTTCTGACTTTCCCAGATGCTCCCGTCTTACAACAAATTCGAGTTTGTTCCAGCCCTTCACCTAGAACTGCCAAGGAATGGCAAGAAAAGCCCAAACTGTTTTGATAACTACCAGCATCTCTCGGGGGGTGGGGTGACCAGCCTGTGTTAGCACCAAATTCTTTCAAAGCAAAAATTTTGAGATGAAAAATCTGCTTCAGCTGAACATCAGAGGACTGTGAAGGAAAGGTAACTTGTGTTAGAAGAATAAGATCTTTCCCAAGGACTCAGCACATTCTTCAGTCCTCAACTATGCTGGAAAACAAGGAGCCAACCTGAATCTGGATGCAGAAGGAGAAGAGATTGGATTTATACCTCGCCCCTCACTACCCGAAGAAGTCTCAGAGCAGTTTACAGCCTCCTTTCCCTTCCCCTCCCCAGAACAAACACCCTGTTAGGCAGGTGGGGCTGAGAGAGCTATTTCCAGCAGTGTCTTTGAGAGAACAGCTCTGAAAGAACTTGTAACTGACTCAAGGTCACACCAGCAGCTGCATGTGGGGGAGTGGGGAATCAAACCCAGTTCTCCCAGATTACAGTCTGCACTCCTAACCACTACACCAGACTGGCTCTCTGGAATACATCTTTAGACGAAGCACACAAGTAATATTAAAAATACTGCTAATGAAATAGGAGAATTGTGTCTTCAGGAGAGTGATCAACCATTAGGACCAGGCACGATCTAGCAGGCCAAGCCTGAAAGTCCAGAAGCAAAGTTCAACAAGATGTCTCTCTGAATTTAGGTAGTCCTAGCCCTAAACTCCAGATTTGTTACTAAGTTCTCCATAGAAAAAAATGGAGAAATTGAGCTAAATGTCTGCCTAGCACTTATGATGTTCCAGATAGGCTTTTCTCCATGTGCCCCCAAACTGTAGAAGTCAGGTAGATGGCCACAAGGGAGAAGGCCTTCTTCGTGGTGACACCATTAGGTGTTTCAGGTGGATAACCATCTTGTTCTTCAGTAGAAGGGCAAGGGTCAAGTCCAATAGCATCTTAAAGACCAACGAGATATCTGGGATATAAACTTTTGAGAGTCAAAGCTCAGTATTTGACAACAGGAGCTTTGACTCTCAAAAGCTTATAACACAGAAATCTTGTCAGTATTTAAGATGCTATTGGTCTCCCATCTTGCTATATCATGAAGAGCGTACATCTTTACAAAGTCCTGAGTCATAGCACTGAAATGTGTGTATACGTCTTTGTAAAAGACAGGGAGAACCCTAAAAGCCTGGCCACATCCCTAGTCTCCAAGAAGACAACTGCCTCCCCTCAACTTTCCCTGTACATGAAGGAGGAGGAGGTGGAGATTGGATGTATACCCCGCCCTTCACTACCCGAAGGAGTCTCAGAGCGCCTTACAATCTCCTTTCCCTTCTCCTCCCCACAACAGACACCCTGTGTGGTAGGTGGGGCTGAGAGAGTTCTTTTGAGGACTGCTCTTGACAGAACAGCTCTGAGAAAGCCATGACTGACCCAAGGTCACACCAGAAGCTGCATGTGGAGGAGTGTGGGAACAGACCCAGTTCTCCTAGATTAGAACCAACGCTCCCAACAGAACAGAGTTGTTGGTGCATGGGAGAAGATTTATATAAGAGGCCTTTCTCTGGACTAAGATCCAATTTTAAAATGTTAATTCCTAGCACTCCAAGAGAGAGAGAGAGAGAGAGAGAGAGAGAGAGAGAGAGAGAGAGAGAGGGAGAGAGAGAGAGAGGGAGAGAGAGAGAGAGAGAGAGAGAGAGAGAAGAAGAAGAAGAAGAAGAAGAAGAAGAAGAAGAAGAAGAAGAAGAAGAAGAAGAAGAAGAAGAAGAAGAAGAAGAAGAAGAAGAAGAAGAAGAAGAAGAAGAAGAAGAAGAAGAAGAAGAAGAAGAAGAGGGGCACTGTGGAAGGGAAATACAGAACTTAGGCCCCAGTCACACAAAGAATTTGCCGCACGGAAGGCATGAATGTCAGGCGGATTTTCGGGGCACAATCACACCGCAACATCTGGGAAGTGTAGCGCTCCCATGGCCAACCTGTGGCATCCCGCCGAAGATGTGGAGTTAAAAAGTATTGTGGAAAGTGCACGAGTATCCAGAAAACACGGGGCAAAGGTGGGTGTCTGATCATGGGAGCACTAGTATCCTGTGGCATCTGGTGCCCGTCCACGTCCTGTCGTAAACCGGATGTTTTACTGTACATGCACACAAACATGAAACTGAAAGCAGTGCCGCTTCATGGAACGGCGCATGCACACAAAGCTTACAAACATAACAGAGCAAAATGTCGTCACACGTCCGTCTGATCCAGAAGCGGTGGCTTGTGATCGCTGCCTATGTGATCGCACCGCGCCGTGCTGCTTCTTTGCCACGCTTTGGCATCGCTGTGTGATCGGCAGCTAACAGCCTAAGTACAGAGACTTGGAGGACTGCGTTTTATTTTGCTCCCGGGTGAACAGCTATGCCTCCCCTCCATGTTATCTGGCCCGTGTGACCGGGGCCTTAGAAAACAATACCCAAAGAGCAATTAGTTTCCAGCTAATTCTAAACTTGCAAAGATTCTCAGGTCTTAGTTCAGAGTATCCTTGGAGGTGATCCAGGCATTCCAAGGTTTGTAGCTGAAAGCTGGCCAAAGCCTCCGTCTTCTCAGTCCTTTTAGTAGGGGGTCCTAGACATCTTGCTCTGTTATGTTTGTAAGCTTGTGAGCTGCCTTCTGATTCCAAAAGACAAGAGAGTATGGGAGGTAATTTTTAATAAATAAATAGTCAAATGAATAAATATTTGAAGAACCCTGTTTGATCAGACCAGTGGTCCAGCATCTTGTCTCCCACAATGGTCAGCCAGAGGTCCAAAAGGCCAGAGCTTCCTTCTGCTGCTACGTGCAACTAGCATTCAAAGGCACACTGCCTTCAAACATTCAGAAGTGTCCAGTAGTTATCAATGGATCTTTCCTTCCTAGATTTGTTGAATCCCCTTTTAAAGCCATGTATGCTAGTGGCCATGACTACCTCCAATGGCAGCAGGTTACGCAAATGAAATGCGAGACATGTAGAAGACATTTGTCTTCTCTAAATTTCCATATTTAACCAGGAATGCTGCAGGCTTTTAAAAGGACATGATTGCCAGGTAAACTGACCTTGGCTGAAGTTCTCAGTTACATGCATGGCTATTTGGGGGCAGAAACACACAGGAACGGAGTTCCGGCTGGCTCCCAAGTTGGCCATGCCCAGCAGGAACTCATTAACATAATAGGCTGCACCCCAAAAACAGAAACTCATTAGGATTGGCTACATTAGGGGTCTGTGGCCTAACATGCAAAGGAGTTCCTGCTCCAAAAAGAGCCCTGGGTTTTGACAACAAACAAGGTAAACAGAATAAGAAGCAAAAGGTGGCTGTGGCTGGATGACCACCCTTCTGGTAACATGGGAGTGTGGCCTAATATGCTAATGAGCTGTGCTGTCAGGGGTGTGGCCTAATATGCTAATGAGTTCCTGCTGGGCTTTTTCTACAAAAAAGCCCTGCATTATGATACATAATATATCCCATTCATAATATATAATGTATAAATACAAAATGCCATAATGCTTGGATCAGGATCTTGCTTTTTTTTTTTTTTTTTTGGGGGGGGTGCAGTTTAGAAATCCTGACAAACTGGTCCTTCTGTCCTTTCCATTGGCACTAACTGCTTTGGAAGTGGCCTGCTCTAAGAAAAAGGGAAAATCTCTTGCCTTGAAAACCCCATGATGGAGTTGCCATAACTCAGCTGCTACCTGAGAGCACTTCATAAGGACATAAGAGAAGCCAATGTTGGATCAGGCCAACGGTCCATCCAGTCCAACACTCTGTGTCACCCAGTGGCCAAAAATACCAGGGGCCATCAGGAGGTCCACCAATGGAGCCAGGACACTAGAAGCCCTCCCACTCTTTACCTCCCCCAAGCAGCAAGAATACAGAGCATCACTTGCCCCAGACCAAGAGTCCCTATCTATACCTTGTGGCTAATAGCCACTGATGGACCTCTGGTCCATATTTTTATTTTATTTTTATTTTATTTTTATTTATTACATTATATCCTGGCCTCCCCACAAGTAGGCTCGGGGTGTCTAACGATATTTGGCACAATGCACCAAATTCATATAAAACCATTTAAAACAATTAAACAATTTACAGTTAAAGTGCTCACAGTAATCAATTAAGTCACAATGGCGTGCCATATCATACAGCACCCAATGTTCTCAGCTTAACAGTCTCTGGACTCCTCAAGATGGTATGATGCAATCTCGGTTAGACTGGCCTTACACCACAGACAGGGCTTTTTTATAGAAAAAGCCCAGCAGGAACTTATTAACATAATAGGCCACACCCAATGGCAGGAACTCATTAGCATATTAGGCCACACTCCTGATAGTACAACTCATCAGCATATTAGGCTGTGCCCCCATGTTACCAGAAGTGTGGTCATCTAGCCACACTCACCTTTTGCTTCTTATTCTGTTTACCTTGTTTTTTGTCAAAACCCAGGGCTTCTTTTGTAGTAGGAATTCCTTTGCATGTTAAACCACACACCTATAATGTAGTCAATCCTAATGAGCTCCTGCTATTGGGTGTGGCCCATTATGCTAATGAGTTCCTGTTTGGTGTGGCCAACTTGGGAGCCAGCCAGAACTCCGTTCCTGTGTGTTCCTGCCCAAAAATAGCCCTGACCACAGATATTGGTTCTCCAGTTCCCTCTTGAAGCCACCCATGCTTCTAGCCACCGCCACCTCCTTTGGCAGTGAACTCCCTCCACCATTTGAGAGTGCACATGCACAAAAAGCTAATGGCACTGCCCTGCGTTGTTAGGAAAGAAAGTGGCGAAGCAACTGGTCATTGGCTGCTGCAGTGTAATGACAGCTGAGTGAGCTTTCCAACTATACCATCAAGGAGTACTCTGCAATTTACTGTTGACGGGTGTCCTCCTAGGTGGCGTTCGAATCGAAATGTATGAGATTACCTCTCCGAATGCGCTGAAATAAAACGTGTACATTAGAGACCAGCAAATGAAAGCCAGGTCCAGCTCTCAGCTCTAGGAACTGATGGCTATGGCAGAAGTACTTGCAGGTGGCTCACTGTGGGAAATAAGACGAATCATTCATGTTTGTTTGTAGACTATGGAGCCTATACTTTGTCCCTAAATGTATGAATATGTGTGATAATGTCACACAGCATCATGGCTATGCTTGCCAGGTGCCCAGTATAGGCAGGCAAACTTCTGGCAATTACAGGCTCTGCCTGCTGGTGCTCAGCCAGTCAGTGTGTGGAAGCAGGTGGAAAGCACTGCCACTGCAGTGCAACATCACTTTTTGCGTGGCCAGGAGGTACCAGCACCATGCCAGGCGACACTCCAGCACCCTCCCTAAAACTCCATGGACGAGTGCTAGAGCCCTGACATAGTATGATGCTGATACTTCCGGAATTGTCCTGGAAGTGACGTCGCCGTGCTGTGGCAATGATTGTTCCCCTCCCCTGTGTAAGTACTTGCTCCCCCATCTAAGACCAGTGGCCAGACCATAATGTTCCACCGCAGAACTATGATCCCCATTAAAAAAGAGGGTGTATCAAACGGCACATGTTTTGAGTCATGAAACACTTGCTCAGGATGGTGAGTGAATCTCTCTCTCTCTCTCTCTCTTTCTCTTTCTCGAAGTATTTTTTGCATTTGTGTGTGTTTTTTCTTTTATTTATCATGTATTTATTAAATTGGATTTACTAGGCCGCCCTTCCCTACAAGTAGGGCTCCTGGTGGCTTACAACAGGGTAATATACAATCTCAGATTAAAATAAATTAAAACAAGCCAATAAATACCTATGTGTCACGGGTGCGGAGGAAGGGCTGTTGCCAGCTCCAGCTGACCCCTCTGAAGCTGCAGAAATCAGCAATTAACCATCACAGCCTGGACTGGCACCGGGCTCAGAGACAGCTGACGAGCAGCAGACACCGATAGACAGCCCTCCCAATTCGCCCCCAAGGGTGGCTCGCTTGCGAAACAGGCTCCGACAAGACTTAGCAGCCAGACGACACGCAGCTCAGCTGAGAAACAGGCAAGATGCCAGTCCTGAGTATTAACAGAAGCTGAGCCACCAGTGCCGCAGCGCTAATTGGAAACAGCAACAGAGGGCTATTTAGTTTCAGGCTGAGCTGGCTTCGTTTGTGGACGCAAACTCGTCATTACTCCATGACGCCTTGCTGCTCTCCACCCCCTGGTTCCGAGACCTCGGTCCTGCTATCTACTTCTGGCTTCTGAGCCCAACTTGATCGACCCTGCTCCTGGTTTGTGATTTAGACTGTTGCTCTCGGCTCCTGCTTCACCCTTTTGGCTCCAGACCCCGGACTTCCCTCTGCCTGTGCTCCAGACCTTGACACTATATATAAAACAACATTATCGAAGTGGCAGAAATTCAGCATATATAAGATGGCAGAAAAAACTCTCACACCCTGGCCTTCCTGGTGGGAGGGCTTATGAGCAATGGAGACTTGTGTGAAAGTGCCAAATGCTACCCCCATTGCTGTCCTCAGCCAAAGGCCCAGCGGAACATCTCTGTAATGTACTCGGTCTTAACCGCGTGGCACATGGGGGCTCCGCATGGTCCAGCTAACCTTGGAGCTTCGCTCCAGTGAACAATGGCCTAAGCAGGTCCTAGCCCACACCAACCCGAGGGCTAGGCTCCCAGCCAAGAGCCCATGGAACTCTCGGCCACTGTAAATAGCCTATTATAGTGTAGGGGTGTGTTTTTGGGTGGGGTATTCATGGAATATAAGGTGGCCTGCAAGCTGGCCAAAGTGTCTTGTTCTTCACTAAATAAAATTATGAGAGCTGAAATCACTGATCAGTCTCAGTACTTTTCAATCTCTGTCTTGCATGCCCTGTGAAATGGTAACAGTTCCCACAGGGCATGGATGTCTTCCAGTAGAGCTTTCCACCAGACCCTGGTTGAGGACAGCCAGACTTCTCTCAGGCCGGGGACCACCAGGAAGTTTTTATTTCCTGAGCGTAATGCTCTTCCAGGGGCATACAGGGAGAGGCAGTCCCGAAGATATGTAGTCCCTGACCACTAAGGGCCTTAAAGGTCAAAAACAAAACCTTGAACCTGATCCAGTGCTCCAATGGAAGCCAATGCAGCTCACACAGCACCGGTTGAATATGTGCCATCTACGGAGTCCCAGTAAGGACCCACGCAGCTGTGTTTTGGACCAGTTGGAGCTTCCAGGTCAGGCGCAAGAGCAGGACCATGAAGAGCAAATTACAGTAGTCTAACCTGGAGGTGACCATTGCATGGATTACTGTGGCTAGGTCGGGGCAAGACAGGTAGGGTACCCATGCCTGGAAGACATAGTGACCAGTGTTCCCTCTAAGCTGAGTTAGTGTGAGCTCATCCATTTTTGTCTTAGCTCAGGAAGGATGGCTCTGAGCTAATGTTCCCTCTAAGCTGCGGAGTCTTGTGAGCAAAAGTTCTACTTTGTGAGCTGCTGGCATGAAAGTTGTGAGCAAGTGATTTGGCTGCTACATAAATTAATTTGTTCTGGAGCCATCCTTCCTGAGCTAAGACAAAAGTGTGTGAGCCAGAGGCTAAAAAACTGTGAGCTAGCTCACACTGACTCAGCTCAGAGGGAACACTGGAGCCAACTAACGTATGCAGTAGCCAGATCACTCGCTCACAACTTTAATGCCAGTGGCTCACAAAGTAGAACTTTTGCTCACAAGACTCCACAGCTTAGAGGGAACATTGATGGTGGGACACAGAGGACACTGGGCCATGGTGTACATTCAGAGAAGTGGCTTGATGGCCTGCCTTTGCCTCCCAACCCTGGTATTCTTTGGAGGTCTCCCATCCAAATACTTGCCAGGGTTGGCCCTGCTTAGCTTCTGAGATCTGTCGAGATTGGGCTTGCCTGGGCTATCCAGGTCAGGGTGATGGTGGGTGAATCTTAATGGGTTTTTGCAGGGGACAGAAACACGGTAACTTCAGCACACCAGTGGAAGTGGATTTTTTGTGAGAGTCAAACTCTGGAAAAGGAAGCAGGCAAGTCTGGGATTACAGTGGCCCAAGCATTGATGCAGTCCAGCATCTGTTGCTGCCATTTCATCTCAGCATTACACCAGCAAGGAATAGAATGAGTATGCTAAATAATTCAGAGATAGGGTTTAGGATTATGCTGTTAACAGGGCTATTTCTGGGCAGGAACGCACAGGAACGGAGTTCCGGCTGGCTCCCGAGTTGGCCACACCCAGCAGGAACTCATTAGCATAATAGGCCACACCCAGCAGCAGAAACTCATTAGGATTGGCTACATTAGGGGTGTGTGGCCTAATATGCAAAGGAGTTCCTGCTACAAAAAAAGCCCGGGGTTTTGACAACAAACAAGGTAAACAGAATAAGAAGCAAAAGGTGGGTGTGGCTGGATGACCACACTACTGGTAACATGGGGGTGTGGCCTAATAGGCTTATGAGATGTGCTGTCAGGGCGTGGCCTAATATGCTAATGATTTTCTGCTGTTGGGTGTGGCCTATTATGCTAATGAGTTCCTGCTGGGCTTTCTCTACCAAAAAAAGCCCTGGCTGTTAGTCAAGTGTGCTGTTTGTTACACAGAGGAATGGGAAACAGAGTCATACCCTTCAATGCCTATTGGCTTCAATGGACTTAGGCATGACTCTCCTTACAATTGCACTGTTACAAGCAAGGTACAACGGGGCCCTGTAGCCCAAATGTCGATTGCACAGGCACAAAGTGTTTGGCACCTGGCTGCTGAGGCATTTTGCCAAAAGCCATCAATACAACCAGGAGCTCACCGCACATATAACTGAGAACATTTAACCAAGGTGTCCACCTGGCAATTGACATTCACGTTCAAGGTGAAGTGAAGTCCGTGAGCAGAGTTTGTGTAATAAGGGAGTCTCACACTAGGGTTACCCGCTTGGCCCCTGCAAATAGCAGGAGCTTTCATGAGGTGGAACCCGTGGAAGCCCAATGTCACTTGTGCCCCAAAAACCCAGAAGTGACAATACAGCCACCCCCCATGAAACTCTAGAAATTACCCCCAAACTCTGTGGTAAAGATCATAGAGATTTGGGGGAATTCCTAGAGTGCTGCAAGGTGGCTATTATGTCCCTCCTGGGCTTTTCACCAGAAGTGATATCATACAACACATGCAATGCTGGTTCCCACCCATTTCTGGTCCTAGAAAGCAGCAGGAGGTCTCTACTGAATAATGGGAGAACACCTGCCACTACCTGGAGTTTGGTAACCCTACCTCACACATGTGAAGTTTCATTATAAAGTTTACTGCAGCCACAGGACTGCAAGAAGCATCAAGGCCTTCCAGAAGCAAAGAGACTTTCAGCATACATTTCACTTGCGGACAGAGTGGACAACACAGACAACAGGTAGGCAAGACAAGAGAAGCTTGTGATACACTCTGTACAGCAAAAAACGTAAGCTACAGCTCTTCCTGGAGTTCCAGTGCACGAAACACACCCTGTATTCACATTTGGATTGCTCAGACCATTGGCGTGACGTCTTTTTACCACTGAAAGTCCATGTATGAACAGGAGATTTACCGTTGCCTGCCATCACTGTATATATCTGCTCTAGAAGACTGAGAATAGTTTTGAACAGTTAAAAAAAAAAATACTAAAACCGCCTTACTGGAACCATTGTGAAGATGTTCCTCACAGATTCACTGGTTGTTGTTGGTTTTTCTTTCTTTTTTTTTACCCTCCGCAGCTAGATCAAATTAAAGTTAGCACGGGCTTGTTTCCTCGGCTAACTCAATTAAACTCCCTGCTGTTCCCGGCGACCCACATTACACTCCGCTCCTCGCCCCTCCTTTGCCCTTCCTCCCTCCGCAAACTCAACAGCTGGGGCCACACGCGGGACACATTTGACAGGGAAACGAGGTCGGCGCCAAGGTCTGCGATGAATTTTTAACAGCAACATCTGTGTCTGTCAGGAAGCCCTTCACCGACGTCTTGGCCGGCTGCTGCATCTGTGACTCCTCTGCTGGCTATGCTAATGGCTTTTTAAATGCCTACAGGCCTCCCAGGGGTGGGGAGTGGACTGCAGAGAGGCCAGTTCAACTGTCTCATATCTGCATTGTATTATTTTTTTTGCTTGGGGCAACCTGTCCTGGAAGGGGATTGCTTCTTCTTAGAGTGGAGGACCCCGAACAACTTCTTCACAGTTGCTATTTACATGTCGATCAATGATGCCGATCAGTGTTCCCTCTAAAGCTGAGTTAGTGTGAGCCGGCTCACAGTTTTTTAGCCTCGGGCTCACACGTTTTTGTCCTCGCTCAGGAAGGAGGCCTCCAGAGCAGCCTAATTTATGCAGCAGCCCAATCGCTCGCTCATAACTTTCATGCCAGTAGCTCACAAGGTAGAATTTTTCCTCACAGGACTCCACAGCTTAGAGGGGGCATTGATGCTGATATCTCATTTCGCAGAACTAGGATAAGAACATAAAAACATAAGAGAGGCCAATGTTGAATCAGGCCAATGGCCCATCTAGTCCAACACTCTGTCACACAGCGGCCAAAATATACCAGGTGCCATCAGGAGGTCCAGCAATGGGATGGTCTTGTGTACAATCTCGATGGTCACTGTGTGGGACAGGACGCGGGACTAGATGGACCACTGGTCTCATCCAGCAGGGCGGTTATGCTCCTATGTTCTAATCTCTCTCAATTACCTGAATTTAAGAGGGTTTGTCTGCACTAAATTGCAGGGAACTAATAGCCTACTGTATACCTTTTGCCAATACAATAGGGTGGTGGTTATGTTTTGCATACAGTCACCACTCTAGGAAATCTGATCACCAATGGTATTTTTTTCCCCTGTGATCACAAGTGAAACCGCTTTATATAGAATCAAACCCTTGGTCCATCAAGGTCCGTCTTGTAAACAGAGACTGGTGGCAGCTCCCCAGGGTCTCTGGCCTCTGTGGCTACCTGGTCCTTTCACCCAGATATGCCCAAGATTGAACCTGGGACCTTCTGCATACAAAGCAGAGGACATTTCATTGAGCCACGACCACTCATTCCCTCTAAATTTATTACTTGCATTGACCAATAAAGAATTTCAAAATTTTGTGCAGCACAAGTCCTTTAAGAAAATGTCTGTGGGAACTCTAACACTTACTGGATCATTAAGACTTCTCTTGATAGCCTTCAGATATTAGCAGAATATCAAGCGTTGGTCAAGATAAAGGACACGGACAGGCCAAGAGCCTATATTAATATATATATCTTTTCTGTGGCTCTCATATAGGGATTGTGGGGTGGGGAGCTGATGGGAAATCAGAAATGCAGGTAATAAGGCACAGAAAATGAATTTTGCCATTAGCTGTCTATCATAGGTCCCTTCATAAGAACACCGCTTGAAATACAAGGGAAATCAACAGTTTTAAGTATGGGTGTAATTTCATGAGATGTCCAGTAGGTGGCAGTCATAGAGCCTTAAGTTTTGGCTTTGTGTCTTTCCCCCAAGAACTGAAAGAGTGGTCAGCAAACAACAAAGCAAAACAAATAGAACGTTTTTCCAGATCATTCCACAGGTATGCAAACAGCAATGCTGCCCAGCCTAACAGCATAGTTTTGTCGGCTGGCCCACTGATTTCTTGGGTCCCTTCATCCTAAAGTCTAGATGGAGCCTGTAGGGAAATGCATCTCAAAGGTTGCTGACATTTTAGGAGTGCATGGACTTTGTCCTCCTAAAACATGAAGTGTCGATTTGACAAACGTATCTGAATACATATATGGGCTACATTCATCAGGGAATTGGAATTGCCTCTTCTGCTGGCTAATCCAGGTTTTTTTGACACGTAACTTTTAGTAATCCTCAGAATTATGGCCCCGGTCATACGGGCCAGAAAGCGCGGGGGGGGGGGGAGGTGTGGCAGTTTGCCCCGGAGCTAAATAAGGTGCGGTAGCCCGATCATACGGGCCACCGGGTTGCCGCACTCCAGCTCTGCGCCCCGATCACACCAGCGCTGCTACAGCGCAGCAAAAAAGCAGCAAAATTCACATGTGCCATGGGGGGCGGGCCGCTGTCGGTGTCTTGTGTGTGCGCATGTGCTGTTCAGTGTTGGTGCGCATCCCATGGACACTTACAGCATCCGGAAACCCCGAGGACATGGGCAGGCATCAGAAGCCGTGGGATACTGGCGCTCCCACGATCAGACGCCAGCCTTTGCCCCAGGGTTTCTGGAAACTAGTACTTCCGACCTATTAGTTTTTTACTCCGTGTTTTCCATGGGAAGCCGCGGGTTGGCCACGGAGCACTACGCCTCCCAGATGTGCTGGTATGATCGTGCACGGAAAGTCCGCAGGGCTCCCGTGCCTTCAGGGGGGCAAATGCTCAGTGTGGACGGGGCCTACGTTGCTTTCACTTGTCATTACTGCACCTTCAAGACTTTAATTGCCCCTCCTTTGCCTTTGGGTGAGTGGTCTCATTAGCATAATAGGCCACACCCTGACAGCACATCTCATTAGCCTATTAGGCCACCCCCCATGTTACCAGGAGTCTGGTCATCCAGCCACACCCACCTTTTGCTTCTTATTCTGTTTACCTTGTTTGTTGTCAAAACCCAGGGCTATTTCTTGTAGCAGGAACGGCTTTGCATGCTAGGACACCCCCCCCCCATGTTGCCAATCCTAATGAGTTTCTGCTGTTGGGGGCATGGCCTGTTATGCTAATGAGTTCCTGCTGGGCGTGGCCAATTCTGGAGCCAGCCGGAACGCCGTTCCTGTGCGTTCCTGCCCCAAAATAGCCCTGGTGGTCTTTAGAGTCC
The DNA here is from genome assembly GCA_029375565.1 of Gekko gecko. NCBI lineage: Eukaryota > Metazoa > Chordata > Lepidosauria > Squamata > Gekkonidae > Gekko > Gekko gecko. The sequence continues at coordinate 192,050,282 of JAPDNY010000004.1, read as the reverse complement.
CCCCTTCTTTTTCTGAGACTGAACACATACTTTCCTACCCTTTGGAAGCCATGGGAATTCTTCAGTTTCTCTCGCGGCATTGGTTCCACAAATAGGAGCAGCTTTGTAATGTAGCCTCTAACCTGCAAAGACCTATTCACTTAGGGGACCACATGTCAGCTGCAGGGTTTCATTGTATGCTGGAGCTGCCATGAAGATTTGAGCTAGAGCCATGCTGGAGGCCCAGCTTGTAGCTTGATTTCCATGTTTAGTGTGAATGTTGTTTCTGTTTTGACCAGAGGCCAGGGAATTTTGTCTTTGGGACAAGATAATGCCGTTTCAATCCACTTCAGTGACTGTTTGCAAGTGCATTTTTTGCAATTTCACACAGTAATATCCAGTTGCAAAGTGCATTGAAAATGGATTGAAAGTGTGTCACTTTCCATGTGTGAAAGCTCCCCGTAAGTTTTGTTTTTCTCAATCAATTTTTGTCAAACTTGTTTTTATTGCTATTTCCTATCACCTTTATAGGAGCTGCGGTGGCTCAAGTGGTTAAGACACTGAACTGCAGGCTGTGGAAGGTCAGTCGTTCAGCAGTTCGAGACCCGAGAGTGCCGCATGACGGGGTGAGCTCCCGTCTCTAGTTCCAGCTCCTGCCAACCTAGCAGTTCGAAAGCAAGAAATTGCAAGTAGATAAATAGGTACCACTTCGGTGGGAAGGTAACAGCGTTCCGTGCGCCTTGGTGTTTAGTCATGCTGGCCACATGACCACGGAAACGTCTTCGGACAGCGCTGGCTCTTCGGCTTTGAAACGGAGATGAGCACCGCAACCGTAGAGTTGGATTCGACTGGCTTTTGAGCAAGGGAACCTTTACCTTATCACCTTTATATATGCTCAGTTTTATCTAAGGTTGCAGTCATTTTTAGGGATATTTGATTCCTCTTTTGGAACCTACCCATGAAGGAACTGCTAAGCAGGTAATTGTCTCCTGGTTTTGGGGGCAGAATCAAGCACTAAGATTGCGGTCACACACACAAAATAATCCACTTTCAATCCACTTTCAGTGCACTTTCCAACTGGATTTTGCCAGTTCACACAAATCCAGTTGGGAAGTGCACTGAAAATGGATTGAAAGTGGATTATTTAGTGCAGGGCTGTCGAACTCATTTGTTATGAGGGCCGGATGTGACATAAATGAGACCTTGTTGGGCCGGGCCATCTGTGTCATAAAATGTAATGCCAGGTGGCGGAGATATAACCTTATAAAGGACACAGACAAACACAATTAACTTTCACATTGCTTTCTTACTGAGAAAGACTGTATCATGAGGGCATGAACACGGTGAAAAGGGGGAAGGAACCTAGTTTCATCCAGGAGAGCCCTGGCATAAGAAGCCCAACAAAACACACACACAGCATAAGCAGCCCAACAGAATACACACACACTGTAGCAAGGCGCACATAAGCCATACCTTGAACAAAACTTTGTTGGTCTTAGAAGTGCCTGGTATTTCTGCCGTGCAATTGAGGTAGCCCAGCAAAGCAAGCTCTCCCTTGTTCCCTCCCTCCCTGCCTGCGTTCAGGAAGGAAGGAAAGGCTTCCCTTTGTCTCCTGATTGAGGCAGCCTGGCCAGGAAGCAAACTCTGGCTGGTACTCTCCCTCCTGCTGGGAGAAGGGGGGGGGAGCCTCAGCCACTGCTTTACCAGACTCTCAATCGCACAGGAGAGGCTTGCCTATCTATCTCTCCTGTGTGATTGAGAGAGTCTGGTAAAGTAAGCTGTGATGTAGCAGCAGCAGCAGAACAGGAAAAGGAAGCAGGTAACAACCAGGGCCTTGTGGGCCGGATTGCAGCCCTCCGAGGGCCTGATCCAGCCCCTCAGGCTGCATGTTTGACACCCCTGATTTAGTGTGTGTGTGACCGCAGCCTTAATGGATGTTAAGATCCTACAGACACCTTCAGCTCAGGGTGGTCTCGAAAACACAATATCACAAGATAGGAAAGGGAACAGCTAAGGAAATGAGCCAATGAAGCTTATGGTGGCTCTCCAGGGTCTCAGGCAGAGGTCTTTTATACCACCTACCACCCGATCCTTTTTCCTGGAGATTCTGGGAACTGAATCTTGGACTTTCTGCATGCAGAGTAGATGCTGTACCTCTGAGCTATGGCTCTGCTCCTAAAACGAGCCACTAACAGATAAACAAGGGCCCCGGTCACACTACCGTGAAAAGCCACGGCGGAAGTGCAGTTTTTCAGAGGCGCGGCAAAATAAAGTGCGGGAGCAGGATCACACAGATCCCTTGAACCGCCGCGCAGTTGCTCCCCGATGAGATCACATACTGAGGGGGAAGCAACGGGATGATGGGTGAGGTGAGGCAACTGCGCATTTGTGGGCATGCGCAGTTTGGCAGGGCCTCGCTTACAACAGGAGTCGGGCGCGTCTGCAATCTCACACGTGCCCTTGCTGCAGATCATCGGGTAGGGACTGCATTTTGCCTAGTACCTTTTCGATCCGCATTTTCAGCCGGATGGGACAGGTTAGGGGTGGGTGCACAACGCTTGCCAGATGTTGGCATCTGATCGCGCTGGTTTGATCCGCCCTTAATCCATCCCATTTGCGTAGCTACTTCTCCGTGTGACCGGGACCAAGATTCAGGAAGAGTCAAAGCAGAGCAAAGCAAACGTAACTGAAAATTTACGGAAGGGTGATTTATACCCCACCCTTCATTTGGGAGCTCTAACAGGAGCTGATGACCAGAATGATCCAGAAAATGGGATGAATAGGAAAATATTTTGCCTTTAAATGAACACGAATTGGGGGGGGGACACCCCACCTAGCACTTTTAATAAACTTTAGCATTTTTTGCTAAACTGTCTGTAGCTCATTGTCTGCTTTCGGGGATATATTTTTAGGATACCGTGTCGAGATATCGGAGATGTAGCATTTTCTTCGAGACCATCTGCGATTTCAGTCGAGCTAAGGAAATGTATGCATCCGTATTCCCTATATAGTTCTCCAGTGGAAGACAAATGCTCTGAGGCTCTTCACTCGTCTCTCATCCACGGACACGAGTCACCACACATCTACAGCCGAAAGATTTCCTCAAAACCAAGTCAACAGGGTTGGATCCGGAGACTTACATTTTCTGCTCATGAGATTCAGTTCCGTCAGTGGAACAAAACCTTCCTGCCTCTCTCCTCGCTGCAGCCCACTGATCCCCCCAAAATGCTGCTGCCGGAGGAACGGGGGTGGGAGGTGCTCAGGGATAGCATGACAGGCCAATGGGAGGGCTGTAGCATAAAGCAGGTATTGACAGAAATTACCCTACCTGTTTCTTCAGTGGAAATTTTTGATTGGATCCAGCCCGCGGTATCCTCCCTTGAAAAGGACAGGCAGGCATCGTGGGAAGCTGGTCACAGGCACAGTATAAGGAGCATTCAGGTGGGTAGCCATGTTGGTTTGAAGCAACATAACAAAGTTGGAGTCCGGGGGCACCTTTAAGACCAACAAAGTTTAACCCTTGGTATAAGCCTTCATATCCATGCTCACATAGGCTGTGGTCCCACACACTAAATAATCCACTTTCAATCCACTTTCAACGCACTTTCCAACTGCATTTTGCCAGTTCACGCACAGTAAAAAGCCAATTGGAAAGTGCACTGAAAGTGGATTGAAAGTGAATTATTTAGCGTGTCTGACTGCAGTCGTATAGTTGTCAATGTACCTGATGAAGAGTGCCCGCACTTGAAAGCTTATACCCAGAATTAAACTTTGGTCTTAAAGGTGCCTCTGGACTCAAACTTTATTGAGGAGGAGGAGCAGGAGGAGGAGGAGTAGTTGGATTTATACCCCACCCTTCATTTGGAGTCTCAGAGAAGCTTACAATCTCCTTCCCTTCCTCTCCCCACAACAGACACCCTGTGAGGTAGGTGGGGCAAAGAGAGTTCTGAGAAACTGCACTTGAGAGGACAGCTCTCCGAGAACTTTGACTGGCCCAAGGTCATCCAGCAGCTACAGCACATGATGCAATATAAGTCAGATTTATGTGTTCATATATTTATTTTATTTTTTCTGTTGTATCATCAAGGGCGTGCAACAAATATCCTTGCTGGACTTGACTCATTCCGTGTTTTTGTTTGTTTGTTTGTGTCCACCATTTTTCTTTTTTTGTTCGCTGTCAACACGCAGATGACTTATGGAAACTCCTGATGGGGTTTTCAGGGCAAAAAGACATTCAGAGTCAGTTTGCCATTGCCTGCCTCTGCGTCACAACCCTGGACTTCCTGGGAGGTCTCCCATCCAAAATACTAACTAGAGCTGACCCTGCTTAGCTTCTGAGATCTGATGAGAGCAGGCTAACCTGAGCTATCCAGCACCATGATTGTATGTGCTAAATAATCCACTTTCAATGCACTTTCAAATTGGATTCTGCCAGTTCATACAGTAAAAATCCAGTTGGAAAGTGCATTGAAAGTGGATTATTAAATGTGTGTGACCGCAACCTACGGCTGAGTTCAGACTGGCAATTTGCCCCGCTATAGCCACGTTTCAGCCACGTTTCCCAAGCAGATTAAAGGGACCGTTCACACAGGTACATCTACCTGGCGTTCCCCACCCGTAGTCAACCTGTGCTGCTCCGCTTCGCTCCCAGGATTAGAAGATACCTGTTGAAAGTGGTAGCAAATCCCGGAGAGTGCCTTTATCCCGCTGCATTCCGCTTCCTGGAAGTGTGAACGCTCAGCCAAAAAGCCGGGAGCGACTTGCGTTGCGCATAAGGCAGCAGCAATATGATTGGCTGTACTCCGCTCTACCGCCCAATGTGGTGCCGGCACAATGGGATCCTCTCCAAATCAGCTGGATGCCTGTGTGTGTATGAGTGCATGAGCGCATATGCGCTCATGCACTCATACACACATAGGCATCCAGCTGATTTACCAAGAAAAAGCTGTTTACAGCTGCGCCTCTGGGCCAGCAGTCTGAATGCTCCTGTATGCCTCCTCCCAGTATGCTCCCGCATCAGTCGGCCCCGTGTGACCGGAAAAACCCAGAACAGTTCGTTCCGGGCTTTTTTGCCACAACTGGCTCCCGCTTCAAACTGCCAGTCTGAACTCAGCCTATGTCAGGGCAAGGCAGCTGTTATGCATCTCCTTTTGGTGTTCCACAACAAAATTAATAATCTCACACAAAATCTTGGCCACCGATCTGATGAGATTGGGATATCCAGGTAAGGCTATCCACTATCCACCATTTAAGACATGAAAATATTGCTATAGCTGTTGGATCCCAATTCCCTGCTTTGCAGGGAAATGATTTATATGTCTAAAAAATAGCCTCCAATTAGTAGGAGACATCAACCTGTCCCAAAAATTCCTGCACACTACAGAGCCAGATTTGCAATGCATTAAATATAAACTTTGCTTGATCTCCTTGCCATGTAGCGCTCATGTGGGTAGGATGCTGTTGTTGTGATTTAAAAAAAAAACAACAACCAAAAAACCACGAGCTTTTATGCTCCATAGGAATCATTTGGATGGCACCGCAGGTCCCAGATGCCATGACTTGGAAACTATTCTTCCAAAGACAGCATCTGGCACTTTGGCACATTTCGCTGGTTAACTTTGCAATGCCTCTGGCGCTGTGGCATGCTCGGATGCTTCTGAACACTCATTTTTAGCCTCCTGGAAAATCAAGATATTTATAAACCTTTGGGACACCGAGTAATCTTCTTTGGATAGTTGCATATTAGTTCAATAATCCTGATCTTATGGGGAATTTTTTTTTGCTTTATTTTCTTGCTTTCTGCCTATTCTTAACAGGCAGATGTAATTTAAGTAAGGAAATACTGCTCCAAAGAACACCGAACTGAAGGATTCTTTTTTTAAAAAGCATCTGTTTATAACTAATGTATATGATTTAAAAAAAAAAAAAACACAAACAAATAAGTACATATGAAGAGCCCTGGTGGATTAGTCCATCTAGTCCAGCATCCTGTCCCACGGTGGCCAATCAATTCCTTTGGAGGGTCAACAACAGGGAGGCGGAGATCTTCATAAGAACATCAGACCAATAGTCCTCCTAGTCCAGCATCCTCTCTCACACAGTGGCCAACCAGTTCCTCCGGAGGGCCAACAACAGGGCATAGAGGCCGAGGCCTTCCCCTGACGTTGACTCCTGGCACTGGGATTCAGAGAATTAATGCCTCTGAGCATGGAGCTCCTCTTTAGTCACCATGGCTAGTAGCTACTGATAGATCTAGCCTCCGTGGATCTGGTGTAGTGGTTAAGTGCGCGGACTCTAATCTGGGAGAACCGGGTTTGATTCCCCACTCCTCTACTTGCACCTGCTGGATGACCTTGGGCAAGCCATAGTTCTGGCACAGCTGTCGTTGAAAATAGAGCCGTTTCTGTCAGAGCTCTCTCAGCCCCACCTACCTCACAGGGTGTCTGTTGTGGGGAGGGGAAGGGAAAGGAGTTTGTAAGCCGCTCTGGAACTCCTTTGGGTAGTGAAGGGTGGGGTATAAATCCAATCTCTTCTTCTTCTTCTTTAAATCCGTCTATTCCTGTGGTCATCACTACATCCTCTGGCAGCAGTTTCCACATTTTAACCACTCCTGGGATTAAATTAAAAAAAAAAAAAAGTATTTTCATTTTGTCCATCCTGAATCTACTGCCCATCAACTTAATTGGATGCCCATGAGTTTTAGTATTTGACTGTCTATTGCTCACGAAGAGGAACTGGAGTGCAGGAGTGGTGGAGGATAATTCCAATGGGCTATTTGACAACATCTGCATCCTGACTTTATTGGCCCAGACTAGCCTGATCCCATCAGCTCTCATAAGCTAAGCAGGTTTGGCCCTGTTTCGTACTCAGATGGGAGACCACCAAGGAAGTCCAGGGTCGCTAAACAGGCAATAGCAAACCATCTCTGTGTCTTGCCTTGAGAACTCCATGGGGTCTCCATACATTGGCTGCAACCAATGTTCCCTCTAAGCTGTGGAGTGTTGCGAGCAAAAATTCTACTTCGTGAGCCCAAAGAGTTATTAGCATTAAAATTGTGAGTGAGCCTACATTTGACTATCACATAAATTACTAAAGGCTAAAAAAAAATAAAAAAATGTGTTCCAGTGCACACAGTTTAGTGGGAACACTTGACTCAAGGTCTTTCACATCACCTACTACCTGGCCCTTTTGACTAGAGATGCTGGGGATTGAACCAGGGACCTTCTGCACGCATCTTCCCAAAAGCGATTACACAGATTTTCTTCCTCATTCCTGGATTTGCAAGGATTAGTACAGCTGTTGACAACTCCCTCCCCCCCACACACCATTGCCCTGGGCTGTGTTTTTTTCTTACAGCTGCATTCACTGCATCTCAATAGAGATTTTTTTAACTAGGAAGTCAGTGGTGATGCGACACTGATGAGCTGAATGTGAAAAGGCTCGAGAGGAACCCACGCTCTCCCCTCCCTTTTCCATGGCAATGCAGGCTGAGCCTCTCCCTCCATGCAGGCCATCGCTTTTGGGAGGGATCCCACTTCTCCCCCCAGCAGCCTTCTCCCCTCACCCCTGCACTGCTGGTGCTGTCTTCTCCATGCTCCCCACCAAGGAAGTCAGGCCCTTCCACTTCCATGGCAATGCATACTCGCCATTGCACCAGGTTCAGACACATTGGAAGAGGCAGCAGGAGGTGCCAAGTGGGGAAGGCTGACATTTGCCCTGGGAGGGCCTCCCAGCTCTGCTGCTCAGGGCCCCTTGGGATGCATGCCACTGCAAGAAAAGCTGTGTCCCTTTGCAGCCCCATTTGTTCCAAAGCCCCCAAGAGGCCACTTCAGACATGCAACCCCTGGGCTTCAGATACTTGGGCTTGCCACCCCTGTGCACAAGCCAGAGCAAGGCCCTGGACCCACTGCAGGTGTCTTTCAACAACCAGGCATTTGCAGTTCAGCCATGATCCACAGAGCAGATCTTGTTCACATGAGGTGGAAACATAGTGGATCTTCCTTTTCCTTTGAGGAGCCTGTAATGATTCCTTGTTTTGATGTGTGTGTGTTTGTGTGTTTGAATGTAAGTTGACTGCAGTAATGCAAGGGGGAGATGTGTGTGCTGTGATTGGCTGATGACTGAGAGTGTGGGAGGAGATGTTCTGTGAGCGTGTGTGTTTTATGACAGAGTTCAATGTATGTGTATGTCTTTGGAGAGTGAAATGTGAAAAGCTTTAAAGAGAGTCTGTGGAACTCTAAAAGTATTATGAAAGAGTCTATAAGGAAAAGAAACAAACTGTGTCTAAACTGTGTGATTAGACCAATGTTTTATCTTGTGTGGAAAAGTCAAAGAGTTTAACTGGTTTGGCTACATATATGAGAAAGAGAGAGAATCCTGCCAGAGTGGAATTTTGGTGTCTGAGAGACTAATGTGACACCAAGCTTGCTAGTTATATTTTACAAGTTCCTTTTTCCAGAAACCTATTCTGTTCTTATTTCAATAAATCCATTTTTGTTTAAATATCCCAGAATTCAGTACAGTACTTCCTCAGGGCCACATAGTCCTCTGAAGTGCCCAGACCCTGGGTTAAACTACCAAAGGAGAGAGATTTGGAAATTTAAATTCCTGGTGGCAGCAGTAACTACCAAGTTTATATATGCAAATTGTGAATTAAAGGTAAAACCGTTGCCCCTAAAAGCAAGCACATCACAGAGTATGATTTAAAGGAAACACAGGCTTCCCCCCAATAGGAAGGATGGCACAGAGCCATGTTATGTATTGGAATGTGAATCTGGGCTATATATTCCTATGTTAAGCTTGATTTCAAATGTGGCTCTTCAGCGGTGGCATTACTTTTGGCTGGTTTCTAAGAAACCTCTGTACAGAACCAATCATCTTGTAAATATGTTGCAAAGAGGGAACAGTCCTGATTGGCTTTTATCCCTGTGTTATGATTGGCCTTTATCTCTGTGTTGTGATTGGCCTTTATCCCTGTGTTATGATTGGCCTTTATCTCTGTGTTGTGATTGGCCTTTATCCCTGTGTTGTGATTGGCCTTTATCTCTGTGTTGTGATTGGCTTTTAGCTAACTGTGGGTGTGGCTTTGACAGCCCAGGAGAGTTTAAAAAGGGAGCTGTGCTCCACTTGTTGTTGTGTGTTCCTGAGCTGAAGTCTTGCTGTTAAATAAAGCTGAAATCACTTTTTGCTGAATCCTGTTGTTGAGTCTCATACTTAACAAGCCACTTGGCTGTTTCCACCCCACAATCCCCAGCCGGTTGCAGGCTGTTATGAGGCTCTCCCTCCCACCCTGCCCATCCCCCTCCACCTCCAAGTATGCGCGATCAAGCTGCACCCTTCCTAAGTGAACGCCACAAAGGGAGCCACTCGCCTGCCTGCATCTTGAGCTTTCTTACCTGAGGTAGGCACAAGCACAGGCACACCCATATTTCCCGCCAAAATTTCTTCTCCCAACTGAAGTGGGGGTGGTGGAGTGAATACATTCAAAGGGAAGGAGGCGTGTTTTTGTGTGCCTGTGTGAATGGATGCCTGAACCCATTGCCCCACCAGATTTGCAAGCACTTGCTTTTAAAAGGAAAACAAACACAGAAGCTACCTAGATGCAAACCTCTCACTTGCATTTGCTTCCACCACGGACTAGATCAGTGGTGTCGAACAAATTTGTTATGAGGGCCAGATCTGACATAAATGTCACTTTGTCAGGCCAGGCCATGTGTACCATAAAATGTAATGGTGGCTACCAGAGATATAAACTTTATAAAAGTCAGCAGCTAGTAAACTCCAAGTTGGTGTATCTTCACTGCAAGGCCCCATGGGCTGGGGGGGAGGTGCAAAGAAAAGTCCACATGGGCGAAATGGAGAGCCAGCAGTGCAGAACTGGACAGACGCTCCCACTCTGCTTGACTGCTGCAGGCGAGGTTGTTCCGCCATGCTGAAGCCACAATCTGAGTGGCTCCACCCACTCCCCTCCCAGCAGTCTCCTGTTCCCTCCCTTGCACTAGTTGCTCACAGGCCACATAATAACACTGGACGGGGCCTTATGTTTGACACCTCTGCACTAGATGCCTTGAGCTAACCCAAAAATCTACGCACAAAATGCTAAAAAAATGTGCACCAGCACAGGCTAGCGCAGTTTAGTAGGAACACTAGCTGTGACTAATCAGTATTTCCCACCACCATTTGAGAACGCATATACACCAGACACTGATTGTGCTGCACTGCATTGTTAGGAAACAAAATGGTGAAACAACTTGCTGAACAGCTACATACGAATGAATTAAACACATGAATGGTGTGCCAGAATATCGGCTCTCTGTTCATGACTGGTGAATGGGATGTGAGCAAAACTGTGGGTATTTGAGTATCCCTGATCAACCACATAGTATGACATAGCACAATCAAGAACCTGATAATATAATAAATGTATTATTTAGTTTAGAACATAATATTTAGTGATGATGCCATGACTTGGGTGGCCTACGCTCGCCTGATCTCGTCACATCTCAGAAGCTAAACAGGTTTGGTCCTGGTTAGTACTTGAATGGGTGACCCCCGAGGAAGTCTAGGAATGCTACACAGAGGGAGGCAATGGCAAACCACCTCTGTTCATCTCTGGCCTTGAAAGCATTGTGTTGGCTGCATATGTTGGCTGCAACTTTCCTCCACTTTCGACCACCACCATTTAATGATGACACATTAGTGTATAAACAAGAAAAGGGACCCGAAATATTTGCCGGGGAGGCTCCAGTGATGTCCTCGCCCCCCTCCGGCTCTGGCGATCACCTCCTCCCCCCAGCCCCAGCAGCGGTAACTGAGCAGCTTCCAGCCATCGGGCCAGCCAATCTCCTCTCCCCCCCCCACTCCAGCAATCTCCTCTGCCACCACCGCATGCACAGGGAATGCTCTTACTTTTGGGGGGATTTAGATATTCCCCCTACACTTTTAAAAACTTTTTAGATTTTTCTGCACACCTGAGGACTGCCCCACGTGCGCAGGAAAATCTCCCTGTCTGCAGAGAGAGGCAATGGCAAACCATCTCTGCTCCTCTTTTGCTCTGAACACCCCATGAGGTGGAACTTCATGGCATCACCATGAGTCATTTGCAAGTCAACAGTATACCTTACCTTTAGCATGAAAGAGATGTGTTTCGGGAGGGGGGCAAGGAAGAAACCGTTCAGCTGTATTTGCAAATAAATCACTCGGATCCATGCCTTCAAATGTATAATAATCCCCAACCATTGTTTGGAGTAGAATGCCTCGAGCGTGAGACCTTTGGACAGCAATTTGGTGCAGAACTCGGGAGAACATGAAACAGGTCTTAGCAAATTAGTGTAGAGTCTGGAGAGTTAATTGGTTCCATTGATTTTTTTTTTTTTTTTTAGTGGCTACCTGACAATGCACACCCTTAAGTATCCTTGGATTTGAACGTGTCTGAGAAAAAAACAAATGCAATTTAGTCATCACTGTTGCAGTGTTGCTTATCTTTGATGGAAGCATGCTTTGGAAATTCTCCCCACCTCAATATTCTTCTTTCTTCTTCTTCTTCTTTTTTAAGTGAAAGAGAAACATTTTAAACACATGCCATTTCACCCCACATTACATACAAAATATCATGCCTATATAGTCTGCGGAAGCTTTTAATTGCTTCCGTTATTTCATTCCCTTAAGTGATGTGGCTGTACGGTCATCTTCACCAAATTTATTTTGAAGTGCCCTCAAGCCAGTTTGAGAGCCAGTTTGGTGTAGTGGTTAAGTGCGCGGACTCCAATCTGGGAGAACCGGGTTTGATTCCCGCTCCTTCACTTGCGCCTGTCTGGATGACTTTGGGCAAGCCATAGTTCTGATAAGAGCTGTTCTTGAAAAAAAGAGCAGTTTCTGTCAAGAGCTCTCTCAGCCCCACCTACCTCACAGGATGTCTGTTGTGGGGAAGGGAAGGGAAAGGAGTTTGTAAGCCGCTCTGAGACACCTTTGGGTAGTGAAGGGCGGGGTATAAATCCAATCTCTTCTTCTTCTTCCCAAGTCACAGCCAACTTATGGCCACCCCAGTAAGGGGCTTTCAAGGCAAGTCAGAAGCAGAGATGGTTTGCCATTGCTTGACTCTGCAGAGCCTTCCTTGGTGGTCTCTCTTCCAAGTACCGGCCCAGTTTAGCTTCCATGATCTGATGAGATCAGGCTGTATCATGCTGCCTTCTCTTTCCCTTTACCAACATGCATCAGAGAAGAAGGAGGAGGAGGAGGAGGAGACGGAGGAGGAGGAGACTGGATTAGAGTCCATGCACTTAACATGCATCAGTGCACGTATCATTGCAGTACTACACAACACAAAAAGTATTTTGGTGCGTACATACGATCACATCGAGATTGCTTCTTCTTCTTCTTTTTTTTTGCAGTGTTGTATGAATGTTCAATAGAGAAGGATCCAATTTAAACAGCCTATTGCAGCTTACTTTTCTTTCAGCTCGAAGGGACTGCAGACAGCGGGGAACCGTTCAGATGTCTGAATTAATTTTAGAAATCCCCCAAACCCACTTTTGGAGGGCATGTGTCCTGATCTTGTTGGAAGTCATAGTGCCTAGTGGGGGGAGGGGGCTGACTTATTTTCAGCTGAGGAAAGGAATTATTGGATACAGGATGCACAATTAGTGCACGCACGAGTGGGAAAGTTTAATAATGGGAATGCACATCCAGATGAGCCAGTTTGGTGTAGTGGTTAAGTGCGCAGATTCTAATCTGGGAGAACCGGGCTTGATTCTCCACTCCTCCACTTGCACCTGCAGGATGACCTTGGGCAAGCCCTAGTTCTGGCACAGCTGTTCTTGAAAAAAAGAGCAGTTTCTGTCAGAGCTCTCTCAGCCCCACCTACCTCACAGGGTGTCTGTTGTGGGGAGGGGAAGGGAACGGAGTTTGTAAGCCACTCTGAGACTCTTTTGGGTAGTGAAGGGCGGGGTATAAATCCTATCTCTTCTTCTTCTTCATGTTTACCAGCATATTGGAAGTAAAGAAGAAGAAGAAGAGAAGAGATTGGATTTATACCAATATCGACCGGAAGGATGTTCAAACACCTGCTAGTTCAACATATTCCCCACGTCCCAGTCGTTATCAGGCGGCCAGCAGATGGGCTGCTTGCAACCATTTTGCTTGCAATTGCAGGAACCAGTTACTTGCACCCATCAGAAGCCGAGTTCCAGCTGATGGGTCAGCTAGGAGTCAGCTTCTGATCTCCTGCTGGAGAATTGGGAGGGGAAACGGGAGCCAACAACCTGCCCATCAGCTGACAATTGGGTTCTTCTGATCTCCCACCCTGGAAACGTTAAGAACATAAGAGAAGACAATGTTGGATCAAGCCAATGGCCCATCTAGTCCAACACTCTGACACACAGTGGCTAAAAATACCAGGTGCCATCAGGAGGTCCACCAGTGGGGCCAGGACACTAGAAGCCTTCCCTCTGTTGCTCCCCCCCAGCACCAAGAATACAGAGCATCACTTGCCCCAAACTGAGAGTTCCTATCTATACCCTGTGGCTAATAGCCACTGATGGACCTCTGCTCCATATGCTTATCCAGTTCCCTCTAGAAGCCGTCCATTGTAGCTGCCACCACTTTCTGTGACAGTGAATTCCATGTGTTAATCACTCTTTGGGCAAAGAAGTACTTCCTTTTATCCGTTCTAACCCAACTGCTCAGCAATTTCATGGAGTGCCCACGAGTTCTTGTATTGTGAGAAAGGGAGGAAAGTACCTCTTTCTCTACCTGCTCTATCTCATGCATAATCTTATAAACCTTGATCATGTCACCCCTCAGCCGTCATTTCTCCAAGCTAAAGAGCCCCAAGCGCCTTAACCTTTCTTCATAGGGAAAGTGTTCCAACCCTTTTATCATTCTAGTTGCCCTTCTCTGCACTTTCCCCAATGCTATAATATCCTTTTTGAGGTGTGGTGACCAGAACTGTACACAGTACTCCAAATGAGGGCGCACCATCAATTTATACTGGGGCATTATGATACTGGCTGATTTGTTTTCAGTTTCCTTCCTAATAATCCCCAGCATAGCATTTGGCTTTTTTATTGCAGTCGCACATTATCTCGACATTATCACTGAGTTATCTACTATGGCTCCAAGATCTCTCTCTTGGTCAGTCTCTGCCAGTTGCAGGAGGCTTGCTGAGATGTAGCGAATTGGGGGTGATCAGGAGCTTGGTCTTGTTCTGCAGAGAGAGTCAGAGAAAGGAACTATTTCTCCTCTCCCTTTCATAGTGAAGAACTCAGAAACATTGCTTCTCTCCCCTCCCTTCTTGGATGGGGGGGGGGAGCAGAGAAAGGAGCCCTTTCTCCCCTCCATTCTGCAATTTCACTGTTCTGCTGTTTTTTTTCTGAGCAGGTGGGGTCAGAAGCCAGCGTCCAACTGATCCCTTGATCAGTGGAGAGTTGGCTTCTGACCAGCAGGCACAGACAGACTTGTCCGGTAGCTGTTTGAGTTGCTTGATGAAATCCCAATATATCCCCAATCAGCTCACAGACTAACCAGGAGCGTTGAACAAGGTAAATCTGAATGCCAGGAAAGTTCACTGAGAAATTTGCAGCATCCTTAATCCACAATTGGACGCAGAACTAATTTACGTCTGTAGATCCCAAGTGGAGAAGCATGGGACGTATTCTGCAGAAAGTTGGGGCCATAGGCCAGGAAAGCAGAACAGAATTAAATTAACACCTTTAATCCTACCTCTAGGAGACTTAGCAGGTATCATCATGCCTTCTTGGCAAGTTGTGAAATCTTTCCAGGTATCTGTTCTTAGTTTTCAGATATCCTTTCCCAGAGAGATGCGAGTATTGCCTCGACATAATCGTCCTGAGCCACAAACAAATCCAACTTTTTATAAAACATTTACTGTATCAAAATTCACTACTTCTTGTGCTAGTTCTCCTTCATTTCTGCTTTACCCTCGAGCTTTTCCTGACAATCTCATTGTGTTTTCATTATTTATATTAGTCATTCTGTCCACACCAAGAATAGCCCGGGAGCCGGACCTCTGTAAGCACTTCATTTTGAAGATACTTAAAGTCACCTTGGATAAGAATGCTTCCAATAACGTTTCTAGCTTTTCTGGATTTATAAATGTTGTCAGATCAGCTCTGCTAAATGAAAAGCGAGCTACAGGCTATCTGTGAGGAACGCGGTTTGACGCTAAGATATACTCATCATCATTCAATCCAATTTATTTGTCTAAACGACTGAGAGTCAACACCAATTAGGGCAGATGTTTTCTGGTGTGCATAAACAAAAGACTACCCGGAAAAGCACCGGGGAAGAAAAAAATGTACCGATGAAAAAAATTACAATTAGACAAAATAATATTGTCTGCCTGTCTATTATAAACCACTGTTAGTCACAAAACGTGGCTGAACCAGTCCAGACTTCGATTGGGAGGGGGGATCACATTATGAAAGTGCCATTATTATTGTTATTGTTATTAGATATTGATTTATACCCCGCCCTTCACTCGAAGGCTCAGAGTGGCTTACAATCTCCTTCCCTTCCTCTCCCCATGACATATACCCCCTGTGAAGTAGGTGGGCCTGAGGGAGCTCTTGAGAGAACTACTCTTGAGAGAACAGCTCTGGGAGAACTGTGGCATGTCCAAGGTTACCCAGCAGCTGCAAGCGGAGACGTGGAGAATCAAACCTAGTTCTCCCAGATTGGAGTCTGTGCTCCTAACCGCTACACCAAACTAGCCCACTATTATTATTGTTATTATTGTTGTTGAAATCTGCATAGAAAACAAGATGCCAACGAAAAGGGTTTGCGCCCAACTTTCCTCTTGGCTTGAAAGATTCCTTTATGGAGGGATAAAGAGCAGGGGGTTCCAAACTTTCTGAGCACTGGAATTTTGACACAGCACGGTGGGCGCAACCACAAAATGGCTGTGACAGGAGGTGGAGCCATCCACAAAATGGCTGCCATGGCTTACCTTCAGTCACACAGTGAAGATCTTTGTGCTGTGGTGGCAGAATAGTTTAAGATACGGCCAACAGCCAATCAAAAGCTTGTTAGGCAAAGCCCCACCGGCCTCAGTACTTTCTAAAACCTCTTGGTGGACACCAGGAAAGGTGTCTGTAGGCACCATGGGACCCACGGGCACCTCATGGGGTTCCTTCATCTTGAGGGTCCATCTACTATCCTGCAAAAGATTTAGACTGAGATCTTGAGGGTGGCCATCAAAGACGTTTACTGTTCAAATGAGATATTTGCTGGCTTTATTTCAGAATGCAGATGATTGTCATTATTCATAATTGTCTGTAGCCTCTGCAGTCCTCAGAGCCAGGGTTGGAGGCCACTAGCTTTTCCTCTCATCTGGAAGGGGGTAGTTTGCCTCCTTTGAGCACTCATAGAGCAATGCTGTTGGATCTGTATGGACAAAACACACGTGAGAAGGTGAGTCTAGCAAGGAGGGGAACTAGGGGAGCTTGATTTCAAAAGCTGCCCGGATCCAACCCTATTTTACAGTTCTGGGCATGACTCATGAAAAACTCCATGAGACAGGTCGGTGGTGATGGAAAGTGCAGTCGAGTCACGGCTGGTTTCCGGTGACCCCACAGGGTTTTCAAAGCAAGAGACATTCAGAGATGTTTTGCCATTGCCCACCAAGACACAGCAACCCTCAGCTTCCTTAGTGGTCTCCCATCCAACTGCTAACCAAGGTTGACCCTGCGTAGCTTTCAAGATCTGACAAGCCTGCTCTAGCCTGGACCATCCAGGTCAGGGCATGAGATAGACTACACTGATAGGAAATGAATGTGAACTTCACTGTGGAACATGAGAGTGTGACAGTGTAATCCCACACAGTCCAACTTTATTAATCCCAATGGATTTAGACTCGAGTAACTCAGAACAGGACTGAACTGCCAGTCTCCTAAACAGACCTAAAACAACAAGCTTTCCATTCGTCTAAGCATGCTGTAGAATTCTTCCCTAGCCAGGATCAAATTTCAAGATTCCATATGAGAGTGAACGGTCTCTCGCTCAAACTGGGAATTTACCAAATAGTTGTTAAATTCTAGTGCGCTGGCTTCCAGGCTGTTCTAGGCATCATCATTATATGAGCACAAGATGCGATTGCTGCTAATCTGGTGTGGTGGCTTCATGCGATGTGGCCCAACAAAGTTCTTCTGCACATATCCTGGTTGGCTAGATATGATATTGGGATTTTCACTGGTACATTTGTACATGGATTGTAGGAAACAAAATTGGAATTGGATGGATTACATGATCATTAAGCTATGCTTCTTTCACAGACTGAAAGGCCGGGATGCTGATCAAGCGTAACCCTTGACTCCTTGTGTGATCATGCTCAGTTATTAATCATGTCGGCTGCTCTTTCGACACTTTATCTGATAGAGAAATAAGCTGTCGTGCCCCTGCTGACCAGCTCAGCCAGTCAGACTCAGTCCTCAGGAGAAAGGCCTGAGGAACCAAGGCCAGCAGCCAATGAAGACCAGTGGGACTGGAGAGAGCTTAAGGTTCCAACTGACATAGTGCCAGTGGTGCAAGAGACCACCTTGTCAGGGTTTGCAAGCAAGTCCACAATGCCAGCCTCTGAGACCAGGCTTCCCGGAACAGGGCTCAAACCCAGGCCCCTGGTCCCTCAGGGCCTGTTCCCATCCTGCAGAAATGGTGGCAGCAGAAGGCCTAGGCTGAGGTGATCCTCTCTAATTGCATGGAAAAAGAAGAAAGAGGAGGAGGAGGAGGAGATTGGATTTATACCCTACCCTTCACTCAGAGTCTCAGAGTGGCTTACAATCTCCCTGCAACAGACACCCTGTGAGGTAGGTGGGGGCAGCTGAGAGAACTTGTAACTGTCCCAAGGTCACCCAGCTGGCTTCATATGGAGGAGTCGGGAATCATACCCACTTCTCCCAGATCAGAGTCCATGCTCCTAACCACTACACCAATACGGAAACCTGATCAAGCCTGCCTGCAGAGTGCAAGACACAGGCGCCTGGTAGAAAAAAAAAAAAATCCAGTTTGGGCAAAACCATCTTGATGACATTGATCAAAATATAAAAGATAATTTAGGAGTAGACCCAATAACAAGCCCACGTTTATGTTCTCTTTTAAGAAATTTGAGTTATTTTTAACCATGGCTTCACTGGCTTTGCTTATGAACACATCCAAATATATTATAGACCAATTTTCTGCCCCCAAACCCAACAACAACAACAACAACAACAACACACACACAACCATCCCATCCTGGTCTGATTGACATTCCCTGTGAGATGCCATGGATCGAACATTTGTTTCATCTTCCATCATTTTAAAGTTTTCCAATGCACAACAAAGTTGACCATGCAGTCCTAAACCGAGTTACATCCTTCAATGGGTTTAGAAAATGGGACTCTGTGTAGGACTGGACTGTTAATATCAAACAATGAAAGAGACTTTCAGAGAGTCTTCTATAGGGGCTTCATAGATCAAAACAATGTTGACTTCTTATTTCTGTAACTGATTTTAAAAAAAAAAACCTGATTGCCCTTTTTAGGTTCATTCAAGGTTCATTCATTGACAGGAACTATTTTAACCATTTTAATTCTAGACAGTATAAAACGTAAAGGAAAACCGAGATCTAGCTCCTTCAGAAGACTCTATTTTCTCTATTTTCCATAGTATATGTATTCTCAGTTACTAACTGGTCATTATAATGTAAGTGAAGACAATATATACGTACTTCATATATGGCTCTTTCTGCACCACAGTATCCTCCAAGCAATTCTGCACGAAAATCAAATTCAACCTTCTTTTTAATCCCGGTTCCCCCCTCCCCAATTCTGCGCTAAAATCAAGTTCAGCCATCTTTTTATTCCTATTTCCCCCCCCCCCATTCTGCATTACATTCCCTCCCTCCAGTAGTCAGCCAGGTTTCAGCCTGCTGTTGCCCTGGGTTACTTGGATGCTGCTTTGCTGCGGACTTAAATTTCCTCAACTTGAACAGTGAGAAAATCTGGAGGGGCAGGCAAATGCAGAAGAAGAAGAAGAAGAAGAAGAAGAAGAAGAAGAAGAAGAAGAAGAAGAAGAAGAAGAAGAAGAAGAAGAAGAAGAAGAAGAAGAAGAAGAAGAAGAAGAAGAAGAGGAGGAGGAGGAGGAGGAGGAGGAGGAGGAGGAGGAGGAGGAGGAGGAGGAGGAGGAGGAGGAGGAGGAGGAGTTTGGATTTATACCCCACCCTTCACTGCCCAAAGGTGTCTCAGAGCGGCTTACAAATTCCTTTCCCTTCCCCTCCTACAAGATCATCCCCTTCAAATTTAAACCTAGTATTCTCATATTAAATTTCCAGTTTTTAAAAATTATTATGATGGTTGCGTTCAAGTTTATCTGCGGTTCTTGTGTTCCATCATGACAGCTCCACTTATCTTTATTTCTGTTGGTTTATCTGTGTTTATCTCTTTGTAGTCCACCTTTTTAACTGGAACTCAGGGCAGATTAGATTGATGGAGTCAATACAATCAGCAGGATAGGGCATTCCACATACAGTGCCGTAGGGTTAAGATTGTAGAGGTCTGGAACCCACCAGAAATCGAAAACAAGAGAACTAAAGCAAAGCACAAATGTCAACATGCCACATATGCACAGTAGTGTAGACCACAGTCCCAAAACATTTATCCAATTAACTCTGTAAACAACTGTGTACACAGCCTTATTACCTGTGTAGAAAAAGCCCTCTTGAATAATTCAGAGGCTTCTGCAGGGGCCACCCTGCAAACAGGCAAGATCAACAAACTGCCCGTATGCGTCCTTTCTCAGCTCTGGCCCTTGTTGAAATTTGCAAGTTCTCTCCCTGAAGTCATGGAAAAATTTACATATTTGTTTATGTATGCCAATATCCTAGCTATTTAGTTAGAGACCCAATGACAAGCCCTGCACATATTTGCTGCCACAGCAAATGCATAATTAGTTAGGTTTGGGGTTCTCCAATTGGATAATCAATAGATCAGAAGATGTCCCAGGGGTGGAGGCTTAGAAAGTTTATTCTTTGCTTCTAACTCTCGCCTGGGGCAAGCTCATGTGGTTTAGACTTTAGAGAGTCAAGATGTGGGTTGGTACAGTCAGAGAGGATGTTAATCCTTTGTTTTGTTTCTAGCAGTTCCCAGTTCACCCTAACCCTCATTAGTAAAGTTTCTTGTTTAAAAGCTAATACAAGTGTTCTGCTGAATTTATTAACTCTGCTGGTACATTGAAATCCCAACAGCTCCCACCTTGTTGAATGGCCTGCCTGAGGTGGTCGGGAGGGGTCCCAGGCCGTGGAAACATCGAGACTAGACTACTCTGATGCATTCTACCCTGTGTCTCCCATCAAAATCAACTCAGAGGCTGCGGTCACACTGGCAGTTTGGCGTGGTATGGAGGTGCCTCAAATCGTGCTGTTGCAAAGTGTAGCGGAGCATTTCATCCAGGCCGCACACCCTGTGGTGGGTTGCCCATGCGGCTGTACCATGGGGGAGCATCCACATTAGTGTTGCACCCCAAGCACAGGACGAATTGTAAGAGTGGGTTTTATTTGAACACAGGTGGGTGGATACGCATATGCGCATATGGGCAGCAACTAAAAAAAGAAGAAGAAAAAACAGTGGCAGAAACAGATCTGCAAGTTCAGACGTCCCTTCCAGCTTCCTTTCACTACAGGAGAACTCAGATGCTGGAAAACCTGGAGGGAACCATGAACTGGACTTTCCCTGCTATCTATTTATTCCACTTCCGTTGTAGGACAGCATGGGCTGCCAACAGTTGCATCACAGGAGGCAGATATCTGGAGGGGCCCATTTATTCTGCTCAGGTAATGCCACTATAGCACCAAAAACTGCATGTGTGACCACAGCCAGAGACTCCAGTTGGTGCAGAATACCACAGCCTGGTTATTATCAGGAGCTAGGCAGACCAGGCATATCCCTCCCATTCTGCAGACATTCCACTGGCTGCCTATCAGTTCATGGGTTCAAGTCAAGGTAATGGTTGTCACACAGTTTATGACCGGTGAACAGGGCATGAGTGAAACCGGCAGGTTTTCAAGCATCCCTACTCCTTGTGGTTTGAAATGCTCCAGAGAATTTAACATGCACTGGTAATGCAAAGAATTGCTTCCAAGAAGAAATGTGGGCAGGGACATTGGTGGGACTTGACAGAAGGAGGCTGCTGCAGGGCCCACCATGTCACCAACTGCACAGCGTTGCTGCTAAATAGGAATAACGGCATGCACCACTCAGATGAGGAGTGCAACATTTCCCTTAGGATCTGTGACAAGGCCTGCTTGAAGGTATCCAAAGGAGGTAGGAGAAGGGGGCCAACGGACTAGCGAGCCCCCCGTCATATGGCAACAACAGTGCATCTAAAGCTGGTAAGTGGGAAACTGAACTGTTTGCACCCAGAGGCATCAATCTGATGACGAAAGGGGCATGTCTCATTCCAGCAAGTCAGGTCTCAGGGTTAAGTGGGTCCCAGGAACTGGGAGGGGGACACCCTTCAGGGTAGCTGTGGCATCCTGACTCAAAACATCTGGGTTTGAGGGAAGGCCTCTGCATGCCTTCCCTGAATACCAGTAAGCGTATCAATGGGAGGAGCCTAAATGATACTTAGAACTGCTTAAGGACTTTGGGCCAGGGTGGAGTTGCTCATGGGTGGTGGCAGCTTCATCCCTCAAATTTTTATCACCTGCATTGGTGGCAGCATAAGGAAGTTAAAGAGTTATTCTGAACATTGATTACCTTTTCATTGTAAA
The DNA here is from genome assembly GCA_029375565.1 of Gekko gecko. Lineage (NCBI taxonomy): Eukaryota > Metazoa > Chordata > Lepidosauria > Squamata > Gekkonidae > Gekko > Gekko gecko. The sequence goes on along the minus strand of JAPDNY010000004.1, from coordinate 192,028,543 downwards.
CAAAGAAAGCTGTGGACCTTTAAGCAGGACCAGCTATAGGTCTCTTCATTAATACATAGATCTCTTCCATTCATAGATGTGAGGATTAGATAGATTCATGGAGGGATAGATTCATGGAGGGTAGGTCAATCAGTGGATACAAGCCAAGGTGATTAAAGGAAACCTCTTAAGAACATAAGAAGAGCCCTGATCGGTCGGACCAGTGATCCATCTATTCCAGCATCCTGTCTCACACAGTGGCCAACCAGTTCCTCTAGATGGCTAACAACAGGGCATAGAAGCCAAGGCCTTCATGAAAAAGAACTCTTGGATTAGTCCATCTAGTCCAGCATCCTGTCTCACACAGTGACCATCCAGTTTCTCTGGATGGCCAACAACAGGACATAGAGGCCAAGGCCTTCCCCTGATGTTGCCTCCTGGCTCTGGGATTCAGACGCTTAGTGCTTCTGAATGTGGAGGTTCCCCTCAGTCACTATGGCTAGTAGCCATTGATAGACTTATCCTCCATGAATCTATCTAATGCCCTTTTTAAGCTGGCCATCACTACATCCTCTGGCAGCGAATTCCACATTTTAATCACTCCCTGTGTAAAGCAGTAAAACCTCTACATTCAGAGGCAGTCACCCTCTGAAACCCAGTGCCAGGAGGTGACATTAGGGAAAGGCCTCGGCCTCTATTCCCTGTTGTTGGCTGTCCAGAGAAACTAGTTGGCCACTGTGTGAGACAGGATACTGTCCTAGATACACCACTGGCCAGATCCAGCAGAGCTCTTCTTATGTTTTTATGATGGATTGTCCTGTAGTTACAAAGAAGGAAATGTGGAATATCCCAGAATTCTTCATATCCAGACCCATGCTCTAATCACAAATGTAACATAAGAGTTGCTATGTTATAAACACTCTTTCCCTATTCCTTAACCCCCCCCCCCTTTTCTTTTTGATGCTTACCTCTATACCTTCTCCTTCAGATTGCTCAGCTCCACCAGCTTGGAAGCACATGCCATTCTGTCAAGCATCCGGCTTCACATCTCCCTTTGAGAACTCCCGCTGTCAAAAGAATGGCAGGTTTTCTTGGCAGGGAGCTGGACCAAATTCCTGTCAACATATTCAGCTTTAAGGTTTTTGAGAAGGGTTTCTTTTTTTTTTCCTGGTGACTAGTTCACTAGTGGAAATGAGATTCAGAATTACAGCATCCTGCCTGGACCCCATTCCCTCTGCCTTATCATACCAGCCCAGAGATGACTTTGTCAACCATTCCCCCTGTTCCATAGTTTTATCTGACAATACATTGATCAGGGGTCCCCAACTTTGTTGCGACTAACACTTTCCCTTAGGCCTTCCAAGTGCTTGTAGGAAATGGGTGGGGCTGGTGGGGCTTTCGCTCAGCAGGACTTCTGATTCGCTGTGTAGATTAAAAGGCATCCTGTTAAAAAGAGCTTCTGCTTGAAATGTTGAAGCTTTACTATTAGACTACTATATGAACTTCCAATTCTTGATGTTTTATTGTTGGGTCCAATGCCTGCAGCAGCCATTTTGTGATAGGGTCCACCTACCGTGGCAGCCATTTTGTGATTGTGTCCACCGCTCTGTGTCAAAATCCCATAGGTGACTGCAGCCTCAAAAAGGTTGGGAACCCTGACATAGATCACATCTATGGTAAGGAATCTCATATCTAAAAGATCATCATACCCACTGTCCGTCTCATCCAGTCCTTATTCTATTCTCGTAGAGATCTTTTCCCTCCATAATAAATTGGAGTCTTGTGACACCTTAAAGTCTAACTGGCTTAAGATTCCATAGAGTGGAGACCATTTCATGAGAAAATAATTGTGTACAATTCAAATGTAATCAAGTGCAGAGACCATTCAAGATTGCAGGAATTGCTGATAATGCAATTTTGCTTGCTTCGCTACACTGATTAATACCTGTAATGCTGAAAGAAACCCTTGCTAAATCCTTTGAGAGATGGCATTGAACTTCTTAATGAATTCCAGTTCAACAGCTACTTGCTGAAGTATCTTTCTGAAGTTCTTTTTGCCAGAACACACATGAACAAATGTGAAACTGCCTCATAATAGATCAGGCCAGTGGTCCATGTCAGTACTGTCTACTCAGACTGGCAGTGGCTTTCCAAGGTCTCAAGCAGGGATCTCTTTCAATACCTACTGCCAGATCCTTTTAACTGGAGATTCCAGGGAGTGAACCTGGGGCCTTCTGACAAGCGCAGCAGATGCTCTACCACTGAGCCACGCATCTCCAGAAGATAGACAATTATCAGTTCCTCTGGAGAAAATGGCTGCTTCGGAGGGTAGCCTCAGCAATAATGTGCCCTGGGACATTTGCAGAGGCCAGGACTGATGCTCAAGGATGCTGAAGACACACATTGTGGTTCTTCTGCCATTCCAACCTGGCCAATGTGTCTGTGGCGGCAATGTACAATGCATATGGCTGGGAAGCATTTTCACCTCTACAACCCAAAACCAATCCCAATGACTGCTGCTCACATGATGGTCAGCTTTAACATTTTGTTTCCACATCCACTTCATGGCAGTGATTTTTTTTTTTGAAAGATGCATCTACCCGCAGATGTATTTGCCCACAGCTCAAGCATCACGCACAAAATTTGCTCCTGATTCTAAAAATCCAAAAAGCAAGCAGAATAAGGTCCGATCTGCATCTAGCATTTGCTCCACTGTCCTGCCAAACCTACACTGGAACAGAAATCCCCATCTACATTGCATGCCACTTTCACTTTGACTGAGTGTCACATTTTATGGCAGTGTCCAGACTGCATGCCGCTTTCACTTCATTTGATCTCTGGCTTAATGGCGGCTGTCTGCATAGATTTATGGCCATTTAGGGGTGACTCTGTAGTCAGTACAGTGCTGGCCCAGGATAGTTGAATGTGGTTTTAAACTGCATCTTTTTCTGTTCCAGTGTGGGTTTGGTAAAAATGCTAAATGCAGATTGGCCCTAAGTCTTCTACTAGATATTCACTAGAAAGGGATCAACGTGGAAATTGGGGGAATGTACTTTGGACAGCCCAAGGAAATAGAAGACCGGCATTTCTACCTTATATGGTATGCACGACATCCATCACATGATTTAGTTCTTGCGGATAATTGTTCCGAGCTTTTTTGTTGTTGTTGTTGTTCTTTCACTTTTAATCTTACGGCAGATGTGTTTGTGAAAAATTGCGCCTGTCACAGAAAATTTGGAAAGAGTCCTAGAATGCCCAATTATGCAAGAGTTATAGCTGGTGTGAGGGACACCTACTGTTTTAAAGGGGGAAGCGGGATTTATAAATTTTCCACATAGGATGTTGTGTTGGGAAGATTTAATGGGAGGGGGGATTGGAACAAAAGAGATTCACGCCGCTTATGTTTTGTTTTGTTTTCTGACACCAGTTTTGGCAACAACAATTAATTATTAACTACCACAGCGGCTCAGAGACCACACGCAAACAGTTTACTTATACATTCCTGCCACCTGATATGCTGTTTTAAGAAGAAGACCACTGATGCGTGCAGCAGATTGACAACTGTTATATGTTTCCTGGGTATTTCTAATAATTGGTGTGTGTGTGTGTTTCGGTGTCTTCTTTTACCAAAAAGAGCATTACATTGTATTTACTTATTTATATATAAAGTCGAGAGTCACTCTCCTCAAGAAATATTATTCAAAGCATTGTGCATTAAAATGGGCACGTGTTTATTATGACCCAATAGGCTACTGAGAAGGGACTAAGCACACCGTCATATGGCAGTCAAGTTTTGTCTGCTTGGCCGACCCCACAGTTCTTGGAGATACTTTAAAAGATGGGGAAGCCTTTTTTTAAAAAAAAAGATGCATATGTTTATCAATAATTCAAAAATTTAAAATAAAAAGTTTTTTTTTTAAAAAAAAGATGGGGAAGCTTTTCTGGGACACATGAAGATGTCTTATACCTTCTTAATTCACCAGTGTGGCACACATACGCACACTGTCGGTGGAGGAACCTCTATATGCAGTATGGTCAGGCCTCTTTTTGTAGCAGGAACTCCTTTGCATATTAGGCGACACACCCCTAATGTAGCCAATCCTCCAAGAGCTTACAGTAGCCCCTGTCAGAAGAGCTCTGTAAGCTCTTGGAGGATTGGCTACATCAGGGGTATGTCACCTAATATGCAAAGGAGTTCCTGCTACAAAAAGAGCCCTGAGTATGGTTATACTTTCCCGTTGGTGTGGATCTATAGATCAGGAGTGGGTTGTAATGCTTCCAGAGGGTATTTCTGTGCCACAATATATATATTGGAATGCCCCACAATCACTTACATGGCGACCCACGATACAGATTCCATCATACAATGTGCATGCGATATTAAATTGAGATTACTGAAAAAGGCCTTTTTGGCTGAAATGCATCTGGTCCAATTTCATTGGTTTATTGGATTCAGTCAGTGCTATTCAGTGGATACTGTATTGCATGTTATGTGTACTGCAAAATGTGCTACTAAGGGTTTACTGCACTATATGTAATGTGTACCGCACAATGTAAGAACTTAAGGACATAAGAGAAGCCAATGTTGAATCAGGCCAATGTGACCTCTATCATCTAAAGGGTCATTTTGTTTTTCATGAACTTTAAAGTGTATTGTATTAAAGATATGTGTTTAATTTTTAAAATCTCTGCTTGTAACCTCAACCTTTTACAGGTATCCAGTTCCATTTTTGTGTTCGGTTTTTGCCCCTTCTTTGGTAATGGCTTATGCTGATTCGGACGGTTGGTCTATCAGCATCAGTATTATCTACTCCACCATGAGGCACATCACCCAGACTAGCTGGATCTTCCCAAATCTTGGAAGCTAAGCAGCAGGACCACAATACCTGGATGGGAGACCACAATTGAAGTCCAAGGTCACCATACAAAGAGAGGCAATGACAAACAAGCTCTGCTCATCTCTCGCCTTGAAAAATCATAAGTGAGTTGCAACTTAACACACACATTGTCCACACCAACTGGGTCCATAGGTTCTCTGCCAGAGGAGGACTTCTGGTTACACTGATCAAGCTTTCTAAAATAGGTTGATCTTTTTTAAAATAAAGAATGAAGAATGGAATGGAACCATTACTTATGGGTGGGGAAGATTCCCTTTGCAATAATATCCATTAGTACCTAATATTAAAGGAAGGATTCTTTCAAACCCTTTAATTTTCAAAGAAGAAGAAGAAGGCATTGGATTATATCCCACCCTTCACTACCCAAAGGAGTCTCAGAGCGGCTGACAAACTCCTTTCCCTTCCCCTCCCCACAGCAGACACCCTGTGAGGTAGGTGGGGCTGAGAGAGCTCTGACACAAACTGCTCTTTTTCAAGGACAGCTCTGACAGAACTATGTCTTGCCCAAGGTCATCCAGCAGGTGCAAGTGGAGGAGTGGGAAATCAAACCCAGTTCTCCCAGATTAGAGTCAGCACATCTAACCACTACACCAAAGATTAAAATATTTCCTCTCGTTTAAACACTCTATTGACATCCAGGGAAAGGAGAAAAACAGCACACAAAGAAAGCATTTTTTTTTAAAGGCATTTGGCTGATTTCCCACAAGCCACTGCTCCAAGCTCACTCTTTCCTTTGCCCAGATGGTACGTGTCAATTTCACACTAAGTGCTGCATGGCCGTATTTTGCCCTGCAGCTTTGCGCGATTTCCCCCACGTCTACTCGATCCTGTTTTTTGAGGATTGAGTAGACACAGGGAAAATTGTGCAAAGCTGTGGGGCAAAATGCAGCCGCACAGCACTTCGTGTGAAATTGACACATACCATTGAGGTAAAGGGAAGAACACGAGCAGAGCAGCGGCTTGTGGGAAATCAGCCACTGTGTTAGAGTTCTTGAACCCGGTATAAAACAAACATAATAAGCATAATTACAATGTAAAGAAATCCTTCAAATTTGAATTTTTGAAAGAAAAAAAAAAGAACCAAAGCAGGCACGAAGCAAGGATTCTTAAACAAAAATGAATATAAGTAGTAGAATACAGAGGTCTGTACGTCCCTAGTCATTTTAATGGTTGCCATCCAAGACTACATTCTGTGTTAAAGGGTACACAGAGAGAAACACAGAGGGAACATATGGGTTGGATCCAGACTAAAATTTCCAGTGGCAGAATGAGAATTTCCTGTTTCCTTCTTCCCTGAGCAGCCCACAGAGCTCAACCAAATGCTGCACTTGAGGTACAAGGAGTCCTGAAGAATGAAATGAAGAGGGTCTGTAGCTGGAAGGAGGAATTGGGAGAAATTGCCAGTTTAGTTTGGATCCCACCCTATAGCTGCTATCAGGCTCCTGGCGGCCCCATGCTGGTTGTCCGCCGGACGCCATTCCATCTTCTCCTCTAGGTCCCTTTTGAGGCGAGTCCCCAGGGTGGGGGGAGGTAACCCAGGCATCAAAATGGAAGTTTGAGGGGTCTCAGAAAGGCAGGTCACTGAGAAGGTTCCTTCACCATTCTCCCCGTCTCCACTTGCTGACTCATGGCCGCGTTCATGGCCACCTGGGCTCCCTTCCTTTCCTTGGCGTCTCTCTCTTTGCCCTGTCAATATCAGTGGTCTCTCCTCCTTGACCTGCTCCCAGCTTCCTCCTTTTATTACTCCTCCACACCCTTTCCACCACTCCCTCCTGGGCCCCGCCCCCCTTCAAAGCTCAGGACACCAAGTCCGCTTCCGGGTCCTTCCCCTGGGAATTGCTGGCCTCCTTCATCATCAGCTCCTCTGTGTGCCAGCCCTCCTTTCATCAGGCCTTGCCCCCGCCCAACCAGGCTCTTCCCCTTGTCACTGTGGGTCTGCGTCCTCGCTGCCTCCCACTCCTCCATCTCTGCTGGTGGGCTGGGGTGCCAGGCAGTGATGTGGGGAGGCAGTGCTATTGGTGGGGGGACTTGCCTGGTGGGTTCTGGGATAGCCCTGGGGTGCCCCACCTCACAGCTGCAATCATAGAAGAGACCAGTAGCCTTTGAAATAAGTCATGTCATATGCATCAGAGTGGCAGCAACTATGGAAGCTGTTTCGCTAATGCTTCAACGTCCAGATTGGGAGGGCATCAGAATCCTTATCAAATAGCCCTTTTGAAGAATCTAACCCAGCCTTTCAACTATGGCCACCTGTTGGCAGTGATCCCACAAGTTCTATAACCATGGAAGTGGTTGGTGGCAGAAGGAAGAAACTTTGGGAGAAATGATCTCCCCAGAACCTCACATGCTGCCATATTCTTAGGAAAGTGGTTGCTTGAAGAAAACTGGGTTTCTATGAATTTAAGTGCTGCAAAGCTGTACTAGGGAAGTCAGTAGTGGAGAAATGTTGTATAAGATTGTGGGGGGCAGTGGTTCTGGATCATTACTTGGTGGAAGGAAACCCTGCCAATAGGGAAGGGCTCCTGAATTAGCACATTTTAGCACAACTGGGCAAAAAAGGTCAGATCCTGAGCTGTAATAGTGATTAGCAAGAAGGCCAGATCCTGAGACCCAATAGTGATTCCTGAGAGGGCGCTAATCCTGATCCATATCAGATATCTTCCTATGAGAAGCACTGTAACTATATCCATCCTAAAACAGATGCCCATATCCTGATGAAACCACCTTGGCCCTTTTCCTGCCCATTCATTCATACAATTATGGCTACTCAAAAAGAATAGCTGCAACTGCACACATCACAGCAGACCCACCTCCCTGCAGAGTTGGTGGCTCAAACAATCAGTACCTTCATGCAATCTAGATGGATTGGGAGCCTCCTCATTCAGATGGATTGGGACCATAAGAATATAAGAGAAGTCATGTTGGCTCAGGCCAATGGCCCATCCAGTCCAACACTCTGTGTCCCACAGCGGCCCAAACCCAGGTGCTATCAGGAGGTCCACCAGTGGGGCCAGAACTCCAGAAGCCCTCCCACTGTTGCCCCTCAAGCACCAAGCATATATAGCATCACTGCCCCAGACATAGGTTGTGGTCACACACATGAGATAATGCGGGGTGGGGGGGAGTGAGGCTATTTGCTCTGTAGGAATTTGACCCTCATTTGCGTGATCACACAGTCCCTGGGAGCTGCGGGGGCAGCCCGTCACTGCATGATCAGACACAACTGTGGGTGAATCGGGGGGGGGGATTTGCCGTATGTTTCCAGTGTGTTTCAACGAGGGATCAATTATTCACATCTCCGCACTGAGTGCTCCCTATGCAGTGTGCAATGATTCGCATACTGAAACGAGGAAAAACAACAATGGCATGGAGTCGGGATGAAAACTGAAAAGGGGGGGGAGAAACTCAACCCAAAATCAGCTGCAACCAATGACATGGAGTCAGGATGGCCTGATCAGACCCTCCCAATGCCATGGGAGTGCGTTGGTGCAATCACACAGGGGAAAGTCTGTTCCTGGCCCATAGCAACCCATTTGCTACTGGACTTTCCCTAGTGTCCTTTTACCCCGCTTCTGCGGTGGAGCAAAACGGGTTGCTGATGGGAGCGGGATACTTCCCAGATGTTTGCATCTGATCGCACCCTTAAAACCCCCCGGGCATTCGCACCTATGGTGCAGCTAATTCTGCGTGTGATCACAGCCATAGTGTTCCATCTATGCCTTGTGGCTAATACCTCCATATATTTATCCAGCCCCCTCTTAAAGCTGTCTGTCCTTGTAGCCAGCACCACTTCTTGTGGCAGTGAACTCGATGTGTTAATTACACTTAAATGAACCCCCGGTGGTGTCGTCTCCTAGGGCCGAATGACTGTAAAACCCAGCTCCAAGTGGAGTAGCGCCGTGTCCAGCTCCCGGACACACGCACAACGATTTCATCACGCACTTCTTCTGCTGAAACGATGTTGTAAGAATTCCCCCCCTTACTCGCCTCTCTTCCTTACGAACCATCAGAACAGCCTCCAATTAAATAATGGAATGACATTTTAAAAATCCCTAATTTATATTATTCTCATCTTAGAGGAAAAGGTAATTCATCAGCCATAGAAGGGAGATAAAGCTCTGACATTTTATCCGCCCTTTGTATGAATATTTAAAATGGAGAACAAGGAACATTTGGAGGTCTAGAGAAAAGAGATCAGGAAAGAGACGAAAACAAGAGAAACCGAGCGATAAGCTTATTTAATGGAAGGCCAACAAGCAAGTTTGGGATATGTTTTGGGGTTTTTTTTCCCCCCACAATGCACACATCCCTTTGTGTAAACACTTGTTCAGGGTATAAATCTATTTTCATCCAGAATTAAATGTCTGTACACCAAATGGCCCTCTCCTCCATCACACCAATGGCCATCTATGGGACTCAGCCCTTCCATGAACATATGGATCTGCCTTATACTGACTCAGACCCTTGGTCCATCGAGGCCAGAGTTGTCTACTCAGACTGGCAGCCGCTCTCCAGAGTGAATGTCTTTCACATCACCTCCTATCTGATGGTTTTAACTGGAGATGCTGGGGATTGAACCTGGGACCTTCTGCATGCCAAGCAGATGCTATGCCAATGAGCCACAGCCCCTCCCCACATGAAGCTGCCTTATACTGAATCAGGGCACTGGTCCATCAAGATCAGTACCCAGACTGGCAGCAGCTCTCCAGGGACTCAACTAAAGGTCTTTCGCATCATCTTCCACCTATTTTAACTGGTGATGCCAAGGACTGAACCTGGGACCCTCTGCATACAACACAAATGCTCTACCAATAAATCACAGCAGACTTCTGTGACTGATTGGGTTGTCTGGTCCCTTAGCCAAGCAGGTGGGAGATGGGGGATGCAATTACCAGGAGGGAAGGAAGGAGAAGTGATGGTTTGGTTTGTGGGCAAGACTCTGTGGTAGAATTGGCTTCAAACCATAGAGTTTTGCCCAAAAACCAGAATGCCCCTCCGGACATCATTGACTTGCCTATTTCACTTCCAGGTGACATAGTCACATCACGTTTACTTTCACTTTCTTGCCTGTTGGGGGTGATTTCTCCAAGTTTCTGATAGCCCTGAACCGGGGGGAAGGGGAGGCTCCAAACCAGGGGATTCCCCCCCACAACTGGGGACCTGCAACCCTGTAGGAAAATGACTCCAGCTTCAACCCCCTACACCACCAGTTAAGGTAAAATGAAAAGCCAACCAAATACATAGACAAATCAATAAATTAATCTGTTTTGTTTTAAAGAGCTCAGGGCAGTGGACAATGTTTTCTACTCTGCCATTTTATCCTCACAACTGAGAGGATGTGTGATTGGCCCCCTAGGTCTGTCAGTGGCTACTAGCCAGGGTGACTAAAAGGAACTTCCACATTCAAAGGCAGTTGATCCCAGAGTCATGAGCCCAGAGTCATGAGCAATGCTCCCTCTAAACTGTGAGGTCTTGTGAGCAAAAATCCTACTTTGTGAGCGACTGGCATTAAAGTTGTGAGCAGGTGATCTGGCGACTGCATAAATTAGTTTGCTCTGGAGCCACATCCTTCCTGAGCGAAGACAAAAATCTGTGAGCTGGAGGCTAAACACCCATGAGCTCGCTCACACTAACTCAGCTTAGAGGGAACACTGGTCATGAGGCAACATCAGGGTACGGCCTCAGCCCCTGTGCTCTGTTGTAAGACAGGATGCTGGACTAGATGGACTACTGGTCTGATCCAGCAGGGCTCCTCTTATGCCCTGTTGTTGGCCCTCCAGAGGGACTGGTTAGCCACTGTGTGAGACAGGATGCTGGACTAGAGGAACAACTGGTCTGATCCAGCAGGGCTGTTCTTACATTCTTATGGAAGGATTTTTCACCTGTGGAAACAGCTTTCCCGTCTCCCTTCTCCCCTCTACAACCTCAAAATGCCCACCTGCTGCTTTTCTAACACACTGAAATGTCTTCCCATGTGTGTCCCCCCCTCCTTTGAAATCTCTGCTTCTTTTACAAGTTCAAATGGACTTTTGGTGTTGGCTATAGATGTGAAGTTGTAGGCTTAATAGAACATCAGTCGCTGCGTACAACATTCCTTTCTCTCCTCCTCTGTATCTCTGTGCAGTTTGGCAAATGTTGTCATTCTACCGCATGTTAGCATTTCACACTAATATAACACCAGAGTGGCAATACTTGAAAAGCTTGTTCCAGGCCAGCTGTAACTCCGCATTGAAGAGCATACTTATCATGCCAGGAAGTCCCACCGGTGAAATGCTGAGTATGTTTTGCTGCTCTGTGAAAGAGTAATTGGCAACAAGAAACCCCAGCATCTCGGAAGGGCTGCTAAACACCACTCAGTAGCATTTCAGTGTTTGTCAGCCATGATGGATCTTCATAGGTATCATAAACGTAGCAAGAGGGGCTAGCTCAACCTGTGGGAACACAAGCATTTGCTTATTACCAATAAAGTATCATTCAACAGTGTCTTTCATTGTCTTGGAAGAAAGGCTGGACAACACTTCCAATTACCATGTCAGATTACACAGGAAAGCCATTGAAATTCATAAACATAAACACAGTTTCAACAGGAAAGAAGTTAGTTTAAAAATAAATAGGGCATGGTTTCCTGTCCTGAAAAACACAAAAAGCTCTACATCTGACAATAGCACTACAGATAAGATTAGAATTTCAACAGCCAATCCACATGCTAAAGAACCTCCTCAGGAAACAGGAAATCTCCTCAGGAAACAATCCATAAACAAAAGAACCTCCTCAGGAAACAGGAAATCTCCTCAGGAAACAATCCATAAACAAAAGAACCTCCTCAGGAAAGCTCCTCCATTAGCATGTTTCACAGCCTGGGGAACTTCTACAAGATAATGACTCAACCCCACCTTCCTGAGTAGATATAAATTGCCTGCCTACCATTTTTCTTCTCACCTTGACACAGAGAGTACTCCATCTTTCTGTGTTATACCGCTGAGGATGCCAATCACAGCTACTGGCAAAATGTCAGGTCCTACAATGCCAAGACCGTGGCCTCACAACCTGGAAAATCTACAACAGCTAATGAACTCTGGCCGTAAAAGCCTTCTGCAATGTATAATTCAACATAGGGTTGCCAGGTCTGGGTTGGAAAACTGCTGGAGATTTTGGGGGGTGGAGCCTGATGAGGGTGGGGTTTGGGGAAGGGAGGGGCTTCAGTGAGGTACAATGCCATGATGATTACCTTCCAAAGTGGCCATTTCCTTCAGGGAAACTAATCCCAGGAGATCTCCAGCTACACCCTGCAGGCTGGCAACCATAGCAGGACTCCTCAGAACACCTTTGGGGTGTAAACCAAGCAAATAGTTTGATGTATCCTAAAAAGCGTTGTTATCCAGCACTCGGGGGGGAGGGAGCAGTTCTAATTAATCAAAAGTGACAAAAGATCCAAGGGTTATTGCTCTGCCCTGCACCTGAGGAATCTGCCCCATTGGGAACATTACGGCAACAGGCCCCAGCCAGTGGGGCACAATGGTTAAGACTGGAGGACTCTAATCTGAAGAGCTGGATTTGATTCCTCTATTGGTCCTCCACATGAGACTTGCTGGGTGACCTTGGGCCACTCACAGTTCTCTCAGAACTCTCTCAGTCCCACCTCCCCCTCAAGGTGCCAGTTGTGGGGAGAGGAAGGGAAGGTAGTTGTAAGCCACTTTGAGAAGATTGGGGTATAAAAAAAATGACTCTTCTTCCTCTTGGTAGTGTGGGATCAATTTCTTTTCCAAAAAAATGCTTTCCACTGAACCAGACTCTGTGACAGTTCCGCCCCACGTTTTCAAAAGCACTTTGTAAAAAGGCACGGAAGAGTTGCCGTTAGAGAAACATGAGACGGAAGCTCCTGCCGGATGCTCAAAAACGAGTTGGTGTCACTCTTTGGATCCTGGCCATCAATTTTTAACTGAGTTGAGATGGGGGGGGGGAATCAAAGACTCAGTTTCCTTTCCCGAGTTTGTCGAGATGCGTCTGCAGAAGAGGACCTCTGGAGCGGAGATCGCTGACAAGAAGGACGACTCAAAGAGAATCGGCTATGCAGCCGGCCTGTCTCCCCTGAGACTGATTCTGTACCGGTGACACTTTTGTCATAACTGTTGCTGTTCAAGTCTGGAACATTTAACTCGGGTCTTGGCAGCTAAAAATGCCTTTCAGTTCACCTTTATGCTTTTAAAAGGGATTTATCTTGAAATATCCTCTCTCTTTCCGGGGCCTTCTTCTTCTTCTCCAGTGAAAAGCAGGCAGGTGATAGCCTATTGTTACTCTCCCTTCAATTACTTGACCGGTCTCAGATAATCAGGAGCTCTTTTGAGAAACTTCCCTGCTTTTCCTGGAGTGGCTTGATGGTATCTTTTGCGTATTCGGTTGGCCCTCGTGAAAGGAGCCGCTGGCGGAGAAAGCTGTGTGCCAGAAGCATAAGCGATGGAACATTTAAATTGCCAGGGAAAGGGTATGGAGAAGGCCGCAGGATAAGATTTATCGCTGCTGCTGCGAAGCAGATGACACAAGGCTCTACAGGAATGAAGCCGACAGGTGAAGAGTCAAATTTCATTAGGCTGTCTGCTGGAAGGAGGAAGCCTGTGAGGCTGAGGCTGAACGGGGGCGAGTGGCCGATTGAAAAGAAATGTGATTTTTACCTCATTTGTGGCAAACGTCAATAGCAGATAGGAAAGCTTAAAAGACCCATCCGGCTTCTTATTTGTCTCTCCGTCCAGATAATGGACCACCTTCGGCCCTTTGTTGCGGTGGCAGTGAGTCGGACTACAGGGAAGGGCTTTCAGCAATGAAGCCGACGCAACTCGCCGATCACCAGGGCGAGGGTATCTCACCGGTCATATTTTGTGGTTTAGGAACATAACACTGTCAGAAGAGCCCTGCTGGATTTCATGAATGGCCATCTGGTCCGACATACTGCATTACCTAGCGGCCAACCAGTTGTCCGGGAACATAGAACAGGACACGGAAAGGCTCCCTTTCCCCAATGCTGCCTCCTAGTACTGGGTTTCAGAGGCTGAGTTCAGACTGGCAGTTTGCCCCGAGATAGGCACATTTCAGCAACGTTTCACAACTGGATTAAAGGGGCCGTTCACACAGGCACATCTGTCTGGTGTTCCCCAGCTGTACTCAACCCATCTTGTAACGCTTCCCTCCCGAGTTTAAAAGATACCTGGTAAAAATGGTAGCAAACCCTGGAAAGTGTGTCTATCCCACATATATCCCACACCAACAAATTGTGAATGCTATAATCCACCATTTTGAATGTGCGCTTATGCACATATGTGCTTACAGCTGGGCCTTCGAGCCAACAGTGTGAACGCTCCCTCATGCCTCCTCCCGGTATGCTCCTGCATCAGTCAGCGCAGTGTGAGTGGGAAAACCCAGAACAGTTTGTTCCGGGGCTTTTTTGCCATGACTCCCTCCTGCTTCAAACTGCCAGTCTGAATTCAGCCAGCAATTTACTGTCCATGAATATGAAGGTTCCCTTTATTCACTACGGATAGTAGCCATTGATAGACATCACCTCCACAAATCTCTTTAACCCCCTTTCAAAGCCGTTGATGCCTTTTGGCCATCACTACCTATGCTGACGTAGAAGTAGTGACAGACTTCACATTTCTGGGATCCCAGATCACTGCAGATGGTGACTGCAGCCATGAAATTAAAAGACGCCTGCTCCTTGGGAGGAAAGCGATGGCAAACCTAAACAGCATGATAAAAAGCAGAGACATCACCCTGCCAACAAAAGTCCGCATGGTCAAAGCAATGATATTCCCCGTAGTAATGCATGGCTGCAAGAGTTGGACTATAAGGAAGGCCGAGCGCCAAAGAATAGATTCTTTTGAACTATGGTGCTGGAGAAGACTCTTGAGAGTCCCTTGGACTGCAAGGAGATCAAATCATTTAATCCTAAAAGAAATCAACCCTGACTGTTCCCTGGAAGGCCAGATACTGAAGCTGAAGCTCAAGTACTTTGGCCACCAAATGAGAAGGGAGCACTCACTGGAGAAGGCCTTGATGCTGGGAAAGATTGAAGGTCAAAGAAGAAGGGGATGGCAAAGGATGAGATGGTTAGACAGTGTCACTGAGGCAACAAACATGAAATTGAGCAAACTTCAGAGGACAGCGGAAGACAGGAGGGCCTGGCGTAATCTGGTCCATGGGGTCACGAAGAGTCGGACTCAACTGTGCGACTGAACAACAACCACCTATGCTGACAGTGAATCCCACAATTTCTTGGCAGTTGCTTGACACTCCCCACTCCCAACCCCATTCTTCTGACATGCGTTCCCCCCCTTTTTTTTTTTTTTTTTTTTTACAAATTCTGCATGACCTGGTTTTATTTTCAAAGTAGAATGGATGAACTGGGAATTCCCCATCGTTCTAGATTTATTTCCAAAATTATTTTTTTATAATAATTGTCATAATACGTACTTTAACATTACCACCAGTGTTCCCTCCAAGCTAAGTTAGTGTGAGCTAGCTCACAGTTTTTTTAGCCTCTAGCTCACAGATTTTCATTTTAGCTAAGGAAGGAAGGCTCCAGAACAAACTAATTTATGCAGTAGACAAATCGCTCGCTCACAACTTTAATGCCTGTCGCTCACAAAGGAGAATTTTTGCTCACAAGACTCCGCAGCTTAGAGGGAGAATTGATTAACCCCTCAGTTGTTACAATAGTTATTTTTTTATTTATTTATACCCTTCCTTTTTCCTCAAGGGGGGACCAAAAGGTCTTACATCATTCTTCTCTCCTCCATTCTATCCTCACAACGACCCTGGGGTAGGTTATGCTGAGAGTGTGTGGATGGCTCAAAGTCACCCGGGAGCTTCCATTGCAGAGTGGGAATTCAAACTTGGGTCTCCCAGATCCTAGACTGACATTCTAACCACTGCACAACACTGGCTCTCCCAATACAATACAATATAATACAATAGATATACAACAGTCATTTCACTTATAGAAGAACCATGGTGGCAGCCAGGCCCTATGAGGCCTTTCTTGTTGTATTGCATTGTCAAGGCCTCAATACATCCCAGCAGTATTTCCAAATCCATTATTATGTGAATACAACACAGGAATAGGGAAGGGGCACTAATGAGCACTGGGATATCATGAGGGAAATAACAGCTCCGAATTGCCTACTTGGAGCAAAAGAAACACACCAGAAACCCTGAAGTGCAAAAAAAAAAAAAAAAAAAAAAAAGACTTTGATTGTAATTGCTCTGGAAGATAGATTGAAGATGATTTCCCACTACAGCTGCCTCAGGGTTGCGCCGCCGTTTGCCCCGATACTATTCATCAATTTCACACCCGAAGCCGCAGGGCTGCATTTTGACCCGCGGCTTCACCCGATTTCCCCCGCAGTTTCGTAATCCTGTTTTTTGAGGATTACGAAACTGCGGGGAAATCGGGTGAAGCCGTGGGTCAAAATGCAGCCCTGCGGCTTCGGGTGTGAAATTGACGAATAGTATCGGGGCAAACGGCGGTGCAACCCCACGGCAGCTGTAGTGGGAAATCAGCCCAAGATTGCTCTGAAAGATAGAGCAGGCCACCCCAAGCCTGCTTCAGTGGGGAGGGGAGGGTATTAATTGAATTGATGATGATGTTGATTATGATGATGATGATCAGGCCTCGGTTGGGGACAGAGCACACAGGAACTGAGGCAGATAGGCAGAGAAAAAACTCCGGAGTGCCCCCTTGCCGCCTTTCTCTGCCTATCTGCTGAGGCGGGCGGGCAGAGAAAGAACTCCAGAGCACCCCCTGCCGCCGCCTTTCTCTGCTTGCCCGCCAAGGTGGACAGGCAGAGAAAGACTTCTGGAGCACCACCACCCCTGCTTTCTCTGCCTGTCCACTGGAGCACCCTTTCTCTGCTTGCCCTACAGAGCACGCACCCCCTGGAGACAGGAAGGGAAGTCGGGCAGACATGCCCTCCTTCCTCTCCTGAGCCTCTCCACTTTTGTGGAGAGACTGGGAGGGGTTAAATGCATGGCTTCCCTGTGTGATCTTCTCCCAGTGCCCTGCAGCTGTGGAGCACTCAGAGAAGATTGTGCAAGGAAGCCAGGCATGTCCCCCTGGCTCCCCTCCCTGTCTCCAGCCAGTCCAGCCAGTCCAGGCTGGCTGGAGACAGGAAGGGAAGCCAGGCAGACATGCCCTCCTTCCCCCTGAGCCTCTCCGCTTTTTCAGAAAGACTGGTGGGGTTAAATGCCCGGCTTCCCTGCGTGATCTTCTCCAAGTGCCCCGCTGCCGCAGAGCACTCAGAGAAGATCACACAGGGAAGCCAGGCATGTCTGCCCAGCTCCCCTTACTGTCTCCAGCCAGAGACAGGAAGGGAAGCCAGGCAGACATGTCTTCCTTGTCTCTTCCTCCCCCCCAAGCCTGTGGGAGCCCAGAGCAAGGCTGAAAGGGGCTTGGAGCTAAGACATCCAAGCCCCTTCCAGCCTTGTCTTCCCCCCACCCAAGTCCTTGGGAGCTGACTGCAAGTCTGAAAGGGGCTTGAAGCTTCCAAGCCCCTTCCAGCCTTGTCTCCCCACCCACAAGCCCGTGGGAGCTGACTGCAAGGCTGAAAGTGGCTTGGAGCTAAGAGATCCAAGCCCCTTTCAGCCTTGTCTCTCCCTTCCCCCTAGCCTGAGAGACTTGGATCTAAGAGATCTGTTAGATCAGGGGGTGTGGCATATGCAAATAGGTTATGCTAAGGAGCTATGCTAATGAGCTCCTGCACCTCTTTTTCTATGAAATGACCCCTGATGATGATGATGATAGAAGATGGAGCATAATATCAGCATAAGCAAATCCAGGAACATTTGGTCTTTCTATGAGTGGGAATACCAAACTAAAAAGGTAACTTAATGTTGAAGACATAATATCATCCAGTTGACTAAAACTCTGAGGGTGATACTGAAATGGAGAGAGATACAAGGAAAGCAATGAGAGGGCAGAATGGTGTAATGATGGGGGACTTCAACTGTCTTCATATTGACTAGGTTAATGTGTCTTCAGGTCATGAGAACAAGGCAACATTTCTAGTTGCCATAAATGGTTGTGCATTGGAGCAGATGGTCATGGAGTTGATAGGAGGGCATCCACCTCTAGAGCTGATCTAGAATGGAATCCTGGACCTGCTGAGAGATGTTGTTGCATCGATTGTGACCAGTGGCCACAGAGCTATTGAATTCACCATTGGCCTAAATGAAAGGTTGTCCAGATGCTGAGGCAAATGAAAGGTTGTCCAGAAAGTCCACCATGACAACAGTTGAGTTCAGAAGAGGAACATCACAAAACTGAGGGGATTTGTTCAAAGGAAGTAGAAAGGGAGGGTAAAAGACTGGAAAATCCCTTCAGGATGCATGTAATTTAATTTAATTCACAATAAGGATAAACTCTCAGATATGACATATACTACAGATTGGGGGAGAGACCACCAGAACCAGACCTAAAGGAACAATGGACAATATCCACTGAATGATTATACATGGTTTCAACTGCACTTATTGTTGGCTTCTAATTTTTGTAATCCTTCTTGAGTGTTCAGGGAGAAAGGTAGGCTATAAAAGAAGTAAATAAATAAATAAATGATAAAAAAATCAAGGAAGCCATAAGAGCCAAGATGCCTTGCTCCAAAGAGGCAAACAAAAAGAGCCACTGCTTTTGGGAAGGACGTTGGGAGAACTGCATCAGTTAGGGACACCGAGAGACAAAGTTCTATGGCTAAAGGATAAAAATGTGCAATGTGTTGCTAGAATGGAAAATACAAATATAAGAATAGAAAACAGCAAACGTAATGCCAGTTTTTGTGAAGGAATTTGGAGGCGATCCAGGAAATTACAGGCCAGTTAGCCTAACATCTGTTCCAGGCAGATTGGTGAAACCTATTAAAGATGGGGGTGGGGGAGGCAGCATAGTGTAGCCCGATCTTGTCAGGTTTCAGAAGCTAAGCAGGGCCATCTGCAGAGGAAGGCAACGGCAAACCACCTCTGCTTCTCACTTGAAACCCCCTGTGTGGGGTTGCTAAATGTCGGTTGTTACTTGAAGTTACGCATGTACGTATTAAAGGACATAATGCAGCCTGGGGCCAACATATCTGAAGGACTGCCTCTTCCCGTATGTACCTTACGCAGCCTGAGACCGGCATATCTGAAGGACCATCTCTTCCCATATGTGCCCCAAAGAGCCTTGTGCTCACAGGATCAACACTTACTGGTTACCTCTGGCCCAAAGGATGTCTGCTTAGCCTCAATCAGGGCCAAGCCTTTCTCTGCCCCGGCTCTGGCCTGGTGGAATCAGCTCCGACTGGAGATCAGGATCCTGCAGGACCTTCTATCGTTCTGCAGGGCCTGCAAAACAGAGCTGTTCCACCAGGCCTTCGGATGAGGTGGCAGGCATCCATCTGAGTCGGCACCCCTGCTGTAGCTCCCAACCTGCCAAAAGGGCCCATTTGATTCCGCCTTGTGGCCCTAACAGATTTATATGAAATTGTTGCTACCGATGCAATTGTATTGCTTATTCTTTTAATTATTTTAATGTGATTGTATTGTAACGAGTCTTGAACTCGGTTCCACGTGATCCACCCTGAGCCTACTTTGGGGAGGGCAGAATAAAAATCTCTAAATAAATAAGTAAAATAAAATAAATAACGGAGTAAAGGGGATACCGTAATAGAGGTTTATAAAATTGTCCATGGGCTGTGGGAAGTGAATGGTGGTGGTGGAAAGTGCCATCAAATCAAAGCCAACTTATGGTGACTCCAGAGGGTTCTCAAGGCAAGAGACTAACAGAGGTGGTTTCCCATTGCTTGCCTCTGCATAGCAGCCTTGGACTTTCTTGGGGGTCTCCCATCCAAATGCTTAGCTTCTGAGATCTGATGAGATGGAGCTAGCCTGGACCATCTAGGTCAGGGCAGAAAGTGAACAGAGACTGTGATCACACATGCCTTTAGATGTGACATAGGTGTGAATGCCTGATGGATCTAAAGGGAGCGATCAGACAGCAACATCTGGGAAGTGTCCCACAGTCATCAACAACCTGTGCAGAAGTAGAGTTAAAAGATACTGGGGGAAGTCAGGTAGTAAACAGGTTCTGATGAGCCATGGATGGACTTTTCCCTATCCGATCACTCGAGCACACTCTCAAACCATTGGGATGGTCTGATCATGTCACTCCAGCTCGGTGCTGTCCCCCCCCCTTCGCAGTATGTGCATCATCCCATACTCCATAGGGGGCCCACAGTGCTGAGGTGTGATTCCTCATTTATGTGCATGGGAAACAAATAGCTCCCCAAAAAACCCTGGCTCACCCACAGTTGTGTCTGATCAGACAGTGACAGGCTGCGCCTGTAGCTACAGAGGGAGGTGTGATCTCACAACTGTGTGTCAAATTCTTCCAGAGGGAATAGCCTCACTTCCCCTCCGCTTCAACTGGCGTGTGTGACCGCAGCCAGAGGGAACTTTTTCTCCATCTTTTATAACACTAAAGGGCATGGGATGCTTTTGAAAATGATGGACATTCAGTTGAGGACAGACAAAAGGAAGTCCTGCTTCACTCACAGAGTCATTACCTTGTGAAATTCACTGCCATATCCTGGAATGCAGGGGATTAGATGAAATTGAAGGAGGGCAGTTCCAGCAATAGCTATTAGCCATGATGTCTAAGGGTGCTTTCACACACACTAAATAACACACTTTGAATCCACTTTCAACACACTTTGCAAGTGGATTTTTACTGTGTGAAATGGCAAAATCCACTTGCAAACCATCACTGAAGTGGATTGAAACTGCATTATTTAGCACTAGCAGTGAAGCCTGTTGTAGCCGCAAGACAATGGGCACTAGAAACTTGTTCAGGAGCAGAGGAAGCAGAGGAACCAGGCTGGACATAAGCCAAGGCCCCCTTGCACAGGAACCCTTTGCGATGGCCTGTGGGCCCACATTCAGGGAACCGATAGCCGCTGAGCTGCACAGCATGCCTTCCCGGGCAGGCAGGCCCATTTCACCAGGCCTGCAAGTGGCAGAGAGTGGCCGCCCTCCTCATTTGAAGGCTCCACTTCGCCAAGCATGCTGGGGCCCTGCCATTGGCCTGGGGAGGGGAGGAAGGTCCTGGGTCTCCTGCCACTCTGCAGGCCCACCCCTCCCAGTGCCTGGCCACCTCCCTGTGCTCGGCCAGCTCTGGAAATGGTGGGCCACGGTAACTGAGTCTCAGGCAGGGTTCCCTCTAAGCTGAGTTAGTGTAAGCTAGCTCACAGTGTTTTAGCCTCCGGCTCACACATTTTTGTCTTAGCTCAGGAGGGATGGCTCTAGAGCAAACTACTTTATGCAGTAGCCAAATCGCTCACTCTCAACTTTAATGCCAGTAGCTCACAAAGTAGAATTTTTGCTCACAGGACTCCACAGCTTAGAAGGAACATTGGTCTCAGGTCCTGCATCCCCTGTCCACTGCTGCCATAGTGAAAGGAGGTGGCTGGGGGTGAACGGAGCAGCCATGGCAGCCCAGAGTGAAGTGAGCCATCCCCCAGGCTGACACAGCAGGCAAGTGTCACCTTCAGCTGTGACCTGCCTTAGCCACAGAGAAGGGAGGCGTCAGGGAGCAGACCAAGCAGGCATGCAAGGCCAGAACAACCTGAGGGCCCCCACCCAGAAACCCCATGCGGTGGCCTATCGGTCCACCACCAGAGAACCCATCAGTGCTGGGGTGCATGTCGTGGGGCCCCCCACGCGGGTAGCCATGTAGCACATAGCATCTAGCTGGTAAAGTGGTCCGCTTGTTCCTTCCCAAACTCCCCATCACCAATCGTGCCAGGGCCTGGCATTGGCCCGGGGATGGGAGGAATGTCCTACCTTCCCTGCCACTCACCAGGCCCACCCCTCCCAGTGTTCAGCCACCTCTCCATCCTCACCCAGCCTCAGAAATGGTGATGTGTGGCAACTCGCACCCTTCCTGCGCCTCTGCTGTCTCATTCTGTTCCCCTGTGTTGTCTTGCAGGTGGCCTCCTGACCTTTCGGCCGATAGAAGGTCTGTCTTGTCCCTGGGCTCCCAGCACACTGAGGGTGAGACTCCATTCCATTTGCCAGCTCCCTCCAGCAGGGCGGGGCTGAGCCAATGCGGTGAGGCAATCCAGCCAGGGGAGTGACAGACCGGGAGAGTGGCAGCTGAGGGGGCCAAAGGCTGTGGGAGCATTTCCAGGAGTTACTCCCAAACAGCTTTATATATAAGGAGAATTGTGCAAATGTGCCCTAAGTATATGGAACCTCCTTGTTAGCAGTGCAGTCCCATGCAGTTACTTTGAGGTCAATGGGCAAGGTATAACTTTGATAATGATTGCACTTTTAGAGAAATCACAGAAATACCAACCTGCCCAAGTGTGTTCTGTTGGCAACTGTGTGAGACTAGATTACTGGATTAGATTAACTATTTGTGTGATCTAGCACAACTGGTTTTACCTCACTATATTTGTTTTCTCCCTCTAGCATTCCTCACCATCTTCACTTGTGTTTTATGGGATTTCTGCTCTCTGCCTAACAGACAATACAACCAAAGCCCTTTCATCTGTCTTTGAAGGTCCTAGGAAGAGAGAAAATGCTCATTCATTGTCACTTTATTGAAAAGAGGGAAGAAAGAGACAATGGGTTGGATCCAGCAAGCTTTCCTACTGGCTAAAAGGAGGGAGAAATGAGGTTGATAACCCTAGACCAGGGGTTCCCAATGTAGGGCACTGTGTCACTCACTAACACCTTTCCTGGCACCCTCAAAGTGTTTGGGGGGAGTTGGTTTAGGGGAAGGAGTTGCTTAGCAGGGCTTTGGACATGTCGTTGGAGATTTGATTGTCTGTGCAGATTTTTTAAAAACGTTGCTTTGGTAAATGCTACCACCACATGAGGATCTTCACTGGGTGACTGAAGGTAAGCCACAGCAGCCATTTCGAGGCTGGTTTTGCCTCCAGCAGCAGCCATTTTGTAGCAGCCCATGTCAGAATTCTAAAGGTGCCCACAGGCTCAAAAAGTTTTGGGACCCCTGCTTTATACATGATACATCTAACACTGCTCAGACTATCAGTGTGGTATACAGACTATCAGCTGTATACTGAGTATACAGCTGTCGGGTGTGGGCTGATGGTCTTGTGCTGATGGTCTTGTGCTGTATTTTCTGAAAAGAAAGGCTTGAGAGTTTTTCAACAATAGCTGCTTTGCCCTGAAATTGCTGTCCATCCCACGTAAGGCATGAGGCATCCAGGGCTATTTTGGGGCAGGAACACACCGGAATGGAGTTCCAGCTGGCTGCCGAATTGGCCACACCCAGTAGGAACTCATTAGCATAATAGGTCACTCCCAGCAGCAGAAACTCATCAGGACTGACTACATTAGGGGTGTGTGGCCTAACATGCAAAGGAGTTCCTGCTATAAAAAAAGCCCTGGGTTTTGACAACAAACAAGGTAAACAGAATAAGAAGCAAAAGGTGGGTGTGACCACACTTCTGGCAACATGGGGGTGTGGCCTGATATGCTAATAGGTTTCCACTGTTGGGTGCGGCCGATTATGCTAATGAGTTCCTGCTGGGCTTTTTCTACGCCCTAGAGGCGTCTATATATATTGCTCCTGAGTCCTGTCTGTATCGAACAACTGGTAATAATGCTGTACAGAGTGGTTTTTTAGTGTGCTACTGGTGCAAGGGCTCTAGTGCACACAGAACTTTTCCACTGGATCCACCCGATGATGGTTTAGGTGACTCAACACTGTTCTAGTTCCAGTCTCATCCATCGAGAATTGTCCATTAACCAGCCTGCTTGCATCTTTTCTGGATTCATGATGGATCGTGTGAACCTCCGTGGTGCATGTGCCCAGAGTATCAGCAAAAGGCACCAGCAAATCTTCTTTGCCATTCAGGAAACCTAAACAGAAAATAAAAAAGAATAATATTTCAATTTTACTGCCAAGCCAAATGACACTGATTTATTAATATCAATTTCTCAGGTGCAGATCACTGTCAACGCCGTTCCATTTCATGTTTTTTTTTTTTTTTTTTTTAAATCAGTGAATTATGAATGTGGAACTGCCAAGTAGTTTGAGGTTTGCATTCTGACACGGGGATGTCATGTTGCATCAATAGGCCATTTACATTTTAAAGAATCTCTGCCGATTGTGAAGAGCTCAGCTAGAGGCAAGAAGAGCTTGCCCTTTTCAAACACACACTTAGTCCCCCTTTTGATCAATTATAGGTATTGTGCTGCTGTTCTTAATGTTTATGGATTTACAGCAGCCCTGTCCAGAAAAAGCAGATGTTTTGAAATTTGTGGCCACTGATAGAATTATGCAGTCTGATCATTTTGAAAACTTGGTTAAAGGGTGGGGGGGAGGCCCATCAATTATTTCCAGAGTTCTGCAAGGCACTCGATACAGGGAGTTCCATTTGCCAAAGATAGCTAGTTTTAAGGAGAGGAACCAATCAGCGATTTGTTGTCTAATCAAGCCTTTCCGTGTTAGTTTTATTTAGCATTGCCAGTGGACATTTCCCTTTCAGAATTGTGGAGTACCTCTTATTGGGCTAGTGGGTTAATAAAGTGGAGTCTGCCCGGTCTAAGAAGTGTGATATTGCATGCAGTCAATAAATCTTACATTTATTCAAGTGGATTCAGTTCATGTTCAGGTCACAGTCAAATGGAGAGAGAGAAAAATCTAATCTAAAGAGTACATTCCCTATCACAAATGTCCAGCTTGTGTGGGAGTATGAGGGGACTGTCTTTAGGAGAGACCTGCAGAGACATGTGTCTCCATGGAAGGCCATGTGAGAGAGAGGGAGAGGACAAAGGGTCAGAGGGCAGCTTCCAGGTTAAGACAATGAGAGTCATCCCATTCAAGGAGAGGACACTATATACACTTAGAGTGATGTAGCGCCCCTCCCCCCCAATTCTCCCTCTTGTAAATGTATGGGTTGCAAGTTCCAGATTCCAGTCATTATAGGGTTAATCCGTTTTACCTTCTGTGCTATTGTTTAGCCTGACCCGGAAGGAAACTGGCGCAGAGCCAATGCAATCAAAGCCCAGGAGAATCTAAGTCTGTTTACTAAGTCATTGGTTGATGTAATCAGGTGACTTCCTGCTAGGGGTCAGGAAGAATGAGAAACTCCATTTTGTTGTGTGACCATGTGTCTGTAAGCATGTAAAGATGTAGGTCTAGATAGCTCTTTTTATTTTGTAGGCTTCCTGTGTACCCTTTTCCCTTAGAAATAAAGCTTTTTTTTTACAAAGAAAGAAATGTCTCCTCTCCAGTGAAGCAAGGATCCGTTGGAAAGTCTGCATATTTGAGTATATTGACTATTTTTCCCAACACCTCTGAGCTGTATACTGAGTTGTATACATCTTTTCCCAACACCTCTAAGCTGTATACAGAGCTGTATACATCTTGTGAGCAAAGATGCTACTTTGTGAGCTACCGGCATTAAAGTTGTGAGCGAGCGATCTGACTACTGCATAAATTAGTTTGCTCTGGAGCCATCCTTCCTGAGCGAAGACAGTGTGAGCTGGAGGCTAAAAAAACTGTGATCTAGCTCACACTAACTCAGCTTAGAGGGAACACTGCTTCCCCCCATGTCCAGACATGCTGAATAGGGATGCCAGTCTCCAGGGGATCCCCTGGAATTATAGCTCATCTCTAGAAAAAATGGAAGTCCTGGAGAAAATGGATGCTTTGGAGGGTGGGCACTTTGCCCCTGAGATCCTTGTGCTCCCCATGCTCCATCCCCAAATCTCCAGGAGTTTTCTGATCTAAATCTGGCAACCCTGTTCCCTCCATCTGCTGCTGGTGGCTTGGAAACCCTAATGCTGAGCCACTCACTCCGACACAGCCTACATTCAGCATCACAAAACAATTTTCTGTATATCCGTCAGAGGGAAGGTGGGCTTTACGAGTCTGAAAACTGCAGGGAGACACACTTTTAGATGTCTCCAGTAGGCGAGCCGGTCGCCTCTGCTGTTTAAACAGAGCAGTCATTTTCAGTCAGATTTAATGGGTTTTGTGACTTTTTCAAAAATACCTCTAACGTCTCTCTCTGCGGGGACACTAAAGTCTGTTTACTTGGAAAGTGGATTTTAGTGCTTTGTATGTAGCTTCCCTGTTTACAAAGCCTCTCCGGAAAGTCCAAATTCAAGTTGCCTTGTTTGAATGGAGAGGAAGCCCACCCCATGTCAAGAAAAAGTGATGGAAAGGCATTGATTATTTATTTACAGTGTTGACCCCCTGTCTTTCATCTAGGACTCCAGGCATCTCGTGCCAAATTGAGATAAAAATTGAACCATAGATCAATAAGGATGCTTCCCTCCCATGCTGAGAAACATGAGGTAATCACTAGGCTTTCCAAGTGTTCATGCTTGGCTGGGAATTCCCTGAAAGTGAAGAAAATGGCTTCCATGGTGACACTCGAGGAACATTCCCCTAGCCTCACCTTCTTTAGCCTGTGGGCCCATTTGGAATTTCGACAAGGCACAATGAGCACTGTCACAAGATGGCTGTCACAAAATGGCTGCCACAGCTTAAGTTCAGCCACACAGTGCAGATCCTTGTGCTGTGGTGGCAGCCAATGCTCCCTCTAAGCTGTGGAATCTTGTGAGCAAAGATTCTACTTTGCGAGATGCTGGCATTTAAAGCTGTAAGTGAGAGATTAGTCTACTGCATAAATTAGTTTGCTCTGGAGCCACCCGTCCTGAACGATGACAAAAATGTGTGAGCCAGAGGCTAAAAAACTGTGAGCTGGCTCACACTAACTCAGCTTAGAGAGAAAACTGGTGACAGCTGCTGCCAAAGCAATATATATATATATATATTTAAAAATCTGCATAGCCAAATCTTCTGTAGTCAATCAGAAGCCTTGTTGGGCAAAGCCCTACCTGGTCCCACCCACTTCCTTAAAACACTCAGCGAGCACCAGAGAAGGTGTTGGTGGCACCCACTGGAAACATGCTGGGGACCCCCTACTCTATGATCTATGGACAATCTAAGGAGATATGTAAAGATCAACTTGTGTGTAACAAAATGTATATTTTGATGCTTTCTTTATGAATAAAAACTTGGTTTACCATGGGAGAAGGGCTACTGTGACCTCCATTAGACCTTCAATCAAAAATCATGTCACCGCTCCTCCTGGGAGCACTCAAAGCACTCCTCCCTGTTTCAGACAAATGGCTTGGAACCCCATGACGATAGGCGATACGTAACCCTGAAGCCAATGCAATGAGAGCGGAGAAGGATATTGTTCCACTGCCATTCACAAATGGGTCCTATATCCATATGTATGTGGAACTGTAGTTTGAGGTCCTCAAACCCTGCTGAGGGAGGCTGTGGTCAGATCCCATCCTAAAACGACCTATATTATCATTGTCGTCATGGCTCAGTAGTAGAGAATCCGCTTTGCCTACAGAAGGTTGCAGGTTCAACGCCCAGCTTCTCCCCTTAAAGGAATAGCTAGTAGGTGATGCCAAAGTCTTTTACCTTAGACCATGGTAGAAGGGGAGTAGAAATGAGAGCCCATGGACACACGAAGCTACCCTGTACTGAATCAAGCAATTGGCACATTGGGCGAGACTGGCAATGACTCTCCAGGGTTTCAGTGGAGCTCTTTCACATCACCTTCTACTTGTTCCTTTTCCTTGGAGATGCTTGGGACTGGTCCCACTGCCAACTCCATGTAATCTCTGGCGATGAGCATGTCATCAACATATGTGCAACAGACAGGCCCTAAACAAGTACATTTTGTGTGTGCATAGGCACATAGATGAGTGGTGGGGCCAGCACATTTGTTCTCCCTCTCCCTCTACGTCTGTTGAAATCAATGCACATGAAGTCCAGAGAAAAACACTTAAGTGCTCAGTCATCAGTCAATGAAAATCAAGGGATACATCCATACAGGTGCGAACCAGCCATTTTCGTTTCTTTAACACAAGGTTTGCAGAATTGATCAGAAAGCTGAGGTTCTTTCTTAACTTCTTATGACTTTTAAAAAAAATGTTCAATAAGGTACTGTGAGATGAAAAAGAAAATACATGCATCACAGAATATAGAAGGATGCTATTTTCATTCACTTTCCAATTGTTTCATTCCCCCCCCCAGTTGAGAAACAATTGTACTGGGACCATGAGACATCGTGAAACTATTATCCATCTGGTATGCTCAGAATATGGAATTCAGAGCAGCCACTATCCCACAACTTGCGAGAACTCTGGAGATACAAAGTAGTGCAATTTCATGGTGTGCCAGTTTTTTGAAGGAATTTCCAGCTGTCCCAGGCATTGTAGCGATCCAGGCATCCCTGGTCACATTCTTGGAGACTTTGGTAACCCTGGCGAAAGCAACCACAGATCAAGTATGATTGATTTAATTAAAATATCCACACCCCTTCTTTCCTACCAACCATGTTGCCTCAAGGCAGCTTATAATGATCTGACCAACCAGAAGCAGATGATGAAGAACCAAACAACCCATTAAAAAGTAAACCAATTATCTCGCCCTCCAACAACATGGCACATATTATTTATCTTCCAAGAACTCACTTTGAAAAGTTTAAAAGAACTCACCTGAAAAGCCTTGCAATTTATTTATTTTTTTTTCAGGAAGGAGGCTACCATGGAAGCCCTCCCCACATCCTGTCCTTATTAATATTTGAATTTTGGTTCCACAGGATTCTATGCTTGCCATAATTGATTTGGCTCAAGAACTGACAGTCAGAGGACACTGGTCAGGGCTGACTGGCTGCTTGGCGAAGTCCCGCCCACGTCAGCCCCAGTCAGTGTGTTCGGCTCAGTCTGCTCCAGTCCTCCGACAGGAGAGGACCGTCTGGAGTGTGAGCACAGGGACAGGCCCTCAAGGCTGAGGCAGGTGATAGAAGCCCTTTTCCCCTCCCTCCACACCATCCCCTGGGCCTTCTATGGGGGCAGTAGGCCCAGAAAAGCCCTTTTCCGCCCCCCCACACCATCCCCTGGGCCAGCTCTGGCACAGCTGTTCTCTCAAGGACAGTTTCTGTCAGAAGTTCTCTCAGCCCCACCTACCTCACAGGGTGTCTGTTGTGGGGAGGGGAAGGGAAAGGAGTTTGTGAGCCACTCTGAGATGCCTTTGGGCAGTGAAGGGCAGGGTATAAATCCAATCTCTTCCTCTTCTTCTTCTATTGGGGCAGTAGGCCCAGAGAAGCTCTTTTCCGCCCCCCCACACCACCCCCTGGGCCTTCTGTGGGGGCAGTAGGCCCAGCAAAGCCTTTTTCTGCCCCCCCACCATCCCCTGGGCCTTCTGTGGGGGCAGTAGGCCCAGAAAAGCCCTTTTCCACCCCCTCACACTATCCCCTGGGCCTTCTATGGGGGCAGTAGGCCTAGAGAAGCCCTTTTCTACCCCTCTTCCCTTCTTTCCCCCCTTTCCTTTCTTCCTGTCTCCTTTCTTTCACTCTTCCCCCTCTTCCTTCCTTCCTTCCTTTCTCCATCTCCCTCTCCCTTCCACCCTCCCTCCCTTCCTTTCTAGGGCCCGTTGTCTTCCACCACAACAGGCTTTGCTCCCTAGTCTTTCCATAAAGCCAAGGTCACCACCAAAAATGAGCAGGCCTACACAGTGGCCAACAGAACAACTTGAAGACGGGCTCAATCAGGTAGAAATTCTGAGAAGATCTGATGAGGCCTCTCAGGCCTGTGCCTGGCCATCTGGGAGCTTTTGGGAGTGGGGCCTAAAGGGGGAACAACATGGTTATGGTGATGATACTTCTAGGTGATAATCAAGCACTTCTGTCCCAGCACCACTGTGGTGCTCTAACAGTCCCTCTTTCTCTATGGTAAAGACCATAGAGAAAGGGGAAATTCCTAGAATGTCATGAATGCTGTGATGTCATTTATTCCCTTCCATTTTTTCCCCACTCTTCTGCTGCTTCATTGCTCTAGCATGGGTCTTAGAGGGCAGGAGCATGGGCAGGCAGCTGGTAATCCTACACCCAAGCTCATGGTATATTAAATATATTAAGAGTATTCTAACGTAATGGTTTATTAAATATATTAAGAATATTCTAATTAAGATTCAAGACATCTTTGGGACTAAGTGCTAACCATCATTTACACCATCAAAACTGGTCTTTCTTTCTAAATAGTTATTTTTATGTAGTCTGCTAATCTTTATATTAACAAGTGACAGTGTTTCGTGACATTGTTTTTAATGATTTTAATTTTTAAAGAAAAATGACATGGTAAATGAACATCAATAAATAGCAAGCTGGATAATTAAAACTCATTTCTAGAGTTAAATCTATATATACAATTCATAAGAACTTTCCTGGGTATAAATGCTATTTAAGCAAACTTTCCCCCTTCTAATTCCAAACTCTCCCCAGGCTTTACATGTAGCAATTTAATTTTTATTTCCATTATTTAGACTGACACTTTAACTGCTATATCACTCTGGCTCTTTAAGACTTGAACACACACATGATGGGTGCTATGCAATGATGAGGGGTGCACACAGAATGACAGACAGTATTACAGCAAGGCTGGGCTTGTGTGAATGTATTATTTGTGTGAATGGCTGCTGCCATGTAGCCAATAAATACATGCTTCCACAATTTCTACAGTGGCAACAGGTCTAAAATTGCTACCAAAGTGCTGTGGCTCAGTGGTAGAGCATCTGGTGTGCATTAGGGATGGGTATGAACTGGGAAAATGTGGTTGGCTTCGTGGTTCATGGCATGCCCAATTCACAAACCATGAACCATTATGAACTTTTAGGGGCTAAACAAACCAGTTCAGTCCATGAGGTTTGTGATGCAGTAGAACAGCCCCCACCCCCAGCATGCAAGAGACACCAAACTTGCAAGGGATCTCCAGCTGATGCTTCTCTACCTGCCCTCCAATTTTGTTGAGGACTGGATTTATGACATCCAAGTTACACCCCCCGCCCTCAAAGAAGGTGCTCCCATCCGCCATTGTTTCCAATGGAGGGGGGGAAGCAAAAGCAAAAAAAAAAAAGAAAAAAAAAAGCAAGGGCAATAGAAGCCCAGCAGAACAGAATCAAAATCCCATAGAATATCTGCAATAGAAACCGAAAGTGGGGGGCATTTTTGCAAGCCCAGAGGAACCAGTGCAATGTGCCCAGCAGAACCAGTGGCACTGTGGCAGTGTAAACCCAACAAGACTAAGGTCAAACCAGAGAATCTCTGCAGTAGAAACTGAAGGTATGGGCACATTTTTTGCAAGCCCAGCAAAACCAGTGCAATTTACTAGTGCCCAGCAGAACCCAGTGCCCCTGTGGTAATGCAAGCAAAAAGGAGGACTAATGTCAAACCAAAGAATCTCTGCAGTTACAATATACAGAATGCCCCAGAGAACTCAGTGCCACTGGCATTGCAAGCTTAAAAAGATTTCTCTCAAAGCATAGAGTTACAACAAATCCAAGCAATGGGAGATTTTGCTTGGATTTGTTGCAAAGGGAACACAGGAACCCCAGCCAAGGGGGGGTGGGGGGACCATCTTGAAACTGTCATGACTAGTTTTAAACTGACCAGAGTATTTCCAAGACTGGAGAATCCCCCAAAAAATTGCTTTGAAGTTTGGTAGAAGTTTTAATTTAGTTGAGAAAGTCTGTCTGGAAATGTATCAATTCACAAACCAGCACCAATATCCATGAACAGCTTAAAAGTTTGTGGAAAGTTCATACTGGTTGACCTGCCATGAACTTCACATCATTAACCACAAACTGGCCAAAGTCTATCACAAACTTTAGTTCATGAGCCAATTTGTGCCCATCCCTAGTGTGCATGCAAAAGGCTCCAGGCTGAATTTTGTAATCTCCAATTAAAAGAATCAGACAATAGGTGATGTGAAAGACCTCTAACTGTGAACCCGGAGAGCTGCTGCTAGTATCCTTCATACATCAATGGTCTGATGCACAATAAGGCAGTTACATGTGTATAATTCCTCAGAAATGCCAATTCTGTGAACTCAGTGTCAATCGTCCATCTAAGGTTGATGCAATTATCATGATATACGTAGCACTTTTTGAGTTGTTCCCTCACATATTTCTGGTTTGTTTGTGTGAGAGGGGGCTTCATGTGTGAACTATGCCACACTACAACATCATAAAAGAATGGGATCCAAGGTACTGCTGCATAATTATGTCACTAGAATCTGTTTCCACTTCCAAGGGGGGAATCACCACTTTCTTTCCCAGCTTCAGCCCCATGTGTCCCTCCCCCAACCCCATGACGGAGTTTCAGTAAACCTTCAAGAATGGTTTTAGAAAGATTGCAGAGGGGAAATGGACATGCTCTTCATGTGGGCAAAACTGCTTCCTGCGTGGATAAGGGAATCTTTGAATTCCAACCAATATCTGTACCTCAGCAAAGGGAAACCAATAATAATCAGTAGAGACCCCCCAGGATACAAATATCAACAACATACATGTGAGTCTGTGTTAAATGCCATTGGGTTCCTTCTGACTTATGGTGACCCTATGAATTAATGCCCTCCAAGAAGTTCTATCGCTAACAGCCTTGATCAGGTCTTGCAAACTGGGAGCCGTGGCTTCCTTGAGTCCATCCATCTCATAATAGCAGATATACCAAAACTCAATGTAAATGAGTGACAAAGTAACAGTAAAAGACTCTAAAACCAGGGATCTTCAACTTTTTGGAGACTCTGCTGGGAATCATGGGACCTGCATAGACTAAAGCCATATGGGACAGGGGCTTTCCTAAGGAGGAATATTCCAAGAGAATCAGCAAGCAAATGCATGAATGAATGAATGAATGAATGAATGAATGAATGAATGAATGAGCTTCCTAGGTCCGACCCTCTCCTCTACTCTAAGAATCATGCAAAGAAGAGGTGACCCCGTTGGATACTGCACTACAGGTCTGTCAAACAAACTGAGACCAAATCTCCAAGAGTGTTATACATTCCAAGCCCAGGAATCACCACGGCTTGCATGTGCGACTCTGTTTATCTTTTCCAGAGGGCTTGTTTCCTCCCCCCCTGCAAGGCCCAAACCATTGGTGATCTCATTAATCAGTGCCTTCCTGATGATTTCTAATTACTAATTATAAACAGCTATGTGCAATTGACTCCCCTTGTACCCCCTCCCGGATAATTATGAATGTGCCGAATCCCACCGAGCAGATTCGGCAAACGTGACTGGAAGTCCCCTTCTGGGTGGAGGGTTTCTCTCTCTTTTCAGCGGAAGCGAGTCTCCTCGAGAAGGGAGGGGAGAAATCGGCGCCCAGGACTCTGATTAAAATGTTTAAATCATCTCTGCTCCACCACCCACAGTAACTAGTTCCCAACTGGAGTGGCTGCCTTGGTTATGTTCCCAGCAGGTTATTAACAATTAATTAGCAATCCTTCTCGAGCACTCTTCGTACTGCGGTCGTATACTAATTGCGCAGCCCTGGAATGCGGGGACGCTTTTCAAACAAACAGCAAGATGTACCAGCAAGTCACTATAAATTTCATTTCATGGTTTTTTTTGTTTTGTTTTGTTTTTCGTTACTCCCACTTGTTTGCAGAAATACACATTCCTTCTGGCTTTGCGTTATGACTTTTACGGAGCGGCTTTTGACGGACATATTTCTCGTGAGGCTATGGGACTGGAGACAAGGGGCTCGGCGGTACTGAAACACGGGGAAGGGCTGTGGCTCAGTGGCAGAGCCCCAGCTTGGCACACAGAAGGTCCCAGGTTCGATGCCCAGCATCTCCAGTTGAAAGGAGCAGGCGGTAGGTGATGCGATGGACCTCTGCCTGAGACCCTGGACAGGCACTGCCAGTCTGAGTAGACAATACTGACCTTGATGGACCGATGGTCTGATTCAGTATAAGGCAGCTTCATATGACTAAGAACCAGTGTGGGATAGCAGTTAGAGAAGGGGTGTCAAACTCATTTGTTATGAAGGCCGGATCTGACATAAATGAGACCTTGTTGGGCCAGGCCATGTGTGCGTCATAAAATGTAATGCCAGGTAGTGGAGATATAAACTTTATAAAGGACACAAACACGAAGGGGTGGGTTTTTTTTAAAAAAAAACTTAAAATGAAAAATCATGCTTAAAACATTAGTACTCTTGCAATATTTTGTTTATCTAACAGTGTCTGATAACTGACACCTCTTGCTCTGAATAATTGCATCAAAATGTCTGTGCTGCTGCAATCTTGAGTATGGCTGTTCAGGTGTGTATCTGTAAGCAGCAAACCTACGATGACGCAGCCACAGCAGAACTGGAAGAAGAAGCAGAAGACAGCCAGTTCCACTGTGGGCCTGATAGAAGCCCTCCGGGGGCCTGGTCTGGCCCCCGGGCCACATGTTTGACACCTCTGAGTTAGAGTGCCAGATTGGGACCTGGGAAAACCAGGTTCAAACCCCTGTTCTTCCATGGAAGCTTGCTGGGTGATCATGGGTAACTTACACCCTCTCAGCCTAACATAGATCACAGGCTTGAGGGTGAAATGGAGGAGAGGAGAAAGATGGCCCCTTCTTGCAAGGAGCTTCTGGTCAAAATCCATACAGTAGAGGAGACAAAAGAAGGAAGGGAAGAAA
Organism: Gekko gecko; assembly: GCA_029375565.1. Taxonomy (NCBI): domain Eukaryota; kingdom Metazoa; phylum Chordata; class Lepidosauria; order Squamata; family Gekkonidae; genus Gekko; species Gekko gecko. The sequence continues at coordinate 191,994,109 of JAPDNY010000004.1, read as the reverse complement.
AGGAAGAGAGGAACTCTAAGTGAAGGTGTGGGATTATATCCATAATTAGAGTTCTCATTGAAGGAGCAAGAAAGGCAACATTCGCCAAATGTTCGCGCCACCGAAAGCTCCATTCACTCCATCCCGAATAGATATGATTTTGAAGAACTGATTGATTGCGAGGGCGGGGGGGAGTCACTTGTTTTATGACAGTAAATGACTCCATCTTTCATCCTCTTGCCGCAGACACCTTACAAGTCACAGCTGGCAAGGATTAGAGACGATTTGGAACCATCCAGTGTGAAACTGCCTTTTGCAGCAATAGGTCATTATATCTATTTCTGAGATACTTCAGAGTTATAAGATAAATGAAGGAAATAGTCCTTGTGGGTAATGAGTACTTGTCTTTGAATGAAACTCCCATCTTGTTTGCCTGGGGGGGGGATGCGTCTATCATCTCACAAAGGCCTTCTCTAGTGCAAAACCCATGGAAATGAATGGATTTGGAAGGCCTTCACAATGGAGCATCCAAGTGGGCTACAGTTTGGCTGCCTCATCAAGTTAAGAAGATCAGAACAGAAGTAGGCCCATGCTAGATCAGACCAAAGGCCTATCACATCCAGCATTCTGTTCACACAGCGAACAAAGAGCCAGTTTGGTGTAGTGGTTAGGAGTGCAGACTCTAATCTGGGAGAACTTGGTTTGATTCCCCACTCCTCCACATGCGGCTGCTGGTGTGACCTTGGGTCAGTCACAAGTTCTGTCGGAGCTGTTCTCTCAAGGACAGTTCTGGAAAGAGCTCTCTCAGGGTGTCTGTTGTGGGGAGGAGAAGGGAAAAGAGATTGTAAGCTGCTCTGAGACTCTGAGTGAAGGGAGGGGTATAAATCCAATCTCCTCCTCCTCCTCCTCCTTCTTCCTCCTCCTCCTCTTCTTCTTGACCAGCTGCCTCTAGGAAGCCCATTGGTAGGAAGACCGCAACAGCACCCCCTGCCACCTGTGCTCCCCAGCAACTGATACAAAGAGGCACACAGCCTATGGTACTGGCAGGAACAGATATCCATCATGACTAGTCACCACGGATAGCCCCATCCTCCATGAATCTGTCCATTCCTCTTTTAAAGCCTTCCAAGTTGGTGGCCATCTTCATATCCTGTGGCAGTGAGTTCCAAAATTTGACCACGTGCTGTGGAACTCGCTGCCACAGAAGATGGCCACCAACTTGGAAGTTTTTTTAAAAGCTGAAGTGCTGGGAATATGGATAGGGGCTGTGGCTCAGTGGTAGAGCATCCTCTTGGCATGTAGATGGTCCCAAGTTCAAACCCTGGCATCTCCAGTCCCAGGATCTGGCAGTAGGCAATGTGAAAGACCTCCACCTAAGACCCCAGAGAACCACTGCCGGTCTGAGTAGATAATTCTAAGTCCGACGGACCAAGGGTCTGATTCAGTATAAGACAGCTTCATGTATACTTGTCAAGCCTCTTAGTCAGGTCACACAACACAGGGCTTCATAAGAAGAATCTGTTTATTGGTGAATCATAACTAAAGACACATGTACAGCTTGTGTCAGGAATGGCCAGGGATAATGGAGGCCCCTGACTTATAGTGAATTCAAACACCCCCCTAGACTAAGTGTAGCCAATGGATACATTTTGTGCACGCGGGCAAAGCAAGCAGGCAAAGGAGAAAAACAAGATAAAAGCCATTGATTCCCAGCATAGTGTCCTGCAGCTGGAGACACCACAAGGTCAGAGTAATGATAACATACATGCAATGAAACAGTACTGATGAGAGGCTGAGAGGAGAAACGTACTCCCTTACATCCCATCCCAATGACAGGGCTACCTGACAATACTGCTGAGGAAAATTTCAGTACCTAGTAACAAGCATGAATATCCCATTATATTTACTGCTCTACACTGGGAGTCTAGAAATATCAAATAGCTACAGAGAAAGCCTTGTCCTATAGTCTGAAAGGCCAGAACCCAGGCCCAGGTTTACTAGGGTTTCCTGTCACTCTGTGTAGCATCAGTTTATTATGTTGATTCTGGGAATGAAACAGGGAAACAGTTGGCATCTCTGAGTAGGGCTGGCAAGCCACAGAAAGCTAGTCCTGTTCGACCACCTGTCATCCTGTCTCTAACTCCGAAAACATTCAGAACGAGAAAGAGAAACTCTGGATTGTAACAGAAGGAGTCACAAATGATAAAACAACGGGATTTGTTTGAAATGTTAGGATTTAATTAAAAGATTTTTTTCCCTCTATCGCCGTTCTATTAAAATGTTCGACTCTCAGGTTCTAAGAATTACACAATACATATGTTACAACATGAGACAAATATTAAAATGAAATCCGTACAAGTAGCAAGTCAACATAAATGCGAGACAAATCAAAACTGCGGCTCTCCCAAGGCTGTAATATAGCCCCAATGCAGGCCAAAGTCAAATACCGTTTCATCCTCGTCTCTGAATGATATTCATAAAGACGTCACAAGGGAGAGTATTCTGTGTCTTCGGAAGGGACAACAACATAGAAGCTCTTGTTGCTGGAAGACCTGCCTGCTTTTGCCTTGAGAGAGAAGTTTCTTGAGGAAGGATCTTGGAGATAAATTCTCATGATGCGTAAGCACCTCCCAGTTGGGCTTACATTCTGTTTTGGAGTCAATAACCGGAAAACTGATTTTTCATCAGGAATTTTGTTGACTTTCCATGAGCGATTTGAGCCCATATACAAACAACACTGTATTATGTAACTGACCCTAACCCTAACCCTAACCCTAACTGCGTCCCAGACTTATTTGAGTCCTGGGTCCTTTCCCCAAGACCCTGCTCAACACTCCGACACCCAGTTGTTTAAGTAAATGGGAGTCAGTTGTTTGTAAACACTTGCTTGGGTGTGAGGGTTCTAGGGTTGCCAGCTCTAAGTTGGGAAATACCTGGGGATTCGGGGGAGTGGAGCCCGGAGAGGGTGGGATTTGGGGACGGGAGAGACCTCAGCAGGCTATGATGCCACCGTATCCATCCTCTCAAGCAGCCATTTTCTTCAGGGGAGATCTCCAGGCCCCATCTGGAGGATGGCAACCCTACCATGCTCTGCAGGCACTTTGCCCTGGCTGCAGGGTGGGTTGCTTCCTTTGCCGCTAGTGCTTCCGCTTGTGCAAGACCGTTGGTTCTGAATAAGCATTGCGCATACTAGTGGCAGAGGAAGCAACCCACACTGCAGACAGCGTGCATGGTCATAGGATCCATACAATGCTCCCTCTAAGCTCTGGAGTCTTGTGAGCAAAAATTCTACTTTCTGAGCTACTGGCATTAAAGTTGCAAGTGAGCGATTTGGCTAACTGCATACATTAATCTGCCCTGGAGCCATCCTTCCTGAGCTCAGACAAAAATGTGTGAGCTGGAGGCTCAAAAACTGTGAGTTAGCTCACGCTAACTCAGCTTAGAGGGAATACTGGATCCATACCATTGTATACTCTTTGGCCCCGGTCACACAGGCCAGATAATGCGGGGGGGAGGTGCCTTGGAGCAAAATGAAGTGTGGTAGCCCGATCACATGGTCCCCCGAATCTCCGTGCTTAGGCTGTTAGCTGCCGATCATACAGCGATGCTGAAGCGTGGCAAAGAAGTGGCACAGCGCGATCACACAAGCGGCAATCGCAAGCCACCACTTCTGGATCAGATGGGCAATTGCTCTAGTCTTAATGTTTGTGCTCATGTGCAGTTCCGCAGAGCAGCACTGCTTTCAGTTTCACATTTGCGCACATGCACAGTTCGGAATTTGAGCACATCCTATGGAGGCTTACAAAAAACATCCAGTTTGCGACGGGATACTAGCGCTCCCGTCTATGCATAGATGGGATACAGACGCCCTCCTGTGCTGTGCATTTTCTGGATACTAGTGCACTTTCCTAAGCACTTTTTAACTCCACATCTTCAGTGGGATGCCACGGGTTGGCCACAGATGCGTCTACACTTCCCAGATGTTGCAGTGTGATTGCACCCCAAAAATCCACCCAACAGTCGTGCCCTCTCGTGTGGCAAATTCTCCCGTGTGACTGGGACCTTTGTTGGGTTTATCTTCGTGTCCATTCAAAAAGACTTTTTGCCCTGGTTTTGCCACCAAAGATTTTTTTCTTTCCCCTTCCCACAGGAATTGACTGATACATTTTCCTTCTGCTGGTGTCTGTCTTTTCCCCAAGCAACCTTCGATGCAATGTTTCTCTTTGATTTGATGTATCTCTTGGCTCCCTGCCCAGACCTTTCCCTTATGTGGCATTGCCTCTGCAAACCTGAGCTGTCCTTTCAGATCTCGTCTCCTAGCAACCGGTGAGTGATAGGAAAGGGCTGCTCGGCCTCTGCAGGGTAAACTAGGACTTTAGCAGTGCATTCCTTCTAAGAGCTGGCTCTCCCTTTCCCGCCTCCTTCTCTTAAATGCTGTCTGAAATCACCCCATATTGTTGTGGGGGAGTTATAGTCAGGGATCTTTTTGTAGCAGAAACTCCTTTGCATGTTAGGCGACACACTCCTAATGTAGCCAATCCTCCAAGAGCTTACAGAGCTCTTCTGACATGTGTTACTGTAAGCTCTGGAGGACTGGAGATATTAGGGGTGTGTTGCCTAATATACAAAGGAGTTCCTGCTACAAAAAGAGCCCTGGATAGTTATAATTTCATTACTTGACTCAACAATCCGCAGCCCTTGATTTGCATAGATGCAAAAGTGGATGCAAATCGGAAGGAAATAAAACTCCACCATTGTGGTTACTGTGCGGCTGCAAAACAGTTAAGGCAGCTACTCAGGTCGGGTGGCGGCAACAGAGGAGATCCAAAGCCACGGTCAGCTTAAGGCCCTACTTGCCAATGTCTTTTTTCTTAAAGAATCCACGAGAAGACCTCATGCATTGATTCCGTTTCTGAAACGAGTCCAGGTAATGCAGAACACTCAGATCTGGGGAGATTAGGAGAGTTTCAGAAGTATATGTAGGTCCCGAAAGAGCAAGTTTTTCACCCAGGGGGACTTCTGGATCCATCCTTGATCCTGGGTGGGCAAGTCTGGGATGAGTCAAGCATCCTCTACCAGTTACAGCTGATAGATCCAGGTGGTCAGCTGTGTTGGTCTGAAGCAGTAGAACAAATTTAGAGTCCAGTCGGACACCTTTAAGACCAGCAAAGGTTTATTCAAGGCATGGGCTTTTGTGCGCAAGGCACACTTCTTCAAATACATTGGAATGGAAGGTGAGGTTCGAACCTCACCTTCCAGTCCAATGTATTTGAAAAAGTGTGCCTGCATATGAAAGCCCATGCCTTGTCGGTCATAAAGGTGCCACTGGACTCGAAATTACAGCTGATGTAACTTTTGAGGTTTTCTGGGGGATAGAGATCTGACTACACTTACCCTTTTTAGGCTGTGATCACACACACTAAATAATCCGCTTTCAATCCACTTTCAGTGCACTTTCCAACTGGATTTTTAGTGTGTGAACTGGCAAAATCCAGTTGGAAAGTGCATTGAAAGTGGATTATTTGGTGTGTGTGAGACCGCAGCCTTATATAACCTCCAGGATTGTTTACTGCCATGCACTCTATTTGCAGACGTGTTTGATACAGATTAGAAGCTTTGCAGCTAAATTCAGACTGGCAGTTTGCCCCGAGATAGGCACGTTTCACCGTTTCACAAGCGGATTAAAGGGGGTGTTCACACAGGCACATCTGTCTGGCGTTCCCCACCTGTAGTCAACCCGTCATGCACCACTTCACTCCTAAGTTTAAAAGATACCTGGTGAAAGTTGTAGCAAATCCCGGAGAGTGCATTCATGCCACTTTTGGGAAGTGTGAACACTCACCCAAAAAGCCAGGAACAACCCATGGTAATAATGTCCACCGGGTGTTTCTGCGCAAGGTGCACTTGATTGCCCTGGAGAGGCAGCAGTGATATGATTGGATGTGCTCCGCTCTACCACCCAATGCGGTGCCAGATCAACGGGATCATCCCCAAATTGTCCTGATGCACTTATACACATGAGCTCACATGCACACATAGCTGAATTACCAGGAAAAAGCCATTTACAGCCGCGCCTCTGGGCCAGCAGTCTGAACACTCCCTCATGCCTCCTCCCGGTATGCTCCCACATCAATCAGCGCAGTGTGACTGAGAAAACCCGGAACACTTTGTTCCGGGGCTTTTGTGCCATGACTTGCTCCTGCTTCAAACTGCCAGTCTGAACTCAGCCTGCAATTCTGTTGCCTGTCTCCTGAAAGGGATCAGGCATAGATACCATAGCAACTTATCTGTGCTTTGTTTCACTAGCTGTCAGGAAGCCTCCATGTCTAATTCAAGGTGTTGGTTATTACCTTTGAAACACCAAATGATTATGGAACACTTCTGCCATAAACCTCACTGACATTTGAGATCTGTTCGTAGATCATTGCTTCTGGATAACATTAAAAAAAATGATTCTGGTTCCAATCACACGCACCATTCACCATGCGAGAGGGACAAATGCCAGGTGGAGTTAACGGGTGTGATCACATGGACACATCTGGCAAGTGTCATGCACCCACCCCCAACCCGTACCGCCTGGCCGAAGCTGTGAATTAAAAAAAACTACCTTGGAAACTCCATTAGCAAATGCTTGCGGCAGGCCACAGACGGACGACCTCTGTCTGATCGCTCTGGCACATTCCTTTTGCAGTATTGACATGCCCCAGGAACATGCGCCACCGGAAACAATCCCAGTCCGCCACTGCTGCCATTGGATCAGGTAACGGCGGCTTAGACTGCGGTGGCACAAATAGCCACGCCTCCCCCCTGCGTTTTCTGCCACGTGTGACCGGGACCTCTGTGTAGTTTAACCTTGGAGCAGAGCCTTCTCCGTGGTGGCACCAAAATAAAGCCTGCCACTTCTGTCTGTCTATAACACTGTTACCCTGCCTTTCCTCCAAGGAGCTCAGGTTACCACACACACACAGTTTGTCCCTTCCCATTTTATCCTCACAACGGCTCTGTGAGGCAAGATAGCTTGAAAGAATGCAACTAGCCACTCAGCAAGCTCCATGTCAGAGGAGGAATTTGAACCAGGCCTTCCAGATTCTAGTCTGCCGGTCTGACAGTCAAACCACTACATCACTTGCTTGTTTGTTTTTACTCAACTGCTCCATTTTCATTTAAGTTCAAAAACTGTTATTTAATCCAATTCAGTTTTGTGGATTGTGTGCTCACCCTGACATTAATCTTGCTCGTTCTTTTAATTTCGTTTTTTGTCAAACATCACCTTGAGTGTTTTAGTACAGAAAGGGGATTACTCAGTTTTATAAATAACTAAATTCTTCGTGGCACGCCAGTGTTGTTCAGAAGTGTGGAGAGCGTTAGCATGTATTTCTGGAGGAGAGGTTGTTTTGTATGGAAATCAGTCACTTGAATTCTGGGGAAATGTTACATTTAAAAAAAGACCATAAAAATATCCCTCCTTTCACTTCTTTGGAATGAGAGATACAAACATCACTGAAATGCAATTATATGCATTTTTGGAAGCTCACATTTGCACAGAAATGGCTGCTACTGGTGGCCCAGGTCTTGCCAGAGCTCCAAAATTAAGCAGGGTCAGCCTTGGTTAGTATTTGGATGAGAGCCCAACGAGGAAATCTAGGGTTGCTGTGCCAAGGCAGGCAATGGCAAACCACCGCTGAAATTATCTGAAATATTTAAGACTGTTTTTAATGATTTCAGGGGTCTTTTCAGTAGAAAAACAGATGCAGGAGCTCATTAGCATATGGTATGCTAATGAGATATTAGGCTATTAGCATATGCCACACCCCCTGACATCACCGGAAGTTATGTCAGAAGGGGAAGCAAAAGGGGGAGGCATCTTCAAAAGCCTCCCCTTCCCTTCCCCAGCTGGCCTGGGTGGGGGAGCTTAGAGAGAAGGGGTTTAAAGTTTAAACTCCTTCTCATGAGAGTTGGGCCACAGAAGGAGGAAAGAGGGAAGGAAAGAGAGAGAGTAGGGAGAAGGAAAGAAGGAAGGAAAGAGGGAAAGAAAGAGAAGGCCTGGTAAGGCCTGTTAAGAAGTAACTTTTTTCCCTTAGAGAACAATAGAATGGGGGCAACCTGTTTGGGGGCCCATAGAATTGGACCCCCTGGTCCAATGTGCTTGAAACTTGGTGGGTATCTTGGGGAGAGGTTCCATCAGCTACCCTGTGAGTTTGGAGCCTCTTCCTCAAACCCCCTCACCTCCAGCCCCCAGAATATACCCTATGTTTTCACCATTGACTTCAATGGCCCATAGGATATAATGGAGCTGAAATTGACATTCGGCTGCCTGAAAGACTCCGGGTCCCCGGCTGGGGGTGGGGCTTGGTTCCTGAGCTGTGGGTGCTGTGCTCTGGTGTGCTCCCCCCAAAAAAGACCCCTGAATGATTGTATATTATAGAAGAAGAAGAGATTGGATTTATACACCACCCTTCACTCCGAGTCTCAGAGGGGCTTAAAAACTCCTTTCCCTTCCCCCTCCCCACAACAGACACCCTGTGAGGTAGGTGGGGCTGAGAGAGCTCTTTCCAGAACTGTCCTTGAGAGAACAGCTCTGACAGAACTATGGCTTGCCCAAGGTCATCCAGCACCTGCAATTGGAGGAGTGGGGAATCAAACCCAGTTCTCCCGGATTAGAGTCCACACACTTAATGACTACTTCAAACTGGAACCCGCCCTGAGCCCGCTATATGGAGAGGATGGGATACAAATCCAATAATAAATAAACAAACTTCTCTTGCCTTGAAAATCCTACAGGGTTGCCATAAGTCATGTGCAACCTCATGAGACATAGCACCACCCCCAAACGCTACGGAATTCAATGGGATTTGTTCCCAAATAAGTGTGTCAGGACAGCGGCCACCATGTCATAAATGGATGCCAATAGCAGAAACCTCAGGTGAAACTTACATCTTATAGTGAAATGGTGACTGTTACATTGTACAGAATCAATAACTCAAGAGACAACATTTTTTCAATAATACTTTATCCTTGAGACACTGCTAATTTGGAACAGGAAGAAAGACATGAACCTGCACAGAGGGCAAAATATCGAGACATCTTGAAAGATTTATAAACAGACTTTCTGGCTGCACTGGAATGCTCGCAACACTTTTAAATAAACCAGGACATTGAGAATGGATACAATCCGTTCCCTCTTGGCTGCATTGCCCTTGCAGCTGCTGAGGCCGGAGGGTGACTTTGCCGCCTCTGGAAAGAGAAAGAGGCTGTTGGCAGCTATGTGCCGATCCAGGGATGTTGGTGGCAGAGCCTATGCCCTTGTTAGGTGACTGCCAGGACTCTTTGTAGGAGGAACTCCTTTGCATATTAGGCGACACACCCCTAATGTAGCCAATCCTCCAAGAACTTACAGAGCTCTTCTTACAGGACTACTGAAAGCTCTTGGAGGATTGGCTACATTAGAGGTATGTCGCCTAATATGCAAAGGAGTTCCTCCTATAAAAAGAGCCCTGAAGCTCCAAAACCGATCCCTTCAGTTGTCGCCACAAGATTGGCCCACCCTCCTACCCTATTGCAGTGCAGGCTTTAGCTAGTTGTCTTTGGTTTGGGCCTGGGTAGGATTTTTTTTTGCCACCCTCCTAATTCGCCATTGGGGGGGGAGTGTTTTTACTTACCTTGCACCATACGCAGCAGTTTGGGGAACTGAACTCGGTGGTGCTGATTAAATAGGTCTGTCACTTGGCAGGAAAAGTTTGGTAAGGTAAAGTGGACCGGTGAGCACCATTTGGCACCCCCACATTTGGGAGCTCGGTGTCTGACAGGAGCAGCTTTTGGGTTTTTGACTCATGGGCTGGGGATGCAGACTGCCTGTGGGATCCCCTGGTTAGGTCCTCCTCTCGAGGTGTGCGGCTTGGGGGCTGGAGCTTTAGGGTGGGAACAGGATTGCTATACTGTCTGAGTGCCATCTATCCATTGATGGCTCAGACCGGGCAGGGTGGCTCACCCAATTAATGGCAAGGAGGGATCTGGGGTGACCCCTGGCTTGGCCTATTCCGCTGTGTCATGATCTGTGCAGGATGGAGACAGGGCCTAAAGTCCTAAACTATAGGAGGGGCCTGTCTGGCAGTGGAAAGCAGACAGACTACAATCCCCACAATGCTTGGGAATGGTTTCTAGCCAAAGGGAGTGTAGGGATTCTGGGAGGAGACTGTTATAGTCTGTGGAGGTATGTCTTAAGCTGTAGGCTGTGGAAAATGGTGAATTGAAGGGGACTGTGATAAACTCTTTGTGTTGTGAGGAAAGGGATCTTGCTGCCTCTCTGCAGTTTTCCCTCTCACAGGGTCACTGAGGGAGAAGAGCTGAGCTGAGAGGAGAAGGTTCCTCACTAATCAGAGTGACTGTACAGGTAGTGAGGCCTGGTAAAAAGCCTTGTAGGCCTTAAGTAGTAACAGTTAAGGAGTAATAGGTAGCTGTGTTAGATTCTGTTTATTTTGCCTTTTAAACACTGTTATACCTTTTTGAAGCACCTTGTCTTGTTTTCAGTGCCCCATTACTGTATAAACAAACCATTTGTTTAGTTGTTCTCTGCATGGTCACGCCTAAGGTTCTTGGCTTGAAAAGGGGCATTTTGGATGGGCCTGAGAGGGTACCCTGGGCCTTCTCAAGGGACCGTAAGTCCAGGGTGGTGGCGGCGGAAGGCGGCGACCCGCGGGGGTCATGACATGCTGTTATTTGGCCCTTGATGTTGGCAACATGTAAACAGTTAATAAAAGTTGCCCTTATTAGCTCAACCTGCGTATCTGTCTCTTTATTCCGACTGGGGTGACGATAGAATGTTGGGAGCTGATTCAACTTATAGTACACAGAGAACTCTACAACATAATAGGATGAGAGGATATTTTTTTTGGGGGGGGGGGGTAAGACATTGGAAGAATCCAAAGGTATATATTTCTAAACAAAATACCAACATGCACATACTGTGTCAAAAGATCAAGGATGAGTCAAGTTTTCAAAAACCTTAAGTAGAAATTTCTGTTGCCATTGGGGTGTAAAAGACTGGGGTGTAGCCTGTTTGGTGTAGTGGTTTAGTGTAGTGGAGAGCCAGTTTGGTATAGTGGTTAAGTGTGCGGACTCTAATCTGGGAGAACTGGGTTTGATTCCCCACTCCTCCACTTGCACCTGCTGGTGTGGCCTTGGGTCAGTCACAAGCTCTGGTGCAGCTGTTCCTGAAAGAGCAGTTTGTGTCAGAGTTCTCTCAGCCCCACCTACCTCACAGGGTGTCTGTTGTGGGGAGGGGAAGGGAAAGGAGTTTGTAAGCTGCTCTGAGACTCTGGGTGAAGGGCGGGGTATAAATCCAATCTCTTCTTCTTCTCCTCCTTGGCTCTTGGAAGCTAAGCAGGGTTGACACTTGGATGCAGGACCACCAAGCAAGACTCTGCAAGGAACAGCTAGATTTAAGTACGGGAGCAGAGCAAGGCAATGGCAAGTCACCTCTGCATCCAAGTGTCAACCTCTGCCTCTCACTTGCCTTGAAAGCCCCTTGCTGGGGTTGCCATAAGTTGGCTGCAACTTGACGGCACACGGATGCTTACATACAGCTGTAACTCGAAGTAAACTTATTTGGTAATAAGTTCCACTGGTTTTTACGTCTGAATAAACAAACGTTAATATTGGATTGCATGTTGCCTTGATCAGACACCAAGAAAGCGAAAGGCTGGTGGTATCGATCCATCATTAACACCGTGTCATGTTCCGTCTGACGGGATGCCCCTTTTTTCCCATGGCAGCAAATCTAGAAGAAGAAGAAGAACAGAAGGTTTTTATACCTTGCTTTCCTCTACCTTAAGGAGTGTCAAAGCAGCTCACAATTGCATCCCTTTTGTCTCCCCACAACAGGCACCTTGTGAGGTAGGTGGGGCTGAGAGAGTTCTGAGAGAACTGGGACTGACCCAAGGTCAGTCCAACATGTGGAGGAGTGAGGAAACAGCTCTAGTAGGATGGCCAAGTCCAGTCTGGGAAAAACCTGGGGGTGGAACCTGGGGAACCTGGGGAATTTACCTTTCAAAGCAGCCACTTCCTCCAGGGGAACTAATCTCTGTAGTCTGGAAATCAGTTGTGATTCCAAGAGGTTTTCAGGACCTACCTGGAGGTCGGCAGCCTTAAACCCTATGGAGCTACTGTGGTAGGTTTTTTTAAGTCACTGCAAAGTCCAGATATGGAACTCCCATTGCAAATCTAGTTTGGCCCAAGGGTACCACCAGAATGATTCAGAAGTCATGGTGAGTCCTACTTTGTCATTGATGGAGGGATCCTTGAGCTCATATGCTCTCTCGTCCCTATTCTCTAGTGTGTGGCTCAAAATTTAGTGTTCCCAGTCAATTTCAAGTCTTGGAGTGCATTGGTGCATTGTTAACCAAGGTGATTCTGAAATTCTGGCCTAGCTCAGTGAATGGGTTGTCAAAAGGACCAGGGGACTGGAAGAAGCTGGTCTTTCCTTGGGAGGCAAAGAAGAAGAAGAAGAAGAAGAAGAAGAAGAAGAAGAAGAAGAAGAAGAAGAAGAAGAAGAAGAAGAAGAAGAAGAAGAAGAAGAAGAAGAAGAAGAAGAAGAAGAAGAAGAAGAAGAAGAAGAAAAGGAGGAGGAGGAGCAGGAGGAGGAGGAGGAGGAGATTGGATTTGTATCCTGCCCTTCACTTGGCGTCTCAGAGTGGTTTAGAAACTCCTCCCCCTCTTGTCAGAACTATGGCTTGCCCAAGGTCATCCAGCAGCTGCAAGTAGAGGAGTGGAGAATCAAACCCAGTTCGCCCAGATTAGAGTCTGCGTATTTAGCCACTACACCAAAGCGGCTCCTTCAGTGCTGAGATTACCAGAAACTTCTAAAAAGTGCTTGATTTCTCAAAAGAAAGGTGCCACAGCTGAAGGAAAGCTGAAAGTTATACTGCCTTGTAAAAGAAGAAGTGGCTTAACAGTTTGTGGGAAATAACAGCCTTCCAAAGAGAATCAATTCCTTCCTGAGCAGAAGGAATATCTACATATCATAGAAAGTTTAAATGTGCAGTACATGGGAGCATGCAACGGTGTGGGCAGGAGGCCTGGATAAATGACAGCGCACTCCCAAACAGAGTTCCCCGCTTCTAAATCCATTGAAGCTGGTGGTCTTAGGAGAGCAGAACTCTCTTTAGGAGTTCACTGCCAGGCTGCAAAGAGGCACTTGGCTTATTAGGTGGTTTACATCTCTGACGTTTTCTCAGTGAGGTTCCGCTAAATCATTTCCCACTTTAATGGGTCCGCAGTTGCTCAGAGGAAGGAAGGCATAATAGAATCCGAAAGTGATGTAAACCTTATGAATGTATAATCTGGTGCTCTTAAATTAAATATAAGAGATAGAAGGTCTTGTGGGCCCGGATGTGAGAGAAGGTAGTGTATTTTTATTTAATATTTGCATTTAAGCATTGCAGTCTTTGACATCCAACTTGGCTCCTCTGTGAATAGATCTGTTAAATTCTGTTTTGATGAGTACCAGGATGCCTGCCAACCAGCGAGTATACAACATATTTTTAATATTAATTAGAATGGAAAGCAAAACTTTGAATAGCAGTCTCTAATCTTAGGGAGAAATGATTGGAAGGCATTTCCATTTTTAGAAGACCACCTAAGCAGAGTTGTGCCATTTAGTTCTGTCGTCTTCAATGGACTTTGAAGGGCAGAAGTCTGTTTAGGATTGTGCCATATATTTCAAAAAGAATCATATAGATGTTACGTTGACAGAGCACATTTCATTTTAACTAGATTGCTGTGGGATTTTTTTTTTTTTTTTTTTGGAGGTAGGATTTTAATGGAGCGTCGGAGAGATGGATATTCCATGTTGGTTCAAAGAAAAACTCCAGAGCAAAATCTGTGAGATATTTGTCATGAAGGCCAGTCAGAATGACTCAAAACAATTTGGAAACACTGCGGGTCTCCAGAACTTTTCAGCAGGCTGGATGTTAGAAGAAGAAGAGAGATGAAAAGAAGGAGGAGGAGAAGGAGGAGGAGGAGGAGGAGATTGGATTTATACCCCGCCCTTCACTACCCAAAGTAGTCTCAGAGCAGCTTACAAACTCCTTTCCCTTCCCCTCCCCACAACAGACACCCTGTGAGGTAGGCGGGGCTGAGAGAGCTCTGACAGAGACTACTCTTTTTCAAGAACAGCTGTGCCAGAACTATGGCTTGCCCAAGGTCATCCAGCAGGTGTAAGTGGAGGAGTGGGGAATCAAACCCGGTTCTCCCAGATTAGAGTCCACACATTTAACCACTATACCAAACTGGCAGGGGGAAAGGATTATTTCATGGTCTGAAATAGCTTCAAGTAGAGTTCCCAGGCCCCCCATGGCCATTGGTGGGGTGGGTGGGAGGGGAGTTAGGGTTGCCAGCTCCAGGTAGGGAAACTCCTGGGAATTTGGGGGTGGACCCTGGAGAGGACAGAGACTTCAGTGAGGTTCAATGCCATAGAGTCCACCCTCCAAAGCATCCATTTTCTCCAGGGGAACTGATCTCTCTATTCTGGAGACAAGCTGTAATTCCAGGGCATCCCCAGGTCTCACCTGGAGGCTGGCATCCCTAGATCCCTGGCATCCCTAGTTCCCTAGAATGACTCCTTCACACACCAGAGATCCTAAGCAACTTCTTATGCTGGGTTTTTAGATGCCACAAACCCATCCCTTTAAATGAGGTTCAGAGTTTAGAAGATAAATTTTATGGTCAAGGACTTCATATGAGCAGCATATATTGCTATTAAACATTATATACAGATTTTTATTCAGTTAGTTCATTTGTGCCCTGTCTTTCCACTCAAGGCAGCTTACATAATTCTCTTCTCCTCCATTTTATCCTCACAACAGCCCTGAGAGGTAGGCGGAGAGAATATGACTGGCCCAAAGTCACCTCAGAGAGCTCCCATGGCATGAGTGGGGATTCGAACCCAGATCTCCCAAATATGAGTTAGACACCTTGACTGTTACACCACACTGGCACTCGCAGTTCATTATAGTAAATGTTATTGTGCTATTGTTTGTTTTTGATTTCATTTTTTTGTTTTTTGTTTTTGCATAGGTCAGGTGAGAAAGGATTCCTTAAGCAGGGCTCTTTTTGCAGCAGGAACTGCTTTGCATATTAGGCGACACACCCCTAATGTAGCCAGTCCTCCAAGAGCTTACAGTAACCCTTGCAAGAAGGACTCTGTAAGCTCTTGGAGGATTGGCTACATGAGGGTGTGTCGCCTAATATGCAAAGGAGTTCCTGCTACAAAAAGAGCCCTGCCTAAATGAATTCTCTGGGTCCAATAAACTCCCACTGTGAATCCTCATCCATGTTAAATTGTAGGTCCTTTCCGCATTTGCCTGCCGCTCCAGATTTTCTCAGTGTTCAAGTCGAGGCAATTTAAGTCCATGACAAAACAGCATCCAAATAACCCGAGGCAACAGCGGGTTGAAACCGAGCTGACCACTGAAGGGAGGTAGTGTAATGCAGAAGGGGGGGGGAATAAAAAGGTTGAATTCGATTTTAGTCCAGAATTACTTGGAGGACACAGTGGTGAACATGAATTAAAAGGAGAGTGAAGAAAGGGCCACACTCTGGTTCCAGTGTGACTTGCTTTCAAGCAAGCACAGATTAAACTGAAGAGTAGGGATGTGCATTTGGTTCGTCCGAACTGAATGCACCCCCGAAAGTGGCCCATTCAGCCCCCTTTTGGGCAGCTGCAGGCCAAATCGGATTCTCTAATCTGATTTGGCCCACCTCTGAAAGCTGCCACCGAAATTTGGTGGCATGGCCAAAAAGTGGCCCCGGGCAGCAGGGAAAGCACGGGGAGGCATTTAAATGCCTCCCCACACCCCTTCCGGGCCTCTCCTGGCCGCCCACCTTGGCAGGTGGCCAGGAAAGGCTCGGGAGGGGGGTATGTAAGCCAGGAAGGGAAGGCTGTTTGGGTATGCATTGGGATGTAGCAAAATCAGTCCTAAAACAGAGAATGATGGACATGGAGAGACAGATAGATCTCGGTAGATGTCCTAAGTTTAGAGCCCCAGATTCTGTCAAATATCGCTTGCAACCCATGTCCTATTTATCACAGCTTGATACTCACAAGTTTAGGAAAGCCTTCACATTAGCCAGATGTGAGGCTTTCCCCTCCGCGGTGCTTGAGGGCAGATTCAAAAGGATCCCCACTGAATATAGACTTTGACGATGCTGCTCAGGAGAGATAGAAACTATTGAGCACATGATGCTCAGGTGTAACTGGTATGACAAGATCCATGACAAATATATTATCCCCCTTATAACAGATACTGTGGGACAATCAGGTACTGAGCAGTGTAACAGACTGTTAATTGATGGGAACCGGACAATTACCATAACTGTGGCAAAATTTTGGGTAGCATGCTACTGCATCCGAAATACACGATCAAATATATAATAATACCTGCCTAATGGTCTCTGTTTTATGTTTTTCTTTTACTTTATTATGCTCAACTGTATTTTTATAGATTTTTATTTTATTGTCCTAAATCCAATTATATGAATGTTATGAATGTTATATTTGAGCATGTGTGTTCTATGGCTTGTTGCCATAATAAATGCCTGGCTGACTGACTGACTGACTGACTGACCGCCTTCCCTTCCCTTGGCTTGCTCAGCTTCCTGCAGCTGTGGGAAACCCAAGCAAGCTGGCTGCTGGAAGGGAGGGGAGGTGGTTAAAATCACCTTCCCTTGGCTTGCTTGGGCTTCTCGTGGCTGCGGGGAAGTACCTGGGGTGTTTTTTCCCGAGAGAGAAACACCCCAAAAACAAGCCTCTGAACCTCCACAAGCAGTGCCTTCATAAAGCCAGGCTTGGCTCAAACCGTGCCTTTTGCTGGGAGGCTGGGAGAACCACATCTTGGCTGGGAAAACTCAGGCCAAGAGAAGATTGCCCAGGCTACCTGCACCTCCAAACATCTTCCATGCAAAAAATGACCCCCCTTCTCTCCTGTCAGCTCAGTCCAAAAGGACTAAGAATATGCAGATCTCTGCCCTTGCCTCAGGCATCTTCTACTGACCAAACGGCTAGTCTTTTGTCTGTCAAATGTACAGGCAAGTAGGAACAAAGAGCCTCTGGTTTGTGCTAGTGTCATGAATGAAGTATGTTGCATGTTTCCATCCCCCATTTCCTGTTGGACATCTATGTCAGGAAATACCTTTGGAATAATCCTCTCAAACCTATCTCCATATATGTGTCTAAGAGATCTGCATTTCTCTCACCTGCGCCAGATGCATCAAGGTAAACATTACTGTAGAATGGTAATCCATTCAGCTTCATCCTGTCAAACATTAAGTAAATGATCTTCTCCTCCTTTGTCTGGTACCAGGGAAACACCAGATCGCCCTATTATTCCACAATGGGAATCCCATCAATCCATTGTGAAACCAGCTACCACACTTTAACATACCTTCAGGATACCTTTTGGGGTATAAATAGAAGCAGTCTTGCACATGCCCAGTGTGACTTTAGCTGGGCACGCACAAAGCTAACACCCCTGAGAACAACTCAGGTCCTCTGTGGTCTCACTGGTTGGTCCACACATCTCCTCTCATCTTACCTTGGATTCCTTCATCTCTTCAGGACAGGTATAGTATTGCCCTGACATTCCCCAACCCCCTCTATCTTGTCCACTAACCACTTTCTATATCTTCTCGTATGCTTGCAGCCTCTGATCTGAATGTAAATGTCTAGATTATCGTTATTAGTTAAATAAAACCCATTTCTGTTACAATTTGGACTGGTTATGGCCACAGACTAAAGGTCTAAAGGGACCTATCTCCGTAAAAACCGATAGCAGATCCACGCTATACCCCAGCCTCTTTGCTAGTCCTGCCTTTGTAGCTAATTCCCCAAACAAAGCAAAGGCAATATATTTATTTAATAAAGCTGTCTCGGGGTAACAGATGGACAATATAAGTTACCCAGTGGCCAACCAAATGTCTGATCAAAGATTTGGGCTTGCAACTGTGGGGTGAGGCGGGGCGTGAACCAATCTGGTGGGTGTTTTGAGCATCGTTCCTTTTCGGTCCCTTTGTCATCAGCCAGTATTGTTCCCCTAAGACTCTTTCAGATGTCATTCATAACCATTTCCAATTTTTCATCTTTTGTCGCTGACCCGAATTTCATTCTATATGCAGACCGACAACACGGGTCAAAGTTTGTGTGTATCTCAAATGATTCTGAAAGGAAACGTGCAGCACTTGACTTGATGGTTGTTATTATCCCCCTCTGACATTTGCACTGTCTCCTCATGAACATGGAACAGCTTGGAATGTAAAATCATGTTCCACCAATATTTTCCCGGAGTCTGACAAGCAAACCTAATAGATTGTGTTAGTCGCCTGTTCTTTGTAATATTGATTGACGGGAATGATTGGCAATAATTCAAAAAAAAATCTTTTTAATCTAGCAAATATGTGAAACTCTTAAATAGTGTTTATTCAGGGGAGATACTCTAAGTAATGAGTGGTCCTAATGCTTAAATTCACTCCTCAAACATCTAAGAGCTCCACTTTCAATACTAATGTGACACAGTACATGAGAGGTAAAGTGGATGGTGAAATCAATTTCTAGCACTTATTTCTGGCACAGTAGCATGTCTGCAATTTAGGGATTTGTTACTGTCAGAGTTGGGCTTAGTACATGGAAACAACAGTAAAATTTCTTTATCTGCTCTTTGCAACCTACCAAATTGCATAGATTTCCGGGGTGACATACCAAAGATGTGGTCATGACACATAGAATTGATCCTTTTCAGTGGCAAAAATATTTGATTTCATGCAGACTTTCCAAAATGTTGTGAAAACAGCTGAGTACTCAGTTTCAGTGGCTAACATGGATGGCAATGGCTGATGATGCTTCTTTACAGGAACATGGGAGATGTTTATTTATTTATTTATTACTATTTATTACTTTCGATTTACATCCCGCCTAGCCAGGAAACTGGCTCCAGGCGGCATACAGTGGGTAAAATACCATAAAACAATGCATACAATAAAATTAATTAAACAACAGGCTACATAAAGTGCTAGTGTGAACAGAAGGCAATTCCTATGCTATATTCCCAGTGTCATATGGGCGGTAAATCCAAAGTTGTAACCAGGTCCATAAGATGTTCCATATTCAGTACCTCTTTCATCAGCGGCAGCCTCTAATCGAAGGCTTGGTGGAAGAGCTCCATTTTACAGGCCCTGCAGAACTGTAGAAGGTCCCACAGGGCCCTGAGGTCTTCTGGGAGCTCATTCCACCAGTATGGAGCCACCACTGAGAAGGCCCTGGCTCTGCTTATTGCTGGTCTGGCATCCCTCAGGCCCGGGACACTTATAAGATAACCGGTCATAACAGTAAATAAAGGCATGGTAAAAATTGTCTCCATGATTCCACCCCCATCCATTGGCAGTGGGGTACATCATCTGGTCAAGGACAAACGATACCATGGGTGTAGTGGGTAACAGGGTTGCCAATCTCCAGGTAGTGCCTGGAAATCTCCTGAGATTACAATTTATCTCCAGGTGATAGAAATCAGTTCACTTAGAGCATATGGCTGCCTTGGAAGGTGGACTCTTTCGAATTATACCCAACTGAAGTCCCTCCCCTCCCTAAACCCTCAAGCTTCACCCTCAAAATTTCCAAGCATTTCCCAAGCTGGAGGTGGCAACAGTAAGTGTGCAGTGAATTCTCATTTGTTCTCTCCAGGTCTGATTCACCACCAGGTTTTCAGACAGCAGCACGCAGATGGTAATTAAATCAGAAGAGGTTTCAGCTGAACATTAGGAAGAACTTCCTGACAGTTAGAGCAGTTCCTCAGTGGAACAGGATTCCTCGGAAGGCTCTCCTTCTTTGAAGGTTTTCAAACAGAGGCTAGATGGCTGTCTGACAGCAATGCTGATCCTGTGAACCTGGGCAGATCATGAGTCTGTTCAGACGGGCAGCTAACCCTGCCATTAGCCCATCTCTAATTTGATCCTGATCTTTTAAATCCGTCATCGCACAACCAGACAGCCCCCCAGGGAATTGTCTTACTATGTGCTGCCTCTACTGTGGATTGTCCAGATGGCGTCCACTGAAGGAGGCATTTGGGGTGGTTTTTTTTAAAATAAAGAAAAAAAAGTTTGCACAAGCACATAGGCGTGACATCGCTTCCTTGTTTATTCTCGCATGCCCAAATGGGCACCATTTTTTTAATTGCACACTGGAGTCCACAATTGGCCCTTTGGGAGCCAAAAACACCGGATTTTAACTAGTATTTATTAAGTATGGCTCCAAAGCACGGCAAAACGGGATGTTTACTGATGAGGTATGTTTCCCAGATGTTGCTGTCTGGAAATTACATTTAAATCCGCCAGGCACTCATGTGTGCCACGGATCTAAAGAGTCGTCTGAACAGAGCCCATGAGAGGAAGGGCAGAAGGGTTGCATCAGTGCTTAGTTCTTGTGGCCCTTTCTTACATGTCCAGGGAAATGCTGATCACCACTTTGGGGTCAGGAAGCAATCCTGTAGGTCGTCGTCATCGCTATTACCATCATCATTGTTGTCGTCATCATCCCTTTATTGGTGTTATAAAAGGGAGAACACTGAGCAAATACATAAAAGAACTGAACATGAAATGAATCACGAATTAAAATATCCCAAGGTTACAGTATATTTCTTCATATAAAAATGGCAACGTATAAAAATCTTGCCACTGAATCAGTTATATTGTCATCAGTGCTGTTAAGTAGAAACAACAGTTTATATGCATCAGGAAAATCCATAATGCTGGATAAGACTGAAGATAAAATACTTTGTCTGATATTATTATAGTAAGGACATTCTAACAATACATTGGGACACTGTTTCAGTAGTTCGTTTAAACAGGGGCAATGTCTATTACAATCCTGTAGGTTTTTGGTCATCTTCTGGGTGTGGAACAGTGGTCACTGCAGGTGTGGAGGGGGAGGTACTCAGGGGTCTTTTTGGGGGGAGCGCACCAAGCGGGAGCTCAAGAGCCAAGCCCCGCCCCCAGCCGGCGTCCCGGGGAGTCTTTCAGGCAGGCGAATGTCAATTTCAGCTCCATTATATCCTATGGGCCATTGAAGTCAATGGTAAAAACATAGAGTATATTCTGGGGGCTAGAGGGGAGGGGGTGTGAGGGAGAGGCTCCAAACTCTCAGGGTAGCTGATGGAGCCTCTCCCCAAGATACCCACCAAGTTTTAAGAACATTGGACCAGGGGGTTCAATTCTATGGGCCCCTAAACAGGTTGCCCCTATTCCCTCCATTGTTCTCTATGGTGGGAAAAAAATAACTTTTTTCTTTCCTTCTTTCCTCCTTCTATGGCCCAACTCTCTTCACTCCCCCACCCAGGCCAGCTGGGGAAAGGAAGGGGAGGCTTTGGAAGATGCCTCCCCCCTTTTGCTTCCCCTTCTGACATCACTTCCGGTGATGTCAGTGGGCGTGGCATATGCTAATGGCCTAATAGCTCATTAGCATACCATATGCTAATGAGCTCCTGCAGCTGTTTTTCTACGAAAAGACCCCTGGAGGTACTTGTGTATTTCCTGCATTGTGCAGGGGATTGGATTGAATGACCCTGGAGGTCCTTTCCAACTCTATGATTCTATGATTCTATGCCCACGGGCAGGGCTCTTTTTGTAGCAGAGCTTACAGTAGCCCCTGTAAGAAGAGCTCTGTAAGCTCGCGGAGGATTGGCTACATTAGGGGTGTGTCGCCTAAAATGCAAAGGTGTTCCTGCTATAAAAAGAGCCCTGCCCACGGGCATGACCTGCATCTGTCATTGCTGCCCAAATTGGTGCCTTCCTTACCAGGTCCAAGGCAGGCAGAGCATGGGAAGATGTTCCTGTGAGGAGGCAGTGTCAGGCTCCCAGTAGAACCACTCTTCACACACCCTTTCTTTAATGAGGTTTATTGAGGAGATTTGGTTAACTGCAGAGTTGAATGTTTTTGTCAGGACTGGCGATGCCAACGCAGGGGATTAAACAAGACCCACATTCCAAGCATACATCACACAAACTAGCATCACTAAGGGTCATGATAGGTATATAACCCTACTAGCTATTCCCAAAGTCTTATCTCTCCCAAGGTCGACCCCCAGGCGAAAACCTGAGAACTCCCTGGGGGCTGTGCGAAGAAGACTTACTGCGGCGCATCCCTAAACTACAGACAGACAGTCTTACACTCACTCCCCCCCCAAGAATGCCCTGTCAGTGAGGGCAAGTGATAAGAGCAAAGCCAGATGTGCCGAGCAAGCGGGAATACAAAAGCAAAACTAAGCGTTAGCACTACATTGAATTGATGACATCAAATCAACAGCCCGAGTCTGACAGGCAGTTTGGTGTAGCGGTTAAGTGCGTGGACTCTAATCTGGGAGAACCGGGTTTGATTCCCCATGTCTCCACTCGCAGCTGCTGGATGACCTTGGGCAAGCCATAGTTCTGTCGGAGCTGTTCTGGAAAGAACAGTTCTCAAAAGAGCTCTCTCAAGCCCTACCCGCCTCACAGGGTGTCTGTTGCGGGGAGGGGAAGGGGAAGGAGTTTGTAAGCCGCTCTGAGACTCCGAGTGAAGGGCGGGGGGGTATAAATCCAACCTCCTCTTCTCTTCTCTGCCCCCTCATACTGAATGCCACCAGTGTCTCTGAGCTGCCCTCTTTGAAGCTGGTGGGATCCCTGGAGGAGGACACTTGGGTCAGCATATGTACCGAGCTGCTCCCGGCCCCCTCTTTCACTCCTCTTCCTCCCGGGATGGATGTCTCTATTCTCCTCAGATAGGTAGCTATGGAAACAACTTTCAAAACTGAGGGCAACTTGAGGGGCCTAGCCTGGAATCAGAAGGCAAGAAGGCGGATAAGGAAGGAGGGCAGAGCGCCAGAGATGGATGGACCTGAATTGCATTATTAGGGGAACCATTTGCTATTCAGCGCTTTGAATTCATTCACAATGCATTCTGTCTTTTCCCATTGTGCGTGCTCCAGGAATTTATGGCTTCATTTCATTCATTGTTTGTGGCTCTGTCCTCTCCCACTCTTCAGGTATCGTACGTTGGCACAGAGCCGTCCTAGATACATCTCATTTGCCGTCCGCTTGGTATCAATTATTGTGCTTCAATAAACCATTAAATTCATTTGATTTGTTACTGGTTCCGTGTGGCCAGTCGGGGCAAAATAAGACCTGGATTTAAACAAGTGCCAGGGATGATGGGGCCCTTATAGTATTCAAGTAGAGTATTTGTGGGATGTTATCAGCTTGGGGGGGGGCTCCTATAACAGGTCTTTTCTATCAACTGAGTATAGGGTTGCCAGCCTCCAGGTGAGGCCTGGAGATCTCCCACTATTACAACTGACTTCCGGCTGACAGAGATCAGCTCCCCTGGAGAAAATGGCTGCTTTGAAGGGTGGATTCTATGACATTGTACCATGTTGTACCCTCCCCTCCCCAAACCCTGCCCTCTCCTGGGCCAACCACAAAGTCTCCAGGTATTTTTAAACCCAGAGCTGGTAACCCTAACTGGGTAGACCATGACAGCCTCTTAGGATTTGGGGGCACCAGGTTTATTCAGAGCTATAAACCTTCCCTTCAGTGACAAGATATTCTTAGGCTTTGGGCTCGCCGCCGTGAGGTAAGTTTTGGGGCGGGCAAGTCGAACATGGCGATCAGTGAGGCAGGTGTCCCGTGCAAATAATGGAGAAGAGGTGTTTATATACAGGTTGGTTTTAAAGAACAGCTCAGTAGCACAGGTCTCTGGACATTCAAAGGAGAAACCTTGTGGAGGTGCATAAATTTAAGCTAGTTGTGGCTAACAGAGTGCGGCTTGAATTCTCCCGAATGCTTGCAGATATAAACGGGCTTTCACTGACTAGCCGTTAGGTCGGGTCCTCTCTCTCACACAGGATTCTACCCATGCCAGCCTGCCCTTTCCCAAGAGTCAGACTAAATGGTACCAGGTCCGCTCATTATGAGACAAGGCCCCACAGCTGTCCCCTCTGCCAAAGGTAAACCACTCTGCCATGCTATCAGGCCGAGCTACCCGTCAAACTGTCAGCTGTCTCCCTGAAGCAGAGCTGAAGTAATTCCTGCTGGGCTTCCTTCCTGTACATCAGCCCGCCCCCACCCCCACCCGAAAAGTGTTTGGATGCTGGAGCTGCACTCCCATAGGCTCAGAGATGAAACAGCTGAGTGGCTCTGTTCTCCTTCAGGGGCAGGGCAGCCTCCTGTCCCTCACAGCTCCCAGCCTGCTCTACGGCGGATCCACCAAACTGCCTGAGTTTCACATTAAGGAATGGAATTGTTATTCCTGCTGGAAGTAAAGGCAGCCCCGGACTTACCATCAAGCAAAATAAGCACGTGCTTAAGGCACCAAGGGAAGGGGGGCATGACAAACGCTCCTCTTCCTCCTCCTCCTCCTCCTCCTCCTCCTGAACCGAATACAGAGCCAGTGTGGTGTAGTGGTTAAGTGCGCAGACTCTAATCTGGGAGAACCAGATTTGATTCCCCACTCCTCCACTTGCACCTGCTGATGTGACCTTGGGTCAGTCACAAGCTCCGGCACAGCTTTATTATAATAGTGTTGTATTTCACGATGGTTGTTTTTTACAGTAGAGGTACAGGCTGACCACATCATTTGTTAGTTGGAGAAACAGGAACACCTTTCTTACATGCATACAACACTTATCATAATGGTGACAACTCAAGTTTTTAGTATCAGTTTTAGAGCTGGTTCCATGTGACCTGGTGGGGGTGGGAATGCAAGGTGCTATCAAGTCACAGTGTAGGGTTTTCAGGACAAGAGACATTCAGAGGCAGTTTGCTGTTGCCTTCCTCTGTATTGTTGCCATGAAGCCTTCTCAGATGGCTCTATTAAAGACTCTTTTACTATCACTGCCTTACTGGACTGTGAAGAGTGTATGCCAGGGCAATGGACAGAACTGGGGCTCTATCTGAAGCGCTCAGTGCTGGACTATGGACTACACATTGTGGCCAGGGAAGCCTGTGCCAGAGGAGCAGACCAAACCAGATCAAGAACAGAGACTCCAGAAGACTTCTGCCCCTGTACCTCTGCGTCTTCACAAGGACTGTGATGCAGACCAACAAGCCCTGGACTCCATGTACACGGAGACAGTAGCAGACCAGACAGGAGCCATGTCTTGACAGAAGACAGATGTTCCTGCAAGCAGCCATGAAGGACCCTCTTCTTCAACCCATAGCACATTCTACCTCCCCTCCTGAGTCATCCTCAAACAAAGACTGTTGCCCAGCTAGAAACAAAAGAAGTGATTAAGCCTTCCTGCCACTGATCCAGATAATGCCTCCGCCAAGCATCGGATCGTTAAGGTGAAGCACCGGACCAGTGATGTGATTGGATCCCTCTGCCCCCTCCTTTGTCTCACCCCTTCCCCCAATAGGTGTCACTCCCTGCCAATCATCAACCCTAAATTGTCCAATAGTTGTCCTACCCATCCAGAGTATAGGGTTTGTTTGTTTTTTCCCCCTAACACTTCCTGGGAACCAGTGATCATCTGACTCTTGCCTCAGGTCACAATTTGGCTATTTAAGGTGAGCTCTCCCTGAGCGCTGTCTCTCTCTTTCTCTCTTTGCCCCCTACCCACCTTGCTGGTTCTATCCCTGATCGATTTGGAATCACTCCATATGTGTCGCTGGCCAACTCACGATCCATTCCTCTCTCATTTTTGTTCCTTTTTCTCTGCATGGTCTACTCATCCTGCTGGACAGATAACGTATCGCCCACCAATGATACTTCCTACTAATGCAAAACTCACTGTCTTTTCTTGCGTAATTTCCTAGCTCTGTAATGTGTGTGTGAGCTTGCTAATGATTATCGTATGCTTGAGAATTGTTAAGTAAAAAGACCAATTATTTCAGCAACCTGGTCTCCTTCTCTATTCACGGGCTCTGGGAATTCTGACTCTGGTATACAAAGGTTATGTTTGTGTCCTGTATGCCTATTCATAATTCCCCAAGTTTAATAATAATATAAGGCAATTTGGCTAACAGTATCGCAACCCTGGACATCTTTGGGGGTCTCCCATCCAACTAGTAGCCAGAGGTGACCTTGCTTAGCTTCTGAGATTTGATGGGATCAGGCTTTCCTGGGCCATCCAGGTCAGGTTTCCGTATGACCCACATGGTAAAAAATTAATTACAGCTTTTCAAATACACAAAGGATATTCTTGAAGTAACTGGGGAGCATCCATTTGAAATCAAATCAACGACAGCAATATTTTCCACACAAAGGAAGATAAATACCACAGAAGCTGATCACTGCCCAGGTTTTCCAATGAATGTTTTCATGACCTCTCAAAATAGCATCATTTGTTACCATTAAGCGGCTAGCCGAAATGTGGAGATGGCAGCTTGCATTTTACAGTTCCCAACAAATGATTTAGAACATCGAGTCCACACTCCTTTTCTACTTTGCTGACAATTAGTAGGTTAAAGAAGCTCTAACCTTTTCTGGAAACCTAATTTATTAAATACTGTGACAACAGAGCTCGTTTCATGTGGAATGAAAATACATTAGGAGGCTTTGTTTGGCTTCTGCTATCCAGCGAATTATGCAAAAGAGCCGTTTGGCTTCCACAGTGAGGAGCAGGTCATATTCACATGGCATTTGTCATTGTTTCAACAAATGGCCTTGGGGTGCCAATCTCATGTACCGTCCCAGAGGTGAGGGAGGAAAAGTGGGGTGTAGATGAGGAGAGGTGACAAAGCATTAACTGAGTTCAAATGCAGCAAAGAGCCAGTTTGGTATAGTGGTTAGGAGTGTGGACTCTAATCTGGGAGAACCGGGTTTGATTCCCGACTTCTCCACATGCAGCCGCTGGTGTGACTTTGGGTCAGTTACAAGTTCTTCCAGAGCTGTTTTCTCAGGAGCAGTTCTCAAAAGAGCTCTCTCAGCCCCACCGACCTCTCAGGGTGTCTGTTGAGGGGAGGGGAAGCCACTCTTGAGACTTCTTCGGGTAGTGAAGGGTGGGGTACAAATCCAATCTCCTCCTCCTCTTCCTCTTCCTCCTCCTCCTCCTCTTCCTCCTCCTCCTCCTCCTTTCCAAAGAGAATTAGATTAAACAAAGACAATTTTTGCTTTCAAGCTTTATGGAGCACTTTCCTGAAAAACCAAACATTGAGATCCATCGTTGGGTTAGACTTCTCAGTCGCCAGAGCTTTGAGTCTGGTCTGATGCCAGAAAGCTCCAGTGACTGACCTAGGGTTGCCAGTTACAGCTTGGGAAAGGTGCCCGGCAGAGTGGAATTTGGGGAGGCAGCTCAGTTGGGGATGTGATGCCCATAGAGTCCACCCTCCAAAGGTGCCAATTCCTCCAAGAGATTTGATCTCTGTGGTCTGCAGATTCAGTTACAGTTCTAGGCTCCACCAGGACATCGACCTGGAAGTCTTTCCTCCTAGTCAATAAACAAACAAGCTGCAATCAGGAATTAAAAGGCTTAATGGTAAGTAGTGGTACTGTCTGTTTCAGACTCCTCCCTCCCCTTTTCAGACTCCTCCCTCAGGGATGTGTCCTCCCGTGACTGTCATTCCCTGAGCCTCTGCACGGGAAGGGAAGGGCATCCAGGTTTGTCCTCATCATTCTTTGCTTGCCACGGGGAGGGATGCTGAGAGCCCGCATGGGCCCCAGGCCAAAGATTCTGTCTCCTCCCACCACCGCATCTAAGAGAAGAAGAGGAAGAGATTGGATTTATAGCCCCACCCTTCAATATCCGGAGGAGTCTCAAAGCAGCTTACAATCTCCTTTCCCTTCCCCTCCCCACAACAGACACACTGTGAAGTAGGCAAGGCCAAGAGTGCTCTTTTGAGAATTACCCTTGACAGAACAGCTCTGAAAGAACTTGTAACTGACCCAAGGTCTCACCAGCAGGAGGAAGAGTGGGGAATCAAACCCGGTTCTCCCAGATTAGAGTCCCCACTCCTAACCAGTACGCCAAACTGGCTCTACATGAAGAAGAACGGTAGATTAGTATAAAGGAGTTGTACTGTATCTATATATCTAATAGCCAAGGCACCCCCTGTGTGCAGATATCTAAATCTGCACATCGGGGGCACTTGAGGGCAAAGAGATTTTCCTGCACATTTGAGGCAATCCCCAGATGTGCAGAAAAATCTGAAAGCTTTAAAAAACTTTTCCTTGCTTCAGAAGAGGACCCATTTTTTCCTCCTATCTGCCCTATGGGCACAATGTAACACCTCTGAGTTTTGTGCAGTTTGGATGGAAAGTCGTGAACGTATAGCACCGCAAAGGGGAGGGAGGTCTTCCAGTGAAACTAACGGGAAACAATAATGTGATCAGATTCTGAAAGTGCAACAATAATGGAAGTAACAATAATGAAACAAAACTAAACAAAACAGCCCAGTAACGAAACAGTTTCTTTTGGAATTAATAATGAAAATGAAAGACAACGACAACAACAAACGGTAGCTAGTGAGAGATCATGGTGGTACTTCAGCTACATAACTGCCCTTTGGTCTCAACGAAGTCCCCGAACATCCATTGCAAAACTATCTGTCCCATCTTTCCTCTGTTTTTCAATGTAGAGGTATAGGGTTGTCAAGTATCTAGCATCCCAAGACCTGAATATCATTAGTTAGGAGCTGGCGGTATTGCATTGCATGGCAAAAAGCATGCATGAGTAAGAACTGTAGCACATAGTGTCTATGTTTATGAAACTACAATCCAACCACACCACATGGGCTCTCTGAGTTCATTGTTTTGATTCAGTGATGTACCTGTCGAGCATATCTCAGGCTCTCTCTCCCATTAGTACCCTCAATCCTCCTGCTATCGGGGAAAATGAAGCTAGGTATCAAGGTCCCTTGTGGGTTCCTTGGATGACCAAGGGATAAAAGGAGTAGTGAAGGATGATAGGGAAATGGCTAAGAAGCTGAATGCATTTTTTGCCTCTGTCTTCACTGTGGAAGATGAGAAGTGCTTGCCCACTCCAGAACCACCGATTTCAGGAGGGCGTTTGAAAGACCTGTATCAGATAGAGGTGACAAGAGAGGAAGTCCTATGACTGATGGACAATTTAAAAACTAATCAATCACCAGGCCCGGATGGTATTCATCCGAGAGTTCTGAAAGAACTCAAATGTGAACTAGAGGATCTCCTTACAAAAATATGTAATCTTTCTTTAAAATCTGCCTCCATTCCTGAGGACTGGAAGGTAGCTAATGTCACTCCCATCTTTAAAAAGGGCTCCAGGGGAGATCCGGGAAATTACAGGCCAGTCAGTCTGACATCAATACCGGGTAAGTTGGTGGAAACTGTTATTAAGGAAAGAATTAGTAGGCACATTGATGAACAAAAACTATTGAGGCAGACTCAGCATGGGTTCTGTAAGGGAAGATCTTGTCTCACTAACCTGTTAGTGTTTTTTGAGGAGTGAACAAATATATGGACAAGGGGGACCCAATAGATGTTGTTTACCTTGACTTCCAGAAAGCTTTTGATAAAGTTCCTCATCAAAGGCTCCTAAGTAAGCTCAATAGTCATGGGATAAAAGGGCAAGTCCTCTTGTGGATCAAAAACATTATGCTGGGGATTATTAGGAAGGGTTTTGAAAACAAATCAGCCAGTATCATCATGCCCCTGTATAAATCATTGGTGTGACCTCATTTGGAATACTGTGTACAGTTCTGGTCGCTACACTACAAAAAGGATATTATAGCATTGGAAAAAGTGCAGAGAAGGGCAACTAGAATGATAAAAGGATTGGAACACTTTCCCTGTGAAGAAAGGTTAAAATGCTTGAGGCTCTTTAGCTTGGAGAAACGACGGCTGAGGGGTGACATGATCAAGGTTTATAAGATTATGCATGGAATTGAGCAGGTTGAGAAATAAGTACTTTTCTTCCTTTCTCACAATACAAGAACTCGTGGGCACTCCATGAAATTGCTGAGCAGTCGGGTTAGAACAGATAAAAGGAAGTACTTCTTCACCCAAAGAGTGATTAACATATGGAATTCACTGCCACAGGAAGTGGTGGTAGCTACACGCATGTACAATTTCAAGAGGGAATTAGATAAACATATGGAGCAGAGGCCCATCAGTGGCTATTAGCCACAGGGTATAGATAGGAACTCTCAGTCTGGGGCAGGTGATGCACTCTAATCTTGGTGCTGGGGGGCAGCAGTGGGAGGGCTTCTAGTGTCCTGGTCCCACTGCTGGACTTCCTGATGGCACCTGGTATTTTTGGCCGCTGTGTGACAGAGTGTTGGACTAGATGGGCCATTGGCCTGATTCAACATTGGCTTCTCTTATGTTCTTATGTTCTTAAGTAAGTTCCCAAAATAATCATCAGATAAGGAATATCCCGAGCACTTCCAAATATCAGAATCAATTCTGTTTGGAGCTGAAGCACTAACTAGTAATTTTATGAATGGATCCTGATTACTAAAATTCCATCTTCAAACCAATGGAATCTAGTTTGGGTGTGAGAAAATACAACTTTTCTCAACACCATGTAGGAATCTGGGGATGCCAGAAGAAATCCTAGAACGTGTGGGAGGAAAGATTTATGTTATTTAATCCAGAGACTAGGTTTTTGGCAAAGTAATAGGCCTGGCCATTTGAGACCTTCTGCCTGTAACTGCAGAAGAAGACAAACCACAGTCAAAGCTTTACAGTCTTCCTTGAAGTTTTTCTTGAAGTCTGTGCATTTTAGTTCCTCTTGGGCCCATACTGAAGAAGCTTCATGTCAAAATTGCTTTAGGCTAACTCCAAACTCCTTGGTATC
This sequence comes from Gekko gecko, assembly GCA_029375565.1. Lineage (NCBI taxonomy): Eukaryota > Metazoa > Chordata > Lepidosauria > Squamata > Gekkonidae > Gekko > Gekko gecko. Next base: position 191,963,342 of record JAPDNY010000004.1, on the reverse strand, counting down.
TGCTTTACACTCAAGTAGTGTTGTTACGGGAAGGGAGGTTTCTCTTTCTGAAAGTCACTTTGTTTTTAGATATAGCCATTGATTCCTCTTTACTCTCCTTTTTTCTCCTTTAAAAGAGGGGTTTCACTTCCATTTCTCTTAGATATCCTTTGAGAAGAAATCAATGCACTCTTTTCTAAACCCAGCCCTGGCAGTTATGTTACACACCACCGGGTGATGCTCTATCAGGAAGATAGGAAGGTTTGGAAAGATATCGCTTGCCTCTGAGCATCTATAGAGTGAAATTCCGAAACTGTGCAGAATGTCCCTTCTTGCCCCATCTCTCTTCAACGTTCTGTTGATGAAAATGGGATTAGAAACTGTCTCCAGACACTTACAACGAGGGAAAGAAATGGACTGCTGGATTTCAGGAAGAAATTGGGTAAAGAGGAATTAAAAAAAATTCTCTGAACAACCCTAGGTTCAAGTGCAGTGAGGGCCAAAATTCATATTATGTGTGACACAGGTACCTGAGTGAACTGTCAGTGACATGTTCACATGAAAGCTAACTTTTAAAACCTCTTTGTTGCTCTGTGCAACTTCAAATGCTATAAGGGAGAAGGAGAGACTTTGGGCTTCACTCCTGCACCACTTTCACCAGTGGAAAGGGCCATTGGGGGACTGTCTGCTCCCTCCTCATGCTCCATGTGCCCTGAGGTGTCACCCATGATGTGTTTCATGTCACATATAATGCATATTTTGGTGCTGACACATTCCAGATACATATTAGCTGTGTTATCCCTACTGCTGGCACAGAAATAGAAATCCTAGAAGGATAGAATCCTTTTGAACAATTTCACAAATTGTATTGTCGTATAGGACTGTCATATAGAAGACGGTTTGCAGTGGTTTTCTGTTGCCCCAGAAGGTCAGACCAGAACTCTTGGGTTGAAATTAAATCAAAAGAGTTTTTGTCTAAACATTAGGAAGAACTTCCTGACAAAGTGGAATGGGCTTCCTCGGGAGGTGGTGGGCTCTCCTTCTTTGGAGGTTTTCAAACAGAGGCTAGATGGTCATCTGACAGCAGTGCTGATTCTGTGAACTTAGGCAGATCACGAGAATGGAGGGCAGGAAGGGTTGCATCAGTGCTTAGTTCTTGTGGTCCTTTCTTACACGCCCAGGGAAATGCTGATTGCCACTTTGGGATCAGGAAGCAATTTTTCTCCAGGCTACTTTGGCCAGGGATCCTGGAGTTTTTTGTCATCTTTTGGGGATGGAACAGGGGTCACTGGGTGTGGGGGGGGGCAGGTATTTGTGAATTTCCTGCATTGTGCAGAGGGTTGGGCTTGATGACCCTGGAGCAGTGTTCCCTCTAAGCTGAGTTAGTGTGAGCGAGCTCACAGTTTTTTAGCCTCTGGCTCACACATTTCTTGTCTCAGCTCAGGAAGGAGGGCTCCAGAGCAAAGCCAAATTGCCTGCTCACAACTTTAATGCCAGTGGGCTCACAAAGTAGCATTTCTGCTCACCAGGCTCCACAGCTTAGAGGGAACATTGCCCTGGAGATCCCTTCCAACTCTATGATTCTAGGATTGTAATACCTTCAACTCCTCGCCAATGCCCTAGAAACAGGGCCTTGAGCAGTGTTCCCTCTAAACTGAGTGAGTGTGAGCGAGCTCACAGTTTTTTAGCCTCTGGCTCACACATTTCTTGTCTCAGCTCAGGAAGGAGGGCTCCAGAGCAAAGTAATGTATGCAGTAGCCAAATCGCCTGCTCACAACTTTAATGCCAGTGGGCTCACAAAGTAGAATTTCTGCTCACAAGACTCCACAGCTTAGCGGGAGCTTTGGCCTTGAGGGCCCTTGCAGCTTGCACATTGGGCAGGAATCAGAAGCAGTTCCAATCCACCGCACGACACGGCTGACTCCAGTTTCCGGAACCTACCACAGTGTAGCCGCTCCTTCCCAATCTGCACCTTTCCTGTAATGCGGTGCACCAGAGCATGTCGATCAGCAAACAGACCAGCGAAACTGAGGTGGCTTTAAAGATGTCGAGTGAGTACTTTGCTGCAATTTCCCCCCCCAAGAGAAATCACAATATAGTGATAAAGACTGACTAGTTCTTGGAAATGCTCTTTCCCCCGTGTCACAGGTCCCTATAATCCCAGTCGAAATAACATGACAAATGTGCCTTGTCTTTATTTCATCAGGACTTTCATTCCCAGTTGCCTTTTGCTGCCTGGGGTAACAGGGCCAGGCTAAGGGTTGGATGGCTGGGGAAATCCCGGTAGGAGAGATCAATGGTGCGCTGGCTGCTTGCCATCAGCGGGACGTCTTAAAGGACATGGCATGCTCCTGGCTGCTAGAGCTTCCCTGAGGGGGGAGGGATGGCTTTTGTACAGAAACTGCTGTGATTATGAAGCAATAGCCTCTTCCCTGATAGCACTGTTTACAGGGAGGAGGAGGAGGAGGAGAGAGAGAGAGAAGAAGAGAAAGAAGAGATTGGATTTATACCCCACCCTTCACTACCCAAAGGAGTCTCAGAGCAGCTGACAAACTCCTTTCCCTTCCCCTCCTCACAACAGACACCCTTGTGAGGGATGTGGGGCTGAGAGAGCTCTGACAGAAACTGCTCTTTTTCAAGAACAACTGCGCCAGAACTATGGCTTGCCCAAGGTCATCCAGCAGGTGCAAGTGGAGAGGTGGGGAATCAAACCTGGTTCTCCCAGATTAGAGTCCACACACTTAACCACTACGCCAAACTTGCTTTTGCCTGTCAACTCTTACCTAGCCATGTCTCTCCTCCTCTATATTTCTCTAACAACAACAACCCTGTGATGTAGTCCTCTTCCCTGTACTAAACTGACTAAACTGGCCCCCTAACAATTATTTGCTGGGTATGGGGCTGCCCCTGATACATACCAAAGGATAGCTGAAAAGGCTAAAGGTGACCTCGGTAAGACTAAAAATCAGGGAGGGTTGGGTGTACTGCGAAGATCATGGCCAGGACTACCGAAGTGATGAGACTCTCATACAGATTTAGTCAAGTCTGACTGTGGTGTTTGTGAATGATAAATCACTTCCTGAATGTGATTGGACTTCCATCAGAGTGATCTGAAGAACTGCCCATTCACAAGTGGGTCCCTCTCGGCTCCAGAGAATTAGTTTCAAAGATGGTCCATCAAAATTCTTAAAACTCAGCCAGTGTTCCCTCTGAGCTGAGTTAGCATGAGCTAGCTCACAGTTTTTTTAGCCTCCAGCTCACAGATTTTTGTCTTAGCTCAGGAAGGATGGCACCAGAGGAAACTAATTTATGCAGCAGCCAAATCACTCGCTCACAACTTGAATGCCAGTAGCTCACCAAGTAGAATTTTTGCTCACAAGACTCCACAGCTCAGAGGGAGCATTGGTAGGAACTGCTCAAGTTTAGAGGGAAGGGGAACAGAAGAACATAAGAGCCCTGCTGGATCAGACGAGTGGTCCATCTAGTCCTGCATCCTGTCTCACACAGTGGCCAAGTAGCTCCTCTGGAGGTCCAGCAGCACAGCACAGAGATCTTCTGATGTTGCCTTGTGGCACTGACATTTAAAGATTTATTGCCTCTGAATGTGGAGGTTCCAGGCCCATAGCCAGGATTTTTTTTTAAGTCAAGGGGGATTTAAATTTCTTAGGGGGTGCTAGCTAATCGAATTAAAGGAAAACCTGGTCCCTTCCCTGCACCTGCTGCTGCTTGGGGGCCCTGGGCTGGATGGGAAGTTGGGGGGGGGCTTGCTAGTAAGTCAGGGGGCCTGGCCCCGAAATGACCCACTGTAGCTATGGGCCTGGGAGGTTCCCTGTAGTCATCATAGCTAGACCAGTCCTCCATAAATATTCAGGTGACTGGGGTACTCTTCACCTCTTCCCATACTCTCGACAGCCAAGAACCAGCAAGCACAATTTTTGGTACTGTTTTCCCTAAAGTCACACACCTCCAAGTTCCTAGATGTGGAGCTTCTTTCCCATGCAATATACATACTGCTGCCTTCGTATTTTGAAAATACGAAGCCCTCCAGTGGCTAGAAAGCAAACAGGATTAAGGCTCTCTTAGCTGAGGCTCTCTTAGCTGTTAACAGCCTTGGTCAGTTTTGTTTCCGACAATGGTTATAATCCTGGAGCTCCTTTGCTGTGTGATATGCTCTCTCAGTGTTTTGAAAAAGAGACCAAAGCTTCCAATGGATTACCTTGGACAATTTCATGTTCACCTAACAGGAAGAGAGCCTGATTCAGTGTGTGTGTGGGGGGGGGGATTCCAAGTACTCTGAATTTTAAGATCATCCCTACATTGTGAAGATCATTGTGAAATGGTGGCAGCTGCTGCAAAAAGCGATGCTCTTCGGAATCTGCATGGCCCATCAAGTCTCCAATGGCCAATCAGAAGCCACGCTGGGCAAAAGTCCCACCAGGCCCCACCTACTTTATAAAATCACTTGGCAGGTGGTAGAAAAGGTGCTGGCCAGCACATTGGGGATCCCTGATCTAAAGAATGTTGTTATGATTGGTGAAATTTCTCAGAAGGTTTTTTTTCCCCCTGCTCATCCCTGTTACAAACTCTCCTAGATTTGTTGTCGAAGGCTTTCACGGCCGGAGTTCTTTAGCCGCTGTAGATTTTCCAGGTTGTCTGGCCGTGGTCTTGCCATTGTAGGACCTGATGTCCATTAGCATGTCCACAGCCTGGGGAGCTCCTAGAAGATGATGACTCAGCCCTACCCCACCTTCCTGAGTAGATATAAATTACCTGCCTACCATTTTTCTTCTCACCTTGGCACAGAGAGTACTCCATCTTTCTGTGTTATACCTCTGAGGATGCCAGTCACAGCTGCTGGTGAAACGTCAGGTCCTACCATGCCAAGACCATGGCCGGACAACCCAGAAAATCTACAGCAGCTAATGTCCCGGATTTATTCCAAAGGAGCATTTTTGTAATGAGATAGCCATATTTATCTGTATGCCTATCCCAGTGAATGTTTAATCTGAAGAAACATTTGCATTCACTTGTACATGTTGACAAGCATAGAAAAATTGGGTTAATGCCTAAAAACTCAGGAAAGCACCAGTGAGTGCTTGTAGGGATGTACATGAGATTATATGCAGCAGCTGGCCTTCATCAACTGGGGGATACTGATTTGTGTATGCAAATGTGAGTATGTGTTTGGGAAAGAGAGGGTTAAGGTTGCCAGGTTCCTCCTGGTGACTGGCGGGGGGAATTACCAGGAACAGGAGAGAGGCTGAGGCCACATTGCTGGTGACGTGGTGACATCACTTCCAGCATTCACCAGAAGTGATGTTATCACAGCGCTAGGGTTGTGGAGACACTCTGGTATTTTGGCAAAAACTCAATAATAAAAATGGCTTCAACCATAGAGTTTTGTCCAAATACCAGAGCATTACCATGACACTGGCAACACTTCTGGTACACATTGGAAATGATACTGCTGCATTTCCAGTGATAGTGGCCTAGGCCTGCCTCCCCTACTGGTAAGTTGCCCACCAGCCAGCTCATCGGTGGTGGTCGGCAGGGCCCAGGGGTGGGGGATCCCCACTCCCAGCAGTGGGCGGGCAGCCCTAGGACACACACACCTCCTCAAAAACATTTGTATCACACATTGTTGCACATTGCTATTGGGGAAGTACTAACAGCAGAGAAGAAGAGATTGAATTTATACCCCGCTCTTCACTACTCAAAGGAGTCTCAGAGTGGCTTACAAACTCCCTTCCCCTCCCCACAATAGACACCCTGTGAGGTAGGTGGGGCTGAGAGAGCTCTGACAGAAACCTCTCTTTTTTAAGAACAGCTCTTACCAGAACTACGGCTTGCCCAAGATCATCCAGCCAGGTGCAAGTGGAGGAGTGGGGAATCAAACCCGGTTCTCCCAGATTAGAGTCCGCGCACTTAACCACTACACCAAACTGGCTCTCAGAGGAAGAGAGCACCGCAGCAGAGCATAGCCACTTCAGCAGCCGGAGAGAAACTTCAGGGTGACAGTGCCACAGGATTTAACCCCAAAGTTTGTGAATGTCGATAATACACATACCGCTGCTACTCAGGAACCATGGGGGACATGGTGAAGACAAAGTGCAAGGCGGGAAGCCGATACATTTAATTCATCATTCCTCTGTGCGGGCTCTGCTATGCACACTGCACATGATGCATTTCCCTTCGCTAGCATCCGTTTCCTGTTCATGCACAAGAGCAGACTTGCGATACCCTACTGTCCCTAGTGAGCACCCCAGCGTTAAAAGGACATCAATGAGCCGTCTCCTAAATCTGAAAATTTAATTGCTCAAGCAAATTGATTGATTTCAAGGCATTTCCCTTCATTCGCAGTATGGGCCAGATGGTTGCAACAGTGACTGACAATTTCCCCCTTTGAAAGAATGGAATAGATAGTTACTGTATCTAAATAAATAATTGGGGTATGTATTCCTTTAGTCAATATTTATTATAATTCCTATCCTATCAATCAAATGTAAAACCGAGCATGTTTGAAGGCATGCCTTCTCCACATTTTCCTCCCCTGAGATTATTTGGTAGGCCTGCTCTATGCCACAGATCTTAGGCAGGTGGCCACAAGATATCGGGCCTGATTCCTTTTCAAGGTAAACTCTCTGACAACAGAGGCCCATCAAACGAGCCCATTGGCAAGTTTTTTTGGAAGCCGAATAGGACTCTTGTACATAAGCAAGACTTAGTGGCATGATTAGGATTGCCAGCAACCACCATTGACCATGCAGGGGGGGTTTGGGACATTGCTGATGTCATTACATCACTTCCAGGGAAAACCTGGAGATGAGATAGGGTCTTTCTAGGAATTGCCAGAAACTCTACGGTGAACAACATCACACATTTATGCTCTTTTGAAACCACAGAGTTTCTGGCAATTCCTAGAGTGACCCTACAGGTTTTTCCTGGAAGTGACATAATGATGTCAGTAATGTCATAATGTCCAGGTTTTCCCTGGAAGTGATGTAACGACATCCTGGCAACTGGCAGAGGCATGGGGGAAATGTGTGATGTGGGAGATGTTGCCGATGTTGCTATGCCACTTTTGGGGGAAACTTGCAAATGAAGTAGGGTAGCTCCAGGAATCACTGGAAACTCTATGGTTTTACCAGCAATTCCTAGAGCTACCCTACTTCACTTTCAGACTTTCCCCCAAAGCAACACAACAATATTGGCAATTTCTCCAACACTGCACACCCTTCTCATGTCTCTGCCCCCAACCCTCCTGCCAGTTGCCAGGATTGGCCTAGCAACCCTAGGCATGATACCCCTGCTGCTGTGTGGACTGTGGTTTTTCTGCCATCAGACATCTGTTCTTGTGTTGTTTACAGCTGTAAAGTGTGTGGTTGTCTAATGTTAGGGACTGCCAGATTCTGCTTTTAGGTCTGTAGGATACCTAAGCACAAACACCTTGAATTAATCAATCACTTGTGATTAAGACAATGTTTATTTAAGGTTTAACAGGGTGTTATAGGCAGGGTGACGGTTACATAGCAAAATCAAGAGAAGACAGGCTTGCTACATCCCTTTCCTGGCAGGCCTCTTTGGATGTCACTCCATGAAGACTAATTGCTGGTCTCATCTCTGCACAATTACCCATTAGCTAGTGAGAACCAGTCTCTGCACAATTATTACCATCTCTGCACAATTACCCATCAGCTAGTGAGAACCATAGGATTTGAGGCTGATTTTAAGCCACTTCGAGATGCCTCGAGGTAAAGAAATGTGAGCTATACAAACCAACTCCTCCTCCTCCTCTGAATTTCCCAAATCTCTAAGGTAAAAACCATAGAAATGGGTGTCCCCCCCCTAAAATGTCATATGATGCTGATTCATGGATCCTTGCCCCCCTCAATGTTCCTGGAAGTGGCCACCCAAGAGGGAGCCACCATACATGGTATAGCTGCAAGGTGGTCAACTTCAGATCGAGAAAAGAGGGGTACAAAATTCTACTCTTCTTAACATGCAAATGGGCCCAGATTCAATCCCTGGCATCTCTGGCTAAGAGGATCAGGTGGCAGGTCATAGGAAAGGCTTCTGCCTGAGACCCTGGAGAGCCACCGTCAGACAGAGGAGACCTCAATACACCAAAAGAGAGCCAGTTTGGTGTAGTGGTTAAGTGCGTGGACTCTTATCTGGGAGAACCGGGTTTGATTCCCCACTCCTCCACTTGCACCTGCTGATGTGACCTTGGGTCAGTCACAAGCTCTGGCACAGCTGTTCTCTCAAGGACAGTTTCTGTCAGAAGTTCTCTCAGCCCCACCTACCTCACAGGTTGTCTGTTGTGGGGAGGGGAAGGGAGAGGAGTTTGTAAGCCGCTCTGAGACACCTTTGGGCGGTGAAGGGTGGGGTATAAATCCAATCTCTCTTCTTCTTCTTCTTCAAAAGGCTGTGTTCATGGGTATGCAGGTGCAGCATTGCACAGTATGGCCGGATATTCTTGTTAGACCAGTTTGGCATCCTTCCACATTAATAGACTTCTAATGGACGTCTATCTTTGATACGTTTGTTATAATACAGTCCTAGTGTAATGACAGGGGAAATATATATATACACACACAAGCTGGATCCAAACTAACATTTCCACTGCTGCAAGGATTTCCACCCATGAAGTGCAATTTTCCAGCCCTCCCCCCCCACACTGCAGCAACCTGAAATGCCCACTGTTCCAGGTGAAGAATAGGAATGCCGGCCTCCAAGTTGGGACCTGGGGATCGCCTGGAATTACAGCTCATCTCCAGACTATAGAGATTATTTCCTGTGGAGAAAATAGGTGCTTTGGAAGGTGGACTCTGCCAATGGACCCCCCACTGAGGTCTCTCCAGCTCCCATGACCACATCTCCAGGCGTTTCCCAACCTGGATCAGGCAACCTTACCACTCACCTCATCAATGTTCCCTCAATCCCTCCCCCAGGAGTGGAGCAGGTCACATACTGAGCAGAAGACAATTGATGTAATCTTAAAATAGGCAATGGGCAGCGCAAAACTCTGCATGGCTCCAGATGCTGCTGAGTAGGGCTTCTGGTGTTCATGAGCAGCTGTTCACGCCTACAGCCTAGAAGGAACACTGCCCCCCCCGTCCCCTGCCAGTGGCTGAGGGAGACCTGGAAACCCTAGGGAGCATAAGGACGTAAGAGAAGCCATGTTGTATCAGGCCAACGGCCCATCCAGCCCAATGCTCTGTGTCACACAGAGGCCAACACCCAGGTGTCATCAGGAGGGTCACCAGTGGGGCCAGAACTCCAGAAGCCATCCCACTGTTACTTCCCCAAGCATACAGCATCACTGCCCTAGATATAATAACATGAGAGAAGCCATGTTGCATCAAGCTGATGGCCCATCCAGTCCAACACTCTGTGTCACACCGTGGCCAAAACCCAGGTGTCATTGGGGAGGTCCACCAGTGGGGCCAGAACTCCAGAAGCCCTCTCACTCTTGCCCCCACCCCCCAAGCACCAAGAATACAGGGCATTGCTTTCCCAGACCAAGAGCTCCTATCAATACCTTGTGACTAATACCCACTGATGGACCTCTGCTCCATATGTTTATCCAATCCCCTCTTGAAGCCAGGGAAGATGGGAGCCCCATAGCAAGAATTTGGGAAGAAGAAAAGAAGAAATTGGATTTATACCCCGCCCTTCACTACCCAAAGGAGTCTCAGAGTGGCTTACAAACTCCTTTCTCTTCCTCTCCCCACAACAGACACCCCATGAGGTAGGTGGGGCTGAGAGAGCTCTGACAGAAACTGCTCTTTTCAAAAAACAGCTGTGCCAGAACTATGGTTTGCCCAAGGTCATCCAGCAGGTGCAAGAGGAAGAGTGGGGAATCGACCTGGTTCTCCCAGATTAGAGTCCGCACACTTAACCATTATACCAAACTGTGTAGCAGACTGCTGTGAGGGGGAGAGTGAGAAAATCACACTCCATGGGTAGTTGGAAATGTCTAGTCTGGATCCAAGCCAATGTTTCTAAGCCTTCCAATGCACATCATGTGCAACTTCCATTCAGCATAACAGCCGGGCTGGATTCACTCTGCATTCGTCGGGCTGGCCTTCTTTCCTCGCCAAAGTCTGTGCCATATGCAAAGAGGCACGAGGGACTAATGCAGAAAGTAGTTTAGAAGTTTTACCACTGCACTACTTTTGACATGGTTATTTGCTTCTCGGCTGCGCTGGGAATTAAAGACCAGTTGTTTATTTGTACAGGGCTGTTGCTAGTAAAGATGTTCGGTATTTGATTCTCAGCCGGGCCTGGGAGGGAAACTTGATAAATACATCTCTTCTGCTATTCACAATGCTCTGAGAGGCTTGTTCACGTCTGCCTAACAGAGGGATTCATAGAAAAATGTCACTATGATGAAATGTCTTTCTCTTTTGTGCAAATTTCCTGGGAAGCTTTCCACAAAGTGGAGCCTCCAGACTTTAGGTGGAACCAGCAGCTTAGAGAGGGGGGAAGATCCCGCCGAGAAATTCCCCCCATCAGGCAAAACCACTGTTAGCGTCCCCTACAGTTCCTCACGTACAGTTTGCAGCTATATTCAGGTGGGGAGTCGCGTTTGTCTGAAGCAACAAGACAAAGTTTGGGTCCAGTGGAACCTTTAAGACCCACAAAGTCTTACTTCTGGGTGTCACCTTTCATGTGCATGCACACTTGTCCCTGAAGAAGTGAGTGTGCCCACAGAAGATTATACCCAGAATTAAATTTCGTTGGTCTTAAAGGTGCCACTGGATTCGAACTTTCTTCAGTTTGCAGATATGACATTTGTTCACTGAACCTCATTTGTTCATTGGACATCATTTGTTTCCATAGTTCAGCAGCAGCAGGGCCCACAGGAATTTTTAGTCAGAAAGATTATTAGGAAGGGAATTGATAACAAATCAGCCAGTATCATCATGCCCCTGTATAAATCATTGGTGCGACCTCATTTGGAATACTGTGTACAGTTCTGGTCACCACATCTCAAAAAGGATATTATAGCATTGGAAAAAGTGCAGAGAAGGGCAACTAGAATGATAAAAGGGTTGGAACACCTTCCCTATGAAGAAAGGTTAAAATGCTTGGGGCTCTTTAGCTTGGAGAAACGACGGCTGAGAAGTGACATGATCGAGGTTTATAAGATTATGAATGGGATTGAGCAGGTTGAGAAAGAAGTACTTTTCTCCCTTTCTCACAATATAAGAACTCGTGGGCACTCTATGAAATTGCTGAGCAGTCAGGTTAGAACAGATAAAAGGAAATACTTCTTCACCCAAAGAGTGATTAACATATGGAATTCACTGCCACAGGAGGTGGTGGCAGCTGCAAGCATGGACAGTTTCAAGAGGGAATTAGATAAACATATGGAGCAGAAGTCCATCAGTGACTATTAGTCTGGGGCAGGAGATGCACTCTATTCTTGGTGCTGGAGGGGGCAGCAGTGGGAGGGCTTCTGGTGCCCTGGCCCCACTGCTGGACCTCCTGATGGCACCTGGTATATTTTGGCCACTGTGTGACAGAGTGTTGGACTAGATAGGCCATTGGCCTGATTCAATATTGGCTTCTCTTATGTTCTTATGTTCTAAAGTGGGGCGTTTTCTCGCGGCAGCTAGGTTAACAATTGCTACACTGTGGAAATCTCCTCCCCCCTCCCCCCAACCCTAACTTGATGGTACCATAAAATCTGGGACCAATTTGTTGTTGTTCAGTCGCACAGTCGAGTCCGACTCTTCACAACCCCATGGACCAGACCACGCCAGGCCCTCCTGTCCTCCGCCGTCCGCTGAAGTTTGCTCAATTTCATGTTCGTTGCATCGATGACACTGTCTAACCATCTCATCCTTTGCCGTCCCCTTCTTCTTTGACCTTCAATCTTTCCCAGCATCAGGGTCTTCTCCAGTGAATGCTCCCTTCTCATTTGGTGGCCAAAGTATTTGAGCTTCAGCTTCAAGATCTGGCCTTCCAGGGAACAGTCAGGGTTGATTTCTTTTAGGATTGACTGATTTGATCTCCTTGCAGTCCAAGGGACTCTCAAGAGTCTTCTCCAGCACCATAGTTCAAAAGAATCGATTCTTCGGCGCTCAGCCTTCCTTATAGTCCAACTCTCGCAGCCATACATTACTACAGGGAATACCATTGCTTTGACCATGCGGACTTTTGTTGGCAAGGTGATGTCTCTGCTTTTTATCATGCTGTTTAGGTTTGCCATCGCTTTCCTCCCAAGGAGCAGGCGTCTTTTAATTTCATGGCTGCAGTCACCATCTGCAGTGATCTGGGATCCTAGGAACGTGAAGTCTGTCACTACTTCTACGACTTCCCCTTCTATTTGCCAAGGAGTGATGGGCCCAGATGCCATGATCTTAGTTTTTTTGATGTTGAGCCTCAAGCCCACTTTTGCACTCTCCTCTTTCACCCTGAGCAAAAGGCTCTTTAGGTCCTCTTCACTTTCTGCCATCAGAGTGGTATCGTCTGCATATCTGAGGTTATTGATCTTTTCCCTAGCAATCTTAACTCCAGCTTGTGATTCATCCAGGCCAGCATTTTGCATGATGTACTCTGCATATAAATTAAATAAGTAAGGTGACAATATACATCCTTGTCGTACTCCTTTTCCTATGCTAAACCAATCAGTTGTTCCATATCCGGTTCTAACTGTTGCTTCTTGACCCTTATACAGGTTTCTCAGGAGACAGGTGAGGTGGTCTGGTACTCCCATCTCTTTAAGAACCTGCCATAATTTATTGTGATTCACACAATCAAAGGCTTTAGCATAGTCAATGAAGCAGAAGTAGATGTTTTTCTGGTACTCTCTTGCTTTCTCCATAATCCAGCGAATGTTGGCAATTTGATCTCTAGTTCCTCTACCTCTTCGAAACCCAGCTTGTACTTCTGGCAGTTCTCTATCCACGTACTGTTGGAGCCTAGCTTGTAGGATTTTGAGCATGACCTTGCTAGCGTGTGAAATGAGTGCAATTGTGCGATAGTTTGAACATTCCTTGACGTTGCCCTTCTTTGGGATTGGAATGTAAACTGACCTTTTCCAATCCTGTGGCCACTGTTGTGTTTTCCAAATTTGTTGGCAAATTGAGTGCAGCACTTTAACAGCATCTTCTTTTAAGACTTTGAATAACTCAGCTGGGATACCATCACCTCCACTAGCTTTGTTGTTAGTAATGCTTTCTAAGGCCAATTTAACTTCGCTTTCCAGGATGTCTGGCTCGAGGTCAGTGATTATACCATCGTGGTTGTCAAGGACGTCGAGGTCCTTCTTGTATAGTTCTTCTGTGTATTCTTGCCATCTTTTCCTAATCTCTTCTGCTTCTGTTAGGTCCCTACCGTTTTTGTCCTTTATCATGGCCATCTTTGCATGGAACGTTCCCTTGATTTCTCCAATTTTCTTGAAGAGATCTCTAGTCCTTCCCAATCTATTGTTTTCCTCTATTACTCTGCATTGTTCATTCAGGAAAGCCTCCTTATCTCTCCTTGCTGTTCTCTGGAAATCTGCATTCAGTTGGGCAAATCTTTCCTTTTCCCCATTGCCTTTAGCTTTCCTTCTTTTCTCTGCTATGTGTAAAGCCTCATCAGATAGCCACTTTGCTTTTTTGCATTTCTTTTTCTTTGGGATGGCAGTGAGTGCTGCCTCCTTTACAATGTCACGGACCTCTGTCCATAGTTCTTCAGGCACTCTGTCTATCAAATCTAGTCCCTTAAACCTATTCTTCACCTCTACTGTATATTCATCGGGGATGCAATCTAGGTCAAATCTGAATGGCCTTGTGGTTTTCCCAACTTTCTTCAATTTAAGTCTGAATTTTGCAATGAGTAGCTCATGATCTGAGCCACAGTCAGCTCCAGGTCTTGTTTTTACTGACTGAATAGAGCTTCTCCATCTTTGACTGCAAATTATATAGTCAATCTGATTTCGGTGTTGCCCATCTGGTGATGTCCATGTGTAGAGACGCCTCTTAGGTTGTTGGAAAAGGGTGTTTGCTATGACCAGCGTGTTCTCTTGACAAAACTCTGTTAGCTTTTGCCCTGCTTCATTTTGTTCTCCAAGGCCAAACTTGTCTGTTATTCCGGTTACCTTTTGATTTCCTACTTTAGCATTCCAGTCCCCTATGATGATGAGGACATCATTTTTTGGTGTTAGTTCTACGAGCTGTTGTAGGTCTTCATAGAACTGGTCCACTTCAGCCTCTTCTGCAGCAGTGGTTGGGGCATATACTTGGATTACTGTGATATTGAATGGTTTGCCTTGGATTCGGACCGAGATCATTCTGTCATTTTTGAGATTGTATCCCAATACTGCCTTTCTCACTCTCTTGTTGACTATAAAGGCCACACCATTTTTTCTACGGGATTCCTGGCCACAGTAGTAGATATAATGGTCTTCTGAGTTAAATTCGCCCATTCCTGTCCACTTTAGTTCACTGATTCCCAAGATGTCGATGTTCATTCTTGCCATCTCATTTTTGACCACGTCAAGCTTACCTTGATTCATAGATCTTACATTCCAGGTTCCTATGCAGTATTGTTCTTTGCAGCATCGAACTTTCCTTTCACCATCAGACACATCCACAACTGAGCGTCCTTTCGGCTTTGGCCCAGCCGCTTCACTCTTTCTGAGGTTACTCGTACTTGCCCTCTGCTCTTCCTCAGTAGCATATTGGACACCTTCCGACCTGAGGGGCTCATCTTCCGGCATCATAACTTTTAGCCTTTTGTTACTGTCCATGGGGTTTTCTTGGCAAAGATACTGGAGTGGGTTGCCATTTCCTTCTCCAGGGGATCACGCTTGGTCTGAGTTCTCTGCTGTGGCCTGTCCGTCCTGGGTGGCCCTCCACGGCATAGCCCACAGCCTCATCGAACCACGCAAGCCCCCTCGCCACGACAAGGCAGTGATCCATGAGGGAGGGGACCAATTTATTATGACCAAAATCACCAGCGTTTTACAGCAGGCTCCTACAGACCCTACTAAATCCTCCTCTAGATCTGTCTGTACCTGGGCACGAGTACTTCAATTCATGGCTGAACAAGACCTGCTTCCATCAAATCTGTCTTATCACTCCTGGATTCATCTCTGATTGACCCCCCAATCTAGCCGGCTGTTGTGGGACTCCTATGTCTGTCAGAGCGTCTTCGTTTCTGAGGTTTCTTTGTCAAATTCAGACTTTAGAAAACTCCCCATTGGTATTCATTTATGGTTATGCTACACCAGGTATGCTGTACCATATGCAATGATACAATACCTTAGGGTTTTACCTTATTGTCTTTTATATGGATTTTACAATGTCTGCCTCATATGCTATGTTGATTATTATTAAAATTTAATAAAAATTAAAATTAAGAAGAGAAGAAGAAGAGATTGGATTTATACCCCACCCTTCACTCGGAGTCTCAGAGCAGCTTACAAACTCCTTTCCCTTCCCTTCCCCACAACAGACACCCTTGTGAGGTAGGTGGGGCTGAGGGAGCTCTTTTGAGAACTGCTCTTGAGAGAACAGCTCTGGCAGAACTATGGCTTGTCCAAGGTCATCCAGCAGCTTCAAGTGGAGGAGTGGGGAATCAAACCCGGTTCTCCCAGATTAGAGTCCACATACTTAACCACTACACCATTTTTTTTTTTAAAGGAAAGTAGGGCGTTAAGCTAAGCTAACCGATTTGCCTCTTATGCTTTTCTGGGGGGGGGGCTGCCTCCCTCTGAAACATCACTTGAGGAGGCCTGTGGGCTGCTGAGGGAGGGGAAGAGCAAAGTTGTTCTGTTCCACTGACAGAAGTGTCCTGTGGGAATAGGGAAAAAAATGGTCTGAATCTAACCCTATGCCTCCTGATATGAAATGAGTTGCTCCTTCCTTCTCATAAAACGATTCCTGGGGCTTGTTTCGCTCTTTAGTCACAAATTAAGGGTGGGGTCCCTGATGCAATGTGGGTAGGTGCCCAAGTGCCCGCTGACACCTTTCCTGGTGCTGCCATTTTTTTTTTAGAAAGGGGCAGGGCCAGATGGGACTTTTGCTCCCAGGGAGGGCTTCTGGTTGGCCACTGGAAATCTGATTGGTTGAGCATATCTTAAAAAAAAAAAAAAAATGGGAGCAGCTGCCACCACATCACAAGGATCTTCTCTGAGTGACTGAAAGTAGGCTGTGTATTAAAAAAAACAAAAACTTAAAAATAGTATGCTCATTTTAAAAAGGCATCCTGCTAAACAGAGCTTCTGCTGAAATGCTGAAAAGTTACCATTAGATGCATAACATCTCTGCCTCCTGCAATGGTCATTTTGTGGTTCTGTTCACCAGTGTGGTAGAGCAGCAGGCTCTAATCGGAGAGAACCTGGATTGATTTCCCCCTTCTGCCACATGAAGCCTGCTGGGCGACCTTGGGCCACTCACGGTTCTCTCCAAACGTTCTCAACCCCACCTGCCTCACAAGGTGCCTGTTGTGGAGGCAGGAAGGGAAGGCAATCGCAAGCCGCTTAGAGACTCTGTAAGTTAAAGAAAGGTGGGCTATACAAACCAACTCTTCTTCTTCTTCTTCTCCTTCTTCTTCTCACCCTGTTACAGTTCTGCAGGGCCTGTCAAATGGAGCTCTTCCACCAAGCCTTTGGAGCTGGCCACCACTACCACTACCACCATGGCCACCGTTGCTATCAGTGATAACTATTGACATCTTATGGTGGAAGAGCCCTGATCCACGGGACCCTTTAACTACTGCCGGAGCCAATCCCCCCTATGACATCTGAAGCATCTTCTCATGACATCTGAAGCTGAGCGGTGTTGAAGTTATAATGTCTAGCACTTTATTATTACTATTACATGTGGTTTTAACATTGTATTTTAACATTGTATTTATATTAATTGTTGTCGTGTTCCTGTGTATCGTTGAATGTTATCTGTCGCAAGCCGCCCTGAGTCGGCCTGGCTGGGAGGGCGGGGTAAAAGTTCAAATGAATAAATAAATAAATAAATATTAGCATTCCCAAGGAACCCACAGACTCAAAAAATGTTGGGGACCCCTGAATTAATGTTTGATATCAAATCAAACATCAGCACTGTGTTTGCATTGCATGAATGCCAGGGAGTTTTGCGGGCCAGAAGGGCTTTTCATTCGCTTGGTGAAATGCAAAGGCAGAGACCTTTCCTGTCAATGTCCAGGGCAGGAAGTGTCATTTCTGGCTCTGCTGGCTCCGTTTCAGACTACAGTAATGAGGTCTGTGCTGCTCTGAAAACTGTAGGTGCCGCATAGCAGAGAGACAGTCTCCCTCCTGGTGTCTTTTTAAACTGTTGCACCTGAACGAGAGAGAGAGAGAGAGAGAGAGAGAGAGAGAGAGAGAGAGAGAGAGAGAGAGAGAGAGAGATTTTCCCCCAAAAGGCAAGAAGCAATGGTAAATGAATAAACAGAAAGAAAAGTTTTTTAAAAAATTCAGCCAATCCCCCCGCCCCATGGGCAATAAAACTTGTATGGTACTGTGGAATGGGCAGCTGTGGTAACATCACGTCCATTTCAATTATATATGAGTCTTTTTGATAAATTATTTTGGTCTTCTGCAATAATGAGAACTGTTACCTTGGAAAAAAAAATCCCCACATCAAATGCACGCACGGTTTACACAATAAAAAGAACAGATGTCAGTGGGTTGTGGTGCTGTTTACCGACGCACGGGCCAGCTCCGACATGCTTTACACCGGGATGATTTCCCTTTATGCTCGACCTCTGTGTATTCCGGTATGGAACATGAAAATAAAATACACGCATGAAGAATGATGGTATCTGGTGAAACTTCTTTCGTTACGTAGGGGAAACAAATAAACAAAGGGAACTGTGTATCTCTGCAACCACCTCTAAAAGTTGTAATAGTGCTTTAAGAGCCATCTGGCTGAAATGCAGGGAATAAATATTTTCAGGAATAATGCACACACATTTATGTTGAACTGTGGATGGATTTCTACCACTACCACCACCACCACCACCTTGCTACTATTGCTACTAAAGGGGCAGAGCTGTGGCTCAGTAGCAGAGCATCTGCTTGGCGTTCAGAAGATCCCAGGTTCAATCCCCAACATCTCCAGTTAAAAAGGACCAGGAAGGAGGTGATGTGAAAGACCTCTGCCTGAGACCCTGGAGCGCTGCTGCCAGCCTGAGTAGACAATACTGAGGCTGATGGACTGATGGACTGATGGTCTGATTTAGTAGGAGGCAGTTGAGTTGCAACAGAGGGAGAAGTAATCCAGTTTGGTGTAGTGGTTAAGAGCATGGACTCTAATCTGGGGGAATGGAGTAAGATTCCCCACTCCTCCACATGCAGCTGCTGGAGCAACTTTGGGTCAGTCACAAGTTCTCTCAGGCTGCAATCAGACAGGCAGTTCAATCTGCTGTTGCCCCGCCTCTAATAGAGCCAGATTATTTTGTTTCAGAGAATCCTGACCAGACTCACCCCTTTTAGCACTCTTCAAAGTGAGTTTACTGGCCATGAAGTGATCAGACAGCACCAAGCACTGAGTCCACCTGTTGGCCATTTTTTTTAGAAGTTTGTCCTAGGAGCATGCCCACAAGCAGGGATGAGCCTGCTGGGATCATGGAGCTGTCAGCCATTACTTTTAAAAGTTTTCCCTCTGAGCATGCGCATAAGCACTTGCTGAGAATGCTGGAATATGGAGTTCACTGCCATCCTCCCTGTAATCTTTTCAATTTACCCTTCCTCATAGGACAGAAAAAAGCTGACAAACAGAGGCAACTTTCTTGGAGAGTTTTTTAAAAGAAAGAAAGTTTTGAGCAGTCCTTGGGGAGGGGGAGATGTACAAATGTGAAGTTATGCGATCATCGCTAATTAGTTTTTTAAAATCACGGCCAGAAAACAAGAGACCAGTCAGACCTGCCTAATGGCTTGGGTGCGCAAGAGTGTGACCAGACAGCAAGAAATCCATTTTAGACCCAGCTCAGACCAACAGGACCAGACTTTCTCAGGTACTGAAGAAACTTGCAGCAAAGGCAGGGACTCAGATGCCTGGGGCATGACAAATAGATGTTGCTGTTTGATTGTGCACTTTAAATCCATAAGGGAACAGCAAGGGCAACGGATCAAATTGCCCATGTGAACTCAAGAGCAATTTCTGTCAGAGCTCTCTCAGCCCCTCCTACCTCACAGAATGTCAGTTGTGGGGAAGGGAAGGGAAAGGAGATTGTAAACCACTCTGAGGGGGATATAAATCCAATCTCCTCCTCCTCCTCCTCCTCTACTACTACTACAGTTATAGTCAATCTAATGAAATATTACTGAATACTGCAGAATAATACAAGGGTGCTGCAGAGCCTGGGGCAGAACTTTTGTGCCAGTGCTAAGGTGGCATTGTCCAATATAACTACCTAGGCATTGACAGAATACACATCAGAGCCTCTAAGAATGGTGTTAAAGAATTAGTAGGTCCATTGGGGAGGGGCTGTGGCTCAGAGGAAGGGCCTCTGCTTGGCATGCAGAAAGTTCCAGGTTTAATCCCTGGCATCTCCAGTTAAAATGACCAGTAGGAGGTGATGTGAAAGACTTCTGCCTGAGACCTTGGAGAGCTGCTGCCAGTCTGAGTAGACAATACTGACCTCAATGGACCAATGATCTGATTCAGTATAAGGCAGATCCATGTGTCCATGTGTACTGCTGCTGCCGCTTCTACTACTATTATTACTAAAGGATACCAGATTTGATCTAGACTAAGTTTTCCATCAGCCAAAGGGCACTTTCCTTCATCACCCTCCAAATGCAACTCATTGATTTCCACAAATAGGGGACCCTCAAGAACGAAATAGGGGGTCTGCAAAAGGGCGGGGGAATGGGTGAAAATGGCCATTCTATTCTGGATCCAACCCTATATGACATGATTCATACACAGTGACATGGTCTTCATGAGCATGACCATCAGGGCCGTGGCTGCTGTTGTCCTGAGCCCTTCCAAATTTGAATGGGGCATGAGACAGGATTAGCAGGGGCTGTTAAGCACCCATTAAGAACATAAGAGAAGCCATGTTGGGTCCAGTCCAACACTATGTGTCACACAGTGGACAAAATCCCAGGTGCCATCAGGAGGTCCTCCAGTGGGGCCAGTCTATAGAATGGATGGTTGGCTGTAGGAAGCCATAGAGAGGCTCTTTGCATTCCCCCACTCTAGTATTTGCCCCACTCTAGAATTTATTAACAGAAGGTGAAAAAGCTGCTACACAAAGTGCTGCAGAAACTACATATTGATACAAAAAACTGACAGATAAGTATTGTACAAAAAGTCCTTATTAAGAAGTCATGGAAGAGTTAGGAAGTCGTGAAGACGTAGAAGAGTTGACGGAATTCCGCAGAGTACACTTCCGTTTTGTAATTACTTCTTCTGAACCATCAGATATCAAAAGTTGTATCTTCTGTTCATTCGAAGACTGCAATCATTCAAAAAGATAATCGAACTGATCCTAAATCCATCATACATGATAACTCTCAAACACGGGCATACTGCTGAAGATAATGATGCAGGCCCTGCAGAATTGAAGAAGATCCTGCAGGGCCCTGGTCTCAATAGGGAGCATGTCCCACCAGGCTGGGGCCAGGACCAGTGTTCCCTCTAAGCTGAGTTAGTGTGAGCTAGCTCACAGTTTTTTAGCCTCCGGCTCACACATTTTTGTCTTAGCTCAGGAAGGATGGCTCCAGAGCAAACTAATTGATACAGTAGCCAAATTGCTCTCTCACAACTTTAACGCCAGTAGCTCACAAAGTAGAATTTTTGCTCACAAGACTCCATAGCTTAGAGGGAGCATTGGCCAGGACAGAGAAAGCCCTGGCCGAGGCAAGACGGACATCCTTCAGGCCAGGGACCACCAGGAGGTGTTGATCTTTCGAGTGTAATGCTCTTCAAAGCATATATTAGAAGAGGCAGTCCCTTAAGATATGTTGGTCCCAGGCCGTATAAGGCTTTAAAGGTCAAAACCAACACCTCGAAGTGAATCCAGTACACTCAACTGGCAACCAATTCAGTTGGCGAAGCATGTGTCAGCAAGCGCCACTGCATTCTGCACCAGTTGTAATTTCCAAATCACCTTCAAGGGTAAGCCTGTGTAGAGCGAGTTGCAGTAATCAAGTCTGGAAGTGACCATTGCATGGGTCACCATCACTAGGTCTTGGGGGAGGGGGAGAGATAGGGCTTCAGGAGCCTGATCTGCCTAAGGTGGAAAAATGTAGATCTGCCAACTGCAGCAACCCGGGCCTCCATGAAAAGAGAGGCATCCAGTGTCACTCCCAGATTCTTCACTGTCTGGGCCAGCACCAAAGGCGCCCCCTCCAGTGTGGGGAGCCTGGTGCCCACATCTAACCCCCCTCGACCCAGGTACAGGACCTCCATCTTTGATGGATTTAATTTCAACCGACTCTGCCCCAACCATCCAGCCACAGCGTCCAAAGCCTCAGCCAAGTTTGTAGGAACAGAAGACGTATGGCCGTCCATTAACAGACAGAGCTGGGTGTCATCAGCGTACTGATGACAACCCAGCCCATAGCTCCAGACTAACTGGGCGAGGGGGTGCATATAGATGTTAAATAACATTGGCGAGAGGATCGCCCCCTGCGGCACTCCACATTCCAGTGGGTATCACGGGGAGACACCATGATGTCACTTCTGGCATGAACTGGAGGTAGTATCATCGCGCTGGAGCATTGCATCCTACAGTGCTGCGCCAACATGATGACATCATTCTGTCTGGCACCAGAAGTGATGTCAAAACATCAGTGGTTACACTCCCCCTGCAGTCTCCCTCTAGGTGCCAGAACTGGGCTAACAACTCTAAACATCCACAAACATCCACATCATCGCCTTGGTTTCACAGTCTGTAGTAAGCTTCATGCACAACAGTGTTTTTATTGTTCTCTCTGTTTATTTTTACCCAGATGCTCTCTACAGGGCCACAATGTTCATTCTCTGGAATGCGTAAACATTGCTGACATATGATGCCACCTTGTTCCTTTCTGCTCCATCCATTCTTTTTGAACCATTTATCTTGTTCAAGTGCTCCATCATAATGCCTGGGGCCAAACCACCAAGCCTTTGTCCTACCAACCAAGTTGTACTTACCTTCCTGAGGTAGATGTTCATCTTATTTCCCCACGCTCATTTAAATTAAGTGGTTTCTTGCATGTGTGAATGTGAACCAGCCAGGACATATTTACCCCCTTGCAATGATGTGAAACACAATTCTTCTCAGGGGGGTCAGGTCACACACAGTGCTGGGAATAATCAACCCATGAGAAGTTAAACGGTATATATGCATGGGGATGTGTGTACCCAGCTGAGAGTTTGAGAGACATGATATTGGAAAGGACCACTCTCCTAATTAGTTTCTTTTAATTGTGCGTATTATTTGATCTGCAGCCATTATTATTTGGTCGGAATTAGCATGACTTGATGGCCTCATTACACCAAATGAAGTATAAAATAACCCTCCAACAAGAGTCAGATATGACAGGTCTGGCTTTCAAGCTCTGGTGGATTTGGAGGGTGTTATAAAGAATTATTAATCCATCTCTCTTTTAGTCATTCAAGTCCGGCTCCCTTTTGTGTGTGTGTGTGTGTGAGTGATGAAAGCATGGCCATTAACTGTGGAAGACAGCGACTTTATTTTCGTATGGTTATTGTTGCCAAGAGGATTGGTTAGCATTGTCAAAACACACAATCAAAAGCTCTACTGGGAGCAAAGCCAGTCTTAAATACTTAATGTAGGGCATAACCTATGAGGTGAGACTGAAGCAAATGAGTATGTTTAATCTAGAGAAGAGAGACAGAGGGATGAGGGATGATAGAGGAGGCTGCCCTGATAGCATGTTGTACATTTTCCCTTTGAGGATTCTTAATTAATCATCATAGGCACTATGAGATTGAAATGGCATTGTGGCTGGCCTTCATCTAGCCTGGACACTAAGATACATATCTGTTCTTTGGTATGTAAAGAAGCTTCCCGATATCTATTCTATTTTCTGTTGTAACTGAGAGGGCCAGTGGTTAACCCTCTAGACGAACATGCACACTTAATGCGTCAGTCTTCCCTTTATAATACCACCCTGCAGACAATATCTCCGCTTGCTCTGTCTGATCTATGTTAAGGACGAGCAGAAACGGTTGGCTCTGCTCCAGAAAGATTTGAGCGTCAACTTGGAGATCAAAATCCCACTCCGGGTTCTGTCTCCGCTTTTCTAGGATTCCATGTGTTTTTTTCCTTGGAGCTCATTCCCAGCTGATCTGGGAGCAGGAGATCACTCCCAGCTGATTTGGGGGTCAGCCAGGCAGTCAGCTTCTGATCACCCACTCAGTATAAATCTGATGCATCTCAGGAAGGCTGGGACACATCCCGAGGTGGGAAATCAGAACTGGACTCCCAGCAGATTTTCTGGAATTGCCTGGGGCCCAGCATCTGTCCTTTGGTGTAGTGGTTAGGAGGAGCACAAACTCTAATCTGGGGGGACCAGGTTTGATTCCCCCATTCCTTCAGAGGCAGTTGCCAACATTATCTTGGTCAGTCACAGTTCTTTCCGAGCTGTTCTCTCAAGAGAAGTCCTCTCACTCAGCCCCGCCTATCTCATAGGGTGTCTGTTGTGAGGAGAGGAAGGGAAAGGAGACTGTAAGCCACTCTGAGACTCCTTCAGTTAGTGAAGGGCGGGGTATAAATCCAATATCTCCTCCTACTCTCACTTTACTGCCTCCCATCAAAGCTGAGACAGCACAGGTTGGGAGGATAAGATAAATTGTTGATTGAGTCTGATTCACGACATGGACAAGAGAACCTCTAATTCTTCTCTTAAATTATATAAAACGTGTCATATGCACACAATAACATTAGATAGTAATGGTATTCAGACTTATGCTTTGAAAACACTAGAAATCTCACACATAATCTTCAAGAAAGGAATGGCTCCTGAAAGTTGGAGAGGCAATCCTAACAGTCCTCTGAGATAAGTTGGGGTGGCGGGAGCGGGCAGTAGGGGTGTGCAAAAAAATAATAATTCTGTCCGATTTGGATTTGGCCGAATCGGGCAGAATCAACTTTGGCAGGCAGAAAGACTCCCACATGTCAATTTCGGCAGGACAAGCCTATTTGGGAGTCTTTCCACCAGCGGAATGTCAGTTTCGGCCCCATTATATCCTATGGGCCATTGAAGTCAATGGCGAAAACATAGGCTATATTTTGGGGGCTGGAGGAGAGGGAATTTGAGGGAGAGGCTCCAAAATTACTTTTTCCCACCATAGAGAACAATGGAGGGATGGGGGCAACCTGTTTGGGGGCCCGTAGAATTGGACCCCCTGGTCCAATGTTTTTGAAACTTGGTGGGTATCTTGAGGAGAGGCTCCAGCAGCTAGCCCGTGAGTTAGGAGCCTCTCCCTCAAATCCCCTCCCCTCCAGCCCCCAGAGTATATCCTATGTTTTTGCTATTGACTTCAATGGCCCATAGGATATAATGGGGCCGAATTGCTGCCAAATTTTGGCGGCAATTCTGTGACAAGCCGATTCAGATCAGAGAATCTGAATCAGCCACAGTAGCCTGAAAGGGGCCCGAATGGGCCATTTTCGGGGGTGCATTTGGTTCAAACAAACCAAATGCACATCCCTAGCGGGTAGTAATATATATTTTTGGTAGGGAAAACCCCATCCAGCACAGTGCCCCATCCTCATAAAAGTCAATTGATTGGGGGATTGTTGTTTGTTCAGTCACACAGTCGAGTCCGACTCTTCGTGACCCCATGGACCAGATCACGCCAGGCCCTCCCGTCTTCCGTGGTCCTCTGAAGTTTGCTCAATTTCATGTTCATTGCATCGATGACACTGTCTAACCATCTCACCCTTTGTCGTCCCCTTCTTCTTTGACCTTCAATCTTTCCCAGCATCAGGGTCTTCTCCAGTGAGTGCTCCCTTCTCATTGGGTGGCCAAATTATGAACTGAGGACTATTCCTCACACGCTACACTTCCCTATCACACCTCCACATGCAGCAGTGCAAGAGGCCAACGAATTATTTGTTTATTGGTCTCTCAGTGCCTGACATTATTTACTGCTGGCCACCTCTGTTGGAGCTGTGGTGGCTCAGGTGGTTAAGACGCTGAACTGCAGGCTGTGGAAGGTCGGTAGTTCAGCAGTTCAAGACCCGGGTGCCGCATGACGGAGTGAGCACCCGTCTCTAGTTCCAGCTCCTGCCAACCTAGCAGTTCGAAAGCAAGAAATTGCAAGTAGATAAATAGGTACCACTTCAGTGGGAAGGTAACAGCGTTCCGTGCGCCTTGGTGTTTAGTCATGCTGGCCACATGACCATGGAAACGTCTTCGGACAGCACTGGCTCTTCGGCTTTGAAACGAAGATGAGCACCGCAACCCTAGAGTCAGATTTGACTGGCTTTCGAGCAAGGGAACCTTTACCTTTACTTACCTCTGACATAAATCATAATGGAGTTCCTTCTTCCCTGCTTTGGTTAAAATCTGGTTATCCCTTTGTCTGACCTTAATGCCCAGAAGTAGAACAGAGGAAGAACACAACAAGAGCAAGTGAGGGGAAGGTAAAACGGGGGATGTTCAGATCCAGGTGGGCAGCTGTGTTGGTCTGAAGCAGCAGAACAAAGTTTAGTGGCACCTTTAAGACCAACAAAGTTTTATTCAAGGCATGAGCTTTCATGTGCATGCACATTTCCTCAGATACATTGAAATGGAAGCTAACATTTATATATATATGCACACAGGGCTCTTTTTGTAGCAGGAACTCCTTTGCATATTAGGTGACACACCCCTAATGTAACCAATCCTCCAAGAGCTTACAGAGCTCTTCTTACAGGGGCTACCATAAGCTCTTGGAGGATTGGCTACATTAGGGGTGTGTCACCTAATATGCAAAGGAGTTCCTGCTACAAGAGCCCTGTATAGGCATCTCTCTCTCTCTCTCTCTCTCAGCATCTGATAGAGGGGGGATCTGTCTATATACAAATTGTTTACTTCCAATTCAATACATCTGAGAAAGTATGCATGCACACGGAAGCTCATACCTTGAATAAACCTTGGGGATGTTCAGGACACTCTTTACACAAATATAACTTGTTGAGAAATAGAGATATGGAGATTCAGTTTCTGTATAGACTAAATATATTGCTTCAGAGTTGAGAGAACCCCAGTAACTGCCAGATTACTTTGCCCTTTAAAAGCTGTTTCTTTCTTCCTTGGATTTACTAATTCTTCAAATTCTTCACTAGATCCCTTTTTAAAACTGCTGGCCTCTCCCTGCCCCATAGCTTCCAAAAGAAATGCTGAAAGACTAGGAAGGAGGACCATCAACCACTGTTTGCCATACTTGGCCACCACACTGAACAACCCACTTGCCCCTGAAGGTACTGGAGATTAGAGCAAGGTCCCCAAGCTACCCAAGGACCCTACAAAGCCTCTCTGGCTCAAGGGGCCACTACATGGCTTTTTCCTTCACTGCTCCTCCCCCCCCTTCTTGTTCAAAAGGTTCCAGGGGCCCTGATTGTTCATTACCGGCTTTCCCTTCGAACCACCAGGGAACAAAGGAGACTGGTAGATATGAGAAAGGGGAGGGACTTGGCTCCCAGTTTGGTGAGAGCCAGTTTGGTGTAGTGGTTAAGAGCACAGGCTCTAATCTTGGAGAACTGGGTACGATTCCCCAGTCCTCCACATGCAGCTGCTGGTGTGACTATAGGTCAGTTACAAGTTCTCTCAGAGCTGTTCTCTCACAAGCAGTTCTCGAAAGAGCTCTCTCAGCCCCACCTACCTCACAGGGCATTTGTTGTGGGGTCCAATCTCTTCTTGTCTGTTCCATCACATCCTCCTCACCAGTTCTCCCATTTTCCAAAATTTACCCTGTGAGCGAAGGAGGTCTCAGGCAGCCGGGGAGACTGACATTGGTGATGACTTCACCATCTTCAAAGTCCAGGTGCACCATTATTGCCTCACGTTTATAGCAATGGATGTTCCAGATCCCACTAAAATAGGAGTGAGCACAGAACTCTGGATCCTGTGCCCAAGGCTTTACTTGTGTAACATGCATACCGCTATACACAATAGCGTGTCAATTAAAATCTGATTTCCCCATGTCTAATTGGGAATCTTTTATTTGTCTCTTACTTGAGTAATTAAGTCTGTGACAACATGACTTCACTCAAATTCATTAGGACATCATAAGTTAATCCCCATTCTATTGCAACAAAAGTTCAGGACTGTCATTTATCACCTGCTACCTTTTTAAAGAATTAATCATCAAGTAATGATTGCTTCATTTTTAAGTCCATTAGAAATGATTAATGAATCCATATCCAGCCCTATTTCTTTCCTCAAAGTCATGTAGTAACAGCAATTCACAAACTGCAAGCCCCTCCAGATGGGTACTTCTTTGTTGCCTACACTAGCATTTCCAAACTTCTGACAGCTGAGGGGCTTCTCCCTAAATTAAAATTGGAAGCTCACTTCACTCTGTCCCCAAGAGGTGCATTCGTAGAATATGAAGATGTAAGAGGTGCCCACTTCTCCTGTTTCTGTGTGAATCACTGTTCTGAACATGCATTGATTTATGTATTTATTAATTTAATTTATTTATACCCCACCCTATCTCATGGGCTCAAGGTGGTTTACAACATAAAACCTATAAACAATAAAACCATCAAACAATAGATGGGAAAATAGACAGTAACAAAAAACCATGCCTCATGTCAGGTAGAAACAGGTACCCCAGGACACTCCAGTGCCCAGATAGTATCCAGAGCAGCAAGGCACTGTGAGAGGGCCATGAACAGGGGAGGCCAGAATGGCATCGTTTCACATGGTGGGCAACAATGAAAAAAAGGAAATTCAGACTTCCGGTTGCAGCGCAGTGCTGTGGACATGGCGGGGGAGTCGCTCTCTCACTGTGCCGGATTTTTTAATCTGGTTCGAGGGCTTCAAGCTCTTTGGGACCCCCCCTCTCCTCAGTAAGAGGGTAGGGTGCAAAGGAGTTTGGCTGGTGCTCCGTTTAGTGGCAGTGGCAGGAGTAACCAGGCTTTTTCCTGATGCATGGAGTGGAAAGAGACTCTCTCTCTGGGAGCTTCAGCTGTTGCTACTGGTCATGGGGCGTGGTGAGTTCCAAAGCAAACTAAGAATGACTTCAAAGCAACCTTATTTGAAATAAGAAGATAATGTTAATTTCCTTTATGAAGAATTTGTTCCCCAAACCTGCACTATAAAAGAGGCTATTTTTTGGGTGAGAGGTTGTTATTTTCCCAGCCACAGAGTCTGGTGATTGACTACAATGCTCTCCAAGTTAAATTTAAAGAGATATCAGAGGAGGGGAATGGTAGACAGCAAAGGCAAGATGCGCTTTCAAGTAGTAAATGAATTAAAGGTGACTGAAATAGATAATGTGATTCAGTTTTCTTGGGATGACTTACAGTCTATGATCATGAAAACAATCAAAACAACTATTAAACAGACCTTCACTATGTTACTGGTGGAGAATGCAACTACTTCAAAGGAACCTGGAGAGGAACCGGCAAATAATGAGAGCAAAGTATTTCCTCAAAGCCCTAAAGGCAAAGCCCAGAAATCCAGACAAGAGGATGATACATCAAGAAAGGAAGATAAACTAACTGAGGAAACAAGATTTGTAAAAATTAAGAAATGGTTATGTACTTCAGTGGCCAAATATGGCAAAAACAAGTCACCTGAAGATGGAAAAAGAGTTAAAAGTGGGCAAACAACTGCTGTACCAAGCCAAACATCTTCTGATGTAAAGTCAATACCTGGGATTTACAGAGGGAAAAAGTACAAAGGCAAAAAAACTGTGCAAGAAGAAAATCATTTCATCTCAGTGCAGGGAAAAGAATGGGAAGACACAATCAAATATGAAACCAAGTACAACATTGTTAATTCTAAGTCGAACTGATTTGGTTTATAAAGATAAAAGGCACAAGAATAAGACTTTAGAGAAGAGAAAGTATTTGTCAAAAAGAAAAAAAGACTAAGATTGCTATAAAAAGGGTTAATAAGGAATTGTAACCTTACTGTAGATAGGATGGGCTTATTAAAGTGTGATAATATGGAAACACAGTAGTTGTTACTAGGAAATGAAGATGGCATACAGTAAGGATTTGATTAAAATTGGGAAAGCCAGACCAGTAAGTGAATCTCAACTTTAGAGAAGGAGCTCCACAATTGGTGGGTAACAGTAAGAAACTAATGCAGTAAAATACAAAGTAAGTAGATTCAGGTTTGTGTATTGTCTCCACTTGGTGCATAAGTTAATTTTCAGGCTAAGAGATGGGGAAAAGAAGAGAGAATAGATTTAAGGCAAATTGAGATAGTAAGTGCTTCTTTATCCTTTATTTTCTGGAGGGAAAGTTGCTGAAAAATTGGTAACAGGTTAAGAGCTGAGGAAAATATGGAATAGGAATAAAGAATAAAGAAAAAGACCCCAAGGAGGAGAGGATATCTGATAAGAATGTATTTTATGGCTTAAAGTTAGACTGCATTACTGAAAAGTCATGGGGAAATTGTAATAGTAATTTTGATGTTGCATTCACAATATATATGATGGGCTTATTACAGTTGGATTCCAGAAGAGTTCATTCTTTGTTGTTAGGTAGTTAGTCGAGTCAGAACAAAGATTTGGAGATCGGAGTACTGTTTTGTCATTGTACTTTTTTTCTGTAAAGAAGTAAGAAAATATATTTAATGAAGTTCTAAGATTAAGAGCTGTGGAAAATAAGAGAGAGTTGAACTGCAGTGAACCAAGGAGCAGGTGTCTTTAGTCTATCATTTTGTGGGATAATGGATGGAAATTGGGTAATAGTTTAAGAGATGGAGAAATTATAGAAAGGGATCCATAAAAGTAAAGGAAATAATGTCAAGAATCTAAGGAAGAGAAGACAGTGGATAAGAAAAGGGAAAAATAATAAATAAACAAGGGTGCTTATATAAAAAGTTACCAAGAAACCTTAAACTTTTTAGGTATATGTTGGGCTTAAAGCTAGACTGCATCTAAGAAAAGAAATTGAAAAATTGCAAGAGTATTTTCGATGTTATATTATTTCATTACAAAGGATACAAATTTTTGGATATTCTGTTTATTCTTAATCAACACAGTAAGTGACATTGGATATGAGGTTGCAAATTTAATAGTTACGTTGTATTTATAAGGAACTGAGGTAATATAATGAAACAAAGCTCCTTTTATGTTGCACATTTGTAATTTTGCTTTGTTTTGTTGGAAAATCAATCTATATATCTAATTCCCAAGTGGCCCCCTGTGTGCGGACATCTAAATCCGCACATCGGGGGCACCTGGGGCAGGGAGATTTTCCTGCGCACGTGGGGCAGTCCCCACGTGTGCAGAAAAATCTAAAAAGTGTTTAAAAGTCTAGGGGGGATATCAGAATCCCCCAAAAAGTAAGAGCGTTCCCTGCACATGCACAGGGAACGCTCTGGGAACTCTGCGGCAGCTGGTGGCTAAAAGCCGCTCAGTTCTCGCCACCGGAGCCGGGGGGGAGAGGAGGGAGCTGAAGGGGGGAGGAGATCGGGCGGGCCCGGCGGCTGGAAGCCACTCGGGCCTCGCCTCTGGAGCTGGGGGGTGGGGGGAGGAGGGGGATCGCCGGGGGGTGGGGGAGGAGGAGGATTGCCGGGGGTGGGGGGAGGAGATCGGTGGGCCCGGCGGCTGGAAGCCGCCGGGCCTCGCCTCCGGAGCCGGGGGGGTGGGGGGAAGGAGGAGGATCGCCGGAGCCGGGGGGGGAGAATCTGCTGGGGAGGGGAATCTCGGCGGGCCGGCTGGCCTTGCCGCTGCCGCCGCCATTGCTGGGGGGGAGGGAGGGGGAGGCTTGAGGGGCCAGCCAGCCTCGCCGCCCCTCTGCTGCTGCTGGGGAGGGGGAATCTCGGCGGGCCGGCTGGCCTCGCCGCCGCTGCTGCCGCCGCCGCTGCTGGGGGGGGAGGGAGGGGGAAGCTTGGCGGCCGGAATACCCCCCCCCCTGCGAGTATCGCGGGTCCCGCCTCTTGTAAAAATCTATTTTTAAAAAAGGAAATTCAGATCAGTGACTCATATAGAGATATGACAGGAGTCCTCCTTTAAAGGCAACTGGACTGCACAATACAGACAAACAGGAGATTATGTGCAGAGCAAGCTGAATATCTTCTGTAGAGTACCAAGGCTACAGTATGCAAGAATGTAGCTTCTAAATAGCTAGAATCTGGCACCAGGAAGTGATGTCATACCTGATGTAATCCATATCCTCACAGCCAATTAAGGAGGTTATCTCTGGACACCAAATCAAGATTCTTACATGGAGCAGACTTTGTTCAGGCCCTAAACAAATATATATATATATATATACATACACATACGCTAGGAATAAGGCCTGTTGTGGAAATAAATACAACAAGCTCTAGAAAGAGGCTCTGGGAGAGTGCCAAGGCCTTGGGCACTCAGTGCCAATTTGCTGTGGTGACCTCCTCAAACCCCACCCTCTCCAGGCTCCACCCCTGAAATCCCCAGGAATTTCCCAACCTGGAGCTGGCAACCCCATCCCAGCTAACCATCAACCTACTGTTATTTGCCCCTCTGACTGCAGATTACTGCTGCCCTCCCTCCTAGAGCTCAGTTGTAATTCTGAATGATTTCCACCCCTCACCTGGAGATTGGCAACAGTGGTTCCCCAGGAGGGAATGGCCCATTGGGAGGGTGGAGTCTATGGCATTGTACCTGTCTGAGGCCCCAACCATCCTCAAACCTCACCATCTCCAGGTTCCAGCCCTCAAATCTCCAGGAATTTCACACCTGGAGTTGGCAACCCTATGTCCTGCCCACCCAAGCATCAACATACCTTTATTTTCCCCTCATTATTCAGCTTTTCTTCCCCCTACACGTGCAGTCTCTACTGCGCTCTGAATCCCTGATTGCCATATCACATTGGATGTCATGGGGGGGGCATATCAGCAGGGTGTAAGGGCACAGAGTCCACTGTTTTCTCCAGGGGAACTGATCTCTGCCATCTGGAGAGCAGTTGTAATTCTGAGTGATCTCCAGCCTTCACCTGGAGATTGGCAGCAATGGTTTCCCAGGAGGAAAAGTAGTCTTTCTCTGCAATAGAGACCAAAGCAGCTTACATCATTCTCCTCTCCCACTTTTGACTTGAGCAATAACTCTGAAAGGTAGGTTAGTCTGAAAGTCTGTGACTGGTCCAAAATCACCCACTCAGCTTCTACAGCAAGAACCTGGATCTACAGCACGAACCCTACATCTTCTACAGCAAGAACCATACTCCAAAGCACTAGTTGCTACATCTAGGGTAGCCAACTTCCAGGTGGAGCCTGAAGATCACCAGGTATCACAACTAACCTGCAGATCTTTCCTCCCCCCCCCTGAGAAAATAACTGCTTTAGAAGGTGGGCTTTATGGCATTCTGTTCAGCTGAGGTATCTCCCCTCATCAAGAGAGACAGCTGCTTGCCTGTACTTCTGACAGAACACAGTGGCTGAAGGGGGAGTGGGTGGGAAAGAGGAGCAAACCCAGCCTCCAGCCAATGGCATGCAAGTACTCTTGAGTGGCAGCTGATGGGCCAATGGCTGAGGGAGTGCATTGCACAGACAATGGGAGAGCTGCAAAGTGCCCTCCAAAACACAATTATATATAAGGAAATATATATATGCTGCAGAGATTCAGAAAGTAAGAAGTGAGGCCACAGTCTGTAAAAGGTCCACCATTTCCCCTTAAGGGCAAATTACTCATAGTTGGCAGGTTATGGGATGCTTTCTGGCAGCTCTTATTGTTTTTATAATGGTTATTTTAATGCAGGTTTAATATAGCTGATATTTATTATATCGATAATCCTCTGCAAGCTACCCCATCTTGGGTCCTGACATTTTAAATAAATATGTACACAAATAAAGTCTTTATTGCTGGAAAAGGCCATGTCTGGTGTACAAAGCAGAAGAGAAGAAGACCTTGAAGGGGGCTGCAAGAAGGCTATTAGATCAGATAGTGGGGACACCACCTTCTCTCTCCTGTTAAGTGTAATTCCTTGTCTGTCTCCAGATTGCTACTCTTAGGGCAGTCTCCTCTCTCTTCTTGGAAGTGCCACATTCAGTCTTTCCGTCTCAGCTAGAAATGCATTTAGGGAACACAGTTCCCTCTAAGCTGTGCTAGGGGGCACTGGCGCACAGCATTTCAGAGGCCAGCTCAGAGGATTTCTGCTTTAGCTCACAAAAAAAAAATGGAGGATGGTGGTCCCTCCTTCTGGGACCCATACAATTGATTGGGTCCAATCTTTTTGAATTTTCCTTTTTGAGGAAAGGCACCAGCAGCTATGCTGCTAATTTGGAGGCTCTACCTCAAAAAACAGCGCCCCAAAGCTCCAGATACCCCTGGATCGATTTACCATTATAGCCTATGTGGTCCATTGATGATAATGGTTCCCATTGGCTATAACTGAGCCAGGGAAAAAGCAGGCCATTGGCCTGATCCAACATTGGCTTCTCTTATGTTCTTATTTGTTTGCACACCCCTATTATGCTTTTCAGTATGATTTGTAAGCTACCTTGAGTCACAGGGAAATGTGGGATATAAATATCTGAATAAATAAGTAGGTTGGGCAGGTTGATAACATTTAAGCAACTTCCTGTTTGTTAGGTTAAGCAGGGTTCTGACAGTGATTGTTCCACCTCTGTTATACTTGACCAGTAATGCTGGTTCTTATATTTCACTTAAAACAAAAACCCAAAGTAGATTGCAAGAGTCCCCCCCTCCAAGTGCTGGTGTGTTTTCTAAGGGTCAGCTCAGGTCTGCCTACCAAAGTAGTGGACTGGGGTGGGTACATCTGTTCTCCAGAGGCCAGGTCTACCAATACAGTAGAAAGGAGTGGGTAGACCAGTTCTCTGGAGGACACGGCTACCAATATAATGGGCCAGGTTGGTAGACCTGTTCTCCAGAGGCCAGGTCTACCAATACAAAGGGAAGCAGTGGGTAGACCTGTTCTCTGGAGGCCAGGTCAACCAATATAGTGGAAAGGGGCAAGTAGACCTGTTCTCTGAAGGTCAGGTCTACCAATATAAAGGAAAGGGGTGGATAGACCTGTTCTCTGGAGGCCAGGTCAACCAATATAGTGGAAAGGGGCAGGTAGACTTGTTCTCTGGATGCCAGGTCTACCAATATAGAGGAAAGGGGCGGGTAGACCTGTTCTCTGGAGGTCAGATCTACCAATACAGAGGAAAGGGGTGGGTAGGCCTGTTCTCTGGAAGCCAGGTCTACCAATATAGTGGAAAGGGGTGGGTGGACCTGTCCTCTGGATGCCAGGTCTACCAATATAGAGGCATGGGGTGGGTAGACCTCTTCCCTGGAGGTCAGATCTACCAATACAGAGGAAAGGGGTGGGTAGGCCTGTTCTCTGGAAGCCAGGTCTACCAATATAGTGGAAAGGGGTGGGTGGACCTGTCCTCTGGATGCCAGGTCTACCAATATAGAGGCATGGGGTGGGTAGACCTCTTCCCTGGAGGTCAGGTCTACCGATATAGTGGACTGGGACAGGTAGACCTGTTCTCTGGGGGCCAGGTCTACCCATATAGTGGAAAGGGGCAGGTAGATCTGTTCTCTGGAAGCCTGTTCGACCCCTGTAGAGGACATTTTGTGTAATGAAATTTGACTTGATTCTGTTTCCTCTTATAATGTTTAAATTATTCTTAAAAATAGAGTTTAAATATAGTTAGAAATAACTCATTCTGAGATTTTTACACCGTTATGGAAATAATCTTCTAAAAATAATTTGTGCAATAGTAAAATGTATACTCACTCTCAATTTTAATGCTACTAGCTTTTTCCACTCATGAGGTAGAATTGTTGCTCACAACACTGTGGAGCTTAGAGGGAACAAATAGGAACAAATCTCTGTCTCTCCTCTTTCCTATTAAGTATAAAAGGTAAAGGTTCCCTTGCTCGAAAGCCGGTCGAATCCGACTCTAGGGTTGCAGTGCTCATATCCGTTTCAAAGCCGAAGAGCCAGCGCTGTCCGAAGACGTTTCCGTGGTCATGTGGCCGGCATGACTAAACACCAAGGCGCATGGAACGCTGTTACCTTCCCACCAAGTGGTACCTATTTATCTACTTGCAATTTCTGCTTTCGAACTGCTAGGTTGGCAGGAGCTGGAACTAGAGACGGGAGCTCACTCTGTCATGTGGCACTCTTGGGTCTTGAACCGCTGAACTATTGACCTTCCACAGCCTGCAGTTCAGCGTCTTAACCACTTGAGCCACCACAGCTCCATCCTATTAAGTATATTAGTTCCTAAATAAATCTTTGTCTATTCTTTAATTAGGTTGTGCACCGTTGCTGTGTTAATTACACCGCCAACATTTATTTCACCTTCTTGAGCTTACAGGTTTTGAGACCATGCAAACAGGGAGGCCTTCCCTTGCTTCCGGATGTCCAAGTAGCATTCACTCATGGAAGTGCTTTCCCACAGCTACTCCCCAGGCATGGCTGATCACCGTTCCCCAGCAATTGGCCCCCACCTGGCTTTGCCTCAGTCAGGACCGCTGTTGGGTGATTAAAGAGCCCATTCCCTCATCCAGCCTCTGGGAACGCCAGTAGGCCACTGTTGACCTGGAGCAGCTACCAGTCCTGGATGCTCTGATCTTGTCAGATCTCAGAAGCTAAGGAGGGTTGGTCCTGGTTTGTACTTGGATGGGAGACCACAAAGGAAGCCCAAAGCTTCTACGCAAAAGCATAAGGACATAAGAACATCAGAGAAGCCAATGTTGGATCAGGTCAATGGCCCATCTAGTCCAACACCAGGTGCCATCAGGAGGTCCAGCAGTGGGGCCAGGACACTAGGAGCCCTCCCACTGTTGCCCCCTCTCAAGCACCAAGAACACAATGCAGGCAATGGCAAACCGACTTTGTTGGCCTCTTACCTCGAAAACCTACATAATTGTCATAAGTTGGTCGACCGCAACTTGACAGCACTAGACTCACACACATCCCTAAACTATGGAACCCCCTTTCCTTTACAGCACACAATTAGACAAAAATAGAAACCTGGAAATCTCCAGATGGGGCTGGGGAATCCTCCAAGCAACCGCCAGGAGAGCAGCGCCCTTCACAATCCGCTCAGAGGTCTGCAGGTCTGCTCACAGGTGATTAGAAGGTAGCTGCCAATCATAAGCTCTGCTGGTCAGCAGAATCCGGGAATGGTGACAGATGATCCTGCCAATTGCTAAGGCACACAAAGCTCTGAAAAGGGAAAGGAAGTGAAGATTCAGAAAAGGGGGCAAGGCGTCGTACTAATTATAGCCGAGTACAGCAACCTGCTGCTGCCCTCTTTAAAACAATCCAAAGTGTGTGCCTCCTGGGCATAAAGAGGTTGGCAGTTCCCATTAATCAGTTGTCCCAGCTTCTGGGCTTTTTAGGCCTTGAGCTGGGGCTGTTAGAATGCTCTATTTTCTTTTCCCCTCTAGGATCTTCAAAGCAACTTTTTTGACATGTGTACACTTTTAGTTTGTAGCCTTTGTTACATAGGGTTGCCAGTACTGTCATTAAGCGGAACACTCTTAATTCTTCTTTCCCAAATTTCTACCTGAAATCCAACAATCCTTTTCTTTTCCTCTTTTTAAGAGTTTTGAGTCTGTTTTGATCAAAAGAGAAATTCAAAGAGAGGAGGGGCAAGAAGGGAGGTTCTGTGAAGTTTCAGAATTCCGCACTGCACGTGCTCAGAGGAAGACGATCCCCCCCCGAACTTTCTTATCCCCTGGTTAGAGCACCACCTTGTGGTGTGTAATATAAGATACCTGCAAGGGCTGAAGTTGCAACAGGTTGCATTGTTTTCTATACAAAGAGAAAAGAAAGGTCAATCCCTCTTTTAAAAGAGAATAGGGAAAATAAGAGGAATCATGGGTATATCTTAAAAAAATGAATTTTGGAAAAAGCAGCTCTAGTTACCATAACCACCTTCCAGTCCTGCTGATCATCACAGCAGGATAAGGGGAGGGTTGCATCCAAAGATGATGACAGTTCTGGGGAACATTCTAGGAATCCCCCATAATCTTTATGATAAACACTATAGAGATTGGTGGGGATTCCTGGAGTATTGCATGTTGCTTCCAAGTTTGGACACGATCCCCCCTCGATTTTTTCTTAACACAATGATCAGTATCAATGGACCAGTGAGTGGGCAGATGGCAACCCTACCTTTGTGCATCAACCAAAGCCAACGGGACTGAAGTTTGCTGTGGTATCTTTGGAATTTCAGGACATTCACTTTATGTTATTGAACTCTACCGACTACTCTAAGGGCTGCAAACAGGGGCTCTGCAGGCTACTGAGCGGTCACCCATTACCGTAAGCTGCAAAATCTGTGCCTCTTTCGACATTGCTTTCAGCAGTGTGGCTCCTTCCCATGCTTTCGGAGACAACGGGAGATGTGGGAGGAATGTAGCCTTGCCTTTCCTGTGCCAGGACTGCCTTGGCTAGAAATGGAAGCATTGCTTTCATGCTAACAGAAATTCGTCCAGATAGGCCTGGCCTACCATGTTATTTTAAAGGATGGATGGTGAGGATTTGCCCCTCACAATTCCAATATTGCCGAGTGGTCCAGGAGAGATCCCCATGACAGCAGCTCCATTGTGAGAGAGCTCTGTAGGGTTGGCAGGTTCCTCATGGCAACAGGCAGGATGCAGGGGACCTATGAAGGGAAAGAGAAAGGACTAGGCCTCATTGATGGTGTCACAGAGGAAGTGATGTCATCATGCCAGGGATGTCCTGGCGATGCCCTGGTATTTGGGCAAAAACTTTATGGTAAATTCAGCTTCTACCGCAGAGTTTTTGCCCAAATACCAGAGTGTCACGAGGACATCCCTGGAATGATGACATCACTTCCTGTGTGATGCCATCAACAAGCCCAAGTCTTTTCCTTTCCCCTGGAAAATCCCCCTCTGTCAGCCAGCTGTGTGGGACCCCCTCCCTCCACCGGGGGTCTGACAACCCTAGCTCTCTGCTCTTTAACATCTGTGGCAAATTTCCTCTCATCTTAGTGCACCATACACAGACTTCAGTGAAAGCCATGCAATAGAATACTGCTGTTTTAGCTGCAAGTTCAAGGGGGGCAAAAATTCCTATTTTCCTGGAGCTGGGCTGGATCCACCAAGCTCCACATTTAATCAAAGGAGAGTCACACATTATGACAGAACGTCTTCCGGTGTTTGTATATCTGCTGGATTATGAATGATTTTTACATTTGCAGCAGTGCAATTTTCTTACGAAAGGGATTTTTATCTTTGCTCAGTGAGCTGCGAATCGGCTAAATTACGCTTTGCTTTCTGAACTCCATTTGGGCATCATTGTCTCTCCAAAAACTGTGAGCCTGGATATTCTAAGAAATTGTCTGTGCATTAAGCTTAAATTAGCTGTCATTATTATTTGCAAAATAATGAGACGGAGCGCCGACCATGCCATTAGAAACAGAGTTTACATCGGGATCATATTTTCTCCTCTGTTTACTGCTAAATGTGCATTTTACCTAAAGGGAAGGGAGCGGAAATAAAAGAAGAAGAGAAGGAACATGATAAAGGAATTGGGAGCGATGTTACTTTGTCATATCTTGCAAAAGTGCTAGGCTGGTAAGTGTAAGTAACACTCTCTGGAATGTAACCTCTTTTATGTAAAGTTTAATCATGCTCAGCTTGCAGACAGACCTGATTTTGCTAAGGGAACAACAGTTATTTGCTGTCTAAGCTTGAGCCCAAATCACTTGATAACAGACCTAGTGCGTCGCGTTGTCAGTTCTTCTGTTTCCAGCACTTATAGATCTCTGATAAAAAGCATGCGGTAACTGGAGGCAGCAAGCAATAGAAGGAAACCACAGGGGTAATTTTCAGGCCCTATCTTCTCCAGGCGAGAGCTTCTGGTAATCACAAAGATGGAGGTCCAACTCAGGCTGCTGTGTTAACGGAGAAATGAGTGGAACAAAGGAGGGAGCAGCAGGGGACGTACCCAGTGAGGGACCGTGAGCACAACTCGAAGAGTCCCCCTACCCCCACAAAACACAGGCTTTTATATTTGTGCCACAACAGCTTAACATTATATAATGGAGAGCTTGCTATGAGGATACTGAAAATATCTGTTTGAAAATGTTAGGGGCAAGTTGCGCTTGCAACTGGTTGCAGCTCTGGCCAATCGTCGTCTGCCATGGGACAGATTTTTTTCAAGATCACAGTCATCTTTACAGGCAGAAGCCCTTTAGGCAGGTAGCTAAGTCTCCCCTAGTGTTGCCAATTTTGAACTGGGAAATTCCTGAAGACTTTGGGTGGGAGGCAGAGCCTGGGGAGAGTGGGGTTGGGGGCTGAAAGGGACCTCAGTGGGTATAATACCATAAAGTCCACCCTCCAAAGCAGCCATTTTCTCTAAGGATGATTCCGCACTATACCTTAAATCCTGGTTCAACCCTGCCCCAGACTTACATTCTACACTACACATGAGTTCACCCCTGTTATTATCTCGGGGTATTTTTTTGTTTGTTTCCACATTACATTGAGGTCACCCCAGTTTCTCCCCACACGTGTCCCAGGATAAACAGGTGCTGTTATAACCAGGGATAAATGCAAGGTATTGTGTCCCAAGTTGAACTCTGATAAAACCAGGGATGAGATCCAAGTGCGGAAAGGACCTAAGAGAACTGATCCCTGTCTTGTGGTGTGGTGGTTAAGACTGTTGGACTACTATATAGAAAACCCAGGTTCGAATCCTCTTTCGTGCCAACCTTGCCGGGTCAGTCATGCTCTCTCAGTCTAACCTACCTCACAGGGTTATTGTGAGGATAAAATGGAGGAGAGGAGAGTGATGTAAGCCACTTTGGGTCCCCACTGAGGAGAAAGACCGATACAAATGAATAATAATAATAATAATAATAATAATAATAATAATAATAATAATAATAATAATAATAATAAGAAGAAGAAGAAGAAGAAGTTGTAATTCTGGAAGTTCTCCAGGCTCCACTTGGAGGCTGACAATCCTAGGGTCCCCTGGGCCTAGGCTTATCATTTACCCACCCGTAGTTGTAAACCCCTGTCCTCAGTCCCCCACCCTCTAGAGATTTGTGGGCACTCCTAGAGCATCACCCGGAAATGACATCATATCCTCCCCAAACTCTGCCCTTCCCTGGCATTGTCCTGCAAATTCCCAGAATTCCTTAGTGAACTGCTAGCAATACTGCCTGGGCCATGGAACCTATGTTCACTTTAGAGGGCCACAATCTGTAGTTGCCTCTGAAAGAGATTTCCACAGAATTCACCTACTAGAAGAGTGTATCAGCAAATGAGAGCATAATTAAATTTCATATTACCTCCCACTGGATCATGATGATTAATGCGGCTTCGATGAATACAACGGAAGTCAATAATGTTGATGAAACAGACCCGGCACTTTGCGAAACTCCGGGTGTTCCCCCGCTTCTTCTTAAAAAGTCTTTAGTGGCAGTGCCAAGCCTTGGGTTTGTCTTAGTCTAAACAGAAGA
The DNA here is from genome assembly GCA_029375565.1 of Gekko gecko. Lineage (NCBI taxonomy): Eukaryota > Metazoa > Chordata > Lepidosauria > Squamata > Gekkonidae > Gekko > Gekko gecko. The sequence goes on along the minus strand of JAPDNY010000004.1, from coordinate 191,922,835 downwards.
TGTCAGGAGCTTCCCACTGGCTTGCCCCAATTAAATAACCTTCACGAAAAGGTGTTTAGTTTGGCTGACTGATACTTTTACAGGCATCTTTTTTTTTTTTCCCTTGTGAAGGAAGAGAGAGAGAGAGAACATATGAGCAGCAGCCACTAAATAAATCACCGTCATTTCTCATTCTTGGCTTTCAAAAAAGGGATACAAAGGAAAGGAGACAAAAATGACAGGAAAGATACAGGGGCTCTCTACATACTGCTAATAACATGGAAAATGCTGACAGTCACTTTTCAGTAAGAAGATGAAAAGCAGATGATCTGTTATCTGCCCTAGATGAATATACATTTTTTTAAAAGCCTTCACTTTCAAGATATTTGCTAAAATTAGGTGATGGTTGGCATTGCTCTACCCATGTGATTATTTCTTCTGATATCCAGTCTTCCTGGGGAAGAAATCCTTGTTCTAGGAGGCACAGGAATGAAATATGAAATATTTACCTATAAAAATTTCCATTACTCTTGACACAGCAGCATGATGGAAAAAAACTTAACTACCACAAACAGTTTGCAAGGTATAAAAATAATCTGGGGAGGGGGAAAAAATGTCTCTGCAGGAAGCCACTTAACACCAAATGGATGAACAACACTTTCCTGCGCTCAAATTGCTGAGGAACAATCCATACTCATATAAACGAAAATTTGCTTTTATTCGAGAGGGCCATCTCCTGAATAATCTTCGCAAGAGGCAATGAGATACGAAATTGGGTACAGCTTAAGTTATATTTATGGCTTGCTATCTTAGCCCCCATCCCCACCCCCCAAAAAAAATTACCTTCAGGGGTCTGGCGTTGCAACATATAGTTGAAACATCATTCGGTTGATTGCTCTAAATCAGTTCTGATGATCAGATGTTCAGGCTTTTGCAGACGCTGTTTATTTAGTGTTAGGTTGACATCGCTCGGAGGGGGTTGCGCAGAAGAGGAATAAAAAGGGCATTTATGCTCACTCGTGTAGTAGCTGGAGGAGAACCAGCAGGATTAAGGGTGCCCGCTAAAGCTCGATGGCATAGCTACTTTGTCCTGTTACCCTGTTGTCAGCCTTATTTATGAGAGCAGTGCAAGGCTTTGCAGTGAAAGGAGGCATTTCACAAAGTAGGGATCCAGTCTGAAACATGGGGCACTACAGAAAGTGGGGCACCATCGGTGGGGACCACTGAGACAATGGGATTTTGGATGAAATTGGAGAAAGGGCCCCTGTAGGAAAGCTGTCACTGGTGGAGATGGCATTATGGGATCCAGTGTGGTGTAGCGGTTAAGAGTGGTGAGCTCTAATCTGGGGAACCGAGTTTGATTCCACACCCCTCCTCCCCACGAAGCCTGCCTGGGTTACCTTTCTCTCAGAGCTCTCTTAGCCCCACCTACCTCACAAGGTGCCAGTTGTGGGGGGAGGAAGGGAAGGCGATTGTAAACTGCTTTGAGACTCCAACTCCTGTGGGTAGAGAAAAACGGGGCGTAAAAACTAACTCTTCATCTGTCGAGGCTTATTTATTTATTTATTTTTGGATTTATATCCCGCCCTCCCCAAAGCTCTGGGAGGCTAACGAAAAGGCGTACAAGCCGAGGTTAAAACAAATAAAAACAGAATAAAACAGTACAATAAAACAATACAGTACTACACACTAAAGTGTCGGTGCTCTAGATGTTACAGAATAATTAGTTACAAGATGGGGATCCTGGCGGAAGTTATTAATTCCAGGTAACACACCCATCACCATCTTTATCCAGGGGCGTCTCGCACCCTGATGGTACCCACACAAATGGTGGTGGAGGTGCGATGAAGGACAGTAACGATGGTAGAATAATGGTGGTGGCGCCTCCTACTCAAAAGCCTGGCGAAAGAGCTCCGTCTTACAGGCCCTGCAGAACTGCCCGAGGTCTCACAGGGCCCGGATCTCCTCCGGGAACTTGTATCCACCATGTTCCATTACTTTTGATTGGAATCATCTAACATGGGAACTGAGATCAGGGCCCTGCAGGATTTATTGCAATACCACAGGGCCTGTAAAATGGAGCTCTTCTGCCAGGCCTTTGCTTGAGGCAGTGGATGTCAATTAGCATTGGCCTCTCTTGCACTGAGCACCCTTTGACCTGTACCATTAGATCTATTGCTCTCCCTGGCATGAGTTTGTTATTGCGGGGTGTGTGGTTATTCGTCAACCTGCTATGTTTCCATTACCATATCTGTTTTTTTTGTGTTTTTTTCTGAAGTGAATGTTCTAACAGTTAATGTTTTTTATGGAAGTGTTATTGTGATTTGATATGATATGATGTAAGCCGCCCTGAGCTTGCTTGTGGGGTATGGTGGGATAAAAGTCTCAATAAATAAATAATATTGCTATTTTTGCTGTGTGAAGAAACTTTACAGCCAGGTTCCCCACTGTGATGCCTGCAGGTATGATGGTGCCTGCCAGAAGAAGGAGGAAGAGAAGGAAGTTGGATTTATACCCCACCCTTCACAACCTGAAGGAGTCTCAGAGAAGCTTAAAATCTCCTTTCCCTTCCCCACAACAGGCACCCTGTGAGGTAGGTGAGGCTGAGACAGCTCTTTCGAGGACTGCTTGTGAGAGAACAGCTCTGAGAGAACTTACAGCTGACCCAAGGTCACACCAGCAGCTGCATGTGGAGGAGTGGGGAATGAAACCCTGTTTGCCCAGATTAGAGTCCACGTTCCAACACAGTATACCGAAATGGTTCTCTTGGCACCCATTGAGCTTTTCAGGAAGAGAGCAGCGCCCTTGTAAGGCAGGGCTTGTTACTGGCTGGCCCCATCAAATGGAAGTGTTTCCCACTGGGGGCTCAGGAGGATTAGAAAGCACCTGGGCTTTCCTTAGGGAGCGTGTAGTTCCAGTCCCCCTTCAGGCACACCAACTCTGATATGGAAAATTCCTGGAAATTTAGGGGTGGTACTTGGGGAGCCCAGAGCTCAGTGGCAATATAATGCCATAAAGTCCACTTTCCGATGCATGCAGCCTTTTTCCTCTGGGGGAACTGATGTCTGTAGTTATAATTCTGGGAGAAATCTAGGCCCCACCTGGAGGCTGGTGACCCAAACTCTGTGACACCATTTCCCCAGTGAGCTCTCTCTACTCCCCAAACTCTGCCTTCCCAAACACCATTCCCAAATCCTCAAGCTGCAGGTGGCAACCGTGCTACAGTTCCTTCTTAAGGCCAACACCAGTCCATCCTAAATTCCATAAGATACAGCAGAACAGGAAAGCCTACATGCATTGTCTCGCATATGATCCACTGGATGTTGCGGCCATACAATTCTGCAGGTTCAGAGTTCAGTTCTCTAAGTTCTCTGTGAAACTCTGTGCCATTAGAAGGATTACTCCCGGACCCTAAAGCCAATTACAGAAGTGTAAAGCTATCTAATCCACACTTAATCTACAGCAAACACTATTCCTTTGTCCTGCTAATTTCAAAACCTCATACTGGCAATTATTCTTAATTATTTTGAACTGTCCTGGGAGGATTGGGGGGGGCAGGATTATTGGGGTATCATCGCACAGTTATTAAAGCATAAGTCGGATGCCAGAAGAGACCTCCTCCTTGGTTTCTGTTGTCCTTCTGCAGTTATCTTTGCCCCCTATCAAGGAGACAGAGAGTTTCTGCAAGGCCAGGGCTAATGCTGTTACAGCAATTGTTGACCAAATTGGCTTGTTTCCCTGCCTTCCAAATAAAGAGGAGATCGGCTCTGCAGGGTGCCTGCCCTTTCCTCCTCCTCCTTCTTCTTCATTCTCTCTCTCTCTCTCTCTCTCTCTCTCTCTCTCTCTCTCTCTCTCTCTCTCTCTCTCTCTCTCTCTTAATGGGTTGGCAGCTGCAAAAACTACAGCAGCTAATAAAGTTGAGTGGCAAAGAACAAACTCGTGCGGCAGAGTTGCGGATTTATCAGCAGTCCTCTGCAGCTCTGTCTTTGCCCTTGTAAAAGCTGAGGAACTGGGAAGGGAGGGAGGGAGGAAGGAAGGAAAGAAACAGTGAAAAGAAGAGAAGAGATTGGATTGATACCCCACCCTTCACTGCCCAAAGGCGTCTCAGAGCGGCTTACAAACTCCTTCCCCTTCCCCTCCCCACAATAGACACCCTGTGAGGGAGGTGGGGCTGAGAGAACTCCTGACAGAAACTGTCCTTGAGAGAACAGCTGTGCCAGAGCTTGTGACTGACCAAAGGTCACATCAGCAGGTGCAAGTGGAGGAGTGGGGAATCAAACCTGGTTCTCCCAGATAAGAGTCCGCGCACTTAACCACTACACCAAACTAGCTCTCAAGGTAGTCTTATCAAAGGCAGTGGAACACACACAGAGAGAGAGAGAGAGAGAGTACACAAGCTCTTTACTAGCAGGTACCTCCAGAAACAGTCACTCAGGCCATTTATTACAGTGCTCCTTGAACAGAAGCTATGCTATGAGCAAAGAAGCTTGAAGGACATCTGTGAGTTGGATCTCACGGATCCATTCCACTAACCGCGGTACCCTCCCCAGATGCAAGAGGCTCATTCGATATCTGTGGGACTCGATGCTGTGTAAGAGGCCCAAACAGACAGTTGAAGCAGTGTGTCCAACTAGGATCTCGGAGACCCAGGTTCAAATACCTATGGTGCCATGAAGCTTCCTGGGTGACTTACAGTGTTCCTTCTAAGTTGTGTGCGTGAGCTGCTGTTGGTGAGTACGGGAAGCCCCACTCAGCAGCCATCTGGAGCCACACGGGGTCTCACACTGCCCATTGCCCATTTTAAGATTACAGTAGTTATATCCCACTCGGGATGGGAACTGCTCCATTCACCGGTGGGGAGGGGAACCAGAGGGAACATTGGTGACTTAGGACCAGTCATGCTGTCCCTTTCCTAACCTACCTCGAAGGGTTGTTGTGAGGATAACATGGAGAAGAGGAAAATGATGGTAAACCACTGAGAGCCCCCACTGGGGAGAAAGGCAGGGAGAAGAAGAGGAGAAGAGGAGGAGATTGGATGTATACCCCACCCTTCACTACCCAAAGGAGTCTCAGAGTGGCTTAAAATCCCTTTCCCTTCCCCTCCCCACAACACCCTCTAAGCTGTGGAGTCCTGTGAGCAAAAATTCTACTTTCTGAGCTATTGGCATCAAAGTTGTGACTGAGCAATCTTGCTAGTGCGTGAATTAGTTTGCTCTGGAGCCCTCCTTCCTGAGCTAAGACAAAAAGGTGTGAGCCAGAGACTAAAAAACTGTGAGCTAGCTCGCACTAACTCAGCTTAGTGGGAACACTGCCTGTGAGGTAGATGGGGCTGAGAGCACTTTCTTAAGAACTGCCCTTGAGAGAACAGCTCTGAAAGAAGTTATGACTGACCCAAGGTCACACCAGCAGCTGCATGTGGAGGAGTGGGGAATCAAACCCGGCTCTCCCTGATTAGAGTCGACACACCTAACCACCGCACCAAACAGGCTCTCAGTAAATAACACAAAATTGCAAATGTTGTGACCTAATTCAAAATAAGAAAAGTTTCATTAATCCCTTTGATCTTTTTTTTTTTTTTTAAAAAATATGTTTTAAACAACTATACAACATGCAGTTCAGATATGGTTAGAAGTGCCACCAGAAGTTAGCGTAATGAGGTATATGTAGGGAAGATCTCTAGAAAATTAAAGACTCGAATAACTGTACACAGGAGCTACATATTTCACAAAACAGTAGGTGCCCCTTTGGCACAACTTTTCATGGAAAGAACATAGACTGTCTGATTTCATTTAGGGGCTCCATATAAGTCATACCACTGCAAAGAATGGTTCTCTATTTTTTAAAAAAAGAGATTGAGTGTAAGGTTGCAGACTTTGGCTGCTCAGGGGCCCCTGCTCAGCTAATCTCTGCATGAAAAAATGCTGCATCATTCACCGCTAGGAAAAGAGTTTAGTTGCTGTAGCCGGGTCCAGCACAAGGTAAATTCTCTGGTCAGTAGTTGCTTCATATTATATTATTCCTGTCTTGCTTCATGTCCAGTATATCGGTTATTTGTCTTTTTTTCTGCATTTTGACAAGCATGCATATTTATGGAATTAATTTTAAATCCTGTCTTTTTACTTAATACTATTTTCAATACTTTGCAATCGAGGGGTGACGTGATAGACTGAGGGGGTGACATGATAGAGATTTACAAAATTATGCATGGGGTAGAGCAGGTAGGGAAAGAAGTACTTTTCTTCCTTTCTCACAATGCAAAAACTCATGGGCACTCAATGAAATTGCTGAGCGGTCGGGTTAGAACAGATAAAAGGAAGTACTTCTTCACCCAAAGAGTCATTAACACATGGAATTCACTGCTGTAGGATGAAGTGGCAGCTATAAGTATAGACAGCTTCAAGAGGGGATTGGATAAACAGATGGGAGCAGAGGTCCATCAGTGGCTGTTAGCCACAAAATATAGATGGAACTCCATGTCTGGGACAGTGATGCTCTGTATCCTTGGTTCTTGGGGAGCAACAGTGGGAGGGCTTCTGGAATTCTGGCCCTGCTGGTGGATGATGGCACCTGGTTTTTGGACACTGTGTGACACAGAGTGTAGGACTGGATGGACCATTGGCCTGATACAACATGGCTTCTCTTATGTTCTTAATAATTTTTATCATAGGTCATTCTATTATTTGTATTTAATGCAAAAGTATGTTTTTTTATAGATCCCCTTGATGAAGACTGCATGGCGAAACACATAGGGGCTTTGTATGATAACAAACCAGTCACCTATCATCTGGCATTTCAATCTTTTGTTCTGGTGGCACATTGCTAGGTGTTGCCCAGTTTTTCTTCATCCTGAGATCTAGGAGACTTGGGTTCAAATCCCTCTGGTTCCATGAAGCCTGCTGGGAGACTTAGGACCAGTCATGCTGTCTCATTCCTAGCCTACCTCACAGGGTTGTGAGGGTAACATGGAGGAGAGGAGAAAGATGTAAGGTGTTGTGGGTCCCCTCCCCACTGGGGAGAAAGGCCAGGGATACATAATAAATACATAAAATAAAGACATAGTTACCACTGGCTACAAAAATGAACTGATTAAAACTGCCCCCAGTGAAAACATCCAGGAACAAAAATAAATGAAAAGGGGTGAATTAGTCCACTACAAAGGAGACAACTGAGACAACTCTTCTTAACTGTTTTATCCATGTGGTCAGACTCCAGTAGTTAGGCTAAGGCAAAATAATCGGAGAGGGACATAGCTTAGCTTTTGCCATTTCCTTTTTGCAGTTTTCAGAAGAAGAAGAAGAAGAAGAAGAAGAAGAAGAAGAAGAAGAAGAAGAAGGAGGAGGAGGAGGAGGAGGAGGAGGAGGAGGAGGAGGAGGAGGAGGAGGAGGAGGAGGAGGAGGAGGGGGGGCTTGGATTTGTACCCTGCCCTTCACTCAGAGTCTCAGAGTGGCTTACAAACTCCTTTCCCTTCCCCTCCCCACAACAGATACCCTGTGAGGTAGGTGGGGCTGAGAGAGCTCTTTTGAGAACTGCCCTTTCAAGGACAGCTCTGACAGAACTATGGCTTGCCTACCATCATCCAGCAGCTGCAAGTGAAGGAGTGGGGAATCAAACCCAGTTCTCCCAGATTAAAGTCCATGCACTTAACCACTACACCAAACCGGCCTTCTCAGTATAACGCAGCACAAAATATTCTTTATGGACTACTCCTTTCAAGGCACATTGATGGATTCTAATCCCATTGGTGACTGTGGATGTGGAATCAGAAGTAAAGATCAGTGGTGGACAGTGCTGTAAAGTCGTGGCTGACTTATGGCAACTCCATGGGGTTTTCAAGGCAAGAGTTGTTCAGACATGGCTTGCTATTGCTTGTCTCAGTGTAGTGACCCCCTGGACTTCCTCGGTGGTCTCCCATCCAAGTGCTAACCAGGGCCAAGAAGAAGAAGAAGAAGAGATTGGATTTATACCCCACCCTTCACTACCTGAAGGAGTCTCAGAGTGGCTCATAATCTCCTTTCCCTTCCCCTCCCCACAACAGACACCCTGTGAGGTAGGTGGAGTTGAGAGAGCTCTTTCAAGAACTGCCCTTGAGAGAACAGTGCTGAAAGAACTTGTAACTGACCCAAGGTCACACCAGCAGCTGCATTTGAAGGATTGGGGACTGAAACTCAGTTCTCCCAGATCAGAGTCCCTGCTCCTGATCATTACACCAAACTGGCTCTAACCACTACGCCAGCACTGCTTAGCTTCTGAGATCTGACAAGCTCAGGCTAGGTTTGGCCATCCAACTCAAGGCAGCACAAAGATTCATACTGCATTGAAGGGCGTGGCGGTTAAGAATGATCAGGAAAGGAGGCAGAGGTATATCTCTCACCTCCAATCAGAACATTAACAATTTTCATCTAAACTCCAGCTCACTACCCTTAAAACTCCATAGATTTTTCAACGTAGAGATGGAAGATTAGGGATTTTGCAGGTGAGTCTGGAGAAATGTGAACTCTTCATTGTCCATCCCTCAAAACTCTTCCGATTTTTGGTGTGTGCCTAAACTGGAGATTCCAAATGTACTTCGAGTGCAGGGAAACAAAACCCCATTTAGCACTTGGAAGCCGAGCATACATTTTATTAACTTCCAGCAAAACCATGTATGTGCATTCTTTCTAGAGCATGAGTCATGCATCTCTTTTTGACAGACTCGTCCCTGGCAGCTGTCGAGTACCTGCTGCCCAGACTTGTTCTTGTTCCTGCTAAGTTTTCTGAGTTATTGTCTTCCCTTTCCCAGGCCACCATCTGGTAGATGCTAAAATTACTTGTCCTTAAGATTATGTTACCACTCCTAATGGAAACAGCCCTGATGCTAACTGTTTGGATAAAAGCTAAACCGCAAATGAATCGTGACAGACCAGCCTGAGATGCAGTTGGGTATTTGCTGTAATAAGCAGGCAAGTCTATGACCTGAGACAGAGGATGGCAAAATATCGTCCTCGGCAAGTCAGTAAAATCTGAGCAGTTCTATTAAATTCTCTTTGAGGGCTCCGAGCCAATAAAAATAGCAAACTGCATACATCTAAATTAATGTTGTTTGTGAATAGACTTCGCATTTACCCATCTGGGGTGGGAAATTACCAGTCCCCAGACCTAATGTCCCACTCTTGAGGAATCAGCACTCTAGGAATTCCCCCTAGTCTCTGTGGCAAAGAACACTGAGACTAGACCAGGCAGCCTAGAGCATCACCTAGAAGTAACATCACATCCTCTCCAAACTCTGCCCTGCCCAAACAAAAAAAACCCCACAGACATTTAAAATGGCCTCTGAGCCCATCTGATTCTTTGTGTTCTACTGTCTCCTTTGTCTCTTAACATGATAGTCTCTGTTTGGGGAACAATGTTAAATATTCCATAATATTAATGTCTGGGATTCAGAGCACCTGCAGCAGAGGTGAGCTGGTAGAATCCAAACTCCCTCCCTTATTCTCATGGGAAATCCTCTTCCTAGGGGATCAGACAATGGAAGTGTCATTCTGCTGGCAATCCACTCAAAATACCTCAGATTCACTAGATAATCTAATCTGATTCGGGAACTCATTAATCAGAGATAATACAATGCAGTGAAGTACAAAACACTCAAGGCTGTGAGGTTGGGGGGTTGGGGGCGGGGCTTATTTATTCATTTGTTCATTCATTCATTCGTTCGTTCGTTCGTTCGTTCATTCGTTCATTCGTTCATTCGTTCATTCGTTCATTCGTTCATTCGTTCATTCGTTCATTCATTCATTTCGATGTATATCCTGCCATTCCTGCAAACAGGCTCAGGACGGCTCACAACAATAAATACAAAACAATCCGGTTTAAGACAACAAAATAATACAATAAAACCAATTTAAAATATTTGAGAATTTGAAATATTTAAAGTGAGCAGCGCAATGCATTTCTTTCCAGTTTCTACAGCTGGGAAAATAAGTGGGCCGATGCCGAGCCATGATGGACTCATGTAGCAGCAATAGGGAGGCCAGCTGGAGGAGGCCTGGAGGAACAGCTCTGTTTTACAGGCCCTGCAAATCTGTAACAGCTCTCGCAGGGCCTTGGTCTCAATCGGGAGCATGTTCCACCAGGCTGGGGCGAGGACCAAAAAGGCCCTGGCCTTGGTTGAGGCTAGACGGGCATCTTTCGGGCTGGGGACAACCAGCAGATGGCTGTCTGCAGAGTGCAAGGCTCTCTGGGGCACGTATGGGGAGAGGTGGTCCCATAGATATTTCGATCCCAGGCTACATGAGGTTTTATAGGTTCTTTTCCTATAGGTCATAGCACAGTTACTGCCAGGGCTCTTTTTGTAGTGGGAATTCCTTTGCATATTAGGCAACACACCCCCAATGTAGACAATCCTCCAAGAGCTTACAGTAGCCCCTGTAAGAAGGCCTCTGTAAGATCTTGGAGGATTGGCTGCATTAGGGGTGTGTCGCCTGATATGCAAAGGAGTTCCTGCTACAAAAAGAGCCCTGGTTACTGCAGCCATCAAGGGGTGGTGCTACGTATATTCAAAGATCTTTCAGTAACTTTCATGGTTCAGTTCTGTTCCATTTGGGGCACCAAGTGGAGCAAAGGCAGAACTGATCTGTGCAACTTGTGATTGGATAGTGGATAGAAAGAACTTTCCTTTCCCCAGAATACTACAACTGGGAGGGCAGCCAACGAAGGGGATGGACAATAGGTTCAAGACAGACAAAATCCTTCTCAACTCAATGAGTAAATAAATTATGGAATTCACTACCAGTTGGGTTAGTGATGGCTAGGAGCATAGATGGCTTCCAAGAAGGATTAGAACATTTCATTGGGGAGAAATCCATCGATGGCTACTAGCCATGGTGAGTGAAGTCTGTACAGTGAATCTGTATGGTCCCCAGGGACAGATTGAAGCAGAAAGCTTCTGGATACCATAACAATGCTAGGAGGAAACATCGGGGGAAGACCTTGGTTTTTATTCCATGTTTGTTGGCCCTCCAGGGCAAGTGATTGACCATTGTATGAAACAGGATACTGGACTAGATGGACCACTAGTCTGATCCAGCAGGGCTCTGCTTCTGTTTTTATTCTTACCTGGTTAAACTTAGCTCATCAGCAATAAGTGGCAAATTACTGGGACTCCTAAAATTTCCTATTTGCTATCTTTCTGGCATTGTAGAAATAGGGCAATTTTTTTAAAAAAGAACCATCTAGATTCAAGTCCAGTAGAACCTCAGAGATCAACAGGACTTTCTTTTTTTTGGGGGGTGGGGTAATCTGGTGAAGGGACCTTTGACTCTCAAAAGCTCATATCTCCAAACATCTCATTGGTCTCCAAGGTGCTTCTGGATGTCTTCACCCAAAGAGTGATTAACACATGGGATGCACTGCCACAGGAGGTGGCGGTGGCTACAAGCATGGACAGCTTCAAGAGGGAATTGGATAAGCATATGGAGCAGAGGTCCATCAGTGGCTATTAGCCACCAGATAGAGATAAGGACCCTGGGGCAAGTGATGTTCTGTATTCTTGGTGCTTGCGGGGGGGGGGTCAACAGTGGGAGGGCTTCTAGTGTCCTGGCCCCACTGATGGACCTCCTGATGGCACCTGGTATTTTTGGCCACTGTGTGACAGAGTGTGTTGGACTGGATGGGCCATTGGCCTGATCCAACATTGGCTTCTCTTATGTTCTTATGTTCTTATGGACTTGAATCCTGCTGTTCTACTGTGGATCGACACAGCTACCCTCTTAAACAGCCTTTAAGAACCAGGTAGACCTCATTATATGGCTGAAGGGATGCATTTGAGTTGGTGGGACATTATTTGTGCTAGTCCAGGATGGAGGAAGTTAACAGAAATTAATATTTAATATCACCAGAGGGCTGATAGCTCAGGTCATCTTCTACGTATCATGTTGGGATATGACCAGAAAGAACATTGTTCAGATCCTTACTTTTTTCATGAAGGGAACACTGGTCCCAACAAGTTGCTAGCTCTCATCCAAACCAGGGGATTCTGAGAACTTTGACACAAACATGATCACTATGAACTTTGCTTGATGGGGTTCCTTGCCCAAATGCAAATCCCGCCTTCTCTCGGAGTTGCCTGAATGTTGCTGCTTTCGTATTTGCTTCAAACACTATGCTGAGAAGAGCTGGAAGTGGGCAGCTGAGCACCTTTAATCTGAACCTCATTCAAAATGGTGTTCTGGGGACAACAGTAATGTAACTCCCCTATGCATATCACCCTGGGCTCTTTGGACAAAACGTGGAGATACCTGGATAGCTCAGGCTATCCCAGTTTCATCAGATCTCAGAAGCTATGCAAGATCAACTCTGGTTATTACTTGGATGGGAGACTGACCCCCAAGAAAGTTCAAGGTCACTGTGCAGCGGTAGGCAATTGCAAATCCTACAGGACCGCCATAAGGCCGGCCACCAAGGAAGTTCACGGTCTCTATAAAGAGGAAGGGAACTGTAAAACACCTCTGCTCATCTCTTGACCGGAAAATCCTACAGGGTCACCATAAGACTGACCACCAAGGAAGGTCAATGTTGCTATGCAGATGCAGGCAGTGATGAACCAACTCTGCTCATCTCTTGCCTTGAAAACCCAACGGGGTTGCTGTTAGCAGCAAATAAATAAATATGAAAGAACAGTGATCTGGGGCTATGCAAAAAGAGGGTATTTTTCTGGTCCGAGCATATTGAACTAAAAAAAAAAAATCTCTATTTTCTGATCTTCCCAAATTCCAATACTGGTACTGGTATTCAGATCTGGGATTTTTGGCTCCATTATGTCCTATGGAGACTTATAGTCAATGGTCCCCCTAGGGTATAACAGAGAATCAGTCCAAGAGTATCTGTGGCTTGTGTGTGTGTGTGTGTCTGGGTTTTGTTTTGTTTAAAAAGGTATAGGCACCAAAGTGGCCTCTCCTCAAAAAATTGTTTGAGTTTCAAAAAGACTTGACTAGGGAGTCCAATTATATGGGCTCCCAAAGAAGGTGCCCCCAACTTCCATTAGTTTCAATGGAGGAGGGGAAAGGCATTTAAAGGGACCATGATCCCTTTAAATGCCTTCTCCAAGCAGTGAGTTCACCCAGAAGGCATTTAAAGGGACTGCAGTCCCTTTAAATGCCCTTTAACTTTGGCTATCTGTGGTCCCAAAAACCCTGAATATTTTTGAGATTTTCGAGGCTTCACCATTTTGGAGACCTGAAAAATAGCTCAATCTATATCCAGCTGAAAGAACATCTGAAAAATACTGATAAAATAGTTTTGGGATATTTTTTGACTTGGATTTAGCTGAATGCACACCCCTACAAAGATCTGCTTCGCAATCCTATGCAGAGTTACTCCAGTCTGTTCATTTAAATCATTGGGTTTAGACTAGAGTAACTCTGCACAGGCTCACACTGTTAAATTCTTGACTTTCCCGACAATCCTACTGTGCTACACCAACTTCAAGAAAGCAAAACATTATGAGTAAAAATAATCTAAAACAAATGTGCACCGTTGGTGACTTACCAAGTCAAACACAGCCCATCGGGGGATCGATAATCCTGTTTTAGCTGCCTGTGGGGGACAACCAAAATTCGAGAAGGGGGTAGAGAAGCATCTGGCAGGCCACAACACATAGCTGGAGGGGGCACATTTAATTATTTTAGAGGGCATGTTTCTGGCTGGACGTCATTGTGGAGTATTTAGACTTGTTTGATGCTTGCAGGCAAAAGACCCACGGGGGGACAAGGATGAGTTAGACACTTCTAAAACATCAATTGGAAAAAGTAGCACCTCCTTCCTCCCACTTTATCCTTGACCACTACAGGTAAACAGGGCAGCTGGGCTTCAAACTGTTAGTAGGTGGTACTGGCAGTGAAAAGGAATATGTTGCCATCTTTCTTTTTTGCCAAAGGCAAGGAATCCTTTTATAAATCTCAGGCCATGCTAGGCAGATTCCAAGAACGGCAGTTGCTATCCTGAGATGATGAAATTAAGGTGCTTCTTTGGTGGTACCCAATTGTCGACCCTCACCCAGCAGGCCACAGCCCATTGTCCACATTTTGTGATACCCAGGGACTCCATATTTCTTTGTTTTGCTTCCTGTTTGGCCCTGCAAAAATGACAGGAACAGAATATCAGGAGGCCACATCAGGGGAAAGCCTGGGCCTCTGTGCGCTGTTGTTGGATCTCCAGAAGAACTGGTTGGCCCCTGTGTGAGATAGGTTGCTGGACTAGATGGACCACTGGTCTGATCCAGAAGGGCTCTTCCTATGTTCTTAATATATGGCTCCTAGCTGATATTTGGGTCAGGAATTTTGAAGGTCTGAGGGGAAACTAGCTCAGAAAATAACCCCAGTATCTGAGAGAACACCTTGCCCAGGATAGAGAGCTTTGATTTCTCTAGAGATATCTTTCTCCTTGGAATGGGGCATATTTCTTCCTTTCTTTAAGCATGGCTTCATTAAACATTATTCACGACAAAAGATAGCTGTTTATTTCCCTTCTTTTGGGTTCCTGCTATCTTTGCAATTTCCTTCGGCAGCGATACTTGGAGGGCAATCTTGGAGAATCACTCTAACCACAAATATAACAGATGTCTCATAAAATTAACTTCAATTGCTTCTCTCTGACCTCTGTCAAGGGAGTCGGGCTCAGCGCAAGCGGCTGCAGGAGCTGCTGTTTGATAACAGTGACCTTCCGCTCCCGAGGGGGGTGCCCAGGAACAGGAGGATTGGAGTTTGGCACATAGTAAATGTGATTAATGCCAAAATAACTCAGGAAGCATTGCTTCAGCCTCATTGTGAGGAGACACCTTTAGACAGGGAAGAAAAGAAGGCTGCTTCTCCTTGGGTGAACAATTAAAGCCGCTATTAGGGAGGGATGATTAAACTCCCCTGTCTCATTCTGTGCCGGTATTGTCTGGTGGCTTTGCTGCATCCTGCATTTCATTCCACCTGCCTTCCATTTTAACTTGGAGAATTCCACAAATTAATGTTGGGATGGGAGCTTGCCAGGGAAAAGGGGAGGGTGTGCCAGTCCAAGAAGGGGGGCGGGGGAGGGAAAACTCGAAACAGATGCTCAAATCCACAGTTTGAGTCCCAGTGCATTTTGAGGGGAACGTCGTCTTTGTCAAGCTAAAACTGCTTGTGATGGGAGATTCTTAAAAACAGATGCTCAATGTTAAGTATGAGACTCAACAAAGGATTCAGCTTCAAGTGATTTCAGCTTTATTAAACAGCAACTGTAAGTCAGGAACACACGACTGAACAAGGGGAGCACAGCTCCTTCTTTTAAACTCTCCCGGGCTGTCCAAGCCACACCCATAACAAGTTAAAGGCCAATGGGCATTGCAGGGATAAAGGCCAATCAGGACCGTTCCCTCTTTGCAACAATATCACTCAGTGATTGGGTAATTACACAGGTTTTGCAGAAACTGACCAATAGCAATGTGACATCTGAAGAGCCACATTCAGACTGAAGCTTAACATGTGAATAGATAGGAGCGATTCACATTCCGTATATAACACTCAAATTCACAGTTTGAGTCCCACTGTGTTTTTTGAGGAAAAAGCTCTCTTCGTTATGAGTGAAACTTTTTGTGATAGGAAATGCTTAAAAACTTTCAAGCATATTAAAGCTCACCGGGGGGAGTTGTCTGCTGTAGTGGTCAAATTCCTGGTCTGTGGACACCTACTGCAACATCTTCAAGATATTGTCACATGCTCCCACTTTCTGCATTCCCCACTCCCACAACACTCCCAGACTAAAGGGGGAGATGCACAACTTATTCACTACCTCTTCAACACTCAAGTTGAGCACCACAGATGTAATAAAATGTCTTTTTCTGAATGCTCTAGATTTATTTGTGCAAGCAGACACCAAACATCTGTTCAGTGCAGAAAAAAACCCACATTCATTTTTCTATCTGCGGTGAAATATTCAGAATTTAAAATGGGTGAAGGGGCAACTCAAACTCCAAAGTTGATCAAGTTTTATTGGCATATTTGGTTAATATAGCAGGGCTCGCCCTGTCATAGAAGTGTGATACTGAATGCAGTAAATAAATCTCCCGAGAAAGATATTGCAAAAAAAGGTAAACTTACATTTATTCAAGTTGATCCAAAACAAAATTTGAGTCCAGTGGCACCTTAAAGTTCAACGAAATTTTATTCATGGTATAGGCTTTCATGCACGAGCACACTTCCAGAGAAACGGTGGAACTGAACCTCCTCAACCATTACTTATAGGGGGTGGGAAGGGGTTGTTGTCAGTGTAATGATTCCCTGGCCCTGTTCACACTGAGCATTTGCCCCACTGAAAGCACGGGAGCCCTGCGGACTTTCCGTGCATGATCATATGAGCACATCTGGGAGGCGTAGTGCTCCCATGGCCAACCCACAGCTTCCCGTGGAAAACGTGGAGTAAAAAACTAGTCGGTCCAAAGTACTAGTTTCCGGAAATCCCGGGGCAAAGGCTGATATCTGATCACGGGAGCGCCAGTATCCCACGGCTTCCAACGCCCGCCTATGTCCCCGGGGTTTCTGGATGTTGTAAGTGTCCATGGGATGCACACCAATGCTGAACAGTGCATGCACACACACAAGACACCGACAGTGGCCCGCCCCCCCCCAATGGCGCATGCACACTTCACTGCTTTTTTGCTGCGCTGCAGCAACGCGGTGTGATCGGGGCGCAGAGCTGGAGTGTGGCAACCCGGTGGCCCGTGTGATCGGGCTACCATGCCTTATTCAGCTCCGGGGCGAACTGCCACGCCTCCCCCACGCATTTTCTGGCCCATATGACAGGGGGCCCTGTTTTAAGAGTGTGTGTGTGCCTTTAAATGTTTGGTTGGTGTGCAAGGTTAGTAGACTAGAGTGATTGAGAAAGACAAATGTGCTGTGATTGGTGGATGACAGTGTGGGTGAAGTTTTGGACATGATTCTGTGTGTGTCTTGAAGCAGTTCAGTTGGAGTGTGTCAGTTATGAGAGACAGTTAGTGAGTCTGTCAGAGAAAGAGATCAGAGTGCTGTGTGAAACTGGAAGTGCTCAGAAAAATGTTGTTGAATGTGGAAGAGTTATGAGAAGGATCTGAGCCATCCTAAAGTTTAAAGAGACATCCTAAAGTTTAAAGAGACCTAAGCACAAAATAAAGAGCTTTGCCAGAGTGAGGCTCTATTGAAAAGGAGATTCTTAACAGAGAAGGATCTTGTGACCAAAGACTGTGTGTGATACCCTGACAGCTAAATTTTCCAGTTTCTCTTCCCCTAAACAGTTAAAGTTAACAAACAACTTATTTATGTTTAAAATTTTATTCAATAAATCACATTTTGTTTGAATTCCAGAATTCAGTTCAAATCTTTCCTCAGGACCACAAATAACCTTGAAAAGCCCAGACTCGAGGACACTATACCAACAGCTAATGAGAAAAGATTTGGAATTTGTTTAAATTCCTGGTGGCAGCCGAATCTACCCTGTTTATGAACTCAAAGTATAATTTTAAAGAGAAAACCAGTCCTCCCTAAAGAGAGGACACCACAATCAGAAAGGGCCATTTAGAGAGTCAAGATGCATAAATACTGGGTGATTATAGCTGAGATAGGATGTAAGAAAGATCTGTGAATGGCAGTAAATCAGAAGACAAATACAAGAGTCAACAAATAGATGTGAAAATGAGGTTTGAGTCCAGTGGCACCTACAAGACAAATAAAGTTCAATTCTCAGTATAAGCAAGAACTGAGAGACGTAGTATGTACACTAATTCAAGATATTTCACTATACTAACTCAGATATTCCATATAGGTGTGGGGGGGTGGAGTTGTCAGGAAGAGCTAATTGGAGTCAAGATGCCTAAGTAACTGAGCAATAAATACAGCTCAGATTCGAATAACACATTAGGTAAGACATATAAATAGCAGTAAGGTGATATACAGATGATACAGGAGTTAACAACGGATATGAAAACTAAGTTTGTATCCAGTGGCGTATCCAAGACCAATGATTATGCTGTGGAGCAGATGGTCACAGAACCTACCAGGGGAGAGGCGATCCTGGATTCGATCCTAAGTAATGGCCAAGACCTATTTAAAAGTGATTGCACCGCTTGGGAACAGTGACCATAATGTTATTGAGTTCAACATTTGTATAAGTAGGGAGTTGCCCAAAAAGACTGACAGAACCACTGTTAACGTTAAAAGGGGTAACTTCTGTGAAATGAGGGAACATGTGTGGAGGAAACTGAAGGGAAATGTAGAAAGGGTCAAAACCATTGGGGAAGCTTCAGATTATTTAAAACTTCCGGTTTTGGCATTTGCCATGGCAGTCGCTTTCTCCCAAGGCTCAGGGAGAAGCGCGCCAGAGCCTGTGGTTGGGAGGGGGTGCAATTGTCCGCACCACCCCTGGAGCCCTTGTGTTGGGTTCCCTGCCATGGGGTGCTAGAGAGCCCTACCCCCGGTGACCCTGATGGTGAAGGGGGGCTACTGCATGCCCTGAAGGTCCCGCTGCAGAGAGTCCCAAATGGGAACTAGAATCGCACATCGGAGCAAGCGGTGGGTGGTCAAGTGAATTGAAATGTGAAAGCAGCTATTTCACTGAAATGTGAGTCTAAGTGAAAGCGAGAAACAGCAAAGACTTCGCTGAAAACCTCCCCTTAAAAAGCGGGGGGACGGGACTCTCCCCCAATAAGAAGAAAACAAACATACTTTTAACCATGGATTTAAAGGGGGAGTGAGCTAAAGAAGCATGATGGACTAAAATAAAGAACTTGTAAGAACTTACCAGGCTTTCTTAAGAGTTTTAGAGATTGTGACAACTTTTATAAAAAGTAAACAATTTCTCAACATGGCGCCTCCACAGAGGGATGAGAAAGACAAAAAAAGAAACCTAAGCTCCCTGCTGGAAATGCTAGCCCAGCGAGTTCTGTCCCTAGACAGGACCCAACAACTGAGCTTCAAAGGATGCTGACTGAAGCGTTGTGACCTCTGCTGGAACCAGTAACGGCACTACACCAAAAGTTCAATGCACAGCAAACGCAATTGAATGAGACTGTGAAAAAAGCAGGAACAACGGAACAAGAGCTTAAAGAGTTGGATGCTAACACTAAGAAGCTTCAAAAACAACTACAGATGACGGAGAAAAAGAGGCAAACCACTGAATCCCATTTGTTACAGCTGCAAATGGAAAGGGCAAGCTATGTTCTGAGATTTCAAGGTGTCCCACAAGAGAAGAGAGAGAATCTGAAGCAGATTATGTGTGGTGCTCTAGGCCCAATTGCAGATGTTAAAACAAATACTACAAAGTGAAATTGATATGATCTTTAGGTTGTATTCAGAATTTACAAGAAAGAACAATCTGCCCAGGGAAGTAATGGTGAGATTCTCTAGAAGACAAGTGAGGGACCAAATACTTAAAGATACAAACGGAGCTACCTTGAAAATCAAGGACAAAGAAATAAAAGTGTTGAAGGACATTCCATTTTAAATAAGAAGGAAAAGAAGGAAATATAGGGACTTGGCTTCATTTTTACAGAAAAACAACATCACCAATAGATGGCTGACTCCTGAAGACATAATCTTTAAATTTATGGATAAAAAAGAAAAAAAAATGACTCTGTTGAAAAGGCGTATGAGTTTTTGCATCTCTGTAGTAGTCCAGCAGAAGGAGAAGAAGAGAAGGAAGACAACAGCAATAAAGAAAGTGATTAGGAGGGAGCAGTGGCATCTTCTGATGAGAACTCAGACTCAGCATTAGGGGCGGCAGCCCCAAAAACAAGTTACCGTTTAAGAAAAAGGACAAAAAAATGAGTAGTCGCTGAACTCTGGAACTTCGTAAAGTTTTTTATTTTTTATGTTTTATAACTATTTCTTATCTTGTTCTTTATGAATGGCAGACATGGGGGAGTTTCTAATTTTTGTGCTTTCTAGTTTAAATAGACTTTTAGATTAACATATTTAATGAACTTTAACTGGAATTTTTAGCTAATAAGCTGATTTTATAAGCGTTATGTATGACCACCATCTCTTGGGGTTTTAGTGAGTTTTCTTTACTTTTACCATTAGTTTGTAGTTCCCCTCCTTTCTTTCATTGTAGTTTATAGAAAATGCAATAAAAAATCCCCTATGGGGGGCATAAAAAAAAGAAAAGTTAAAGCACTTGGGGCTCTTTAGCTTGGAGAAACGACAACTGAGGGGTGACATGATCAAGGTTTACAAGATTATGCATGGGATAGAGCAGGTAGAGAAAGAAATACTTTTCTCCCTTTCTCATAATACAACAACTCGTAGGCTTTCAATGAAATTGCTGAGCAGTCGGGTTAGAATGGATAAAAGGATGTCCTTCTTTACCCAAAGAGTAATTAACATATGGAATTCACTGCCACAGGCTGTGGTGGTGGCTACATGGATGGCTTCAAGAAGGAATTGGATAGTATGACACACACACCCTTTATACTGACAGTGGTACCATGAGGGTCTGCGTGTTGTGCCTGGTCAGAGCTGCTGATAATTTTGCTGACCAGTCCTCTATACAAATCTACAATAGTCTCTTCAGGGCATTTGTTTTCCCTTCTTGGTCAGGGATATTTGTAAGGACCACTGCTAAATGTATTTGCTTTACCATTAAATAGATAGGCACCACGGCTTGTTAACTTCAAAACAGAACAGGCTTTATTTAATGAAAACACAACAGGGGAACGGAAGTTTTACATGGAGGTTAATTTGTTTCTTTTTCTCAGTTGCACAGATGTTAAATAGTTCACTATACTCTCTGATGATCACACCCTCCTGCACTGATTTGTGGTTAACTTTTGGCTTTGGTTCTCTGGCCCCTTTTTGAGTCCAACTGGCCACCACCACTTTTTCTGACTTAGCTCAGACCTTTTGCTTAGTCCTCACAAAACCACTTCTCTCAGATCCCTTAAGGAGTGATGTCTCATTGGTGTATGACACTATTGTGTTTTGCTTTTAACCTTCTGGTCACTGTCCCCTTCCTTCTGAGGAACTCAGTAAACCAGGTTATTCCACACAGAGCTACAGAGCTCCTTCAGTTCGCTGACAGACTCCCTGTTAGCTCTCTGTCCAACAACTAACTGCTGCTTCTCAACTGCCAATTCCAAACTGACTGTTTGGTCTGTTAAACACCAATCACCAAGGGTTCCAAGCTAAATGGACCCCCTCCTCACTCTGTCATGTGACTCAGCAGGATTCTGTGTTTACTTTCTGCTGGTCCCAGATTTTTAAGTCCACAAAAGATAGGCATATGGAACAGAGGTCCATCAGTGTCTATTAGCCACAAGGTATAGATAGGAACTCTTGGTCTGGGGCAAGGGATGCTCTGTATTCATGGTGCTTGGGGAGTGGCAACACTGGGAGGGCTTCTAGTGTCCTGGCACCACTGATGAACCTCCTGATGGCACCTGATATTTTTGGCCACTATGTGACACAGAGTGTTGGATGGACCATTGGCCTGATCCAGCATTGGCTTCTCTCATGTTCTTATGTTCTTAAAGTTTGATTTCCAGGTATAAATCAGAACTGAGTGATTTAGCATGTATAGTGAGATAAGAAGCCAGTTAAGTTCTGTGGGGTTCCATGGTTCTGAGTGTTGTAATAATTTATAATTCAGCAATCTTCCATTCCTGTCTGTTTCTGTCCTTTGCAATAAAACAGCTACTTTGAGTGTCCTAGAAGGCTGAAGTTTTCCCCTACAGGTTTCACAGTCTTGTGATTCTCTCTCTCTCTCTCCCCTGTATTTTATGTGTGTGTGTTTGTGTGTACACCCCATACTCCCCCCCCCGGTATTTCATGGAGGTCTCCCATCCAAGTACCTGTGAGAGTAGACCCTGCTTAGCTTCCAAGATCTGACGAGATCAGGCTTGCCTGGGCTACCCACACCAGGGCAGTCTTAGGATTCTTGATGCCAGATTTGTGTCCATTTACCCTTTGGTGTAGGGTTTGACCTGTTTGTTCTGTGTAGAGATCTGAAGGGCACTGTTGGCATTTAAAGACATATACGGTGTTAGAAGATGAGTATATGAATAAGCCCAAGATGGTATAGTTGCAGTTGTTAAGTCCAGTGATTGGTCTGCCTGGATGTCCGTGGCAGCAAAGCTGCAGGGCTCAGGGTGGCTTACAACAGAGCAAAACACAATAAATAATTTGATTTAGACCAACATGAAAAATTACCTAAAGCATGTCAATAAATAAAACATTAGACATTCTAAAATGGCAGAAAAAAAGAAATTCAGCTCCCCAATCCTCCTTGGGGGGAGGGGTCATGAGGGATGGGGGGAGTATGTGAAAGTGGCAAGTGTCACACTGGCCCATCGTTGTCCTCAACTGAATACCTGGTGGAACGTCTCTGCCTTACATGGCCTGAGAAAAGGTAGTAGCTCCCGCAGGGTGTGGATGTATTCCAGCAGAGAGAGTTCCACCAGGCAGAGAAAAAGAAGAGAAGAGATTGGATTTATACCCTGCCCTTCTGTACCAAAGGCGTCTCAGAGCGGCTTACAAACTCATTTGGAATACTGTGTACTCATTTGGAATACTGTGTACAGTTCTGGTCACCACATCTCAAAAAGGATATTATAGCATTGGAAAAAGTGCAGAGAAGGGCAACTAGAATGATAAAAGGGTTGGAACACCTTCCCTATGAAGAAAGGTTAAAATGCTTGGGGCTCTTTAGCTTGAAGAAATGACGGCTGAGGGGTGACATGATTGAGGTTTATAAGATTATGAATGGGATTGAGCAGGTTGAGAAAGAAGTACTTTTCTCCCTTTCTCACAATACAAGAACTCGTGGGCACTCCATGAAATTGCTGAGCAGTCGGGTTAGAACAGATAAAAGGAAATACTTCTTCACCCAAAGAGTGATTAACGTATGGAATTCACTGCCACAGGAGGTGGTGGCAGCTACAAGCATGGACAGTTTCAAGAGGGAATTAGATAAACATATGGAGCAGAAGTCCATCAGTGGCTATTAGCCACAGGGTATAGATGGGAACTCTCAGTCTCGGGCAGGTGATGCACTCTATTCTTGGTGCTGGAGGGGGCAGCAGTGGGAGGGCTTCTAGTGTCCTGGCCCCACTGCTGGACCTCCTGATGGCACCTGGTATATTTTGGCCGCTGTGTGACAGAGTGTTGGACTAGATGGGCCATTGGCCTGATTCAACATTGGCTTCTTATGTTCTTATGTAAACTCCTTTCCCTTCCCCTCCCCACAACAGACACCCTGTGAGGTAGGCGGGGCTGAGAGAGCTCTGGCAGAAACTGCTCTTTTTCTTTTTTCTTTTACAATAAAGTTTTATTGAGTTTTATAAAACAATATATATATTAATACAAACATTTCAACTATAAGTGCACATGAAGTACAAAGTAATTCATAAACATAACATCTATCAACTGTGAGATGTGAACTATCCAAAGGTAAGAGATATACAAAGAAACTAGAGCAATCTAGATATTTGACATTTGACATAGAGTTTTAAGCATAGTATGTTAGGTATGAAATGTATAGCGAGAGTACAAACAAGGACTTATAATACTATGAGGAACAGATTTATAAACTCTACCACAGCCATAGATCATCCATTACCTTAGGTGTGTTATTTTGCTGTGTCAGATATTCTAAAATGGGAAACCATGTGGACACAAATGAGGTAGGAGCATGGATTTTGTCAAAGCGCGTAAGATTATCTGAGAGTTTTGCCATAATGTATAAATCCCACAGTTTTTATCCCATTGTGAAAGAGTGGGTGCCACTGCTGGAAATTGCTCTTTTTCAAGAATGGCTGTGCCAGAAGTATGGCTTGCCCAAGGTCATCCAGCAGCTGCAAGTGGAGGAGTGGGGAATCAAACCCGGTTCTCCCAGATTAGAGTCCGCACACTTAACCACTACACCAAACTGGCCCTGGCCCTGGTTGAGGACAGCCAGCTCTCTCTCATGCCTGGGATTTGAAACCCAAACCAGTAATGTCCTATTTGAAAATCAGTAACCACGGCAAAGGTTTCCCTCCATACACATCTCTAGCTTCAATGCATTGCAAACTCTCTCTCTCAAAAAGTACTCTGAAATATATATTTCTTTTTAAAAAAATTACAGGTAATGTTTGCAAAAGAGGAAGTGAAAATCAAAGTGGGCTGAAGAGAGTTTGTTCATCATTAGCCAGAACAGCCAGCAAAGTACTCCAGTGCAGGGAATTCAGTAAAAGTAGGAGTTTTTTTTAGCAAATAGTTTGCAGAAGCCTCCCAGACTTCTCTGAATGACTGCAGTGAGTTATGATAATGCATTCAGACAAGCTTTTCAAGGCCATTTTTTTTAAAAAATGGAACAACCAGCCCAGTGTTTCAAATTACTCAGATGACATTTAAAGGTACCCGTCCCTTCACCGTGAATCTCAATGTTGTCGCCAGTTATCAGTATATCCTCTGGCACTGGAAAATTAGCATTTTGCCCAATATAATGAATCATTTCTGAAAAGTAATTACTTTATTGCTATAAAAAGTGATACGCGGCATACAGCATTTGCATCTGTGTAAGGGGAGGACATAAAAGCGCAAAGGCGCCCTTATAGAACCATCAAAGAGCCACTATTTTATTAGTGTTATCAAGAGTTAACCTTGGCTATCACCCTGAGCAGTAGCCAGGGACAGTTGGGGCCACATCTCCCTTGACATGGGGTGCAGGGAGAAATAACACATGTCAGGAGTTGTGGCCATTGGACTCCTCATGCATAGACTTGCCATTCCCCTGCTGGGGATGGAGGTTTGCCCGCCTTCCCAGCCCCTGATCTGCTGGCTTAGATCCGGCTGCTGAGGGGAACCCCACCCCCAAAGTGCCATATTCGTGCCAACATGCCCGGCGTGGTGATGTCTACCTTTGATGGAAGTGACACACATCCTGACGAATGGGATAATCACTACCAGAACCATTTGGAGAATTTGTACAGCTACTATCTATGGCCCAATGTACAAACTTGTAGCAAATGTATACCATATAAGAAAGCAAGACCTGTTCATTCATATATATATATATATATATATATATATATATATATATACACACACACACACACACACACAAAATTCTTTATGCATGTATTTCTGGATGTGTGTCAGTGTAAAATAAATAATATTGACCGCTGAGGCCCAAAGGGACTGAAATGTGTGTGGTCATTAGGTTTTACCCATCAATTGGATTTGTATAACAATCAGCTTTGAATGATATAAGTTTTAAGTCTGATATTTTGACTATTTCTTTTAACCTTATGTGTGTTTTAATCATGTGTACACCCTAATAAATATTTGTATATTTTTATTATAATTTATTTGTTAGCTTGACCTTAGTTCGCAGCCACATTTTGGGTTTTTTTTCGGTTTTAAGCCTACACATGTACCTTGGCCAATGGAGAGGGGATTGCGGGAGCTGGTATTTAAGGCAACTCTGCCTTCCTTGGCCAAACTTTTGTTTAGTGTTAGCCACACTCCCACCTTAAGGTTTGACCGCATGGGATTAGCTGGTAGTTTCAAGGAGAAATGGGTGGCGGAGGGGAGTCCAGTGAACTGGCCTTTCCCCCACTAGCTTCAGAATCCAGGCTTGGTTGTTAGCTTAAAGAGGCCTCAATTTGACTGGCAAGGCCTGATCATTGAGGCCAGGTTGTGCAGTTTGATGCAAGGGAGCTAAGGAAACTTGGGAAGCATCCTGAGGCGTCCAAGGATGAAGGGTGTTCACCCCAGCCAGTCAGTTATTGGCTGTACGGCCTGAGTCGGTGGGGAGAGGCTTTCTTTGGTGCTGGCTGGCATCATCTGAACCTAGGGTTGCCAACCTCTAGGTATCATCTGGAGATCTCCCACTATTACAATTGATTTCCAGCCAAGCCAGATCAGCTCTCCTGGAGAAGATCAATGCTTCCTCTAAGCTATGGAGTCCTGTGAGCAAAAATTCTATTTTGTGGGCTACTGGCATTGAAATTGTGAGCAGGTGATTTGGCTACTGTATAAATTAGTTTGTTCTGGAGCTATCCTTCCTGAGCTAAGACATAAAATGTGTGAGCCAGAGGCTAAAAAAACAACAACTGTGAGCTACCTCACACTAACTCAGCTTAGAGGGAACACTGGAGAAGATTGCTACTTTGGGGGGTGGACTCTATAGCATTGTGCCCTGCTGAGTTCCCTCCCCCTCTCAAA
This sequence comes from Gekko gecko, assembly GCA_029375565.1. NCBI lineage: Eukaryota > Metazoa > Chordata > Lepidosauria > Squamata > Gekkonidae > Gekko > Gekko gecko. The sequence goes on along the minus strand of JAPDNY010000004.1, from coordinate 191,896,682 downwards.
CCCCACCCTCCCCAGGCTCCACCCCCAATCTCCAGGTATTTCCTGACCAAGACCTCGCAACCCTATCTGAACCCTGGCTGTGGTACAGCACAGGGGAAAGGAAGTGGGCCCAGCACATCTTGACTCCAGTTCTGGGCAGGTGATCAGAAGCAAAGTACAGCACAGGGCTGCCAAGCCCCTGACCGAGGAAGAGAAGGCAACGGATCGCTGACTCAGAAAGCTCAAGAGTATGACTTAGTTAGGGTTGCCAATCCCCAGTTGGGGGCAGGGGATGCCCTGGTTTGGGGCCCCTCTCCCAGCTTCAAGGCTGTCAGAAGGTGGGAGGAATGGCCACTGGGTGCTCCATTATACCCTATGGAGAATTGTCCCCATAGGGTATAATGGAGAATCAATCTGTGGGTATCTGGGGCTCTGGGGGAGCTGTTTTGTTTGTTTGTTTGTGATAGAGGAACCAAAATTTCAGCATCAGTGGCGGTGCCTCTCCTGAAAAACAAAAACCCTTAAGTTTCAAAAAGATTGGACTAAGGGGTCCAGTTCTATGAGCCCCAAAAGAAGGTGCCCCCATCCTCCATTATTTGGAATGGAGGGAAAGCATTTAAAAGGAATGTAGTCCCTTTGAATGTGATGGCAATAATTCCCTTCTGGTTTGTCAGCCTCACCTGGTAACCCTAGCAACATCACAAAAGTGGTGTCACATCCTTGCTCCTGGCTTCAGCCCCAAAGTCTCCTACCTCCACCCCCAAAGTTCCCAGATATTTCTTGAATCAGACCCGGTAACCCTACATTTGGTTCAGAACAGGCCCTCCAGCTAGGGTTACCAACTCTGAGTTGGGAAATTCCTGGAGATTTGGTGGTAGAGCCTGGGGAGGGCAACATGCAGGGAGGGAACTCGGTAGGAATATGATGCTATACAGTCCACCCTCCAAAGCTGCCACAGTCTCCAGGGGAACTAATCGCTGAAGTCTGTGGGTGAATTGTAATTCTGGAGGTCGTCAACACTGCCACAGCCATTTCCACATCTGAAAAGGCAAAATGGGGTTTCACCTTCCCAACTCTAAATGGTATTAAATAGTTTGGAATGGCATAATGCAGGGCTGGCCAAACTGCGGCTCGGGAGCCACCTGTGGCTCTTTCACACATATTGTGCAGTTCCTGGCAGAGCACCTAGGGAAGCAAAGGGGAGTCATGCCTCTCCAGTTGGTCTTCCCTTCCCCAGCCAGTGTTCCCCTCCCTGGATAGGCCTGAGGCGTGTGTGGGGGGGAGAGCAGAAAGAAAGCAATTTTAACTTTAAATGAATTCTCATCCCCCCACTCCCACTGGCCAACTTGAAGAAGGCATTTGTCTCTTTAAATCCCTTCTCCAAGCCAAGCCAATTGATGTGGGGATGTGGAGGAGTTGGAAAACACATTTAAAGTTGATTTCTTTCCACTCCCTCCCTCCCTCCCCATTTATTTGCTTTCTTTCCTCCTCTCTCTCCCCCTCCCTCCCTCTCCCCATCTATTTGCTTTCTTTCCACCTCTTTCTTTCTTTTCACCTTTCTCTTCCTCCCTCCCTCCCCATCTATTTGCTTTCTTTCTCTGTTTCTCTCTCTCCTTTCTTTCTACCTCTTTCATTCTTTCCACCTTTCTCTTTCTCCTTTCTTTCCATCCTTGTTTTGTTTGTTCCTATTTCTCTCTTTTGCTCCCTCCCCCCATCTATTTGCTTTGTTTCTTTCTCTGTTTCTCTCTCTCCTTTCTTTCTACCTCTTTCATTCTTTCCACCTTTCTCTTTCTCCTTTCTTTCCATCCTTCCTTATCTCCCTCCCCATTTATTTGCTTTCTTTGTTTCTCTCTCTCTTTTTCTTTCCACTGCTTTCATTCTTTCTTCCCACCTTTCTCTCCCTCTCTTTCTGAAGAATAAATATCATTAGCAAATGAATAAATATCATTGGACAAATAAATATCGTTATCAATATCTGCTTTTACCCATTTTGGTTTTATTTTTGACAGTCTCATTTAATGTTTATAAAAAGCAAATTTTCATATTTTAAAAGAAAAAAAAAACATGTGTGTAATATTTCCTCATGTCTTGCAGCTCTCAAACATCAGATGTTTAGTCTATGTGGCTCTTATGTTAAGCAAGTTTGGCCACCGCTGGTGTAATGTGTAGTTAGACTCTTTGAGACATTCCCGTCTCTGTCCCCAGCTCCTCACAACCTAGCAGTTCGAAAGCAAGCAATTGCAAGTAGAGAAAGGTCGGAAGGTAAGAGCATTCTGTGTGCCTTGGCAGTTAGTCATGCCAGCCACATGACCACAGAAACATCTTCGGACAGCGCTGGCTCTTCGGCTTGGAAATGGAGATTAGCCCCCTAGAGTCGGATTCGACTGGCTTTCAAGCAAGGGAAACCTTTACCTTTATATTTTACTCTCTAGTAGAAGTTCACTACACCATTGTGAGATCCTCTAATTTACCTCGTGTCCTGACCTAGATGCTCCAGGCTTGGCTGAGATCTTGGAAGATAAGAACATAAGAACATAAGAGAAGCCAATGTTGGGTCAGGCCAATGGCCCATTCAGTCCAACACTCTGTCACACAGTGGCCAAAATATACCAGGGTCCAGCAGTGAGGCCAGGACACTAGAAGCCCTTCCATTGTTGCCCCCCACCACCAAGAATACAGAACATCACTTGCCCCAGACTGAGAGTCCCTAGCTATACCTTGTGGCTAATAGTCACTGATGGACCTCTGCTCCATATGTTTATCTAAATCCCTCTTGAAGCCGTCCATGCTTACAGCTCTTATAGATAAGCAGGGCCAGCTCTGGTTAGTACTTAGATGGGAGTCCACCAAAGAAGTCCACACTTCTTATGCAGAAGCAGGCAACAGGAAACCACCTCTGAACTTATCTTGCTTTATGGGGTCACCATAAACGATCTACAGCTTGATGGCACTTTCCACCACCACCAATTTACCCAGGGGTGGATCTACTATGAGACTTATGAAGCTTAAGCTTCATGGCCCCTGATCCTGGAGGGACCCTGAAGCAACCTTTTTTTAAAAAAAATAATGATTGAATTTTTCAACAAAATCGATGGAGTTTTTAAAGTGTTTGTTATTAAAATAAGGCTATATTAGTGACAGAATCATAAGCCAATGAGTTGAAGTTCTTAACACTGACCTTAGAATATGCTTTAGTACTCATTTCATATGCTCTCAAAATGTCCCTGTAATTGGTCAGATTTCAAATTTTCTCAGGGCTTGCAGCATCCGAATCTGAACAAGGGTTACCCAGATCTCATTGCTGGGGGGCAGGGGCTCACTGCATGGTCCATTTTCAAGGCCTCCACCCCACCACCCTGTTCTCTGCCATTTGGGCCTCAGGGTCCTCACAAGGGCAGCAAGGCCCTTTGGACCTTGTCGAATGTTGGCCCTATCATTGTTGGCCCCCATAACACTTCAAGCTTCAGGGTCCCAAAAATGTAGGTCTCCTACTGAATGTGCCCCATCCCCATAACCCCCTACATCAAGCCTGGTCACAAGCAAAAGCCTAGAAACCTCGTGTTGTATGACTAGAAAAGTGGCAAAACAACTTTTAGGATTCTTTCAGGAAGGTTGCCTGTCATATTGATAGGAAGATAAAATGCTCTGATTCCGGAAGGGAAAAACAATTCAGAAAAACACAGGATAAACCTTTTTTGTTGTTGTTGTTCTTGATCTAATGAATTCTCGATGATTATCTGTTCGTTAAGGTCGCTGCGAAAAGCACGGATGAAATTGCATCATAACAGCTGGATAGCCTAGAGTGAAAGATTTTCAAGTGCAGCTACGTTGCGAATGGTTAGTTAGCGAGGCATTATTATTGCATAAACAAGACACACTTATTTTCACAATGAATATTCAAGCAGGAGCTGAAACTTTTAACGTGTCATTTCTCACAGGGATTCCAGAGTGGCTACACCAATTTATTAGCGCCTTCTCCACCTCCCCCCATTCTAAATGCATATTTTGTATCAGGCACATTAGGTTAGTCAAGAGGGACTAATTTATACATCGGTAAATTGGTAAGCTATTATTCTTTCAGATGTTTACCACATTTTTTTTTTTGACAATGTGTGGTATAGCTGTCATTTTAAAATTACATAGCTAAATTGAACTGCCCTGGCTTGGAAAACCCAAGCTAGCCTGATCTCTTCAGATCTCAGAAGATAAGCAGGGTCAGCCCTGGGCAGTATTTGGATGGGAGACTACCAAGGAAGGACAGGGTTACTACACACTGGCAGGCAATGGCAAGCCTCCTCCATTAGTCTTTTGCCTTGAAAATTCCATGGGGTCACCATAAGATGGCTGCTACCTGGCGACGCTTTCCACCACCCACCTGAACTAGCATGGACTCATGCTCTCGTCCAGAAAGTATTGATGGGCGAACAGACCTCATCTTCTTGCTATACTAGGCTCAGTGATCTGAGATATCTCAGACAACCCCCCCAGACAAAGAGACAACTTTCTTGGTCAGCCTGTAGACTTAGAAACCTATGAGCCTCAGCACAGCCACCATGCAAAAGAGACCATATCTTCAGGGTCATATTGGGATGTCCCATTCTCTAACTAGGTAGGGGCATCTCCTCCTCCTTCTCAGCAGCAAGTGGGGCGTGTATCAACAAAGGGTTGAAAATGCAGCACCCCGACCACATCTAACCAATGTCCGTTCTCAAACCTGGTCCTTCCCCTCCCCCTACAACGTAGTGTTAGAATTTTTTCCCTCAATACAAGAAGAGAACCCCTAGTTATGGAGGCTATTTAGAACTTTCTCAAAAGTTTAGATCAACCTTAGATGTTTTCAGTCTTTTCCAGAATCATTGCCAATTCTACTCTGTGGACACATGGACATACAAAGCTGCCTTATACTGAATCAGACTGCTGGTTCATAACAGTCAGTATTGTTTACTCAGAGTAGCAGCAGCTCTCCAGGGTCTCAGGCAGAGGACTTTCATATCACCTACTACCTGGTCCTTCCAGCTGGAGATGCTGGGGACTGAACCTGGGGCCTTCTGCATGCCAAGCAGATGTTCTAATAACATAAGAACATAAGAAGAGCCCTGCTGGATCAGACCAAAATCCATCTAGTCCAGCATTGTGTCTCACACAATGGCCAACCATTTCCTCTGGAGGGCAAACAACAGGGCAGAGAGGCTGAGGCCTTCCACTGATGTTGCCTCCTGGCTCTGGGATTCAGAGGCTTAGTGCCTCGGAACGTGGAGGTTCCCTCCAGTCACCATGGCTGGTAGCCATTGATAGATGTATCCTCCATGGATCCATCTAATCCTCTTTTCAAGCTGTTTATTCCTGTGGCCATCACTACATCCTCTGGCAGAGGAGCCCATACTTTAATCGCTCTCTGTGTTAAGCACTATTGCCCCTGAGCCATGGCCCTGCCATTCCAAAATCCCATTTTGTTTAAGGGGGATTACTTCCAGGTGGGTGTTCTGAAGACTGCAGTCATGCGATTGCACAATTCTGCAAAATATCTGGCAAGCAACTATACATATATTTATGTTCATTTTTTTAAAAAAACCCTTGCATTGCTTAACCATACCAATAATTGATGCTACCTGGGGGAGGGGGGGAGAACCACACACCCTAAGGGAACCTCTCAGACGTTTATAGGTTTAACTCTGGAAGCTGTAATTTCTTTCGCTATAATTTTGAGAAACCCGTATTTTATTCTCATCCCATGCTGGCAAGTTTCATTAATGGAATGCATTGAAGAAGTGGATTAAGTCTGAAATGTATGACCTGCCTCATATCTCACCATCTGAGCTCGGGGTTTATGTGTTACTTTGATTAGGTGCCCTTCTGGAAGAATGAATAACTTCTGATTCCAATTTCTGGCAATTAAATTTACGTTTCCTAGGATGGATTATAGGTTTCACCAGGTCTAAAACTCCAAAGCCCTACTTCAAATATTACTTTAATTGCGGTGTGTCACAAGGGCTGGCCATTTGGATTTCTGAAGGCTCTCAATTAAAGTCGCATATGAATGGTTACTTCACATCAGTGGCTGCTGAGAACCAGGTTCCTTTGCTGCCAGAACCAGGTATGCAGGTTCTATAACATCCAGATAGTTGATGGAATCTAATTTTACATGCAACAAAGAAGAAGAAGAAGAAGAAGAAGAAGAAGAAGAAGAAGAAGAAGAAGAAGAAGAAGAAGAAGAAGAAGAAGAAGAAGAAGAAGAAGAAGAAGAAGAAGAAGAAGAAGAAGAAGAAGAAGGAGGAGGAGGAGGAGGAGGAGGAGGAGGAGGAGGAGGAGGAGGAGGAGGAGGAGAGAGGAGGAGTTTGGATTTATACCCCGCCCTTCGCTGCCCAAAGGTGTCTCAGAGCAGCTTACAAACTCCTTTCCCTTCCCCTCCCCACAACAGACACCCTGTGAGGTAGGTGGGGCTGAGAGAACTTCTGACACAAACTGTCCTTGAGAGAACAGCTGTGCCAGAGCTTGTGACTGATCCAAGGTCACATCAGCAGGTGCAAGTGGAGGAGTGGGGAATCAAACCCGGTTCTCCCAGATAAGAGTCCGTGCACTTAACCACTACACCAAACTGGGCAGAAATATGCATTCTGAAATCAAACGTTATAAATATGACATTGTACATTAAGCATTGCAGTTATTATTGTTCAAGTTATGGCTATGTAGACTTCTTCAGTGTTCCCTCTAAGCTGAGTCAGGGTGAGATAGCTCACAGTTTTTTAGCCTTCAGCTCACACATATTTGTCTTAGCTCCGGAAGGATGTTTCCAAAGCAAACTGATTTATGCAAGAGCCGAATCACTCACTCACAACTTTAATGCCAGTAGCTCAGAAAGTTGAATTTTTACTTACAAGACTCCACAGCTTAGAGGGGGCTTTGCTCCTCTTAGCCGAAGCAACTTAGCCAGTGACCAGGATGATGGGGGCCCTGAAGACCAAGCCCTATGAAGAAAGGCTGAGGGACTTGGGAATGTTCAGTCTGGATAAGAGGAGGTTGAGGGGGGGACATGATTGCTCTCTTGAAGTATTTGAAGGGCTGTCATTTAGAGGAGGGCAGGGAGCTGTTCCTGTTGGTGGCAGAGGAGAGGACTCATAATAATGAGTTTAAATTAAGAGTGGGGAGGTACTGGCTGGATATTAGGGGAAAAAATTGACAGTCAGAGTTGTTCAACAGTGGAATCAGCTGCCTATGGAGGTGGTGAGCTCCCCCTCATTGGCAGGCTTTGAGCAGCGGCTGGACAAACATTTGTGAGGGGTATCCTAGGCTGATCCTGCATTGAGCAAGGGGTTGGACCAGATGACCTGTATGGCCCCTTCCAACCCCATGATTCTATAATGCAATGTATTAGTCTCAGCTATATATGTGTGTGAAGTGCCGTCAAGTTGCAGCTGACTCCTTCTCCTCCTGAATGACTAGAGCTTGAGAACGTCCAATGAAGCTGATGGGCAGGAGGTTCAAGATGGACAAAAGGAAATACTACTTCACACAGAGAGCGATTAAATGTGGAATTCACTGCCAGAGGATATAGCGATGGCCACAGGAATAAACGACTTGAAAGGGGGATTAGATAGGAGGATAAGTCGATCAATTGCTATGAGCCATTGTGTGCCAGGAGGCAACATCAGGGGAAGGCTTTGGCCTCTCTGCCCTGTTGTTGGCCCTCCAGAGGAACTGGTTGGCCACTGTGTGAGAGACTGGATGTTGGACTAGATGGACTGTTGGTCTGATCCAACAGGGCTCTTCTTGTGTCCTTATGGTGACCCCACTCAAGGAGATTTCAAGGTAAGTGAGAAGCAGAGGTGGTTTGTCATTGCCTTCCCCTGCAGTTTCCCTTGGAGGTCTCCCATCCAAGTACTAACCACAGCTGACTCTGCTTAGCGATCAGGATCTGACGAGATCGGGCTGTACCATGCCACTTTGAAAGTCATGAAATAATAATCCAGCTTTTGAGTGACACAGAGACTTTCCTCAAGCTACACGCTGAACGTAAAATGGGAAAAGCTTCCTGCAAAAGGGCATGATGGAGAAGAGACATGTCAGATTTATGTGGGGCTTCAAAAGTCAAACACCGTGCTTTTTTATTGGCAACATTTATTTCTCTCCACCTGCTTCTGGGATCCTGAATGGTTCCTTCTGGTGTGGAGAAGAGGGGCGATGTGGTGCCTCCAACTATCCCCAAAAGAGCCTTCTTCAGCAGAACAGGCTTTCTGGGGAGGTGATGGGCACTCCTTCTTTGGAGGTTTTAAAGCAGAGGCTAGATGGCATCTGATAGCAATGCTGATTGTGTGAATGTAGGCAGACCGTGGGAGGGAGGGAGGCAGGGAGGGAGGGCAGGAAGGGATGAGACGGTGCCTGGCTCTTGTGGCCCTTTCTTACATGCATTGGGTAATGCCAATTGCCACTTTGGGGTCAGGAAGGAATATTTAGGGATGGGCATGAACCAGAAAAACGGTCACAAACTAGGCGCCAAATGAACTGGTTCAGTTTGTGAAGTTTGTGATGCAGTAGCACAGCCACCCAGTGTGCCAGAGACACCAAGTTCACAGAGGTTCTGCAGGGGACTCTCCTTTATCTGTCCCCTAAGTTTGATGAGGATCAGATTTACAGGGTTGGAGTTACAGCCTCCCAAAGAAGGTGCTCCCAAGAAAGTGCTTTCTGGGGAAATGACAGGTGCAGGTTCAGGAATATATAGAATGAGCCCTGTGCAAGCTAGAGACATCAAACTTACAAGGTGCCTCCCCCTGATGCTCCTCTAAATCCTCTCCAAATGATGTACAGATTGGATTTAGGGGGTCTGAATTATGCCCCCCCCAAATATTAGATGCCCCCAGGGAAGTGCTTTTTGGGGGAAATGCCAGGTGCAGGTTCAAAAGTATGCAGAATGGATGCCCTGCAAGCTACGTACACCAAATGCACAGGGAACCTCTACAGGCTCTCCAGGTTGGGGGTGGGTTACATTTCTTGGATTCCTGTTATGGACACACCTCCAAAACAAAGAGTTCTCCCCAGTGCTCTCTCTGGAAAAGACAGGCAGGGTGACCCTCAAACCTCCAAAGGCAGATTCTGAAAGGTTTGCAGACCACAAAGCTGCAAAAAAATCATCACAGACTTTAGTTCATGAGCCAGTTTGTGCCCATCCCTAAGAATTTTCCTCCAGGTCAGATTGTCTCAGGGATCCTGGGCATAGAGCAGGGGTCACTGGGGGAGCGGCGGGGAAGTAGTTGTGAATTTCCTGCATTGTGCAGGAGGTTAGACTAGATTACCCTCAAGGTCCCTTCCAGCTCTATGGTTCTATTTAGCGTGTTCCTTTTCCTATCAGTTGCGCAGTTCAAGAACACCTTTTTCACTTTGCTGGGTTTGAAAGGGTTGGGTGCTGGAAGCACGCGCCACCCGCAAAGGCCCGTTATATGGCAAACTTCTGTTGAGCACAATTGTATGTGCGGTTACGTGGAATTAAGTGCTGCTAAATGTAATAAGATTTATTCCCAGGTCACTGTCCATAGAATTGCAGCCTTGGTAATTTCTATTTTTCCCCCCACCTAATAGGTACTTAAACATCCATTCTTGAATGCACTGGGAATTGTCTTGTGTATAAAGTAGAAAATAAACTCAGCCGCTAACTGGAATATTAAAGTCATTGGTTTTCCAGCCCATTTGATGTTTTCCTCTTTCTTCTAATTTAGTCTTTACAGGAATGAAGGTTATGCAGATCTATGTGGAGTTACACCCTTTCTAACCCACTGATGTCATTGGTTTTGAAAGGGCGTATCTCTGTTTAGGATCGCATTGTCCATTTGGTTAGAGCTTCCTCATCGCCAAAGGGATTTCACACTGCACCCAAGCATGCCGCGACAAAGACATAGCAGCCCTTCTCTTTCTGAAAATATCAAAGCCAAGAATCATTTGTGAGGATATGTTGAGGCTGCCAAGCTCTGGGTGGTAAGCCAAACTTTAGAGAAGCACGGAAGGGCGTAAATAATACAAAAGATACAAAAGATCAAACAGTGCATAAATAACAAGAAATATATATTCACCATTCAATGAGTGTGATAATCTAAAGCTATATAAATGGAGTAGTTTTTCAAAAAATACAGTATAGTAGTCAGAAACTCAAAAACATAAGAACATAAGAGAAGCCAATGTTGAATCAGGCCAATGGCCCATCCAGTCCAACACTCTGTCACACAGTGGCCAAAAATACCAGGTGCCATCAGGAGGTCCAGTAGTGGGGCCAGGACACTAGAAGCTCTCCCACTGTTGGTTCCCCCAAACACCAAGAATACAGAGATCAATTCATCTGGAGAAAAAGATTGCTTTGGAAGGTGGGCTCTATGGCATTATACCCCGTTGGAATCTCTCCTCTCCCCAAACCCCACCCCCCAGACTCCACCCCCAAAATTTCTAGGGTTTTCCCGACCCAGAGCTGGCAACCCTGTGTCTGCTCCCATTTCCACACTGCTCTTGGGAAGGAAAGGAAGAGTCAGGGGTATCTTTGCTGGCAAATGCCTGCTGCAAAATGGTATACCAAAGGCTGGGCCGGCTTTCTATCCCCCAGCCAGTCTTGCATTCCTGGGAACCCTGCATCCCTCCCTCTTTTATCCATTTGCAGTTAGGATGGAAATAAACCTGGTTCCCATCCTCAGAAGTCTGGGAACTGTGGATAATGTGCTCTTCAGGGATATGTGGATCTTACCTTGGTTAACGAAAGAAGTCTCTACCAGCTCTTGGGTCCGGGCACAGTTTTCCCCACTTCTGGGGGATCCAATCTGCTGCCAGGGAAGTGGCGTGGGCCTGAATTCCAAGCGGTGAATCGCCACTGGGAAATTAGCCCTGCACATGTCGTAGCCCCCACCCCACTAGCAAAAAGACCCTTTAAAGAATCTTTTTGCAAGTGGAGCTGTGGCCAATGGCAGCCCCATTCTCCCTGCTGAAAGATTCAAAGGGCCTTCCAGCTGATCGGTGGGCCACATGCTCCCCACTGATCAGCTGAAGCCCTTTAAATTTCTGCAGGAATGGAGGGAGAGGGGTGGCCGCGGCTTGTGGGTGGGGCTTGTGGGCATCCCCGCCCAGCCCTGGAACGCCCTCCAGATCCCCCCGCCGGAGAGAGGAGGGGACCTAGCAACCCTACTCCATATCCATGGGCTGCGGCAAACCATTTTTTTTTTCCTGCTCCTGATCGAAGAACTTAGCGAACCAGTTAGGGAGATTAAAAATTCTTGAAGTAGTAATCCTCAATAAGAGGCACATAACCAGTGACATTTTTGGTGCCCGATGCAGTAGTTAATATAGTAGGCTCTGCATATCATGTTGAAGAATTATCCTAAGCCTTGACTTCAGGTAATGCAATTTTAGCTGGCTTCTTTTTTTTTATCGAAGCCCTGAATAAGCCCTTCAGATTTGTACTTTGACTTTTCTTCTTTTCTGTATGTGTGTGTCTCTCAGTGTTGTTTTCTTCTGCTTTGTTCCCAGAAAATAATCCAGGTGAGACACCATTTGTCCAAGAACAGGGACGTGCTAATAAGATCCTCCGTTTACTTGTGTGATGGGAGTTCTGTATTTTTTTTAAAAAAAATAAATAGTTTTGTCTCTGATTCTTTCCTGACATGCATTTTTAAGGGCTCGTGTCATGTTCAATATCTTGTTTGTCTCCAGAATATTATTCTTTCCCCCACAAAGAAATGGTGGAAAAGGAAATAATTAACACTCCATTGTAGAACATGGTGTTTCTTGCTTTTCAAGTCATGGAGGCCCTTTGTCTTTTGTTCTGTTTTCAAACATTTGTTCAGCTCATTAAAAGGGGGGGAGAGGAATGTCATTGCATTCATTTTTTTGCCCCCCCCCCAGGAAAACAAGACATGAATAAGTAAGGAAATGATGTGCCAGAGTTCATTCCTCCCCCCCATGAAAAGACAGAAACACAAAGCTCCATATCGTCTACAGTTTGGCATCAGCATACCATCCTGCAAATATTCTGTGCAGACAGAGGCTCAGCTCTAATATTCAGGGTTGCCAGCTCTGGGCTGGGGAATTCCTGAAGATTTAAGGAGCCTGGGTGGGGGAAGGCATTTGAGAAGGGAAGGACCTCAGCGGGGTATAGTGCCATGAAGTCTACCTTCTAACATTCCTATTTTCTCTGTGTGGACTGATCTCTGCACTCTGGAAAGTAGTTGTAATTCTGGGAGTTCACCAGGTCCCAGGTGGAAGTTGGCAACCCTACTCACATTATGAGAATTATAAGGATCCTCAAATTAAGGATGTGTGGTTCCATAATGTCACAAACAGTATGCATGTGAAACACCAGGGGCTTGAGAATAACCTTGTCAGGGATGAATGGGGAAGGGAGATATGACCACATGGCCACAGCCCAGACATTGCTGACATGATGACATCACTTCCTGTGCAATACTGGTGACGTGGCCTGGGCCTTCCTCTTTCTACTGCTCAGTCCCCCTCCACTAGCTAGCTGATTGATGGCTGGGGGCCGGGCCTCACAGCAGGGGGTCTGGGGGTCTGGCACCTGGAGTTGGCAAGCCTATTTCCTTCCCAGCCAATCATCAACCTACCTTTATTTCCCCTTCACTCTTCAACTTTCCTTCCCCCCACACATGCAGTCTCTACCGTGCTCTGAATCCCTGACTGCCACATCACATTGGCTGTCATGGGGGGGTGCATCTCAGCAGGGTATAAGGACACAGAGTCCACTATTTTCTCCATAGGAACTGATCTCTGCCATTGGGAGAGCAGCTGTAATTCTGAGTGATTTTCAGCCCTCACCTGGAGATTGGCAACAATGGTTTCCCAGGACGAACAGTAGTCTTTCTCTGCAATAGGGACCAAAGCAGCTTGCATAATTCTCCTCTCCCTCTTTTGACTTGCACAGCAACCCTGTGAGGTAGGTGAGACTGAAAGTCTGTGACTGGTCCAAAATCACCCTCTCAAGCTTCTACAGCAAGAACCTGGATCTACAGCAAGAACCCTACATCTTCTACAGCAAGAACCATGCTCTGAAGCACTGGCTGCTATGCCTAGGTTAGTCAACCTCCAGCTGGAGCCTGAAGATCACCAGGTATCACAACTGAACTGCAGATCTCTCTCCCCACCCTGAGAAAACAACTGCTTTGAAAGATGGGTTTTATGGCATTCTGTTCAGCTGAGGCCTCTCCCCTCCCCAAACCCTGGCTTCCATAGACTCTACTACCAGAAAATCTCCAGGAATCTCCCTACCTGGAGCTGGCAACCCTAGGCAGACTGCCCCCAATGAGTTCCTCACAAAGGCCTGGGAAGAGTTTCCTTCCTTTGTCTGAACCAAGCTTGGTTGCCTACTGTGGCAAAATGGGCTCCAGTTTACAACTCAGCTGTTCACCTCCCACCCTCCTCCTGTGGGCGTATCTCACTCCTTAAGTTTGCTGCCACCACTCACTGAATTGTTTCTACCTTTTAGAGGGACAGTGAGACCCCTCTGGCTGAATTTCCCTATTTGGAGATGGACTCCCCAATCTTTGGGGGATCCCAAGAAAGTTGACAACCAAAGGGTTTGGCCTTTCCTTGCTTCCCTGAGCGACCCCCTCCTTTGATATTGTCCAGAGTGGGGGAGAATGTGTGGTCAGAGCACAACACAGAATATTAGCCCAAATAAAAGAATTTATTTAACTATTTACACAGACATGGAACACACACACACTAAATGAACCAGGCAGAACTGTAGGAGTAAGCACACACTATTACCCAACAAGGCATAAATCAACAGGGTTAAATGCAATCCGCTTTACCTACACAAAATAGCCTTTACTTCTGGAGGTTGTGGGCTCAGAATAGGATCTCTCCTTGGACCGGCCTCTGGCTGTGCTTCAGCCTCTCTCTCTTCCCCAAGAGAGCAGGAAAACTTCCATTCATTCCCCACTCCAGCTGACTACTGCCTCCCAGGGTTCCCCCACATCTCTGGCTTGTGGCCTAGTCAGCACAGGCAGCAGGAGCCTTTCTTACCTCCTGTAGGACAAAGACTGCCTCCTCCCTGAATGGGCTGGAGTCTATATTGATGCTGCCCCATGCCTTGACAGCTGGGAACTGTAGGCCAGCAGATGAGGAAGCCCCATTTGACCCAGTGAGTGATAATCCTGGAGGCCCCTCTCTGGAACTACAGCTCAATTAAAACTTATGGGGGAACATTTTAAACAAACAACCACAGATGGCAGCCATCTTTCATCAAACACAGATAACTGCCATTTTGTTACACCTACTAACAGCCACTGAGGGGAAAGTTAGTCTCACACAGGAGGCAAGTAAGAGAGATAGCTGTTTGCCAGTAATTCTGACAGGGCATAGTGGCTGAAGGTGGAGTGGGCAGGGAAGAGGAGCAAACTCAGCACCCAGCCAATGGCATACAAGTACTCTTGAGTGGCAGCTGACAAGCCAATGGCTGAGGGAGTGCATTGCACAGCCAATGGGAGAGCTGCAAAGGGCCACTCCAAAACACAATTATATATAAGGAAAGATATATTAAGCACCTTGTCTTGTTTTCCTTAACCCATTGATGTATTAATAATCCATTCTTAATGTTCTCTGCCTGGTCATCACACCTATATTTCTTGGCTTTAAAGGGACGATTTTAGTTGGCTTGGGAGGGTACTCTGGGCCTTCCCAAGAGACCCTAAGTCCAGACTGGCGGCAGAGGAAGGTGGCAACCCACGGGGTCATGACAGAAGTGGTGATGGCTTCCATCCAGCTTCCATCTCTGGTTTACCTGAGGGACCGCCTTTCCTCACATGTTCCCCCAAGGGCACTTCGGTCTGGGGGTCGACATCTCCTGGAAATTCCAGGCCCCAGAGAGGTGAGGCTGGCTGCCGCAAGGGCTAGGGCTTTTTCAGTGGCGGCTCCTACCTGGTGGAAGGAGCTCCTGGAGGAGATCCAGGCCCTGCGGGACCTCGTTCAGTTCCGCAGGGCCTGTAAGACGGAGCTCTTCCGCCAGGCTTTGAGTAGGAGCCGCCACCACCGTTACACCGCTGCTATTCCACCGCCGCCATTCCATCACAGATAACCCTGTGCCATTGCACCACTGTCATCTCTTGGTGCTGGGCGACCCTGGTGGAGAGGGGACAGGCTAGTAGCATGCAGCCAGGACTGCCCCATCTTGGTTTTATCTGTTGTATAAGTTGCTGTGGTATGTGTGATTTTATGCTTTTATTTGTTTGATACTGTTTTATATTGTGTAAATTGGCATTATGCCCTATTGTTAGCCGCCCTGAGCCTATAAATAAATCGGGGAGGGCGGGATATAAATCGAAATAAATAAATAAATCCTCTGAAGCTACTCCTTTGGGTAGTGATGGGCAAGGTATAAATCCAATCTCTTCTTCTTCTTCTACCATTTTCTCCAGGGGAACTGGTGTCTGTTCTCTGACTGTCAACTCAGTGAGTTATACAGTTGAAGACTATAATGAACCACTTGATAAAATGTGGACATTATGGGTTGGATCCTGAGCCTCCCAGATACTAAACTGGATCCTATCGTTTCAGTCCCCCCATGTTTTCCACCAGCAGAGAAAGAGGTCTTTCAACAAAGACAGACTTTTCTCCATCAGAGAAAATAATTCTCCCTCGGAGGAAGTCTTTTATTGGTTTCCTTTTCCCCATGGCTTTAGCAAAGGGGACAAGTTGTCAAGCTCCAGGGGGGGGGCACAGTCTCCCCTCCCTGAAAACCTGTAAGCCTGACCTGAAGGCCAATTTATGTGTGTTCTCCATGGCTTGATTAGAAACAAAGTGAATGAGGGAGACCCACTGACAGGGAAGTTAATGAGAGTGTTCCCTCCATCGTAATTGTTTCCAGAATTATCCCAATTTGGATAACCCTACGATGAAATGCTGGCCAACTGTTATTACAGGCAATTCACAACACATGGCGCTAGTCTGAGGACGAATTAGGATAGGTCAAATAGTTGGTCCACGAAGCTCAAATGAGAACTGACAGCCTTTTGTTTCCTCGAATCGGGAAACCGTCAGTCGGGTCCCCTGCTCCTTGTTACAGCCAGAAGACAGCTGGAGAAGAAGTGATTGTGGATAATTCTAAAACATATAAACAGAGGCTGTCATTAGGAACACACAGCAGCTCCAGCTTTTCTTGCCTTCTATAGCGTGTGAGCACTGCATCAAACTCACTTTAAAGAGGCTGGGGTTTTAGCAAGGGAGCCCTGAAATATAAAGAGATAACAAAAAAGGTTGGCAGTTATATTTTAATACTCAGATATTTTCTAGGGTTGTTTAGAAGGAAAAGGGAAAAACGTCTCAGTTGCAGGAGGGAAATGTCTGCTTCATCCACATTTCAGGCCCTCCGCAAGGTGGATATCAGCCACTCTAATTGTGTAAGGGTACTGAACTCCACCGAAAGGGACTCCTTGCGATTAATCCAATTAATGTGATGTTCCTTATGCATTTGCTTGACGCCCTTCATGATATCCTTGCCAGTTTTTAATCACCTCTTTGCCTAACTTTCTCCAAAACGGTGCTGAACAAAGCAATCATCGTTCCTAGTTAATAAGTCTAATTAATAGAGCTGTAATGACCAAAATCTGGGCTATATGGAGGTTCTCCTTGTTTGAAGGTTCGAAACCTCTTTAAAGGAGGAAAACAAAGGAATCAGGAAGGGAGATGGGGAAGAGGTGGTGAATGCTTGAAAAATCAAGATAAGCGAAACTATGGGAGGAGAGTTTTGCAGGTATCGTGGACTGCCAAAAAAACAGATTGGTGGGTTCTAGAGCAAATCAAGTTTGAATTCTTCCTAGAAGCTAAAGTGACCATACTGAGAGGCTATCATACTTTGGTCACATTATGGCTGAGTTCAGACTGGCAATTTGCCCCACTATAGCCACATTTCAGCCACGTTTCCCAAGCGGATTAAAGGGGGCGTTCACACAGGCACATCTGCCTGGTGTTCCCCACCTGTAGTCAACCCATGCTGTTCCGCTTCGCTCCCGTGTTTAAAAGATACCTGTTGAAAGTGGTAGCAAATCCCAGAGAGTGCCTTTATCCCGCTTCATTCTGTGTCCGGGAAGTGTGAACGCTAACCTGAAAAGCCGGGAACAACCCGTGGTAACGCATAAAGTGCACCTGATTGCCCTGGAGAGGCAGCAGCGATATGATTGTATGTGCTCCACTTTACCGCCCAATGTGGTACGGGTGCAATGGGATCCTCCCCAAATCACCCTGATGTGCATATGCGCACATACACACATAGCCGAATTACCAGGAAAAAGCTGTTTACAGCCACGCCTCCGGGCCAGCAGTCTGAATGCTCCCCCACGCCTCCTGCCGATACACTCCCACATCAGTCAGCACAGTGTGACTGGGAAAACCTGGAACAGTTTGTTCCAGGGCTTTTTTGCCACGACTGGCTCCCGCTTCAAACTGCCAGTCTGAACTCAGACTATGAAAAGACAAGAGTCACTGGAAAGGAGAATAATGCTCAGATAAGTTGAAGGGTGTGGGAAAAGAGGAAGACCCAACAGGAGATGGATTGAATCAATCAAGGAAGCCATGACCCTCAGTATGCAAGACCTGAGCCAAGGTTGTTAACAATAGAATATTTGGGAGAACATGCATTCATAGGGTGGACATAAGCTGGTAATCACTTGACAGTACTTAACACACACACACAACATAGGTTCAGAAGTGCAGTTGATAATGAGGTTGATGCTTCCAAGCCTCAGTTATTGTTGTGAGCACTTGACAGTATTAGACTGTGATTTCTTTTTGCTTAAAGCAGGAGGTGGCCGATTAAGGCCAGGGCCACCCCAAATCCCCACCTGCTTCCATTTCTGATTCTTCGGTCTTCACGCCATTACGTTGCACCAGTAGGCAGTTCAGAGAATCTCTTGAATTAAAGCCCAGTGCCTGTGCAAAGAGCTCCATGTCCAAGTGAAGAGTGTAAGCGCAGGGCTGAATGAAAACTACTCAGGTTTTGCCAGTAGGGTTATGCCTGGAACACTACCCTTCGCAGTACTTTTAGTGCCCTTTGCAAAATGTTCATTCATTTAAATTGTTCTCCCTTTCAATTGCCTTTACATGCAGCTTCGTTATAGAATGTGGCATCATCCCATTCAAGGAAGATTCCCTGTGTGGATGGGGGAGGGTCTGTGGCTCAGTGGTAGAGCAGCTGCTTGGCACGCGGAAGGTCCCAGGTTCAATCCCTGGCATCTCCAGTTAAAGCGGCTGACACTGGGTGAGCTAAGATGTGGAGTCTTGTGAGCTGAGCTACTGGCATTAAAGTTGTGAGTGAGCAATTTGGTTACTGCATAAATTAGTTTGCTCTGGAGCCATCTTTCCTGAGCGAAGACAAAAATATGTGAGCTGGAGACTAAAAAACCTGTGAACTGGCTCACACTAATGCAGCTTAGAGGGAACGCTGGCTGAAAGACCTCTGTCTGAAACCCTGGAGACTCACTCCTAGTGTGAGTAGACAATATTGACTTTGATGGACCAAGGCAGAGTCCGATCCACCCACCAGGTCATCACAAATTGGGTGTGATCACTGATGTGATACTAACTAGAAAGAAAAAGCATTGGTGTCAAAAGTAGGCTTGGGCAACCCACAAATGGAGATGTGCTCACCCAACAGGACTGAGGAAAGTTCAACAATTGCTCATTGTCCAATGAGGTTCAACACGGGCAAGTGCAAAGTAATGCATACTGGAGCCAAAAATCCTAACTATAAATATACATCGATGGGGGCTGAACAAGCAGCAACTGACCAGGAGAGAGATCTTGGAGTCATGGTAGATAACTCACTGAAGATGTCGAAACAGTGTGTGACTGCAATAAGAAACACCAGCGCTATGCTGGGGGTTATTAGGAAGGGATTGAAAGCAAATCAGCCAGCATCATAATGCCCCTGTATAAATCTATGGTGCAGTCTCATTTGGAATATTGTGTACAGTTCTGATCACCGCACCACAAAAAAAAAAAAGATGATGTAGCATTGGAAAAAAATACAGAAAAGGGAAACAAAAATTATTAAGGGGATAGACTACCTTCCCTATGGAGGAAGGTTAAAGAAGTTAGGGCTCTTTAGCTTGGAGAAACAACGATTGAGGGGTGACATGATAGAGGTTTACAAAATTATGCACGGGGTAAAAAAAGGTAGAGAAAGAAGTCCTTTACTCCCTTTCTCACAATACAGGAACTCGTGGGCACTCCATGAAATTAATCAGCAGTAGGCTTAGAATAGATAAAAGGACGTCCTTCTTCACCCAAAGAGTAATTAATGTGTGGAATTCACTGCCACAGGAAGTGGTGGTGGCTACAAGCATAGACAGCTTTAAGAGGGGATTGGATAAACTTACAGAGCAGAGGTCCATCAGTGGCTATTAGCCACAAGGTATAGAGGGAACGCCCTGTCTGGGGCAGTGATGCTCTGTATTCTTGGTGCTTGGGGGGCAACAGTGGGAGGGCTTCTGAAGTTCTGGCCCCACTGGTGGATCTCCTGATGGCACCTGGGTTTTGGCCACTGTGTGACACAGAGTGTTGGACTGGATGGGCCATTGGTTTGATCCAGCATGGCTTCTTTTATGTTCTTATGCTCTGAAAACATTTCTACCCTGCCAAACTCGATATTTTCTACTGGGAAATCAAAATTGGAGAATATTTAAAGCAATTCTCATTAGATGGGTAAAACCCATGGAGAAGAACCCGGAATTTGTAAATTAATGAGTGCAGAATGGATATACAGAGACGGATCCTTCTCAAAGCACAGTTGCCCCCATATCAGCATTGGCTTTTAAGCAGTTTCAAGTCCAATGCAAATGTGATTCCTTCTAAAAAAAGAAATGCTTTTTTTCCTTCCCTTTTTATTTTTATTATTTTGGCTTTCAGCTACAGAATTCTGAAGCGGAGATTGAGGACCGTAATGATATCTGAATGAAAGGCATTCCTATAACTCAGCCCCATAATAGCGCTCTCTGAAAAGAAACGTTCCTCAGTAGCACACTTTATTTCTCTGTGTTCACATTTGAAATACATTATCCCCTTGGGGTGCTTAACACCTGTATTAGGTCTAAGGTTTACTTTAAAGTAAATGGAAAATGTGATAGGCATGATCATATAAAGAAAGTCTAGTGGAGACTCACAGCCCATACATAACAAGCGTGCTTTATTGCTTTGTATTACTTCACTGGACTGGCTGGAAAGGAATCCTTTGTAACTTTATGGTACAAATAACACTCGGGAAAGGTTCAAGTATACGGGTTCTCCCGTTCACAGAGTTATTTGATAAATAAAAAAGATTGCATCCCCTTCCGTGTTTCTCCAATAATTGGACATCAACGCACGTAATATTGCACAAAGTGGGTCACCGACTGCTATTTTAAAGCCCCTTCTAGTGCGGAAGCCAATGTCCTTCCGTGGTGAGGCCAATGTCACCCCTTCTCGGTGATGCTGTGGGGGGAAGAGCCATGTTGTCAGCTCTTCCTCTGTGGTCCTGGCAAGAGCGGGTCAGGAAGTACATAAAAAGCGGACACACGATGGGCAGAAAGAAAGGGGAGTTTGTCAGAGATGGAGTCCGCTTGGCGCTCCACAGGTAGAGATGCCAGCCTCCAAGTGGGACCCGGGAATCTCCCAGCATTACAGCTCATCTCCAGACTACACAGATCAGTTCCCCCAGAGAAAACAGATGCCTTGGAGGGTGAACTCTATGGCTTCATACCCCACAGAAGTCCCTGTCGTCTACAGGTAAGACCACCAAATTCCCAGGGGTTTCCCAACCTGGAGCTGGCGACCTCCCTCCCCCCCCTCCCCTGCACCCCGCCAGTGGCCGTGGGGAGCTGGCAACAGTGCTGGTTCACTGTCTGAGCAAGCAAATCAGTGAAAGGTGGCAGGGCGATGGGAGAGGGTGTCAGGTGAAGCTGATACCTGTTGGCCTCTCTCTGTTGCCTCTGCCGTGTCTAAGGTTGGGCTGAAGAGCACCAATGGATGTCATTTTGGATCCAACACAGACATGAGCACTGGAGGAAGCACGTGGCTACTGCATCCATGGCGTTGCTACTCGGGTTCTGGGTGGGCTGGAGAAAGTCCTACCATTGCTGGATCCAAGGCATCCCTTCCAGGACCCAAGAATGGCACAGAAGAGACAGAAGTGGCCCGGGTGTGGGAGATGATGACAGGCGTGAGCCAAGTAGAAAAGAAGACGGAGAAGAAGAGATTGGATTTATAACCTGCCCTTCACTAGCTGAAGGAGTCTCAGAGTGGCTTACAATCTCCTTTCCCCTCCCCTCCCCACAACAGACACCTTGTGAGGTAGGTGGGGTTGAGAGAGCTCTCTCGAGGACTGGTCTTATGAGAACAGCGCTGAGAGAACTTGTGACTGACCCAAGGTCACACCAGCAGCTGCATGTGGAGGTGTGGGGAATCAGATCCAGTTCTTCCAGACTAGAGTCTGTGCTCCTAACCACTATACCAAACTGGCTCTCTGGTGCCTTCCTTGGTGCCTCTGGTGCCCATGTTGGCTCAGTGAGGGTGGCATGGGGAAAGCCACATGCGCTTTTGACACTAGTGCCAGGGATGGACTGCGGAGATTGCCTCTAGAACCTGCCTCGTACCAATCAGGAACTGCAGGGAAGGGGCATCCATCCCCTGGATCCGTGCTGCTCCCACCCACATCCAGGGCCCCAAGGAGTCCCAGTCTTGAGCTGGCTTCACAAAGCTTGTCTCATCTCTAAAGCCCATGTGGTGTCTCCCTTCCCCCACAGCAACTGTGCAGCAGATATTTTGACAGCCTTCTTCCCTAACCCATTGGAATGTTTATGCAGATTCCGTGCCCTCCCATCCACTCAGTCAATTGCGTCAATGCCTTTCTCACCACAGGCACAATACAATGTAGTTGTTGATCAGCACCAGAACTGCCTTCTCATTGTTCTCTGAGACAGATTCTTATGCCACAAGTGGAAATCTGGGACAGGAGATTATATCAAAACATGTCAGAGCATCCAGATGGGGTTTCAGTAATGTCAATGGGGTCTTCTGGATTTGTACAAGCTCAACAGACTTATTATTTAATTTAAATCCTAATGAACTTCCACATACATCTAGACACATGCACCCCACAATTTAAAAAAAAAAACCCAACCAAACCCACAATCTTAAATATCCCTCTGGTTAATTTGCATCCTGGAGGGTAAAATGTTCAAAAGAAGTCAAAAAGCCTGCAGCTATCAAAATCTTGCTTTAAAAAATAGAATCCTTTTGACCAAACTCTCTGTCTGTTAATTTTTTCTGAACATTTCAAACAAAAGAGGTACAATTATGGTTAGAAATATATTCCTTTCCAGTGACTTTAAAAAACTGCAGCATGAATGTGAAATAGAAATATAATTAAACTTTCTATAAGGCAGTGCCATTAGTTACAGTCTGTCTGACACGATTTGGGCTTTTATTTCAACATGGAAGGTGTTTTTTTAAAAAAATATATATATATGTCACCTTACCATTTGAATTAGTACAGCCCTCAAGGACACATAGATTGGACAGTATTCCAAGGAAATACAAGTCAGTCCTGGTTCAGGCATTCACATTAGAGGTCTTTCTTTTACAAAGCGTTTCCAAACCCTGATCACAGTTCTCTCGACTTTTGCCATTTCATAAAATTTATTTTTTATGAATGCCAAAGGCTTGACCCCCTAAAACTGTATCCGTAGCTTCAATAGCACACCACTGTGCCAAGTTTCCCAGCATGCACCACTCATCATGGCTGGTCCAGCCTACCATATTGTGCTACTCTAGGATTCCTGTCTCTGTGATTGTTCCCCCACTGTGCTTCCAAACCCTGTCCTGAATCTCAAAGCTTTTTCCTTTTGGTGGTAGTCAAAACAGTAGGCATGAGCTACAGTTTCCAGCCAGGCACTTGTGGGAGAACTGGAGATGGAGACTATGAAAACAGGCATCATGCAATGCTGCTACATCACCTCTGAGGTGATATCCAGAAGCAACATTATATCATGGCTTTGTACAACTCTCTAGGAATTCCCCAAAGCTCTATAGCAAAAACCATAGAGATTTGCGGAATTCCTAGCACATTGGGCAACACTGTGAGACTAATAAGTAAGTTTTTGAGAACACTCCTTTCTTTGCTCTTGCAGTAAGCATATATTAAAAGCCCTGAACTGGATGGCCCAGCCTGATCTTGTAAGATTTCAGAAGCTTAGCAGGGTCTAGCCCTGGCCAGTATTTGGATGGGAGACCACTAAGGGATATCAGGGTCATGACACAGAGGCAGGCAATGACAAACCACCTCTGGACTTCTCTTGCCTTGAAAACTTCATGGGGTTACCATAAGTCAACTGTGTCATAGACAGAACTATTTCTTAACACTTACAGCACACTGAGAAGGTATCTACATTTGTAATGATACATTTAGGGATGGGTGTGAACTGAACCATGAAGCAAAATTCATCACGAATTTTGCCCTGTTTGTGGTTCATGAACAGAAGTTTGTGACAGGTCTACTGTCATGAACTTCCATGAACTTTTAGAGCAGTTTGTATGGTTTGCAGTGGTTCATGGATAGAGCAGAAAGCAGGGGTTTAAAGGGACATCAGGTCCCTTTAAACCCCACTTTCTGGGACCTGGTGTCCCTTTAAACCCCTGCTTTCTGCTGTATCCATGAACCACCACAAACCATACAAACTGCTGTTTTTCAGGCTGCCTTTAAACTTTAAAGTCATAGACAGAACTTTAAAGTCATAGACGGAGACTGAACAAGATAGTCTGGAACAGCTGAGTGGCTGTTTTTCGGGCTTTCTCCAAACTGTTTTTCAGGCTTTCTCCAAACTGTTTTTCGGGCTATCTGCAAACCTCTTTCAATGTAGTCCCTTTCAATGGGGTTTGCCAGGGCCATGAACCACTAACTAGTTCAGTTCGTGAATGAGCTTCCCAGTTCAGTTTGCTTCATGGTTCCGTTTGTGGTTCTGGCACGAACCAGAACTGCATTTTCCCAGTTTGTGCCCATCCCTAGATATGTTCCCATGCTTTCATAATAGGTTGTGATCCCCACTGAGGCAAGCTACTTTAAGCCAGTTGGATGGAACCATTCAGAAATTCCTAGGTCACAGCAACAATAAATTGGCCTATTATCTCTTTCCTTTCTTTCTGTCTCCTTACCCAGTCTCCTAAGCAGTACACAACAGAAACTACACTATGCAGAGAGTCTAATATAGAGCAAGCTAGAAACAGAACCAGTTGTCTGGCCAAGCAATGCCTTGAGCTGGCACAATGAGATGGATGCTGAAGGACTCCTGGAGGTCTTTGCCTCACTCCTGGCCAACAATAGTTCAGGAGGAGATCATTTCATGGGACCACAGCATGGCCAACTGGGTCCAAGCTGAGACCCTCAGCCTATGCCACAGGAGCACAGCTTGAATTTTGTGAGCAATGGTGTGGGAAAAGCAGCAGTCAGCACACCTCATGGCATCAAAATGCCATGAACTGGGCCTACGTGGAGAAGAGAAAATACTATTATAGCCCTACTGAACCCTTAGAACATACAAAGAGCTCTGCTGGATCAGACCAGTGGTCCATCTAGTCCAGCAACATTGGTCAACTAGTTACTATGGAGGGCCAACAAACAGGCTACAGAGGCCTGATGTTGCCTCCTGGCGCTGGAATTCAGAGGCTGACTGCCTTTGAATGTGGAGCTTCCCTTCAGTCACCATGGCTAGTAGCCACTGATAGACCTATCCTCTTTGAATCTGTCTTATCTCTTTTTAAAGTTGTCTATGACTGTGGTCATCACTACGGTAAGAACATCTAGATCAGTAATTGCTGCATACAAAAGCCTACTTCCTGTCCTGAAAAAAAGGTAAGGGAGAACTAGGGGGAACAGGTCTCCCACTGTAGTGGAAGAGCTCCCACATTGTTCCTCTAGTACCCCCATGCTGACCATTGCGGTAGCAAAAGAAATTTGGGGTGTGTGTGATGTCACGGTAATGTTGTTACATCACCAGTCCCATAACAGGAAATAACATCACATTTTGCTGCAATGCTGTAGCAATCCCCCAGAACTCTGTGATAAAACAACACTGGCAACCTCCCTCCGACTCCTGTGGACTGCTAGCTCACAGACCAAATTACACATGATGGTGTCCACAGGTCCATGGCTGGCTGATGCACTCCCCCCCCCAGTGCCATAGAGTGGATGGCCATTTAGGCAACTGAAAAGACATAGAGGGTGACAGGAGTGCCTCAGTCTTCTTCACCACAGTCTCAGTTAGAATTGGGCCCTCGCAACATTTTTAAATTCACTCAAAATGGCGGTAGCATCCATCGGTTAGATGCATGGTCACATCTAATCTGGCACTCAGTTGGCAACCGTAGTACCTGCAGTCCAGAAGACATGGTCCAAGAAACAGAGGTGGGGGGGCAAGGAAAAAGAGTTATGGATGACCTTGGGAATAAACTAAGTCGCTTGTTGTAAAAGATGCCCATTTTACCATGTTATATAAATGATTAAATTATGCTTGGCCTAAACAGTTGGGTGTCCTGTTTGCACAGAGAGTGTGATCTTGATTTTTCTCAATTTCTTTATTTATTTGTTGCGTTTTCTCCGGGCTGCCGCTGGGTTGATGTTATAGGTTAATGAGCAAGGTTGTTTGAGCTTCCGCTTCGACAAAGTTTTAGGTACGCTTGCAACAATAATAAATTATCTTAGCTGGATATTCTTCTCAAGATGATTATGCCTAGCACTGCTGGACTAATAGTGAAATCCAAAACAAAGTTACCCTTTTCTAAGCCTTCAGACTTCGAGAGGTGCAACTCTACCTAGGATTGCACTGTTAGGGAACAATCCTAAGCAGGTCTACCCAGAAATTAGTCCCATGTTTTTCAGTGAGGTTTACTCTCAAAGAAGTGCCCTTATTATGGCAGCCTTAGTGTACTTATGTGAACATAAGAACATGAGAAGCCAATGTTGGATCAGGCCAATGGCCCATCCAGTCCAACACTCTGTCATGCAGTGGCCAAATATACCAGGTGACATCAGGAGATCCACCAGTGGGGCCAGGACACTAGAAGCTCTCCCACTGTTGCTGCCCCCTCCAAGCATCAAGAAAACAGAGCATCACTTGCCCCAGCTTGAGAGTTCCTATCTCTACCTGATGAATCTCTGTTCCATATGTTTATTTAATTCCCTCTTGAAGCCGTCCATGCTTGTAGCTGCCACCACCTTCTGTGGCAGTGAAGTGGAAGTAAGTCCCAGTAATTTCTATGGAGCATGTGTGTGTGTTTGTAAAGTGCTGTCAAGTTACAGACAACTTACAGTGACTCCAGGAAGGGGCTTTTAAGGCAAGGGAGAAACAGCGTTGGTTTGCCATTGCCTTCCTCTGAAGAGTCTTCCTTGGAGGTCTCCCATCCAAGTACAGCCCCTGCTTAGCTTCTGAGATCTGACATGATTGGGCTATACCATTCCACCTTCCCTCCCTCTATGGAATATACTCCCAAGTAAATCTCAAGAGTGCACCATTATATGCACTTTTGGGGATACTCTGAAGAACCATCTCCTTTTTTCATTCATACCCACACAAGCACCTGCACTGGGTTGTCTTGGATCTACCACCTTTGGCTACCTCCCCAAACCATGCCTGTGGTTATGGGACCTGCATGGATCAAGGCCCCATGGGATGGGGCCTGTAGTAAGGATGGAGTGAAAAGCTGGCTGAAAAGCTATGTCAAGGGAACTCGCTGTTCATTCAAGCCTCTGTTCATTCATGAACAAGCTCATTCCAGAGAAGATGGAATGATTTTCTGCTCACTTCCTTTTGAGATTCAGTTCCCTTCCCTTCAAGGTGCTCCAGATCTTGGGAGCAGCTTACAAGGTGGAACAAAGGGCTGCAATGAGGATGGGAAAGGGAAAGCATTTAAAAGCACTCCCATTTGAGAATCACCAAATGTACCAAATTAGAAGACTTCATGCTATCTTTGCAAGCACTGGGGCCAAGCAGTGAACGATCATTGCACTGAAGTAAGGTCTGGTCTGCTATTGTATTGCAGGCACCTATGCATGGTTCTCCCCTGATCTGGAGGGCCCGGGCTAGCCCAATCTTGTCAGATCTCAGAAGCTAAGGAGGGTTGGTCATGGTTAATAGTTGGATGGGAGACCACCAAGGAAGGCCATGGCTGCTACGCAGAGGCACAGCAATGGGGAAGCACCTGCTTTTCTGACCTGCCTTGACAACCCTACCGGATCGCCATACGTCAGTTATGACTTGACAGCAGTTTCCACCACCGTGCATGGCTCTTCCAAGCACTCATGTTCTCTATCCTAGAAATGAATGCAACACTGTTATGAAAGGGCATAGGAGTAGTGTAGCGGTTAGAGAGTTGGTTAGGGAGTTGGATTAGGACCTGGGAGACTCAGGTTCAAAGCCATACTCTGCCGTGGAAACGTGCTGGGTGACTTTGGGTCAGTCACTCATTCTTAGCCTAACTTGCCACATAGAACATCAGAAGAACCCTGCTGGATCAGACCAGTGGTCCATCTAGTTCTGCATCCTGTCTCACACAGTGGCCAACCAGTTCCTCTGGATGGCCAACAACAGGGCATAGAGGCCGATGCCTTCTCCTGATGTTGCCTCCTGGCTCTGGGATTCAGAAGCTTAATGCATCTGAATGCAAATGTTCCCCTCTGTCACCATGGATAGTAGCCATTGGCCTTGGTCATGCGGACCAGATAACGTGGGGGGGAGGCGTGGCTTTTTGTGCCGGCACACTTTGACCCGCCTGAATGTGATCAGACATGACGGCGGGGAATTGGGGTTTCAGTTCGTCGGCCCGCATTTCCGGCACACTGCAACACAGCGAAGGAAGCACAATGGAGCGATCAGATGGAGGAAGTCCGTCTGTGGCCCATCACAAGCATTAGATGGTGAACTTTCTCCAGTACCTTTTAACTCCAGATCTTCGGCTGGGCGCAACAGGTTGGCAATGGGTGTGTGATGCTTGCCAGATGTGCGCATTTGATCGCACCCATAAACTCTGCCCGGCATCTGTGAGTATCCCGCGGCAACTTCTGCGTGTGATCGGGGCCATTGATAGTCTTATCCTCCATGAATCTATCTCATCTTTTAAAGCTGTTTATTCCTGTGACCATCACAACATCCTCTGGCAGCGAATTCCACATTTTAATCACTCTTTGTGTAGGGAAGTATTTCCTTTTTCCATCTGGAATCTACTGCCCGTCTACTGCCCATCAGCGTCATCGGATGCCCTAGAGTTCTAATATTTTGGGAGAGGAAGAAAAGGGTTTCTTTGACAACTCTCTCCACCCCATGCATAAATCTATAAACCTCTATCATGACCCACCCACCCCCAATTGTCTTTTCTAAACTGTAAAGTCTCAGACTCCCTAATTATCCTCTGCACTTTCCCCAGCTCTGCAATGTCCTTTTTGAGATACAGTGACCAGATCTGTACCCAGTATTTCAAATGAGGCCACACCATAGAGTAGGGGTGTCAAACATGCGGCCAGGAGGCCGGATCAGGCCCCCGGAGGGCTTCTATCAGGCCCGCAGTGGAACAGGCTGTCTTCTGCTTCTTCTTCCAGTTCTGCTGCTGCTGTGTCATCGTCGGTTTGCAGCTTACACATATACACCTGAACGGCATACTCAAGATTGCAACAGCACAAGACGGTTCGATGCAGTAATTCAGAGCAAGAGGTGTCGGTTATCAGACACCGTTAGATAAACAAAATATTGCAAGAATGCTCATGTTTTAAACATATTTTTATTTTAAGTTAAAAAACCCCACCCCTTTGTGTCTG
Source organism: Gekko gecko (assembly GCA_029375565.1). NCBI lineage: Eukaryota > Metazoa > Chordata > Lepidosauria > Squamata > Gekkonidae > Gekko > Gekko gecko. The sequence goes on along the minus strand of JAPDNY010000004.1, from coordinate 191,867,890 downwards.
TGTCCTTTATGAAGTTTATATCTCCACTACCTGGCATTACATTTTATGGCACACACATGGCCCGGCCCAACAAGGTCTCGTTTATGTCAGATCCGGCCCTTGTAACAAATGAATTCGACACCCCTGCCATAGATCTATACAGGGTCATTAAAATATTGGCTGTTTTATTCTCGATCCCTTTCCTAATAATCCCTAATGTCGATTTTGCCTTTTTTCAGTGCTGAAGCACACTGGGCTGTTGTGAGGATAACATGGAGGAGAGGAGACTGATGTAAGCTACTTTGCCCCCCCCCAATTGGGAGGATGGTATATAAGTGAAATAAATACATGTAGTGTTGGCTCTTCTCATGTTGATCATGGCTTCTGATCTAGGGTTGCCTACATGAGCCGTACTACAGAGGTCTCCATGCCATTGAAGCTACTCTGAGAAAGGCCCACAAGGAAATAATGGTTTCCCAAGCACGACGTAAATAAAAATAAATTAAAATGGTTCATGTGAGGTTGTTCTTGGTCACGACAAATGTCTTGGTCATCTCTAATAATACATACATAGGATTCCTGCCACAAGGAGGTGGTGGCGGCTACAAGCATGGATGGCTTCAAGAGGGAACTAGATAAACATATGGAGCAGAGGTCCATCAGTGGCTATTAGCCACAGGGTATAGATAGGAACTCTTGGTCTGGGGCAACTGATGCACTGTATTCTTGGTGCTTGGGGGGAGCAACAGTGGGAGGGCTTCTAGTGTCCTGGCCCCACTGGTGGACCTCCTGATGGCACCTGGTATTTTTGGCCACTGTGTGACAGAGTGTTGGACTGGATGGGCCATTGGCCTGATCCAACACTGGCTTCTCTTATGTTCTTATGATGAAGGGCTATTGCCAGGGTTCTTTTTGTGGCAGGAACTCCTTTGCATATTAGGAGACACATCCCTAATGTAGCCAATCCTCCAAGAGCTTACAGTAGCCCCTGTCAGAAGAGCTCTGCAAGCTCTTGGAGGATTGGCTACATTAGGGGTGTGTTGCCTGATATGCAAAGGAGTTCCTGCTACAAAAAGAGCCCTGGTTATTGCTATAGCTGAGAGAGACAAAATTAATAAGACAGGCAGACGATGATTGGAATGTGATCCTAAAGGAGACAGAATCCTCCCAATGATTACATTCAAACGCTTTGTGAAGATTTCTGAGACACAATCTTCAGATTACTGATGAATCTAGCTCCAGGTACGTTGCGCTCCGAGAAGTTTCCCCACACCTATAGCTATGCAGGCATCTGAAAGGCACTTTGAACTAAACACAGCCCAGTCCTTGTGCCACGCATGATTAAAAGGATCTGCCGAGTCATTAACAAAGCTGACTAATGAACGGCTGGCTTCTGAAACTCCCAACTGCCATTGTGATAAAATGAAGGCATTTACTTATTAATTTTCGTGCATAGATCTTCAGCGCTTAGCATCCAGCGTCATTATTCTGAAAGGATGCAGGTCGGGGAGCCACAGTCTGCCTGGTAGGCAGCCCCCCCCCCCTTTAATTCAGAAAGAAAACTTCCTTGCGTATCACAGCTATGGATGATTTGAAATATTGTATCCAGTTTTGTGTTACTTTTTGTGTGTTCGTATTATCACCAAAAATTCAGGTGCAAATGTATATGCAGGGAAGGGGAGCTTCCCTAGTGATGATATTTAGATTTCTTATCTGAGCATGTTGATCTTAAACTCTATAGCTGACTCAAAAAGAGGAATTTGAAGAAGAAGAGGAGGAGGAGGAGGAGGAGGAGGAGGAGATTGGATTTATACCCCACCCTTCACTACCCAAAGGTGTCTCAGAGTGGCTTACAAACTCCTTTCCCTTCTCCTCCCCACAACAGACACCCTGTGAGGGAGGTGGGGCTGAGAGAGCTCTGACAGAAACTGCTCTTTTTCAAGAACAGCTCTGACAGAACTATGGCTTGCCCAAGGTCATCCAACAGGAGCACATGGAGGAGTGGAGACTCAAACCCGGTTCCCCCAGATTAGAGTCCGCGCACTTAACCACGACACAAAACCTTTGGACTAGGCATATTGCAAGGTTATTAATGTCAATATTGTGGATTGTTTCCAAAATGGAGTGTTTTGTGGGTAGGCCATATCTTGACCCATAATTTTCCCTCTTTGAGGTCAGATTGTCAGTCTTGGAAATCTCAGTGAGATCCATCACATAGCAACACTGGAAATACACAACAAATATTACTATGTGGTACAAGCACCTGCGGAATTAGAGCTCTGCTGGAAAAAAAATATCCAATTAGATTAGCAGAATGATCTAGTGTGTGGATGTATTTGGTGGCATCTGGAATTCGTTTATACCTTTGGCTAATCAGCACTCACCAGCTCTTCATCCTCCACTCAATACTAGGAATCTATGGAAAGAGGTAATTTGACAAATTAAGGAGGTTTACATGGTGGAGCCAGTTTGGTGTAGTGGTTAAGCGTGGGACTCTAATCTGGGTTTGATTCCCCACTCCTCCACTTGCAGCTGGCTGGATGACCTTGAGCAAGCCATAGTTCTGTCAGAGCTGCTTTCTCAAGGGCAGTCTGGAAAGGGCTCTCTCAGCCCCGCCTACCTCACAAGGTGTCTGTTGTGGGGAGGGGAAGGGGAAGGAGTTTGTAAGCTGCTCTGAGACTCCGAGTGAAGGGTGGGGTATAAATCCAATCTCTCCTCCTCCTCCTCTACCCACTTCTTGGTTGAAGCTGTAAAACCAACTGCATGGCACTAATTGTAAATATTTTATGTTTTTCTTTCATTTTTTTTTTTTAAATCAATGCCTTTGTTGCTTTGCATTTGCCTTTCTGGGGTCTTGGCTTCCTTTGTTTTGCTGCGTTTTGTTGATGCACGATTATCATGTGCAATGCAAATAAACAAACAGACCTCATTTCTGAAACAATTAGCAGCTCCTTTCTCCTCCACCCCTTCGCTCCGTGGTGAGCGCCAGCATGGTGGAGTGTTTCGTATGTTTAGCCCAGAGAGGAGACAACTGAGAGGTGATATGATCACCGTCTTCAAGTACCTGAAGGGCTGTCATCTAGAGGATGGTGCAGAGTTGTTTTCTGTTGCCCCAAAAGGTTGGACCAGAACTAACAGGGTGAATTTAAATCAGAAGAGTTTTCGGCTAAACATTAGGAGGAACTTCCTGACAGAGCGGTTCCTCAGTGGAACGGGCTTCCTCAGGAGGTGGTGGGCTCTCCTTCTTTGGAAGTTTTCTTTGGATCGCTATCTGACAGCACTGCTGATTCTGTGAACTTAGGTAGATCATGAGAGGGAGGGCAGGGAGGGTTGCCTCACTGCTTAGTTCTCATGGCAGTTTCTTACATGCCCAGGGAAATGCTTTGGGGTCAGGAAGCAATTTTCTCCAGGCCAGTTTGGCCAAGGATCCCTGGAGGTTTTTTGCCATCTTCTGGTCATGGAACAGGGATCACTGTGTGTGTGTGTGCGTGGAGGGGAGATAGTTGTGAATTTCTTGCACTGTGCGGAGGGTTGGAATAGAGGACCCCGGAGGACCCTTCCAACTCTATGATTCTATGAAATAATGTGGTACTGTATGCAATAACAAGTTCAATTTTATTTCTCAAGAGGAAAGATAGATACACGTGCACTTGTGTTAAAGGCAAGATCGCTTTAGAGTCTAAACACTGGATGGAAATATATCCTCCTACTTGAGAAAGGAACTTTCAACTGGAGGTTAAGCCTCATTCCATTGGAGGACACCTTCCAATGGAACAATCCTCACTTGGCGGTGTTGTCAAGTTGCAGCCAACTTATGGTGACCCGTGATGGGGTTTTCAAGGCAAGAGACATTCAAAAGGTGGTTTGCCATTGCCTGCCTCTGCATAGCATCTCCCATCCAAGTACTAACCTGGGCTGACCCTGCCTAGGTTCCAAAAATTGGTCAGATTGGGCTAGCCTGGGCCATTCAGGTCAGGGTGATCCTCTCTTTGTGGACGTAGAAAGTGCCATCAAGTCCCGGCTGACTTATGGTGACCCCATGGGGTTTTCAAGGCCTCCATGTCATGACCCTGGTATTCCTTGGAGGTCTCCCATGCAATTACTAGTGAGGGATGACCTTGCTTAGCTTCTGAGACCTGGTGAGACTGGGGTACTCTGGGCTATTCAAGCTTAGCAGGAACAAAACACTGGCTCTTCCTTTCAGCAGGGGATTTTCAGTGCAGGATAACACAAGGACCTCAGCTAACATGTAAAATAACAATTCTGAAAATCCCACTCGAGCACAAAATTATATAGCAGTTCTGCAAATACCACCTTCCAGTGGTATTTTACAGAAATAATGGGATAGATCTCACACCTTCCCGGAAAGGTGTCTGATCAGAAAGGCAATAAAAGAGTTTTGATGCCTGTCCCGGTTTTAGGTTCATTAACTTTGGTGACTTCAAAGAGAACTTGTAAAATGTGCCTGGAAACAAATATTTATCACTGCTCTGGATGTTTAAAGGGATAAAATGAAAAATTGACTGTCCTCCCCACCCCGGGCATCACTGTCAACGTGTCTTTGACCTTGTGAGATCTGTCGGGTAGGACACTAATGAATAAAATATTTACCTTGTTAATGAACTTAATCAGAAATGTATGCTTAGATTTAAGCTAGTTTATCATTGTACCATTTGGTTAGCCTGCCGGGCCTGACTCTCTTACGGTCTCGCTAATTAGCAGAAGCCGGACAAAGTTTTCCTCTTCTACATTGTCTAGAACGAACTGTTCTTGAACCTCCCATAAGAATGTTAACGGCATTTAAACTGTAATGTTAACCAAGGTCAAAATATGCATATTATGATAATTAAGAATCCCCAAAAAAATCTTCAAAATGATTTTAGCTTATTTAATGGTTCGTTGAGTTCAGAGTCACTCTTCTCTTTTACATTTCATCCAAAGATAAAAATCTAAGTCATAAAAATTAGAGTGTACAGTTCTATGCAGATGAAACAGAAACCTCTGATTCCTGTATATAATATATATTCAGGTATCATGGTTTGTATTTCCTTTAATGCGATTCAGAATAGGTTTGTAACATAACTCCCTGAAAAGAAATGAAGGGAATCTACTTAATGGGGGAAAACTTGAGCTTCACTTCAATGACACATCTATATTCAAATGTATTAAATAAAGGAGGGCAAATAGATTTCTTTTAATGATCAAAGGGATAGAGCAACTATTGTCTGTAATTGATTTTGGGGGGGAAAGATAGTTGAGAAATAGTCTCGTATTAAAAGTTGAAATTCTGTTGACTGAAAACGACAATAAAGTTTTATGCTCCAATCAAAGTAGCATGAAAGTGCCTTTTAAAGGTTTTTTTTTTTTTTTTTTAAAAAATAGAGCAATAGAAACTTGGGCCAGAGAGTAGCAACTGTCTCATTCCTGACACGTGTTTAAATGGAGCTTATCAGCTTTCCCCTCTTACTGGCAGGAAGAAGCTGGGAAGTTGTTGGTCCACATCTTTGTGTAGAATCGTGGGCATGGAGATAGCGCTACTCTTCTTCCAGGTCTTGGATTGGTTTCAGTCCCCAGTAACCCATTGGCTTGTTCTGGAGAACTTCCAATTAATGCTTCCAAGTCACACCTGGGTTTTTGCCCACACAACTGCTGGATTCTGGCTTGGCTGTGGTTTCCAGGTTCTTGTCAACCTAATTCTTTCTCTCCTGTTTCTCTCCTTGCCAGCTGATGCTCTAGTCTGCTTCTTCTTCTGTTACCCAACTGGTAACAGAGCCTAGCTCTGACCTTGATGGATTTTCCCTTGCCCTCATCTCCATTCAACTTCTTGGGCACTTAGCAGCTTATAGCTCAAGACTTACTCGTGACATAAGTCTTGTTCCATGGCTTTCATCCTCTTCTGATCCCAGTCGATTTCAAAAATAAAGGAAGAGTTTTACAGTGACACCCAGTTCTACCAACTGCACAATAGAAAGATCTGAGAAGAATATTAAAAGATTCTGAAGTAAAGCCACTCTTAATTGTTGAAACATCCAATTAAATGCCACAAGGGCTTAAATAATGTATTTCTATTATGTCAGTTCAATATATGAGAATTCTGTAACAGGGCTAGATACACTAACAAAAGAATAAGTAAAATTTAGAGTCTGTAATGATCAAAATCATCTCTATGACAATCTTGCCCTCTGGCACAGGGTTTCCCTTTATCTTCTTTTTAGCTGACCGGCCCTTTTATCTTTATCTTCTTTGTTTTTCTCTAGCTATCCCACCCAGTTCTTTGAATTTATATTGATAAAAGCTGACCCAGCCTTGGGAACTGAGGGGAGAGACGACAATCCTTCTTTTTTCCTCGTTTGATAATGGCACATGAGAGGTTGATGGTAAATCAAAAATAACAAGTTGTTCCATTTCACTTTGAGGGGAAATGGTCAGGTAGAAATCAGATATAGGTTATATGAGGTGAACAGGCAACAGGAATGAGGTAACTTTGTATAAAAATAAACATCAGATAATTTGTCACAAACATGTAACTGTTTCTGTCTTAAACAGGTCTTTAAAACTTGAGGAAAGAGATTTTTGGGGCAGTTTTTCTTACATAAACTAGCATAAAGTTCTTGGTCTAACTGACACTATAATTGGTGAAGGCAGGAATATTCACACCAGTTCCTGTCTTCTTCCTTATCCACTGGCTAGGGATCACCCCAATCTTTTAGGAGCTATTTCCATCAGACAGGATATGGATGGGCTAAGCTTCCCACTTCCTTAACTCAGAATCATTCTTGACCTTCTCCCTTTCTTTTACCTTCCTTCCCAGTCAACTGTAAGTTCTTAACTACCCCTCCTAACTCCCAACTGACACTCAACCAGATAATTCCATTTGAATCTCCTCTCACTCATGGTTCTCAGATCAGGTCACAACATTAACCATTTTACTGTCCATCACAAGCTCCAAATAATATACATAAAATATTTCCAAAATATTTCCAAAAATTTACAACTAAATAAGAACATAGGGGAAGAACTGTGGCTCAGTGGGAAAGCCTCTGCCTTGCACACAAAAGGTTCCAAGTTCAATCCCCGGCATCTCCAGTTAAAGATCTTGCAGTAGGTGATGGGAAAGACCTCTGCCTAAGAGTTGCTGCCTGTCAGAGTACGCAATACTGACTGCGATGAACTGTCTGATTCTGTATAAAGCCATTTCATGCGCAGAACTCACTCACGCATTCAGCCTTTTACAGTAAGGAGAGAAATTATCTGCATGTAAGAGTTTCAGTTAGCATACTGTCCAGGGATGATGACCACCCCAGACTCTGTAGCCCCCACAGCTCTGGGCAACCCTGCACCAATGGCCCACACTGCCCCAAATCCAGCAAAGCTTGCCTTACCTCTTCCGGAGGAGGGAGCAAAGCCCACCCCAACCAGATGGTGGCCACACAGACCGGGACCCAGGTGAGTGGGGGAGATTGAGCTAAAGGATTGTATGGGAGGTCAGGGAGCTGTGGCTCCACACCTCCAGGAGAGACGGATTCCATATGCTGACATGAGGATGGGACCAGGTGGGCTGAGCCAGAGGCAGGCCGTGGCCTGTTCAGTGAGAAGAGCAAGCAGCTGGGACGACATGTGGGCCCAGCCTGGAGAGACAGGGAGGTTGGGTGGACAGGCTGTGTAGGCATCCTCTCAGGAAAGGGTGGAAAAACAGGACAGGGGAGGGGAGGTCCCCATGGGAGGTCAATGCTATCCCTCTTCCCAAGCTTCTTGAGGGAGGTGGGAGATTGGATAATTCTGGGGGAAGGTGGGATTTAGGGTATGATTAAGGGGGCAAATGCCAACAATGCATTGCAAATAATGATATTATATTTCCTTTCGCATATATAATTCAACAAATAATTCATTGCAGTCTCAAGTGATTGAAATGTGCATGGATCCCACTGAAAATAATTAAACAATATCCAAAATAGGACTAGGGTGTCAACTCCTTAATATCTGAGGTCCCTCAGGGGCCAGTCCTCTCTCCATTGTTGTTTAACACCTGCATCACCCCCTCGCCCTGCTGATGTGGAGTTTCGGACTATGGTGTCACTGGTACACCGATGACACCCAGCTGTATCTGTTGATGGGCAGCCATCTGGACACTGCCCCACAAAACCTGGCTGAAGGTTTGGAAGCCCTGGTGGGATGGCTGAAAAAGAGTTGGCTGAGACCAAATCCAACCAAGATGGAGGTTCTGGGTGGGTAGATTCAGGGTTGGGGCACCAACCTCTTACTCCTGACAGTGTGCTCTTAATACCAGTGCAAACTGACAGGAGTTTAGGCATGTTTCTGGATGCCTTCTTATCAATGGAGGCCCAGATCAAAAATGTTGCCAAGCTGACATTTTTGCAGCTATGCCAGGTGAGGCAACAAGGCCCCTTCCTGTCATGCCCTGACCTAGCCACAGTAATCCATGCAATGGTCACCCCTACATTGGACTACTGTAACTTGCTTTATGCTGGCCTACCCTTGAGACTGACCTGGAAACTCCAACTGGTCCAGAATGTAGCAGTGTGGGTTCTGATGGGAACATCATGGACAGTGCATATTCAACCTGTATTGTGTCAACTTCACCAGCTCCAGGAGTGGAGTACCAAATCAGGTTCAAGGTTTTCTTATTGACTGTCAAGGCCTTGAGTGGTCTGGGACCCAGGTATCATCAGGACTGCATCCTCTGGTATGTCCCCCAAAGAGCTTCATGTTCTGCTGAGAACAACTTGGCGATGATCCCCAGCCCAAAAGACATCCAGCTGTCCTTGACCAGAGCCAGGGCCTTCTCAGCCCTGGCTCCTACATTCTGGAACTCTCTACCGAATAACATCCGCACCCTACAGGACCTAATGCAGTTCCGCAGGGCTTGCAAAACAGAGATGTTATGCCAGGCTTTTGGTTGAGGGCAAGGACGGGCACCATCTTGTCTGGCACTCCATATCCCCTTTCAACTTGTTCACTCTCTCCCTCTCCTGTGAGCCAGTGAAAAAATCTTGGAATTGAAGTTTTAGTGCGATCAGAGACTGTTTTAGTTACTTACTGAATAGCTGGAACTGTTTGAATGTATGGTTTTTATTGTTGTTTACTGCCCTGAGCTCTGCATACTCAGAGAAGCGTGGTCTATACATTTAAATAATAAATAAATAAAAATAGAGTAGTGCCCCAAAATTGTACTATATCACCTTCCTTCCTTCCTTCCTTCCTTCCTTCCTTCCTTCCTTCCTTCCTTCCTTCCTTCCTTCCTTCCTTCCTTCCTTCCTTCCTTCCTTCCTTCCTTCCTTCCTTCCCTCCTCTCCCTCCCTCCCTCCCTCCTCTCTCTCTCTTTCTCTTTCTCTATTGTGTAGTGGGTTGGATGTAGAATGAAACCATAGACACCAGTGTAGTGGTCAGCAAAGCTCCCTCTAAGCTGTGGAGTCTTGTGAGCAAAAATTCTACTTTGTGAGCTACTGGCATTTAAATAGTGAGCGAGTGATTTGGCTGCTGCATACATTAGTTAGCTCTGGAGCCATCCTTCCTGAGCAAAGGCAAAAATATGTGAGCCAGAGGCTAAAAAACTGTGAGCTAGCTTACACTAACTCAGCTTAGAGGGAACACTGGTGGTCAGCATGGTTTGCTATTACACAACAAGAACACCTTTTACCAGCCAGTGGCCAACTATATACAAAAATAGGGAGACACCCCTTGGCCCCATTGGCAGGTTTGAATTTCCTGTCGCTGTTCCCATTGGTTCCCCTAAGTCAAAATCAGGAGCCTAGTCCCCATTGTTATCCAGGACTCAAGTTCAGGCTCTGTCGCTGCTGCCCTGTGGCGGTCAGCGGACATAACATTCTCTTTCTTGCCGAAAGAACTGTTAGGCTATCTTACTTCGGTCCCATTATGAGAAGACAAGATTCACTGGAAAAGACAACAGTGCTGGGAAAAGTGGAAAGCAGCAGGAAGAGAGGAAGACCCAACTTGAAATGGATGGACTCAATCAAAGGAAGCCACGGACCTTGGTCTACAAGACCTGAGCAAGGCTGTTGACGATAGGGTGTTTTGGAGGACATTAATTCACAGGGTCACCATAAGTCAGAAATGACTTAACAGTACTTCATGAGTGCATGTGCACAAATGCACATGCACATGTGTGTGTGTAAGCTGGGGAGAGAATTTTTTAGTGGATTCCAACATGAAGGTGTCTCACAGTCACATAGAGAGAGCTGGTCCTGAAGGTTACATATGTCACAGGCTATGAAGGCCATGAAGCTGAGAGCATCACTATGAACTGAGCCTCGAAGCAGATTGGTAGCCTCTGCAGCTGTTTTAATACTGACATAACATATGCCTAGCAGCAAGCCACAATCATTCTGTATTCATTGAAGTTCTGAGTGTCTCCAAGGGCAGCCCTGCAGACAGAAGATGTTACAGTAGTCCAGACGCAAAGTTACAAAAGAATGGATGGATGTGGACAGATCAGCTGACTTCAGGGAAGAGAAGGCAGTTTATGTACAAAAAAGAAAATGGTAGGGGAGGGGGAAGAATCCATGTATGACCTGGAAACATGGTTTCTTTCCTACTAAAAAAAATAATAATGGTTGCCATTAGAGATCTGTGGAATTCACAATATCAGCTGTTCTCAATCGTGATGAAACAATATGCAATCAATAACAAAATGCAAACTATGTCTGGAAAAAAAAATAACTTTACAAAAATTAGAGAAAAGACGGAACTCTCACTTGGCAGTATTTTACAATACTTTTGCTCCATTCACAGATGCTACCTTTTGGGGTTTTGCTAGGAGGTGGGGAATGATCTCCCCATGCAATCAGTGGCAAAGCCATATAATAAATGAACCCATGGCTCACGTTTGACAACGTCACATGTTCTCTATCCGCTAATCCAGCTCTCCAAAGAATTAATATAATGTTCTAAGCCACCGAGCATCTTCATAAAACTGCCTTTAAAAATACATTTGTCAGAGGGGAAAAAATTTCTTCCTTTCTCTCTCTACGGGTATATGCTGATGACACTGGAGCAGATGGTAACTGTTGCCCCTGCTTACTTGGCTGTTGATATTTCGCTTCCTGCTGATGCTGGCCAATTAAACTTCTGGAGTTCCTGCTGACAATGAGTGGCAGTGTGAAAATGATGTGGATGGTTCGAAAGGAGAGAAGATAGACAGAGAAGGCTTCAGAAATGGCCAGCCATGGCTGATTCGATAGTGAGAGATTACTGGCTGGACAGCATATTATGGTCCCTATGAGGATGATAATAGAAAAGGGGACTTCCCTGTGACAGGTGATCTTCTTGACCTGGCTTGTAAAGTTTGGAAGTGCTCAACATGTGACTGGCCCTCTTCATGCTATGAACCCTCCAAGGCTTCATGCTCCCAATGGTGGGAAAGGAGGTCACATCTATGGAGATATACAATACAATGAAGACAGATCCAGTGGCGGGTACTCAGAAGTATGAGATCTGGGCAGGGGTCAGTTGTCACAAGCAGACTTTTTTACGACACATTTGTACTTCTCCCTCACACCAATGGATAGCTCACAGAAGGCCAATGTCTAAGCTGAACCTATGTTATCCTAGGTGTTGTTATTTCATGGTGGTAAAGGGTTGTCAAGTCACAGCCGACTTATGAAGACCCATAAGAACATAAGAACATAAGAACATAAGAACATAAGAGAAGCCAATGTTGGATCAGGCCAATGGCCCATCTAGTCCAACACTCTGTCACACAGCGGCCAAAATATACCAGGTGCCATCAGGAGGTCCAGCAGTGGGGCCAGGGCACCAGAAGCCCTCCCACTGCTGCCCCCTCCAGCACCAAGAATAGAGTGCATCACCTGCCCCAGACTGAGAGTTCCCATCTATACCCTGTGGCTAATAGCCACTGGTGGACTTCTGCTCCATATGTTTATCTAATTTCCTCTTGAAACTGTCCATGCTTGCAGCTGCCACGACCTCCTGTGGCAGTGAATTCCATATGTTAATCACTCTTTGGGTGAAGAAGTATTTCCTTTTATCTGTTCTAACCCGACTGCTCAGCAATTTCATAGAGTGCCCACGAGTTCTTGTATTGTGAGAAAGGGAGAAAAGTACTTCTTTCTCAACCTGCTCAATCCCATTCATAATCTTATAAACCTCGATCATGTCACCTCTCAGCCGTCGTTTCTCCAAGCTAAAGAGCCCCAAGCATTTTAACCTTTCTTCATAGGGAAGGTGTTCCAACTCTTTTATCATTCTAGTTGCCCTTCTCTGCACTTTTTCCAATGCTATAATATCCTTTTTGAGATGTGGTGACCAGAACTGTACACAGTATTCCAAATGAGGTCGCACCAATGATTTATACAGGGGCATGATGATACTGGCTGATTTGTTATCAATTCCCTTCCTAATAATCCCCAGCATAGTGTTGGCCTTCTTTATTGCAGCTACACATTGTGTAGACATTTTCAGTGAGTTATCCACTACGACTCCAAGATCTCTCTCTTGGTCCGTCTCTGCCAGATCAGACCCCATCAACGTGTATTTATATTTAGGATTTTTGGCTCCAATGTGCATCACTTTGCACTTGGCCACATTGAACCCCATTTGCCACGTTGACGCCCACTCACCCATCCTCAACAGATCCCTTTGGAGTGCCTCACAATCCTCCCTGGTTTTCACCACCCTGAACAACTTTGTGTCATCTGCAAATTTAGCCACATCACTGCTTACTCCCAATTCCAAATCGTTAATAAACAAGTTAAAAAGCATCGGACCGAGTACTGATCCCTATGGTACCCCACTGCTTACCACCCTCCACTGAGAAAGTTTCCCATTTATACTCACTCTCTGTTTTCTATTTATAAGCCAGTTTTTGATCCACAAGAGCTTGTCCTTTTATCCCATGATTATTGAGCTTACTTAGGAGCCTTTGATGAGGAACTGTATCAAAAGCTTTCCGGAAGTCAAGGTAAATAATATCTATTGGGTCCCCCTTGTCCACATGTTTGTTCACTCCCTCAAAAAACACTAACAGGTTAGTGAGACAAGATCTTCCCTTACAGAACCCATGCTGAGTCTGCCTCAATAGTTTTTGTTCATCAATGTGCCTACTAATTCTTTCCTTAATAACAGTTTCCACCAACTTACCCGGTATCGATGTCAGACTGACTGGCCTGTAATTTCCCAGATCTCCCCTGGAGCCCTTTTTAAAGATGGGAGTGACATTAGCTACCTTCCAGTCCTCAGGAATGGAGGCAGATTTTAAAGAAAGATTACATATTTTTGTCAGGAGATCCACAAGTTCACATTTGAGTTCTTTCAGAACTCTCGGATGAATGCCATCTGGGCCTGGTGATTTATTAGTTTTTAAATTGTCCATCAGTCGGAGGACTTCCTCTCTTGTTACCGCAATCTGATTCAGGTCTTTCAAACCCCCTCCCGAAATCGGTGGTTCTGGAGTGGGCAAACACTTCTCCTCTTCCACAGTGAAGACAGAGGCAAAATATGCATTCAGCTTCTCAGCCGTTTCCCTATCATCCTTCACTACTCCTTTTACCCCTTGGTCATCCAAGGGCCCCACTGCCTCCCTGGCTGGCTTCCTACTTCTAATGTATTTGAAGAAAGTTTTATTGTTGGTCTTTATGTTTTTTGCGATATGCTCCTCATATTCCCTTTTTGCTTGCCTGATCACAGACTTGCATTTTATTTGCCATAGTCTGTGTTCCCTTTTATCAACCTCACTAAGACTAGCTTTCCACCGCTTAAAGGAATCCTTCTTACCTTTTACAGCTTCCATTACTTTATTTGTTAACCATGCAGGCTTTTTTCTATACCTATTTGTACCTTTCCTAACCTGCGGTATATATTTTTTCTGAGCTTCTAGGATTGTCTTTTTAAATAGTCTCCAAGCTTCCCCAATGGTTTTGACCTTCTCCACTCTTCCTTTCAATTTCTTCCTCACATGTTCCCTCATACCAGAGAAGTTACCCCTTTTAAAGTTAAAAGTGGTTGCGTCAGTCTTTTTGGGCAACTCCCTATCTGTACAAATGTTAAACTCAATGACATTATGGTCACTGTTCCCAAGTGGTGCAATCACTTTTACATCTCTCACCAGGTCTTGGGTGTTACTTAGGACCAAATCCAGGATCGCCTCTCCCCTGGTAGGATCTGTGACCATCTGTTCCACAGCACAGTCATTGAGAGTGTCTAAGAACGCAATCTCTTTTTCCCGACTAGAACTCATATTGACCCAATCAATGTGTGGGTAGTTAAAGTTGCCTATTACAACACAGTTATTTCGTCTAGCCGCTATCTTTAATTCATTCATCATTTTATAATCCTCCTCTATCTTTTGATCTGGTGGGCGATAAACTCCCACTGTTAAGCCTCCTTTTGGACCCACTATTTCAACCCATAGCAGTTCCAGAAGTGAATCCAATTCTCTTACCCTCTCAATCTTACTGGACGATATACCCTCTCTGACATACAGAGCCACCCCACCTCCAACCCTTTCCCCCTATCCTTCCGATATAATTTATAACCAGGAATCACCGTATCCCACTGATTTTCCTCATCCCACCAAGTTTCTGAAATACCCACAATGTCTATTTCCCCCCCAACACCAAGCATTCCAACTCCCCGATTTTACCTCGGAGACTTCTAGCATTTGTGTATAAACACTTATAGTTTCCCATGTTTGTTAAGCCCACAGCCTTCCTCTTGCTGCCTCGAGACCTTGCCAGGGAGTTCCTATCATTAGCCACAGTCTCAGTGGACAATTGTAATCCATTTCCTTGTACAAAAGTAATAGCTACCCCTTCATCTCTTTGAGATGAGCCATCCCGAACCAGAGATTTTTCATCTCCTGTCGGCTTTCCCCCATTATTCAGTTTAAAAACTGCTCTGCCACCTTTTTGATTTTGAGCGCCAGCAGCCTGGTTCCTTCTCGGGACAAGTGGAGACCGTCCCTTTTGTACAGCTCCCTCTTGTCCCAAAAAGCATCCCAGTGCCTAACAAACTTGAACCCTTCCCCCTACACCACCGTCTCATCCACGCATTGAGACTCCTGATCTGTGCCTGTCTCTCCGGCCCTGCGCATGGAACAGGTAGCACTTCCGAGAAGGCTACCTTGGAGGTCCTGGCCTTGAGTTTCCTGCCCAGCAGCCTAAATTTCTCCTCCAGGACCTCACGACTGCATTTCCCCACATCGTTGGTGCCGACGTGCACCACGACCACTGGCTCCTCCCCAGCACTATCTACCAGCCTATCTAAAACACGCGTAATGTCCGCTACCTTCGCACCAGGCAGGCAAGTCACCATACGGTCAGTACGCGGGTTCGCCACCCAGCTGTCTACCTGCCTAAGGATCGAATCACCAACTACCAAGAGCCCCCCATTGAGTTTTCAAGGCAAGAAACATTCAGAGGTGGTTTGTCATTGCCTGCCTCTATGTAGCAACTCTGGACCTCATTGGTCGTCTCCCACCCAAACATTGACCAGGACTGGCCCTACTTAGCTTCTGAGATTTTTTGAGATCCAGCTAGCCTGGGCTATCCAGGTCAGATCTATTTTTTTTTTCAGTACACAAGAAAAAGCAGTGGTATGGTGACTCCTGGTGTAGTGGTTTGATGTAGTGATTAAGTGCACAGACTCTAATCTGGGAGAATTGGGTTTGATCCCCCACTCCTCCACTTGCACCTGGCTGGATGACCTTGGGCAAGCCATAGTTCTGATAAGAGCTGCTTTTGAAAAAGAGCAGTTTCTGTCAAGAGCTCTCTCAGCCCCACCTACCTCACAGGGTGTCTGCTGTGGGGAGAGGAAGGGAAAGGAATTTGTAAGCCGCTCTGAGACACGTTTGGATAGTGAAGGGTGGGGTATAAATCCAATCTCTTCTTCTCTTCTTCTTCTCCTTGTCCATAATGAGATACCATGCTTCTGTGAAGTTTGTAAATATTGCAACCATGTGTGCAGGGGAAATTTCACAGTTTCTCCACATAAACTGTCCTTTGGTTAAAGAAAGACTAGCAACGACTGTTAAGGACATAAGAGAAGCTGATGCTGGATCAGTCCAGTGGCCCATCCAGTCCAACACTCTGTCACACAGTGGCCAAAAATACCAGGTGCCATCAGGAGGTCCAGCAGTGGGGCCAGGACACTCGAAGCCCTCCCACTGTTGCCCCCTCCAAGCATCAAGAATACAGAGCATCACAGAGAGTCCCTATCTATAGCTTGTGGCTAATAGCCACCAATGGACCTCTGCTCCATATGCTTATCTAATTCCCTCTTGCTTGCAGCCACCACCACCTCCTGCGGCAGTGAATTCCATGTGTTAATCACTCTTTGGGTGAAGAAGTACTTCCTTTTATCTGTTCTAACCTGACTGCTCAGCAATTTCATTGAGTGCCCATGAGTGCTTGTATTGTGAGAAAGGGAGAAAAGTACTTCTTTCTTGACCTGCTTTATCCCATGCATAATCTTATAAACCTTGATCATGTTATCCCTCAGCCGTCACTTCTCCAAGCTAAAGAGCCCCAAGCCTTTTAACCTTTCTTCATAGGGAAAGTGTTCCAGCCCTTTTATCATTCTAGTTGCCCTTTTCTGGATTTTTTTCAGTGCTATAATATCCTTTTAGAGGTGTGGTTACCAGAAGTGTACACAGTACTCCAAATGAGGTCGCACTGCTGATTTATACAGGGGTATTATGATACTGGCTGATTTGTTTCCAATTCCCTTCCTAATAATCCCCAGCATAGTGTTGGCTTTTTTTATTGCAGTCGCACACTGTCTCGACATTTTCAATGAGTTATCTACTATGACTCCAAGATCTCGCTCTTGGTCAGTCTCTGCCAGTTCAGACCCCATCAACATGCAGTTATAGTTACCTTTGTTCATCTTTGAAAGACTTGGAACAG
The DNA here is from genome assembly GCA_029375565.1 of Gekko gecko. Classification (NCBI taxonomy): domain Eukaryota; kingdom Metazoa; phylum Chordata; class Lepidosauria; order Squamata; family Gekkonidae; genus Gekko; species Gekko gecko. Next base: position 191,851,010 of record JAPDNY010000004.1, on the reverse strand, counting down.
ATGGCATTCTATTATATCTCCATTTTGAAAATAGATCCAGTTGGTCGGCCATGTTGGTCTGAAGCAGTATAACAAATTTAGAGTCCAGTGGGGCACCTTTAAGACCAACAAAGGTTTATTCAAGGTATGAGCTTTCGCGTTCATGCACACTTTATCAAATACGTAGAATGGCAAAAAAGGTTCAAACTTATAGCCGGAGAACGAACAGCAAATTAACAGGCAACATGATGATGATCAAGATATGCAAAGTGACACTAAATAACAAGTTAATTTTATAAGGTCAACAGGTGTAAAGCAATAAATATGTCAAACTAGCGGAGAAATGTCTAGAGATGTAATTGTGGGAAGTGACTGGGAATCGACTGGTTTTCCAAATTTTCTCCACTCAATGGTAGCTCTCTGGATTGTCTCTTATGTTTTGTCAGAAGGTTTTTCTCTTAAAAGTCTCTCATGACTTTATGTAGCTCAACAGTGTCTCTTGCTGTGAAAAGATCTTTCTTGTAAAATCTATGAGCTTATGCCTGTTCGCCTATGGTGCTGTGCCACTTCCGACCCAACGATCCCAATTCCCTACCCCCCTGGGGATCTGCTTTGTGGAGAGGCATAGTCATGCTTTCCTCACTTACGAAAGAAGTGCTTCAATGAAAGTTTGTGGCCTTCAACAGATGTTCACCATTAACTGCATGAAAAGCTAAGGGCCACTTATCTATCCCCCCCCCCGCCACAATTTTCTTCTTCTGTGAAGGAAGCATTTCTTTATGCTTCTCTGTCATTCAGAGCATCTGTGGCATGCACAGAAGAACATTCCCAGTGATCCTTGAAGTGAAAATATTCAATGAGGGAACTAGAATACACCACAGAATTCGGGGGTGGGGGGAGCTAACCTCCATTTTGTGTTTTCTCCCTTCAGTGATTGTGTATTGTAATTAGAAAAAACGAAAAGTTCCAGTAACCTTCACATTTATCTTCTCAGTAGATAGAAGAATATTGCTGCTGAAGGGAGTATCTGTGTATGTGGCTTGGAGCAAGCAGAACAGACCCCCTCCCAAAAAACACAAATGTAGTAGCAGCCTTAAAATACATCTAGACTTTGAATTTAATGGTTGTAATTGTCATTGTGGTGGAATGGGCCTACTCTGGCCTGCAGGCCCTGTTCCACCTTGCCCTTCAAGGTTCCCAACACCTGGAGAGGCTTTTCTCTCTCTCTGGTAACCCACCGCCACCACCTGACCTTTGTAGGAATTTCATGCTGGGAGGGTCAGGACTCCCAGCTTCCCTTCCATGTTCTGAGGTTTTGCCTCTGTGTCTCCCGCTGCCCAGTGCCTGATCACCATGGAGACAATTTATTGCCTTGTGCACTGTCCAAGATGGTGGTGGTCCATGTGGTACACAGAACCACTACCAGCATCCAAAGTTGTCAAGTATTTAATTAAAAGAAAATGTTCACAAGCATACTGTTAGCACAGCACCAGATAGAGCAAGGGATTAAAAAGAAATAGGTAAAATGCAATTGCTCTGTCCCTCTCCCTATATATGCCCTATCAGATATTAAAATATATAGGATAGGTGCCTTAGCTTGGAAAGTTACAGATTTCTACAGACTTTCTTTACCTTGAAGTTTTCTGTAGCTCTCCAGGCCAGCACATGGTCAATGGCCACGTCCTCCAGACCTCAGCTAAGAGTTCTATCTGCTCTGACAGAGCCAGAACAAAAAAGCTTCCTGCTTACCCCTCTGATTTTTATCTCTTCTCTCCCCCCCCCCCCAGGCCAGGCCAGGCCAGGCCAGGTGAGAGAAGCTTTTCTGGAAATCTTCAGAATTTTCTTTCTTGAAGTCTCTCTAGTATTTTTAACTCAAAATCTCTGTTCCCTGCTTGAAGAGAGCTTGACCATCCCATTGTCTAGACCTATTAGCATTTCTATGAATGTGGGCTGAGGTAAGTCTGGAAAGCAATTGATCTGACCCCCCACCTGTTCTCTGTTAAGAGATGGGGGGACCTTTTGAACTCAGAGTCAAAGTTTGGTTCATTTCAACCACAAAGAGAGGGGAAGAAAAACTAAACCAATGAAGCAAAAACCTCCAAAGAAAGTTTCAAAAACTAGTAAAGGGCCAAAAATTAAAATCATTAATAAGTATATACAAAAGTACATGTGTTTATTTAAATATATATATATATATATATAAAAATCTTGTAGGGGCCCAAATAAAGCCTCATAAAATAATCAATGTGACAAATGCACAGAAAGAACCATATATGACCTGACGTGTTTTGGCCTACAAGAGCCTTCTTCAGAGGTCAAATAGTACAGAATACTATGTATCACACTGATGTTACATTGGCCCAGATAATGCAATCTTACCTATACTCTCAGGACCTAAACTGGAAGGTACATATTGGCAATATTACTATCTCCAATATATGCTTCCGACACAAGGCCAGATACATTTGTGGTCCCACCAAAAAAACAAAAAGTGTAATTCAATTTCAGATTGGAACACTCAATTTTTGGTCCTATGTTGTTGTTGTTCAGTCGCACAGTCGATTCCGACCCTTCGCGACCCCATGGACCAGATTACACCAGGCCCTCCTGTCTTCCGCTGTCCGCTGAAGTTTGCTCAATTTCATGTTGGTTGCATCGATGACACTGTCTCACCATCCCATTCTTTACTGTCCCCTTCTTCTTTGACCTTCAGTCTTTCCCAGCATCAGGGTCTTCTCCAGTGAGTGCTCCCTTCTCATTTGGTGGCCAAAGTATTGGTCCTATATCAATTATTTACTGCCTTACAAGTGTAACAGGGGCTTTGTTGTATGTTGTATTCTGTACTACAAGGTATGTGTGTGTGTATGTATGTATATATTCATATATATATATTAAAATAAACATGTGTACTTTTTGTCTGTACCGACTGATGTTTTAAACTTTTGGCCCTTCACTACTCTTCTAAACTTCCTTTAGAGGACTTTGCTCATTTCAAACCTCCAAATAAAAAAATTGCATTTCTTTGCAATCATCATTAATATCAGTTAGTGGGATATGGAGAGCTCCCAGAATTACAACTGGTCTCCAGACTACAGAGATGGAAAAGTCAGCTTTTTTGAGTGGGGGTGGGGGGTTCTGATTGTATAGCATACAGATCCCATTCCATATTCCCAGTAAGCCCCCTCCTGTCCCCAAATTCTTCCCTCCACCGGCCTCACCCCGAAATCTCTAGGAATTTCGAAAGCCACATCTGACAGGTCTAACACCTGTCCGTCTGGGAAGCGGAATTCCCAGAATGCACTTACGGGAAGAAGGTGGAGGAATCGAGATGGAGGCCGGCCAGCAACACTTACATAAAAATAAAACTTAACCCTAAGAGCAAAAGCAAAACAATAAAAAAGCCAGACAGCAATTAAAAAGGCACACTAGGGCGGAGCTGTTTAATTAGGAACCTTAATAAATATACATACTACAAAACACAATAGCAGGAATAGACTAGAAGCCCAGAAAAAAATAAAAATTGATACACAAATCAATGGGCGGGGGGAGAGAATAATTTGATCCTTTCCCAAAGGCAGTGATGAAGAGAAATGTTCCAACTGTTCTGCAGAAGGCCATCTATGAGAAGGACAGGTCTTTTGCGGGAGTGTATTCCAGAACCTGGGGCTACCCTAAAAGTCCATGTCCTCTCATCTTCTGCAGAGCCAGCATTTGGAGAGTGTTAATCCCACACAGGAGGAAACTTTCTGAGAATGTCCCCTGATATTATTCAAACTCTTCTGGTTTCTTGCACAATTATGTGGACCTTTTGGGCTGAGCAGGAATTTCCACATTTGCATTGAATTCTGCTGTTGATGAAACATTATGTGCATATTAGTTAAATTCAATGATGGCCCATGGAATTAATTCCCTGATCATTAGGTACTCATGTGGTGTGGAGTAATACCTCAATGCCCATATGGTACAAGTCAGTCTAAAGTCGCAGAACATTTGATCATGAAGGTGGCACTGGTTTTTCTTGACCTTCGCATGCAGTAGAGACATCTTGCTCCCATAGGGCTTCAACCAGCAGGGTCAAGATGCATTTCAGATTTCGGTGTGATGGGAACAAGACATTACCCTAGGTGCGTTAGATATATTGGGGATAACGTTCTCAGTTTGAAGGCACAACCTTAGATATTAGATGGTGGGAAAGCAGTGTTTGTTTTTAACAGTATTAGCTGACATTATTGCTACTTTGTCTTAATTACAGCAATGTTATTTTATTATAATGGCCATCCTCTTAATAACTCATTATTAACTTAGAATCAACAATGATAAAGCAATACCACAAATGAAAGACCGACTGTGAAAGTAATCAACATAAATCTTTAAAATTCATTTGAAACATGCTTACTTTGTCCAGGTCTATATTTATATTCAACAAATTTTGAATGAGCCCTGAGCAGATAATCATTTTAAGGCTAAATAATTGAACACTCTCATACAGTGAAATCTTTAGCAACATTCCCCCCTGCTTCTAAATCCATTGAAGTTAACAGACTTGGAAGGGCATAATTCAGTTTAGGATTGTAGTGATAGTGGACTAATTTGGTGGTTTACTAGGGAATGCTGCATTAGTTTGAGTGTGAGAAACCAACACAGGTCAAAGTCAAGGTACTCTCTCACCCTAATCTACCTTGCAGGGCTATTGTGCAGAGGAGAACTGTGTATGCTGCCCTGAGTTCCCTGAAGAAAGGGAGGGATAAAAAAATAGACTAGGTAAGACAAGATCAACAGGAAGGATGGATCAGCAAGACAATGATGTCTCATTTCTATTCATGCTCAGCAGTCCAATTACCAGTTATTAAATGTCCAAAGGAAATAGGCAAACATTCGCTCTTGTCAAACACACAAGTACGGAGGAATAAGCGCAATAAGGGAACATTCCACCCACATGATGATTTAGTATTCTATATTTATTTCCAGACCCCGTGTCCTTTTTTTATTATCTATAAAACTTGCCTGTTTCCCAATACCATAATTATAAGATTTCCCCCCCTCCTTTTGTAATTAATGAGTTTTCTCAAGGTCAGTTCAAGGGAGCGCTCATTCATTAATTTCCTCCGGCAGTTCAAAGCCTCTCTCCTACTCCACACCCCTTTTCTGTTTGTAGAAGTGGGGTGGGGGAGAGTCAGCGGGTCCTTTTTAATAATTGTTCCATTGCCAGAGGATGCGAAGAAGGAAGAGCGCCGAGGACTTGCTGAAACTGAGTTGAACTGCTCGGACTCTTCAGTCAAGCAGTTCTTAATGCTGGAAGAAGCTTTGTAGCAGCGATACTAGCCTGCGCTTGCCTGAGATTGGAAGCAAATGAGCCAGTTTGGTGTAGTGGTTAAATGTGCAGACTCTAATCTGGGAGAACCGGGTTTGATTCCCCCACTCCTCCACGTGCACCTGGCTGGATGACCTTGGACAAGCTGTAGTTCTGAAAAAGAGCAGTTTCTGTCAAGAGCTCTCTCAGCCTCGCCTACCTCACAGGGTGTCCATTGTGGGGAGGGGAAGGGAAGGGAGTTTGTAAGCCACTCTGAGACACCTCTGGGTAGTGAAGGGCGGGGTATAAATCCAATCTCTTCTTCTTCTACTGGGATGGGAAGGAAGACTGGTGCTGCTGTGCAGAGGAAGGCAATGGCAAACCACCTCTCCTGCTCCTCTCTTGCAAGGGTGGACCATGGTCAGTACTTGGAAGGCAGGGGAGGCCTTTGCTCAAGGCTCTACTCTAGCAGCCTAAGTAGCCCAGAGGAGCCCAAGGAGCCTTGTCAGTGCCTGGAAGGTAAGCAGGGCTGGCCATGGTCTGTTCTTGAATGGGAGACCACCAAGGAAGACCTGGGTTGCTGTGCAGAGGCAAGCGACTTCTGATCATCTCTTGCCTTGAAAACCCCATGAGGTTGGGCCTTCATGGAGACATCATGAGTTAGTTGCGACTCGATGGCACATTTTACCTTAAAGCTTTAAGGTTCAATCATCTGTCTATTGGAAGATCTACACATGCCATCTTACTTTATGTGGAAAGTGGCTGTATGGTAGCTGATTTAGGGAGAAAGTGGGGGGGGGGGAGTTGAGTAACGTATTGGAGATCTAATTCATACAATGAGCTACTGAATCCTGCTTCTAACACATCCAAAGCTGGTAGAACTATTATGTGAAAAGGTGCAAATGCATTATTGCAGACATATGCCGATGTCTACAAGATAGAAGTTCCTTATATATACCATTTATGGTTATGTACACCAGGGGATTAATCTGTCCAGGTTTCTCATTCTGGACTTTCCTCTCCTCTGTTTCTGGTGATCTGCATATAGCCAGATGTGGGCTGAGATATGATTAACTTAAATTGACTTATCTCAACTCAAATTACTTGCTGGATGACCAGATTATCCATCAGCAGCAGTGAATACTAGATAAGATGTGTGTGTGTGTGTAAAGTGCCATCAAATTGAAGATGACTTGATGACAAAGTGGTCATGAGGTTTGTGGTGTGGTAGAATGCCCCCTCAGCATGCTAGAAACACCAATTTTGCAGGGTATCTCCAGCTGACTTTCCTCTACCCACCCTCCACGTTTGGTGAGGATTGCTTTACAGGGTCTGAGTTATGGCCCCTCAAAGAAGGTATCTCCATCCTCCATTTTAAAAACCAGCAAAAAACAACAACAAGGGCAATAGAAGCCCAGCAGAACAGAACCAGAATCCCAGAAAATCTCTGCAGTAGAAACTGAAGGTGGGGGGCATTTTTGCAAGCCCAGCAGAACCAGTGCCAATGTGGCAGTGCAAATCCAACCATACTAAGGTCAAGCCACATAATTGATACAGTAGAAACTGAAGGTGGTGATGGTAGATTTGCAAGCTTAGAAGAGCAAGTGCCCAATAGAACCCAGTGCCAATATGGCAATACCAGCACAATAACAATCCAAGTAAGCCCCACAGAATGAGTACAATGCACAGAGTGCCCAGCAGTACCATTGCAATCACAGAGTGCCCAACAGAACCCTGTGCCAATGTTGTGATGTCAGCTCAACAGGACTGATGTCAAGCATAGAATCACAACCTAAGCAAGGGAGGGGGGTTGGAAGCCCAGCAGAACCAGTGCAATGTACTAGTGCTCAGCAGAACCCAGTGCTAATGTGGCAATGCCAGTTCAATCACTATCCAAGCAAAGGGGATATTTTTGGAAGCCCAGAAGAACCAGTACAATGTACAGAGTGCCCAGCTGTACCAGTGCAACCACAGAGTGCCTAGCAGAACCCAGTGCAACTGGCATTGCAAGCTTAAACTAACTGATCTCAAAGCACAGAGTCACAAGCAAGGGGGTGTAATTTCACAAGCTCTGTGAAAGAAAGGAACATTGATAAGGGGGGAGGGAGACCGTCCTGAAATTGACATGACTAGTTTGAAACTGACAACAGTTTTTCCAAGGCTGGAGAACCCCCCAGTTGCTTTGAAATTTGTTAAACATTTTGTTTGAATGGAGGCAGTCACGAACCAGCACAAAGCTCCACAAACAGCTTGAAAGTTCATGGAAAGTTAGTGCCAGTTGCCTTGACACAAACTTCACTTTGGGAATCACAAACCAGCCAAAATCTGCCATGAACCTGAGTGAATGAGCCAGTTCATGCCCATCCCTAGTTACTGTCCACAGAGTTTTGAATGAAACATGGATTTTTTTTTTAAAAAAAAGACCTAATTCCTTCCATTTCCAGAGGCTTGCATTAAGCTAAGCAAGGCTTCAGTCTTAAGCATGTTTACAGTGGAGTAAGTTCCGCTGAACTTCTGAGGACACATTCCTAGGACTGCGCTAAGATTTTCAACAAGTCTTACCTTACTGAAAAGTATGTTGCAAGTGCTAATAATTCTCCTGCTGCATATATTAATGCTCGTCTGCAGATTCTGACCTTGCACTTTAATATGACAGTATCTCCTTTTCCTGTTCTTTCGGGTGGCATTCCTCAGGAGGGAAATGAACCATTCATCATTCTCAGTGTTATTTTGCAAGCAACACTTTCCCACCCCAGTTCAACATGGTTTTTAAAATGCAAATAAAGGTCTAATCATTTCTTGAAAAGCCTTCTCAGACAATGTGCATGTTGTCCTCAGCATCAAGTACCTGACAAGCAGATTTCCCTTTCAGCGCCTGCAGAAACTTCAGCCTCGATTAATGAGGCAGTCCCTGTGTCTGGTGGCCACGCATTTCACCGTATGACCATCTTCAAGAAGCTGTAAGATCTGGACCTTTTCAATACTCCAATTTATATTTAAAAGAAGGGGGAACTTGATTTTTTTTCCCCCCTAAGAAAAAATGAGGTACACCCATTGATTATAAAAGAGAGAGAGAGAAAAAATAGATGGCAAAATACCTCCCCCTCCTTTAGTCTGCTTTCTTTTTGTTGGAAAGTGCCACCAAGTTATGCCTGGCTCATGGTGGCCACATAGGCTGAGTTCAGGTTGGCAGTTTGCCCCGAGATATGCACGTTCCAGCAATGCTTCACATCCGGATTAAAGGGGGCGTTCACACAGGCACATCCCCCACCCGTAGCCAACCTGTCGTGTACCGCTTTGCTCCCGCGTTTAAAAGATACCTGGAGAAAGTGGTAGCAAATCCCGGAGAGCACCTTTATCCCGCTTCATTCTGCTTCCGGGAAGTGTGAATGCCAACCCGGAAAGCCGGGAGTGAGGATAACGCCGCTTACAGACCCGCCTCCGCCAGGGGCGGGACAACAGTGTGAATGCTCCCTCGTGCCTCCTCCCCAGTAGGCTCTGGCATCAGTCTACGCAGTGTGACAAGGAAAACCCGGAACGGTTTGTTCTGGGGCTATTTTGCCACGACTCGCACCCGCTTCAGACTGCCAGTCTGGACTCAGCCACAGGGTTTTCAAGGCAAGAGACATTCAGAGATGGTTTTGCCATTGCCGGCCCTTCCATAGCAACCCTGGATGGAGTTCCTTGGTGGCCTCCCATCCCAGTCCGAAACCAGGGCTGACCCTGCTTAGCTGCCAAGATCTGGTGAGATCTGGCTAGCCTTGGCCATCCAGGTCCTGGCTACTTTTTTTTTTCTTTAGGAAGAAGAAGAAGAAGAAGAAGAAGAAGAAGAAGAAGAAGAAGAAGAAGAAGAAGAAGAAGAAGAAGAAGAAGAAGAAGAAGAAGAAGAGGAGGAGGAGGAGGAGGAGTTTGGATTTATACCCCGCCTTTCACTGCACAAAGGCGTCTCAGAGTGGCTTACAAACTCCTTTCCCTTCCCCTCCCCACAACAGACACCCTGTGAGGTAGGTGGGGCTGAGAGAACTCTAACACAAACTGTCCTTGAGAGAACAGCTGTGCCAGAGCTTGTGACTGACCCAAGGTCACATCAGCAGGTGCAAGTGGAGGAGTGGGGAATCAAACCCGGTTCTCCCAGATAAGAGTCCGTGCACTTAACCACTACACCATCAGTCCTTCAATTTTGTTCAAAGTTTGGTCTTTATGAATCTGGGTTTCACAGCTAGTGGTTGGCTAAGAGCACTCTGTGGCCTTTGTGAGTTGGCCACTATGAGACTAAGCCTTGGGGTACATGTGGATATAGCACCTGAGGAAGAAGGCTCTATAGCGGTGGTGGTTGGGCCCCCGAACCTGGGCACCTTCCAATGTTCTTTGTAGGAAATCTTTGAGGCCTCATAACTGGGAAAGGAGGGAATTAAACTCCCCTCTGTGTCCTTTTTCTCCCACACTGGGCCTCTCCACACCCTAGCAGAGAAAGCCCTGTCACCTCCTCCTCTCTGGCCTTTAGCTGATTCTCTTTTTAAAGGTGTCACTGGAGCCCTGCCCCTCCAAGAAGTCCCAGGGAAATCCTGAAAGAACATTGCTGCAAGACTTCAGATGGGAGTGTGGCTTTATCCTTGTTTGAGGAACATGCCTCCCCCTCCCCAGGTCTAGAGAATGCCCCCTGCAGAGCTCATTATGGGGAGACTTTTATGCAGCATTCTACCAGCTGCGTCAGCAGCTTTAACACCCAGGCTGCCATCCACAGTTCTGCAGAAGTTGAAGGCCCTTCAGTGTCAACAAAAAGGCCTGCTGTGACAAATGGGCCACGTCCCTTCCACCCCTGCAAAGGGGTGTGTGTGTGCGGATTCAGACACATACAGGATGGGTGCCAGCATCAGTTATAGACAAGAGGACTGAACCAACAACCAACGACTTCAAAACTGGAAACCGAACTAGAGCTCCACCCAGCAGGACCGAAGTAACAACACACAGATATTAGGGGAGGAGCAGGCTGCTCCATTATTTGCATACGTGTATACAATAGATATACCGCATTGCTGGGGAATTCTCCTGGTCCTTTCCTGGGCCTGCTGGCTAGCTGGCAACAAGCCCAGCTATTAGGTATGGCCGCTACGTGCCATGTGGCTTTACTGGCACTGCTGGCCTTTTGAACGTTGTTGCTGTTCCAAGTACTGCATGGCAACCGGTGGGAGGGTTTTGGTGGGGCAGCCTCCGAGGAGAAAAATTAAAAAGAAAAATAAGGCCTCTTCTTTTTACAGGAAGTTCTGACCACAAAGTTCCTGGTGATTTCTAAAGCTAACCAAAAGTGACAAGGGTAGTTCCAGGAATGGGGTTGACACCCCCCTGATAGGGGTGGGTTTTCCCCAATTTTGGGGGGCCCAATCTGCCACCAGCCAGCTGGCTGGCAGGGGGAACCCAGCCCCTGAAAAGCCCCGCCACCCCTGATGTGCTCAGCAAGATGATGTCACCCAGGAGATGACCATAGAGTTTTTAGCCAAATGCTAGAGCATCCCCTTCACTATGTGTCCAGTGGGATGATGACTCCCAGGAGAGGAGGCTGAAGCCCCGCTGGCATAAGGTAAGGGCCTGGCAACCCTATCTGGGAATCTCTAGCAACTCTATGATCTGAACTTCCTGTAAGCCGAGGAGGCCTTCTTTTTTCTTCTTAGTTTTTTCTCCCCAGGACAATCATGCCTCCTGTCCCCGATTTCTGCCTGCCAATCAAGTGACCATCAGCAGGTAAGGGCCTCGATTACCCAGAGGTCTCCTGCCGTAAGTGGGCTAATGGGAACCTTAGTTCCAAGGTGTGTCAACCTCTCCGTGGGTCACAGTGGGGGCAGACCCACATCCCTGGACCTGCTGGATGGCAAGTAGTTGAGACCCGAAGTGCCAACCTTGTGGAAGAACACAGCCTGTTCATGCAGAAGGTCCCCAGCTGAGCCCTGGCACCTCTGCTACTACATAAGAACATATGAAAAGCCAATGTTGAATCAGGCCAGTGGCCCATCTAGTCCAACACTCTGTCACACAGTGCCCAAAAATATCAGGTGCCATCAGGAGGTCCAGCAGCGGGACCTATCAGAGGACACAGGTCAGGTGGATCAGTGGCCTCATGCAATATAATATAGAGAGGAACAACGAAAGCTGTGTATGTATCCGCTAAGTAATACTAACAAATATGGCAGCAAAATACATATTATATGTTAAGAAAAACATCCAAAATCATATACAAGTGCAAGAAGAAGTCCAAACAATGAAGTTAGGTCCAAACAATGAAGGTAATGAGGTTTTCCAGATTACAAAGTCATTTTGTAGTCTTCATCCGAACAGGACCATGAATATCTTTTAAGCTGCAGAGTTTCGTTTGTTGCATATTGCATAACTCTATAAACAGTCAAATGATCAACATTTCCCATACAGTTAAATGCATCTGTTTCTAAGATCGGGCCAAAAGTATAGTGAGTAGAAATGAAGCTGCTTTCACCTGATGAGCAATAATGCAGACCCTAATTCATCCTAAATAGGACTGCATTCCGTCCTAAATTCAGTCCTAAGTAGGACTAAATAGGACCCCCTCTTTGCGGGGCTTTAGAGAGCCACTGTCAGTCAGAGTCATTGTTATGAAGCAGGATCTATCTAACACAGGGGTGTCAAACATGTGACCCAGGGGCTGGATTAAGCCCCCGGAGGGCTTCTATCAGGCCCGCAGTGGAACTGGCTGTCTTCTGCTTCTTCTTCCAGTTCTGCTGCAGCTGCGTCATCATTCATTTGCAGCTTATAGACACACACCTGAACAGCACGCTCAAGATCACAACAGCACAGACATTTTGATGCAATGATTCAGAGCAAGAGGTGTCAGTGATCAGGCACTGTTAAATAAACAAAATATTGCAAGACTGCTAATGTTTTAAGCATGTTTTTATTTGAAGTTTTTTTAAAAAAATCCTTTGTGTTTGTGCCCTTTACAAAGTTTATATCTCCACTACCTGGCTTTATGGAGCTGTGGTGGCTCAAGTGGTTAAGACGCTGAACTGCAGGCTGTGGAAGGTCAGTAGTTCAGCAGTTCGAGACCCAAGAGTGCCGCATGATGGGGTGAGCTCCCGTCTCTAGTTCCAGCTCCGGCCAACCTAGCAGTTCGAAAGCAAGGAATTGCAAGTAGATAAATAGGTACCACTTCGGTGGGAAGGTAACAGCATTCCGTGCACTTTGGTGTTTAGTCATGCCGGCCACATGACCACGGAAACGTCTTCGGACAGCGCTGGCTCTTCGGCTTAGAAATGGAGATGAGCACCGCAACCCTAGAGTCGGATTCGACTGGCTTTTGAGCAAGGGAACCTTTACCTTTACCTTACCTGGCTTTACATTTTATGACACACACGTGGCCCGGCCCAACAAGGTCTCACTTCCCCCCCCCAAACATTTTATTTATAACTTTTAACTTTGAAGCACACAAACAATGAAATATTTTTCTTGAGTAAAACATGTACAATAAACTTAATGTGAAACACATATTGCATCATAACATAAAATAACATTAAAAAAACCACATATTGCATCATAACATATAAATTCAAACAAACCATCAACTAAAGGAAGTTATAATATTATTGATATTTATTTCTATTGATAAACGCTGACCCCAGTGTGTTTGCACTCTTGTGTATGACCTTTGATTTGATAAGCCAGATCAAAATGTTATTATCTCTTTATATCTTTGAGGACTTTTGTCAGATCCGGTCCTTATAACAAATGAGTTCGACACCCCTCATCTAACAGTTTATCCACAAAGATCAGGCTGACAGGCCTGACTCTTCTTCCCTATTTTATTCGCAAAATAACCATGCAAGGTTGGTAAGGCTGAGAATAAGTGACTAGCCCAAGATCACCCAGTGAACTTCCCAAACTGGAATCTGGACTTGGCTCTTCTTAGTTACAGTTGCTACCTGCTGTACCACATTTCGGGTGGCCAGCTCCAGACTGGGAAATACCTGGGGATTCTTGGAGTGGAGCCCGAGGAGGGTGGGGTTTGGGAGGGGATGGACTTCAGTGGGATACAGTGCCAGAGAGTCCACCTCCCAAGGGGGCCATTTTCTCCATGGAGACGGACCTCTGCCTCCTGGAGATCAATTGGAATCCCTGGAATTCCCCAGCTACCACCTGGAGGCTGGCAACCTATATTGTTAATATAAATCACTCTGGTCCTGTCTTGGTGTAAGGGGGGGAAAACACAAACCTGTATCGTATGTACACGACAGGAGATATAAACTTTGTAAAGGACACAAATGCTAGACATTTATATTTTCGAATATTTTACACTCCAATCATGGAAACTACAGATTTAGCATTAACACTTGAAAGCCTGATATCCGTATTTTGAATGGGTAGCAAACTACATGCAAAACCAAGTGACGTATTGTATAGATATAGCCCAATAATTCCATTCACGTCTTTCTTCAATACTTTTTTTTTTGTGAAATATCTACATATCTATCTATATACATCTCTATATCTTTCATCTGTCTGTCTGTCTGTCTGTCTATCTGTCTGTCTGTCTGTCTGTCTATCTATCTATCTATCTATCTATCTATCTATCTATCTATCTATCTATCTATCTATCTATCTATCTATCTATCTATCTATCTATCTATCTATCTATCTATCTATCATCTATCATCTCATCTATCATCCATCTATCTACCTATCTGAAGATTAAGTTTAGGTCATCCCCTAGAGGGAGCTGCGGTGGCTCAAGTGGTTAAGACGCTGAACTGCAGGCTGTGGAAGGTCAGTAGTTCAGCAGTTCGAAACCCGGGTGCCGCATGACGGAGTGAGCTCCCGTCTCTAGTTCCAGCTCCTGCCAACCTAGCAGTTCGAAAGCAAGAAACTGCAAGTAGATAAATAGGTACCACTTCAGTGGGAAGGTAACAGCGTTCCGTGCGCCTTGGTGTTTAGTCATGCCGGCCACATGACCACGGAAACGTCTTCGGACAGCGCCGGCTCTTCGGCTTTGAAACGGAGATGAGCACCGCAACCCTAGAGTCAGATTCGACTGGCTTTCGAGCAAGGGAAACCCTTTACCTTTACCTTTACATCCCCTAGATAACCTGATTTTGTTAGGTGGTAAGGAATCGTGCAGAATCCACCCTGCCCGGGGGGATCTCTTGGCAATTTGCCAAGGCAGTGGATTTCCTGAGGTGTTTTTTCATATCGCTTTTATCCAAGTACACACAGAGACAGTCCCACTATTTCCGGACTTCAATAAAAGGTAACACTTCCCATTTCAGTTACTGGCAAAGCATCTGATGTGTTTCAACCCTCTTTTGAATCAATTGACCTTTCCCTGTGGGAGCCAGCCAGTGGGAAGGGAAGGAGCTGAACTTGCTCTCGCTCTTTGTGCTTCAGTCAGCTCCGGTTCTCATCCTTTTTGGAGCTTTTCTTTCTTCCTTTCTTTTATCACCACCCTCCCTTTTTTATTCAGATCCTCGGCACTTATTATATGCCCAATTTCCCAATGCAAAATTCACTGAAGGTGTGTTTATATATAAAAAGCCTATCAGTGCAACTCAAAGACTAGTCCTTATCAAGACATCAGGCATATTAAGAGGTACCTGATTTAAATGGTAATAACTGTGTAATGCGGCTCTCCTTTTCCTGTGCAGCAAAACTTTCTCCAGGGATGTGTCTGCTCTATCTTGCAGGCCGCAGTCTTCTTTTCATAATAAACTCACATCAGAGTCGGACTATTGCAAAGCCCAGATGTTGTCGTGTTCTCCTCTCTGGGGCAATTTGCCAGTCTGGTGTAGTGGTTAGGAGCGTGGACTCTAATCTGGGAGAACTGGGTTTGATTCCCGCTCCTCCACATGCAGCTGCTGGTGTGACCTTGGGCAAGCCACAGTTCTCTCAGAGCTGTTCTCTCACAAGCAGTTCTCAAAAGAGCTCTCTCAGCCCCACCTACCTCACAGGGTGTCCGTTGTGGGGAGGGGAAGGGAAAGGAGATAGTAAGCCTTTCTGAGGCTGCGGTCACACACACTAAATAATCCACTTTCAGTCCACTTTCAGTGCACTTTGCAGCTGGGTTTAACTGTGTGAACTGGCAAAATCCAGTTGGAAAGTGCATTGGAAGTGGATTGGAAGTGCATTATTTAGTATGTGTGACCGCAGCCTGAGACTCCTTCAGGTAGTGAAGGGCAGAGTATAAATCCAATCTCCTCCTTCTCCTCTTCCACCTCCTCTTCCACCTCTTCTTCTTCCACCTCTTCTTCTTCTTCCACCTCTTCTTCTTCTTCCACCTCTTCTTCTTCCACTTCTTCTTCCTCTTCTTCTTCCTCTTCTTCTTCTTCCTCTTCTTCTTCCTCTTCTTCTTCTTCTTCTTCTTCTTCTTCTTCTTCTTCTTCTTCTTCTTCTTCTTCTTCTTCTTCTTCTTCTTGAGTTCAATGAAACAAAGGCGGATTCAAAACTAGTTCCATCTTGTAAATACTTTATTGGTTCCAAATGACGACTTGGAGCCTACAACTGCTTTGCTCTGATACTGTGCAGCTCATTTCCTGCTGTGCTAGCCCTTCTGTCTGCGCCACAACTCATTGCAAGCCATGAATCCTGGACAAACCGAAGCGCCAGTGGCAGAGGAAGCAAGCTGTGCTGCTGCTGGAAAGAAGCACACGCAGAATCTGGTCATCGGATCCACGCCAAGGCCTCGTTTCATTGAATCGCCCGAATGGCCCTGGCTTCTCCTCTTTTCAGAAGCTCTCCTTGGTTGGTCTTCTATGTATTTATTTTAAACACTTATCAGCCTCCTTTCTTCCTGATGGAGCTCAAGGTGGGTTGCCATACAATTAAGATACATGAAATAGAATATATTTTTAAAAAAGCAATAAAAGCCAGACTTTAAAATCACAGCTTAGGACAGCTAGTGAGCTTTGAAAAACTGCCTCCTGAAGATCCGTTACCAGGCCAGCCACGCAACCTTCATGGTTTTGGATATATGCAAGACCGCCTCTCCTCCCATGTTTTGCCTCAACAGCTTTGCTCATCGGAGCGGTGCCTTCTGCAGGCACCACCCTGCGAATGGGCAAAATCAAAAACTGCCCATGCACAGGGCCTTCTCCGTTGTGAGCTCCCCCCCAGACAGAACAGCCTGCCTGAGGAGGTCAGGAAGGCTCCTGGACTCTTCGCTTTCCACAATCCATGCTTGTTCATGCATTCATTCTTTATTACCATCATTGGACCAATCATATACGGAATTTTGCAATTTGAAATTTGAAGTTTGCAGTGTGCCGGATTAAAAAAAGAATGATTAAAACCAATTTAAAATCTAGCTACAATGTAGTTTCCGAGACTTCAGTATCACCAGACAGAATCTAGCTACCTGAGCCCACTTGTGGGGAGGGCGGGGTATACATTGAATTAATAAATAAATATATAAATAAATAAATAAATCTCAGTGTTCTTACGCAAAACTGAAAGGGGAACAGTCTGAGTTCAGTACAATGTAATATTTTCCCCCTACTGAGTGGAGCAGTTTACACCCTGAGCAGAATATGACTGCTGTAATATTAAAATGCCTAAAACAAACAAAACAAAAAACAAAACACAAAAAACAATCAATTGTGCTCAACCAAAAATAGTACAGAAGATTTTTTTTTTTTAACTTTGATTTGAGCTTACAGAAACTTTGCATAAGGAAAGAACGTGTTGGTGAGATTTTTCCCTTTAGAGCAGAAGATTTGGGATTACATCTTTGTGAAGAAACTTTGGGTGAAACGTGGCTTGCTATAAGCTAGCTCATGCGTAAAGAAGAATATTGGGGGGAACTACATGATTTCATCCACCAGTCTCCAGTGAATTCTGAAACCCTTTGTGAGACTATTTAAATTCTGAAGACTGTGTTCTATGTCATTAAAGTTCTGGTGTACGAGTTTGCAAGAGATCAGGCATGGTCCTGGATTTCTTAAAATAGCAGTGTCTGGTGTAATGTTATACACTTTCTATCTTTATATGACTTTCTATCTTTAATCTCATCCCAGTATTTGAATTGGATTGGACTGAGTCCTCTATATTATATTTTGATATCATTGTTTAGAATTTGTCCCTTTTTTTGATTGAGCACAGTTGATTGTTTTTTGGCATACTTCCTCTGTGCCTGCTCTTTGATTTTGCTTGATTGTATTCTTAATTTGGGCAACGGGCAGTGCCAGACCCTGCCCGGCTCCAGACCGCTGCTGAGCGGGGCTTCCTGTGTTCATGAGCGGCCGCTCACTTACACAGCTTAGAGGCAACACTTGTCCAATCGCACCTTTCAGACCAACAAAGTTTCATTCTGGCTATCAGATACACAGATGGATTTCCATTCCATGCGGCTTAATATGGTGCTTTCCATGAAGGCTACCCATCCGAATCTATGCAAAACTGAATTATTCAAGAGGGCTTTTCTGTATGCACTGGACTACATGGTTCACCGAGTTACTTGGATAAATCATCAAGGACTGTGTTCTACACTATTGAGTAGAACTTGCTGAAACTAGGAGCCAGCCTGCTATGGAATTTTGTGTGATTTAATGTGTCTCGTTAATACTTATGCTTTGCTTCCGTCCTGATTTTAGGCTTCTGGTTTGTTCCCCAACCCTTATTCGGTTGGTTGTATTGACTCCCTCCATGGATTCCTCCTTGAGTCCAAGGGAGAAAAGTGGACCATAAATCAATACATTTTTAAAAGTGAGTGGACCAGGTACAGTTCCTGGGGAGGCTATGCCATAATTGTAGGTAGTTTCCCTTCAGTAACATCATCCTATGATAGGTTGTGTCAGTTGTGATTAAATATGGCCAGTAAGCTGTATAACTGATACATTTCTATCAATCAGTGTGCTATCAGAGAACATTTAAGAACATAAGAGAAGCCATGTTGGATCAAGCCAATGGCTCATCCAGTCCAACTCTCTGTGTCACATGGTGACCAAAACCCAGGTGCCATCAGGATGTCCACCAGTGGGGCCAGAACTCCAGAAGCCCTTCCACTGTTGCCCCAAGCACCAAGAATATGGAGCACCAGTGCCCCAGACACAGCTAAGAGCCACTGATGGAACTCTGATCCCATCTGTTTTTTCAATCCCCTCTTGAAGCTATCTGTGTTTGTAACTGCCACCACTTCCTGTGGCAGGGAATTCCATGTGTTAAGTTTTGAGAGATGGTATAATCATATGGCAGTCCAGCATTTGGTGTAGTGGTTAAGTCCACGGACTCTAATCTGGGAGAACCTAGTTTGATACCCCACTCCTCCACTCACAGCTGCTGGATGACCTTGGGCAAGCCATAGTTCTGTCAGAGCTGTTCTCTCATGAGAAGTTCTGGAAAGAGCTCTCTCAGCCCCACCTACCACACAGGGTGTCTATTGTGGGGAAGGGAAGGGGAAGGAGTTTGTAAGCCACTCTGAGACTCCGAGTGAAGGGCAGGTATAAATCTATTCTCTTCTTCTTCATCACCATCATCATCATCTTCTTCTTCTTCTTCCTTGCCTATGTCAAGTATTTGAAGTATTAGGAAGCGTTGGAAAGTATAAGCAGGGCTCTTTTTGTAGCAGGAACTCCTTTGCATATTAGGCGACCCACCCCTAATGTAGCCAATCCTTCAAGAGTTTACAGAGCTCTTCTTACAGAGGCTGCTGTAAGCTCTTGGAGGATTGGCTACATTAGGGGTGTGTTGCCTAATATGCAAAGGAGTCCCTGCTTCAAAAAGAGCGCTGAATAAGGTTGTGTGCTCTTGGGTTCTCCTGTGCTTTGGTACTGCTGTGCAGCCGCTGAGCTCTTTGAGAGAGTGTGATCTTCCATAATATGTATGGGTGAGATAGAGAAGGTGTTTAGAAAAGTGCCTTCTGGGGTTGCCCAATGTCTTCCTGTGACTGTGACACAAATGAGAATTTTAATTGCCGTTAAATGGATGTTTTCTATCAGCTTGCGAACTGGTAGGCACAATCCCAAGGGTGAAACTGACAATCCCTGAACATGCTTATCAATTGGGGAGACAAAAAAAAAAAAAACCATGACAGAAATGTCCTTCCCACTAAAGCCAATAGAAATAAAGAATAGAACTTTTTTTAAAAAAATAGGCATGGTAAGTTTAAGGAAAAGAATTACATAGGGGGAGATATAGATTTACTTTTCCTACACAGATCAACCATGTGTTTCAATGATGGCAACTTCTCACTCTTTATTTCCTACCTCCATCCAACCCCAGAAGTGGGAACGGACCATGGTAAGTTGGTCAACAGGCCCACGGCTTTGTCTCAACCTTGAGTGGTTGTTCATTCATATACTTTGCTGGGATCCATCTTGAAATCTGCCTAGCATCTCTTCCCAACTGGTTAGTCCCTGGCTTTCCCCCATTCTAGAAAGTCCTTGAAATAGTTCTCATGCACAGCAATAAATTGTTGGTTTCCCCCATCTCTTCACTGATGCCTGTAAGTACTTTTTGAGATCTTCCAGAAGGCAGGTCAACAAATGAGAAAACCTAGAGTGGGGCTGAGTTCAGACTGGCAATTTGCCCTAGTAGGGACCCAGGCCAGCGACAATTCAATCCTGGAGTAAATTGGGCATTCACACAGGCACATCTGCCTGGCATCCCCCACCCGTAGCCAACCCATGCTGTTCTGCTTCACCACTGGATTAAAAAGATACCTCATAAATCTGGTAGCAAATCCAGAAGCCCGTGTGTATCGCACGTTTCTCCGCTTCCGGGGAGTCTGAATGTGCAGCCGAAAAGCCGGGAGCAACCCACATTGGGCAGCAACGATATGATTGGCCATGCTCCGCTCTACTGCCCAATGCAGTGCCGGTGCTGCGGGGTCCTCCCCCCATCGGCAAAATGTGCTTATGCGCATGAGCGCATGAGCGCATAAGTGCTCATGTGCACATACATCCATACACCCACAGCCGAATTAATGGGGAAATGCCGAATACAGCATGCCTCCGGGGCAGCAGTCTGAATGCTCCTGCCCGGCTCCGCTCCATATCTTCCAGCAGCAGCCTGGGCTGTGTGAATGGGAAAACCCGGTACAGTTTATTCCGGGGCTTTTTTGCCACGACTGGCTACCGGAGCAAACTGCCAGTCTGAACTCAGCCTGGGTCTGGTATCTGTGCGCTCATAAAAAGTACACCAATGCAAATAAGATTGCAGAAAGGACCTTCATTGAAGCCTTGACTAGTGCAACAGCAGGTGAAACATTTAAATTGGTTCATGGAAGATCACTGCACACAAAAACATGTAAACAATATTTGTTTCTGACGATGGCTTGAGGAAAGATTATGAGGGGGGAAAAGCGATCTTGCTTTTCTCCTGGAAACATAATTTATCTTCACCCTCTGCTTGCGATCTGCTTGGGATATCTGGCAAAACAGAATATCTGAGTAAAAAGGACCTTCACCCTGATCTGCATCCCTGTTTCTCAAATATATCATCCTAAGGCTGTAGAAAAGAGCCAGTGTCCAGTAGCGCCTTAAAGACTAACGAAATTTGTGGTGGGGATGAGCTTTCGTGAGTCACTGTTCACTTCTTAATCCTAAAGCTGGACTTTGTTTTTCTGTCTCAGAGGAGAACACAAAATTGTTTGCAACAGAATGAATGAAGATTACACTTACTACCTTGGCTGCAACACAAAACTTGCAGAGATCTGTCTGACCCACCAACCCACCTCTTTTTTTTTTGTTTACGTTATTTTTTCCCCCTTTTTTCCCCCTCTGAGGAAGAACTTCTGAATACCAACGCGGTACAGTATTTAGTGTGTGAAGATCTTCAGTCCACAGTCAGCGACAACGTTCATTGGATGACCTCGGGCCAGCCTTCCTCCCTCGGTCTCTCTTACCCACATGTTTCATGAGGATCAAATGGTTTAGGGAAGAAGCATATATATTGCCCTGAGCTATTTGCATGGCATGAAATAAATGTTATATGAAGAAGAAGAAGAAGAAGAAGAAGAAGAAGAAGAAGAAGAAGAAGAAGAAGAAGAAGAGGAAGAGGAGGAGGAGGAGGAGGAAGAGGAAGAGGAAGAGGAAGAGGAAGAAGAAGAGGAAGAAGAAGAAGAAGAAGAAGAAGAAGAAGAAGAAGAAGAAGAAGAAGAAGAAGAAGAAGAAGAGAATAGATTTATACCCTGCCCTTCACTTGGAGTCTCAGAGCAGCTTACAATCTCCTTTCCCTTTCCCTTCCCACAACAGACACCTTGTGAGGTAGGCGGGGCTGAGAGAGCTCTTTCTAGAACTTCTCGTGAGAGAACAGCTCTGACTGAACTATGGCTTGCCCAAGGTCATCCAGCAGCTGCAAGTGGAGGAGTGGGGAATCAAACCCAGTTCTCCCAGATTAGAATCTGCACACTTAACCATTGCACCAAATAAGCAACTTATTTTACACAGCTAGATTTGAATTTGGGTATACGCTTTCTGGGGGTATACATCTTTGAGAGTCAAAGTGCTCTTCACAGATCTTTGATTCTCAAAAGTGTATACCCCTAAAAATTTGTTGGTCTCTTAAGGTGCTCCTGGGCTCATATCTAGGTCTTCTACTGAAGATTCACTGCCACAGGAGGTGGTGGCGGCTACAAGCATGGACAGCTTCAAGGGGGAATTAGATAAACATATGGAGCAGAGAGGTCCATCAGTTGCTATTGGCCACAAGGTAGAGATAGGGATTCTGGGGCAAGTGTTGCTCTGTATTCTTGGTGCTTGGGGGGGGGTCAACAGTGGGAGGGCTTCTGGTGTCCTGGCCCCACTGCTGGACCTCCTGATGGCACCTGGTGTTTTTGGCCACTGTGTAACAGAGTGTTGGACTGGATGGGCCATTGGCCTGATCCAACATTGGCTTCTCTTATGTTCTTACGTTGAGGGTCTGTTTGAGTATAAGGCACATAAACAGGTTCAAGTGATAAAGACCACAATCCAACAATCCACATGCAAAAACAGTAGCTCGTGTAACTGTGGTTATTTTTGTCCAAATGTCCCATGCTACATCCTCTCTAGGCACATATACCGATGGGTCACATCAGGAACCTTGCAGTTATAAGTGCAGAGATATGTTTATGGTCTGGAAATGTACCATTAGTCCAAAAACAATGTATTCTCCTATTCACCAGCCTGCTTATAAGCATTAATAAATGGCGGCTCAAAGCTCTGTTTGGCAACAAAATACTCGAGAGACAGACTACACAAATAAATTTGACTAGAGGCACAGGATATTTTGGGGGGAAACATCTGCTAATTGCATTAATGAGATGGTAGGGGAGCCCAGCCAGATGGATCCCGCCAGCCTGCTTTTGTGCAGTGGAGTAGCTCAGGACGGGATTACACAAATATTTCTTTAATTTATTTCCCCCCTTTGCAAATTCCCCAGCTCCAAATTAATCTTCCTATGCAAGCAGAATACCATAGTGTTGTGGCGGTGTTTTGGGTTTTTTTTGTTTTTTTCCAAGGGAGTCTGATGCGAAGAGGAAAATGAAGTTATAACAAAGTGGAATTTCCCATCGTTAGAGCACAGGCTGAGAAAATCTCCAACAGTGCTAGATACTAGGTTATTACTGGAGTCAATTGTTTCATGGTGAAAGAGAAGAGTGCAAAAGTTGGCTTGGAAGCCAACTTCAAAAAAAACTAAGGTCATGGTATCTGGCCCCATCACTCCTTGGCTAATAGAAGGGGAAGTCCTGGAAGCAGTGACAGACTTCACATTCCTGGGATCCGAGATCACTGCAGACAGTGACTGCAGCCATGAAATTAAAAGACGCCCGCTCCTTGGGAGGAAAGCGATGGCAAACCTAGACAGCATAATAAAGAGTAGAGACATCACCCTGCCAACAAAAGTCCATATGGTCAAAGCAATGGTATTCCCAGTAGTAATGTATGGCTGCGAGAGTTGGACCATAAGGAAGGTCAAGTGCCGAAGAATAGATTCTTTTGAACTGTAGTGCTGGAGAAGACTCTTGAGAGTCTCTTGGACTGCAAGGAGATCAAATCAGTCAATCCTAAAAGAACTCAACCCTGACTGTTTCCTGGAAGGCCAGATACTGAAGCTGAAGCTCAAATACTTTGGCTACCAAAAGAGAAAGGAATACTCACTGGAGAAGACCCTGAAGCTGGGGAAAACTGAAGGCAAAAGAAGAAGGGGACGGCAAAGGATGAGATGGTTAAACAGTGTTATCGATGCAATGAACATGAAATTAAGCGAACTCCGGAGCACGATGGAAGACAGGAGGGCCTGGCATGATGTGGTCCATGGTGTAACGAAGAGTCGGACTTGACTGTGCGACTGAACGACAACAACAGCCATGGACCTTCAGCTGACACCGAGCTACTGATGAACTAGCAACCCCATAACTGACTAACATTGATGTAGTTGAGAGACATGCCCCACACTGCATGCAAGAGTTCACTGAACTGGATTTTCTTTTTTTCCCCAAAACAAACATAGACAACAAATCTGAAAAATGAAAACCTAGAACCGATCCATATGAGAACGGCACAGTCCAAGGGCCTACGGAGGCATCAGGATCCCTCTGAGATATGGTGATTTACTGAAACATTTTTTTAAACCTCACCTAGTGCTGGATCAAACCCAGGACTCTTTTTACAGTAGGAACTCCTTTGCATATTAAGCAACATGTCCCTAATGTAGCCAATCCTCCAAGAACTTACAGAGCTCTTCTTACAGGGGCTACTGTAAGCTCTTGGAGGATTGGCTACATTAGGGGTGTGTTGTCTAATATGCAAAGGAGTTCCTGCTACAAAAAGGGCCCTGATCAAACCTATGGATCTCTCAGCATCTCATCTGTTTGCACTAGAGTTTCCGGCTCCAGGTTGGGAAATACCTGGAGTTACCTGGCGGGGTTCAGGAAGGGATGAGATTTCATTGGGTTATAATGACATTCAGTCCACCTTCCAAAGCAGCCATTTTTATTCAGTGGAATACACATGAACACACATGAAACTGCCTTATACTGAATCAGACCATCGGTCTATCAAAGTCAGTATTGTCTACTCAGACTGGTAGCAGCTCTCCAGGGTCCCAGGTGGAGATCTCTGTAACCTGGAGACAGGGTTGCCAGCTCCAGGTTGGGAAATAGCTGGGAAGCTTGGGGGTGGAGCCTGAGGAAGGCAGTGTTTGGGAAGGGGACAGGCTTCAATGGGATATAATAATCACTTGTCTTCTTTTTTTAAAGAGGCAATCGAAGAAGAAGAAGAGGAGGAGGAGGAGGAGGAGGAGGAGATTGGATTTATACCCCGCCTTTCACTGCCCAAAGGTGTCTCAGAGCAGCTTACAAATTCCTTTCCCCTCCCCTCCCCAGAACAGACACCCTGTGAGGTAGGTGGGGCTGAGAGAGTTCTGACAGGAACTGCTCTTTTTCAAGAGTAGCTGTGCCAGAACTATGGCTTGCCCAAGATCATCCAGCAGGTGCAAGTGGAGGAGTGGGGAATCAAACCCGGTTCTCCCAGATCAGAGTCCGCGCACTTAACCACTGCACCAAATTGGTTCTGCGGTCATTTGTGTAGGGATGGAAGAGTTAACTCCCTTCTCTCTGGACTTCTGGCCCTGCCAGGCTGAAACTCTGTTTAAACCATGCTGGAGAATTCACAATCTCTACCCCATCTGCTTGATCCCCAGTGACCATTTTTTGCTCCTGCTTGTCTTAATTTTGATCAAAACAAGGATAATTTCACTGCCAACCTTGGCCACTAGGAATTGCATGAAGGAGGAGCAGCGTTAGAATTGACCTTATCTGCAATGCTTGTCATGTGTCCAACTGAACTCCTCATAAAACCTTTGCAACCTTTCGCTGGTCATCTGAAATCAACAACCTCTACAGTGGCGGTCTCCAATGGAGCGCTAATTTGCACCTGCTCGCTGCTTCTCCTGATCATCTTTTCTGCAAAACAAACAGCCGGCCCCGACTTTCTTTCACTTCACTGCTGCAGAGATACACCCAGAAACAACCCAGAAAGCATTACCTTTATGCAGGGCTTTTTTGGGGAGGGAGGTGCCAGAACTCTCAGGAAGGAAATGAAGTTTTCGATCTGCTTACGGAAAACTCATGAACTTTTAAATGTTTTAAAATAATTTTGTCGAAGAGGTTCCAGAACTCTGCCTTTATGTCCCGGGGAGCCCCTATTTGAAGAGAGGAGGAGCAGGGTTTTCAAACTTTCTGAATTTCACTCTGCAGAATTTCGCTCCACAGTCGCGGCAAGGCTTTTCTGAACGTTCTTCTCCGCTACAGCACCACCCTGGGGTGTGAAGCATGAAAGCACTGCAAGGGATGAAGTTTGAAAAGGATTCATTCGCTTCTCTTCGAGGAGAATTTAAAGGGAAACGAAAAGATAAATCTCTCTTTAAAAGAGAGGAAAAACCAAATAAGAGGAGTCATTGGCTGCATGTTAAAAAAGTGGATTTTGTGGGAAAAAAGAAGTTTTGCTTCTCCATAACAGACCCTATTGTGATTGGAACATGTATCATTTTAAATTATCATTGTTAGAGTCTAGGTATTGCTTGTGTGCCTGGGCAGCCGGGAACACTCAGCAGGCTGACAAATGACCAAAACTGAATTGCTCAATCTACAGTTCCTGGATGATAGTGTGAGAATGTGGAAAGCCAATTAACCTGAATGAATACGACCATACTTGGTCTGAGGAGTCAGCCAAGGAGTGGAAATAGGGGAGGGGGAACCCCACTAGAGCAGAGTTCTCCAATGAAGTGACCGTGGGCCCCATGGCAGTCTTGAGAGCCAGTCTGGTGTAGTGGTTAGGAGGGCGGACTCTAATCTGGAAGAACTGAGTTTGAGTCCCCACTCCTCCACATGAAGCTGCTGGTGTGACCTTGGGCTAGTTACAAATTCTCTCAGAGCTGTTCCTTCTAGGGCAGTCCTTCGAGAGAGCTCTCCCAGCCCCACCTACCTCACAGAATGTCTGTTGTGGGGAGGGGTGGAAGGGAAAGGAGATTGTAAGATGCTCTGAGACTCTGAGTGAAGGACAGGGTATAAATCCAATCTCTTCCTTTTCTTCTTGGTACCTGCTTGATGGGACTTGTCAGGAGGGGCTTCCCCAGGGACCCCTCCCAACTCCCGAAACCCTGACAACCAGAGGAGAGGAAGTGGAGCAGAACGATAGGGAGAAAGGCCTGGGGTCAGGGAAGGAGGTGACAGAAAGGGCTGAGAGAGGGGACCCCCCAGAATGATGGCCCGGGAGTTCCCGTTTTCTGATGGTAGTGTGATGGGGATCCCCTTCAAGGGTTCCTGGAGGGGCCAGGGATCCTCCCATGCAGACTGGCCCAAGGGACCCTGACAGCAAAAGGGGGGCATCAGGGAGGAAGAAGGGGTGGGTAAGTTTAATGAGTGTAAACCAGGGGCCATCCTTAGCCCTATTGCTAACCTGTTCTAAGGCCTGGGGGGAGAACTGGGTTGAGGGGCTGGGATAAAAGGTGGCTAGGCGATCCCTCTGAGACCAGATGCCAGGAGGGTGTGAGGAGGAAGGGCAAGGCTCTGGGCCTGCTCTGCTCGGACTTTCTGAAATAGGGGTTGGGAACTGGAGGGGGCAGTGAAGGAAGCGGCACCCCCTGATCGGTGGTCTGAGGCTTCACCCACACCCAGGGCTTCCCGACTCTGGACCCGTTTCAGCCCCCAGACCAGCCACGGGCACACCCCGGGACTGACAGGACTTTTGTCCAGCTTCTCATTGGCCACTGGAGATATGATTGTCTGTGCAGATTAAAAAACAAAAACAAAAAAATCACTTCAGCTGCAGGTGCCAGCACAGCAAAAAAACCCAAAAAACTTCACTGCATGACAGAAGAAGAAGAAGAAGAAGAAGAAGAAGAAGAAGAAGAAGAAGAAGAAGAAGAAGAAGAAGAAGAAGAAGGAGAAGAAGGAGAAGAGGAGGAGGAGGAGGAGGAGGAGGAGGAGGAGGAGGAGGAGGAGGAGGAGGAGGAGGAAGGAGGAGAGGAGGAGGAGATGGCAGAGGAGGAGGAGGAGATTGGGTTTATACCCTGCCCTTCACTGGGAGTCTCAGAGCGGCTTACAAACTCCTCTCCCTTCCCCTCCCCACAACAGACACCCTGTGAGAGAGCTCTGAGAGAACTACCCTCGAGAGAACAGCTCTGAAAGAACTTGTGAATGACTCAATGTCATACCAGCAGCTGCATGTGGAGAAGTGGGGAATCAAACCCGGTTGTCCCAGATCTGAGTCCATGCTCCTAACCGCTACACCAAACTGGCTCTGAAAGTAAAGAAGTATTTTAAACGGGTTTTCGGTTTCGGCGTCGCGAATGGCGGCCGCTTCTCGGGACGCTCCCGGAGGCGGTTAGCCCACGCGCAGTCAGGGGGGGTCTTCGCTTATGCGAAAGACCCTAGTGAGCCTTAGGTTAAGGCTCCGAACCGGGGCGCTTGGGGAGTAGCCTCTTTACCGGCGGACAGCCGGGAAATTGAGGCTTTCCCCCTGCCCCAATCGGCCCCGCTGCGGCGTGCCCGTAATGGGACTTAGCGGCGCCACCGAATTCCAGGAGTGAAAACAGCGCTATGGTTCAACATAAAAAGAAGAAGTAGCATCGAATCGTGAGTTGAAGATCTATTTTGAAGCGTAAATCGGAGCCCCCCTATATGCGTATAAGCGTTGGGAGGAGGGAGGAGTCCCCACCCCCCTCGAGAAGCAAGTCATACAAAGGGTGCGCGAAGGGGGACAGAAAGAAATCAAACTGTTGGTGAAAGTACCGTTGGGGCTGCATAGAAGAATGTGATCATCTTGGCTTCCTGGGGGATGCGGCACGAGCTTTTTAAAAGTAAACAAAAAAACAAAATGTCGATAATGGAAAAAGCCCGGTTGCTACAGGAAGAGAAGAGAGGAGGGACTTCCGGTCCAGACAACCCCCCCAAGAGCTTGCTGTCAATCAACAGAAAAAGGAGATGCTGTGCCCCCTGCTGGATCAATTGCAGAAGATCAACCAAACATTGTTCAAAATGGAAAGTGTTCTCATCAGCCGACAGAAACAGATACTGGAAACAACTAGTAGGATGAAGGAGATTGAACAGAAATCGAATTTGATTCCAGGTTTCCAGGGCGCTAAAGAGGAGAGAAAGAAGATCTCGGATTTACCTTGACAAATGTCTTGGCACCCCTAACTGGCAGTGAAGCGATAAAGTTAAAAGAAGAGGGGAAAAGGCTCCCAAAGCCTACTCCGCCTTTATAAAAAGAAGTACTCTGCCAGTAGAAGGGGATGTCGAACATAGCAGGCGACAGACGAGAGATCTAATTTCATCTGAAGAGTTTGTGGAGCCCTGGAAGCCTGAAGGCCAGATGATTAAGAAAAAAAGAAAAGAAAGAAGATGGATTCCATTTTTAAAACACGGAAACGCCTGAAGAGACACACCAGCAGGAAGGATGCAGCACCTAAAATTGGGATAAGTGCAGAAGACAGCAGCCTAGGGGAAGGTGATGGAACGGAGGACTTCAAAGTTAAAAGGGACTTAATCCATAACTGGAAGAAAATTAAGAAGAAGATACTTTGAGGACTGTTCGTGTTGCATCTGGAGGGAGCTGTTTAATTACTAACCCCAATGGACTTTACTAACTGTATTAACAGAGTGACTTTGGACTTTGAATTAGTTAAAAAAAGAAGATCTTCTAACCATGATTGATGCCAAAACTTGGTATTGGTTATTAACCTAAACTAACCCTCACTAACAGAAAAAATTTCACTCCACCTTTTTCTTTCTCCATCTGTCTACCCTTCCCTTTTCTTATAAAAAGAATAAAATTCTCTCTTCTTTAAGAGAGTTTTACAACAAAAAAAAGAAGTATTTTAAACAATGTGTTCATTTTTTAAAAAAAACCAACACATCCTCCTAAGCAGCACTTCTGCCTGAAATATTGAAGAGTTACTAATTAAAGCTATACATAATCTCAACTCCCTGACATTTCATGGTTGGCTCTCACTACCCATGGCAGCCATTTCAGGGATGTGTCCGCCGTCCTGTGTCAGAATTCTGAAGGTGCCCACAGGCTACAGAGGAAGGAGCGATACAGATTTTCACACCCCGCTGGGATTGTGAGAACCAAGGAAACCACTGATTTTGTGATAGCCCACCCCCTCAAATGATACACTGGGCAAATTTATGTGGGAGGAGGGATAGCCAAGGCAAAGTATTTGCAGTCTGGATCTGATGAACATTGAGTTAGTCAGCAGGTATATATGCAAAGCATTGGTGATCTGGACCTTCCATGAACTGTAAGTTAGCGCCACAGAAATTGGCAAGATTTCAGTACAGAGGCAACCGATGGAACTTCACCCCCACAACAAGATTGGAGCACTTTTTTTTTTTTTTTTAGAAAATGACTTTTAATATATGTAACAGATGGGAAACAGATTTTTTAACATATTTAACAGATGGGGGACAGGGTCAGAACACAAACGTGCGGGTAGTTTTGATCCAATATTGTGCGTCCCTTAACTGAGGGCCCTGATAAAAGAGGCTCCTGAGAGCCAACGTGGTTTGCGGGAAGCTTGAGCCAGTCACACACTCTCAGCTTAACCCACCTCACAGGGTTGTTGTGAGAATAAAAATTGGAGGAGAGGAGAGAACAGTGATAGAAGCTGTTTTGGGTCTTCACTAAGGAGAAAGCGGGATAGAAATAAATAGCTGTGGGGTTTTTTTCTTAAAGGGTTAATAACAGTGTAGCTGGGGAGAGCTGATGAGAGACAGTACTTAGGAGAGACCACTTACATCTTGCCATAATGTTTGGTTAACCTAGGGGTCCCAATGTGGTGCCCAGTGTCACGACCCCTGCCACGCCTGCACCTTCGGAGGCCAAGGAGGAGCTAAGTGTCAACAGGGATGAGCTCCTCTCGTCAGAGACCACCGCACCTGATAACGTGGCAAGCTCCAAGCCTGGCCCAGCAACAGCTGAGGCAGATTGCTGCTCAAGTGACACGCCCCCTGACTCGCCACCACCGGTGTCTCGTTTACGAGAGCAGCACCGGCAGGACTTGAGAGCTCGGTGGTGCGAAGCACATATGCACATCCGGTGCTCATGGAGCCCTGAGTATTAGCGGGAGCCGGAACATGTTCAAGGCATGCTAATTACTGGCTGCCTGGTTTCCTATTTAGCCCCTGCTGGCATGGTAAGCAACTAGTGCCAGCAACTAGTCACATCCGCAAAGCTCTGCACCGCACTACTCCAGTTCTTGTTGCCTCGTTCTTGATCTGATCCACCCGGCTCCTCGACCTTGCTACTCTGCACCTCGCATCCCTGGACTCTTGACCCTCAGCTTCCGGACTCTTGACTCATGGTTCTCGTACTCTGGACACTCGACTCTTGGACCTCCTGACCACACTAATGGTTGGTGACTTGGACTTGGCTCCCTGGTTTTTTCAGCTTGCTCGGCTTCTGACTCTGAACTGTCTCCACCCCGCTCGTCTTACCCCTTGAACTTGGTTCTTTGGTCTTGGCCAGCTCTGACCTCGGACTGTGCTTGGACTGCCCCACACTTGCCTGGCACCGCACCCCAGCCCGTGACACCCACAGGGGGCTGGGTGCCCACAGACACCTTTCACGATGCTCACCACATGTTTTTAGAAACTGGGTGAGGCCAAGTGGGGCTTTTGCCCAGCAAGGCTTCTAATTGGCCACAGGAGATCTGATTGACTGTGCAGATGAAAATAACCTTATTTCCATGGCTGCTGCTACCACAGTGTTGGTTTTATTTTCTTTCACTCATTTTTCTCAGTGTATTTTTTTTAAAAAAATATTATCCCTCTTCTCCCCTGCATACGGGCTTCCTTTGTGTGGTTGGCTCCACTTTCTGTGACAGCCATTTTGTGACTGACTTTGCTTCCTGTGGTAGCCATTTTATGGTTGTTCCCCCTCCCACCCGTGTCAGAATTCCAAAGGTGCCCACAGACTCAAAAAGGTTAGGGACCCCTTGGTTAACAGATTGTGTGTCATCATCCCCTTCCCCCGGATCCCAGCCCAAAGCAGGGATGTTCAGATTGCTTCCCATCCAGGAGAAATGTTATCAGAAAACTTGATTTTGTTTCCCTCAGAAAAAACTGAAGTGTTACTTTCAAGGAGGAAACATTGCTTAGGCAAAATTAAGAGACAACTGAATTGGTGGTGGTCTGTGACCCCTGCTTCCAAAGACAGCCTCCAATCACCCCTGCAAGATTAAGGACCTTTACCCTTCCGTAACATTTATCTTAGAGAAGTGCTAAGTATGGCTGCCGCCAAAAACGGAAGGTTCACCTTGAGTCCCCCCCCCATAATATTTAGACAAAGTTGCTCATGTATTCCTTTGCAATTTCACATCTGAGAGGCTACCACCAAATAGTGAAACAAAAGGATTACACCCATTGGTAAGTCTAATTAGGGGTGTACAACAACCAGGACCTGGGAGATCAGTGGTCGAATCCTCCCAGTTTTTAGGCGCCCCAAGTTTTTGATTTGAAGATCAGAGAAGGATAATTAGTTAATATTTTTAACACCTTCTCACCAAGTCTTCTCCTGATTTAACCCCTCCCCCAATAAACTCTTATGGGCTGTATAGTGGAGGGGAAGAAGTGTCCTATTTTGTTCTCTCTTCCTCCTGGGCCAGTTACAGTTTGAGAAAGGAAATTGGGGGAAAGGCAGGGAAGAAAAGGCATCAAAGGGCAATTCTGCACTGGCCTTTCCCTCCGTTGCTTTACCAAACCGACGTTGGAACTGAAATTCCTCTCTGCTTTCACTTCCTTTGATCGTTGGATTTTATGGTAGCCTCCACACTCCATACTACTTTCGCTTCCTTTGATCTTTGGATTTTATGGTACCTTCTGCATAGATTTATGGCCTTTCAGGGGTGACTTTGCAGTCAGTACAGCACTGCCCTGGGGTATTTGAATGTGGTTTTGAGCTGCACCTTTGGTAAAGCAACGGAGGGAAAAGCCAGTGCAGAACTGCCCAATGTGGCCATGAGCTTTTTAAGAATCCATGAGGAAATCCTAATGATGTATTTCCCATAACATGCCTTTTTTATATAACACATTTTATTATTTTTAAGAAAAAAGAGTAAGAAAAAAGAAAACAATACAATCCCAAAGAACTTAGAACATTTCCAAACATACCAACAAGAAAAGGAAAAGATAAAACAGACAGGTACTGGAGTCTACACTCCACGCTCATTAAACTTCACACGCTTAAGTCGAACCATTTCCTTTAAAACATTCAATATTATATAAGTTTAATCTCTTCCATTACTCTGGTACTTCTTTACCCATTTATAAAATCGTTCCCACTAGTTTTCAAAATCCGCGTCAGGTTTTGGAAATTTGTCCATTTCTGCTGCAGCCAACAATTTCCCTACCAGTTCATCTTTCTTCGGGATCTATTCCTTCTTCCAATATTTTGCATACAAAATTCTCGCTGTGGTTACAATTTGTACAATCAGATATGCATCCTGTAGATTACATTACATCCATGTGGTACCGTATTCAATAAAAACATTTCAGGTACAAATGGAATGTGCTTCTCTAACATTTTTTGCATTATTTCATGCACCTAAATCCAATACTTTTTAACCACATATGATTTAATGCAGGTCCACCACATATGATTTAATGTACCAGTTTTACAATTACATTTCCAACATATATTAGACATATTTGGATACCATTTAGCTAGTTTCTCTGGTGTCATGTACCATCTATAAAACATCTTGTACCAATTCTCTTTATATGAGGACGCTTTGGTAAATTTAATATTAACCTTCCATACTCCAATTGTATATTGTACCCAAAATTTTGGGCCCATCTAACCATTACCTCCTTCACCACTTCATCTTGCATCTCCCAGTCAAGCAAGAATTAAAATATATATATATATATATATATTGTTTTGAAGCAGAACCAATAATTTTGTCCAACTCACCAAGAGTAGTTTGAAATCCTGTTATTTTATCTTTTACATATCTAGAATCAATTTGTACCCTTTCCCACCAGTTCAAACTAATGCCTTTCTTTTTAAGTTCTTCATTCTGCAACAATTTATTCTGATCATCCAGCAAATCTCCATATTTCCACAAACCATATCATGCCTTTTCAAACCGTAACTGTAATAGGGAAATAGGTTGGGGGAGAAACCTAACTCAAAGGGAGCTCCAGAACAAAGTTTGAGTCCAGTGGGGCACCTTTAAGGCCAACAAACTTTAATTCTGGGTACAAGCTTTCGTGTGGAAGCACACTTCTTCAGATACAAAAATCGTGTTGGTTTCTACGGCGCTACTGGGTTCGAATCTAGCTGTTCTATTATAGACTAATATGGCCACCCTCTTAAATTATGCCTTTCCTGAACATTTTATTACCTGAAGGAATTTTGGGCCACCATAAAAAACACACCATAAAACCTCTCTCTCTCTCTCTCTCTCTCTCTCTCTCTCTCCCTCCCTCCCTCCCTCCCTCCCTCCCTTTTGGTATCTTACTTTTTGCTAGTCCTTTCCATAAGGTCATGCATAGAAAGACTCTCCAAAGGTACAACTGTCATTTATTGTTTTATTTACAACTTATTGAATATTTTACTCCTCTTTGCCCAAAGGCGTTTGCCTTTATTTAGTGGCAAAAATCTATTTTATTAGCAGGGGCTAATTCATTTTCCTTCCTCCCGGGGATGCATCCTTTGGGGTTTATTGTCCCTCTGCTGTTTTGAAGTGCTTGAGTCAGGTTCTGTACCACTCCGGTGTTTTATCCTTCTTTTAATTATCAGTCAAGACTGCAACATAAATCTCTAGAAACTGGCAAGTTTTTTAAAAAAGAGCCAATAAACATATTTTAAAGGTTGTCCTTTTGCCACCTGTCTTGAAAGGATTTTTTTAAAAAAACCCAACAGTGAAACAACGTGAACATTTTTTGAGATAAACTTTTAAAACTGTTTTCAAAATGACTTTTTCCTCCTTCATGATAACTTCCCGAGCCTTCATTGTCTTTAGGCACAATCTTTGGCTCTTTTTTTTTTAACATGGTGCATAATTTAATCTCTAATGGGTGAGTATTGGGTATAAAAGTCTACAATAAGATTTTGAGACCAGCTCCATTAAATGTTGGCGCTTGAGGATTTAGAGTGGAAGCAAAATCCAGTAACAGAATTTTTAGCCTCTCTCCCATTCTGTTCATACAAATTAGAATCCACAGCAATAATTTATCTCGGAGGTCAAACAGACGTGGCTGAGCATGGGAAGTTCGGCCCTCTGCAGAGAGGTGCACAGCCTGTATTCGACTGAAGGCATTCCTGGTAAGTAACTATCACAGGAACGCTTGTGCAGTCACCCACCTGTTCTGCTCTCATTCATCTCTCGGGTCTTGATCAAAGAGCTAAGTGTTTACTGAGTTTTTGGATGAGTCTACATGAATAAAAGTGTCTTCTTTTTGCATGATTACTCTGCTGTCTTCTTGTTTCCTTCCACCTGCCACCACCTCAAATTGTTAAAAGTCATGGAGATTTGCTTTTAAAAAAATAAATAAATGAGGATTTTGAGTGGAGACTTACTACTTAGATGACTTCATGCACCTTTTGTGTCTTCCTACCTATCCACCTAGCTAATCTTTCAATCAGTTATTGCAATAGCTTCACAAATAGATGCTCCCAACTGCACACACACACAAAAAAAAAAACCACAGGCAAAATATCTATCATTAGACATTTGAAAGATGCTTTCAATGCACAGACACAAGAAAGGCATGAAGTGTGAGTAAATTTGTGTTTGACAAGAAGGCCTTTCTGCAGCTGTTTTTGTTAATTAATTAATTAATTCAAGTTCTATCCTGCTCTCCCTGAATACCAGGCCACATTCTGTACCAGCTGAAGTTTCTGGATCAATCTCAAGAGTAGCCCTGAGTAAACTGAGTTACAGTAGTCCAGCCTGGAGGTCACCATAGCATGGATCACTGTAGCTAGGTTGCAGGGAGGAAGGTAGGGAACTAATTGCTTGGCCTGCTGAAGATGGAAAAAATCCTGACCTGGCAACCATCATGACCTGGGTCTCCATAGAAAGTGAGGCATCCAGGATCACACCAAAACTCCTAACCATTGGCACTGGCATTCAAAATGTCCCATCAAGAGTTGGGAGCCAGATCCCCAACCCTATAGCCCTGCAGCTCAGTTACAGGACCTCCATCTTTGTTGGATTTAGTTTCAGATGACTCTGCTTTAACCAACAGGCCACAACATCCAGGCCCCTTGATAGTAAATCTGTGGTAGCATCCACTGTTCCCTCTAAGATGAGTTAGTGTGAGCTAGCTCACAGTTTTTAAGCCTCTGGGCTCATACTTTTTTGTCTTAGCTCAGGAAGGATGGCTCCAGATCAAACTGATTTAAGCAATAGCCAAATCATGTTGTTGAAGGCTTTCACAGCCAGAGTTCATTAGTTGCTGTAGATTTTCCGGGTTGTGTGGCCGTGGTCTTGGCATTGTAGGACCTGATGTTTCACCAGTAGCTGTGACTGGCATCCTCAGAGGCATAGCACCGAAAGATGGAGTACTCTCTGTGTCAAGGTGAGCAGAAAACTGATAGGCAAGTAATTTATTTCTACCCTGGAAGGTAGGTCTGAGTCAATTATCTAGTGTAGTTCTCCAGACTATTAACATGCTAATGGAGGGGATTTCCTGAGGATATTCTTTTGTCTATGGATTGTTTCCTGAGGAGGTTTGAGGAGGTTCTTTTGTGTGTGGAATGGCTATTGAACCTCTAATCTTATCTGTAGTGCTATTGCCAGCTGTCGAGCGTTTTGTGTTTTTCAGGACAGGAAACCATGCCCTATTTATTTTTAAACTCTCTTCTTTCCTGTTAAAATTGTGTTTATGTTTATGAATTGCTCGCTCACAATTTTAATGCCAATAGCTCACAAAGTAGAGGTTTTGCTCATAAGACTCCATAGTTTAGAGGGAGCATTGGTATCCGGCTGGCTACCCATCAAGAGAATTAGCTGGATGTCATCAGCATACTGGTGACATCAGCATACTGGTGACAACCCATCCCAAAACTTCAGACCTACTGGGCAAGGGGCACATGTTAAATAACATGGGGGAAAGGATCATCCTCTCAGAGATGCCACATACCAAAGAGTAATGTGGTGAAACCCTCTCCCCAAATGCCACCCTCTGTCCCTGGCTGTGGAGGAATGAGGACAGCCACTGCTATTCAGGGCCATAGCTAGTGCGAGGTCCACGGGGCAACGCCCCTGTCAGGTTCAAAAGCAAGTAAATCCAAACATTCTTAGGAGTAAGAAGGGCTTTATTGGAATACAGTGCTAAAACCCACAGTGGAAAGGCTATTGTCAGGAATGGCGGGACAAGCTGCTCAAGCATGGTTATAGTGTGATGCAAAAGGCGACTAGCAAATGATCTGCAAGCGCGGGGGCGGGAAACTCCCGGTGGGAGAATTACTTAATGGGTGGGAGACGACTCCCTCCTCCCCTCAGCTTCACAGGACTGGAAAATTCTCATTGACTTAAGAATAGCCCAAAGCCTGCATTCAAGGCCACCGTGATAAGACCGAGCAGCAGAGAAGAAGCTCCCATGTTACAGCCAACATACCTACGCAAGCGCAGAAGCAGGGACGAGATAGGGAACACAGAACAGTGGACTCAGTGTGAAACAATAAACAACCACTACTGACAGCCCCCTCCCTAACTTGCAATGCCCCCAAATCTGGAAGGAGTGCATGCCCTTCTTTCCAACTCTGCCCCCAGCCCCAGCTCCGGCTGAGGCCAGCAGGCATTGTGGCTCCAGGCAGTGGCTGGCAGTGGCTGAGCTACCCCTCTCCTGGACAGGTTGTTGGCCTGCCCCTTTCTCCCAGAGCCCTGGGTAGATTTGTGGTGATTTCACCCACCCTTACCTCAGCACTGCTTGCAGTCAGGAAGACCTGAACGTGCCCCATTTCTTATCCCCCACCCAATCCTCTTTAAAACCTGTGTGGCAAGCTGAGCTCTTCGAGGTTCCCTGAATCCTTGCAAAGGGGACAATGTATGCACACTGTCTCCATAGAATATCCATAGCAGAGGGAGCAAGAAAGCCCATTTTGAAGCCGTTTTGCTAGGCTAGCCATAGCCGCAGCTGTCTAGTGGATAAGTCTCATTTTCCTGAGTTTCGGAAAAAAAATTGATGAACATGAAGATGATTTTTTCAAGACTGCCAGACACACCTTTGGGGAGACCTCCACCAATTCTTGCTTCATACGCAACAATCCAGTCTTTTCTACAGTTGAACATAGACTGAAGATGGACACAAACTAAAAAGGCTCGAGCACAATCTTCAGCCTCACTGCCTGGTGCCTCCAATCTTTTTTCTATACCCACCTTCATCCAGTGGCCCTTCCCCACTGAAAATAGTCTAGCTATGGGGCTGCTGCTATCGTTGCTCTACCAAATGATAAATGAGTAAACGGGTCTTTCTATTCCAAAGGGCAAACGAACTACAGGGAGCCAAAAGTCCCCATAAAGTCTGATTGTTAGGAAACGTTCAAATATCAGTAGACTCTTTTGTGCATATTCTCCTGCAATGTCCTTGTGCACTCCCGCTTAGGCTAAAATGGATCATGCCATGCCTTGTTAAATGGACTATGTTTCCTCCAGCGACATCAGAGCAAAAGGTTCAATTCTTCTTAGGGAACACTGATTCATAATGTCCTTATTTTGTTGCTCTATTTCTAGAGACTGCAGAGAAGCGTCGAAGGGAGGTGTTTTTAGGCATGGGTTTCATTTAAGTTTTTTTGGTTGTATTGTTCAAGATCTTGCTCTAGGAACAGGGAGGAAAGAGAGAGAGAAACTTTAGACTATGAAGTCCTCTGTGTATTGATATGGAAAGCAGCCATCTACTATTCTGAACTTGGGAGAATTAGTGAATCTCTTTTTTCACCAAAGCGGTTTGCACAGGCACCCTTTGAGAATTAATGACAGGTAGAACTGGAGGATGAGACACCCAGTTGCATATTGAGCGGGCGTGGTTTTACTTCCTTTAGCTACAACATTTGCTCTCTGTACGTGAGATGTACCCATGCCTCTTTAGCACATAGCTGTGGCACATGGGCCCACGACTGAATGCAGAGCAGGTTTTATGAGAAATGGTACTCACACCAAATTAAAAGGGATATGTAAAGCCCGCCCATTTGTTTTGGAGTATATTTCTGCCTTCCCACATGCAGATCTGGAGCATGTCATGCCATTCAACCTTTCCACACGTCTGGGAAATAAGTAAATGATATTCATCATCAAGACCAGATTTTCGATTGCTTCAAGGCAAATCTGAATCCCTCATGCAATTCGACCTTTTCAGATGTTTGAAATTTTTTAGTTAATCTGATATTCTAACTTCCATGTACAGATAGCCTACACCAGTGATGCCTGAGGGCATGATTGTATCCACCAATGTACTTCCTGGTGCCCGTGTCCTTCCTCAAAGCAAAATGCTGATCCTGGCTTTTCAACAACCCACAGGAACAGTAGTGGTTAAGTGTGAGGTGTAGTGGTGTAGTGGTTAAGTGTGAGGACTCTGATCTAGGAGAACTGGGTTTGATTCCCCACTCCTTCATTTGCACCTGGCTGGATGACCTTGGGCAAGCCATAGTTCTGTCAGAGCAGTCACAAGATATAGATAGGAACTCTCAGGCTGGGGCAAGTGATGCTCTGTATCCCTGGTGCTTGGGAGGGTCAACAGTGGGAGGGCTTCTAGTATCCTGGTCCCACTGCTGGACCTCCTGATGGCACCTGGTATTTTTGGCCAC
Organism: Gekko gecko; assembly: GCA_029375565.1. NCBI lineage: Eukaryota > Metazoa > Chordata > Lepidosauria > Squamata > Gekkonidae > Gekko > Gekko gecko. The sequence continues at coordinate 191,811,995 of JAPDNY010000004.1, read as the reverse complement.
TGTGTGACAGAGTGTTGGACTAAGAACATAAGAACATAAGAGAAGCCAATGTTGGATCAGGCCAATGGCCCATCAAGTCCAACACTCTGTCACACAGTGGCCAAAAAAATACCAGGTGCCATCAGGAGGTCCGGCAGTGCCCCCCCCACCAAGCACCAAGAATACCGAGCATCACTTGCCCCAGACTGAGAGTTCCTATCTATACCTTCTGGCCACTGCTGGACTAGATGGGCCATTGGCCTGATCCAACATTGGCTTGTCTTATGTTCTTATGTTCAGTCCCTGAAAGAGCAGTTCTCTCAGAGTTCTCTCAGCCCTACCTACCTCACAGATACCTACCTGTTGTGGGGAGGGGAAGGGAAAGGAGTTTGTAAGCTGCTCTGAGACTCTGAGTGAAGGGCGGGATATAAATCCAATCTCCTCCTCCTCCTCCTCCAAAAGTATCTACCTCCATCACAGGAGAACACTTGGCTTGGAACCTCCCAACATTCTGTGATTGGCCCTTGCTCTGTGGCAGCCATGTTGAGGTTGGCCCCATCCTCCTGGCAGCCACATAGTTCCAATGACCACTATCTGTTCTTAGAGTTGTGCCCATTTGATCAACAGACTTGTGAACCTATGGCCTGAAGGTTATATATGAAGACACTCTGTTTAGACCTATGGAACATAGTGTGCAAGGTGGGGGAAAGGACAGCAGCTATATGACTGGTTCCCTACCTCGTATTGATTATCAACAGTTTAATAATGTTGGAGAACAGCTGCTGTTGTTCACAGCTGGCTGAATTACCCATCATGTTCCCCACTGAAATGTAGGGACATCTCTCTAAGCCATTTAATGCAATGCTGAATCTTCTTTGCACACCATACGTGCAATGGGCAGAATTGTCTTTTTGGTCTTGGCCTTGATTGGGTGGAACTCTCTGCTGAACAACACCAGAGCCCTGCAGGTTCTTATATGATTCCGCAGGACCTGTAAGGCAGAGATGTTCTGCCAGGCTTTCAGATGAGGACAGCAATGGTTAAGACTGGCACCCTCTTCTTCTTCTTCCTATGGGCCCCACATCTCCTTCCTTGCCCTGCTGTGCAGAGAAGAAGAAGGGAAGAGAAGAGATTGGATTTATACCCTGTCCTTCACTTGGAGTCTCAGAGCAGCTTACAAACTCCTTTCCCTTCTCTTCCCCACAACAGACACCCTGTGAGGTAGGTAGGGCTGAGAGAACTCTAACACAAAGTGCTCTTTCAGGAACAGCTGTGCCAGAGCTTGTGACTGACCCACGGCCACATCAGCAGGTGCAAGTGGAAGAGTGGGGAATCAAACCCAGTTCTCCCAGATTAGAGTCCGCACACTTAACTACTACACCAAACTGTCTCTCTGCAGCTGGCACTGCAGCAGGCAAAAGGGCACTGCAGCCGGCAAAAAGGGTTGATATCGCCATCTGAATTGGTTGTTTTATTAGTTCATTGTGATCATTTTATTACATTGACTATATTTTATCTCTTTTTAAGGTTGTAAATCACCCAGAGCCTGCTTGTCGGGTTGGGTGATTCATAAATTTAAGATGATGATGATGATGATGATGATGATGATGATGATGATGATGATGATGATGAAGACAACAATGATGACAGCTGAAATCACACAGGACATTTTCTTCTGGGAACAGGGATATTTTGGGGCAGGAATGCACAGGGACGGAGTTCCGGTTGACTCTCAAGTTGGCCATGCCTACAACCTCCCCCCCTCAGGTTCCCCAGCTGCCTCGTAAGCCATGGGACACCTGGAGAAGCCAATCCTGTGTGGACTGTAATCTGGGAGAACTGGGTTTTATTCCCCACTCCTCCACTTGCACCTGCTAGATGACCTTGGGCAAGCCATAGTTCTGACAAGATCTGTCCTTGAAAAAGAGCAGTTTCTGCCAGAGCTCTCTCAGCCTCACCTACCTCACAGGGTGTCTGTTATGGGGAGGGGAAGGGGAAGGAGTTTTTAAGCCGCTCTGAGACTCTCTTTGGTAGTGAAGGGCGGGTGTAAATCCAATCAAGGGGGAATTAGATAAACATATGGAGCAGAAGTCCATCAGTGGCTATTAGCCACAGGGTATAGATGGGAACTCTCAGTCTGGGGCAGGTGATGCACTCTATTCTTGGTGCTCAAGGGGGCAGCAGTGGGAGGGCTTCTAGTGTCCTGGCCCCACTGCTGGACCTCCTGATGGCACCTGGTATATTTTGGCCTCTGTGTGACAGAGTGTTGGACTAGATGGGCCATTGGCCTGATTCAACATTGGCTTCTCTTATGTTCTTATGTTATGTTCTTATGTTCAATCTCTTCTTCTTCTTCTTCTTCTTCTTCTTCTTCTTCTTCTTCTTCTTCTTCTTCTTCTTCTTCTTCTTCTTCTTCTTCTTCTTCCTTCCCTCGGGTTCCCCATGCACCCCACAAGTCACAGGGCACCTGGGGAAGCCGATCCTGGGAAGTAGCTGCACTGTCAGGGGTGTGGCCTAATATGCTAATGAGTTTCTGCTGTTAGGTGTGGCCTATTATGCTAATGAGTTCCTGCTGGGCTTTCTTTTTTTGTGTATATATATATATATATATATATATATATATATATATATATATATATAAAAAGCCCTGTCTGGGAGGGAACCCCATTGACTGACATGGGACTTACCTCTGAGTAGACCCACTTAGGAATGCTCCCCGTGCATGTTTTACACTGCTCCCCCAGCATACCCTGCAAAACACAGGGGGACTGACCCTTGGCTTGCCAGCTCCATCTTGTGAAATTCCTGGGGACTTGAGGGTGGATCTTAGGAAAGTTGGGGCTTGGGAGGCGAGGGGCCACAGTAGGATATAATGCCATAGACTCTACCCTCCAAAGCAGCCATTTTTTTTTCCCCCAGGAGGAACTGATTTCTGTAGTCTGAAGAGCATTTGCAATTCCAGGAGATCTCCACGCCAAATATGGGGTGTGGTAACCCTATCCTAGTAGCTGACCGTGTCCTGGACAGACACAGATCGACAAAGGTTCTCTTGGAGTAGAGGGTCCAAAAGCCACATTATAGAGCTGTTTTGTTTTTAAAGGATTGATAAGAAGCAAAAAGAAAATCTCACACGGATGCAAGCCTCCAGCCATTTCTGCATCTCCCTTGATAGCGTTCCTTCACACTCGCTTTTCCCTCGCAGGCAGGCAGCATTCTGCCAAGAGAGCCTTTCTCGCCTCAAATCCTCTTGCATCGCGGAATAAATAAATAAAAATATCAGTTTTACTCAATGTGATTCCCCCCCCGCCCTGACACAAGCTCCAATACCCAGAGGCCCCAAAGACATGAATATGAGAGCTGTCTGCAACGGATCTGCTTAAGAGCTGGAAACAGATAAAAAAAGGCCTCTACATCTTGTCTGCTTTGTAGAACAGTTGTTATTGTTAAGCATCAAGCCTGTGCTCGGGGGGCGGGGGGACCAACAAAAGGATACAGATTTTTTATTATTATTCTCCACCTCCCTGGTGACCCGTTTATTCATTTCTTTATTTACTCCATTTGATCCCCTGCCTTTCTCCCTAATGGTGACCCGATAAGTTTACATCATTCTTGTCTCTATGTTATCCCGACCAGAGTGGACTTATCCTAGGCACAGCACCTAGGGTCCACTATACTTTTAGGGGCCCACGGAAATGTTTCAATTCCTTGTAAAACCAGAAGGGGAAAAAAATATTGAAGTTTTACAGTGTAAGAACATGTTTTGTTTTTTTCTCACATCGGAATAAAAAATTAAACGTTTACGGTCCACAAAAATCTATTACATTTTACCTAAAACAGAAAAATAAAATAAAACTTTGAAGTATCTAAAGTTATATCAAAGTAGTTTTAATGTTTTGTTTTTTTTTAATAGAAGAAGGGCCCATGAAGTAAAAAGTGCCTAGGACCCACAAAAGTCATAATGTGCCCCTGATCCCGACAACCACACTGTGAGGGAGGTTAGATCGAGTGTGTGTGACTAGCCAAAGGTCATCAAGGAAGCATCCATGGCAGAGTGGCGATTCGAACATGGGTCTCCCAGATCCTAGTCTGATGCTTTATCACTACTCCAGTTCAGCTGAAGTGCAATTATAAGATAGCCGACACAAGGGGTCGCCAACCTTTTCCAGCTTACGGACACCTTTGGAATTCTGATACAATGTGGTTGGTACAACCACAAAATGGATGCCACAAAGTACTTGCCACAGGAGGCAGAGCCAACCACAGAATTGCTACCATAGTTTACCTTCAGTCACACTGTAAAGATCCTTGTGCTGCAGTGGCAGCTGCCGCCAAAGCTGCCACACAGCCAATCAGGTCCCCAATGGCCAATCAGAAACCTTGCTGGGCAAAAGCTTCAATTGGCCTCTCCCTCTTTTCAAAACATTTGGTGAGCACCAGAAAAAAGTGTTGATAAGCATCAAATGGGGGACCCTTGGCCTGTACGATGGGACCTGACTGTGAGCAGAGTCCCAGGGAGGAGTATTTTTTGATCCTTTTTACCTATGTATCTTTCAGGCAGAATGCTACAGATTAAATCTGGGGCTGTCCATATATAAAACATGTGCTGCTTCCATGAGCTGTAGCTCACCCCCATTTCATCTTCATCATGCTTGCTTGGTCCTCCTTTAGATATTATGACTGAGCACAGCAAGGTTGCAGCGGGATGGGGAAGAAGAAGAAGAGAAGAGATTGGATTTATATCCCACGCTTCACTACCCAAAGTAGTCTCAGAGTGGCTTACAAACTCCTTTCCCTTCCCCTCCCTACAACAGACACCCTGTGAGGTAGGTGGGGTCAAGAGAGCTCTGACAGAAACTGCTCTTTTTCAAGAACAGCTCTGATAGAACTATGGCTTGCCCAAGGTCATTCAGCAGGTGCAAGTGGAGGAGTCGGGAATCAAACTCAGTTCTCCCAGATTGGAGGCCGTGCACTTAACCACTACACCAAACTAGCTCTGGGAAGGTGGGGGTGGTAGTATTTCTGTGGATGAAAATTCAACCATCTACCAACATTTAAGGCATGATCCAAGCTACCATTAAAATACAAACAAACTCTTGAGCATGGTGATGGTTTTATAAAAATGTTTCCTGTTCTGTTAAAAGAAAATTAAAATGCTAGCAACTGGAATCATATGGGGGGGATTAATACTGGGTTCTACCGTGCTGAAGTAATGTCTGTGAAAAAAAAATGGAGATTTTATATAGCAGCATAGTTTTGGTCTGCAATAGGAAAGCTAGATTGGAGTCCAGTAGCTTACCTAAGAGACCAACAGGATTCTTTGGGTGTAAACTTTTGTGACGGACTTAAAGATCTGGGACCAGCAGAAAATAAACACAGATCATTGCTGAGTCACATGACGGAGTGAGGAGGGGGGCCATTTAGCTCGGAACCTTCAGTGATTGGCGTTTAACAGACCAAACAGTCAGTTTGGAATTGGCAGTTGAGAAGCAGCAGTTAGTTGTTGGACGGAGAGCTAACAGGAAGTCCATCAGCGAACTGAAGGAGCTCTGTAGCTCTGTGTGGAATAACGTGGTTTACTGAGTTCCTCAGAAGGAAGGGGACAGTGACCAGACGGTTAAAAACAAAATACAATAGTGTCACACACCAATGAGACATCACTCCTTAAGGAATCTGAGAGAAGTGGTTTTGTGAGGGCTAAGAAACAGGTCTGAGCTAAGTCAGGAAAAGTGGTAGTGGCCAGTTGGACTCAAAAAGGGGCCAGAGAACCAAAGCCAAAAGTTAACCACAAATCAGTGCAGGAGGGTGTGATCATCAGAGAGTATAATGAACTATTTAACATCTGTGTAACTGAGAAAAAGAAACAAATTAACCTCCATGTAAAACTTCCATTCCCCAGTTATGTTTTCTTTAAATAAAGCCTGTTCTGTTTTGAAGTGAACAAGTCGAGGTGCCTATCTATTTAATGGTAAAGTAAAGACACTTAGCAGTGGTCCTTACAAATATCCCTGACCAAGAAGGGAAAACAAATACCCCGAAGAGACGATTGTAGATTTGTATAGAGGACCAGTCAGCAAAATTATCAGCAGTTCTGACCAGGCACAACACGCAGACCCTTATGGTATTGCTGTCAGTATAAAGCGGGTGTGTGTCATAACTTTCAAGAGTCAAAGCTCTCAAAGGCATCTGATGAAGGAAGTTGTGACTCTCAAAAGAATCTTTTTGCTCTCCAGGGCTCTTTTTGTAGCAGGAACACCTTTGCATATTAGGCGACACACTCTTAATGTAGCCAGTCCTCCAAGAGCTTACAGTAGTTCCTGTAAGAAGAGCAAAAGGAGTTCCTGCTACAAAAAGAGCCCTGTTCCTCTTTAAGGTGCTACTGGACTTCAAACTGCCTATATAGCATCATAGAATGCTAAGCATTGTTACGAACAACTGGCTAATTCAACGATGAACTATTAAAAATAAGACAACTGGCTCCTAGCTTTCCTGTATGGAACACAGCTTTCAGTCCTAAAAGAACACTTCCCTACGAGTAAGCCCCTTTGAATAAAATGGGACTCAGTTCTGAGCAGGCCAGGTTTGGATTGCTCCCACGGTATTCTTATCTAGTAAATAATTCTGATCTAAAGAATTCATACAGCGTGAATATCCCATTCAAGTGAAATAGTGAGTGTAGAACCAGTGAATGTTGTATGTGATTTGCACCTGTATAGGATATTTGAACATCTTGCAAGCCACAGATTTGGCCTATAAAACCTGTGAACTACCTGCCATATTGGTTTTGGCTTGCCAAATAAATGACATCTCCTGGGATTTACACTCCCTTATAAAAAGCAGATCAGGAAATTCGTGGAGCTCATGGCATGTTCGGTGAGTCCCAAATTTTCAGGACGGGACAGCATAGTCCCTTTGAAAGTATATCACACAGTCAGCCAGGTGGCCCCTGTGTAGATGATAAAAGCTGTACAATAGGAGCATCCACAATCAGGGAGGGGTCTCTATCAACTCAGGGGACTCCCCAGGTATGCTGAGAAAAATTACATTAACAAAAAGAAAAAGAACCCTTAAAAATTGGCAAGAGGAGGACCGAAAATGTTCCAGAAGGGATTGCTGAGAACAGCTAGGTGTGAGTTCAAGGGAAATGAGTCTGCTCAAGATCCTGAAAGATTAAAGATTGGGAGGGGGTGGCATTTGGAGATGGGATTTTCACACTCCCATAGTTCCTGGCAGGCCAACTCTTTTCATGTGTTATAGAGAACACACGTTACAACCTTCAAAGCACATGACATCATAAGTAGGATCATACTATGTAATCCCTCCATTGTTTCTTGGGTCACCTTAATGCTTATGCTGTTTTTAGTTCTTGGTTTCAGATTTTTGCAGTCCAAATTGTATTTCATCATTTATTGGGTGTCCCAACCTGTTGATCGTATCGACTTACACGGTATAATCCACCTTGAGTATCAGTGAGAAAGCCAGACTGTAAATACTGACAAAATAAAATACAACAACTCTGTAAGAAAGCACCAAACTGGGCTCACTTTACAAAAGAAACAGGGAACCAGTAGCTGGATAAATGTGGATTTTGTAGCACATGTTAAGCTTCACATAGTGTTGCCAGCTCTGGATTAGGAAATACCTGGAGATTTTTTTGGGGGGTAGAACCTGAGGAGGTTGGGGTTTGGGGAGGGGAGGCACCTCAGCAGGATATAGCACCATAGAGTCCAGCCCCCAGAGCAGCCATTTTCTCCAGGGGAACTGATCTTGGACATCTGGGAATCCATTGTAATTCTGGGAAATCTCCAGGCCCCGCTTGGAGATTGGGAACCATAGCTGTAAATGTATTGACTGTAACATGAGAATTAGTCAATGACTGTGCAAAGAACAGCTTATCATAGTAGCCCTTTTCACATCTAACTGATAACTACCATACCAACGTAAATGGCAAAAAAGACTGTCCTTCACTGGCTTTTGCAGATGGATGGGATGCAGTTTGGTCATCGGCAGAATTTAATTCTTCAGTCCTGACAACACACTACCAAACACTTAAATTAGTTTCCCAGTGATACCTAACACCAAAAGCTTTATTGTATACCTTGCCACAGCTGAGTCCAGGTTGTTGGGAAAACTGTGGTTTGGTTGGAACTTACATCCACTGTTGGTTGACCTGCCCAGTACTGGTACCTTTTTGGCAAGCAATTTTGGAGACAGTTACAACAATGAAGGGGATGACTCTAGAATTCACTCTGGAATGCCTCCTACTAGGAGCAAATTGGAATAAAGACCAACCTTAATGAATAACTACGGTTATTGTGATTCTTTTATCAGCTGCTAAACTCTTCACAGATTCTTGTTGGAAAATCTCCACTGCCCCAACTCTACAGATGTGGCATACCATATTATGGAAACATGATGTCCTAGCTAGACTTACTTTTAATTTGAATCAGACGACATCAACTAGAGCCCTCTTGGAGTTTAAGAAAATTTGGTCACCAATCTTAACTTTTCTTTCTAATCAGAAGGAAATCCCAAAGAAAATATATCATTGTTATGTTTTATATATCTTGATATACACTGTATAGTCAAATGATATATTTTAAAATTATATTTACCATTCTTCTGTCCTTAATTTTAGTAAGATCTGTATGAACCCTCCAATGATTTATGAGATATTGATATTTCTTTCTATTTTTGTCTTGTATTTGTCTGTAGTAAACAAATAATTTAAAAACCCATACAGAACTAGGGTTACCTTACCTGACCTGTGGGGGGCTTTCAATGTCCTTCTGGGAGACCAGAAGTGATGATAGGCAACTTCCAATAAAAATGGAAATGCAGGCCCCAACACGATGATGTCACCTGGAAGTACAAGCATCACATCAGGGACGTCAGGGGTGACACTGTTTTTTGGACAAAACTCTATGGTAAATTTGGCTTCAAACCATAGAGTTTTGCCCCCAAACCAGAGTGTCTCCCCTGATGCCCTTGACATGATGACATCACTTCCACATGATGTCATTATGTCGGGGCCTGAACTTCCGGTTTTACCAGAAGTCACCCGGGAAGGTCAGTTGGGGCAGGATCTTCCCCTGCCAGCCAGCTGGCTGGTGGCAGGCAAGAGCCCGCAAAAGAAGGGGTTCCCACACCACCAGGGTGGGACTGGGAACCCTACTGAGAATGCACATTACATCCTGCATGTACATGTTGCTATAGGTATGATCCTGGAACATCATTTCTGCATCATATATCATACTTTGTTTCAGCTCTGTGTTCAGATTTCTGCTTGGTTTCAAATGTCTGCAGTCCTAATCCTATTGTATTGCTTATCAGATAACCCATCCTGTTGGTTGTATTGAGTAGCACTGTGTAATCAGTGAGAAAGGCAGGCTATTAAGGTCATAAATTCAGATGGGTAGCCATGTTGGTCTGAAGCAATGGAATAAAGATTGGGTCCAGTGGCACCTTTAAGACCCACAAAGTTTAATTCTGGGGAGAATTAAATTTTATTGGTCTTAAAGGTGCCACTGGATTCAAACTTTGTTCTATTAATAACACAATTAAAATGAAATAACTCTGTAAGAAAGTAGCATCACAGGTTCACTTTACAAATGAAAACAAGGACCATTAGCGAGATGAATGGGAGTTTTTAATCACATGTTCAGCTGTGCATACATGCAATTCCACAGGGGGATGAGTCAATGCACATGCAAAAAGAATCAAGTGTACCCAGATTGCACACTGTAATGTGTGAACAACATTTATATCTACCACAGGTAAAGGTAAAGGTTTCCCTTGCTTGAAAGCCAGTCGAATCCAACTCTAGGGTTACGGTGCTCATCTCCCGTTTCGAAGCCGAAGAGCCAGCGCTGTCCAAAGATGTTTTCGTGGTCATGTGGCCGGCATGACTAAACACCAAGGTGCACGGAATGCTGTTACCTTCCCACCAAAGTGGTACCTATTTATCTACTTGCAATGTCTTGCTTTCGAACTGCTAGGTTGGCAGGAGCTGGAACTAGAGACGGGAGCTCACTCTGTCATACGGCACTCTCGGGTCTCGAACTGCTTGAACTACTGACCTTCCACAGCCTGCAGTTCAGTGTCTTAACCACTTGAGCCACCGCAGCTCCTTTATTCAGCTGTACATACATGCAATTCCACAGGGGAATGAGCCAATGCACATGCAAAAAGAATCAAGTGTACCCAAATTGCACACTGTAATGTGTGAACGACATTTATATCTACCACAGGGCCACCCCCAAACCAGGCAGAACTCTCTGCTTCCAGATATGCAGGAGATTATGGTTTTGTACATTAGCCAAAAAAAGAAAACAACTCTTTAAAGAACTGGATGGAAAGTTCAGAGCAGTGGCTCAAGGAGACACGAGGCAGAGGAGAAATCAGTTTGCCCGGCCCCCTGAGAACTTCGAAAACCCTGTTGCGGCTCCTCGTGAGCTTGTCGCACATAATCCCGAACATTTCCAAAGTGTCCCAAATGTCCCTTCGTATTACTTCCATTTAATTTCCACCTCCTTCATATATTAAATGAAAACCCGAGCAGAATGTGGAATGAATTATTTCGGACTGCTGTGTCCATATGGCCGCTCCGCAGCCCTCCCTCCCGTTTACCTTCATTGTGAATTTCCATCATGGTTTTCAACGGCAGGCCGGGGGTCCCTCGCTGAAAGCATGCCTAATTCATTGCCACCCACCGTGGCCTGATGAAATAATCATGACGAGGATTTGCTCTGCAACATTCCAGGGGCCCGTATGCCACGGCGGCAGACTCTGCCACGGTCGACATGCCCTCCATTATTCATGCCGTCAGCTGCTGCTCTTGCAGGCTGGAGCGTTTCTTGTCTGAGGCTGACATATTTTGACATTGGAGTAGCTAACCTGGGCTCAGGCCTAAGGAAAGGAACACGCACACTTGTCTTCAGCGAAAGAAAGTCCGGGCCAGTTGAGAAATGTAACAAAAATGTGCAGCGTAAACTCTTAATCCCATCTTGACAATTGGCTCTTGGTTTTATAGGGAAGGTCACTGGAAATACTGGATCCAGCCAAGTTTCCCCCCCACCCATTCAATTACTTCCTTATAATATGCATGCAATATACATGCAGCTGCCTTATACTGAATCAGACCATTGGTCCATCAAGGTCAATTAAGGTCGCTAATCTCTGTATGGAGCTTGGAGAAATCCTGTTATTACAAGTGATCTCCAATCAACCGAGATTAGTTCCCCTGGAGAAAGTGGCTGCTTTGGAGGGTGCACTCTGTGGCATTGTACTTTCCTGAGGTCCTTCCCCTCCCCAAACCCCGCCCTCCCCAGGCTCCACCCCCAAAATCACCAGGTAACAAGAGAACATAAGAGAAGCCAATGTTGGATCAGGCCAATGTCCCATTCAGTCCAACACTCTGTCACACAGTGGCCAAAAATACCAGGTGCCCTCAGGAGGTCCACCAGTGGGGCGAGGATACTAGAAGCTCTCCCACTGTCGGCTCCCCCAAGCACCAAGAATACAGAGCATCACTTGCCCCAGCCTGAGGGTCCTATCTATACCTTGTGGCTAATAGCCACTGATCGACCTCTGCTCCATATGGTTACCTAATTCCCTCTTGAAGCCGTCCATGCTTGTAGCCACCACCACCTCCTGGGGCAGTGAATTCCATGTGTTAATCACTCTTTGGGTGTACTTCCTTTTATCTGTTCTAACCCAACCGCTCAGCGATTTCGTTGAGTGCCCATGAGTTCTTGTATTGTGAGAAAGGGAGAAAACCTGTTCTATCCCATGCATAATCTTATAAACCTCTGTCATGTCACCCCTCAGCCATTGTTTCTCCAAGCTAAAGAGCCCCAAGCATTTTAACCTTTTTTCATAGGTACTTCACAACCCAGAGCTCGCAACCTTAAGATCAGCATTGATCAGGAGATCCTAAGATCAGGAGAGCCAGTTTGGTGTAGTGGTGAGGAATGCAGACTCTAATCTGGGAAAACCGGGTTTTGATTCCACACTCCTCCACATGCAGCTGCTGGTGTGCCCTTGGGTCAGTCACAAGTTCTCTCAGAGCTGTTCTCTCAAGAGGAGTTCCTGCAAGACCTCTCTCAGCCCCAGCTACCTCACAGGGTGTCTGTTGTGGGGAAGGGAAGGGAAAGGAGATTTTAAACTGCTCTGAGACTCCTTCAGGCAGTGAAGGGTGGGGTATAAATCCAATCTCTTCTCTTCTTGTTGTCTTCTTCTTATTATTGTCTACACAGGCAGCAGCTATCCAGGGTCTCAGGCAGAGGTCTTTCACATCACCAGCTACCTGGTCCTTTTCACTTGATATGCCAAGGATTGAACCTTGGACCTTCTGCATGCCAAGCAGAGGCTCCAACATTGAGCTAAGACCCTCCCCTAAATTCCTTATTATAGTCAACCATCCCCATATCATTTTTGTCCATAAAGGTCTTGCGATCTCTAGCACAGCCCTCAATCAAGACCCCTCCTCTCTCTTTCATCAGCATAAAAGCTGACTGGATCCAACCCATTGGTGTCAGTAGAGAATGAAAGATGGAGGGACATGATTCCAAGCAAGATACTAAAGCCTAGTTTTTTATATAGTCAAGATTAAATTGCCAGATGCAGTATAGTTTAAGAATACTGATTAGCCCTATTCATGAGTTCCATTTAGTCTGTCTGTAAGAATGTGCCAATAGGACTAGGAATGAACCTGGAGACATTACATGTCTATTCATTGCATGCCTGCTGACTCTACCACCTATATGCATTCAACATAATTTCTGGGGAGAAAAACCCCTACACATGTGCATACTTTACATTCCATATAGGTGTAGGCTCTTTCAGAAGTAGGCATCTACTTACCTGGTGGTGGTGGTAGCGGTGGACATTCTTTCACTTTTGCTGCCATTCTCCTACTGCTTTCCTCCAGGTAGTAGAAGGGAATGGGAGGGGAGGGGGGGGTGTCAGCATCATGTGTGTTGTAACATCACTTCCAACAAAAACAGGAAGTGATGTCAGAGCCACCCACATGACACTCTAGAAAGTCCCCAACTCTCTATCCTCCTTATCATAGATATTTGGGAATTCCTAGAGTGTCATACGGGTAGCTGTGATATCACTTTGGGTTTTTTGCTGGAAGTGATGTCATGACAGACATAGTGATGCTTTTTCAAAGTCCCGCCCCCAAGCTCCCACTATATCCTGGCATTGGGATGGCATCCCTATTCAGGGATCAGGTTAAATGATCAAAGCAAGGGGGCAGGACTAGCAGGCATCGGTGTACTTGATCCCACTGATCCCACACATTTGATCAACACTGAACATAACTTCAGGCATGATTCTAGCCACTGAGTTCACATGCACTTATTGGCTGCGATCACACACACTAAATAATGCAGTTTCAATGCACTTTCCAACTGGATTTTACCAGTTCACACAGTAAAATCCAGTTGGAAAGTGCATTGAAACTGCATTATTTAGTGTGTGTGATGGCAGCCTTAGTCAACATATAGGAGAAGAAAGAGAATGAAAGAAGGAAGATGTCTAGATGTAAAATTAGATCACTGTCTAGATGTGAAATTACAGCAGACAATTTTGTGCACAGATTTTTGCAGGGGAAGAAAAACAGAGAAAGTGAATCAAAACTTTTTTGCAAAATGAAGGGGTCAAGTAAGGTACAAACCAAGTCCCACTAAAATAAATAGCAAACATCTTAATGGTTAGAATGGCACAGGTCCCTTACCTTTTAAACACAACAGTCATCCAGAAAGCAAACGTGCAATCACCATGAATGTATGAGACATTCAAAATGGTCAACTCCCAACGAGGCTAACAAAAGCTGAGAGTCATTCAGAATTTGTGCTCCGGCTGATTCTTGACTACAAATACAATCCTCAGTGATTCATAGTTCCTGCCTTAAATATAGGTCTGAACTGTAATCTGCCAAGAAGGGGCGTGACTGGACTTGGTTGCATTCCTGGTGATCTCATTTGTAGTACAATGGAGTCCAATTGCGATCATAATTCATCATGAGTAAGTCCAACCTTCCCTCCCCCTTTTTTTGAGAAAATATCTCTGCTTGCTCACCCTCGATTATGAATTAAATGGGGGAGAGGGGCTCTGTCATCGCCCTTAATGCTAGAAACAGGGCTATTTGGGGGCAGGAACGCACAGGAACAGAGTTCCGAATGGCTTCCAAGTTGGCCATGCCTACAGCCTCCCCCTCTTGGGTTCCCCAGGCGCTTCACAAGCCACAGGGCGCCTGGGGAAGCCGATCCAGAAACTGCCTTTCTTCCCTCGGGTTCCCCATGCACCCCGCAAGCCTCAGGGCACCTGGGGAAGCCGATCCTGGGAGGGAGTGGCACTGTCAGGGGTGTGGCCTAATATGCTAATGAGTTTTCTGCTGTTGGGTGTGGCCTATTATGCTAAGGAGTTCCTGCCGGGCTCTTTCTACAAAAAAAGGCCTGGCTAGGATTATGCAGATCATTTCTTTTCTGCACTTAACATCTTTTTTCTAGTCATTTGACTCCCTTCCCCCAATTCCTTGGTATGAGACTCAACAAAGGATTCAGCTTCAAAGTGATTTCAGCTTTATTAAATAGCAACTGTAAGTCAGGAACACATGACTGAAACACACACAACAAGGGGAGCACAGCTCCTTCTTTTAAACTCTCCCGGGCTGTCAAAGCCACACCCATAGCCAGATAAGAACCAATAGTAACGCTGGGATAAAGGCCAATCAGTATACAGGGATAAAGGCCAATCAGGACCGTTCCCTCTTTGCAACAATATCACTCAGTGATTGGGTAATTACACAGGTTTCGTAGAAACCAACCAATAGCAATGCGATATCTGAAGAGCCACGCTCAGACTCAAGCTTAACATGTGAATAGATAGGAGCAATTCACATTCAGTACATAACACTTGGATTTTCTATGTGGGGAGGCCCCTAAAAATTCACCTCAAATTCCACTACATGACATGCCAAGTGTCCAGAGATGGGGAAACCTTATGTGCGAAATGATGCTTCTCATATCTGAATTCGTTTTGTGTTATTTTTAAGCCAACATTTCAGACTATAGTATGATAGCACGATGTCCAGTACTGTGTGGAAACAGCCATGACAAAACATGGGATATGAGAAACGTGGCAGTATTAACTCTTGACCAAACCATGCTGTTTGTACTGATTGTATTAACTGGATCATTCCAGTCGCTGAATAGCTTCTGGGCTGCTGTGGTGGACAAATTGAAATGAAACCCTGGAAAGACAGAGGTAATGCTTGGTTGGGAAGATGGAGATCTTGGTGGACGTCATGCTTCCCACTTTCAGTGGGGCTCCGCTGGCCCAGGCTGACTCAGTGAAGAAGAGCCATACCAGGTCCAACATTTGTCGGAGAGGCAAGTTAACATAACTGCAAAAAAGCACTTTCTTCCAACTCAGCTGAGCCTGTAAGAGGCCCCTTATCGTAACACGGCTGATCTGGCCACCTGGATCCACACCACAGTAAAACCAAGAACAGACTACTGCAACACACTGTACTTTGGTCTTCCTTCAAAGCCCACTTGGAATGTCCTGCATCGGAAGGAGCCTCCCTTGAATGGCAGAGAGGGCCTCCAAACTAATGCAAGATATACACGAGGTACAACCTATTGTTTCTGAGATGTTTACTCACAGGCCCATAGTTACATTGGCTGATTTCAGGGCCCAGACCCCCAACTTTCTGCCAGGCCCCCCCCAACTTACTACCATGGGCAGGCCCCCCAACTTATTCCTTGTGCTGCCTGCCACTGTAAGCCTTGTGCCGCCACCCCCTGCCACTTTCTGTATCTCTTCTCAGCAATGGCACTCAGCTACTCTGTTGTCTACTTGTCTTGCTTCACCTGACGGGCACTCAGCTGCTCTGTTATCTACACATCTTGCCTCTCACCTGGCTGGCAAAGCAAGGAAGCCCCGCCTCCATTCCCAGCTACTACTCCCTCCTCACAGGCAAAATAAACAAGCAAGCCCTCACTTCTTCCTCCCTCCCTTCCCTCCTTCCCACGTGGCTGCAGTGATCTCTCTTTTTCTGCAAGCAAGCCCCCACCCAATTCCCAAGCTGGCAAGTCAAGTTCCACAAAGGTGGAGTGAAGTTGACTTGTTTTCTTTTGCATGGGGAGTGGAGAGGAAGGAATGCCATACTCCATGTGGGACCTGGGGGGTCCCATTTCCAACAATATCTGCCTACTACCAGCATTGGAGGAGCTGCGGTGGCTCAAGTGGTTAAGACGCTGAACTGCAGGCTGTGGAAGGTCAGTAGTTCAGCAGTTCAAGACCCGAGAGTGCCGCATGACGGAGTGAGCTCCCGTCTCTAGTTCCAGCTCCTGCCAACCTAGCAGTTCGAAAGCAAGAAATTGCAAGTAGATAAATAGGTACCACTTCGGTGGGAAGGTAACAGCATTCCATGCGCCTTGGTGTTGAGGAATGCCGGCCACATGACCACGGAAATGTCTTCGGACAGCGCTGGCTCTTCAGCTTTGAAACGGAGATGAGCACCGCAACCCTAGAGTCGGATTCGACTGGCTTTCGAGCAAGGGAACCTTTACCTTTACTTACCAGCATTGGGGGGTGGGGTTGCCAGTCTCCAGGGGATCCCAAGTCTGGAACTGCAGTTTAAAAAAATTCCAACAATGTTTTTTGTCTTGTTTTGTATCAAGGTGGGGAGAGGGATGCCAGACTCCAGGTAGGACCTGGGGATCCCCTCCCCTGAATTACTGTTTAAGAATCCCATTCCCAACAGTGTCTGTCTACTATCAGCATGGGGGGGGGGTAGGATTGCCTTGCCAGACTCCAGGCGGGACCTGGGCATCCCAAATCTGGAATTACCGTTTATAAATTCTAACTATGTCTGTCTGCTTTCAAGGTGTAATCTCATGTGGGGGTGGGTTGTAAAGCCAAATTTCATGCTTTTTTTTTAAAGACAAAGTTCATGGTGTGGGTGTGATTTTCTTGATTTTATTTGTCTGCTGGTGTAATCTGGACAAGGACACTTAGAGTATGATTAGGTATGATTTATTTTTTCCTGTTTTCCGTAACACATACTATGCTTTTCAGTTACTGTTTTCAGTAACACATACTATGAGAGCCAGTTTGGTGTAGTGGTTAGGAGCGTGGACTCTAATCTGGGAGAACCAGGTTTGATTCCCCACTCTTCCACATGCAGCTGCTGGCATGACCTTGTGTCAGTCACAAGTTCTCTCCCAGCTGTTCTCTTAAGAGTAGTCCTTGAAAGAGCCCTCTCAGCCCCACCGACCTCACAGGGTGTCTGTTGTGGGTAGGTTTTTGTGATAAACCAGAAACATTTTTATGTGACAAATCACAAGATCAGTAATGTTTCGTATTTAATGGGTAGCATTTTTGAAATAAACCTGAAACATTTTTGAGTGATAAATGACTTGTCCTTATTATTCATTTATTATTTTAAAGTATAAGTATAAACATAATGAGTGCCCCACAAGAAAAAAAGAAATGAAAAATCCTGGCTACGGGCCTCATCAACTGCTATGTAACTAGGTCTTGTGTCTTTTCTGGTATCAAAGTGAGACTGTGTGGTCTACAGTTTCCTGTTGTCTCCTTTCTTCCTTTTGTGAAGACTGGGATAGCAATTGTCCATCTCCAGTCATAGGACATCCAATTCTCCTCCAGGATTACTCAAAGATGACAGAAATTCTGAGATTCCATCAGCAAGTTCCTTTAGTATCTTGCAGATGCAGTCCATGCAGCCCGGAAGAAATGGCAGTGTCCAACAGGACAGCCATCTTGTGTTTGGCTGCTCACCCCCTCCCAACACACACACATATGCCTCAACAGTCATTTTATGGTGATGCTCAATACCGGTTGTCAAAATCTGAATGTGACCACAAGCTCAATAAACTGGGGACCACCGCCTAACTGCTTTATACAATGACTGCGCAGCTGCGGAATATGTGAATCTGAATGCTGCAAATCACCTACATACGTTAGCTTATCATCCTGTGTTTTTGCTGCATTTAGGGTCCAGAAAAATGACAACAACAGAGGAGTTGTGAAACTCTGTTCGGACCATATCACATGGAGAAAACTGCTGCTTCAGAAAGGGGACTCTAGGACCTTATACCCCGCTGAGGTCTCTCTCTTACCCCAAACCTTGCCCTCCCTAGGCTCCACTCCTAATCTCCAGGAATTTCACAATCCAGAGCAGGCCCATAGCCAGGATTTTTTTTTAATTCAGGAGGCCTTTAAATAAGTCGGGGGACACCCCACACAGATACCCCCAACACCCCCCAAGGGGAGCACCACAAATAAAATAAAAAAATTGGAAGTCAGGGGGGCTGGGCTGGATAGGAAGTCAAGGGGGCCCTTGGCAGTAAGTCAGGGGGCCAGGCCCCAGGATGTCCCACTGTACCTACGAGGCTGATCCAGTGACAGTGACTGGTACTCTTGGCCAATCTGTAACAATCTGCTTTTCAAACAGTAAGGCTGGGCCCGTGAGCTCCCCCAAGCTCCTACCCGGCTTTGAATATACATCCCCATTGCCTTCCTTTTGCCTGCATTTACTGGAGAGGAAAACAAATATTTTAAATGAACAAAATGACACTACCCACCCCCCAAAAAATAAGATTTACTATGAATACTGCCTTTTAGGGGGTTTAAAATGATGAAAGCCCTTCACATCGTAGGTTAGATTCAGTCTCCTAACATGAATTCTAGTTTCAAAGATTGAACATCTCCCCAAAGTCTGGACCACCTAAATAATTTAGATTAAGTTTAAATTGTGCTACACTTTACAAGCCCAAAACCACAGTCACATCTTCACTGGAAAGCTTATAAAAATTTGAAATGCTCCAATAAGTTTAAATCTTGGAGAAGCCCGGTACCTTCCAAATGAAAGCGCTATTAAAAAATTAGTGCTGAAATTTAAATCAGAGAAGTACTGGATGATTTAAAATTGTCAGAGCTTTTCCATCTTTTATGAACTCTGCATGCAGACGAGAAGCGAGTCGCTTCTTTAACACAATGAAAGGGATTCAAATAATGACACAGACAATAGGCAGAGCAATAAAAGTGTTTTCAAAAATACCTTTTAAGCCTTAGAAAATAAGAACATAAGAACATAAGAACATAAGAAGAGCCCTGCTGGATCAGACCAGTGGTCCATCTAGTCCAGCATTGGGTCTCACACAGCAGCCAACCAGTTCCTCTGGAAGGCCAACAACAGGGCAGAGAGGCTGAGGCCTTCCCCTGATAAGAACATAATAAGAAGAGCCCTGCTGGATCAGACCAGTGGTCCATCTAGTCCAGCATCCTGTCTCATGCAGTGGCCAACCAATTCCTCTGGAGGGCCAACAACAGACCATAAAGGCCAAGGCCTTCCCCTGGTGTTGTCTCCTAGCTCTGGGACTCAGAGGATTAGTGTCTCTGAATGTGGTGGCTCCCCTCATAACCATGAAATAAAGAAAACAGAATTTAGAACAACAGAGAAATAGATTGACACAATGAATAACAACTGATGGGTTCTCGCTTTTTTTGTTGCAGTTGTCTTGAGTATTTTTTTTTTTGGGGGGGGGGGTTAACACCAGATTCATGTGCTTCTAACTTATGGTGACCCTATGAATTAATAATCTCCAAAACATCCTATCATTGGTAGCCTTGTTCAGGTCTTGCATACCAAGGACCATGGCTTCCTTTATAGAGTCAATCCCATCTCATGTTGGACCTTCATCTGTTCCTGCTGCCTTCAACTTTTCCTAGCATTATTGTATTTTCTAGTGATTCTTGTCTTCTCCCAAAAATCCAGCAGAGGATTCCCTTGTTTATGGTAGCTGAAGCACACCAGCTGGCAGGCACTCCAGGGCCCTCTTGCTCAGACATGAAAAATCAATCCTAGAAGTAAAAGCAACCTACTTTTACCTCATATCTCCTCTTCTGTTCATCTTTGCTTTAGAGGTACTATGCAAAAGGATAAGGAGACTTAACTCCATTAGAGGACTTAGAATTAATGGGGAAGAATATAAACTTCAAGCTTTCACAGATGATCTGTTTTTTACCCTGGAAGAGCCACAAACAACAATAGACCCTCTCCTACAGACCATAAAAGAATATGGTCGGTATGCTGGATTGAAAATCAACTCTAAAAAGACTAAAATACTATTAAAGAACTGTACCAAAAACCAAGCTCAAAAGATACAGGAATGCTCAGGAATGAAAGTAAAGAAGAAAATAAACTATTTGGGAATAAACTTAACAAACAGATGTAGCTCTCTATTCAAAGAAAACTATGTAAAACTAATGGAAACTATCAAGAAGGATTTACAAAATTGGAAACAGTTAAACCTATCATTTATGGGAAGAATAGCGACAGTGAAGATGAACATCTTACCAAGAGTGATCTTTTTATTTCAAATGATACCTTTAATAAAAAACCTACAATATTTTAAAGAACTCGATAAGCTAATAAGACAGTTTATCTGGCAATGGAAAAAAAAAAAACAGAATAAAACTCAAAATATTGCAAGATAAAAAAGAAAGAGGGAGGGTTTGCCCTACCAGATTGGCATATATATTATAAATCAGCTAGCATGACATGAATGAAAGAACGGCTCACTCTAGAAGACTCAAAACTGTTAAAGTTGGAAGGCCATGATTTACAAGTAGGGCGGGTATGCCTTTGTGTGGTACAAGAAAAGTAAGGCTCATAAATATTTTAATCAGCATAGTCTAAGAGCAGCATTACTGAAACAATGGGATGAAGTACAGAACCTATTTTATACTAAAATACCTAAATGGGTTTCACCACTAGAAGCATTTGTTCATCCCCAGATATTTTCAAAAGCTTTAGCCTGGACATGTGAAGATTTGTTGAATAAACAAAACCAACTTTTGACCCAAGAAGAACTCAAAGGAAGAGGTATACAGTCGAACTGGTGGGAAAGAGCACAACTAGATTCTAGATTCGCTAAAGATAATGTAACTGGTTTTTATGATTCACCTATAGAGCTTGATAAAATTATGTTTGAGAAGGCCTGTAAATATATAAAGCAAATTTATAATGTGTTAATAGATATGAGAATGCAGGATGAAGTGGTAAAAGAAGCTATGATTAAATGGGCACAAAATATAGGTCATAATATCCAAATGGATGAATAGTCTAAGGTGTGGAGACTAAACTTCACAAAGGCAAGCTCTTATAAAGAAAAAAATATATAAAATGCTTTATAGATGGCATGTAACTCCTGAAAACTTAGCTAAATGGTACCCGAATATGTCAAATACATGTTGGAAATGTAAAAGCAATACTGGAACGTATTATCATATGTGGTAGACATGTAAGATTGCTAAAACATATTGGATATAGATACATAGAATCTTACAAAAAAATTTAGACACAACCATACCATTTAATCCTGAATTATTTTTACTAAACATTATTCCTGATTCTTTTACAAAGATACATACATATGTAATTGTACATGTTGTAACCACAGCAAGAATTTTAGATCCAAAGTATTGGAAAAAAGAAGTGCCTACAAAAGAAGAAATCATAAATAAACTGTTTGAAGCAGCAGAAATGGACAATTTAATTCTCCAGTTACAAGGCAAAAAAGAAGGATCTTTCAAAAATATTTGGTGTGAATTCTATAGATGGATTGAGGACTATATACAGAAAATATGAAGATTTAAGTAATATGTTGTACCACGTAAAATAGATTACATAACCAAGGAAAGATGCTTAAAACTAGATAAGATGTGAATGGACTATACAAAGTCAACTGGATAATAAGTATGAGCTCCAACACTGGGGTGTATGTTTGTGTTGTTCTAGTAATGTGTTGTTATTTCTTTGTCTTGTTGTTTTGATGTGTCGCATCTTTTCTTCTTGCTAAAAAATAAAATGGCCCAGTTTGTGCTGGGTTTAATCTTAAAATAATAATGATTTTACCAACTCTTATTCTTAAACATTACCTGTTTCATACAGAGATGTTATTTACACTTGCTGGAACATAAAAATAATAACAGCATACAAATATGTTTTAGCTAAAAGAAAAGTTTTCTAAGATATTATGGAGGGTTACATGAAGGAATAGAACAAGAAAACAACCTCTCAATCTAGCTACATCTTGCTAGTTACTGTTAGCATCAAGATGGATGCGCTCATCTGATCTTAGAACAAAGGAAGGGAGAAGGAAACCCAAAAATGCCTATATGACAAAATTCAGGCAACATCTCCCAATTACAAATTGACCAATGACCAGGCTAGAGGTCAGTTCATTCACAAGGGTCTTCCCCTTCTAGCATGGGAACTTCTACTCGACAGCCATTGGTCCTAACTACTGGTTAGCATAGACAAACAAACAGGTTAAGCAGTTGCTATAGATTTTCCGGGTTGTGTGGCAGTGGTCTTGGCATTGTAGGACCCAGGGCTATTTTTGGGCAGGAATGCACAGGAACGGAGTTCCGGCTGGCTCCTGAGTTGGCCACGCCCAGCAGGAACTCATTAGCATAATAGGACACACCCAACAGCAGGGACTCATTAGGATTGGCTACATGAGGGGTGTGTGGCCTAACATGCAAAGGAGTTCCTGCTACAAAAAAAGCCCTGGGTTTTGGCAACAAACAAGGTAAGCAGAATAAGAAGCAAAAGGTGGGTGCGGCTGGATGACCACACTTCTGGTAACACGGGGGTGTGGCTTAATATGCCAATGAGCTGTGTTGTCAGGAGTGTGGCCTAATACACTAATGAGTTTCTGATGTTGGGTGTGGCCTAATATGCTAATGACTTCCTGCTGGGCTTTTTCTACAAAAAAAGCCCTGATAATGACCTGATGTTTTGCCAGTAGCTGTGACTGGCATCCTCAGAGGTATAACACAGAACAGGTTAACTGTTTCATGACATCAGGGAGAGAACTTGTAAACGCTCCAACAACACTTCTTGTATACCTTTGATAAACCTCACACAGAAATTTTGGCTGTGCCTTCTCATGCCTTTAAAAAACATCCACCTTCTTGGCCATTACCAATCACGTCTTTCTGGGCACCCTTTACCTCATCATCTAATTCCTTTACCTACTATCCTAAAAGATTTACAATTGAATAAAAACAGTTTCAAAACCACCTGGAGGAAAAAACAAACAAACCCATAAACGTTTAGTACATCCCAAGGGATAAAATCTCATGTGTATGAATGCTTGTTTCCTCACAGGGTGAGCTTTTATATGCAGGGAAATGGTATGTTCGCCAACAATATTGATGAGGGTGGCAAGTTAGAGGAATTGTCTTTTGCGACTGTTTGGATTCATATTTTCCCCAAGACAGCGATGACGTCAGTTCTCTTTTGGAAAAAAAGAGACAATGCTAGGCAGGCTTCTCTGACTGCGAAAGATTGATTTCTGAGCCCTGCACTTTGTGTTAAATCATTTTTATGAACAAGGAGGCAAAAAAAGCTGCTAGTCATTTAGATTAAATCAGTTGATTGAAGGCCTTTGGACTTTTAAAACTAGCCGTGAAATATGTGGATGTCTGTACTCAGTTTGATGAGGCGGTGCAACGTTGCGTTCAGGGAAAGGTTGGTTTTGATATTTCCATCCTAAAATTATTGCAAAGATGGGGGGGGGGTTGAGACAATGCTGTGTCAATACAATGTGGCACTGTAGGGTTGCCAGGTGCCCCCGGTCTCCAGCAGGGGATAGGGGGGAATAGGTTACCAGTTCCAGGTTGGAAAACTCCTGGAGATTTGGGGACGGATCCTGGAGAGTACAGGGACTGCAGTGGGGTACAGTGTGATAGAGCCCACCCTCCAAAGCATCCATTTTCTCCAGGAGAACTGATCTCTGTGGTCTGGAGATGAGCTGTAGTTCTGGGAGATCCTCAGATCCCACCTGGAGGCTGGCATCCCTATGTGGCATGGCCACTGTCTCAGCTTAGCACCTTGCTGTTGAACTTCAGTTGTGGGTCCACACCTCCTGCGAGAGTATAAAATCCCATCCCCAGATGTCCCATGCAACCAATTCACACATCCCTGTGATTTTCCATCAGCTGATTTTTATTTTTTTTTAGTTCAGAGTTGAATATGTGAATGGACTCCATTGAAACACTTCATCTCCAAAGTACGGCAATTCTGCTGTGAAGCCATTGGTGATTAACATGTTGTTGCCACAAAACAGTTTTATGGTATAGAGGAGGAGAGGAGAGGAAATTGGATGTATATACCCTGCCATTCACTACCTGAAGGAGTCTCAGAGCAGCTTACAATCCCTTCCCCTTCCACTCCCCACAACAGACACCCTGTGAGGTGTGTGGGGCTGAGAGAGCCCCCTCAAGAACTGCCCTTGAGAGAACAGCTCTGAAAGAACATGACTGACCCAAGATCACACCAGCAGCTGCATGTGTAGGAGTAGAGAATCAAACCCAGTTCTCCCAGATTAGAGTCTGCACTCTTAATCACTACACCAAACTGGCTATAGGTATATGATACTGTTTTACCTAGAATTAAACTTTATTGGTCTTCAAGGTGCCACTGGACTCAAACTTAAGACTTTGAGAAGCAACAGTTCCACTCTGCTGCAGGCCAGTGAGAATTCATCTGGATCGGAACAGCATGTTTAGCTCTGAACAGTGCACTGCAGGGCTGAGATGGATGTTGGACTTAGTTCAGCAGAGGACAGCAACAATGACCACAAGGATCTGGGAAATGAGAAAAAGCTTGAAAGAATTGGGCTTATTCAGCCTACAGAAGAAGAACAAATTAGTTGGGATGTTGACAGCATCTGTCAAAATGTCTGAATGGATCTCACCTAGAAGGAGGCAAAGGCCTGCTTTCTGCTGCTCCAGATGGCAAGACCAGATTGAACAGGTACAAGGTACAGCCAGGGGGGGCAAATTCCAACTGAACACGAGGATAAATTTCTGACATGGTGAGAGCAGTTCAACAATGAAACAAGTTGTCTGAGGGATGGTGGACTCTCCCTTACTTGAGGTCATCAAGCTCAGACAGGATATGACAGACTCCTACTCCTTCTGTTCTGTGAGACAGATTTTCCTGCCAAAACACTGTTCCCTACTCTGACTGAGAAGCAGTAGTGTTGGAAATGTACGGGTTGCAAGGTTTCAGATTCCAGCCATTATAGGGTTAACTTTGTTTACCATCTCTACTATTGTTTAGACTGACCTGGAAGGGAAACCTGGTACAGAGCCAATGGGGAGAAAGCCCAGGAAAAGTGGTCTGTCTTGTAACACTTGATTGGTTAATGTCATCAGGTGACTTCCTTTCTAGGGGTCAAGAAGAAGGAGATTCTCCATTGTTGTGTATTTGTTGTGTGACCATGCTTTCTAGAAGTAGGATGTGAAAATGTAACCATAGACATGTTCATTACTTTGTAGGTTTCCTGTGTACTTTTTACTCTTAGAATTTATTTATTTATTGATTTATTATTATTTTCAATTTATTTCCCACCTTGCTTTTTATACAGAAAGAAATGTCTCCTTTCCAGTGAAGCAAAGATCCATTGTAAACTCTGAGTAATTCAGTATTTTTGACTATTTTTACCAACATGTAGCATGTTTGAATTATAAACTTATAACTTTCTTTGTGTCCCACCCAATGTTAAAGAAGTTCTTTGGCTTTTTCTCCGGCCAGAGATTTTTTAATTGTAACTCAGCAGGAACCCTTTGGAAATGGCACTTGACATGAAGTAAAGTTGAAATAAAAAGGTTGATTTTATTGAACAGGCACAGTTGTAACAGGAATAGGGCAGGGAATGAAAAGTTCTTTAAACTGTAGTTCTTAATAAGAAAAATTAGAATATCTTGAACAGGCAACAGAGTATAGTTGAAGCTTGAATTCAAGGAGACTTAGTCCTTTACTGTGAGATATTTGTTTATCTTGCAGATTTCTTGCAGCAACAAAGTTTCATAACAATATCTCAGTTTTCTGGAAGTTAGAACTTTCTTCCTACATATCAGTATTTCCCTTTTGGAATTATAACTTTCTCTTTCTGTACTCTTGAGGAGTCTAAGAACATTTCCCTTTTCACTTCTCAAACCAGAGGTCCCTTCTGCATTGAACCCTCTGAAAAACTGGGTAAGGAATACCCTCCTCCTAGGAGCAATAATCCATTTTCTGTTTGGTTAGGCTGGCAGTTTCCCAGTAACTACCCAACCTCTTCTGGCAAACCTTAACCCCAGTTCTGGAGACAGTGAACAAACAGAGAATTCAGCTAGTGCTGACACTTAGACGTTAAGTTCTTTCTGAACTTTCCCCCAAATGTGTTGGTGTACAGTAAAGGCTAGGAACTGTGTCCTTTCGCTTCTCAAGAGACTTGTCTATTTCCCTCTGAGTGACACACACACACTATTCCTGGCAAATGCCAAGTCAAAATCCAAATGGTGACTGACTGGGTGAGTTCAGACTGGCAGTTTGCCTCGCTATAGCCACATTTCACCCACGTTTCACAAGCGAATTAAAGGGGGCATTCCCCACCTGTAGTCAACCTGTGTTGTTCTGCTTCGCTCCTGCATTTAAAAGATACCTGGTGAAAGTAGTAGCAAATCCCTGAGAGCCCATTTATCCCACTTCATTCCATTTCTGGGCAGCGTAAACGCCAACCCAAAAAGCTGGGAGCAACTCGCATTGCGCATAAGGCAGCAGCAATATAGTTGTCTGTGCTCCGCTCTACCGCCCAATGCAGTGCCGGTGCAATGGGATCCTCCCCAAATTGGCCGGATGTGCTTATGCACATGTGCTTATGCACATGCGCACATAGCTGAATTACCAGGGTAAAGCCGTTTACAGCCGCACCTCTGGGCCAGCAGTCTGAACGCTCCTGCGCACCTCCTCCCAGTATGCTCCTGCATCAGTTGGCGCAGTGTGACCAGGAAAACCCGGAACAGTTTGTTCCAGGGCTTTTTTTGCCACGACTGGCTCCCACTTCAGACTGCCAGTCTGAACTCAGCCACTGACTCTCTGACAAGACTCCCAAGATTTTACAAAACTCTCCTCAGCTGGTGCTGACTAATCAGAGAGAAGGGGGTCGGGTGCAAGCAGGCGGCAGCCTGTCACTCAAACTGCTTTTCAGTGAGGCATTAACCCCCAATCTCCCGGCTCTCTGAGTCTGATGCACTAAGCATCCTGGTTTTTGAGGTCAGTTCATTGCACAGGATAACCATCTTCTGCATTAGGGAGGTTCTGACTTCAGATTCCCCACACGGGCCAAGGCTCTGGAGTCGCTGGCATACAAAAGAATCTCTCAGTGCTAGAATTCTATGATTCTATGCCTGGATAGGGAGGGGAGTGTAGTGTATCCACAGGGAAACATGGAACATGGCTGCCCCGAGTCCATGTTTCCCCGTGGATACACTACAGGGAGTCCGCATGGTATGGCCTGATCTTATCAGATCTCAAAAACTAAGTGGGGGTCAGTACTTGGATGGGAGACCACCAAGGAAGACTCCTCAGAGGAAGGCAATGGCCAACCAGCTCTGCTTTTCCACTTGCCTTGAAAGCCCCTTGCTGGGATCACCAAAAGTCAGCTGCAACCTGATTGCTCTTTATACAGACACACATGCCTGGATAGAATATGGTGCACCTTAGCTAGCACTCTTTCCACCATCCAAAATCCACCGCACCTTGCCTTTTGAAGTTTCTTTTGCTACTGCATGTAAGAGCAGATTTTTTAAAAATCAAGCGCACGAAGCCCGATATCTCTTTTCTGTTTGAGACCCACGTTTACTAGAACATACACTTTGCTGGCATTTCTGTTTCTCCCACCCACCCCAGCAGCAGAATTTGTTCTGTTCTTTCTACTGCCCTTAAAATTGAAGACTTTCCTTCCCTCTTCAGAGAGAAAGAGAGAGATCATCACTCTCAACAGAGTCACACACCCAAATGCTAGATGTGAGATAGAGAGGAGGGGGGGGGAAAGCTATTAGAAGTATTCACTTTCCCCGGCACTGTAGGATTGCTTCTTACAATGCATTTTATAGTGATTTGTTCAATCCGTTTTTTATGTATCTCAGATAACAAGCTTCCATCACTTCCCTTGGCTGTTAAAAAAGGAAGGGCCAAAACCTTGCAACGCTTCATCGTAAATGATTTCCCGTTCTGTTGAAAGCCCGCTCTGGTTCCATTCCCTTGAAACTCCCTTGAAGGTCCTGGAATGGCACAAAAAAAAAATTGGCAGAGATTACAGGTAGATCCTACAATTTCACAACAATTCGCAAATGTAAGTGATCATAATAATCATGATCAGATTGCCACCTCTGCCAACAGCACCTCCACTCAGCTCCCAGAGTCCCTTACACTGATACTTTCTAAGGATATATCTGCATTACAGACTTTGTTGACTCACCCCTGGAAACTGTTGTTCTTTCTGGGGGGGGGGCTAAGAGACCCCTTAGCACCTTCATCAAATGACATCTCTCAGGATTCTTTGAAGGAGTCCATGGCAATTTGATGTCACTTATGTGTCAACAGGTAGGTAGGTCCTCAATGCTTTGAATCGAACTCGTGACTCTTAAGCCCAAACACCCACAATTGATTTTTATTATGTTACAATTAGGCATCCATCGTTGATTGTGTGTGTAAAGTGCTCATCAAATTGCAGTCGACTTATAGCGACCCCATAGGGTTTTCAAGGCAAGAGATGAACGGAGGTGGTTGGCCATTGCCTGCCTTTGTGTAGTGGACTACCTTGGTGGTCTCCCATCCAAATACTAACCAGGGTCGACCCTGCTTAGCTTCCAAGAGTTGACAAGATCGGGCCAGCCTGGGCCATCCAGGTCAGCATTGTTGATTCCATTCATGTTAGGGTGGCCATCCTCCCGATGGGGGCAGGGTTTTCCCACTTTTGGAGAGCCCAATCTGCCACCACCCAGCTGGCTGGTGTGGGGAGTCCCATCCTCGAGCAGCTCCATCCATACCTGATGTGCCTGACATGGTGATGTCACTATAGAATTTCCTCCAAATGCTACAGCATCCCCCAAGCAATGTGCCTTGCACAATGACATCACCTCCAGGTGACATCATTGTGGCATGAGCACTTTGCACATATGCCAGAAGACTCAAGAAAGAATGGAGCCCCCTATGAGAATGTAGTAAGGACCTGGTAAGGCACCCTAATTAGGCTTGCCAAGTCCCCCCCGGAGGGTGGGTAAACCCCTGCCCGAGAGGCCCGTTACCCGTCACCAGAAAATCGGGCCTCAGGGGGAACTCCACCCCCTTCCGGCAAACATCCCCAGCATGATGATGTCACCCGGAGGTGACATCATCACTCTGGCCACGTTGGGGGTGGGACGCTCTATGATTTGAGGGAAAGGTCTATGGTTTTCCCTCGAATCCTAGTGGCCCCACCCCCAACATCCCGACGCAATGATGTCACTTCCGGGTGGCATCATAGCGGCGGTGCGCGCGCTATATGTGCACACGCACAAGCTCCAGGGACAGCACGGGACTCCCTCGCCGTGAGTAAATCTTAACTTGGCAACCCTAACCCTAATGCATGTATTTCCTGATCAATCAAATTTTTCATGCACATTCGCCACCACATAAAACATTGGGCTTTAGATGTATACCACAAAAATGACTTTTGAGAATTCTGACATCCAAACCTTGTGGCATGTCCACAACCAGCTTACTCTGGGAGCCAAGAAACCAAGTACTTCTAGCACTTTTCTTAAATTAGTACTGCTGGTCATGTGGACGTCAACAACCACCACACATACATTCTTTTTTGTTTTCCTGTTACAGTAACCAGGGAAACTAGTTTACTACATGGCTACGATGAGGCCATGAACGACAGACTGATGTAGCCATCCTAAGTAGAGTTACACCATTGTAAACCCATGGATTTAGAGCAGTATAGCTCTGCTTAGAGTGGCAGACCTGTCCTCCATTTTCACATGCAGCAAACAAAGCTCTTTGAAAGTTCTGTGCAAGAATGAAGAACCTTGCCCTTGGGACTTCAGTGTCTTTCTCACATGTAAGGTATTCCTTTTCTTCTTTTCTTATTTTTTTTCAATTTCATCTTGCCTTGAAGACATTATGTAGAGTTCAAAGACCCTGAGCTGCATGTCAATTGGATATTTGTGGGTTTGGAAAAAAGCTTTCTGCGGGAAACATTTAAGCGAAAATAATATGTCATTTCTTATAAGCATTAGGTAGGTATTATGCTGGTGGTAAACAGGTTTAGAATTACTTTCTGAAGGTGCCTGAGTGAATGCCTGAGCATAATTTAAATTATTTAGCAACTTTAAATCATATGTATGAGAGAGACTAGCAAATGACTAACAAATCAATAGCAAAGCCAGTAATAAATTTCGTTGGGCGCACCAAACACAGCAGCCTAAAATGTATAAATGGACGGTCCAGGCCATAAACATTCGACTCAAATAACCAGAACTAATCATATTGCAAAAAGTTATTGTGATGGGCCTTTGATCAAAAACCAACAAGTCTCATTAGAACCGTTAATTTGTGGGATGCGGGCCTCGTTTCGGGCCAGCCGCAGTTCTCCAAGACGTTCTTTCCTGTACGGGAGTGTCTTTCAAGATGAGGTTTGTGCTTTTCCGGTTTTTCTTTTCCCCCGCCACCTGTCTTTGTGGTGATTGCTCAAACCTGAACTGGCAGACATTCCATAGGATTGCCAATCTCCACGTGGGGCCTGGATTTCTCCTGGAATTACAACTAATATCCGGATAATATAAATTAGTTCCCCTGGAGAAAATGGCTATTTTAGAGAGTGGGTTCTGTGGTAGTACACCATACTGAGGCCCCTTCTTCAAACCCCCATCCTTCCCAGACACTACCCAGGCCCCGATCTGGTGAAATTCTCTGCCAAATAACATCAGGGCCCTGTGGGATCTCATACAATTCTGCAGGGCTTGTAAGGCAGAGATGATCCACCAGGCATTGGGTTGAGGACAGCGATGGTTTACATCATTGCTGGCATCCTGCCTTACCTGAATCTCCTACTCCTCCTGAGTTATTCTCTCCCCATGCCCATGAAACATTCACAGTCCAGGACTGGGAGGGCATTTTGGTGTAGTGGTTAAGTGTGCGGACTCTAATCTGGGAGAACGAGGTTTGATTCCCTACTCCTCCACTTGCACCTGCTGATGTGACCTTGGGTCAGTCACAAGCTCTGGCACAGCTGTTCTTGAAAAAGAGCAGTTTCTGTCAGAGCTCTCTCAGCCCCACCTACCTCACAGGGTGTCTGTTGTGTGGGGAGGGGAAGGGAAAGGAGTTTGTAAGCCACTCTGAGACTCCTTTGGGTAGGGAAGGGCGGGGTATAAATCCAATCTCCTCCTCCTCCTCCTCCTCCTCCTCCTCCTTTTCTTCTTCTTCTTCATTACGATTTATATATTTGCCATTTGTTTTACCTGTATATAATATGTTGTGATAGTTTTATGGTTTTAATTATTTAAACTTGTCCATCACCTAGAGCCCCACATTGGTAGGGATTAGGCGATTCCTAAATTTAATGAAATAAATAAATAAATAAATGAAATACAATCTCTAGGAATTTCCCAACCCAGAGCTGGGAAATTTGAGAATGTACATCTCTTTATATCTCATAAAGAGAATATCTGCTTCTAATAGTGTATCCCCGGGGTATCCCCAAAGGCCTAGGCCCAAGAAGATAGAAAAAAAAAAAGAATAACAACTACAAAGCATTTAGCCTAAAAGAAAATAAAGATAGAGGATTAAGGAATTTCTCTTTTAAAAGAACACACACATACCCACAGTTTAAACTGTGACAGACGCAAAAGAGCAAAAGAACAAGATGTTCACCTATGTATTTAAGAAGAGAAGAATCACTTTCTTTCCAAAGGGATTATTTATTACAGTCCCACAACCTCTGTGAAGCTCTGACGGCTTGACACGGTTATAGAAAATCAATGGGATTCAATCTCAGAAAGTTGTGTTGCATGCATTCAAACCTGACGGTTGCATAAATCAGTATTTCAGGCCTTTAGGAGAAAAAAAAACCACCTTCAGCTCAAAACAAAACTAGATTCATTTGTATACTTTTGTTTTCTTTGAGGCTGAGGGTGTGATTGATATTTCATTTTCCTTCGGAGAAGGCCTCCATTACCAATTGGCATTCAGTTGCCCTGTACGGCTGAGTGATGAAAGATCACTCCCCTTTTTTATAACGTTGGAAAAGAAAAAAAAATCTGATTAGGGAACCTGTCTTCAAAGCATTTTTGGCGGTCAAGAATTCTATGTTTTAGAGGACACTGAGGTGAAAGCTTCTTCTATGGGTTCTGTGTGCTTCAGACACCTCTTCGCCGTAGAAAAACTCAATTCTCTGAGACGGAGCAGTAAGTCTTTCTTGTAATGTGGCTTCCAGAAAAAAAAAGAGCTATCCCATCATTTCAGTGTTTCCTTGTTGGTCAGATACAATCACAAATAAGTCCCCTGTTTTTGAGGAATAATTATATGATGTTGTTAAGCTTAATGATATTCTTAAATCCCTAGGTAGTTGTTCGGACTGATATTACCTTCCAAAAGTGGTACGCTTTTTCAATGATCTCGGACATCATATCAACTTTGTGGTGTTACGGTAGCATATCTCTTGTTTCGTTCTACCCTATAACCTTCCTCCATTGCAAAAGAACCATTATTGGGAGTGACATCTTTCAGTTTGCTTAAAGTAGTTCAGACCTTGGCTTGTAAACTATCTTGAATCACCGCAGACAGCGAGAAAGGAGGGGTAGAAATGCTTTAATAAATAATAAGAATAACTGCCGGCATGCCTGGTGAAGTCTAATCACTGTTCAGAAAGCCTGGGCTGAGGGCTTCAAGAATGAGAATATGAATCAATCCTCACTAGAAATAAATGTCAAGAGAAAAGCTGAAATACACAACATGGATTAGATCAAGGGTTCCAAACTTTTTTTAGCTTGCAGGCACCTTTGGAATTCTGACACCACATGGTGGGCACAGCCATCAAATGGTTGCCACAAAATGGCAAAAGGTGCAACCAGTCACAAAATGGCTGCCACAGCTTACCTTCAGTAAGGCAAGCACGACCTTGTCAGATCTTGGAAGCTAAGTGGGGCCAACTCTGGCAAGTACTTGGACTGGCGACCTCCAAGGAATACCAAAGGTGGGATGCAGATACAGGCTAATCAACCCACCTCTCTGAAAAAGGTCCAGGCCCCCAGTAGAGGTCACCAGAAGTCACCATGACTTCCAGGCAAGCACACAAAACATACACTCACACAAACAAACAAACACACAATCTTTTTTTTTAAAAAAGCAGTGAGATCCAACAGTTTCTAAAAATGGTAAAACATTGACATTCCAATATTCCACTTTCTAAAAGCTCTTGGCAGGCACTAAGAAGAGTGTTCGTGGGCACCACAGTGCCCAGGGAATCCCTGGATTAGGTCGTTACTTTTTAGTCATCCAAACTGTGTGTACTGGAACAACATGATGAAGAGGGGGGAGAGAGACCAACTGCGGTGGCAGGCAGGCAGGGATGGACTGGCTGTTTAACTGACAGGGAAACTTCCTAGTGGCCAAGCCCCAGCCACTCTACCAGTATCTTAGGGACCTCTTGGCCCAGACCCTTCCTTGGCGATGTGCATCAGCTAACCAATTGCTTCCTCTTGCCTTTTGTGTGATAAAGGTGAGCTGCCATTTTGTGTGATAAAGGCAAGCCAATGTCCACTATGGGGCCCACTATGGGGCCCAGTAGCTTGAAGGGGCTGCTCGGCTGGGCTTGGACCAGTGTCCTTATCAACCCCCAGTCTCCTCCTGGCTGGCAGGCAATGCCCCATACCACCTTCTAGGATTGCCAGCTCCAGGTAAGGAAATACCTGGAGATCTTGGGGTGGAGCCTGGAGAGGGCAGGGTTTGGGGAGAGAAAGGAGTTCGGGGGTGGGGTACAATGCCATAAAGTCCACCTTTCGAAGCTGCCATTTTCTCCAGGTGAACTGATCTCTGTTGCCTAGAGGTCAGTTGTAATCTTGGGAGATCTCCAGCTGCCACTTGGAGCTTAAACAAACAGGAGGGAAAGTTCAGAAAGAAGGTATACAGTCCAAGCAAAAAAATCACAGCCAAAATTACTAATGCAATCCTTATTTCTAATAAATAGACAATTGTAAACAGTCAATACAATATACTTAAAGGCAGGGCTCTTTTTGTAGCTGGAACTCCTTTGCATGTTAGGCGACACACCCCTAATGTAGCCAATCCTCCAAGAGCTTACAGTAGCCCCTGTAAGAAGAGCTCTGTAAGCTCTTGGAGGATTGGCTACATTAGGGGTGTGTCGCCTAACATGCAAAGGAGTTCCTGCTACAAAAAAGAGCCCTACTTAAAGGTACGGTCTTAACACAAAATGAAGTCCTTAGTATTTATCACAGTCACTCAGTTTATAAAGCCATTTCAACTTGAATTGTGGCTCGTGCTGAAGTAAAATTTCTCTTTTAGGATCCAGTCCTCAATTTCTCAGCCAGATGTTTGATAAATCAATGATCCAAGTACAGTCCCGGCTATGAGGAGTCGACTTGGAGTGCCCGTTTCACCATTAGGTTTCTTCAAGGTCAGGACAGTCTACCCAAACTGCCCACTGTCTGGTTGGCCAGCTGCCTCACACAGTTGAACTGCTTCTTCATGGCAGCGAGGGGGCCCTCCATTCTCCCTCAGCCAATTATGGTCTCTTTTGTGGCAGCAACTCTCCCCAAACCCCTCAGTTAGTCAATCAGCCAGTCAGTCGCTCCCTACCTGGCCTCATGCCACCACCAGAAGCTGCTGTGACCACTTCCGGCTCTGTTGGATTGTATACCACTTGGAGCTCGGCAACCGGTGTGTCACTAGACTGTGCAAAATGAACATATGCAGAGAGAAGGTTGGGTCCCATTGAAAAGATCCACACACATGGGGAGGGGAGTGGTTTTTGCCAATTACCCCTCCCTCAGCAGCCTTCCAGAAGCCGTGTTTGAGGGGCCAGTTTCAGCCTCTGCAGGAGAAGGGAGGTGGGGAAATTTGGCATCTCTGCACAGAAGTCCTCCTAGGGGTGGATCTTTTTGATGGGATCCACCCTGTACTCTGTACCCAGGCAGATCTGTATGCTACTGAAGAAGCTGCAAAAAGCAAGGTCCCAGATTGTTCATAGGTACAGTTTTTATGTATGTAGGGTCTCTTCAGTTAGTCTCACAGGAGTGCAATCCTATGCACAGCTACTCCAGACTCAGGGCATAGGGATCTTGCTATGGTGGGTGACCTGCCACTGCTTAAATTCCTGCTGCTGCTGGAAAAAAAAAATAGACATCACCACGATACCATGACATCAATTCTGGTTATCTGCATGGAACTGATGTCACCATGACATTCTTAGAATTCCCCAGGTCCCTGAGATTTTCATCCTTGAAATCTGAATGTGGACTATGCATGTGTAAACTTTTAGATAATAATCCATCATCGCTTCATAGCGATTAGACATGAACTTGGGAGACCTAGGTGCAAACTTACATTCTGAAATGAACTTACTAAGTGACCTTGGGACAGTCACTTTCAGCCTCACCTCCCTCACAGGGTTGCCAGGAGGATAAAAGGGAGAACCCCATATACCGCTCTGAGCTCCTTGGAGGAAAAAAATGGAATAAAACTACAACCAAATGTGGCACATTATTGGCTCTGCATTCTATATATTTTTTTTCCCTGCTTGCCCCAAATAGGGCAAGGTTTATTCAAAGTTTTTATTATTTTTCCAAACACAAACATACATTCACAAACACATACACAAACACATATGGGGGGTGACAATACATAGTACATGGTTTCACTTTAAGCCTTATATACAATCAGAATTCTCAATGCAAGTAACTAAAAAAAATAACAATTTCTTCGTTGGCTACTGTATTTTTCACGATTTTCTTGTTATGCCAGAATTTCCCAATCAGGATATATTGCTATATTGCTCTGCATTCTATACTAATTGGACCATATTAATTGAACTGGCCCTTGGCCAGTTTGGTGTGATGGTTAGGACCACGGACTCTAATCTGGGAGAACTGGGTTTGATTCCCCACTTTGCCACATGCAGCTGCTGGCATGACCTTGGGTCAGTAACAAGTTCTCTCATGAGCAGTTCTCTCTCAGCCCCACCTACCTCACAGGGTGTCTGTTGTGGGGAGGGGAAGGGTAAGGAGATCGTAAGCCGCTCTGAGACTCCTTTGGGTAGTGAAGGGCAGGGTATAAATCCAACCTCTTCTTTTCTTCTTCCATAGAATTGCATTCTATGGCAGCATTTCCCAACCTGTGGTTTGGGACCCAAGAGTGGGTTGAAGCCTCTGAAAGTGGTCATGGGCCAGTCCTCCCTAATGGCAACCCCTACCCTTTATGTTGCTCTCTTTTGTATTTTGGAAACCAAGCTCTCACCCTCTGACCACTGAACATACATGTTGATCAAGTCCTGGTGGTTACTAGACTAAATTTCTTAGAATCTTAGGGAGGAATACAGAGCATATCGAAGAAAGAGATGGTGGTCAAAGGCTGGAATGTAACCTCCATATGCAAAGGCCGTTTATGTCTCAATGCCACTTCCTTGGTGTTCATAGTGAGGGAAGCTGTGCCCTTGGTGCAATGTTGTTGGTTTCTCAAAAACATGTGGTTAGCCACTGTAGAAAGCGGAATGCTGAACTAGATGAGCGCCAAGGTCATAGTTTGCTTAGGATGGCAAGAAACCTTGAGCCAGCCCTGGATGGGTTATCATACTGGGAAAATGTGGACTTGGGGGCCACCATATTGAAAAGGTTGCAACCAATCTTTGAAACTTAACTAAGCATTCCTCAATGAGAAACCCGCAGAGTTGCTGAGAACCACAATGGCCTTGCATAAAGATTTCAACTGGGCTCCCCTCACCACCTAGACGTGACCCAAACATCCTTTGAAAACAAGCCACGTGGCTTTCAAGAGACCTTCAAAGGTTCAGAGAGTGCTTTACCTTCTCACACTCAGCCAATCTAATGTGTAAATGTCTGTGTTGAACATCATCCAAACACGTATATCCTTTTCCCATAGCTATGTCCAGATGGATATTTTTTAAAGGATGCTTTCCTTCTGGTAGCATCTAGGAAGCATTTTTGTAAGTGGTATTGCCAGGAGAAAAAAAAATGCAAAGAGGCTTGATTAAAAGCTGTCTTGTTTTACCCATGCCATGTGGAAAGTTAAAAGCTATCAAGGGCACGGAAGAAGTGAACAACTACTTTATGGATACAGTGCAATCAGATATTTAGGAGATAAACTCTGTATTCCTTGAGCTGTGGGAACACCAGTAATTCTGAAATTCTGGGCAATAAAAATGTCTGTTCTTTTGTCTCCTGTTCCATCTTTTACCTCTATTTTTAGAGTATCTCCTCTGTCTCTCCCAATTCCTTGCAGAGTAGCCCCTTAAACTTTACCAATGCTAAGCTATAGAATGTATACATCTTATCTCAAAGCCGATTCATTGTTCTTCTGCTTTGTAAAGTTATCTGCATGTGGGCATATGCAAAGTATCTTCTTTTCTTTCCCACACTGAGTAAATGCATCCCCTCTTACCATATTTTACAAGCTATAGGCAGGGCCAGCCTGAACACTTTTGTTTATTTATCTATTTATTTATGAGAACGTAAGAGAAGCCATGTTGGATCCAGCCACTGGCCCACCCAGTCCAACACTCTGTGTCACACAGTGGCCAAAACACCAGGTGCCATCAGGAGGTCCACCAGCAGGGCCAGAACTCCAGAAGCCCTCCCACTGTTGCCCCCCAAAGCGCCAAGAGTACAGACCATCGCTGTGTTCCATCTATACCTTATGGCTAATAGCCATGAATGGACCTCTATACAAAACATTGATTAGCTGCCTTTCTTCCTTACAGAGCTCAACACAGCTTACCATATGGATAAAACACATAATATAGAATACATAAAATTCCTTAAAACCAAAACTTAGAATATTGACACCCTAAGTGAACCCCACCCACCTAGTACAGGCAGTGTGGAATTGCTACTCCCCTCCCCCAACTTCCCAGAAGTGGAGCCTGACAGTGCTGGCTCTTCTTGCCCCCCCAGTCACTGGAGGTGGAGCAATACCCACCCTCCTTGACACCACCCCCAGAGCAGACAGGGTAGGAAGTTGCTACCTACCTTCCTCTTCCTCCAGTGTGGCAACAAGATAAGGAGGAAGAGAGCCATCTGGGTCCACCCCTACCCACCCCTCAATGAGGGTGGAGGAGGGAATGAGTGGATGGAGTTGGACAACATCTCACAAGGTGCCAGCCCTAGTCTAGGGATCCCAGTGATCGAGGGCAGAGGGAAGTATGGTGGTGGGAGAAGGTCTAGGAATGGAAGAAGATGGAGATATGGATATGCTTGGTCTTCTTCCAACCTCCATTCCATCCCAAGAGACGTTGGTGTGGATGCTAGGACTATAAACTCCTCTTCAGCATTGATGTCGTGCAACACCAGATCCATTAATAACAAGACCAGAACGCTGCATGATTACTTTACAGCACAAACTGTGTACCTGGCTTGCATGACCAAGACCTGGACTAGGGAGGGCAAAACAGTTGCCTTACAAGAACTAACCTCCACCCCCAGGTTTCTTGGTCCTTCACCAGTCTTAAACTTTTTTGGGGGGGGTTTTGCAATATTCATCTGGGAGCATTTCTCCTTTAGACCACTTTCTGTCTCAAAGATCACCAGTATTGACTGTGTTGGCCTAGTGTGGGACACAGAGGAGAGCTTGGCTGTATCTCTGGTGTACTGACTGCCTAGCGAACCAGCCAACAGCCTGCAGTCTGTTGGAGGTGGTAGCTGGCTGGGCCTTGGAGTTCCCAAGGTTGTTAATGCTCAGGGACTTCAACATCCATGCTGATGAAGCTACTGCCTCCACTCAAGCCTCAGACCTGGTGACTTCCATGGCAGTGCTAAGGTTCCCCCAATTTGTATCAAGTCCCACACATCGAGCAGGCCACACGCTGGATTTGATCTTTGGTGCAGGGACGGAAGTTGATCTGACTTCAAAGGAGGAAGTGCCATGGTCAGATCACTTGGTTCTGAAGGCCCGGCTGGCAGTGAATTAACTCATGCTCGCCCATAGAGACTAATGGGTCCAATTGGGTTCCAGAATACTCTGTGCGATCCGGTGACTCATTGGATGAGCTGATGGAAGACTGAAATTAACGTACAAGCATTGGTGGTTAATTGTTACAGCAAGAGAGCTTTGTTCTATTGAATCTGATGACTGAAGGTTATTTTTATGGAAACTGTGTATTAATTGAGAGTCTTTACCTTCCACCACTATGCCACAGAAAGAAAGAAAGAAAGAAAGAAAGAAAGAAAGAAAGAAAGAAAGAAAGAAAGAAAGAAAGAAAGAAAGAAAGAAAGAAAGAAAGAAAGAAAGAAAGAAAGAAAGAAAGAAAGAAAGAAAGAAAGAAAGAAAGAAAGAAAGAAAGAAAGAAAGAAAGAAAGAAAGAAAGAGGGGCAGGCAGGCTACATGTGATCACACTCAACATCCCTGCATGTGAAGCTGCTATCAAGCTTTCGTTGCCCATTTGAGCAGTGGCCTTGTGGGAATCGATTTACAGCTGCCCACAGAGTTTCGTTGCTTAATATTGCATTGATTAAAAACAGACTGATTGATTTTCTACAAATGTAGCCATGAGGCATTTCTGATATTGTGAACCATCTTGATCCTAAAGGAATGCCTTCAGAGAAATTTAAAACCCTAGCTCCTGGCCTTCGAAAGATAGATAACCAAGCAGGGAAGACAGAGGGATACATGAAGTACGTCGTTCATCTGAAAATTCAATACTTCAGCAGAGATAATAGACCCTCTTTCACTAATTCTCCTTCGATGCAAATTAAAATGCCTTCATGCTGAAGATTTATGCACTGACTAAGCCTACAGTGAGCATTGTCAGAGTAGCTAGAAAGAAGGCAGACGTAGGTTGTGGGATTTAAAAGGGACTCTAACTTTATCAAAGGTAATAATTTAAGGGGCATATTTAGTCTGAAATGTATTGACGGCATTTCTCCTGATTATTGTTGCTCA
This sequence comes from Gekko gecko, assembly GCA_029375565.1. Taxonomy (NCBI): domain Eukaryota; kingdom Metazoa; phylum Chordata; class Lepidosauria; order Squamata; family Gekkonidae; genus Gekko; species Gekko gecko. Next base: position 191,771,962 of record JAPDNY010000004.1, on the reverse strand, counting down.
CTGGCGTACATTTTTCTCCAGCACTTATGGCTTTTCCTCCGCCTGCAGAGAGGGGATGTAGCTTAGTAGATAAGAGCTACTGCTATGCGCTGGGAGTCTCCAGTTCAAATGTTAGCTCAGCTGTGAACTCTCCGGGTGGCCTCAGGCAAGCTACTCTCTCTTCGCCTCTGAACCCTACCGGGAAGATGGAGATAATAACTGCACAAGGGAAAAGGCGGACTGTTTTATAGAAAGTTTTGTAAAACGACGTGTGGGGTGGAGATGATGGAAAAGGTGAAGATGGGGAAATGGCTCTGGAATCAGCAATATTGGAAGTCGACCAAGGACAGGAGGCTGACAAACCAAAAGAAGCCCTTCCCCACACAATACACGGGGGCGGTGGCCAAGGGTTAGGCCTTCATTTGCCCATCCCAGGATGGGGTATTACCAGCCCCCAGCCCCAATTTCTAGCCCTTCAGGAACGGCATAATCTTTTTAGTGGAGGAAAGAGAATCTAGAAGGTACAGGGTGGGTCAGATTTGCCACTGGAAGGGAGTCTCTTTTCACTTTAAGACAGGCATTTCCAAATGGGAGGGAGACACAGGACTCTGTAATCCAGATTTAATAATAAGCTTTGTATGACCTATTACTGTCTTTGTCAAATAGTGATTAATATTCTGAGTCTAAGCTCAAATTTATGTTGGCTGATTAGAGTGCATGTTCTCAGCTCACCTACAGAAATCCATTCTGCCGAAATTTCTACTCTACGTTCCCGTATAACCTCCATTTTCTTAAAAACCAGGTAGGCTACTACCTTGCTCCGACGGGTGATAAATCTGGCATATAAAACCCACCCCTGCTGAGTTATTAGGGTAAAGCAGTAGCCGAAAAGGGAATGTTGACTTTGTATCTTGCAGATTTACATCCCATTTTTTCTTCTTCTTCTTTTAATACATATTAGCATAGTGAGGATACAGAATGACAATTGAATCCATACGGCATGAAGAAATTTTGTTTTAAGGATGGAAATGAGAAATGCCATGTCTTTTATACTTATGAATAACGTGATATGTGCTGCCACTGTGCTTCCTTCGTATGTTCACAGAACTTGATAAACTGTGGGCAAATGGCCAGGGACCTGCATATCTGTGAGACTGCCTCTCCCCCTCTGAGCCCTGAAGGGCTTTATGATCTGCCAGTCAACATCTCCTGTTGTCCTCAGCCCCAGGGACATCCGTCTTGCTTCAACTAGGGCCAGGGCTTTTTCGTCTCTGGCCCCTACATGGGGGAATGAGCTCCCATATGAGATCAGGGCCCTGTGGGACCTTTTACAGTTCCACAGATCCTGTAAGATGGAGTTCTTCCACCGGGCTTTTAGTCAAGGTGGCGATCGTCCCCTCCCCCATGCCTCTACTGGGCCTCCTCTTCAGCAGGTCAGATCTGTGTTTACTATCTAGGAACAGCAATCTGATAAACCTCATCTGTTGAGGCACTGATTAACACATAGGAATATTGTTGTATTTTTTTAATTGTTTTTAAACTTTTGTATATTGTAATTGATGGAACCCATTGAGAGCAGGATACAAATCTGGATAGCTAGATAAGCTAGATAGTTGGATGGATGGATGGATGGATGGATGGATGGATGGATGGATGGATGGGTGGATGAATGGATGGTCCTGTCCAGTCCTTGGAAGAGGAATTTTTATGTGGGGGTCTTTAATAAAATCCATAAGTACTTGTAAAATACTCTGTTCTAGATGCCATATAAATACCTCCTCCAGACCAGTAATATTTCATTTCTTTCAGCAATGCAATCCTCATTAAGGAGTGAAAGTCTAGCATTTCTATATATCCCCCCTTCTTCCTCGAACCCACATAAATTTGGGGTCATTTAGGAGATTTGTGTTACCCAGCAGTTTCCTGTGTTTCAGGGGAATCCTTGGACTCATCAGTGAAGAGAAATGACAATGTGGTACAGTGGTTAGGGTGCCGGAGTAGGCTCTGCAAACACCCAGATCTGGGTTTCTGCTCCGCCATGGAAGGCTGCTAGCTGACCTTAGGCCAGTCACACATTTTCAGCCTGATCCACCTCCTAGGGTTGTTGTTAGGATCAAGGGGAAGGAGAGAATGCTGGAAGCCATTTTGGGTCCCCATTGGGGAGAAAAAGTGGGATAGAAATGACATTTAAAAATGACAGAAAAAATTTGCCAGGCTGATTTCCCTCCTTCCACTACTGATTTCCCACCCTCCACTACTGAAACAGTCAAAGTAGGGCAACAGTGATACCCAACAAGCCTGGACCGTGATTTGGATACTCATAAGAGAACATAAGAGAACATAAGAGAAGCCAATGTTGAATCAGGCCAATGGCCCATCTAGTCCAACACTCTGTCACTCAGCGGCCAAAATATACCAGGTGCCATCAGGAGGTCCAGCAGTGGGGCCAGGACACTAGAAGCCCTCCCTCTGCTGCCCCCTCCAGCACCAAGAATAGAGTGCATCACCTGCCCCAGACTGAGAGTTCCCATCTATACCCTGTGGCTAATAGCCACTGATGGACTTCTGCTCCATATGTTTATCTAATTCCCTCTTGAAACTGTCCATGCTTACGGAAAGAGAATTAGACTTTTGTATTGTTACCGTTAGTAAGAGAAAATAAGTTTGAAGTAATTGTAATGGAATAACAGAGATATTAATGGGGTTGGAGCAGTGCTGGAAGCGGATGTGGGGGAGGAGGGAAAAAGAAAATGGGTATGTATTGGTATGTTTAAATGTATGAACTTGTGATATATCCAATAATAAATTGTATTACAAAAAAAAAAAAAGAAACTGTCCATGCTTGCAGCTGCCACCACCTCCTGTGGCAGTGAATTCCATACATTAATCACTCTTTGGGTGAAGAAGTATTTCCTTTTATCTGTTCTAACCCGACTGCTCAGCAATTTCATAGAGTGCCCACGAGTTCTTGTATCCTGTAAATGTGGGTTTTTAAAAATATATATATATTTATTTGCTTCATTCACATCCCAGTGTTTTCCTCCATGAGGATAGGAGGTGGCTCTCATCATTCTCTTTCCTCCATTTTATCCCTTACAACAGCCCTGTGAGGTAGGTTAGGCTGACTGGCCCAAGGTCACCCTGCTGGCTTCCAGAACACAAGTAGGGATTTGATCCTTCTTCTCCCATCCTAGTCCATTGCTCTAAACACTACACTGGCTCTCTTATGCCCACATGACTTCTAGGAGATGATTTGAATTGAGAGTTAAGCAACACAGAATTATGCCAGTGACATTTTGATTGGGTTTCACGTTGGCAAATTGCCCTCAGCGTTCCAGCTAATGTAGAGCTACGCTTTGGAGCAAACCCTGACAATCATTCTCTGTGTTCTTCAGATTCTTCCTGCCATATTTGAACAAAGCATTGTGTGAGCTTGGGGGCTGTATTTTGTTGCCTATTCCTAGAGTGTAATTAATTACATTTAAGGAGTGGGTTGTGTATCAGTTTTAAATATTTATTTTGTTCGTTCGTCTTGAATTCTCGACGTAAACTGGCACACAGTTTCAAGTCCAGCATGTGCATGAGCAGATGGCAAGTCGTTGCTGAACCAGGTACGTATGAATCCTACACCTGTTCGTACTTCCCTGTATGTGTTTGTGTATACATTGCTCAGTGTACCTATGAACGATTATTGAAACCACAGGGCAGTACAGCGAACCAACCATATGTTGAAATAAATGTTTCCTCACAATGGAAAAAGAACATTCTGGCCACCATCTGATATACTTTTGTTGTAAGATCTAGAAACATTGGTGTATTTAAATGTGTTTGAAATGTGAGACTTTGTGTATAATAGATTTTTTCTAAAAAAAAATGTGCGCGGAGGGAATTCAAATATCCTTTTTCGAAACTGGAGAGGATGGGTGACTGGAGATATCTGAAAAGGGAACACTGAAAACACTGATGAATCCCAGTATCTATGTCACCATGTTGAAAATACAAAGGCAGACATTAAGATGACAACTTGGTATCGAGTACAAAGAAGGGGCCATCTTGTCCAGAAGACATTGTGACCCTATGTTAACTTTAAATAAAATGGCTATAGTCCTCTGTCCTGATCTGGATGACCCAGGCTAGCCTGATCTCTTCAGAAAGAAGAAGAAGAAGAAGAAGAAGAAGAAGAAGAAGAAGAAGAAGAAGAAGAAGAAGAAGAAGAAGAAGAAGAAGAAGAAGAAGAAGAAGAAGAAGAAGAAGAAGGAGGAGGAGGAGGAGGAGGAGGAGGAGGAGGAGGAGGAGGAGGAGGAGGAGGAGGAGGAGGAGGTTGGATTTATACCCCGCCCTTCACTACCCAAAGGAGTCTCAGAGCGGCTTACAAAATCCTTTCCCTTCCCCTCCCCACAACAGACACTCTGTGAGGTAGGTGGGGCTGAGAGAGTTCTGACAGAAACTGCTCTTTTTCAAGAACACCTCTGACCAGAAGTATGGCTTGCCCAAGGTCATTCAGCCAGGTGCGAGTGGAGGAGTGGGGAATCAAACCCGGTTCTCCCTGATTAGAGTCTGCGCACTTAACCACCACACCAAACTGGCTTTCAGATACTGAAAGCTAAGCAGAGTTGGCCCTGTTGAGTGTGGATAGGAGACCAGACCACCATGGCAGTCCAGGTTCGCTCTGTAGAGGCAGGCAATGACAAACCACCTCTGTTTGCCTCTTGCCTTGAAAACTCTACAGGGTCGCCATCAATGGGCTCCAAATTGATAGCACTTTCCATCTCTACACTGTACCATATGTTATGGTATCTGGGGCAAGCCTTACAATATAACTTCACCTTGTCAGTTACCATCCCAGATTTGCCACATCCCCAGCTTCTCTCTCTGCTCTGGGATACCAGTAGGGGTGAACATTCGGCTTTGCCGAATGGAATAAATACCCCAAAATACATTATCTGTATTACATTACAGGTAGGTAGAGGTCCTATGTAGTTCATGGGATCTATGGGTGCGTTCAGACAGCATGCTGGGAGTGGTGTAAATTGCTCCGGTCTGATGCGGTTTTTTTTTAACCCGGAGAATAGCGATCACACTCACCTCCTTGTTCCGGATCGCTGCATAGCCACATCGGGAGCATGCATCGGGTTTTTCTTTCCCTCTCAGTTTGAGCATGCACACAGGCAGCCATCTGTAGAACTAAAATTTTCATGCATGCACAGAACAGTGATTTCCACACTTCCCTTTAAACTTTAAATGAACACTTTAAATGAAACTTTTACCCTGAAGCTGGCCTCCGTGAGATCCCAAACTCGTCTTAAGTGCTAAAACTAGGCAGCATTTAAACTTTGCTTTTATTAACTTTGGAGCAGAGCTCCACCAATGCGCCGACCGCCAAGGCATTAAAAAAATGGTGGACGAAAAGCGGAAGCCTGAGGCTTCCGCAGCAGCTTTCCAGAGGGGAGGGGGTTTGAGGCACACGGAAGTGGCTCAACACTGCAGGAGCGATCAGACATCAGAAAAGTGTGGCTAAAACTGGAGAATCAGGAAAACACCACTCGGGGACCTGGTATCAAAGTACTCCATTTTAAAGGGGGTTTGATCCGGAAAGCGATGGCTGGGGATGGTGTGCAGATGTTTGGTGTCTGAACATGGATGTAAAATCCATTACTGAAGCATGCCAAAAGCAGACTAAACGGTCCGTCTGAACGCACCCAATGTGTATAAGAACATGTGGACTGGGGCTGTGGTAAGGAGGGAGATTGGATGAGATTGAGTGGAAAAGGTTGTTCATTGTATGCATGATTTTTTTGCCATCCAGTCACAGCTGACTTACGGAGACCCTGTAGGGTTTTCAAGGCAAGAGACTTTCAGAGATTGCATTGTTCTTATAACTCTGTAATCCACCTTGAGTCTCAGAAGAAGAAGAGCTGGATTCATACCCCACCCTTCACTCAGCGTCTCAGAGTGGCTTACAATCTCCTTTCCCTTCCTCTCCCCACAACAGACACCCCGTGGAGTAGGTGGGGCTGAGAGAGCTCTGAGAGAATGGCTCTTGAGGGAATAGCTCTGAAAGAACTGTGACTGACCCAAGGTCACCCAGCCGGCTGCATGTGGGGGAGGGGGGACTCAAACCCAGTTCTCCCAGTCAGAGTCCGCAACACCAAACTGGCACAGTGAGAAAAGTGGACAATAAATGAAGTAAATAAATAATAAACATACCCTGGCGTAACCCCAGAACACGCATTGTTCCAGGATAATTCCAGGTTTGTATAATGCAGGGGTGGCCAAACTGTGGCTCAGGAGCCATATGTGGCTCTTTGACACATATTGTGTGGCTCCCGGCAGGGCGGCTGCAGAAGTGAAGGGGAGGCATGCCTCACCAATCGGTCCTCCCTTCCCCAGCCAGTGTTCCCCTCCCTGGGTAGGTTTGAGTGTGTGTGGGGGGAAGCAGAGAAAGCAAGCAAGCAACTTTAATATGTTCTCTCCCCCCCCAGCTGGCTTGGAGAAGGCATTTGCCTCTTTAAATCCCTTCTCCAAGCCAAGCCATCTGGCCTTGGAAGACACCTTTATTTTTGGTAGTCTCATCTAACGTTAATAAAAAGCAAATCTGCATATTTTCCAATAAAAACGTATAATATTTATTCATATCTTATGACTCTCAAACATGACATTTATTCCATGTGGCTCTTATGTTAACCAAGTTTGGCCGCCGCTGGTATAATGAGTCTTTATGAAAAATCTGACTCTGTCACTGTCTTCATCTCGCTGTCTTGTTAAGCTGACTCATCCACCAAACCCTCCCCTCCAACTGACCTCTTCTTCCCACTAGTGAAACTCACCTTGTCAGTCCCAGCCAATTCTCCCCTTCCCAGCTCCTGCTCCTTACCGTACACCACTCCCTTATTGGCTCTTGTGTGGCTGGGAGGTTTTCATGCCTCTTTCCATCACAAGATGCAATTCACATTCTCTTCTACGGGAATTAAATGACCGTCATGTTGTACAGGATTGTAAACGTAATTGGAGTATAATATCCCGAACTGTTTAGAACGAGAGAGCTAAAATTTCAAATGCCAATTATTTAAAATTCAAATTAAACTGAGATACTCTGAAGCCTTAAAATCACTCTATCAATGCTAAACAATTTTGTAAAAGTCCTTTTATTTTATCTCTACTTCCACCAGTTAAAAAAAAAAAAAGATAACAGTTTGAGGCAAGATAAAAAGTGAAAAGTAAATGGGTAAAAGTAGACCAAAGGAAGAACTCCGTTGACTCCTCCAGGCTGTACAAAGACCCCACAGAGATGGCTCCCCTAGTAAGGTTACCAACCTCCAGGTCACACCTGGACACCTCCTGCTATTACAGTTGATCTCCCGACCAGTTCTCCAGAAGAAAATAGCCGCTTTGGAGGATGGATTCTATGGCGTTTTATCCTGCTGAGGCCCCTCCCCTCCCTCAAACCCTTCCCTTCCCCGGCTCCACCCCCAAAATCTTCCGGTACCCAGAACCATAACCCAAACATCACACCATAACAAATCACATGGCTTGCCCCAGTCTAGGGACCTACAGAATGAGGAGGGAGCTCGGAAATCCCATTCTAGTCTCTACCTCAGCCCTCAGTGGGCTCGGACTTCCCTCTCTCTCCTGAAGAGTGTCAAGCCCCTGATGAAGGAGCTGGGGGCAATTAGGTCAATCAGGCCAACAGAAATGATTTTGATCTCACTTGTAGAATTGCCAACCTCCAGATGGGGCCTGGAGATCGACCAGAATTACAAGTGATCTCCAGATGAGAGGGATCAGCCCCCTCCCCCAAAAATGGCTGCTTTGGAGGGTGGACTTGATGCTATTATACCTTCCCTCCCCAAACCCACTCTCCCCAGACTCTACGCGCCTAATCTTCAGGAATCTCCCAAACCAGAGTTCTCAGCCCTACTTTCCAGTCACAATTTAAAAGAGACGAGTAGGTGTTTATCCCCTGCTTTTCCCTACCTTAAGGAGTCTAAAAGCAGCTTACAATCCACCTTTTCCTTTCCTGTCCCCACAACAGTCACCTTGTGAAGTTGGTAGGACTAAGAGAGTTCTGAGAGGATTGTGAGTGGTCCGAGGTCACCCAGCTGGCTTCATGTGGAGGAGTGGGGGATAGGGTTGCCAGCCTCCAGGTGGGGCCTGGAGATCTCCAGCTTTTATAGCTGATCTCCAGCTGACAGAGATCAGCTCCCCTGGAGAAAATGGCTGCTTTGGAGGGTAGACTCTCTGGCATTGTACCATGCTGAGGCCCCTCCCCTCCCCAAACCCCTCCCTCTCCTGGAGCCACCCCCAAAATCTCCAGATATTTTCCAATCCAGACCTGGCAACCCTCATGGGGAATCAAATCTGGTCCTCCAGATCACTACCCACTACGCCACGTTGGCTCTCACACCATTTACGGAGATCCATTCTAAAAAGTTTGACAGTCCCTAATATACAGCAATAGGAATCTATTCCTTGACTTGAGCAAACATGCTTTTTCTGCTCTCGTTTCTTCATTAGGAGTAATCTAACCAGAGCAGGGAAGTAATTGTGCTTAAAATGTGTAGATTCTGGCCTCTGTTTGTGGAAGATCTAAGAGAAGGCTTATTTGTTCTGTTCGATGTAACTACTGTTCAGCAAAATCGCCTCAGGCTTTGAAGACACCAATTACTTCCTGTGTCGGGTCTAAATTGTTTGCATTTCTCATTGTAAAGAGCAGCGTGGTAGCACCACTCGTTCAATTCCTTTCTGGGTTCCGTAAATGCCTAATTGTCACGAGTGACAAGTGCATAGCTCACTTTTCCTTCCATCTTGCAATATGTTGTCAGGTCACTTTAGGCCTGAAATGAAGAAATCCACGTTGACTTTCCACAGTAAACTGTGCCCTGCTTTGAAATATGATCTGCTTCAAGAGGACAAAAGGTTCCTGGCTCTGTCACTTTTCTATTGATTTCCTTTCTTGGCTCCTTGAATGTGCTTTTCCATTTTTTAAAACAGCTTTTTTGTTTCACATGATAGATATGAAGTACTCGGTATTCGAGAGGAGCGTTATGCAATAGTGGCTGAGTTTGGGGAGTTAAAGAGGTGATGCGTCGCAATTAGGACTCAACCTGGGGAGGCCTCGAAATGAAATGCCCTGTTCCCCTAGGGTTGCCAGGTTCCAGGTGGCAGCTGGAGATCTTCTGGGGTTATAGCTGATCCCCAGGGAACAAAGATCAGTTGGCTTGGAGAAAATGGCCCCTTTGGATGGTGGACTCTATGACATGGCTGGAATATGAATGGTCTATAGCGTAGCCTTATGAAGAAGATCTGAAAATCACACTACAGTGTGCACACTGTGATGACATCACCCAGAAGCAATGTCATCACACGGGGCACGTTGTGGGCAGGGCCTCTATCGTTCGAGGAAAAACCATAGAGCTTTTCCTCAAACAATAGAGCTGTCTTCCTGCAACATGCCCTGTGCAATGACGACACCTCCGGGTGACACCATTGTGCTGGGCACATTGGAATGAATGCAGTACTTTAGGGGCAGAGTTCTCCTCGCAGGCCAGATCCAGGCCAGCGGATCAGGGCCCCTGAAAACAGGCAGAGCCCTGCACCCTGCAGGGGAACGGCAAGCCTGCCGCAGGGGGACAGCTGAAGGACTTGGAATTAGCATAGCTAGATTAGGGACTGCCCACAATTTCACATTATGTCCTTGCTGTCTCCCGATTGGCTCTTCTGGGGACTTCCTGCTCCTGCAGAGCTTCCTTCTTCTTGTTGTTCTCACAGCAGTTAGGCCAGACAGTTGAGGCTCTCTCCCTCTTCCATATTCTATAACAGTTTGTTCTTCTTTAAACAAACCTAGTTATTTTTCTCTAAACAGTCCACCCACGCTCCTCTTCCGTTGCACATTTGAACTCTGCCAACAGTTATACCCCATTGAAGTCCCTCCCTTCCTCAAACCCCACCCTCCTCAGGATCCATGCCCCAGATCTCCAGGAATTTCCAAACCTGAAGATGGCAACCCCACCCTTCCTCAAGAGGCTCAATGACTTTTCCATGGCTGGCCTGACACTTCCGTTTCTTCCAGACAATCAAAACAAAAGCAGTCTGCACCTTCCCCCTTATACCCTCACAAGGAAAAGGACAGGACACTTCTCCCAACGTCTCTCTCTCTGTTGCCGCTATCACCTTTGACCCAACTTCATTCATGCCTTGTAAGAAGAGTGTTCTTCTGGGCCGTCCACAATTTACAGCGGTAGCAGCCATTAGAAAGGATGCATTTCTTCAGCACAGCCGTGCAGCTTGCTCTGAAATGGAGTTTCACGAAGTTGGATATCTGCCCAAAACCACTAACTCCAACTTTATCAGATGTTAAAATGAGGCTTGAGAAGGAACATTAGTTTTTAACTCTGTCTGAAACAATTCGCCCACGGATTCAACTCTTTTTTTTCCCTTTCACTGAAATGAATTAATGTGTGTGTTCATGCATTAATTCCCCTGAACTAATTTTTTCATATATCAGGCCTATTTTCAAAGCACCCAAATGTACAGTCTTAATAAAGGAAACTTGTTCATACACCTACCCCTTGGTGAGTTCTTTAAAATCCAGGTACCTCTCAAGTTGTATGTTTCTTTATTTTCTTTACTTATTTCCCTTGTCTATACCCTGCCTTTCTCCCCAGTGAGGCCTCAAAGTGGCTGACATCATTAACCTCTTCTCCATCCAGCAGGTGGGAATCTGAACCTGGCCCCCCCGGATTATAGCCCGGCAATTTAACCACTATACCACACTAGCTTTGAATATTTCATATTTGTAATATTCTTTTTGGAAGGGGCCACCTGTGCCTTCCGAGAAGGAGGAGGAGGATATTGGGTTTATACCCCACCCTTCACTACCTGGAGGACCCACAGAATGGCTTACAAACTCATTTCCCTTCCCCTCCCCACAACAGACACCCTGTGAGGTAGGCGGGGCTGAAAGAGCTCTCCAAAGAACTGCCCTTCCAAGAACAGCTCTTGTCAGAACTATGGCTTGCCCAAGGTCATCCAGCAGCTGCAAGTGGAGGAGTGGGGAATCAGTGCAGTTCACAAAATGATTCATATCCTCTTCAGTCCTTTGAGGCCAATGGGCTTAGAAGGGAGTGGCTGTGTTTAGGGTCGTCCGGTCAGTCCAGTTGCTACTTGATACGGCAAAGACGTGTCTTGACTTCACAAAGAAGCACTTTCCAGAAAATTCACTTAGGACATTCCAGATTTCTAGCATTTCTCTCTTTGGAGATCGGTCCTGTGCTTCTTTGGGAAAAAACAACAACAACAACAAAATGTTCTCTTTATGGAACTACTACTCGCTTCTGTGCCAAAATAGTTCTTCCTGTCAATATTTGGAAAAAGAAGATGATTCATAACCTCCCCCCCATTTTCCTCCATTTGGAGAAGAACCCACTCAATAGTATAAAATCCTTCCAGACTCTGATTTTGCAGTTTTCTGTAGATCGAAACAACCCAGCTGGGCTCACAAATCCTAACAACTTATTTCGATGCTCTCTAGAGATCTTCTCCAGTGTCTGGCCTCTTTAGCCAAATGCCTGCAGTCCTCTTAAGCCAGTTATTTCTTGTCAAATGACATCAGTGAAATCTTGGGGTTGCCAGTTCAGGATTGGGAAATACCTGGAGATTTGGTTACACTTAGAGAAGGTTACACTTAGAGAAGGCAGGTTACACTTAGAGAAGGTGACAGATCTTCCATGGCAGGGTCAGGATTTGAATCTGGGTCTCCCAAGTCCAAGCCCAGTATTCAGGCCCATAGCTAACGTGGGGGCCACAGAGTCTGGGCCCCCAGCATTTCTTCCGGGTCCCCTACCTCCTGGGCTGCCCCAAATTGAATTAATGTAATTAATTTGATTTTAATTACCCCGGAGGCACCCTCCCAAAAAATTCCCTAACAGGACTGCCATGTTGTCCCTGGATGCAATTCAGACTCATAGAATAAATCCAGAATACCACACATTTCCTCCATTGGTACCAAACAGTAGCAAATAGTTGTCAACTCTGAAATTCCAATGGATTTGGGGGTCTTGGGACAGCCAAGTCTGAAGACAGAAAGAAGGTCAGAAGGGATGTGAAGCCACAGAGTCCACCTTCAAAAGCTGACTTGTTCTTCAGGAGAAACTTGTCACAGGTCCCCAGTCCAGGCTAAGAACCTTTGAGTAGATGGGCGGCAGTACCACACAATTACAAAAAAAAAAAAACCAACAACACACCCAATGTGTGACTATCCACATACTAGTTTTGTGGCTACCACCAGCCCTTTATATACATATGGATTATCGATGCCAAAGAATTTGCTGGACCTCTGACCCACTATGTCACCTTCATATTTGGTTCAAGGCCATTTTAGCCATCTCTGTGCCTTGCTCTCTTGACATCACAAGGTTTGGGATTCTTCCCACTCCTTCACTTGCACCTGCTGGATGACCTTGGGCAAGCCATAGTTCTGGTACAGCTGTTCTTGAAAGAGCAGTTTCTGTCAGAGCTCTCTCAGCCCCACCTACCTCACAGGGTGTCTGTTGTGGGGAGGGGAAGGGAAAGGAGTTTGTAAGCCGCTCTGAGACTCCTTTGGGCAGTGAAGGGCGGGGTATAAATCCAATCTCTTCTGTTCTCTTTCTTCTTCTTTAAACATGTAACAGTAGACTCAGCAATTTAATTGTATTCTGGCTCAGCAAATCCCAAGGGAGCTTTCGCTTTTTGTAATAGGAACTTATTAGATGGAAATTCTCAGTGGTAGGTTCCAGTATTTCTCTGGTATGTCTAAAAAAAGACATACAGAAATGTGACTCTCAATACATCTAAGGAGAGAAATACTTACTCTAACAGAGAAATCAATAAAGAGACCCTTGGGGGAGGGGACGACTCCCTGACCCTCTGTTTCCATATTCTTCCTTACAAATTCCCTACAGGACACCCTGGTCGAATCTGCATTTGCATTTTTAAATCAGCTTCATGCTGCATTTGCATTTTTAAATCAGTTTCGTACTGCCGCGACGCTGTCTTTCTCTATGCTTGGCAGCGTCACAGCAACACAAAACTGATTTAAAAATGCAAATGCAGATTCGACCACTGACGGCGGTCACACTCACACTAAATAATCCAGTCTCGATCCACTTTCTGTGCACTTTCCAACTGGATTTTACTGTGTGAATTGGCAAAATCCAGTCAGAGAGTGCATTGAAAGTGGATTATTCAGTGTGTGTGACCCCAACCGCTGTCTCTCAATACATCTAGGGCCGAAAGAAATATTTCTCCCTGCATTCTCTCAGTGTCAGGAAGAGCAGAATTCCCTCTTTCCCCTGAAGGGTCGCTGGAGTGTTGTGATACTTTACAGATGGACAACATTTTATTCTAGCAGAAATTTTCATGGACTACAGCCCACTTCTTAAGAGGCAGCAAATGGATACTGAGGATCCACTTATTATATCTGAAGAAGCCGGCTTCTAGCCCATGAAAATTTATTCTGGAATAAAATTTTGTTAGTCCTTAAGGTGTCACAAGACTCCAGGTTATCTCTTTTTCTCTCTCTGCAGAGCTGCAGTACATCTAAGGAAGGGCCTAAATTATCTACCACTGCTTCTGAGAATGACATATGCTGGAGGAGAACATCACTGTCAGGAAAGAAGTCCAAGTGAAGTGATCCCTATAATATGGGTTGAAAGCAACCACACACTCCTCTAGGGTTGCCAGGTCCCCTTGACCAACAGTGGGGGATCAGGTCATATGGTTGCCAGATCCAGGTTAGAAAGCCCCTGGAGATTAGAGGATGGAGCCTGGGGAGGACAGGGACCTCAGTGGGGTACAAGGCCATAGAGTTCACTCCACAAAGCATCTGTTTCCTTCAGGAGAACTGACCTCTTTTGTCCAGAGGTGACCTGTGATTCTGGAGAATCCCCAAGTCCCACCTGGAGGCTGGCATCCCCACACACAGTAATTCTTAGGGTGATGCCTAGCCTGCAAGGTGGAAGGAGGCGGCAACTGCTCTCACACAAGCCTGTTACCCCAACCAATTAGCCTCTTGCCTCAAACTGGGGTGCCAGTCTGAATGGAGATAGAAGTAGGTGCCTGCTGTAGTTTGTCTCTTTGTGTAGTGACTGTCTTGAGATCAAGATTTGCAATGCAGGCCTAAGTAGAACCACACCCTTCCAAGCCTTAGGGTTGCCAACCTCACCCCCAGTGAGGTGGGTGGTTTCCCTCCTTTGCCTCTGGTTTCCCACCACTACTTGATTCCCCACCCCCCAAGGTTGTTGGGTCAATGACCTGATGTGACTTCTGGGGGAAACACAGAGATGCCTTCTCTAGGAGTTGCTGCAAACTCTGTGGTTTTACCATAAGGTTTCTGGTGATTCCTAGAGAGATGCAATGGCACTTCTGGGTTTTCCTGGAAGCAATGTCATACTGTCACCACCCACTACCACCCAATTTTCCCACACCCAGTCTCCCACTGGTCGGTCCTAGAATGGTATAATTTTGCTTAAGATTGCACAGTAACCAGGGCTCTTTTTGTAGCAGGAACTCCTTTGTATATTAGGCAACACACCCTTAATGTAGCCAATCCTCCAAGAGCTTACAGTAGCCCCTGTAAGAAGAGCTCTGTAAGCTCTTGGAGGATTGGCTACATTAGGGGTGTGTCACCTAATATGCAAAGGAGTTTCTGCTACAAACAGAGCCCTGGTCCCAGGGAAGATACTGAAGAAGATTTTAAAGGGATCAATATGCATGCATCTAAAGAAAAACTTGGTGATCTGGGGAAATCAACACAGATTTGTCCCCAACAGGTCCTGCCAGACCAACCTCATTTCCCTCTTTGATTGAGTGACGAGCTTACTGGATCGAGGGAATGCTGTTGATGTTGTTTACCTGGATTTCAGTAAAGCTTTTGACAGGGTTCTCCGTGATGTTCTGATGGGTAAACTAGAGGACTGTGGACTGGACTCTAGGATAGCTGGGTGGATACGGAACTGGTTGGAGAACCACACTCAAAAAGTAGTTGTCAATGGCATTCCATCTGAATGGAGGGAGATGTCCAGTGGGGGGCCACAGGGCTTGGTTCTGGGCCTGGTACTTTTCAATATTTTTTATAAATGATCTGGATGAGGATGTGGGGGTGCTACTCATTAAATCTGCAGATGACACCAAATTGGGAGGAGCAGTGAACACACCAGAAGATAGAGAAAGAATTCAACAAGATCTGAACACACTGGAAAAGTGGGTGGATATGAACAAGATGCAGTTTAACAAGGATAAGTGCTGAGTTTGATAGCTGGGTAACAAAAATGAGGAACACACATATTGGATGGGGGATACACTTCTGGGTAGCATTGTGTGTGAACAAGATCTTGAGGTATGGTGAACCATAAGTTAAATATGAGCAGCCAGTGTGATGTAGTGAGAAAAAGGGCTAATGTGATCTTGGGGTGTATCAATAGTAGGGGTATGCACCAAATAATAATAATAATAATAATAATAATAATAATAATAATAATAATAATAATAATCAATAATAACAACAACAACAACAACAACAACAGAATTTTTCAGGTTCGGATCTACCAAACCCGAAAAATTTCAGTATTTGTCGATATTCCCAAATTCGGGAATTATTGGACGCCGAATTTATTCGACTCAATTATACTCTACTAGCCTGATACCTGTGCTTTGCTACGGTATTTAAGTTCCATAAATCCAGTTATAATAACAATGATGTGGTTTGAAATATGACATTTGTTGTAGGAATTCTAGTGGAGAAGATTATAATGTAAAAAAAATGAAGTGAGACATACACACTTTTTTCCTTCTCTAATGAAGGACCTCTCTCTAGACCACATTGGTGGTTCTGCCATCAGGTGCTAGGATCACAAGGCTGCTTGGTGAGCTCACTCTGGAGCAGGCCACATAGAACTGTCCATTTAAGAAGCAGACATCTGTTAAATCAATTCCTGCCACCTTCCACGAAAGTGAGGGCATCTCTACTTGTGTTCCTGGATTGTTTTGCTCATATGGAGACTGTGTTGTTCTGAGCACCTCAGGGTGATCTTGCTGGTACTTTACCTGTGCAGCTCAGTGCTCTGCAGGAGTACTATGTGCAAATGCCTTTGCCACATTCCTAAGTTTCCTCCTTCTTGTAGAGTTGGTGTATCTGGCTCGACATTTGCTAGGACCTTTCTTGGGAGCAGTAAGAGGTGAGAGGTGTGAGGGGGAGTTGGTGTGAGGGAGTGGTTTTGTGATGGGCATTTCTTCAGGTTCATGAGGGAGGCACACATTGAAATGGCTCCTAGAAATGTCCTTTACTGTCTCCCCATAAACATTCATACCCTGGCCTTGCTCCTACACCTGCCAGACACCAGCTTGTCTGCTGTTGGAGGGGATTGTATTTATAGGCATCAGGGAGGCTGGGTCAGCAGCAGTGCTAAGGCAATCCTGCTGAGCAAACCTCCCCGGTGGCTGTAAGCATCCTACCTCCTCTTCTATACCTGACAGGCAGTGTAGGAGGGGGAGTGGGGAGGAGTATTAGAAGCCACTGTGGAGGTGGGGCTGCACCTGACAGACAACCGCCTGTTAGGTGTAGGAGGTGGGGGGAGTGTCTTGGAAGCCATCAGAGAAGCCGGGCCAGCAGCTTTGCTTCACCTCATAGGTGGTTGTTAGCCACTCCTGATTTCCTCAACTGTCATTAGCTCTCTGCAGTCCCCTGTAACTGTTTTTTGTTTTTGTTTTTTTTTTTACCTCAGAACACTGAGCTGTGCAGCTGACCAATCAGAGAGTGGGGGGTGCAGGGAGACAGCTGCCTGGCAGTTGCATAGGAATCAATGAGGGGAGGACATTTTACCCTTTTTGACCCACTTAGGGGTTGAAGTTCCAAAAATCCCTTTGTAGCAAGCACCTACACCATGATAGGAGCGCTCTCCCCAAACTTGGTGCCTCTAGGTCCAGGGGTTTGGACTGGGCATTAATTTTATGGTGAAGGGACTTTCTTTTACATATATAGATTGGGACTGCCCCCATAGGGTATAATACTCCCTCCCTTGAAGGGGGGAGATTCCTATCACTGAAGGGAAGGCAAATTGCCTTTCCATTAATAAAGGGAGCATGCTGCCTCTGTGGCACGACTCCAGAGAGGTTTAAAGTTTGCCTTCCCTTCAGTGAGGGGAGCCCACTGACCCCCGAGCTGGGGAAGGGAAAACAGATTGGGGAGCAGGTGAGCTGGGGGAAGGCCTGGAAGTAGCGGGGAGGCGACGCCAGCAGCCCTATTAAGGGCAGAACTTGGCCTCCCCTCAATTAGGGCTCGCGCTCATCTAGCTGTACTAAAATCATGGAAGAAATACCAATTGATGCAAACTGAATCTCTTGGTAAACTTACCTATTGTTTGCCATTAAGTAAACATAAAATTCACTCTGATTTTGTTCATAACATCTTTTCCCATTATACAGTTCCAGATGATTTACTGTGATCTTTAGGGAACAACCATGACCTGAGGCAATGGGTGTTCATTGGAGATGCCATAATAGATTATTCCTTAATCATTCGATCAAAATTTGCTCCCTAGTACAAAGGCATAACGAAAGATCATTTAAGAGCCGCATACCTGGTAAATATTACCTCATACAAGCTTAGAACAGCATTTACAGCATTGCATTTCCAGACGATGCCAATAGGATTACTCCTGGGATGATACTAAAAAATACCCCAGGAACAATGTATTTGTATCTGAAAAATTCTGCGGAGGATCTTTTTCATTATGTCATGGTCTGCCCATTGTACTGGGAACCGAGATGTAAATTCTTGACTGCAATAATAGACCAATTGCAAAAAAATTCTGACATCCAGCAGCGTATTAACCATTAAGCAGACTAAGCTCGTGCTTAGGGCACCAGGGCCAAAGGGGGCACCACAAAGTTGGGGAAAGGGTGAAAAGAAAAAAAAATGAATGAAGTTTTGTAAAAAAAAAAATGATAAAACTAGTGCAAATTGATCATGGCGCACCCTAGGGTTATCTTCTATTCTTTGTTGGCGAGGTGCAGTGTCATAGGCTATGTTTAAAAGTAAGATGCATGTGTTTAAAAGTAAAATGATGGAGCCAAATTCAGTTGTCATGATAGTCATTTCAATGACCCTCTCTGGGGCACCAAGATTGGTCAGCGCTTAGGGCACCAGCGCTTAGGGCACCAGTGAGTTTTAATTCGCCCCTGCTGACATCGACACATTAATATTTCTGCTGCCAGACACAGACCCTACAGTTTCCTATAAGGCAGCACTCTTTGCCTTAGCGGCTAATAAAATCAGGGCCAAGAACATAGAAAAATGAAAATGAACTGTAAAACGGCAATGTAAAATGGCAATGTTTGAGGCTGTGTATGTGTTTCTGGAGATGGGGATCTATATTTAAGGTTTTAATTAATTTAAATACTGAATGTGCAGATTTTTAGAGGTTATTATATTTTAAATCCGATTCAAATTCCAGTGCTGAAAGTTGTCTAATTTCTATATTGTTTTAAATTGTAATGGCCAATGGCTACACGATAAATTTTATTACTAGTACTACTAGTAGTGGGGAGGCATTTAAAATGCCTCCCTGTGCCTTCCCCGGCCCACCTGCCAAGGTGATTGAGCTGGGGAAGGCCTGTAAGTTGTGGGGAGGCATTTTAAATGCCTTCCCATGCCGTGCCCAGCCCACCCACCAAAGTGGGTGAGCCGGGGAAGGCCTGAAAGTGGGCAAGGAAGGGAAAGTGTTTAAGCTTAAAACAATTTTCCTTGATTCTGGGGCTCGTGCAGCCTCCACGGCATGACTCCCCAGTCAAGGGAATGTATTTAAATTGTAAATACCTTCCCTTGGCCAGGGAGTTGCATTGCAGAGGCAGCACGAGCCCAGAAGCAATGGCAGGTATTTAAAGTTTAAACACCTTCCGTTAGCTGAAGAGGTGTGCCTAGTGCCTCCCCAGCGGTGACCGGAAAAGAGCCCACAGGAAAAAAGCCCACAGGAAAACCCCTGGTCATAAATGCTCACATGGGAGAAAGCCCATACAGAAAGAAGCCCACACAGAAAGAAGCCCACATGGAAAAATACCATGTAAAGTGCCATAGATATTTATAATTATCTCCATTTATGAGAATGAACAGGAATGATCTGTGTTCACATGCAACAATTTATGTTGTGATTTTATCAAGAATAATTCTATATATATAATTGTCTTACACGTTGGCCATTTCCAGCTCTTCCATTGGCTGTACTATGCACTCCATCAGCCATTGGCCATTCAACCACCACTCAAGAGTACTTGCATGCCATTGGCTGGGTGCTGGGTCCACTCTTATGCAATTAACTTATCTCTTAGTGGCTGCTGCTAGGCAAACAAGCTTGTTTCTGTCTGTCAGTAAAAAGGTAAAGGAAGGAAACCCTTTCCAGGCTTTTGTGAGGAACTCATTGAGGCCAGTCTTGACTAGGGTTGCAAGCTCCAGACTAGGAAATTCCTGGATATTTTGTGATGGAGTCTACAGAAGCCAGAGTTTGAGGAGGGGAGAGGCCTCAGCTGAATAGAATACCATAGAGCCCACCCTCCAAAGCATTTTATCTGGAGAGATCTGTTGTCTGGAGTTCAGTTGTGATACCTGGCACTCTTTAGGCTTCACCTGTAGGTTGTCCATCCTAGGCGTGGCAGTTAGCACTTCAGAGCAGGGTCTGCTAGACCCAGGTTCTTGCTGTAGAAGTTGAGAAGGTGATTTTGGACCGGACACAGACTTTCAGCCTAAGGTTTAGGCTAATCCTGTATTGAGCAGGGGGTTGGACTAGATGGCCTGTATGGCCCCTTCCAACTCTGTGATTCTGTGATTCTATGACAAATAGGGGGTAGACTGAAGGGTGCTAAAGAATGTGGGCAAAATGAACAGTTTTGTGGATGGGGGAGAAAGTCGACACTATCCTCTTCACAATAGAAGCAAAAAAACCCCAAACTGAAAACAATAGTCTGGGTTGCTGCACTTCAACTCTGTCTGTCACAAACCACATAGAGAAAGGGAGATCGATGGGGGGGGGGGCTAGCCATGTTGGTCTGAAGCAAGAGAACAAAGTTTGACTCCAGCAGCACCTTTAAGGCCAACAAGGTTTAATCCTGGGTATAAGCTTGTGTGTGCACACACATGAAAACTTATACCCAGAATTAAACCTTGTTGGTCTTAAAGGTGCCACTGGACTCAATCTCTGTTCCCTAGAGAAAGGAAGTTAGACTTTCCCGTTACTAAAACCTGCCTCCCCCCACGGTTGCCAGGTTCTCCCTGGTCATTAGCAGGGGATGGGGGGGTTGGGGGTGCCAGATCCATGCTAAGAAACTACTGGAGTTTGGGTATGGAGCCTGGAGAAGTCAGGGACCTCAGTGGGGTACAATACCATAGAGTCCACCTTCCAAAGCATCCATTTTCTCCAGGGGAACTGACCTCTGTAGTCTGGAGAGGAGCTGTAATTCCAGGGGATCCCCAGGTCCCACTTGGAGGCTGGTATCCCTAGAAGTCTCTAGAAAGAATCTACACATTGGAACAACTAAAGTCTGCTTTGAGGCCTTTTTTATTCTTGGTGTCACTTTCCCCACAGAAATTATACTGAGGCAAGGGAAGGCCCCTGATTATCTCATTACAATTATTTGTATGAAAGATTTCCTCACATGGAAATAAACAAAACAAGGAATGAAATTCTCTTCCCATTCGTAAACGCACAGCTCTTCTGCTCAATGCCCTCTCGTGCCCTGACATACTTTTCATTCATGTTTACTTTTTTCTTCGATATATATATTTTTTAAAAATTGGCATGTTGTTTGTCTAGGCTTTCTCCTCATCCTATGTTTGCCTCACACCTTTAGTTTTATTCTTTGTTTCCTCAACCAGGCATTCACAATTGGGTTTCTCAACGGCAGCAGATTTATCTCTCAGACTTCACATAGTTGACATACGTTAATTTGTTTTCAGATCCTTCAGAGGTGACCTCTAGATTTTTTTCCCTCGGCAGTATTCCCTGCTTAATGCACACACACACCATACACTTTTATATTAATTTCTTTCATTCCTTTAATTGTACATTTAGCAGCAGCCACTTCTGATTCCCCTAGAATAAATAAATGGAAGTACAGCAAAGACGGTCGTGCATACAAGAACAGTATAATACTCTCAGTAACCATTCAGATCCATTCCAAAGACACCAGTGTAAATAGTCCAATACAGTTCAACAAATTCAATTCAACAGCTGATAAATGTCTGCAAAACTAAGAGGAGTAACAGTTGGATAGATGTCCACAAAACACAGTTGCTAAGAGGTGTGGCGATGGACCGCCCAGATTCCCATCTGTTTCCTATCTGGACTTCGTCAGGCCACCTCCAGTGATCACTGCTGCCTCTCTCATCATTTACGATTGTTGCAACCTTCATCAGTCTCTTATCAGGAGCAAGATAATCTACAGCACTGGAATAGGTCTCTGTAACTGTGGACTTTTCTATTAGCAGATATATAATGTTCTTTAGGTTTTTGTATTGTATTGCATAAGATACACGAGGGTCTCTATTGTATTTAAATCAATATATGAAGACACAAGTGCCTATTAGTAGAGTGTGTTTTGTTCTAACATGGTGTTTCTTTATGTTTGTCTAACTTTGCCATGTTTCCCGCGTGTTTGTTGCTGAGCACCCAGGTGGCACCTGGAGATCTGTCACTATTACAATCTCCAGACAACCAAGATCAGTTCACCTGGAGAAAAATGGCTGTTTTGGAGGACAGACGTTATGACATTATAACTAGCTGAGGTCCCTCCCCACTCCAAACCCTGCCCTCTTCTGGCTCCTCCCCCAAAATCTCCAGGTATTTCCCCAACCCAGAGCTGGCAACCCTAGCACCTCCTGGTGAAAGGCAGGGTTTGGGGGTATCAGAAGCTGAGGTTCCAGCATTTCTTGAAGAATGGCCTACCTCTTTCATCCGCCGTGATAAAAGTTTGAGTCCCCCGTGGTAGACAGCCTGCTTGAAGCCATGTTTTCCACACTCTGATTGGAAGAAAGAATAAAGGATGAAGAAGGAAGAAGGAAGAAGAATGAAAGTTTTCAGGACCAAAGGAGAGATGACCAAAAATCAGATCTCTCTGTGTGAAAGAAATCTCTGACTGAGGCAAATGTGCTCATGTACCTGTTGATTTAGCTCACATCAGGGGTCATTTCATAGAAAAAGAGGTGCAGGAGCTCATTAGCATAACTCATTAGCATAAATTATTTGCATAGGTCACACCTCCTGACATCACCGGATGCGTGTCAGAAGGCAACACCCACCGCTCAGGCTCCACTGGACTGTTTTGGATTGCTAGCTTGGGGGGGTGAGGAACGGGCAGATCTGGCCTTACAGAGGAGGGAGAGCTTATACCTGAATAAACCTTGGTCAGTGGACTCTTTTGGATGGCCAGCAAGTGGATGAAACAGTGAGGAGGATGTGCATGATCTTGAGCAGGTAGGGGGGCAGGGTGGTGGCAGACCAGAGGTGCAGGAGGAGGCCGACTAGGTGCAGGAGGCCAGGGTAGAGCTTCTCACAGGCCTCGCAGGAGCTGCCAGGGCCCACCTTGCAGAGGCGCCGCACCAGGGCCAGCATGAGGATGGGCAGGGCCTGGGTGGGCTGGGTGCTATGGCCCAGGCAGTGGTGGAGCAGCTCGAGGGCCAGCTCATGGCAGCGCTCCGCTGGGTTGGCCAGTTGACCAGGAAAGGTGGGGGACTGCTGGGGGCTGGGGGCCACACCCAGCAGCATGTGCCTGGTCAGCTGCATGTGCCTGCCTCCTGGGTTCCTTACTGCCGGAGCTTTGCTCCTGTGTGCTCCTGCAGGAAATGAGCCCTGGCTCATATCATGATTGTTAGGTCTCTGCTCTGCCTGCAGTTTAGCACAGAAGATTCCATCTGTGAGGGCTAGGAGCCTGAGAATTTCATCATAACTGAATAGCGATTTTTTTTTTAAAAAAAGTTAGAAATGTACCACAGCTGGGACTGGCCTGGTTACATAGGAGAATTAGGAGATTATCCAAGTTGTCAAGGGGCACCCATTTAGAATAGAACAGAATACAGGTACTGATCTGGATTGCCCAGGCTAGCCTGTTCGCGTCAGATCTCGGAAGCTAAGCAGGGTCGGCCCTGGTTAGTATTTGGATGGGAGACCTCGGAGGAACACCAGGGTCCCTATGCAGAGCCAGGCAATGGCAAACCACCTCTGAACATCTCTTGCCTTGGAAACCCTGCAAGGTATCTAGTTGACCGCAACTTGACAGCACTTTCCACCACCAATATAATAGATGCTTGTTATCTCATATAAATAGGGTTGCCAGCCTCCAGGTGGGCCTGGGGATCTCCCGCTCTTACAACTGATCTCCAGCTGACAAAGATCAGCTCCCCCCTGGAGAAAATGGCTGCTTTGAAGGGTGGACTCTGTGGCATCGTACTATGCTGAGGCCCCTCCCCTCCCCAAACCGCTCCCCTCTCCCGGATCCACCCCCAAATTCACAGGCATTTTCCAACCCAGACCTGGCAACCTTAGATATAAATGGTTTACCTATACAGTGTTAGGGTTAACAAAAAAAAAACGTTTTTTAAAAGTAAAAATATCTGTTTTAATTTTTTAGATTATTCATTTTGAATGTCAAGTAAACAAAGATAGAAATTCATTCCAGATTTCTTATTTCTGGAGTGGAGTGGGGGTGGGGGGATCAGCAAAGGGTGCCAATCAGTCCTGTTTGTACCCTCTATTACCTTTTAAAATAAGTTGTTTTTCTCCTCTCTGGTGACATTTTGGGAGAGGGAAATCCTTGGGTGAAAGGTACAATCCCTAAGAGTTATAGAATAAGCTACCATTAGGGCTATTTTTGGGCAGGAATGCACAGGAACGGAAGTTCTGGCTGGCTCCCAAGCTGGCCACACCCAGCAGGAACTCATTAGCATAACAGGCCACACCCAACAGCAGAAACTCATTAGGATTGGCTACATGAGGGGTGTGTGGCCTAACATGCAAAGGAGTTCCTGCTCCAAAAAAAGCCCTGGGTTTTGACAACAAACAAGGTAAGCAGAGCAAGAAGCAAAAAGTGGGTGTGGCTGGATGACCACACTTCTGGTAACATGGGGGTGTAGCCTAATATGCTAATGAGCTGTGCTGTTCGGTGTGTGGCCTAATATGCTAATGAGTTCCTGCTGGGCTTTTTCTACAAAAAAAGTCCTGGCTACCATAATAACTAATGGGACATGAGCACCCATGTTCCGGGGGGGAAGTAATCTATTTCACAAAACTGAACAAAATTTAACTCCCTCCCCCCATCATTAAGCATAAAGAAAATCATTTCGTATTTTCTTACATTCAAATAATGTCACCCTGTTTTTAAAAGATTGGGATGCATGAGCAAAGAAGACTTGAGAGTTAAAAAGTCTATTTTAAGAACCTTTTGGGAGAAATTATGCAGAGGGGGGTTACATAAGACCGAAAATGGAAATGCGTTCCCACCTTCAGGAGTATCAGAAACTAACAAAGTATTGTTGGCTAGACTTCTGCAATTATGAATACCAAAAAAAAAAATGTGCTGTTGCTAAGTTTCGGCTCCAAATGTTAATTTTACCCGAGCGCTTTTAAAAAGCTTGCCTCATTACTTCACACTGTGTGTTTGTCTCAGCCCCACCTGACGCTTTTATTTTTCGGCTTCCCCTTCTCAATCATTCTGCCGTTCCTCCCCAATTAAACGTCATCGACTTCCTACTAAAATATACATGGAAACGCCATCCGGAACGCTTGCCGTAGGTGGCCTGATTCATTCTCCCCCCAAGAAAAAACCCAAAAGAAGTCTTATCGGCTGCATCTGAGGCATTAAAATTAAAAAAAAAAAAAATGCCTAGACACCTCATAATTTCCATGTGCTCTTAATCTACTTTGTGCAAATTACACACTCAGACTTTTCTAAATTTATTGTAATTAGGCCTATATATTACAAAGAGGCTGTTCTCTCAGCGCCTACCTAATCTCTCATTTATATGCAGAATAGCAGAGCTAAAGAGTTTAGGATTTTCACATGTAATGCTCTTTTTACCTAATCAAGTTATGCGGCTTAGTCGCTCGCTTCCCTGTGGTTCGTACGCATTTTTAAAAAATAAATCAGCATAGTCCTAGCTAGGCATTAATGCTACTTTTGGGGGGAGGAAAAAACCCTTTCTCTATTCACTGATTGTTCACCGGGGACACAGTAATTCATCACTCAGAAGTAAATGGTGCATGGGTAACCCATTTTAAATAATCAGTTTATAAGAGGAACACTACAGAATCCAGATTAAGTCTAAATGAAGTTATATATTTCTCCATTTCCTTCTTCTAAACCACACGGCTAAGGTTGCCAAACTTCAGGTGGCACCTGGAGAACTCCCGATATTAGAATTGATCTCCAGATGACCAAGGTCAGTTCCCTTGGAGAAAATGGCTGATTTGGAGGGTGGATTGCATGGCATTATAGCCTACTAATGTCCATCCCCAAACAGCTGCCCTCCCCGGGCTCCAACCCCCAAATCGCCAGGTATTTCCCAAAGCCGATAACCCTACACACAGCTGTGTCATGAGTAGTGGTAAAGGAGGTCTGCAGTAGAGTAAAGCCATATGACTCTTGGTTTATGGCTTCATGTTTCTGTCGCTGGATGGCGTTTCATGAGATGGATGCAGGGGCGGATGAAGGCTCACTGGTGCCCCTAAGCACTGACCAATCTTGGTGCCCCCCTTCCTTTCCACACTGACCCAGAGTCCATTTTAGTTGTTGACCTGTCTGACCAGATATACAAGGCAGGTTGCAGCAATACAAAAAAATTATTCATATGTGATATCACAATATACTGTACAAACAAAGCCAAAGTTCTACAAAAATGCAATACAACATCTGTTTTAATATTTCACAGGTTAAATGTACCAAAGTTCCAATATTCATGACTGAAAGGCATTTTTCTACGTTTTTTTCACCCTTTTTCCCAACTTTGTGGTGCCCCCTTTGGTCCTGGTGCCCTAAGCACGTGCTTAGTCTGCTTAATGGTTAATCTGCCACTGGATGGATGCTGAGTCCAGGTACTTCAGCATCTGAGGGCTCAGGTTCATCTTGACACTTGGAGAGAGAAGGTATCAAAAATATGTGAATTGTATATTTTGACTGGATGGCCCAGGCTAGCTGGAACTCATCAGATCTTAGAAGCTAAGGAGGTTCAGCTCTGGTTCATATTTAGATGGGACCCGACCGAGGAAGTCCAGGGTCCCTACTCAGAGGCAGGCAATGGCAAACCACCTCTGTATATTGCTTACCTGGAAAACCCTATGGGATCACCATAAAGTAGCTATGACTTGATGGCAAAAATAGTCCTCGTGGTTACAGGGAAACAGTAATTTGACAACAGTCTTTGAAATCAAAGCATTAGTGGAGATGGTGGGGAGGATTCAAGGTCAGCACTCTTTGGCAGTTAGCAAGAACTACCAACTGTGGGAGAGTCCAGGATCGCTACACAGAGGCTCTGAATATCCTCTTGCTTTGGAACACTATGGGATTGCCATAAGTAGGTTGTGACTCGACAGAACTTTCCACCACACCATATTTTCTATAAATGCCATCCAGGCACCTTCTGGGCCAGCCGTTCCTATTTTCATTGCGCATTTAAGCTTTCAGCCTGTAGATAGTAATGCTACAATCCATGATTTCAGCACATAGCGGATTAGGCTGGGTAGGATATTCCCACCATTGCTCAGGATCCTGAAAAGGTTGACAGTGATCTCAGTCCATACTTAAGGAGCATCTCTCGACTACTTTATAATGCTCAAGGCTTTCTATCATGAATGAGTTTAATAAAACCATAACACTAACTGAATAAAATCTAAACAGCAGTGGAACTTAATACCATCATAAGGACCAACAAAATTGTATCAGTCAGGCTTTCGAGGTCAACAGAAGTCTCTTTCCAAGTTGGTTCAGCAGCAACAAAACTGGAAATGAAGGAAGAAGAGAGAGTTGTTGTCAGCCATGATGAATAGCTCCCATGAACACATGAATCCATATTATACTGAATCAGGCCCTTGGTACATCTACTCAGACTGGCAGCAGCTCTCCAGGGTCTGAGGTGTAGGTCTTATCCCATCACCTACTGCCTGGCCCTTTCAACTGACGATGCCCGTGATTGAACCTGGGACCTTCTGTATGCCAAGCAGATGCTCTACCACTGAGCCACAGGCCCTCCCACCCACTCCACCATCTTAAAATTGAACAGAGGAAGAGTTTGGAATACTTAATTGGCTAAGTTTGTGTCTGGTGGATCTCCGATTGTGGCTGCAGTGAAGGAATGCTTTTAATCACTTTCAAAGAATAATCCACAACATGTGATTTCAAAGAATAATCCACAACATGTGTCACTTGGTAGTTACTTACAACTGGATGGATAGGTAGAGATCAAAACCTTGTCAGATTTACAAAAAATACTAAAAGTAAGAAAAGGACCTGCTGGGTAGCCCAGAATAGCCCAATCTCACCAAATCTCAGAGGCTAAGCAGGGTTGGCCCTGGTTAGTAAATGGATGGGAAACCACCAAAGAAGTCCAAGGTTGCTACGCAGGTAATGGCAAAAGACCTCTGAACGTCTCTTGCCTTGAAAACCCTATGGGGTTGCCAGAAGATGGATACCAATCTTGGTCATCTGGAGATCAATTGTAGTAGCGGGAGGCTGGCAGCCCTATCTGTGTTGGGAGTGAAGGACTGGACACTATCCCATGCATCAGCCTCCAGACTACGTGGCAACAGGCTAGAGAGGGCAAACCCGAAGCTTCCTTCCTGTGTTTACTCTTCAACCATTGTCCCCTTTGATACGCAGATTGTATTCTTAGGGAAAATTCCTTCCTTCCATTCATCCTCTCCCAGAAATCTCTTTCCTCCTCCCTACATGCACTATCCTCATCTTGGCACCATGACACAGAGGGCCCCTCACCATCTGTCTCCATCCTGAGTTAGCTAGACTAGAATACTATCCTATTTCTAAGCTTTTCTGTCAAAAATTGCAGTTCTATAATTTACACAATTTACATAATTATCAAAGCTCATTTCGTGCCTTCTGGTTCCCTGTAGTGGGATATTTGCAGACTTAGTCGGAAGAAGGAGACTGATACAGGTATATGGTATAACTAAGGGCAGCTTTATTTAACTTTTAACGGAAAGGAACTGAAACCGGTAAGGGCAACAACTAGACTGGCAGAGGATCCCTCTCCAGACCAAACAGGATGAACCACCATAGCCCCTGGGACAAGCCAACCATAACATGGCCTTTGCCAGGTGGCAGACATGTCAGCACCCTACACTGAACCCGCCTTCAGCCGCAGAGCATGAAGGAAGGCCCAAACCCAAGGCATCTAACAGGCCACCCACATTCCCCATCTGAGGGCCAACCCAAGGAATGGTTTGTGCGTAGTGCGCCACCCACCCACAAGGTTGTGTTTTTTTCCGCCACTTGGTGTTCCCCGAGATAGAAAAAAACAGGCCAGATTTCCACCAGCCTAACTAACGACACCATCCAGAGCCAATTCCCCAACCTGAAGACAATGTGAGGTAGGCAAAACACCCTCCTTTCACAGCCAATCAGAAAGGAAGGTGAAAAATTCCTACCCAGCCCCATAAAGGAGACCAGCCGCAGCCCACATAGCCAAGGGAGGGTGGGTGGGCTAATTCCGAAAGAACTGCCCAGATGGGAGGTGGCACAACCATTAAAACAACTAAGCACCTCCCATCCCCAGATACCCATATGGGTGGGAAACTCCGCCACCAGTCTCCCAAGTCTGCAAAATAGTCCCTCCCTCCTTACGCTGCCCATCAGGGTGCCGTCGGTTAGAGTCTTATTAACAGAATCTGGTTCTCCAGGCACCGGCCACATGGCTGTGCAGCCTGAGAGCCGCCTTTGCCTCCCAGCTAGGAGGAAGGACCCAGGGTTGCAACTGAGCAGCTGTAATGAGCTGGGAGGAGGCAGGGGTGGAAGTTTCTTGACGGCCCCTTGCCTCCTCCTCGTCAGTCTTCGGCGTTTTGCGGCCCACCCTCCCGCCCTAGTAGCAGCACAGGCATTTGCTGGTCATCCCATTGGAGGCCGGGTAGGAATTTTTCACCTTTACCTGAATTGGCAGTTGGTGGAGGTGTTTTTGCCTACCCTGTACTGTGATAGTGATGGATAATTGGCTATGGTGTGGCTGCAGTAAATAGGTTGGTCACTTTGGTTAAGGAGGGGTTTTGGTTAATAATACGGATTGTGATCTGGTGAGCGCTTCATTATACCCCAGTTGGGGCATGGGGGTCTTGCGAGTACAGCCCTTGGGCCTTGCGGTAAGGGGTGGGGAAAGCAGACTGCCCTAGGGGACCGTCCTGGATTATCCCCCCCCTTTTGACCTTGCGGTTCTGGGGAGGGGAGTTCAGGGGGCAACCTCCCATTTATGCTGCCAGGCATAGGCCGCATTTGTTGGCTGAAGCCTGAGGCATGGGTGCTCGCCCTATGTACCAGGCAAGGAAGGGGTCTGGTGGACTCCTGGCCTTTGCCTGTCCGTATTAAAGTTAGTTGGCCCTTGCTGTAATTTTGTGTTATGTGATAGTTAATAAAGTGGCCCGTTAGTTAATCCAACAACATTGTATGTCTCTTCTTTCCGGCTTGGGGGGCAAAAAGTTACAATCCCCAAGAACCCATATTACCAAGACTTTATTTCTGAATGTTACTATAGGTATAAGTGCTGTTTCATTCATTAAGGTTAGTATAATTTTGGTCAGACTCCTATAAGGAGGAGTGTATGTTCAACCTGAAATGGCATATACCACTGCATTAGTGATATTAGTTTGTTAAAATATATATGACCTAGCTATGTCTACAGACATAGTATCTTACTTTTGCAAGCATTGTTATTATTATTGATATTGGTATATGCTTTGTTAATGTTGTTATCTTTATATAACAGTTAAATAGAATAATATATATATATATATATATATATATATATATATATATATATATATATATATATATTAAAAAATTGTAATTCTACAATAAACTTGACTAGTATTAGTCTTAAACATGCAACGTCACTCTGTGTAGCTTTGCAAGCTGGGTACGACACTCCTGGGTAAGATACCCCCTGCATTTGAAGCTTTATTTAAAGCACTCTGCTAACTAGCAGATACTGGACTAACCATACCAGTTAACCCAACACTCTGGGCCCTTCCGCTAAGAAGAAAAAAAAAAAAAAACCTACTTGCTCTGACAGATGTTTGCAGGCGTGCTTGTGGTTTCAAGCATGACACATTCCAAACACCTGCTTCCAAATGCAGTGCAGTTTCTCAGATGTCATAAAGAAAAGAGAAAAAAAAATAGCGCAAGCTTTATGTCCCTGTATTAAGGGCATTATCTCACATGTTCCCTAGAGATAAGGAGATCAGAACGCAGGGAGCGTGCAGAAGTTCCCCGGCTCCTTGGCTGCTTATCATTTTACTGGATGTTCTTGCTGAAGAAGGAATACAAAAAAGCACCGGCGCAAAAGTGGGGAACAAAAGATTTGAATGCCTCATTGGAGAAGGCATCTAGGAAATGGTAAACTGTAAATTCAGGACAGGTTGACAGAGTCACAGGAGTGGGACCGAATCGTAATACAAAGAATGTATAAATACACTCAAAGTCTCCAGAAATTTGCAGGATACATACCTAAACATCCCTATATTTAAGAATAAATAATTTGCCCAAGTGGCAAAAATGATTTCTCCCCCCCCTCCAATGTTGGTAGCTAATCCATGCTGGTACTTAACGTTTGGATCTTTGGCATCAGCCACACCTTGATACTACATGTGTGTGGGCATGTGTGTGTGTGAAATTGTTGTGGCAGCTATGGCAACTTGTTTCCCACCCTTTCCCACCTATTCCAACCCGTCCTTCCAACACGTTTCAAAAGAATGGGATGAGCTCAAAAGGCCCATTTGTTCCACTGAGCTGAGCCACAGAGACTCCAGGATTCCACATTTCCTGTCCATCTGAAACTTAAGGGTGCTAAACAACATTTCCCCTTTCAAATTTCTCAAATTTCAAATTTCAAATAGCCTTTGCTATTCATGGCTAAACTGTACTCAGAAGCTGCAGTAATTGCAAATCACTCAAGGATATGGTCATAGAATAGGTTTCTTTTTATCCCCTTTTCTTTCCTGAAACCACCACATCTCACAAGGCCCCTGCAAACAAGAATTTATTTAAATATTCTCTGCCTAGTGAGACAGAACACTCCCAAGGAACTCAGTGAAGATTTTCTAAATATTAACGCATTAGGACAAACTACAGTATGTAAGAATTACTGAGAAGAACCTTTCAAATGATGCCCCCCCCAAAGCCTTGTCAGTAAAACGATTTCCACAGGAAGGTGCTTTTTCATGTAGATTTCACAGACTCAAGCAGAGTTGTAATCCTTAGTTGTTATGGTTGGTTAATGTTAGAGACTTCTTCAAGGTATCTCATGCCCCGGCCTCTCTCTCTCCCTCTCCCTCTCTCCCTCTCTCTCTCTCTCTCATGTACTCACCAAAACAGCTCCACCATTCAGAACCACATTTTTTTTTAATTAACGTGGTAGAAGTGGTAGGGGGAAATATAGGGAAGTTCTTGTTTATTCTTTAAAGAGAAAATCCATCCCAAAATTCTGTAATATCGATGTTTTATTGTCCACTTCTGTATTTGAAATGTAATACATTTGGTAATATATTTGTTTTTACTTGTATGTAACAACTCACAAAACCACAAGAATCCGAAGGACAAACCAGAATACTTTGTGGTTTTTTTTGTTTGTTTCTTTTCTTATAAGGGCCACTTCACACATTACATTTTTAGGGGCTAAAATATCTCACAGCCTTTTCACCTATGATGAGCTGGATCCAAACTCCCATGGAGGAACTATCAGAAGCAGTTCTTCCCTAACTTCTCCTTACTGATGATGATGATGATGATGATGATGATGATGATGATGGAGAAAAAGAAGAGGAGGAGGAGGAGGAGATTGGATTTATATCCCACCCTTCACTTGGAGTCTCAGAGCGAGTTACAAATGCCTTTCCCTCCCCCTCCCCACAAAAACACCCTGTGAGGTAGGTGGGGCTGAGAGAGCTCTCTTCAGAACTGTCCTTGAGGGAACAGCTCCAACAAAACTATGGACTGCCCAAGGTCATCCAGCAGCTGCAAGTGGAGGAGCGGGGAATCAAACCCGGTTCTTCCAGATTAGAGTCTGCACATTTAACCACTACACGAAACCGGCATCCAACTTCAAATGAACCCAGCTGCCTGATGTAAATGTGGCACAACACAGCTAAGAAAATAGAGCCCCGTGATACTCTGTAATCATTGAACTAGGCAATTGATTCCATATCACCAATGGAATTTTTTGGCATTACATGCCATTACAAAAGATGGAAGCCATTGACGTCCCATGACTGTAACCCCCAGCTCTTAATTATGTGTGCTTAATCAACTCATGAGGAGCTGCGGTGCCTCAAGTGGTTAAGATGCTGAACTGCAGGCTGTGGAAGGTCAGTAGTTCAGCAGTTCGAGACCCAGGAGTGCTGCATGATGGAGTGAGCTCCCATCTCTAGTTCCAGCTCCTGCCAACCTAGCAGTTCAAAAGCAAGAAATTGCAACTAGATAAATAGGTACCACTTCGGTGGGAAGGTAACAGCGTTCCGTGCACCTTGATGTTTAGCCATGCCAGCCACATGACCACGGAAACGTCTTCGGACAGCGCTGGCTCTTCGGCTTTGAAATGGAGATGAACACCGCAACCCTAGAGTCAGATTCGAGTGGCTTTCGAGCAAGGGAACCTTTATCTTTACCTTTAATCAGCTCATGACCTGGGTGGCCCACCCCTAGCCTGGTCTCATCAGGTCTTGGAAGCTGGTCAAGGTCAGCCCTGGTTAGCACTTGGATTGGAGACGGGCAAGGAATTCCAGGGTTGCTTTGCAGAGGGAGACAATGGCAAACCACTTCTGAAATTCTCTTGCCTCAAAAATCCTGTGGCGACACTGTGAGGAGACAGCTTTTTTCACCATCAGTCAGCTTTTGAGACAACTGATTGGTGCAGAAAAGTAAATCTTGCATACGTCCTTTCCTCATGTGTCAAACTAATGAGAGTTGGGATAATCATCAAGGACTGTCATCCTGGGAGTCCTCGACACCACGTTGGAGACCACCTCTGCCAGCTTAGCTGAGGGCCTTGCTGGGTGGGATGGTATGATGCCCCTTCTCCACTCACACGGAGACCCTGCCACCCACTGAAACCTCTCCCTGAAAGTTATGCGTTACACATAGGTCAGGACGTCACACTCACCACCCTTCTCAGTTTGGCGTAGTGGTTAAGAGCATGGACCCTAATCTGGGAGAAACGGGTTTGCTTCCCTACTTCTCCACATGCAGCTGCTGGTGTGACTTTGGATCAAACACCACTTCTCTAGGAGCTGTTCTCTCAAGAGAAGTCATCAAAAGAGCTCTCTCGGGGTGTCTGTTGTGGGGAGGGGAAGGGAAAGGAGATCGTAAGCTGCTCTGAGACTCCGAGTGAAGGGCAGGGTATGAATCCTCCTCCTCCTCCTCCTCCTCCTCCTCCTCCTCCTCCTCCTCCTCCTCCTCCTCTTCTTCTCTCTTTCAAAGTATACAGAGAGCCATGACCACTTCCCACCTCAAGTTCTCTTTCTCACTCACAAAGACATTCACGGACAGGGAGGCCCAGCCCCATTTAATGGTGGGATGGTGGAATGAGCTACCATAGGAGATCAGGGCCCTGAGGGACTTATTACAGTTCTGCAGGGCCTGCAAGATGGAGCTCTTCTGCCAGGCCTTTAGTTGAAGCAGTGGACATCCATCTTGATTGGGCCTCTCCTCCAGTGACCACAGATCCTGGAAGCCAGACTGGAACCACAATATCTGCCATTGAGGCATGTTGTTGTTTAAATGTCGATGATTTTACACTGATTTTAGACTGATGGTTTAATAGATTTGAATTGATTATTGTAAGATGTTTTAATTTATAATCTGCATGAATTGCAGATATTTGTCTGTCTGTCTGTCTGTATGTATGTCGGTACCCGCCCTGAGTCTACAAATGTAGGGCGGGCAGGCTATAAGTAAAACTAAATAAATAAATGCATAAATAACAAGCCCTTACTCACACAGAGTTATTGGTGTTACAGGGACTGGTGCTCAGACAGTGTTCCATACACATACTGCCACCATTCATTCATATCCTATGACATATGTATTGTCCAAGATTTCAAATTATTACATTATTTCCATTATTTATTTCATTTCTCACTTGGGCTCAAGGTGGATGACAGAGAGTGGGTCAGTACAATCAACAGGTTGGGATGTTGAATGAATGATGCAATAGGATATTAGAAGACCAGAAACCACCAGAAAGACCCATGAGCGCAGCATCAGTGTGAATAAGACACATTAAGCAGTACAGAAATTACTTAACAGGATTGTCTTTACAATATGCTAAAGACAGCAGGAAAGACCACAAGTCCTGAGTGTTTATCCAAAGAGAATTGTGCAACCATTTTGTGCTATGCAGCCTCATTATTACCCGCACTGAAAAGCCCTCTTGAATAGTTCAGTTTTGTGTAGTTTGCAGAAGGCCAGGAGAGCAGGACCTTTCCTGACCTTTTTGAGTAGACCATTCCACGAGGAGGGAGCCACAGCGGAGAAAGCACAGATGTACGGGCAGTTGTTGATTTTGCCCTGTTGTACCAGCAGAAACCCCTGCTGACATGAGTGGAATTGTCATGGCGGAGCATAGAGAGAGAGACACGCAGCCCATGGGGTTAAACATAATAAGAAATTAACTTTTATTTATGGTATGAACATAATACCGAGGAAAGTAAGGTATAAGTCACAATGTTTCACTTCCGCTCAACTTCTGAATGGAGGTCCAGTTCCTGCAACTGGTATCCTTTAGCTACCAATTGACCAAACCTTCTTTGGAAGTTTTTAAGCAGAGACTCAATGGCCATCTGACAGCAAGGCTGATTCTGTGAACTTGGGCAAATTGTGAGAGCGAGGGCAGGAAGGGTTGCCTCGGTGCTTAGTTCGCATGGCCCTTCCTGACACGCCCGATGTCATGTATTGGGACTGAACCATTGCAGGACTGTGCTGCCAGAGACAGGGTGAGCTTGGAGCCGAATAACAATAGACCAACAGGATTCTGGCAGTAACCAATCAAGATGTAAAGTTTTGTAAATAGCCTATCGTTGAGAGTGGGGGTGGCCAGTTGTCAGATGAACTGCCATATTTCTCTCCTGTCTGCATTTAGACAGTGTCTGTATTGTTTGTTTTAATTAGCTAGCACGCCTGTGCATAGTCTGCTTCGCTGGAACTTGTGGGAGAGCTCTCTGCCGCCGCCTGCTATCTTAGTGTCCTTGAGCAAGAGAGACACAGGCTTGTCTTCCCAGCTGGTAGAAAATTTCTCACCTTAGATAGTGGGAAGGGAGGGGGCCTATCTCCCGTTCATTATGTATCCTCCCACCGGGAGTATTCCCATGCACGCGCTTAGATCTCATTCGCTAATAGGGCTTATGCATCATACTATATCTGTAGGCCATTATGCTTGGTGGGGTATTCCTGACAATGCTTACAAAGGCAACTTACTTGTATTCCAATGAAGCATATCTTTTATGAAGAGTGCCTGGACTTACTTGCAGTTGAACCTGACACCATTGCATGCAATATAACTGAGCTGAGGCTCTGGTCTACAGTCTCATTCTTGCCAAAATCACTGAATAAAGTAGAGCTGATCACTAGACTCAGTGTCTGTTCACCCCTGGAACCCCCACTATTTAACACCTGGGGAAATGCCGATCACCACTTTGGGGGTTAGGAAGCAATTTTTCTCCAGGCCAGTTTGGCCGGGAATCCTGGAGGGTTTTCCCCTCTTCTGGGTATGGAGCAGGGGTCACGTGGTATCTCTGTGGGGGGGAGGTATTTGTGAAGTCCCTGCATTGTGCAGGGGGCTGGCCTAGATTACCCTGGAGTTCCAACTCCATGATTCTATGATTCTAGGACGATTTCCAGCCTACTCTAAGCACCTCTTCTGCACAGTCAGACATTCTCCTTCCCCCTCCAAAATCCCCTTGCTGCCCACCTCCTAACCGCCATTCTTAACTCCTTTCCAACTCTCTCCTCGACATTCCATTTTCCAACTCTTTCCTCGACATTCCATTCACTGTCATTGGTCAGTCTTAGGGAGAGGCGGAGTCTGACTTGTCCATCACAGATGGTACAAGAGCAAGAGCCCCATCCTCTTTTTGGTATCCAGAACAATCAAGATCACATGAAGTACACTCAGGGATTCTGTGAAAGAAGGACGACGTGGGCAGGATCCTAAGTATCTCATCCTCCTGTCCAAGGCAGGTTCCAGTATCCAAGTGCATACCTGACAGGCACAAGATCACATAATGCTGGATTACTAGTATCAGCCAACCAGTTTTTAGTCAAACTTGAAGGGTGGTGGGTGTGATTTGCCCAACGCCCTTCAAGTCTCTGTGCCTCCTATCATGCTGCTGGGTACTAATTCGTTTGTTCAACTGATTTTAATAGAATCTTGTATGGCAACCGTAAGCCTATGAGGACCACAGTTGTGAAAAGATCATTGTGAGTCACTGGCCAACCAGGGTAATGTGTAGAAGAGGCCTTCATATTTGCAGTCTCCCCTAGTTTCTTTCTTTCTTTCTTTCTTTTGGTCAGGAAGATGCTGCACCTGACAGTGTTACCTTTTTCTACCAGCCTTGACTTAACCATGAATTTAAAGACTGAAACTGATAACGGAAAGGGGATAGTTGGTATTAGCAGTAAAACCTGCATCTTCTTCCTTATCGCTGTGACAGTCCCTTTTCACACTTCACTTCCCTTTGCTTAAGAGTCAAGCCACGTTCTGGGTGTTGACCTTACGATCAAGCTGCGGGGAAATATATCCGTGTTCAGGAGGGGGAGGTGTGATACACAGAAATACTTAAACAGTTCAAAGGGGGTTTTAAGCATGACAAGTAATAATGTTATCTGAAAGTTGCGCATAGATTAAATCATTTGTTATTGTCAATGAACAATACCGCCGCCTTAATTTCCATCCCAATGCTTTTTCAATATCATTTTGGGCTTCTTTTATTACAAGGGTTTCTATAAATGAATGTGGTTCTTTTATCATCAACAAATGAGCGGTACGGTACGGCAGACATCTTGGATGCGGTGAGAAGCTCCCAAGAGTATGAATTCCTATTTTATTTTCATTGGAGGAGAAGAGAAGAGATTTCAGTGTGTGGTAGACGTCAGAAGGAAGGGACTGGAATGATATCTATAGGTAAAAGTAAATGTTCCCTTGCTCGAAAGCCAGTCGAATCCGACTCTAGGGTTGCGGTGCTCATCTCCATTTCAAAGCCGAAGAGCCAGCACTGTCCGAAGACGTTTCCGTGGTCATGTGGCTGGCATGACTAAACACCAAGGCGCACGGAACGCTGTTACCTTCCCACCGAAGTGGCACCTATTTATCTCCTTGCAATTTCTTGCTTTCGAACTGCTAGGTTGGCAGGAGCTGGAACTAGAGATGGGAGCTCACTCCGTCATGCAGCACTCATGGGTCTTGAACTGCTGAACTACTGACCTTCCACAGCCTGCAGTTCAGCGTCTTAACCACTTGAGCCACCGCAGCTCCTCTCAATATCTATAGGTATCATTTATTTAATATGGAAATTCAAGGGTAAGCTGAAACTGACCTACTGAGGACCAGTTTGGTATAGTGGTTCGGAGTGCAGGCTCTAATCTGGAAGAACCCGGTTTGATTCCCCACTCTTTCTCATGCAGCTGCTGGTGTGACCTTGGATCAGTTACAAGTTCTTCCAGAGCTTTTCTTTCACAAGCAATTCTTGAAAGAGCTCTCTCAGCCCCACCTACCTCAAAGGGTGTCTGTTGTGGGGAGGGGAAGGGAAAGGAGTCTGTAAGCTGCTCTGAGACGCCTTTGGGTAGTGCAAGGCAATAAAAATGTTCTGGCTGGTTCACATTCACACATACAAGTAACCACTTAATCTACACGAGCGTGGGGAAATAAGATGTACATCTACTACAGGAAGGTAAGTACAACTTGATAGGTAGGACAAAGGCTTTGTGGCTTGGCTCCCGGCACTATGATGTAGCACTTGAACAAGATAAGTGGTTCAAAAAGAACTGATGGAGCAGAAAGGGACAAGGTGGCATCATATGTCAGCAATGTTTATGCATTCAAGAGAATGAACACGGTGGCCCTGTACAGAGCATCTGGGTAAAAATAAATAGGGAGAACAATAAAAAAACACTATTGTGGCTGAAGCTTATTACAGACTGTAAAACCAAGGAGTTGATGTGGATGTTATAGAGTTGCTAGCCCAGTACTGGAACCCAGTTGGAGACTGCAAGGCAGAGTTCAGACTGGCAATTTGTTCACACAGGCACATCTACCTGGCGTTCCTCACCCATCGGCGACCTTTGCTAGTCCGCTTCGCTCCCGGGATTAAAAGATATCTGTTGAAAGTGGTAGCAAATCCCAGAGAGTGCATTTATCATGCGGTATTCCATTTCCTGGCCGTGTGAATGCTCGGCTGATAAGCCGGGAGCAACCCATGTTGGGCAGATGGCAGTAGCGCTTTGATTGGCTGTGCTCCGTTCTACCACCCAATGCAGTGCCGGCACAATGGGAGCCTCCCCCAATTGGTGATGTGTGCATGGGTGCATGGGTGATGGGCACCTATGTGCTCATGCGCACATCTCTGATATACCAGGGAAAAGCTGCTGACAGCGGCGCCTCCAGGCCAGCAGTCTGAATGCTCCTGCGCGCCTCCTCTGGTATGCTCTCGCATCAGATGGCCCTGTGTGACCGGGAAACCCCGGAACATTTTGTTCTGGGGCTTTTTTACAATGACTGGCTCCCGCTGCAAAATGCCAGTCTGAACTCAGCCCAGGATGCAGGGACCTACCAGGTGAGTGTAACATTGATGTTTTGAGAGCCAGTTCAGTGTAGTGGTTCGGAGTGCAGACTCTAATCTGGGAGACCCAGGTTTATTTATTTATTTATTTATTGACTTTCTACCCCACCCTCCCAAACGAAGCTAGCTCAGGGCAGCTTACATAAAAACAAATAAAGGTAAAGGTTCCTTTGCTCGAAAGCCAGTCGAATCCGACTCTAGGGTTGCGGTGCTCATCTCCATTTCAAAGCTGAAGAGCCAGCACTGTCTGAAGACGTTTCCGTGGTCATGTGGCTGGCATGACTAAACACCAAGGCGCACGGAACGCTGTTACCTTCCCACCAAAGTGGCACCTATTTATCTACCTTGCAATTTCTTGCTTTCGAACTGCTAGGTTGGCAGGAGCTGGAACTAGAGATGGGAGCTCACTCCGTCATGCGGCACTCATGGGTCTTGAACTGCTGAACTACTGACCTTCCACAGCCTGCAGTTCAGCGTCTTAACCACATGAGCCACCGCAGCTCCTAAAAAAACAAAAAAACAAAACAGGTAAGTTACATTAAAATATAAGTCACAATTAAAACAATTCTAAAACCATAATAAAGTGCTAGTAGTCGTTCATATGATGGTAGCAGCCA
The DNA here is from genome assembly GCA_029375565.1 of Gekko gecko. Classification (NCBI taxonomy): domain Eukaryota; kingdom Metazoa; phylum Chordata; class Lepidosauria; order Squamata; family Gekkonidae; genus Gekko; species Gekko gecko. The sequence goes on along the minus strand of JAPDNY010000004.1, from coordinate 191,732,307 downwards.
TTATTCAGAGTGCTCAGCTCGCAGTCAGCTCACAGTATTCATTTTGATGGTCCTTGCAGTGGTGGCAATTTCCGGAATCCAGGGCCCTCTCACATTCAACCATACGATGTTCTTCATTGGTGGTGTCAGCAGCTCCCAAAAGCCTGGTGGAAGAGCTCCATTTTACAGGCCCTGTGGAAGTGTAAATGGTCCCCCAGGGCCCTGATCTTCTCCAGGAGCTCATTCCACCAGGATGGGGCCACCACCGAGAAAGCCTTGGTCCTGGTTGTCAATAGCCTTGCCTCCTTAAGACCTGGGAGGGCCAGCCGGTTCTGAGCCCCTGACTGCAGTGCTCTCTGGGGGACATGTTTGATTCCCATTCCTCCACATGCAGCTACTGGTGTGACCCTGGGTCAGTCACAAGTTCTCTCAGAGCTGTTCTTTCAAGAGCGGTCCTCGAAAGAGCTCCCTCAGCCCTACCTACCTCACAGGGTGTCTTTCGCTTCCCTCTTCCTGTATACTTAGGCTTCACTACTACCTCTTCCACTTGTTTTCCTCCCCCCAGCATACCAAGGGGGAGAAGCAGGCAGGCAGTGGTGGCAGGGCTGTCAAGCCCCCAGTGAGAGTGGAGATCCCTGCCCCCATTACCCACTGGAAACAGTGGCGGGAGAAGAATGTAAAAGCAGAACAAACTTTTATCTACTTACAGGAAGTTCTTAACATAGAATTTCTGCAATTTTTGCCTGGGAGGCATGTTGCATGATGTTTGCTGCATCCTTTTTGAAAGCAAGACAGACAGCATGATGTTTGCTGTGTCTCTTCACTGCCACAGGAGGTCGTGGCAGCTGCAAGCATGGACAGTTTCAAGAGGAAATTAGATAAACATATGGAGCAGAAGTCCACCAGTGGCTATTAGCCACAGGGTATAGATGGGAACTCTCAGTCTGGGGCAGGTGATGCACTCTATTCTTGGTGCTGGAGGGGGCAGCAGTGGGAGTGCTTCTGGTGCCCTGGCCCCACTGCTGGACCTCCTGATGGCCCCTGGTATATTTTGGCTGCTGTGTGACAGAGTGTTGGACTAGATGGGCCATTGGCCTGATTCAACATTGGCTTCTCTTATGTTCTTATGTTCTTTTTTAAAGCAAGACTGACACCTCTTGCTCTGAATTGTTGCATCAAGATGTCTGTGCTGTTGCAATCTTGAGTATGCTGTTCAGGTGTGTATCTGTAAGCTTCAAACCTATGATGACGCAGCAGCAGCAGAACTGGAAGAAGAAGCAGAAGACAGCCAGTTCCACTGCGGGCCTGATGGAAGCCCTCCAGGGGCCTAATCCGGACCCTGGGCCACATGTTTGACACCCTTGCTCTACACCATTGTTTTTAGTGTACTATAATAGGTAACACTGGGGTCTTTATTGTATATGATAAGGATATGATTTAATTAATTAATGAAGTTAAACTGATAAGAACAGATACTATGCTTGATCTTAGCCAAAATATTCATGAAATATTACAAAAAAACATTAAAGAGTACTATACTTTAAAGGTAAAGGTTCCCTTGCTCGAAAGCCAGTCGAATCCGACTCTAGGGTTGCGGTGCTCATCTCCGTTTCAAAGCCGAAGAGCCAGCGCTGTCCGAAGACATTTCCGTGGTCATGTGGCCGGCATGACTGAACAGCAAGGCGCACGGAACGCTGTTACCTTCCCACCGAAGTGGTACCTATTTATCTACTTGCAATTTCTTGCTTTCAAACTGCTAGGTTGCCAGGAGCTGGAACTAGAGACGGGAGCTCACTCCGTCCTGCGGCACCCGGGTCTCGAACTGCTGAACTACTGACCTTCCACAGCCTGCAGTTCAGCATCTTAACCACTTGAGCCACCACAGCTCCTTACTATACTTTATATACCAGAAAATTGTAAAAAAACAAGATTCTTATCTTATTATACAAGTAGTAACAACTGCAAGAATTCTGTATGCTAAGTATAGGAGAAGAACTGAGCTACCTTCGAGAGAAGAAATCATAAATAAATTGTTTGAAACAGCAGAGATGGATAAATTACACTTTAGTTCTGAGAGGACAAACTGACAGAAGCTTTGAAAATACACAGTCAAGATTTTACAAATGGGTGGAAGACTATAATAAATAAAATATATGGATATACAGCTAATCTAGAAGGAAATGAGAACTTTATTGTTAAATCTATGCAAGAGACCTATACAAAAATATAAGGTGGGATATAGAAAATAAATAACTAAATATTGTATGAGGTATTTAAACAGACAACTTAATGATGTAACAGAACCCCTCGATTTATGTGTGTATGTTTATTTATGTTGTGTTTGTTTCTTAAAAATAAAAATTGTAAATTAATTAATGAAGTTATGGTAGTATATTAGAATTGCGTGCGTTTTTGTTGTCCAGGCTGTGGTCAGACTGCAGGGTCGGTGCAGTCTGGCCCTGGCTCTAAGTACTCCATTGCAGTTTCTAATGGAGAGTTTTAATCATACATCCCACCCTGAACTGGCCTCATTGTGCGCTTGTGCCATGGTTGACCATTCAGATTATTGCTCCATGGCAACCACAGGGTGGGCAGTAGGGTGGTTTTTTTAAAAAAATAATAAAATTGTCTTTTGCATGTGTGCATAACCGCTTGTTTGAAGCGCTGCTCTGTTTTGACAGCTGGAGGAGGCTGCATTCCCCCTCTGAAACCACTCCGCTTTTCAATTAACCCCTTCCCCAACCTGAGTGCTGCAAAGTGCTGTAGGCAGAGGAACCGGCATGAAAAAAGACAATGGAGGCCTCACAGCCTGCCCTTCCCTCTCCCCTTTCTCACCTCAGAGGACAACTGAAAGCTTGCTCATGTGCACAAAGATGCAGATATGCGCACTTCACTGACTAGGCAAAAAATAAACAAGGAGCAAAAACAGAACAGAGCAATCTGACATCCCAACCTTGTTGAGCTCGCATCAGGGAAGTTCAGACATCTGGAAATGTGGAGTGTAAGTGCTGATATCCGTAAACACAAGACTTTTCCCAGTGTTCACTAACTCTGATTTGAGGATTGGTGGGAAGAGGGTGGTGATGACTGGAGAATGGGAAGCAGATGTGGCTGTCTGATTGTTCACTGTAAATCCAACAGGGAACAGCAACCACATTGGATCAAACTGCTCATCTGACCACAGCCCTAGGTGAAGGGGAGAGAAAACCAGCTTCCCTTCTTCCCCAGCTCCTGGTGGTTCCCAGTGCTGCATTTTTATGCTCTGTTGGGTCACTACACCAACTTCAAGAGGTGGTTGTGACATCCACCCATGCCTAGATGTTGCTATTAACTATTGAAGGGGAGTTGTTTCCCAAAATTAGTTTTTGTTTTCAAAACCAGGACTTGGCCCTTATATCTGTCTCTATGTTGAAGTCGTGGTTAGCTCTGCCATCTGGATTTGCATATCCACATGGAGGCAACACTTTAGTGTTTAGATACACAAATAGGTATAGTTAGCCACTCGTACCTCATAATCCTGTTAATATACCTATCCATGCAACGTGGTATTATTCTTCTAAAGGGATTTATATCTTTGGCATGCACATCAAGCAGATTTACCATTTAATTGCTTCTAACAACATTGAGTCCATGTGGAGTTCTCACATATGTTCTGCAATATTGGGTGAGGGTTGGAGAAGGGGTGCTGCCTCACTCTCCCAGGATAATGAGGATGTCTGTATTTCAATACCGGCATGAGAAGACCTGCAAATAAATGCATCTGAGAAAAAGTTTGTGCAGGCTAAGATGTACAACTTGCGTCATCCCTAGCTAAAAACATCCTACCGACTACCTATCAAAGTAAATGGCAATCTCTGACGAGTTTGCCTCTGGATGAGGCATTTTGGGACAAGTCTTGGTCTTCTTTTCCTTTTAAATCAAATATTGTTGATATAAAACTCCAATCCTTTAAAATTCTTTCATTCTGGTACTTGACCCCTCAAAAGTTAACTCATCTTAGTTCATCTGTAAATCCCATGTATTGGAGACAATGTGACCAGGTTGGAACTTATCTCCACTGCTGGCTAGAATGTCCAGTAATAGAGGCCTTTTGGAAAGAAACTATTACTCAGATTCGCTTAATAACAGGTATTGTTTTACAATTCACAATGGAACATATTATATTAAACCACTGGATTATGGAAACTGAATTAAAAAGTACTAGTAAGACAGTTGCTATTTTATTAGCAGCAGCTAAACATGCAGTAGCAGCTAAATGGAAAAATTCTAAAGGCCCTACCATTCAGAACTGGTACTCTAAATTATGGAACATGTATACATTAGCAAAAGTTACTGAAATTATTAATGATACTTACCCTTTCTCTGTTGCATCTGATTTTCTTCCGGTGTGGTTGCCTATTTTAGAACACTTGTCTAGACAAGAGGAAATTCCAGATACAATCGATAAGCTACATCTTTGGTAAATGACTCTCTTAGTTACTACTTCTGACTATATCTTGTATTTCAAGTGACACATTCTGCTTAGTATGTATTATGTTTTTGTATCTGTAAGTGGAAAAAAATTCAATAAAATGTTTGTGGAAAACAAAACAAAACATCGTACCGACAATATGTTGTGGCCTACAAGGTGGTCACCCATTCGATAACAATTACCAACGAGCAAGGGGACCTCTCACAGCCCACTAATTTCTGTCTTTTAACTGTGATCTCTATTTTTATGTTTATTATGTGTTTTTAATTTTTTAATTATTTTATTGTATTACTGGAATGTTGTTACCCACCCAGAGCCCGCTTGCGGGAATGGCGGGTTATAAACGCGAAAATAAATCAATAATCATAAATAATAGGCAAGCCCCAGGATGTCCCCCTCCCTCCATAAACATTCTAGGCCCCCTTTCTCAATTTACAGGTTTCATCTAAAGAAGTTTTTAACTTGTTTATTTGGAAAGATGTAAGTACAAGTGGGGGGCGGGGAGAGAGAGAGAGAGATATGTCTCCAATCAACTTTTCTGGCAGTGAAAACAGAAGGAAGGGTCTTCTTTGGCTGTCCAAAAAAGGCTACCCTGGAGATCATGGCACCTGAATGAACAAAGACCATGCAGGATGGGGGCTGTGATAAGGAAATGAAGTGGTCGAGATTGAAGAGGAAAACTGGAGTGCAATCCAGTATTTTAGCCTATTTCCCAGTCAGATCTTCCAGAGTTCTGGCCCATAAGTGGAAAAGGCACGAAGATAATGGAGAAATACTTGGTGCTTCCTTTTAAATGCTATCTATCTATCTATCTATCTATCTATCTATCTATCTATCTATCTATCTATCGCTCGATCGATCTTCATCATCATCATCATCATCATCATCATCATCATCATCTATCTATCATCTATCTATCTATCTATCTATCTATCTATCTATCTATCTATCTATCTAAATTTTATTTTTACTTTTTTTTAAATTGATGCCCTGACCTGGTAGGCCCAGACTAGCCTGATTTCAGCAGATCTCAGAACCTAAGCAGGGTTGGACTGAGGTAGTGCTCGGATGAGAAACCGCCAAGGAATACCGGGGTCATGACATAGAGGCAGGCAATGGCAAACCACCCCTGAATGTCTCTTCCCTTGAAAACCCTACAGGGTCACCGTAAATTGGCTGTGACTTAGGAAGTCCAGGGTTGCTCCACATAGGCAGGCAATGGCAGACCACCTCTGAAGTTTTGTGCCTTGAAAACCCTACAGGGTCGCCATCAGTTGTCTGTGACTTGATGGCACTTTACACTCACATACACACAACATTTGATAGAATTCAGTAACTTTAAATGTATCAGGCATCTTGTATTTTTGCTCTTATGGGTCAATGATTTTCCCTCCCTTTGCGCCTGCCTCACTACTAACTTACAATGAGGTGCTTCACAATCTTCAACATTTTCACAGTCTCAGCTGGGCAGCAGAACCAGAGGGGCAGCAGAACCTTTTGTGGCCTTCCATGTATGCCTGGTAGCTAGGGTTGCCAGCCTCCAGGTTGTGGCTGGAGATCTCCTAGGATTACAGCTAATCTCTAGGTGGCAGAAAATGACCACTTTGGAAGGTCAGTTCTATGGCATTACACCCCATTGAAGTCCCTCCCCTCCCCAAACCCCACCTTCTTCAGGCTCCACCCTCCAAATCTCCAGATTTCCCAACCCAGAGCTGGCAACCCTACTGGTAACCATTGGTTGGCTTGATGGATCATGTAATACATCCATGCACAAGACACTTATGTCACCTCATATTTATGCAATTAATTATACATGTATAACCTGATTTTCTCTCCAAAATGACGGATAATATCATTCTTCTTTCCTCCCTATTATCTTCTCAACAACAGCCCTACAAGGTTTGGCTGAGAGAGATCGACTGGGTCAAGAGCACCCAGGGTGAGGGTGGCCAACCTCCTCATGGGGCGTGGAGATCTCCCATAATTACAATTGATCTCCAGGCTACAGAAGTCAGTTCTCGTGGAGGAAATGGCAGCTTTGGACCATGGACTGTATGACATTCTACCCTGCCCAGGTCCTTCCTGCTGAGAATCAGCGTGGTGTGGTGGTTAAGAGGGGCAGACTCTAATGTGGAGAATCTGGTTTGATTCCCCATTCCTCCACATGAAGCCTGCTGGGTGCTCCCGGCCAGTCTCAGAACTCTCTCAGCCAGTGTGTCAGGTTCAAAAGCAAGTAGATCCAGGCATTCTTGATCAAAAGAAAGGCTTTATTGGATTACAGTGCTAAAACCCACAGTAGATGGTCATTGTCAGGAATGGGGGCAAGAGCAAAGCAAGCAGGGTTATAGTATGATGCAAGCAAGCGACTAGCAAATGAACTGTAAGCGCGCGCGCGGAAACTCCCGGCGGGAGAGTTACTTCATGAGCGGGAGACGACTCCCCCTCCCCTCGTATTCACAGGACTGGAAAATTCTCATCAACACAAGAATAGCCCAAAGCCTACATTCAAGGCCACCGTGATAAGGAGAAGCGGCAAGGGAAGAAGCTCCCACGTTACTGCCTGCATACCTACGCAAGCGCAAAGCCGAATAGGGAACACATAACAATGGACTCAGTGAGAAACATCAAACAGACCTTTTTTCTGACACTCTGCCCTTCCCAAAATACCTCCCACCCACCACTCAGGAAGGGGAGTACATGGGACCCCCTGGTTTGGCTGGGAAACAGGTGTGAAAGTCCCTTAGAAGATCAGGTGCATGAATATCAGACACTTTCACCCATTCCCTGTGTTGGGACCCAAAATGTACCCATTCAACCAAATAATACAATTGTCCACAAATAAATTTGGAGTCCAGGATGTTTTCCAGCTCGTAGTGCTCCTCGTTATCGATGATCAGCGGGGGGGGGTTGCCGGAGGCTCCGGATGCCACTTAGATAGGGGAGATGCCGGTTTGAGGAGGCTGTAATGGAAAATTGGATGAATGGCTTTAAGTGACTTAGGTAAATCCAGTTGCACAGTCACTTTATTTATACAGCGAACCACCTTGAATGGGCCAATATATTTCCATGCTAGCTTCCGCGACCTCTGTGAGAGGCGTAAGTTCTTAGTGGAAAGGTACACCGAATCCCCTGGTTGCAGATTCCATCCCCCCGCCCTTTTTTTGTCTGCATATTTCTTATATTGAGCCTTGGCTTCGTTTAAAGTCTCTACGATCAATGGCCAAGATTCTCGAAAAGATTTACACCATTCTGTGGCCTTACCAGGAGAACCCCCGGTTTCAGGAACGGAAGAGGGGGCTATCATAACCCATGGCCGCTTTAAAGGGGGACATTCCAGTTGATGCGTGCCAGGAGTTGTTGTATGCAAACTCAGCCAAAGGCAACAACTCGACCCAATTGTCTTGTTGGTAGTTGGTGAAACAACGCAGATATTGCTCAAGTGTTTGATTCACCCTTTCTGTTTGCCCATCAGTCTCCGGGTGGTATGCACTGCTTAATGCACGCTCAATACCCATGAGGGCCATTAACTCTGTCCATAGTTTGGAGACAAACTGAACCCCACGATCGGATATTATTTTGATCGGTAAAGTGTGGAGCCGGGCAATATGCTGTAGGAAGGCTCTTGCAAGTATTTTGGCTGTTGGCAAACTAGGAAATGGTATGAAATGAGCCTGTTTGGAAAATAAGTCCACCACCACCCAAATAACAGTCATGTTTTTGCTAGGAGGAAGATCAGTGATAAAATCCATGGAAATCACTTCCCAGGGTCGACTTGGGGTAGGCAACGGCTGTAGTAGACCAGGGGTTTTTCCCACTCTGGGCTTGCAGTGGCTACAAGTAGGGCAAGATTGTATGTAGAGTGATAGATCTCGTTTCATACGGGGCCACCAGAAATTGCGCTGCAGTAGGTGTAGGGACTTCACATACCCGAAGTGTCCTGCTGACTTGGAATCATGGGCAGCCTGCAGTACTTGGGGTCGCGTCTTTTCTGGGACAAACAGCTTAATGCCTTTGTACCAGCAGCCATTGGATTTGCATTCCACATCATCCCGAGCTTTCAGCTCAACTTTCTCTTGATCAGTGATGTCGTTAGCAAATTGATTTTCCCATGGCAACCCCTGACTCGAGGTAACTGGCTGTAATTGTCTCTGTTTGTGTGTTATAACTGCCCCAACAAGTTGGTCAGAGGTAAAAAAGGATTCTCTCACCTCCGTTCTCTTGCTCAGATGCTGGGGAAGGCGTGAGAGGGCATCTGCCAAGTGATTGGATTTACCCGGGAAGTGATGAAGGGTAAATTGGAACTTAGAGAAAAACTCAGCCCAGCGGAACTGTTTGGCATTTAGATTCCGGGGCTTTCGAAGTAACTCAAGGTTCTTATGATCAGTCCAGATTTCAAAGGGCACCCGAGCCCCTTCTAGCCAGTGCCTCCAAGTAATTAAGGCTAAGCGTATGGAAGCAGCTTCTTTGTCCCAAATGGGCCAGAACCTCTCTGTGTCATTAAACTTTCGTGAGACATAAGCAAGAGGATGCAAGTGCCCTTGGGCGTCCTCTTGCAAGATCACCCCCCCCATTGCGGTATCTGAGGCGTCTACTTGGACAATAAATTTTTTTGTTTCATTCGGGTGTGCCAGTACTGGTTCGGAAGTAAATAACTGCTTCAGTTGTTCAAACGCCTCTTGACACTGAGGTGTCCAATCTAACAGGGCCCCTGGCATAGAAGCTTTAGCCCCTCTCCCTTTAGTTTTTAGGAGGTCTGTGAGAGGGAGGGCTACCTGGGCAAAATGGGGCAAGAATTGGCGGTAAAAGTTGGCGAAACCGAGAAAACTCTGGAGCTGCCTTCTGGTTTTGGGGGTTCCCAAGCCAACACATCCTGGACCTTTTTTGGGTCCATTTCCAACCCATTTGCGGATATGCGATACCCTAAAAAGTCAATGCAGCTCTGGTGAAACTCACATTTTGAGAGCTTAACAAACAGTTTGTGCTCTAACAACTTCTCCAGTACCTCCTGAAGTAGCCTAGTGTGAGATTTTTGGTCTGGGCTGTACACCAAGATATCATCCAAGTAAACAACCACCCCCTTGAACAAATAGGGGTGCAGCACCTCGTTTATTAAGTTCATGAAGACCCCAGGTGCCCCTTGCAAACCGAAAGGCATAACCTGATATTCAAATTGTCCCAACGGGGTATTGAAGGCGGTCTTGTGTTCATCTCCTTGCCTAATGCGGACTCTAAAATAGGCATCACGTAAATCCAATTTAGAAAACACCCTCCCCTTTGCCACTTCTGCTAATAAATCCTTGATGAGGGGCATGGGGTAAGCATTGGTAGCTGAAACTGCATTCAAGCCCCGGTAATCGGTACACAGTCTCAGCCCCCCATCCTTCTTTTTACAAAACAACACCGGGGCCGCAAAGGGGGACGATGCCGGTCGGATAAATCCATGGGCCAGATTCTTGTCAATGAATCTGCGTAGCTCCTCTTTTTCCATAGAACTCATGGCATAAATTTTCCCTTTAGGCAACTTGTGGCCCGGAAGGATTTCAATCGCACAGTCTGAGTTACGGTGGGGAGGTAGTTCGTCAGCTTCCTCCTCCTCAAACACATGGGCCAGATGCCGGTATTCTTTGGGAATGTGATTAAGGTCTTCTGTGGCTAAGCAGGCTCATGGAGGATCGTTATTAGGGGTTGGCAATGGTTCCCTCTAAGCTAAGTTAGTGTGAGCTAGCTCACAGTTTTTCCGCCTCCGGCTCACACATTTTTGCCTTAGCTCAGGAAGGATGGCTCCCAAGCAAACTAATTTATGCAGTAGCCAAATTGCTGGCTCACAACTTTAATGCCAGGAGCTCACAAAGTGGAATTTTTGCTCACAAGACTCCATGGCTTAGGGGGAGCATTGCCCTCAGCCCCACCTACATCACAAGGTGCCTGTTGTGGGGAGGGGAAGGGAAGGCAATTGTAAGCTGGCCTGTGGCTGCATTGGGGCTGTTGGGGACTCTGCCCCCTCCCTTAAAGGGACAGCCCCACTAGATTCCCCTCCTCCCTCCACCCAAAGTGAAGTCCGCCATGCTGCCAGTGGCTCAGGGGCTCAAGAAGCTGGCAGATGGGGGGAGAGGCACCAAGAATACAGGATGCCTAATATATTTCCTAGGCACTGGCAGCCACCCCAGAAACCTGGAGCCCTCCCCGCCGGGTAAAAATGTTCTGGCTATGGCCCTGATGGCAAGCTGCTTTGAGACTCCTTAAGGTGGACAAAAACAAGGCATAAACCCCTTCTCTTCTTCTTCTTCCTCCAAAACTTGTCCTTCCCAGGCTCCACCTCCTAATCTCCAGGAATCTCCCAACCTGGAGTTGTCAACCCTACAGACCTCCGTATCAGAGAGGGAATTCGAACCTGGGTCTCCCACATCATAGTCCGACAACGAGACGCAGTACACCAGACTAGCTTTTTAGGTCCTTTTTTAAACAAGCATAGAAGTGATTGCGCTGGTAGATTATTCTCAGTGCTATTACTGCATTTGGAATGTGTCCACAAGCCATGATTAGGATGTAAATGTCGAGGAACAGAGAGTGGGGGAAAGCCATATGTCCCTGACCTAAAGGCAAGGGGGGTTTGGGATCACGCTACCAGCTCCCTTTTGCATTCCCCCGCATGTCAAAATTTCAACGGAATGATACACTTGGATAACATTTCAAATGCACCGATCCCGGTTTCTTTTAATGGGCATCCGTACATTTTATAAATTAGACATCTCTGCCATCTAAATCGAGACCATATGTGAAGTGCTCACATTTCCCTAAAGGAGTCCATCTGTAGCAGCTTATGTTCGAGCCCTTTATCAAATCATGCTCTGATTATGGAAGGGTCTGGTGCGGCCGCTTTCAGAGGCTCTGGCTCTAAACCCCTGCGCCGTGCCCTCCCTTGCTTCTTCCTATACGAAAAGATGGATCTTGAGTTTCTTCTTGATGTCCTTGTTTCCTAGTCTTTCCCCTCAGTGTTGCCATCATACATGGGAACTCAACGTCACTCGATCTGTCTTGATCTCTGGCACCTACTTTTCGCTCAGGACACCAAATGAGATGTCTTCTAGCAGTTTTTTTAAAAAATACTTTTTGGTCCTGCTGAAATTCTGCTGTTCAATTTTTTTTTTTAAAGAATTGAAGATGGACTGGGAAACTCGTACTTTGAACTCTACAGCACTGGGGAGGCCAAATCAGGCCTTCAGAGTAGGGTTGCTGACCTCCAAGTGGAGCCTGGATAATTACAACTGATCTTCAGGCTACAGAAATCAGCTCCCCGGGAGAAAATGGCTGCTTTGGAGGGTGGAGTTGATGGCATTATACCCTGCTGAGCTCCTTGCCCTCCCCACCCTCCAGTTCCCAGACTCCAAATCTCTAGGAATTTCACAACTTGAAGTTGGCCACCCTACCACAAAATGATAATGCTGAGTCTCCTTGTCCTTATGTGGGGTGTGTGTGGGGGGGGTAGTTTCCAGAAGACAATTCTGTACTGGTGATGATGATAGTAGTGAATTCACCCAAGGCCTGTCAGTCCTGATCCTTCTCTCAGAGTGTCCTTCCAAGAAATGTAGGCCTCATTTTAGCTGAGGTGGTATCTGTGTGTCAGGATAGTGAAAGTTGACAGTGATTAGTTGGACAGCTACCACCTTCCACCACTGAGTGCTAGGTCTCTTCATGAGTCACTGTGAGAAGAAGAAGAAGGAAGAGGAGGAGGAGGAGGAGATTGGATTTATACCCCACCCTTCACTACCTGAAGTAGTCTCAGAGCAGTTTACAGTCTCCTTTCCTTTCCCCTCCCTACAACAGACACCCTGTAAGGTAGGTGGGGCTGAGAGAGCTCTTGTAAGAACTCCTCATGAGAGAACAGCTCTGAAAGAACTTTTAACTGGCCCAAGGTCACACTAGCAGCTGCATGTGGAAGAGTGGGGAATCAAACCTGGTTCTCCCAGATTAGAGTCCATGCTCCTAACCATTACACCACACCTCTGCAGAGAGCTGTGACTGACCCAAGATCACCCAGCTGACTGCATGTGGAGGAGTTGGGAATCAACCCTGATTCTCCCAGATTAGAGTCCGTGTTCCTAACCACTACACCAGACTGGCTCTGTACAATGCACAGTTGATTGTTCTCCGTGTGTGCATTCAGTAATTCTCATGTACAACACAGGTACGGCTGAGCATGTGATATGAATCCCACATTTATCCAGGTATAGGTCCCCAGTTTCATTTACAAGGTGAAGTATTTTTCTCCCTTTCTCACAATACAAGAACTTGTGGGCACTCCATGAAATTGCTGAGCAGTCGGGTTAGAACAGATAAAAGGAAGTCCTTCTTCATCCAAAGAGTGACTCACACATGGAATTCACTGCCACAGGAGGTGGTGGCAGCTACAAGCATGGACAGTTTCAAGAGGGAATTAGATAAGCATCTGGAGCAGAAGTCCATCAGTGGCTATTAGCCACAGGGTATAGATGGGAACTCTCGGTCTGGGACAGGTGATGCACTCTATTCTTGGTGCTGGAGGGGCAGCAGTGGGAGGGCTTCTATTGTCCTGGCCCCGCTGCTGGACCCCCTGATGGCATCTGGTATTTTTGGCCACTGTGTGACAGAGTGTTGGGCTAGATGGGCCATTGGCCTGATTCAACATTGGCTTCTCTTATGTTCTTATGTTCTTATGAATGTGCATTTATGAACAGATGTAGGCATCCACAGTCAGGATGCATGTACATTCAGTGTAATGTGTGAACAGGGTTATGGGTGTAAGGGGAAGGGCCTCATATACATGTTATTTGCACAGGCGAAGTCTGAGGCAAATCTAGTCTGTAGTCAATCCTCGACCTCACCTGGATGACTCAGGATAGCCTGACCTTTTCAGATCTCAGGAGCTAAGTTGGGTCGGCCTGGTTAATATTTGGATGGTGCACCGCCGAGGAGAGTCAGGGTTGTTACTCAGAGGCAGGCTATGGCAGACCACCTCCGTTCATTTCGTTCCTTGAAAATCCTATGGGGTCACCCCTAAGTCGATTGCTATCTGATGGCACTTTACACACAACCCTGCCAATCATGCCTCAAGTCATTCAAACTCAAAATCACACAAGGGTGCCTTTCCACTAGGGCACCATCCCTTGAACGTTTGCTTTCAGAGAAAATCCTAAGCAATCCAAAGCACTGAACGGACAAGCAAAGCCGTACAAAGGAGAGCAAAGAGGAAACTCTGGCTGGATGTTGCATTGCGGATTATGCCATGGCGGGGGGGGGGTTGTGTGTTTTTGTTTTTTTGGTTTTGCTTTGCCACGTCTGGCTTGCAACTAATTATGGGCTGTTCAAGTGATAGATTTTTCATTTACTGTTTCTGAAGACAAACATCAGCACTTTTATATTCCCGTCAAAGCTGTCTATTGTTCGGCTTTTGCTACAATGGATCCGGCTCCGGTTTTAACCTGCAGTTCAAATCGTTTTCTTTTTGTATATTCAAGCTCTTTTTTTGTGAAACAGAGTCTTCTAGATATTAAAGATGTTAGATTAATGCGCGTCAAAGAAAGATATAAATAAGTAACAGCTCATATTGAATTGCGCCAGTTTGGTTGTTTGTGACCGCGGGGGAATAAAATAACGTTTTGTAAAACTATAATTTTAAAAATGAATGTGTGTATAACAGAGCTGACTATGAACTTTTGTTTGTGTTTGGTTGAATATCCTGAGAGTATCCTGTGGCTGTGATTTATTTTTAAATAGGGCCCAACGCCGCAAAGCGTGGATGCGTGAGTTACACCGTTAAAGGAAGTAGGAAGGGCGTTACGATCAACCATTGTCAGTAGGTTGAGGACAACGGTGGCAGCAATTCAAAGAGTGCTCACTCATACCGTGATGTTGAGAAATGTGAGCACGCCTGTGTCTGAAAATTGATGCAAAATGGTTTGACCTACTTTCAGGGCTCTGGGACACGCTTCCGGATACGCATCGATGTTGAGGAAGCTCGAGTGTATCAGGGACCCACAAAAGTTGTTTGACCACAAGCTTGAGCATTTGTGCGAGTGGAGGCGCATCTTTAGGCACATGAGAGAAGTGTTACTTGTGGCATTAAAAATTAGCAAATAATTTGCACGATTTAGCCGATAACTTGCAAGCCATTTGCAAGGAAATAGTATATATTGAAATATTACAGCCAAATAGAAAATCAGAAATCGGAAACCTTAGTGCGGTTACACCATAAAATTTATGGTATGTGCAGCACCATTATGACTCCCCAAACCACGGTCTTGAAGCCATTAACCTCGGCCCCGTCTGCATCTAGCATTTGCTCTGCTGTTTTACCGAACACACCGCTGGAACAGAAATCCCCCACTATATTGCATGCAACTTTCACTCTGATTGATGGTCGGATTTTATGGCAGTGTCCAGACTGCGTGCTGCTTTCACTTCGCTTTATCTCTTGGTTTTATGGTAGCCGTCTGCATAGATTTAGGGCTGTTTTATGGCCATTCAGAGATGACTTCGCAGTCAGTACTGCATTGGCCTGGAGTATTTGAATGTGGTTTCGAGCCGCCTCTTTTTCTTTTGTTTGGTAAAACAGCAGAGCAAATGCTAGATGTAGAATGGGCCCTCGTTTCATACAGGTATAGATACACCAGGAGATCAGGGCAGTCACAATTCCCCACCTGTCTCATCTCCCTTTAATAAGAGCCCTGACCCTTTTCCAGACATCGGCTCCCCTCCCTCCTCTTTCCCAAAGATGTCTCCAGACACAGCAGCGCAGTTCCCTTAATTATCCACCCAGCTATCACACAAGGTTATTGGAGTCAAGGAACCCAGCAATTCTTTCCCTTATTTGCAGCCACCACATAGTTAATTAAATTCACCAGCCATGCCCATCAGGGTTGGTGTGTTTGTATGTAGTGTTGGTATTTTCCCTGAAACACTAGACATCCAATCAACAGGGTTTAAACAAAGAAAAGCAGAGTTAATTTGTATTTACAACTTCAGCATACATGGGCTGACTCAAACACAGCAATATGTTGTTCTTAATATTTTCAGAAGTCAGCTATAACTAAGGATGCTTCCTTCACAGATTCAGAATCCTCCTTTTCCAGACTGACTGCTCTACCCCTTTTCTCTAACCACCAAAGTGTTTTCAGTTTCTGGCCTCCCCCAGCTTCTAGTCAGTACCCATTGGCTGCCTCTGGGGAAGGCAGAACTGGACCTGTCCATCACAATCATTTGGGATGTATCTTTAAGTCAGTATCATGAATGTTCGGCCCTTCTCTTTGGCACTACTGTCATCTACAGTGGAAAGATATTTGCAAAGGACAATCAAGGCACAAATTGGAAAAGTGCTCTGTTGTCAAGCTCGTACCTCGCTTGTCATGGACTCTGTGGCCTCAAGGGTTAATCGCTTCTCTTTCCTTCTCTCTTCTCTAAGCTGTTTATCCTTCTGGCTGGGGCAGGGGGGTGATGGGAGTGTGTGAGTGTCAGTTTACACAGTGCCTGGGAAACACAGACCTAGGGTGCAGGAAATTTCTAGATAGTGCAACAGCTAGTAGGAGGTGAAGGGGGTGGTGTCTTGGGGAAGTTTGGATCTTTGGCGGGCTAAATGAAGATGGTGATTGGGTAGTGTGATTTGGGAGTGATGTCCTGCATAGTGTATAGGTTCTGTCCTGACACCTGGGTGTCAGTTCTGACACAGAACATGTCTATGCTTGGAACCTGTTCCACTTCTCAATAAACAAATCTTGCTGATACAAGAGTGTGGTGAGAGTGATTGCATCCAAGACCTGACATCTGTGTTGTTACACAGTCCACAGTATTTTATTCATGTTTTCTAGTAATGAGGTTACAGTCACATGAAACAATCTGTCCCATTTTTTTTAACCTACCCTTTCTCCAAAGAGCTCAGGGTGGCATATTTATTTATGTATGTATGTATTAAAACAAATATCCCACCTTTCCTCTTGGTTCAAGGCAGAATCTCTTGATCCCACATCATCTTCACAACAGCCCTGTGAGATTGTCTAGGTGGAGCAAGTATGACTGGCTCAAGGTCTAGCAATACTCTAACCACTTTGTGTGTGTGTGTGAGAGAGAGAGAGATGCTTCACCCTATGAATGAAAATATAAGAATTTAAATGGATATTTATAAAAATATTTAGAATTTCCCCAAAGTTTCCATTTTGCCAGTGGAATTCCAACTGGGAATTTTAAATCAAATATTAGAATTCAAAGTTCAAATGTCAAAATCTCCTCTTTTATTTTAGATGTACGGGTGCTATAGAGGAGCTGCGGTGGCTCAAGTGGTTAAGACGCTGAACTGCAGGCTGTGGAAGGTCAGTAGTTCAGCAGTTCGAGACCCAAGAGTGCTGCATGATGGAGTAAGCTCCCATCTCTAGTTCCAGCTCCTGCTAACCTAGAAGTTCGAAAGCAAGACATTGCAAGTAGATAAATAGGTACCCCTTTGGTGGGAAGGTAACAGCATTTCATGCGCCTTGGTGTTTAGTCATGCCAGCCACATGACTACGGAAACGTCTTTGGACAGCACTGGCTCTTCAGCTTTGAAACGGTGATGAGCACCGCAACCCTAGAGCCGGATTCGACTGGCTTTCGAGCAAGGGAAACTTTACCTTTTATGGATGCTTTGGCCTTCTTAGCTCCGCTTGCTTATTTGGGCAGGCATCAAATAATCTCTCAATATATACCTCAAGTATTGCATACCATCTATCAAATACTATCAGATACTCTTGTCATTGCATTTTAACAAATACAGTGAAATGCTGCATATCAGTGATCAAATACTGCCAGGTATGAGCTACCTGTTAGCAAGCAAATATTGCAATGTCTGTTGTTAAATGCCATCAGATAACCAGACTCCAGTATGCCTCAGCTATAACATGCCATCAGGTATCAAAAACAGTAACATCAAATCTAGATAGCTGGTATTCTGTGAACATTGTTGCAAAACTTTGATAGTCCAGAGACTATCTGGAGATTACTAAATAATAGACAGATGACAGATAGATGATTGATAGATGATAAATAGATACAGGGCTCTTTTTGTAGCAGGAACTCCTTTGCATATTAGGTGACACACCCTGTCAGAAGAGCTCTGTAAGCTCTTGGAGGATTGGCTACATTAGGGGTGTGTCGTCTAATATGCAAAGGAGTTCCCGCTACAAAAAGAGCCCTGGATAGATAGATGATAGATGATAGATAGATAGATAGATAGATAGATAGATAGATAGATAGATAGATAGATAGATAGATAGATAGATAGATAGATGGATGGATGGATGGATGGATGGATGGATGGATGGATGGAGGGTTGGCACCTTTCAGTTGGGTGAAGAAAAGGGGGGAGGGACTCAACCCAAGAAAATGGAATCAAGAACCACAAAGGGAAGTTAGAAAACAGATAAGGGGCCAACAGTTAAAACTTAAATATAGAATAACTAGGGAGCAAAGCCTGTTGTGGTGGAAGACAACGGGCCCTAGAAAGGAAGGGAGGGAGGTGGAAGGGAGAGAGGGTTGTAGAAAGGAAGGAAGGAAGGAAGGAAGGAAGGAAGGAAGGAAGGAAGGAAGGAAGGAAGGAAGGAAGGAAGGAAGGAAGGAAGGAAGGAAGGAAGGAAGGAAGGAAGGAAGGAAGGAAGGTAGGGGAAGAGTGAAAGAAAGGAGAGAGGAAGAAAGGAAAAGGGGGAAAGGAAGGGAAGAGGGGCAGAAAAGGGCTTCTCTGGGCTCAGAGAAGGCCTTTTCTGTCCTCCACACACCATCCCCTGGGCCTTCTATGGGGGCAGTAGGCAGTGTGTGGGGGAAAAGGGCTTCTCTGGGCCTACTGCCCCCATAGAAGGCCCAGAGGATGATGTGTGGGGGACAGAAAATGGCTTCTCTGGGCCTAGTGCCCCATAGAAGGCCCAGGGGATGGCATGTGGGGGTGGAAAAGGCCTTCTCTGGGCCTAGTGCCCCATAGAAGGCCCAGGGGATGGCGTGTGGGGGCGGAAAAGGCCTTCTCTGGGTCTAGTGCCCCATAGAAGGCCCAGGGGATGGCCTGTGGGGGACGGAAAAGGCCTTCTCTGGGCCTAGTGCCCCATAGAAGGGGATGGCATGTGGGGGGCGGAAAAGGGCTTCTCTGGGCCTAGTCCCCTCATAGAAGGCCCAGGGGATGGTGTGGGTGGGCGGAAAAGTGCTTCTCTCACTTGCCTCAGCCTTGAGGGCCTGTCCCTGTGCTCACACTGCAGACAGTCCTCTCCTGTAGGAGGACTGGAGCAGACTGACCTGAAAACACTGACGGGGCTGACGTGGGCGGGAGTTTGCAAAGCAAACTGACTGCCAGTTCTTGAGCCGAATCAATTATGGCAAGCATAGAATGTTGTGGAACCAAAATTCAAATATATATAAAGACAGGATTAGAAGTAAAAATATATGTATTTATTGCAGAGACTTTTAAAAAGATACAAGGGCCCAATTCAAGCCTCGTGCCATGAAAAAAGTGACAAATGCACAAGAGGAAACACTTATGACCTAATGCGTTTTGGCCTGGCCCGTAGCCACAGTGGGACATTTGGGGGCTGGGCCTCCTCACCCATGAGCCCTGCCCCACAACCTGATGATGCAAGACACCCCCCCCCAGTATGCCTGGCCCAACAGCAGCAGTGAGGCTTGGGAAAGAAAGGGAAGCCACCCTGCAGCTCCTGGTCAGTTTCACTCCCCCAGGGTCAGCCGTTAGGTTTAACATATCAGCTTGTTAACTGCCTTTTGATGGTCTCCTTGGATCTAGTTGAACACTCTAACCTCTACACATCCTTGTCCCAAATTGGAACAAGCACAGACATTTAGTCATAACTGGACTACACTGAAAATTTACCTGAAAAGCATTTTCAAGATTCATCTCGACAGTGGACCAGGGAAAACAGCGACAATAACTCGGCAATGTGGAACAATTCATGACAATGGAGGGAAAGCACAAGAAAAGGTAGAATTGTGTGTAAATTACAGGGCACATATCTTGTTCAGAGTACAGGGAATGTACCATAATGATTGCAAAAATAGCAACGAGGAGCAATCTAAAATACTGTTATTCCATCACAGTGGTTTGGGTCAAATTTCCCTTTTTATGGGGAAAGGGTTAATGTCCACAGTTCTTAGTGATGTGATTCATTCCTTTCAATCCCCCTCCCCTGTTTTACTTACTGGAGTAATAGTTTTACAACACAGATTTAAGGGTTTGCTCTCCAGGGCTTTTGCCAAGTTTGGCCTTCTGTCCATTCTATTTGCATGTATTGCTATTTTTCTCTTTGAAACTACATGTAAGCTAGTAGTACACAGTGACTAAGAATCTGAGCTGTAATCAAGGAAGTCCCTGGTTCAATTTTCGTTTCAGCTTTCAACAAGTCATCCAGTTCCCTTCTTGAAGGGACAATCAGGATACTAACATTGTTGAGTGGATTACTGCAACCATGGGCTGGATCCAGAGCACTTCTTCATGCCATCTTGCCCCATTCCCCTCCATACTTCAGCCACCACCCCACATGGCTTTTGCAGCTGTAGGTCCTATGATTCTCAGAAAAGTCTTCTTTGGTGGTCAAAGAGGATCCCACCTTTGTTTTTCACCCACAATATATATTGGTTGGTTTCAACCCAGGATGAGTTCAGACTGGCAGTTTGAAGCGGGAGGGAGTCACTGCAAAAAAGACCCGGAACAAACTGTTCCAGATTTTCCCGGTCACACTGCGTGGACTGATGCGGAAGCATACCGGGAGGAGGCACGAGGGAGTGTTCAGACTGCTGGCCCAGAGGCGTGGCTGTAAATGGCTTTTTCCTGGTAATTCAGCTATGTGCACATATGCATTCATGCACATAAGCACATCAGGGCGATTTGGGGAGGATCCCATTATGCTGGCACCACATTGGGTGGTAGAGTGGACCACATCCAATCATATCGCTGCTGCCTCTCCAGGGCAATCAAGTGGACCTGGTGCGCAGAAACACCCGGCAGACATTATTACTGCGGGTTGTTCCTGGCTTTTCGGGTTAGCGTCCACACTTCCTGGAAGTGGAATGAAGTGGGATAAATGTGCTCTCTGGGATTTGCTACCACTTTCACCAGGTATCTTTTAAACACGGGAGTGAAGCAGAACAGCACGGGTTGACTACGGGTGGGGAACGTCAGGCAGATGTGCCTGTGTGAACAGCCCCATTAATCCGCTTGTGAAACGTTGCTCACACGCGACTATAGCGGGGCAAACTGTCAGTCTGAACTCGGCCCGAGTGTATGCAAAATGCTCTAAACATTCTGAAAGGGTACAAGTAGATGATGAAACATGGTTTTTAGTATATACAGTAAAGTTACTTTAAAGTCAGAACTACTCAGAAAGAAAGTGGTGGAAGCATGTTTATGCAGATTTGCGTGGGAGATGCACACAAAATTAGAGTGCCCGTTCAGCATAAACTGAGCTGGGAATTCATGTCCCACAAATTAGGTTCCCTGAGATATTTCCCTCATTATGTTCCACAGAGTATTTTAGAATCCAGGACTCTCATTACCAGCAGTGCTTAGAGCGCTGGCCTGGGCTAGTGTCTTGGTTCAGATGCCCGCTGCCATGTGTGACCCACCTTGCTGGGTGACCTTGGGCTAGTCATTCTTTTCCCTCACCCTAACCTACATCCCCAGGTTGCCATTGTGAAGATAAAATGGAGGACTGGGGGAAAGACATAAGCCACTTTGGGAGAGAAAAAGAGGGTTTAAATAGCTGACTGAGGCCATGGTCACACGGCAAGGTAATTGCGCTTTGTTCCCACTTTGTTTAAATCGGGAACATTTTTCTTTGCATTGGGCTGACTAGATGCAGCCAGCCCCTCTCTTCCAGCACCTGCTCGCCTGCTGCTGCGCCATCCCTCCAGGCAATCCTGCCGGCCACAGGGAGGCTCGGGTGGCTGCTGCTCCTGCCGCCTCTGTGGGGGGGGGGCGCTGGTGCTGCTGCCACCAATGCCCCACAAAAACAGGCTCCACCATCTCTGTCATCCTCCTTGCCGGCCCCATCCAGGCTGCCGGAGCCCCCGCCTCTCGTTCCCACCTCCAGGACCATCTTTGTGCATTTTTTTTTTTTAAAAAAAGCTTCCGGTTTGAGCGCTTGAGCAAACATGCGCTTAATAAATCCATTATTAAATGTTAAATGGATTTATTAAGTGCATGTTCACTCAAGCACTCAAACCAGAAGCTTAAAAAAAATGCACAAAGAGTGGTCAGACGGCCCTAATCGCAATCATTGCGAAAGATGGGCTGTTCAGATGGGCGAAATTGCGCATTCAAAGTGCAAGTGCCAGGAAAACATCTGATTTTCCAGGGGTCAGGAAAACCCGGCAGCATTGCGGGAGTGAGCCTGCTTCGGCGCGGGAGGCGGATTGGCGCATGTGAACATGAAATTTACGTGTGCAAGGGAACAGCAGCGAACCCCAATCAAAAGGTCAGTGTGACCGCACCCTAAATGACGCATCTGAGGAAATCCAAAAACAAAGACAATTTCTATAATCCTGGTAGGAATTTCTCAGACGCCCCTCCTTCACCACCAAGTTTCAAAGCTACAGTGTGTCTCCCTGCACAGGTAAAATAGCTGAAGTCTTGTGAGGGGGAAAAACAAACAAACCCCCAAAATATTTCTATTACAGTAATGACTTTTCTCCAGGGAACTGCTCACATCCTTATATCTAAAGAACTGCAACTGTCAATAACCAAGACTGAGGAATTCTAGGACCACACTGTTAGAGCAGAAGTGTTTTAAAGGCTTAATCATGCCAAATATTTAAAGACAAATTAACAGTGTGGCAGGCAAGTTGCTCAGCTGGAAATATCTCAGAAGTGTTTATAGCCACATACTCAAACTTACTCAGCAGCTATAATTCTCAGGTTCCTCACAGACTCCAGGAGGCCAGCCAAATGGATTACTTTGCATAGAAACTGATAACAGAGACACAAAATTGTTTATCCTCATCAGATGGTAGAAATAAATCATCTAGTCTACCCAACTGTGTAGCCCAGGGGTGCCCAATGCGGTGTCTACCAACACCTTTCCTGGTACCCCGCAAGAGTTTTTAGAATGTAAGGCCAGGTAGAGGCTTCTAATAGTTCACTGGAGATCTCTGATTGGCTGGGCAGATTAAAATCACATTGTTTCCATGGCAGTGGCCACCACAGTTTTGGTTTCATTCTTTCTCACACTCTTCTTCCCAATATATTTTTAAAAATATTCCTCCCCTATCCCCTGCACTTGGGTTTCTCCCATTTGTGCGTCCTGTGTACGTGTGGTGCCACCTCCCATAGTGGCCATTTTGTGCTTGCGCCCTTCAGCCTGTGTCAGAATTTCATAGGTGCCCCCAGTCTGGAAAAGGTTGGGGGGGACGACTGGTGTAGCCTGACCTAACCAAAAGGCCTCTGGGAGCATCATAAACAACCCCTTCTCACCATGAATTGGGTTATCTTTCATCTCTCAAACTGTCTTCAAGTGCATGTCCATCTCTCCCTCTTCTCGCAGAACTGAAATTGGGGGGATGGAGTGGGGAGCAATTTAAAATAACCCAAGATCTCCTTACCTACACTCTGCCATGGAGGTTGGCTCGGTTGACCTTGGGCCAGTCCCACACTCTCTGCCTAATTTACCTCACCGGTAAAAAAAGAGCAAGAGTCTGGTAGCACCTTAAAGACTAACAATCTATGTGGCCGGGTGTCACTGCTCACTTCTTCAGATATCTTCAGACATCTTAGTTTGTGGTTACATGGCAAGGCAATTGTGCTTTGTTCCCAATGTAATTAAACCTGGAATATTTTTTTCCGATCTGGGATGTTCACACATCCCTCCCTGAACTGCAAGCTTGCTTTCCCTTCCTGCCCACCTCCCCCCCCCAGCAACTTCCCAGCCACCGGCCCAATGAAAAGAAAAGAAAAAGGCACCTTTGAAAGAGTTCTCCTTTCCGCCCGATGCTGCTGGCTAGCTGGCTGCGCTCCCCAGCACTGGGGGCTCCCTTCCTCCCTCCTAACGCCGCAGCTTTGGGGACTCCTGGGACAGATGCCAAAGCCCGCTCGCCTGACAGCCACCCCCAGCTTCCTCCCCCAGAAACTTTCAATGATGCCTCCATGCTGGGGGACGGTGGGCACAACTTTTCTCCAAGCAGGATGAGCGCTTGTTTACTCAAGCACTCAAAGCCGGAAGGTTTTTTTAAAAAGAAACACACAGAGCAGTCAGACGGCCCTAATCGCAATCATGGATGTCCAGATAGGTGAAATCGCGCATTCAAAGTGCAAGTGCCAGGAAAATACTTGATTTTCCCGGGGGCAGGAAAACCCAGGAGCATTGCGGGAGTGAGCCCGCTTCGGCACGGGAGGCGGATTCACCTGTCTGATCAGCAAACCTAAATGTGGGAGGGAACAGCGGTGAAACCCAATCAAAACGACCTTGTGACCACAGCCTAACATGCTGCCTTTCTTGATTTACCTCACTGGGTTGTTATTGTGAGGATAAAATGGAGGAGAACAATGCCAGCTGCTTCGGCTCCCCATTGGGGAGAAAGGTGAGGTATAAATGACACGAGTAAATAAATAAACTCAATATTCTAAGATAGATTCAGGTGGGTCGTCATGTTGGTCTCAAGCAGCAGAACAAAATCCGAGTCCAGTGGTCCCTTTAAGACCAGCAAAGTTTTATTCAAAGGTGTACTTTGAATAAAACTTTGTTGGTCTTAAAGGGGGCCACTGGACTCGGATTTTGTTCTGTGACAACATCCTAAAAACAACTTGGAGGCTGGGTCATTCTTCCGCTTCTTCACGCTCTGCTCTGTGCCTTATGTGGGTGAGACTACCGGTGTCCACATTTCTGTTGCATTTTGTTGCTTAGCTCGTAACTTGTCACATAGCATCTAGGAATCTCAGCTTTGCATGCTTATGATTACTGACAGACCAGATTTTCTACCTGTCGACTGCCACTTGTCTCATCATTGTGAAAAGTCGTTCGTGCCAACGTAGTCCACTTCAGCCCCTCTCTAGCAATACACCTGAACCCATCTCCATCGTTTTTTTTAACCTTACTAGCATTACAGAATCCAGAGAGAAAAGAAGGGGACCAAGTACTTTCAGACACCATGGAGTCCACCAATCCTTTGCTTCAAGCAAGGCTCTTTT
Organism: Gekko gecko; assembly: GCA_029375565.1. Lineage (NCBI taxonomy): Eukaryota > Metazoa > Chordata > Lepidosauria > Squamata > Gekkonidae > Gekko > Gekko gecko. Next base: position 191,707,687 of record JAPDNY010000004.1, on the reverse strand, counting down.
TGTAGCAGGAACTCCTTTGCAAAATAGGCGACACGCCCCTAATGTAGCCAATCCTCCAAGAGCTTACAGAGCTCTTCTGTCAGGGGCTACTGTAAGTTCTTGGAGGATTGGCTACATTAGGGGTGTGTCCCCTAATATGCAAAGGAATTCCTGTTACAAAAGGAGCCCTGGCTTCAAGTATGGCTTCCTTGTTGGAATCTATGAACCTCATCAGGAGACAAAAGAGACGGGCATATTGTGTGTAAGAGAGGCACGGGAACACCTTATCTAAGACTTCCCCTAATAAGTAGGGAGCTAGGGTTGCCAACCTCAGGTTGGGAAATTCCTGAAAATTATTGTCTGGGGAGGAAGGATCTCAACAGGGAGGTAATGCCATAGACCCCATTCTCAAAAGCTACCATTTCCTCCAGTGGAACTAACCTGTGTACTCTGGGGATCAGTTGTAATTCACAGAGGACTCAAGCCCCAGCCTGGAGGTTGGCAACCCTAAGTGGGTACCTGCAAAAACTAGGCTCATTCCTTCCCTACCCTCAATACCAGTTCAGGGTCCTTCTTGTCAGGAAACCTTGAGAAACTGACTCCTAGTTGCATGTCGTTTCAAGCAACCTGAAGGCTGGTCCTTCGTAATTTGAGACTCAGGGAAGCATAAAAGCCGGGGGACGGGGGACGGGGAGACAACTTGCTGATTAACAGCCAATGCCAGGGGGTTTTGTAGCAGGAACTCCTTTGCATATTAGGTGACACACCCCTAATGTAGCCAATCCTCCAAGAGTCTACAGAGCTCTTCTTACAGGGGCTACTGTAAGCTCTTGGAGGATTGGCTACATTAGGGGTGTGTTGCCTAATATGCAAGGAGTTCCTGCTACAAAAAGAGCCTGGTTTGCTAGGGTTGTTCCTACTGGACTGGACAAACACTTGTTAGGGATGCTCTAAGCTGATCCTGCATTGAGCAGGGGGTTGGACTAGATGGCCTGAATGGCCCCTTCCAACTCTGCGATTCTGTGATTCTACTACCACTTGTGAACAGAGAGTCACCTTTGCATCTACATAGTGAACAACTTTTGATGCATGCAAATGCACAACAATTCCTGTCAGAACTGAGTTTCTTCAAAAAGCGAAACATTGTTTGTAATGACTAGCTCTGTTAATCTCTTACCTCATGTCCTATGATGGTGCTTTCTCAGGCATGGAAGCGTAATGTAATGCACCTGGGCCTCTTACAGGGCACTATTTTAAGAGAGAAAGAATGTAAGGAGACGCATAAGGAGGTCTCTTGAAGCATGGTCAGTGAAGGGCCTTTTTTTCTTTCTTTTTTTTTTTCAAATTAGAAGTTGCGAGATACAGGCTCCTGTCACTCTTGTTTGCTTAACCGCCCTCCACTGTCAGTTTGGTTTTGCAATGTAGCATATTTCTGACCAGATGGTCTCTCTGATCATTTCAATTCCCAACCCCCCCTTGATCTTGCGGCCAAGAGATGTAAGGTCGCAGAGCTGTGTTTTGTGGGGGTTGGGGTTGGGGGGAGACATCATTTTATGCAATGCCCCTTGGTCATTGGTGGCCAAATTGTGTCCCAGTTCCATTTGCACTCAAGTCAGGTGGCCGTGTCTCTCCTTGCCCTCATTCCTACTCTGAGCAGGTACGACTTGTCTTTACAAATGCATTAATTCTCCTCTGTTCTTGGCTAGGCTAGGAGCACTACGGATACATCATCTAGACAAGCCAGTGAGAAGCCCAAGCTACTGCACTGCTTTTTCTAGCTGGTATAATGTGGTCATTAAAATAAGCTATAGGTAGCCATTTCTGAGATACTAGTATATTCAGATGAGCCACAAGACAGAACAGATGTCCTGTACCTGGTCTGGAGGGCAGTTTATTCTGATATGCAGAATTATCATAGCAGAGCCAGTTTGATATAGTGGTTAGGAGCGTGGACTCTAATCTGGGAGGAGGAGAAGGAGGAGGAGGAGGAGAAGTGGAAGAGGAGGAAGAAGAAGAGGAGGAGGAGGAGGAGGAGGAGGAGGAGGAGGTTGGAGTTATACCCCACCCTTCACTTGGAGTCTCAGAGCAGCTTACAAACTCCTTTCCCTTCCCCTCCCCACAACAGACACCCTGTGAGGTAGGTGGGGCTGAGAGAGCTCTGACAGAAACTGATCTTTTTCAAGAACAGCTGTGCCAGAACTATGGTTTGCCCAAGGTCATCCAGCAGCTGCAAGTGGAGGAGTGGGGAATCAAACCCGGTTCTCCCATATTAGAGCCTGTGCACTTAACCACTATGCCAAACAGGTTCGATTCTGCACTCTTTCACATGCAGCTGCTGTTGTGACCTTGAGTCAGTCACAAGTTCTTTCAGAACTGTTCTCATAAGAGCAGTTCTCAAGAGAGCTCTCTCAGCCCCACCTACCTCACAGGTTGTCTGTTGTGGGGAGGGGAAGGGAAAGGAGATTGTAAGCTGCCCTGAGACACCTTTGGGTAGTGAAGGGTGGGGTATAAATCCAAACTCTTCTTCTTCAATATTGGTTACCCTCCACATACTCTGGGTTCAAGGAGGGAGTTTACTTTGATAATGAGGGCTCCCTGTCAGAATAATGCACCTCTTTTAATCTGTGGTCCAAACTCACTGAGACAGAGCAAGTTAGGTTCCACCTCTCCCTAAAAGCCATCAATGAAAGAAGATGGAAAGTTGGTGGGTGGACAGTTAAAAAAGAGTAGTTGAGAGTGGGAAGCTAGAGAGTGGAGAATGTGTCTGACTGAGTGAAACTGTGGAAAAGAGCTACTTAGAGCTGACTGAAAAGAATCAATTTGTGACAAAGGATCTCAATTGCTGGTACAGGGAAACAGCTGAAATGTTAAACTGGAAGCAAACGCTGTAACGAATGCCTTATTTTCTTCAATGTTATGTGCAAACCAGAGAGTGATAGAAGGCCTGAGAGGTGAAATGGTCATGGGCTGTCTAGAGATTTTAAAAGAGACAAGCAACAGCAAGGTGTGATGGCCTGGCCTACCTGTAACCCTGAACCTGAGAGAGAGATGCAGAGGATGGTAGGCATTATGTGTGAGTAGTGAAGGTGCGTCACACTGACCTGCCCTTGTTCTAACAAATGAGCAAAAACAGACTCCTTGCTAAATGTGTCCGAATAAATAAAGCCGCTAAATAGCATTCCGTTGTTTTTTTTTAAAGACCGATCAATATTCAATACCTCCCCTCCCCCCGGAATGATGGTTTCATCCAGGCAAAGGATTTGTTTGTTCGGTCCGTGTTTTAGCAGGGAGTCTTCTATGAGCAACTCAGTATAGCCAAACAACAAATTGGTCACAAGAGGATCTGGGCCATAGAGCAGCTCTATAGAGCCAGATGGATCTTTATTGGCTCCTTGCGTCAGCTGATCCTCACAGGGTGCAATACCTCTTTTGGCCACTTTCACTGGTAGCGCTGCAATACAGCTCAGTTCAGGCCAGCAGTCCCCTCTGACTGATAGCCACCCCAGTGGTTCAGGGAATAAGAGGCTTGTGCCACATTATAACTGGTTTAAGACCTCAGCATGATACACTATGTGACATCAAATATGACATACAGGTATTTTGCCTTTTTAAAGGCAAAATACCTATATGGCACCAACAACTATGAGTAGTGTATGTCTATTTAAATAGTACAACTTCTCCAGAACAAAAACAGGAGCAGTAGCAGAAAAAGAGAATATAACCAAAACCTCTGTAAGAACAGAAGAGCCCTGCTGGATCAGACCAATAGTCCATCTAGCCCAGCATAGTGGCCAACCAGTTCCTCTGGACAGACAATAACAGGGCATGGAGCCCGAGGTCTTCCCCTGTTGTTGCCTCCTGGCTCTGAGATTCAGAGGTTTAGTGCCTCTGAAGGTGGAGGTTCCACATTTTAAAAACCTTTGCTATCTCTTTTCTAAACTGAAAAGTCCCAGACCCTTCAGTTTTTCCTCCTAGGGAAGGTGCCCCAACCCCCTAATCGTCTTGGTTCCCCTCCTCGGTACTTTCCCCAGCTCTGCTATCACCTTGTTGAGAGACGGTGACCAGAACTGTGCACAGTATTCCAGATGAGGCCACACCATAGATCTATACAGGGGCATTACAATGTTACAGTATGGGCAGTTTTATTCTCAAGACCTTACCTAATCAATGTATGTGTGTGTTCTGGTCACTAGAATGAGTGTCACAGCTGCTGTGTGAAGCATGCCTTTGGCATTTTAAAATTAGATACATTTTGTAGAGCATAACAGCCTGAGCTATGAATGTACAAAACACACTGCTAGGTTTGTTCCTACCTTCTGTTTCTGTGTCCACCTACCCTCCTTTATTTCTACACTCAGCTCAGTTGCTGTTCAGTTCAGTTTAAATGCCAAAGGAGTTTTAGGGGGAGTGGGGGAAGACCTTCTTCATGGGTCACCCATTTATGTCCTTCTAACAGCCAACATGCTGTCCCCTGCCTATCAGTGGAGGAGGAAGAGGAGGAGATTGGATTTATACCCTGCCTTTTACTACCTGAAGGAGTCTCAGTGGCTTACAATCTCCTTTCCCTCCCCCTCCCCATAACAGACACCCTGTGAGGTAGGTGGGGCTGAGAGAGCTCTCTTAAGAACTGCCCTTGAGAGAACAGCTCTGAAAGAACTTGTAACTGACCCAAGGTCGCACCAGCAGCTGCATGTGGAGAAGTGGGGAATCAAACCCGGTTCTCCCAGATTAGAGTCCGTGCTTCTAACCACTACACCAAAGTGGGCCCCAGCGGCAAAACAGAGCCACACAGAGACATAGGGGTGTAGCCAGAAGGCTCCCCTGATATTGTAACAGATGTTAATTTGCACATCAATGGGAAGAAGAAACCCCTACCAAAAATACACTCAGTACCCTTCAGGTAATATGGAACCTTAAGAATAGTTAAGCCCCAGGTGGGGGGGGAGAGAAGAATGTGTCATATGTATCCTGGGGTCAATAGCAGTTCTGGGACAATATCTTGATGCTGGGACAATATTTTGATATATGGGAAGGAAGAATTACAAAAACTTTCCCTCACACCAAAATCCCAATCCAAAAATGGCTATTATTAAGCGGGCGGGGTGGTGGTGGACATTGTTTTCATGGGTCTTCTGATATTCCCACTGGGTTGTCCCTGAAGTCATCTAAGACTTTTGGGCTTTTTCTTGGTTTGCCTGGCACAACAGTAAGTTATAATGTTTAAGGGCCAGGAAAAAATGCCACATTTGATTGGGTGCACTGGAGTGTTTCCATACATGCTGCATCTGGGGGAGAGGGACGGGCATTTTGTGGCTGTAGTGGGAGGGGGAGGGCTAGAAAACGGTGCTTTGTGGGTTTAAGTCCTTCTGTCTGCAGAAACACTGCAGTGGATCCAAGCCAATTGTTTTCTGCATTCTCATTTTCCTTGCTCGTGTGTTCCCGCTGTTATGCTCCCTCTAGTGGTCAATTCGATATTATATCATTCCATGTCCGGCATATCTCCCAGCAGATTTAAAGTGCATGTTTTTATGACAGAAACAAAGTGACACAATATTGTATTGACCACTAGAGGAAGCAAAACACCTGTGGAACATTACAAACCCCTCAAAGCTACAGGAGCACATAAGCAAGGGAAATGAGGATGTGGAAAAGCTCAGTCAGAGGACAAGTTGACAGGCATTCTGGAGGGTTAGTAAGTGGTTAAATGGCAGGAAACAGAGGGTAAGAGCAAATAGCTATCTTATTTATTTATTTATTTATTTATTTACTTAAAACATTTGTTAGTCACCTTTCTCCCATATGGAACTCAAGGCAGCTTGAGCGTGTGTAGTGGTTAAGTGTGTGGACTCTAATCTGGGAGAACCAGGTTTGATTTCCCCACTCCTCCACTTGCACCTGCTGATGTGACCTTGGGTCAGTCACAAGCTCTGGCACAGCTGTTCTTGAAAAAGAGCAGTTTCTGTCAGAGCTCTCTCAGCCCCACCTACCTCACAGGGTATGTGTTGTGGGGAGGGGAAGGGAAAGGAGTTTGTAAGCCGCTCTGAGATTCCCTTGGGTAGGGAAGGGCGGGGTAGAAATCCAATCTCCTCCTCCTCTTCTTCTTCTTCTTCTTCTTCTTCTTCTTCTTCTTCTTCTCCTTCTTCTTCTTCTTCTTCTTCTTCTTCTTCTTCTTCTTCTTCTTCTTCTTCTTCTTCTTCTTCTTCTTCTTCTTCTTCTTCTTCTTCTTCTTCTTCTTCTTCTTAATAAAATTTTCGGAAAACACAATAAAAAACAACAACTATAAAACCCATAACTGTCACAATTTAAAAGCTCCAGTTAGGACTGCCAATAGTAAAAGTTAATCAAAATGCAGCCCTAAATAAAATTAACCTCCACATTCAGAGGCATTAATCCTCTGAATCCCAGAGTCAGGAGACAACATCAGGGGAAAGGCCTTAGCCTCTGTGCCTTGTTGTTGGCCCTCCAGAGAACTGGTTAGTCACTGTGTGTGACAAGATGCTGGACTAGGCGGACCATTGGTCTGATCCAGCAGGGCTCTTATTTTGTTCTTATCTTCTTAACTAAAAATACAGTTTTGACAACGGAGGGAAGTTGGGGTTTTCAGGTCCCTCAGCCGAGCATGTGGGAGATGGGGGGGTGCATTTACCAGGAGGGAAGGAAGAAGGAAAGAAACGTGACATGCCTAGGTCACTTCCAGGTGAAGTAGGCACACCGGGGATGTTGGGGGTGATGCTCTAGTTTGTGGGCAAAACTCTATGATAAAATTAGCTTCAAACCATAGAGTTTTGCCCAAAACCCAGAGTGTTACCACCCCCTCCAACACCACCGACATGCCCATATCACTTCCAGGTGATGTAGGCATGTCACATTTACTTTCAGTTTCTTGCCTGTTGGGGGGGAGGGTAAATTTTCCATGGTTTCTAATAGCCCTGAACTGGTGGGAGAGGCTTCAAGCTGTGGGACCCCCTGCCCCCTAGAGGGAAGTTAGCAGTTGGACCCTCTAAGGATTAGTATTGGGACCTGCGTTGCTTAGTTTGTTTAGAAATTATCTGTAAACTCCGGGAAGGAATACAGTGGCCAAACTGGTTGGCAATGCATATCGTGAAAAGCTTCAGACTGAATGAGTGGGCGGCAACAGGGAAATACTGTGTGGCAGACAAGGATCAATATAAACTTAGCACAAGGTGATGCATGGTGAAGGGGGGGAAATGCCCACATTGATAGAGTTTGAACTTTGTACTGATAGTGATTGACCAGGAAAGAAATCTTGGACAGGTATACAGCAGATATGAAAAGGGCGACTTCCATGCTAGAGATTTTAGGACACTGATTGAAACTAAAACGGTCAGCCTGGTCACATCTTTGTGTAGATCTCTGATGGGTGAAACACTGGGTAGAACTTTGTTTGCTCCATCTCAAAAATAGGCATTGTAGAAACGGGAAAGAAACAGAAAGGGGAACCAAAAATGATCAAGGGGTCGGAATACCTTCCCTGACAACGTTTAGAGAGGACATCATAATTTTGAAGATATAACTAAATGAAGATGTGATAAAGCATTACAGAATTATGAATGGTGTCGAGAAAATGGACAGAATTTCCCCCTTCCTCTCTCAAAATGCTGAAACCTCAGGGGCACCAGATGAAGTCGATGGGCCACAGAGCAAGGAGAGATGTGAGAATGAACTACGCCACACGTGGACAGCTTGCTGCCACAGGAGATGGGGACAGACACTAGGCTGAAGAGGAATAGGCAAATTCATGATGAAAAGTTCTGTGGTTAGCCACGACGTCTGAAGGAGACCTTCAGGTTCAGAGACAGGGTAACTCTGGATGACAGATGCTGGGGAGCAGAAGCCAGAGGGGACTTTAGCCTCTGTGCCTCTTTTGTGAGCCTTGTGGTTTTATGGTAGGCTTGCTATATTACCTGTTATGGTGGGAGATCTCCCAGCCTCTGATGTTGCTGCCTGCCACTGCTGAGCTGGGTTGAGGAAGGCAATACACCAGCGAAATGGGGGCATGGTTGTCCTTCCGGACACAATGATGCAACTTATAGTGCAACCCAGAAGTGATGTCATCATGTTGGGGGACAGAAGCGTTCACCAAAAAACAAAATCCATGATTAAACCATAGAGTTTGGGGCAAGTGCAAAAGAATTGCCCAGGCACAGTGATGTCACTTCTGGGCCACACCAGAAGTTGCATCATCATGTCAGGGACAACGGCCATGCCCTCATCTGAAAGTTCCTGCCTCCTCTCTCTCCCAGCAGTTGCCAGCAGGGCTTAACTTTTTTTATTTTCAGCGTTGACTCCACTGATGTTTAGCTTATTTTTGTCAGAAGTCCCAAAGAGAAATGGAATGAGATTGTCCTGAAATTGAGGCAGAAGAAACAGCTAATACCAAGCAAAGCGACTAAAATTGTAAGCTGAGCACACATGTGGGGGTCAAGAGAGCATAAAATGTACCACATTTCTCACTAGGGGCCCTTGATACGGCAGACATCCCTATGACCTGAATAGAGAGTCCACCCCTCGGTGTTTCAATTTTGCAAAGAAGAAGCACATGGGGAAGGGAAACTGAACAATAAGACCTGTCAAGTTGCATTTTGTGTCAAGAGGTATGCTTGCCGATGACACCTGGGCTTAAGTGCTGTCTGCTCACATAAATCGGATCGTGCACTGCTTGAGAATCAGATTAACTGCTGAGGTCAGAATTGCATTTGTAAGCTCCAGCAGACATCTGCCATGGGTACAGAGATGTCTCTTCCAAACAAAAGCAGCCCCAACAGAGGAAGGTTTCCCCCTCCCCCAAGCAAACAACAACAAAAAAATGGTGCTGAGAACATAATCACCTAAGAATTGCTTTGCTGGATCAGACCAAGGTCTAGCTTGTCAATCTTTCAGCCTTCAGGTCCCAACATCAGCCAGAGGGGAACATTCATTTGTTTTGGTGAGCCTTGCATGTGATCGAGGCCTTTCCATTGCCTAGCGTGGCCCTCATGCTATTTGGTTGCATGGTTTCAGGGTGCAAAAGGTCATCCAGAAATTCTGGCTGGTGTGAAATCCAATCCTAACTAAGCTGCTCAAAATGAAGAAGGTGATAAGAACATAAGAACATAAGAGAAGCCAATGTTGGATCAGGCCAATGGCCAATCCAGTCCAACACTCTGTCACACAGTGGCCAAAAACACCAGGTGCCATCAGGAGGTCCAGCAGTGGGGCCAGGACACTAGAAGCCCTCCCACTGTTGACCCCTCCCCAAGCACCAAGAACACAGGGCATCCCTTGCCCCAGACATAAGAACATAAGAGAAGCCGACGTTGAATCAGACCAATGGCCCATCCAGTCCAACACTCTGTCACACAGTGGCCAAAAACACCAGGTGCCATCAGGAGTTCCAGCAGTGGGGCCAGGACACTAGAAGCCCTCCCACTGTTGCCCCCACCCAAGCACCAAGAAGACAGAGCCTCACTTGCCCCAGAGTCCCTACCTATACTTTGTGGCTAATAGCCCCTGATGGACCTCTGCTCCATATGTTTATCTAATTCCCTCTTGAAGCTGTCCATGCTTGTAGCCGCCACCACCTCCTGTGGCAGTAAATTCCATGTGTTAATCACTCTTTGGGTGAAGAAGTACTTCCTTTTATCTGCTCTAACCCAACCACTCAGGAATTTCATTGAGTGCCCACAAGTTCTTGTATTGTGAGAAAGCCCTTTTCAACTTAGCAGGCTCCAGGAATGCTGTGGGCAGGTACCATGACGGCCACGGGCCCCGCATCGGGGACCCCTGCTTCACATGCTCAAAGTGCCTTCCCACAGATTAATAGCTACAATGGGAAAGCTATGGAGTGAGGAGTCAGCTTCAGAGGCACAGGGCACTTCAGGGCCACAAATGGCTTTGGCCGGGAGAAGACAAATGATTGCAGCACATCTGTTGGCCAGAGAGTCCCACAAGGGGACAGTCAGACAAGAGAGGGAGAAGAAATTCTTCCCTTCAGATCTACTCTGTTCTGTTCTTACCCTCTGTCCGGTTAATATGAGAGATAGAGCCATTCTGAGCATGTGCTGCTGAACAAAGGGAAAGAAGCCCAATAGCCCAACAGAATAAGGTAATGAAGGTTTTCTAGATGCTGTCACTCCAAGGAATACCAGCCAAGGAATACCAGCCAGTTTGGTGTAGTGGTTAAGTGCGCGGACTCTAATCTGGGAGAACCGGGTTTGGTTCCCCACTCCTCCACTTGCACCTGCTGATGTGACTTTGGGTCAGTCACAAGCTCTGGCACAGCTGTTCTTGAAAAAGAGCCGTTTCTGTCAGAAGTTCTCTCAGCCCCACCTGCCTCACAGGGTGTCTGTTGTGGGGAGGGGAATGGGAAGGAGTTTGTAAGCCGCTCTAAGACTCCTTTGGGTAGGGAAGGGCGGGGTATAAATCCAATCTCTTCCTCCTCCTCCTCCTCTTCTTCATTCACCATCATTAGGCTATGCACAGAAGCAAGGAAAGGGATTTTCAGATATTCATTTTAAAAAAAAAAAATCTTGCCCATGCTGTTGTGCAAATCCACCCCGTGTGCACTTTGGAGACTTCATTGAACTCTTTTGTCATTTGAATGCTCTTAACCTCATCTCTAGAGCCATAGTTACCCAGAAAAGGGAAGGGTGTGTGTGGGGGGTCCTGTTCATCTCCAGAGGGGGCAAGTGAGTCCCTGCATAGGCAAAGTTGGAGACAAGGCAAAGACATAGTGCCTGTAAGCAGTGCTGTGGTTAAGGGTGCTGAAGTGCTAGTCCTTTGGCAGGAGGTCCGCTGTAAGACACAAGTCTCCAACACTGCTGAATCCATGGGCACCTTTAGAATTCACAAAACAGCATGGTGAGCACGGTCACAAAATGGCTGCTACAGCTTAGGCTGCAGTCAGACGATAGGCTTAATATGGTCTGGCCATGCTTCTAATTTCTTTTGGGGGTATTTTTAGTGGATGTATGCGTGAGAGAGAAAGAGAGAGGGAGAGAGAGAGAGCGTATGTGTGCACCTGGAAGTCATGGCAACCTCTGGTGACTGACTCCTACTAGGGGCCTGGAAGATATTCAGAGATGTGGCTGAATAAAGCCTGTCCCTGCCTCCCTATTGCTGGTATTCCAAGGAGGTCTCCCATCCAAGTACTTGCCGGGGCCGACCCTGCTTAGCTTCCAGGATCTGGTGAGATATGGCTTGCCCGGCCTATCCAGGTTAGGGCCCATGCTTCTAATTTCATCAGGGTTCCCCTCCCCCTCCATTGAGAGTTTTGTTCAGACACCACACCCTTAACCCGCTGCACTGCACACGCACCCCATGGGTGACCATTCAGATTATTGCTGCGTGGTAGAAGAGAGAGGAGGAGGAGGAGGAGGAGGAGGAGGAGGAGGAGGAGGAGGAGGAGATTGGATTTATACCCCACTCTTCACTACCCAAAGGTGTCTCAGAGCGGCTTACAAACTCCTCTCCCTTCCCCTCCCCACAACGGAGAGCCTGTGAGGTAGGCAGGGCTGAGAGAGCTCTTGACAGAAACTGCTCCTTTTCAAGAACAGCTCTTGTCAGAACTACGGCTTGCCCAGGGTCATCCAGCCAGGTGCAAGTGGAGGAGTGGGGAATCAAACCCGGTTCTCCCAGATTAGAGTCCACGCACTTAACCACTATACCAAACTGGTAACCACAGAGCAGACAGTTGGGCAGTATCCTTTTTTGTTTGTTTTTCATGCAGGCGCATAAGCACGTAGCCAAAGCACCGGTTCCTTTTCGACAGCTCCTCAGTCCTCTGCCAAGTACTGTGATCTTATTGGTTCCCGTACACCTGTATTTCTCCACCAAAAATCACTCCCTTCTCCTCCTGATCTGACTCCCTTTCGCACTCATTTCATAGGGAAGTTCCCCCTTTTTTCTTTCCCCATAGAGCTTTCCTGCCAAAGCAATATTATGAAGTGGCTTGGAGTAAAGTTCCAAGGGCAGGATCACAAACCGGCCAAAATTTGTGATGACCTTTCATCACCTGGTTGGTGCCCATCCCTAGTTTGCTGTAGTGGTTAAGTGTTAAGAACCATTTTGGTGTAATGGTTAAGTGTGCGGACTCTAATCTGGGAGAACCGGGTTTGGTTCCCCACTCCTCCACTTGCACCTGGCTGGATGACCTTGGGCAAGCCATAGTTCTGGCACAGCTGTTCTTGAAAAAGAGCAGTTTCTGTCAGAGCTCTCTCAGCCCCACCTACCTCACAGGGTGTCTGTTGTGGGGAGGGGAAGGGGAAGGAGTTTGTAAGCCACTCTGAGACACCTTTGGGTAGTGAAGGGTGGGGAATAAATCCAATCTCCTCCTCCTCCTCCTCCTCCTCCTCCTCCTCCCTCCTCCTCCTCCTCCTCCTCCTCCTCCATTGATAGGCAGGGGACAGCATGTTGGCTGTTAGAAGGACTTAAATGGGTGAAGTCGCCTCCATGCTTGAGAGGAGATGGATGACAGGGACTAAATCCAATCTCCTCCTTCTCCTCTCCTTCTCCTTCTCCTTCTCCTTCTCCTTCTCCTTCTCCTTCTCCTCCTCCTCCTCCTCCTCCCCTCCTCCTCCTCCTCCTCCTCCTCCTCCTCCTCCTCCTCCTCTTCTTCTTCTTCTTCTTCTTCTTCTTCTTCTTCTTCTTCTTCTTCTTCTTCTTCTTCTTCTTCCCTAATTGTCTTCCTGCTGCCCCTTTCAGGATCTTTTTTCTCTTCTTCTCTATACACCAGGCATTGCCTTTTCCAACAGCAAAAGCCCCCCTGCATCTGCTCACCTTTTAAAGAACACTTGGCAGACACCAAAAAATGGTCTCTGGGGGTCCCATGGTTTGACAAGAAAGGTGGCAGCTGAAATACCCAGAGAGAACTGGGTAACTTGGGGGTAAAAGAAAGCAGATCTTTCCAAACTCTCACATGGACTGGAACGTGGCTGGCAAGTTCAGTATTTCCTCACGGTCGCAATACAGGTGTGTGGGAATCTATTCTTTCTGCCCTAACTACCTGGCATATTTCCCCCTTTTGCTCACTGCTGTGCAACGCTGCCACCCATTTTGATCAATCTGAAAGTCTCTTATATAATTTAATATTGAATCCAGCATCTCACGTCCTATATCCCTGCATCTCATTTCAGTCTCAGTCGTTAGGGGCTTTTCCTTTTTGCGCTTAATTAATTGTTGTGGAATCTGCTCAGTGGGGAAGCAAAAAAGAAAAAGAAAATACTTCTTCATGCCAAGTCAGGAAAAAAACAATAATTGTGAAGCTGTTGATATGATACGAGCAATGCTGCTTCATTTCATTTCTATCCTTCCAGCTATTAAAATCTCTTGGGTGCCTCCTCCTCCTTTGCCCAAAGTGCACTAGATACCTATATCTTCTACATTGGGGACTTTCATACTTGAAGATGCTGTCTGCCATTTCTTTCTGATCAGTCCAGTGAAGCAGCATAGTAGACCTGGTGGAGAGAGAAGAAAGAGCTGTAGAAGAGAGACATGGATTGAGCCAGAATCAAGCTTGCTTCCTTGCAGTCACTCATACCAGTATCTGGGTCACAGGAGGTTCCTTTAATTCCTGCCCTTACTCTGTTCTAAGGGCCCTACCCAGTTGCGTTTGTGACACTACAGACTTTCTGAGGAAAATACAATCTTTGTACCAGGGCCCCTTTTGTAGCAGGAACTCCTTTGCATATTAGGCGAAACACCCTTGATGTGGCCAATCCTCCAAGAGCTTACAGTAGCCCGTCAGAAGAGCTCTGTAAGCTCTTGGAGGATTGGCTGCATTAGGGGTGTGTCGCCTGATATGCAAAGGAGTTCCTGCTACAAAACGAGCCCTGCATTGTACAATCTTTGAACGACTTTCAGAGGATATTATTGTAGCCACCATGGATACGGAATCTCTGTATACCAGCATCCCGCACAAAGATGGATTACAAGCCATAAGGAACATGATTTCTGACAACACTACAGCTGACTTGGCTGCCAAACTGTGTCATTTGGTTCTCACCCATAACTGCTTCCAATCTGGCAACAACTGGTCCCTTCAGATCAATGGGACAGTCATGGGCACCCGCATGTACCCACGGTATGTTAACATCTTTATGGCTGACTTGGAGCAATGCTTCCTAAACTCCCACCCAGTCATATATATATACTTGTGATACACTGATGACATTTTTATTGTCTGGACACGTGACAAAGAAGCCCTGGACATATTCCACCAGGCATTCAATGACTTTCACCACACCATTAACCTGACAATGAACCAATCTATGCAAGAAGTTCATTTTCTGGACACTACTGTAAAAATACACAATGGACGCATAGATAATGCCTTATTCCAGAAACCTACTGAGCGACAAACATAGTTACATGCCTCTGGCTACCATCCTAAACATACCAAACAATCCATCGTGTACAGCCAGGCTCTACACTACAACCACATCTGCTCCAGTTCTACAGAGATTGTCACCTGAGGGATCTACAACAAACCTTTTTGGAACGAAAGTCTCCATCTGATGAAGCCAAGAAACAGATTAACAAAGCCAGAAGAGTACCCAGAGAAAACTTGCAGCAAGCCCAGAAAAGACAATAAAAGAATACCACTAGTGGTCACATACAGGTCTCAACTCAAAACAGTTCAATACATCATCAGCGACTTATAACTTCTACTAGATAATGACAGTCCTCTTTCACAAGTACTGAGGGGCAAACCTTTTCTTGTGCACAGAAAGCCCCCAGTCTCAAACAACTCTTCACTCACAATAATACAACACCTGGTTTGAACATGGACACTGGTAGCAGAGCTTGCGATAAACTCAGATGCCAATTTTGCTGCCACATACACCCAGACAGCACAATCACTGGACCTAACAACATCAACTACACCATCTGAGGCTTATTCACATGCTCATCTTCTAACACTGTATATTAAATGTCCACAATGCCCTTTGGTTCTCTACACAGGGCAAGCAGATCAAACTCTACGTCAAAGGATAAATGGGCACAAATCTGACATCAAAAATAACAAGACTGAGAAACCTTTAGGAGGACACTTCAATCTTACAGGACAATCAATGGATGACCTCAAAGTAGCTGTTTTATTGCTAAGGAACTTCAGGAGCAGACTAGAAATGGAAATTGCTGAGCTACAAATTATTACAACACTCCGAACAATGGAATCCCCAGGACTTCACAGGGATATTGGTTTCTTATCTCACTACATATGCTAACCTCATTCAGCCCTTACATCTGTATTCTCGCCAATCTCCCAGAAGGGCCGTTTTATTTTGTCTCTTATTTGGAATAATAGATTAGCATAGCAGATTGTAATGTAATGCAATGAATAGTAGAAACTGGAATATTATTTCTCTGGTCTGAAAACTGGGAGATAAATCTGCACAGACAGTTGCCATACTTCAAAGAAGAAGACGCCGTAAAGTCGCCTCCATGCTTGAGAGGAGATGGATGACGGTATCAATTAATTTCTCACAGCATTCCACAGGTAAGGATCTTCAATCTTGACATATTTACTTCCTTCCTTCCCCCCCCCGAACTGAACCCAAACAAATGGTAACCATATAAACTACACTTATTATCCCTGTTTGATCCTTGAATCTGTTAAACGTCCCCATTATGCTGTATGATAATTTTACTGCTCACCCTCTACCTGTATGCACAGACTGGTGATTTCCATTTTTTGTTTCTGTCTCCATCTTGACTCTAATTGGCCCTTCCTGGCAACTAAAGCCCCCCACCCCCACCCTTTCTCTTCCTGTATGTAATGTTTGAGGGAATTCTGTTTCCCTGTATCTGAAGAAGTGTGCTTGCACATGAAAACTTATACCTTGAATAAAACTTAGTTGGTTTTAAAGGTGCCCCACAGGACTCAAAATTTGTTCTGCTGCTTCAAACCGACACAGCTACCCACCTGAATCTAGTTACATACCCGTAACTAGAACACAAATTAAAAATGACTCCTTTCTTCTTGATGGCTTGGTAGCAGAAAGTGGCCTATGAAGTCACAGCTAACCATCTAGAGTATTCGGCCGTCCTCCACCAGAGTCAGGGCCTTTTGGGCCCTGTCTCTGGCTTGGCAGAACTCTCTGTCTACCAACAACAGGGCCCTGGGGGATGTGTTACAATTCCTCAGGGCCTGCAAGGCAGAGATGTCCTGCCAAGAATATGGTTGAGGACAGCAATGTTTTTTTTTAACAGCTAAAGCTGTCAGAATCGGACCAGTGCCTCTGGAGTGATA
This sequence comes from Gekko gecko, assembly GCA_029375565.1. Classification (NCBI taxonomy): domain Eukaryota; kingdom Metazoa; phylum Chordata; class Lepidosauria; order Squamata; family Gekkonidae; genus Gekko; species Gekko gecko. The sequence continues at coordinate 191,691,456 of JAPDNY010000004.1, read as the reverse complement.
TCTGTTTTTCTACCATGATCAATAACTGCACATCAGTGCCTTCTGCCTTTAATGCTATTCCTTTGCTTTTGTAACCCCTGCCCACTTCACACATCTGCCTGTCCCATTTATTACCTTATCAGTCCTCCCTGACATTGCTACGGGGGGGGGGAGTATGAATGCATGTAAGGAGTATTGTAGTAATGCTGCTGGTAACTTTTCCCAAAGCTGCCCCTATGGTGTTCACAGAGTCCAGCTGGGCCTGTGGCCTTGGGAGACATAAGAGACAAGATGTTGCTAGTAAGGCCGTCTATTCTCTCATGACCTGTAGTAGCCTAGGTGCCTGACTATGAAGTATGCTTGAGGGTGGGACCCTAATCCCTCTTCCCTTGGTCCTATGCTATTGTGTGCCAGTTCTGGCAAAGGTGTATGTCAAGCTCCATTTGTGGCCTGGGAGCCGACGCACCCATGGCCGTGGCATCTGCCCTCCCAACGGGGTCAGCGGTACTCGGAGTCTGGGAGGGTTCGTTAAAGAGGTGTTGCGATGGGGCCTCAGACCAGCAGGAGACAGGATTAAGGTCACCCCTTTAGCCCCTCTGCCAGTGTGCATTGGACACCCCTCGTTTGTCCCTCTCTCTCACTCTCGGACTCTCTCTCTGTTCCGTTCCACTGCACGGTCTTCCGCCGCGCGGTCTTCCTCCCCGGCCCCTCCGAATCTCCCTCCTTTTATTTCCCCTGTCCCAGTTCCAGTGCCGCCTGTGCTCCCCGCCCCCTCCACTCCCAGTCTGGCCCAGCCCCCTGTGATAAACCTGAATACCTTCTAGGCATTCCAGGCATGGTCGTGAGTGTGCCAGTGGCAGTCCTGTTGGCCCAGAGGCCACGCCACCGGCACCTGGGTCCCCTGTCGTGTCTGCCTTTGGCCTTCTCCCAGTGACATCTGCACTGCTGCTCCTTGGGGGGTTCCACAGTGCATGCCCCCGCGGCCACACTCTGCCAGCACCCCCAAGTCCTCCTGGGCCGTCAACAGTTGCCTCTCTTGGGGCATCCTGAGGTACGTTGCCATGCTGCAGTTCCATCGGCCACCATGGAGTCATCGAGATTCCAGTCTCGGGTGAGTCGTGCAGTCGGGGTGCCTCTGGGGGTTGGGGTCCTCATCCCAAGGCCTCTGGACTGGGATAGTGTTCACCTGACCAGAAGCCATACTTTGCCAATAAACCTGCTAAAGGACTATTGTGTACTGAGTGGTTACTGCAGGACCTGACAAAAGCTTTCTAACTCAACTGTTTTCAACATCAGTGGTCCAGTGAGCTGATGCTGGTGCACTACCTGCTTCTACCCTCCCCCCACACACCGTTAAAGCATTGTTAGAGTGAAGGAAACTGGGGGACTAAAATTGTATTATGGCGCCATGGGGTTTTGGGGTATTTTAGAATTGTACTTTAGATTGTTTATGGTTTTATGTGTCTTTTATAGAACTTTGTCATACGGCACCCTGAGTCTGCTTATGGGGAGGGCAGCATAAAAGCCTAGATAAATAAATAACTGATGGTGGCCCCGTATGGTGAAGAAGAGGAGGAGGAGGAGGAGGAGGAGGAGGAGGAGGAGGAGGAGATTGGAGGAGATCTGCTGTTCACTACCCGAAGGAATCTCAGAGTAGCTTACAATCCCTTTCCCTTCCCCTCCCCAAACAGACACCCTGTGAGATAGGTGGTGCTGAGAGAGCTCTCTCTCAAGAACTGCCCTTGAAAGAACAGCTCTGAATGAACTTATGACTGACCCAAGGTCACACCAGCAGCTGCATGTGGAGGCGTGGGGAATCGAACCCGGTTCTCCCCAATTAGAGTCCACGGTCCTAACCACTACACCAAACTGGCTATATCGGGTTGAAAACTCTGCATAGGAACTCCGCTGGTTTCCTATCCAAGTATGATCAGTACCAGCCCTCCTTGGCTTCTGAAATGTGATGAGATTAGGCTGGTGTGGGTCATCCAGGTCAGGGAAACTCGGTAAATGGTGGTGGTGGTGCTGGAAAGTTCTGACAAATTACAGCCAACTTGTGGTGACCCTGTGGGGTTTTCAAGGCAAGACACAACCGGAGGTGGGTTGCCCTTCCCTGCCTCTGCGGAGGAACCCTGAATTTCCTTGGTGGTCTCCCATTTAAATACTAACCACATCCAACTCTCTTTAGCTTCTGAAATCTGAAAAAAACAACTAGGCTGATTTCCCACTACAGCTGCCTCGGTGTTGTGCCGCTGTTTGCCCCGACAGTATTGGTCAATTTCACATCCGAAGCCGCGGGGCTGCATTTGACCCGTGGCTTCGCCCGATTTCCCCGCAGTTTCATGATCCTCAAAAAACAGGATCACGAAACTGCAGGGGAAATCGGGCGAAGCCGCGGGTCAAAATGCAGCCCCATGGCTTCGGGTGTGAAATTGACCAATAGTGTTGGGGCAAACGGCGGCGCAACACCGAGGCAGCTGTAGTGGGAAATCAGCCCTAGTCTTTCTTCCAGGGGAATTGGGCATACGAACAGTTCATTCCCATTTCTACTTGTCGACTGCCCTGTGCTTCTTTACGCAGAGTACAGTGCTGTGTGTCTTCTTTCATGTCCCTCGTTTTATAACCAGAGACCCCGATGCTGCTGCTCTCTGGGTTATTTTTATACTTTTACTTGTGAAACAGAACTGCTTGCATACACAGAAGTGAATAAGCTGTTGCATGCCTCCTCGGCACTGTAGGAAAAAAACACACACCAACCCCCCAAAAAAAACCACCGGGGCCATCTGTAGCTCATCCTTTTCATGGTCAATAATAGATGAACGAAGCCGTGAATACTGAATGGATAATCCATCAAAGACAACCAAGGGCATAATGCTTTCTCAAAGCAATTTCACAATCAAGGTAGGAATTGCACTCATTTGACCGCCTACCTTGTTTTATTTCCCGCAGCCGAAGTTGTCACATGCAAAAGCATTAGCCTCCTGAGGGACACGGTTGCCATAATCCCAGCTCCTTAATTAGAAGAATGGGAGAGTAAGAATTAATGACATTTCGTGTAACACCGAGCAAAATTTCAAGAAGCCGGGCAAAACTCTCTTCCATGAAGCCTAAAATCATGCAGTAATTGGAACAAGGCGAGCAAAAATGAAAACACCATCTTGATTTCATTTAAAGGAGCAGGTTTTTAAGCAAACATAGTCTCGAGAAAATTGGATTTACTGACCTGGCAGGAAAAGCTAATAGGGTCAAGTGGAGAAATGGAAAATTGTATTGTGACACTGTGCATAGTGGCTTTCGTATGCGTCAAATTAACCGATACACAGTTCGGCTTTCTTTGAGTCAGTAGCAAAAAGTTTCAGGCCTCCAACTGACTAATGCAACAAGTTTGCAAAACTCACTGGGTCGGTTTGAATGTTATGCAAACCATGGCTTGATTGAACTGACTAAAGTTTGTGTGATTATCGGAATGGGAGTCACTCCATTAACCACTGTTGGGGTCCAGCAAACTGGGGTCTAGAACCATGGCTTGAAGTTGGTTCATTAACTACGCTTAGGTTTAGCCATGCTTTCACGTGAATGCAGACATTATGGCTTAGTCCTGGGTCATTCCCCTTCACCAACCTTCCTGGTGACAGAGGAAAATAAATGAAACAAGCATTTTGTCGAAGTATTCCCAGCCTTGAGTGACTATCTACAAGCTGAATCCTGGTTTCACAAACTATAGTTAAAATAAGTCATGGTTTTGTTTATTTGTTTAGTTTGGTGTAGTGGTTAAGTGCGCAGACTCTAATCTGGGAGAACCAGGTTTGATTCCCCACTCCTCCACTTGCAGCTGCTGGATGAACTTGGGTGAGCCATAGTTCTGTCAGAGGTGTTCTTGAAAAGAGCAGTTTCTGTAAGAGCTCTCTCAGTCCCACCTGCCTCACAGGGTGTCTGTTGCGGGGAGGGGAAGGGAAAGGAGTTTGCAAGCTGCTTTGAGACGCCGAGTGAAGGGTGGGGTATGAATCCAGTCTCTTCTTCTTCGTCTCTTCTTTTTATTTGGAACAGGCTTTTGAGCTGCCCATCCCTCCAGTAGGCTCTCCATGATGGTGCACATATAAAAACATTGAAACAATTTAAAACAACATTGACAATTTTAAAATAGGTCGATAAAAAACACATTAAAAAGAAAACAATACCAGGGAGGAGGGCCAGTAAGGATTATTGGGGATATGTCAAAGAAAATTTAAAAAGTCTTCATCTGTTGGCAAAAGACACCGATGGGAGGAGACAGACAAATCTCCAAGGGGGAGTGCGATCCAAAATTTTGGTAACATGACCAGAACTGATGGCTTCGTTTCCCATCGGAATTGAGTTCCTATGTCCTAAACCCCATCTGTAAAAGCTTCACGTCCCCGATTGGAGATTCGTCCCTGTTCTGGAAAGAGTAAGGCCGCCTTCACTGCACTCCTGAAAGCAGAGTTCCCTGTAAAGGAAAATCAGCATGTGTCGGGGGCACAATATATGTTTATAAAGAACATGTGGAGGGAGGACAACATTTTTTCTCCCTTTCTCGTAATGTTGGGAATTGTCGCAGAAATTGTAACAGGACAGACAAAAGAGCATACTTCCTTCATGTAGTGTGCATATAATTTACACAATTCATTATCACCAAAACGTGGTGGTGGGTTATATAAAAGAAATAAATTAAGGGCTTTTCCCACGTTATTTAACTGCGTATGTGCCCGTACTGCATCTCCCCTCCCAATTTTCTGCATGTTTTACTCCTTCTAGTGGTTGCTTTGATATATCTTTGCTGTATCACCGGTTTACTCCTGGGCATTTCCTTCCTTCCTTCCTTCCTTCCTTCCTTCCTTCCTTCCTTCCTTCCTTCCTTCCTTCCTTCCTTCCATCCATCCATCCATCCATCCATCCATCCATCCATCCATCCTTCCTTCTTTTGTATTTTTGCATTTCTGCATGTGTGTGTGTGTGTGTGTGAGAGAGAGAGAGAGAGAGAGAGAGAGAGAGAGAGAGCCTGTGCCTGAAAGTCATGGCAACCTCTGCCAACTCCTACTGGGGCATGGAGGACATTCAGAGAAATGGCTTGATACAGCCTGCCTCTGTATCCCGAACCTAGAATTATTTGAAGGTCCCCCCCATCCAAAGACTTGCCAGGGTCGGAACTGCTTAGCTTCTGAGAGCTGATGAGATTGGACTTGCCTGGGCTATCCAGGTCAGGGCGTTCCCGAACATTTTCAAAGTACATGGGAATAAACTGGGGATACAGCAATGAAATATCAAAGCGACCACTAGAGGGAGCAAATCACTTGTAGAAATGGGGGGCAACACTCCAAAGAACACTCACTGGCAATGAACACTCCAAAGCCAAGAAACCAGTGTAATATACTATGACCTGGAGGATCCGGATTCAAATTCTTGCTTAACTGTGAAACTCACATGGTGACCTTGGGTCTGTCGCTCCCTCGCAGTCTAACTTACCTTACTGTGAGGATAAAATGAGGAAAAGATAAACCATGTCTTCCACTTTGAGCAGGATAAAAAATAGACAGACAGATATGGATATTTGTCAATCCATGATGGCTGGTGGGAACTTCAATGTTTACGGTTTATATATCTTTGAATAATTGCTGTGGCAGTGCGGACAATGGAAGACGGCTGTTGTTTCCGTGCCTTTTTGTTGTTGTTATTGCTGTTGAACTTTTCAGAGACATGTGACCATCCACACTGGAATCAGAATGCTGCTCTACATGGAGCTGTTGTCTAGTCCAGCAAAAGATCTTCTTATGCACTTTTCATTTTATTTATCTAGATATTTCAAATCCATCTTTTAAAGCTCACTTGCATTTTTTAAAAAAATGCTGTTCAGGTGTTTTAAATGGGTTTTTTAAAGTTTTTTTTTTAATTAATAATTTCAACAAATATGCTTTGAAATGCTTTAGAATAAAAAAAAATGGTTCACTGGAAAAAGGGGAGGGGAGAATAAGTACTCTAGTTCCATTCTGGCAGGATGTCCCACACTTCCATTTACCTAGTCTGAGTCTGAATCAGATCCCTAGCCAGGATCTGTGGCTTATGGGACAATTTTTTTTTTTTTCCCTGGTGGGACTGAAAGTTCTCAATGCAGATTTCTGAGGATTACGACTCAGCTGCTCTTCTCTCTCTCTCTGAGTCTTCTCAAGCTGCTCATTCTGCATAGGTGTTCTTACACTAGCAATCACTCTTAGCCTATTAACCATTTAGCCAAAAGAAAGCTATTGCCAGGATCGATCTCTAAATTGCAAGCTGTCAACCACTTTAGATGACCATTCTCAACTGCTGCAAGTTAATCACTTCTGCCAGCCTAAGCAACAGTTCTGATAACAAGCTGGCAGGTGGGGGGTGATGACTTCTATAGTCAAGAAAGCGAACACGTAGGCAGAAAAGCTCTCTTAAAGGAGACAGGTTTCTTGACTCAGAGTTAGAAGGGGTCCTTAGAGGTCACCTACTCCAACCCCCTTGCTCAGTGTGGGAATTAGTCATCTACAGCACCCCATTCTATTTAAAGGAGAGCAGACCTTAAACAAATGTTTTAAAATGACTGGGGGGGAAGCATTTACAGGAGACATTCTTGGGAGGCTCGGCCTTTAAGAAAGGGGACTGAGCCCCCCAAAGCCCCACCATATCTACAGGCCTGTTCTGAATCATCATATCCAAGGGTACACTTAAGCCCTGGTCAGATTGTGCTAAAATACCAATCATCTGAAAGGGAGAGGCAAGAGGAGGATGTGTGTCTTGGTAACCTCAACATTTTTCATTTTGAAGATGTTCATGTGCAATCTTTCTGCCCACAATATAAAATAGAGTTGCCAGCCCTACACTGGTAATCCATGGATGATTTGGGGGTGGAGCATGGGAAGGGAACATCACTGATGTGGCAACATCACTTAAAAGTGATTGCCAGGAAATGACATCATCACCTTCATTGTGCCGCTCTAAGAATTTACCAATCTCTGTGGTAAAGACAGTAGAGACAGGGGAAATTCCTAGAGCATTTTGGATTTGGCAACTGGAAGCAGCATCACCATGCCTACGATGCCATTATCCATATTCTTCAACTATGACAGCGCAGAAGACCCAGTGGGGACCGGGGTCTGTCCACGCCAAGTGACAACATATTACACCTCATCCGGAAGGAGAATTCAACTGTCAAGAAGAAGAGAAGAAGAAAGGATTGGATTTATACCCTGTCCTTCGCTACCTGAAGGAGTCTCAGATTGCTTTACAACCTCCTTTCCCTTTCCCTCCCCACAACAGACACCCTGTGAGGTAGATGGGGCCGAGAGAGCCCTTTCGAGACCTGCTCATGAGAGAACAGTTCTGGAACAACTTGTAACTGACCCAAGGTCACACCAGCAGCCGCATGTGGAGGAATGGGGAATCAAACCCAGTTGATTACAGACCACGCTCCTAACCACTACACCAAACTGGCTCTCCCCCCCCCCAACAAACACAGGTGATGTGAAAGGAATTACAGGTTAGAAAGAGGGGATTACCTTTTAAAACCGGAAGATCCTAAGTCTGTTCTTCCCCATTCCTTCCAATAAAGTGTTTTTTTTTGTTTTGCTCGTTTGTTGTTCCATTTTGTTTTTTGTATTTGAAAGCATCTTTCCATTGCTCAGGTGCTGCACAATATTGCCAGGATCCGGAAAAACACAACCCCTCTCATCTAGTTCCTCAGACTTATGGGAAACATTGAAATTTTATCGTTCAACTGTGTGACTCTCCACCGGCATTTTGGGATGGTACGGTCCCCAAAGATCTGTACCATTTCCTGCCCCCCCTTTGAACATGTTGATAGCTCTCATACTGGATTTATACAATACATAATCCAGGCTAAACTGACGGCATCCTATTGCCAGTGTGTGGTCACCTTCACAATTCCTTTGCTTTGGAGTCGATTCCCACGCATCCAGGCATTTTGTTTCAGCCTTAATAAATATTTTAACGCAAGTGTTTGCGATATCTTTTATTGATTTCGACAAGCCAGGCCAGCAACAAGACGCAGAACACGATCGTCTCTGCAGATGGGTTCGAGCCGTCCGGAGAGGCCCCATACGGATCTCTTTTTCCACCTGCAAATAACAGAACAGAAGGACCTTAATGGCTGGTCATAATGAAGACAAACCAAGGAGGAAAATGACAGTCTCCTTTTCCCGGTCTCCGGAACAAACCGAAGCCACAAAACGGCATTCGGCTGCCTTCGTGCCAAATTGATCGGGCGGCACAGAGTGAAAATGAAGACGGCAAAGTGGAATCTACTCAGGAACACACACACACACACACACACTGTTTTAACAGGGCTCTTTTTGTAGTAGGAGTTCCTTTGCATATTAGGCGACACGCAGTGACAGGTTAGCCATTAAGCAGACTAAGCACGTGCTTAGGGCACCAGGGCCAAAGGGGGCACCACAAAGTTGGGGAAAGGGTGAAAAGAAAAAGAAAAAGAATGAAGATTTGTTAAAAAAAATGATAAAACTAGTGCAAATTGATCATGGCACACCCTCGGGTTATCTTCTCTTTTTTGTTGGCAAGGCGCAGTGTCATAGGCTATGTTTAAAAGTAAGATGCACGTGTTTAAAAGTAAAACGATGGAGCCAAATTCAGTGGTCATGACAGCCATTTCAATGAGGGGGGCACCAAGACTGGTCAGTGCTTAAGGCACCAAGAGGGGGCACCAAGATTGGTCAGTGCTTAGGGTACCAGTGAGCCTTAATCTGCCCCTGGTGACACGCCCCTAATGTAGCCAGTCCTTCAAGAGCTTACAGAGCTCTTCTTACAGGGGCTACTGTAAGCTCTTGGAGGATTGGCTACATCAGGGCCATGTCACCTAATATGCAAAGGAGTCCCTGCTACAAAAAAGAGCCCCGCACACATATATCACTGGACGTTATGAGAGCCCATAGGCAAGATGCCCTCTGTAGGGCCCTTACATCTGGAAGACCTGGGGGAAGCACAAGCCACACATCCTCCCCTGCTTTCGGGTCGCCAGCTTCCAGGTAGAGGCTGGAGATCTCCCGGGATGACCCCTGATCTGCAGGCTATTATTATTTATTTATGTAAGACATTTGTTTCACTTCGCTGGAAGAAAAGGGCTCCTTTGGAAGGTGGGCCGCATGGCGTTCTATCCTACCAAGGCCCCTCCCTAACCCCTCTCCTCAACCCCAGACTCCACCCCCAAATCTCCAGGTATTTCCAAACCCAGAGTTGGCGACCCTGTTGTCTACAACCTTCTCCAGTGTTCTGTGCAAAGCAGAGATTTCCAGGGTTGTCAGGTCCCTCCTGGTAGCCAGCAGGTGACGGGGGGTGGGGCATACCTGGAGAAAGAGGAAGGCCTAGGCCTTGTCATTGTTGGTGCACACAGGAAGTGATATCATCACAATGTGATGTCCAGGTGACGCTCTGGTATCTGCAGCTTCACCCAGGCCTCTACCGAGATGCCACTGCCACCTCACCGCGGCCCCTTGGGGCCCAGCTCCTTCCCCACATCTGCCACCACTGGGGGGCCCTGAGCTGGATGGGAAGTTGTGGGGCCTTGCCAGTAAGCCAGGGGGCCTAGCCCCAAGATGCCCCATTGTAGCTATGGGCCTGAGCCATTTTCTCCAAGGGAACTGATTGCTAGGCTCCACCTGGAGGCCAATCCTATCCCCACTCCTGAGGAACTGAGGAGCGGGAGGGGAAAAAATATGGCCCCCACGTAGTAACGCTCTAGAAATTTCCACTAGCCTTTACAGTAAAGACCACAGAGACTAGGTGAGGCCGGCTAAAGCATTGTTCGGAAGTGACATCACATCCTCCTCAGATTCTGCCTTCACCAGGCACTGGCCACCCTCCCCCAAAAATCTTCCTGCGCTTGCTGAGACAACGGTGGTAGGCTCTTTTTGTAGCAGGAGCTCCTTTGCGTATTAGGCGACACACCCCTGATGTAGCCAATCCTCCAAGAGCTTACAGTAGTCCCTATAAGAAGAGCTCTGTAAGCTCTGGGAGGATTGGCTACATCAGGGGTGTGTCGCCTAATATGCAAAGGCGTTCCTGCTACAAAAAAGAGCCCCGGACTGGTAGCTGACTGGTCGCAAGTCTAATCGCCAGAACTGTTTCTCCCCGGATGTATTCTTCTCAGCCACTGATAGTGCTCTGGAGGAGCTACAGCTCAGTGGTAGATCATGGTGAAAATAGAAGGTTCCAGTCCCAAGCCTTACCTCCTCTGCTTCAGAGATCTCAGACGACAGGCACTGGGAAAGACGCTTCTCCACCTGAGATACTAAGCAAGAAGGACCAAGTGCCTGACTCAGCATAAGGCCATTCCATGTGTTCAGGGGCTAGATTTTGCTCAGAGGTCCCCAAATTGCTGGTGGCTTCTTGAAATGCCACCCTGGCACACTTGTTTTGCTCTGTGCTTCTGCTGAATTCAGCCTCGGAAAGAAGCTAAGAACGTCGAATGAGTTGTTCTTGGAAAGTCCTTTCAGGTTCCATGCATTCGAATGCTCAATTCTCACCCATTATGAAGTACACTCCGTCATACTGAATGACTATCCATTTGCCCTGATACAATGCGCAAACGGTTATCATGTTAGCAGCTCTCATGTTCCGTTAGCACGGATGAGCACTAATACAATCCAACGCTAATTTAATTTGAAAGGAACTTGGGGAAAAGGAGTTCAGTCTCTGTCAGTGCTGACGTTTCTGTTTTTTGCGTCGCACGTGCAGGATAGGCTTTTCGACTGAACGTCAAATTTACCTAGGAGCCTTAAAAAAAAAAAAAAAGCATCTCTACACGGAATGAAAGAACGTTGTTCTACAACACTGAAAACTTCTCCTGCTTCCATAAAGACCATCATTTCCCAAGGAATTAAGATCGTAACCAGATGTTTTAAATCAACGGTAGTGGAATAGGCTGTCAAGGCACAGCGGACTTACAGTGACCTCGTAGGGTTCTCAAAGCAAGAGATGTTTGGAGTTGGTTTGCCATTGCTTGTTGTAGTATAGATGGGATCATAAAGATTTTTTCTTCTTCTGATTATTCATGTTTTTCTGGTTTTATAGGTTTTTATCTTAAGATACCTTAAGTAAGAACCTAGCAGTTCAAAAGCAAGAAATTGCAAGTAGATAAATAGGTAGCACTTCGGTGGGAAGGTAACAGCGTTCCATGCACCTTGGTGTTTAGTCATGCTGGCCACATGACCACAGAAACATCTTCGGACAGTGCTGGCTCTTTGGCTTGGAAATGGAGATGAGCACCGCAAGCCTAGAGTCGGATCCGACTGGCTTTTGAGCAAGGGAACCTTTACCTTTACCTTTTAACGATTTTATTAGGCTGTAATGAAGACCTATTACATAGTCGGCCTTTTTCTTGTAGGTTTAGGTTATATTTCCAGCTGACGTGAGTAGACAAGAGAATAACATTCTTTTGGTATAAAGTTCATGGTTTTTTAATTGTTCAGGGTAAAACTTTGCCATGCCTGGGTCAAAAAGAACTTTAGCTTTGTATCAGAAAAAAACCACCTTTATTTGGGTATAGAGAATCCTTGGCAAATATTATCCAGGTTAGATTAAGTAAACACTTAGATATTATGTAGGCACACCTTTCTTTACATTTGACCAATCAGGGGATTTATATTCAAACGACGTATTGATTCTTTGTAACCAATTCTGCTTTTTGGATATTATTGTCATGATGATGTCATTCCAAGTATAAAACTTCTCATATTTCCTGATTGTGCTCAGAAAGCAGTCAATTTTTGATAGGCCAGTTTGGCCTAACTGTTTTCAGGTGTCTTGATAGCAATTAAAACACTGAGACCTTCCTCCTCATTTTGATTCCATTTTTCTGACTGGGAACCTATTTGTATAACATTGTCTCTGCACAGCAGCCTAGGGCATCCTTGGTGGTCTCCCATCCAAGTACTCACCAGGGGGAAGGTGCTCAGCGGGGACGTGATGCCGGGAACTCTGCCCTCCGGAGCTCCCACTTCCTCCGAGGGAGCTGATCTCTGCCTAACATAAAATGCGGATGAACCTGAGGAGGTTTACAGAAGCCATTTGAGTTTCTGAGGAAATCTCTTCGCAGTGGGACAACAACCATATAGCACATCTTTGCCGTTTGTGGATTCACAGCTGCATTAATTTGCAGCCTGTAGCTGGGTCATGTGATGCTCTCTCCAGCCTGGCTTTCCTCCCACTGTTCCATCATCCTCACTGCATATAAAGCCCATCATGGCTTTGGCCCTCTCTTATGTGTGGGACAGCCCCTCTCCCTGTGCTCTGCCATGACAACTTCACTCGCATCAGCGGGGCCTTTTGTAGGGGCCAATCTATAAATGGGCAAAACCAACAAACTGCCCATGCAGGTGCTTTCTCCATTGTGGCTTCCACCTTGTGGAACTGCCTGCCTGAGAAGATCAGGTAAGCCAGTCTGGTGTAGTGGTTAGGAGCACAGACTCTAAACTGGGAGAACCAGGTCTGATTCCCCACTCTTCCACATGCAGCTGCTGGTGTGAACTTAGGTCAATCGCAAGCTCTTTCAGAGCTGTTCTCTCAAGGGCAGTTATCGAGAGAGCTCTCTCAGCCCCACCGACCTGTGCGGAGGGGAAGGGAAAGGGATTGTAAACTGCTCTGAGATTCCTTCAGGTTGTGAAGGGTGGGTTATAAATCCGATCTCCTCCTCTTCTTCTTCTCCTACTCTCTTGGATTTCTGCAAACTATACAAAACTAATAAGTCCAGGTATCCGAAAAAGTGTGAGTGGACATGAAAGCTTATACCCAGAATTAAACTTTGTTGGTCTTAAAGGTGCCACCGGACCCAAACATTGTTCTGTGCAAAACTGAATTATTCAAGAGGGCTTTTCTGCACAGGTAAGAGAGTCACACTGTACAAAATGGTTCAGAAAGTTACCTGGATAAATGATTTGGGACTGTGCTCAGCACTGCTGTGTATAGTTTATTGTAACAGTATCCTATTATGTAGTCTCCGTACCTCTCTCAATGTGTCATGTTAATACTTTTACTACAGTTCTTTCTAGATTCTACATTCCTTGGTACAATCAGCTTCCAGTCCCTGTGAGAAACATGAACCACGAATAACGTGAATAAATAACATTAAATCGTCAATATCATCATCATCCTGTTAAATTTTGGAGGAAATTTGGTTGTTTTGCACAGATTTCACCATCTGCGGTGATCTCAGGAACAGATCCCCCAGAGATGAGGCTCTCCCGTAGTGACAGAATTTTTCCCCATTAGGTTTCACCCATCTGACCCATACGGGACAGGGCTCTTTCTGTAGCAGGGACTCCTTTGCATATTAGGTGGCACACCCCTAATGTAGCCAATCCTCCAAGAGCTTACAGAGCTCTTCTTACAAAGGAATTCCTCCTACAAAAGGAGCCCTGGCCATATCCTATTGCTAAACTTACCCAGCACAAACATTATTCAGAATGCTCTAATTAAACCCATCAATCCACAGGTTGGTCCGGTTAATTGTTATATATAATAAATCAATGCAAGATAAATGTATGCATTCGTACAGAAGCCTTCTTGCCTTTAGCTAATGCACCTTGCTGTTCTCTCATCACACTGCCAGCTTCCAGTTTGTAGGCTAGGTGTCTTTATTTTATACCTGGGGATAGCGAAAGGCCTGCCTTTCTCTTCTGCTTCTTCAACATCTCAGAGCCAGGAACTGGAGAACAGTTTCCCGTTCATGCTAAGAGAGAAGCAGCAGCCACAACGAAATTTCAGTTATAAATTCTCTCCAGGGCTGGGGGCCCAGGTCTTGGCCAAAGATTGGCATGCACTTTGGTTGATTTATGAATGAATTTATTTACTTTGTTGATGTTGTTTCACAATCTGTCTTGGATGGAATCATTTATGTGACTAGTCTAAGGAGTTTAAGGCATCAGCTGTAGGAAAAATCAGTACAGAATCGGATGGGGGGAGAAAATGTTTGGAAAATCTAAGTTCATGGAAGCGGGAGGAAGTCTTTCTCCAAATAGCATTTGGTGCTGCTTTAGTATACATTCGCCTGACAAGAGGTGCAGTGGGGGATAAAGTGAATTTGCAGGGCTCTTTTTGTAGCAGGAACTCCTTTGCATATTAGGCCACACACCCCTAATGTAGCCAATTCCCCAAGAGCTTACAGAGCTCTTCTTACAGGGGCCACTGTAAGCTCTTGGAGGACTGGCTACATTAGGGGTATGTGGCTTAATATGCAAATGAGTTCCTGCTACAAAAAGAGCCCTGAGCAAATAGTAACTGAAGATAACCCCCAAACCCTGCCCTCTTCAGACTCCACCCCCAAATCTCCAGGTATTCTGCAACCGAGAGCTGCCAGCCCTATCAACCACCGATCTTCCACGACAGAAGAAGGGGATCAAACTTGGGTCTCCCAGGTCCTAGTCCTAACCTGTGTTCCCTCTAAGCTGAGTTAGTGTGAGATAGCTCACAGTTTTTTTAGCCTCCAGCTCACACATTTTTGTCTCAGCTCAGGAAAGATGGCTCCAGAGCAAACTAATTTATGCAGTAGCCAAATCACTCACCCACAACTTCAATGCCAGTGGCTCACCAAGTAGAATTTTTGCTCACAAAACTCCACAGTTCAGAGGGAGCACTGGTCATAACCAGGGCTCTTTTTGTAGCAGGAACTCCTTTGCATATTAGGCGACATACTCGTAATGTAGCCAGTCCTCCAAGAGCTTACAGTAGCCCCTGTCAGAAGAGCTCTGTAAGCTCTTGGAGGATTGGCTGCATTAGGGGTGTGTCACCTAATATGCAAAGGAGTTCCTGCTACAAAAAAAAGCCCTGGTCCTAACACTCTAACCACTATGCCACACTGCCCTCATTGAAGAAGAAGAAGAAGAGATTGGAATTATACCCCACCCTTCACTTGGAGTCTCAGACTGGCTTACAAACACCTTTCCTTTCCCCTCCCCACTACTGACACCCTGTGAGGTAGGTGGGGCTGAGAGAGCTCTTGAAAGAAACTGCTCTTTTCAAGGACAGCTCTGATAGAACTATGGCTCGCCCAAGTTCATCCAGCAGCTGCAAGTGGAGGAGTGGGGAATCAAACCCGGTTCTCCCAGATTAGAGTCCACACACTTAATCACTACACCAAACTGGCTGTCAGCATGACATCTGTAACATTATGTCATTGCGTCTTGTACGTGCACTTTGTTCCCCAAGTTTTCACCCAGAGATTTATTTATTTATTTAAAATCATTGGCATGATCATCTTCATTCAGCTTCCAGCAAATTTACTGGAACGAGCTGTCCCCTTCCATGCATGCAGCTGTGCACGTGTCTGAGAGGATTCCCCTACAGCTTAACAGAGCAGGTAGAAAGCACTGAGAGCCAGAGTGGCGCAGGAGTTCGAATGCCATACTAGGATCTGGGAGACCCCAGGTTCAGGCCCTCACTCTACCATAGGGATCCTTGTCCCCAGGCGCTGGCGGGAGTTCCCCTGATTTTTAGAGCTCCCTTCTGATGCCCACCGGCTGGCCAGAGGGGGGCCCCACTCCCAACAGTCGTCTGCGTGAAAAAAGTGGGCAGCACCGGCACCTGCCCTGCAAGCGGCAAATCTGCTACTTGCAGGGCACATGCACGCGACACCCACTCTTTTCAAGCGGGGGCCACTAGCTCCTCCCTTGCAAGGGGCGAGTTCACCTCTTGCAAGTCAGGAGCGCCTGGCACCCACTTCCCACACACACACACCGTTTAAAGGGTAGTTTCCCTTTAAATGGTAGGGGAAAAGTGGGCACATGATAATAACAGGCAGAGTGATGTCATCATGCTGGGTATGGCCATGCCCCCTCCTGGAACACTCTCTAGTCCCCCTGCCAGGGAGAAGATTGGACCTGATGACCCTACTCTACCATGCCAGCTGGTTGGATAAGCACAGGCCAGTCAAACACTCTCAACATAGCAGAAGAAGAAGAAGAAGAAGAAGAAGAAGAAGAAGAAGAAGAAGAAGAAGAAGAAGAAGAAGAAGAAGAAGAAGAAGAAGAAGAAGAAGAAGAAGAAGAAGAAGAAGAAGAAGAAGAAGAAGAAGAAGAAGAGTTGTATTTAAACCCAGCCTTTCAACTGGAGTCTCAGAGCGGCTTCCAATCTCCTTTCCCTTTCTCTCCCCACAACAGACACCCTGTGAGGTAGGTGGGGGCTGAGAGAGCTCTCTTGAGAACTACTCATGAGAGAACTGCCCTTGAGAGAAGAGCTCTGAAAGAACTTGTGACTGACCCAAGGTCACACCAGCAGCTGCATGTGGAGGAGTGGGGAATCAACCCGGTTCTCCCAGATTAGAGTCTGCGCTCTTAGCCACTACACTAAACTGGGTCTCAGGGTTGTTGTGAGGATAAAATGGAGGAGGGAAGAATGCTGCAAGTTGCTTTGGGTCTCCATTGGAGAGTAAGCAATTCCCTCATTCAATATTTTCACTGGGCCACAGCAAAATGCATGACATCACGTTAAAGAACACATTTCAATTAATTAAGTAATAAGACTATTAAAAGGAGCCAAAAATCAAGGAACGAAGTAGCCTTGCTGGAATAGTCGAACTCAGGTTACTGGCAAAAGAACACAAACAAGACTGAAGCAGGACTCCTTTGACAAAATCGAGAATCCTAAAAGAAACAAAATGGCCGCTCAGCTTGAGAGAAAATGAGCATTTCAAGCAAACCTCTTATTTGTAACAGTCGAGTGCACTGGGTCATACTGGGGACTTCATCATCAAAAGCAGAACCACAAGGGCTTAGACAGTGAAATCCAAAGCTGCTTTGGCTAAAGGCCCCTAAGGTATCTACATACAAGGGAATCTATGCTTCTTGTGGGATCTCAGACTTCCATTAGTCATATTTACCTAGAGTTGCCAGCTGGGACCATTTGGTGGGTGGAGAGTGAGGGAAATGATGACATCACATGAAGCTTTAGGAATATCCCCAATCTCTATGGTAGAAACAATACCTATTAGGGGAATCCCTAGAGCGTCATGTAACACCATGATGTCTCTTCCATACCACACTATTCCCCCCCTACTGAGTGAGGGTGGGGGCTGGCATGTGAGGAGAATAGCAGGTTACCATAGTGGGCAACCTGGTAACCAGTGTTCCCTCTAAACTGAGTTAGTGTGAGCTAGCGCACAGTTTTTTCGTCTTAGCTCAGGAAGGATGGTTCCAGAGCAAACTAATGTATGCAATAGCCAAATCTCTCAATCACAACTTCAATGCCAGTAGCTCACAAAGTAGAATTTTTGCTCACAAGATTCCACAGCTTAGAGGGAGCATTGCTGGTGACCCTAAGTTTAGGCCTCATATCCCCAACTGCTTCCAGTATCTGTCAGTATCTATAAGCAAGGATTAATACCAGTTGTTTCTCTCAATATAAGTCAGACCTTCAAGACAGATCTTGCGTTTATTCCCTTCCAAAATTTGGTAAAGGGAGATTAACTTCTAAACCAGAAATTAAAACAAGGCTGTTAACACTTAGTTCAGCAAATCCACTGACTGATGGTAGCTATGCTTCTCTAATAAACCCCCCCCCACATTTAAATAAAGTTCCTAATTAATAGCATAAAAAATACCTGTTCTGCTATTAAGCCAAAGCAAACAAGCCGCCAGATGCCGCACTTATGTGCCAATTAACATTTACAATAATTTTTCTTTCCAGATGAGAATTCCAGAATAAAAATTAATTACTTCAGGGCCTGGATCCCGCTCCATTTCAACCGTTCCAGTTTTTCTAGCGTCACCAGTTGGAATACTGTCAAGACCCCGTGCGTGCTACGGAGAGTAGCGGAGTGCGTTTGAATGATGTGCCTGTAATAGATTTCTGCATGGAACCGCAATGGGATTGGCGGGGGGGGGGATCTTATCCTGTTTTAATTTTATTTATTTATAGTGCTGGCAGTCCAGCTCTCTCAAAAAGACAAGGTGGACTCCCGTTTACCTGCCAAGCATTTGATGAAGCCGTAGGAAACCTGCCAAAAAACACGGTTAGACCTGAAAGCGTCAGCTGGGCCCAGGAGGGCCGTGAGTGTGCTCATCTGTTAACGGCACCATCCTAAACAATGTTCATACCACAGCTAGGGTTGCCAGCCCCCAGGTGTGGCCTGGAGATCATGCAGAATTGCAACGTATCTGCAGACGACAGAGATCGGTTCCCTTGGAGAGGATGGTTGCTTTGGAGGATGGCGTCTCTCCCCTCCCCAAACTCTGCCATCTCCAGGCTGCACTGGAAACCCTTCTACGCAGCAAACCAAAACAGGATACAGTAGCTTGATATTAGGACTGCCACTCAGTGAAAGAAATCCTAGTTGGTTGTCAGATTTCTAATGGATTTGGTTTGAGGAGTTTGACCCATCCAGTCTCTTTGCACATACATTTCCGATACATTTTCATTTGATAAATCCTTGGCTTGGAGCCCAAAAGAATGTGTGTGTCTCTGTGTTTCTGTGTCTGTGTGCATAACATACATGGCTCCAGGGCTCTTTTTGTAGCAGGAACTCTCTGCATATGAAATGACACGCCCCAATGCAGCCAATCCTCCAAGAGCTTACAGAGCGATTCTTAGGCTGAGTTCAGACTGGCAGTTTGAAGTGGGAGCCAGTCGTGGCAAAAAAGCCCCAGGGCAAATGGTTCCGGGTTTTCCCAGTCACACTGCGCCAACTGATGCGGAAGCATACCGGGAGAAGGCGCGCAGGAGTGTTCAGACTGCTGGCCTGGAGGTGCGGCTGTAAATGGCTTTTTTCTTGGCAAATCGTTTATGTGTACATGTGCACATGAGCGCACATGCACTCATGCACACATAGCCAATTTGGATCCCATTGCACCGGCATCGCATTGGGCGGTAGAGCGGAGCACAGCCAATCATATCACTGCAGCCTTATGCACAACGCGGGTCGCTCCCGGCTTTTCGGGTTGGCATTTACACTTCCCAGAAGCAGAATGAAGTGGGATAAACTCAGGGATTTGCTACCACTTTTACCAGGTATCTTTTAAACACGGGACCGAGCGGAACAGCATGGATTGACTATGGGTGGGGAACGCCAGGCAGGTGTGCCTGTGTGAATGCCCCCTTTAATCCACTTGTAAAATGTGGCTGGAACGTGGCTATAGCGGGGCAAACTGCCAGTCTGAACTGAGCCTTATAGGGGCTACTGTAAGCTCTTGGAGGATTGGCTACATTAGGGATGTGTCGCCTAATATGCAAAGGAGTTCCTGCTGCAAAAAGAGCCCTGCATGGCTTGATAGTCATTTCTGCACTGTGTGATCAAGAGGCAAGGAAAGACTAAAGTGTGGAGGCCGTTGTTCCCTCCTGGCCTCCGCACTTAACAGTTATGGCTGTTGAGAGACATGCAGTCTTCCTTGCTGGATCCTAGCAAAAGGTCATTGAGTGTGGCAAATATTTCTCAGAAGATCGCAAGCCGGAGCTGATGAAAACTGATGTTCCCTGGCTGGGTGCAGCTATCCAACAGGTATTCACCTGCTGCCTCTAGGGTTGCCAACTTTGGGTTGGGAGATTCTTGGAGATTTGGGGGTGGCGCTTGGGGAGGGTGGGTTTTGGAGAGGGGACAGACCTCAGCAGGGAAGTGATATCATAGAGGCCCCCCACTCCAAATCAGCCATTTTCTCCAAGGGAACTGGTAGGCTGAAGACCAGTTGTGATCCTGGGAGATCTCCAGGCCCCACTTGGAGGCTGGCAACTCTAGTTGTGTTCATTTGCTGCAGCTCCAGTTGTAGGATGCCCCAGCCCCCATTAGGTTGAGGATGTCCCCCTGCCAGTAGGCATTCCCCACCACTGCTCAGCTGGCTGGTGGAGGGGAGATGGTGCCAAAAGTCAAAGGGGCAGCAGCAGTTTCCCAATGGGCTGATGTCATCACTCCCTGTGTTCCTGGAAGTGACATCAGCACATCTCTGGGGGATGTGGGGACGCTCTGGCATTTGGACAAAACTCTATGGTTAAACCATTGAGTTAAATTGGTGTGTGCACAGGAAGTGATGTCAGTGTGTCACCAGCAACGTTAGTGTTTTGCTGGTGAGGGCCTGACACCACCCAGTAAATCCCAGGTGGGGCCTGACAGGTGGGGCCATTTTGATCTTGATGGTGGAGAGGATTGTTTCATGGTCCTGTGCTTTGGCTCATTCCTCAGCCAGGGCTCTTTTTATAGCAGGAACTCCTTTGCATATTAGGCAACACACCCCTAATGTAGCCATTCCTCCAAGAGCTTACAGTAGCCCCTGTAAGAAGAGCTCTGTAAGCTCTAGGAGGATTGGCCACATTAGGGGTGTGTTGCTTAATATGCAAAGAAGTTCCTGCTACAAAAAGAGCCCTGTTCCTCACTATGGTGTTCCTCTCTGTTTACCACCCATGTTTCTGGCCTTAACACTGGTAAAGAAGGTCTCCTTTCTGTTAGGTGACCTTGATGTCACACCTGTCATCTTTCCTGTCATTTGCTTGCAGCTCCATGGGTCCCATACTGCTACCTGGGGGTTAATGGAGGATCCCAGGTGTGGATAGGTTGAAGACTGCTGGTCTTGGCCGTTGACCTCTCCAAGGTTTTGCTTCAAGGACAAAGGAATAGAAAGGAGAGGAAGAAAAGCAACCAGAGACCAGTGGCCCATGAAATAAATATCTGTAATTCACTGATGTTACGACAAACTGCAGATATTTTCTTTAGGGGCAGGGTCACCAACCTTCAGGTATGGCCTGCAGATCTCCTGGGATTACATCTGATCTGCAGGCAACAGAGATCAGTTGGCCAGGAGAAAATGGGCTGCTTTGAAGGGTGGACTCTATGGCATCATGTCCCTTCTTAGCTTCCTCCTGCCCCAAACCCTGCCCTCCCTGTGCTCTACCCCGAATCTCCAGGGCTTTCCCAAGCTGGGCTCTTGTTTCCTTATTCTTAACCTTGAAAAGCCAGAAGGAAGCAGTGACTCTTTGCCTCTGAACCCTGCTTAGCATTTTACGATAATTTGTAACATATTACCGATTGGGAAATTGAGAGCGGCACTAACTTGGCTGGGCTAGTAAAATGCTTTACCTTCGAAGTCCTCTTCATCATCTAAAAGTAAATATATACAGGGGTCCTTTTTTTGGGGGGGGGGGAGTACACTGGAGCACAGTTCCGGCAGCTCAGGAGCCAAGCCCCGCCCCCAGCTGGTGTCCCAGGAGTCTTTCAGGCAGCTGAATGTCAATTTCAACTCCATTATATCCTATGGGCCAAGTCAATGGTGAAAACATAGGGTACATTCTGGGGGCTAGAGGAGAGGTGGGTTGAGGGAGAGCCTCCAAACTCACTGGCTAGCTGATGAAGCCTCTCCCCAAGATACCCACCAAGTTTCAAGAACATTTGATTAGGGGGTCCAATTCTATGGGCCCCCAAACAAGTTGCCCCCATTCCCTCCATCTTTCTCTATGGTGGGGGGAAAAGTTCTGGGTTCCAAGGGTCTGGAAAGCAGTTCCATAGCCAGTTACAGGGTTGGCAATTCTGGGTTGGGAAATACCTGTAGCTTTGAGGGGGAGGGCAGCGGTGGGTAGGGACCTCAGCAGGGTATAATGCCATAGAGTCCACTGGCCAAAGCATCCATCGTCTCCAGGAGAACTGACATCAGTTGTAATAGCTGGGAAATTTTCTATAGGGGAAATGATGTGCTATGGCTGGGGAACAGGGTGATTTCTGGGAGATATCCAGGCCCCACAGGGAGACTGGAGTATTTATTTTACCTCAGGACACATTCAGTGACTCTCATAGCAACAGCAAACTGTTTAGAATGTTAGAGGCAAAGGCCAATCATGCCACATATGCAAATGACCTCTGTGTTCTGACTGGCTATTGGAGGGAGAGGAACAGCAAACTGTTTAGAATGTTGGAGGCGAGACTCAGGCAATGCAGCCAGTGGATAGGGACAGCTTCTGAGTGACAGATCACGGAGCCAAAGGCTTTGGGCACCATGTGGAATGTACAGGAGAGTCCATGACTAAAACACAATTATACATAAGGAGAGATAACAAGTGGGGGCCTGCAACAAAATGCTGTGTGATGTGTTGTAGTTTGTTTTAAGTTGCATTTTTTTAAACACTGCAGTGTAGGATTTCTAGTTACTAAATGTACACACTCCTTGTGATGAGACCCACTCAATGCAGTACATCGAATCTATGCAAAGCATTAAACCTTTTAGTTTGTTTCCTTTTTGGTTTGGTGTGTTTCTGTATGTGTTAATTCTAAATATCACAGTTCTTTTCATTTCTGTACTCTTCTGCTGTTTGGAATATTTGTTATTGTTGCTTTTCATTAAAGCATTCTTTTGAATACCACATTCGATGTAAATGTTTCATCTTCATTTCTAAAATATCCTTGGAGTGCTGCAAACTTGGATTTTTAAACTTTCAAAGCATTTTACTCTAGGCATTGCAACATATAATTGCCCGTGGGTGAAGACTGGGTTCTTGAAGTGTATGCCTACATTTTGAAATGTTTGTCCTTGACTTCTATCACTGGGTACTGCAGATCTTGGGGTGCTACAGGTGTCTTGTACCACTTTCCTTTCGAATGCTCTTGCCAAAAGCAGCTATTGAAATGGCCACTGGTTTATCAATGGATCAGCCTGAGGCACCTTTGCTTGTTCAGTCTCTTGCCATGGAGAATTGTGTGGTTGCAGGGCTCCAGCCTTCTTCAGCCTCAGATGAGTCCACACAGCACCACAGGTGTCTTTGGCAGTTTATTTGTCTGTCAGGGTTGCTAAGGAACATTTTATAATGTACTAAGGAACAGTAAAAACTGACACTGGTTGGAGGAAATCCCACCTCCTCTCCACCTGCCCCCTAACTCTCAGTCACTGTGTCCACCCATCCATTAACGATGCTTCAGCTGTCCTTTTATAACTTCTCTCTGGCTTCTAGTCAGTCAGAAGGGAGAAGCAGTGGGAAGAAGCAGTGCCCAAGCTGGTGGGGAGGGGGAGGAGCAGTTAGAAGCTGAAGAGAATGTTTTTAAAGGACAGCGGTGCCCGCAGCTGCAGATGCTGGGGTAAGAACAATCCTTCTCTCCCACTTGCAAGGCTTTGAAGTTGTAGGCTCAGATGTCCTTTTAAAACTTCCCCCTGCTATTTAGCCATTCATGATGCAAGGAAAACAGTATTGGAGATGGGTGAGTGGCAGTGAGGAATCCTCCCCAGTGCCAGCTCCAGTTCTGCTGTTGCTTCCTCCCCTCTTCCCCCATCCATTATCTCTCTCTCTCTGTATGTGTATGTGTGTCTCTATCACTTTCAGCCAGTGAGTCTTTCTCAAGCTGATGGAGGCGGAGAAGCAGTTAGAAGCCTCCCCCCAAGAAAGTTTTAAGAGGACAGTGCAGCCCACAGCAAAAGAGGTAGGGGTGAGAAATTCAGATGTCCTTTTAAGATGTCCTTCTGCTATTTAGCCATTCATACTGCAGGAGGAATCCTCCCCAATCCCAGCTCCAATTCTGCTTTTGCTTCCTCCCCTCTTCCCCCACTCATTCTCTCTCTCTTTGTCTCTCTCTGGCTCTCAGCTAGTCTATCTCTCACTGTTGATGTGGTGGCACCTGGAGTAGATCCCTACAGCAGCCATTTCAAAAGGTATTGGGGGAGGCAATTCAACCCTCCCAGAGTTTTTTATTATTATTTTCCTGCAGCCCTGCGGAGTCTCCTGAGTTTGTAGAAAAACCTGTTGGAGGAGAATGTGCCCTCTGTTTGTGGAAATAAGTATCTGCAGGCAGAGGGGACATTGAGAATTAAATATATAGATAATTTTAGAATCTAAGTTTTTAATTTGTTTCTCTTTTATCTTCCTGCAGGCTCTGAATGATACATCTGTTAAATAATGTCCCCAATCTTAATCCCCTTGGTCACAACCCTTTCTGGAGGCCACAGTATTTATCAAAAATGTATACATTAAATATGTCTAGGCTAATATTGGTTGGATCATTTATTTATGTTAAACAGTGGCCGCCGCAGCAGAATTTAGCATCTGTGGTTTCATTTATGGAACAGAAGCAAAGTGATTACTGTATTATGAGGTGACCGCACTTGGGGAGTATTACAAAACATGAAATACAACTGAATGGAGGAAGCTCTCCTAATTTTCCAGGGCTCCGACTGCCTCTCTGGAGTTTGCAGCTTGCGGTTACCAGATGTTTCACAATATCGGTGACTTTGGAATAGCTTCGCTGTTGTAACAAGAAGATTTTACAGCGGAGGAAAAGACTGGCATTTTCTCTGCTGGAAGGAGATGAAATTGGCAATTTAGAACAGCGGTTTTCACTGAGCAATGTGGTTTACATCGATTAATCTAACTCATTAGAATATTAACTAACCAATCACAGCGAAAGCCTAGCTCACTTCCTAACATATGCCATATGTTGGTGGCTTAATAAACGTTTTCTTTAATTCAAGCAATGGCAGAGGGCATGTAAGAAGAAGCCTGAGACATTTGCCCAAACAAAGATAGCTGCTCTGTATACCTGAGGATCACTCTGTTCAGTAGACAGTGGTCAGAAGGATAATTCCACTGCATACCACTTTCCCATAGCAGTATGGACTTCAGTGTTATGAGACCTGTTGAATGATTTTACATACAACATGGGGTTGCCAAGTCTCAGTTGGGAAATTCCTGGAAATTTGGGGAAAGCACCTGGGAAGGGTGGGGTTTGAGAAGGGGAGGGATGCTACAGGGTACCCCATCCAAAGCTGCCATTTTCTCTAGTATGTAGTATGGAGATCAGTTGTCATTCTGGAAGATCTCCAGGTGTCCCCTGGCTATGGCAACCCTAATACAGCAGTATATGCAAATTCAGAGGGGAAGAGGGAGAGAGAGAGAGAGAGAGAGAGAGAGAGGGGGAATAGCATATGGGGTCACCAACCTCCAGGGAGAGCCTGGGGTTCTCCCAGAATTACAACCAATCTCCAGACTGCAGTTCTGCTGGGGGGGAAAATGACTGCATAGGAAGCTGGACTTGGAGCTACCCTTGATGAATGTTCAAAGACTGCAGCTACTGCAGAATGCTGCAGCTAGACTGCTGCTTGTGGCCAGATATTGGAAGCATGCAGGGCTCTTTTTGTAGTAGGCATTCCTTTTCATATTAGGTGACACACCCCTAATGTAGCCAGTCCTCCAAGAGTTTACAGAGCTCTTCTTACAGGGGCTACTGTAAGCTCTTGGAGGATTGGCTACATTAGGGGTGTGTTGCCTAATATGCAAAGGAGTTCCTGCTACAAAAAGAGCCCTGGGAGCATGTGACCCTGGCATTATAACAATTACACTGGCTACCGATTCATTCCTGAGCCCAATTCAAGGTGTTAGTCTTTTTTTTTTTTTAGGCCCCCCGATAGGGATTTTTTTATTGCATGTTCTAATATCTATACTATGGGATTTGGGGAAAGGGTACTAATTTCCTACCTCTAAATTCTGTGGGAAACAGGAGAGGGCAACTAATACACAATCAACTACTGGAATGGGAAAGGAAGACTAAGACCCTACCTCTAAACATACTAATGGATATAGGGAAGGATAAACTAACGAGGTGACATGATCTGGTTACATAGATATATATCCTTGTCACCTAGTAGTACAAAAAATTGTTAATGCTTATAGAATTTTAAGAAACAATGGTTAAAAAAAGCATTAGTTAACTAGTTAACCAAAAACTGCATTATCAACAATTATCTTGGTTTTAGAGTCTTTTCTTCTTGCGTTTCTTCTTTCCTTGGGGTTTGGGAGCAGCTGCTCCTTTCTCTGATTCCGAAGTGTCTGGAGAACTGTAAAGTTTAGAATTATCACTTGATGAATCCTGTGAGTAGGATTCTCCATCTTCTTCTTCCTCATCATCAGTTTTCGGTTTCTTGTCTTTCTTGCGTTGCGCTAAATTGAAGTGCTGGTCCACAAACTTTTTTGCCTTAGGAACAGTATCAATATTATTTTTTTATTTTCATATTTAAAATTCAGTCCTTCCAGGAATAACCATCTGTAAGGCACTCCTTTTTTCTTTAGAGGAAGAGTAAGTTTCCTGTAGCGCATCCTCCTCTTCCAGATTTCAAAGGCGATATCCTTCAGGATTTTTATCTCTTCATTCTTGAGTTTTAAAGGTTTCCCCTGTGTAGATTTCAGCACCAGATCTCTGGTAGACCTTCTCATGAATTTCATGCATATTTCTCCCAGGAGTATTTTTTTTAAATAAAGTCTGGATAAGTCCTGTAAGCCCAGTCCATCTCCTTCAATAAATCTTCCTGTTTGTAATCCATTAATGGAGCAAGAGCTTCTGCTAAATGAGCCTTTTAGTCCTCGTTCTTTTCCTCTGGCGCTCCCTGGAAGTGTAGAATGTACATGGATCTTTCCAGCTGGAGTTGTGTTAGTTGTGTTTTGTTGGAGATTCTTTCTTTCTCTGCTTCATCCGCTGTTTTGTTTTTTCCATCTTTTTTAATGTCTTTTCAGTTACAGAGGTTCTTTTGTCCATTTGAGTCAATTGTTTTTGCAAATTTTGACATTGAAATTAGTAATCTGTTCCATTAGGGGGCGCAGTGCATTCACCAACAGTGCAGACATATCTGCTGCTACTTCCTGGTTCTGGGAGGGAGTCGTTGGTAGGCTATTTCCTGCTGATGTTTTTTTTTCTCCAATCCCTCCTTCTGCCCTCTCCCAGCCATAATATCAACAAGAAGTAAGTTTCCCAAAACAAAGTAAAAGTTAGTTGAATTTAATCTGCTTAACGTTCTTATGCAGCTTTTGATTTCACTAGTAGTCTGATACATTTAGCTTGACTCAGTTCTTTATTTGTGCTTTAAAACCGCCTTCCTTTAAGTGGGGGGGGGTGAAGTCTTGAGTTTCCCCCTCCCTCGCCGCTTTGTACTTAGGCACTTCTAATTGCTACCAAGGTTCTCGTAGACACTTTAATTCACCTGGGCATTGCTTAATTCATGCTTTGAAGTCTTGGAAGTCCTTTAGAAGCATTTCAAAACTTTTGACCATGTCTGCTTGTCCGGCAGTTTTCTCTCAGTGCCATACTGGCTCTATGGCGACGAGACCTTTCAGGGAAAAAGGTGAGCCTCAATTCCTTGGCTGTCACCTTGGAAGAGGCTCTCCTCAGCTCCCCAGGCTGAGGGTCTCCTACAGAGACCCTGAGAGGGTCTGGAACAATCTCAGACCCATCCCGTCAGTCAAGTCTCAGCTCCGCCCCATCAGAGCAAAACGGGGTGCAGCTGAGCAGCAAAATGCTTAAACCGGAAGTCAAGGTGTTAGTCTTGATGGCCCTATAAGACTTGGGGTCAAGTTATCTGATGGATGGTCTTCTCCCATATGTTCCTGCCCAGGCATTAAGATCATGGGGAGAGGCCCTCCATACTGCCTCATCGATCAACGGTGATCATATGTTGTGTACACAAGAGAGGGCTTTTATTTTGGCAGCCCCAAGGTTATGGAACAACCTCCCCAGGGAGGTGGGCCTTGCCCCCTGTCAGGGTCGCCGTCAGTCAACTCACTCTTCACTCCAACTTTCGGTTTTGAAAAGTTTTATTGTAAAATATGAGATGTGCAGGGAATGAACCTCTTGCCAGGTCTGAGAACCAAAGACGGGAAAGTTGTATATAGTTACAATCACACATTCCATTCACCCATGTCAGCAGTCTACATGGACCTAGAATAACAGGGTCCCATTCTAGCTAATCAAAGTCAGGTCTCTCAAGGACAACTTCCTGTGAGAAAGCATCTCTTGAGGGCTTCTTAGAAAGTGACCATCTGCAAGCTAGCTAGGTACCCCTACACACATTCACACTCCTCCTCCCATAAGAATGCAGCGTCAGACAAGGGGAGATAGCCACATTCATACTAAGGCAGAGAATATCAGGTACAGAGAAAGAGGAAAGAAAAACTGAGTCAATACTGTTAAGATACATAACAAGAATTATGACACACACACCCCTCACTTTCTTATCTTTACGAGGCAGCGAAAGAGAGTCTTACTTAGGACTGCATTTGGTTAAATTTAGTAGCAGTCCTAAACAGCAATTTGACATTTTTTTGTTTGAGGTTTTTAATGTATTTTATTTGATGAGATTTATCTCTGCATAAGCCGCCTTAAGCTTCGCAAGGAAGAAAGGGGGCTAATACAGGTTGTAAAATGAACAAACAGATAAATATTGTCCTGAGGATTTTCATAGAAAGAGGAAGGGTTCATGATTTCTGTTCACATTTCAAAATCTGGGGCGGGGGGGTGGCAACAACTATAACCACTCAAAATTGTCTCTGGCACAAGAGCTGCTGGTATTACCTCCCTGTTCTGGGTATGTCTATTATTTTTTTATATATATTATTTGTTTTCATTTATACCCAAATGGGGACCCAAGGTGGTTCATATCATTATTCTGCCCTCCATTTTAACCTCACACCAAACCTATGAGATACGTTAGGCTGAGAACCAGAACCTAAAGAGGTAAGTCAAGCAGGATAGAGGGCCAACAATAAAAACTTAATGTATATGATATAAAAAAGATACATGTATTTATTAGCAAAGAATTATTACAAAAAAAATAATAAAAACATATAAAGGCCCAATCACACCTCATGTAAAAATACCAAAATTTTGCACATGAGAGGCAATGGACTTGACCTGACGTGTTTCAGCCTGTGTGGGCCTTCTTCAGTGGTCAAACACAATGAGGAACAAATTGGCTCTTATCATAATACAGTGCAATCATACAGTTATGCAACATGGATACAAGATGGGCCAGAAAAGAATTGTTGAAAAAAAAAGTGAAATCAAATACATAAAGTAAAATGAATAAATAAACAATACCTATATTCTATTAAAAAAAAAGAAACATATTGACTTACTTCGAAAGTGAAACCACTGGGCACAGAATAAAAGTATAAATGAGGCCTCCTTTGGAAGTCAAGTCTACTGTGGAAAACTTCACATAACACAGTTTTAAAAAATGTCAGTGCAGGGAATTTCACTGCTGCGGAAATGGTCTGAGAGAGTATGACTGGCCAAGGCCACTTAGACCCAAAGCAACTTCCATTAGTCTCCTTTCCTCCCTTTTGCTTCATCACAACAGCCCTGTGAGGTACGTTCGGCTGAGAGCCTGTGACTGGTCCAGGGTCACCCAGCAGGCTTCCATGGCCGTGAAGGGAATCGATCCTGGTTTGCCAGATCCTAATCGATGAACCCATGAAGAAGAAGGAGAAGTAAGGAGAAGGAGAAGTAAGGAGAAGGAGGAGGAGATTGGATTTATACCCCACCCTTCACTTGGAGTCTCAGAGAGGCTTACAAACTCCTTTCCCTTCCCCTCCCCACAACAGACATCCTGTGAGGTAGGTGGGCCTGAGAGAGCTCTGAGACAAGCTACCTTATACTGACTCCAACCACTGGTCTCTGAAGGTCAATATTGTCTTTTGCATTATCTGCTGTGACCTTTAATGAGGGATGCTACAGGCTGAACCTGGGACTTTCTGCATGCAAAACCAATGCTCTACCGCTGCACCACTGCTTTACCTTCACCACCAGGATTTAACTCTGTCCATGGCGCACAAGTGAGTCAACTGATGGTCTTAGCTGAGGCTGGTTTTACTAGCAAACGCATTTTCTCCGTCACCCTAGCACGGAAGAGAAGAGCAGGTGCTGATCCCCTTGGAATGTAGTAATTATCTCCAGTCTAGTGAGCCATAATTACTGTATCCCCCGGGGAGCAAAGCAGCCAAACCTGATTATAGCAGAATAAAACCTGTCTAAGTAGAGTCGTGGTTTCCTTTTTTTCCAATCTGTGGAAGTCCACTAAATCTCAGCTGCAGCTGTTTCCGTCTTTTACTCCCTTTTCATTATGAATGTAAGTTGCCTTGTAAGTAGATATCACTGTTAACCTCTTATGGATGCGTTTAACCACAGTGGGATTCGTCGTGATGAAAGAATGATGAATGCCGCCTTCAGACGCGGGATCGAATGTATTTGTTTGAAGAAGAACATCTGTTTCATTTCGTACTCCTCTCTTCCCTCCCCAAAACACATACACACATCATATATTATGTTTATTAGATTCAGGCTTGCCAGGAAACCTATTTATAATTTGAGCAGAACACTGTTTCTTATTTATTTATTTTTTTAAAAAAATGTTGTTTAGGTTTTACTGAAATGTCTCAGTCACATGGAAATCTGGGTGTTGCCATTCGCCTTCTCTCCCAAGTCTTACTGTTTGATTTAATGGTTACGTTTCAACAGATAGAGATTTGAATCTGGTGATGCCCTCTTAATGATCCCGTCTAAAAAAATGAAGCAGAAAAAGGAGCAATTTTTGATTGTAAAAAGCATCTCCTGTCAAAGGGATAAGTGGTGAACGCCTTCCTCTCCCCGTAACTAATCTAACATTATGTAGGAGTCGCTTGTATTTCAATGGGAATTGATGGGATGGATAAATAGACTAACAGATGAGTATGATACCAGCCCCCTAAATGTATTGAAAGCATCTTGAGATTATTTGGTAGTACAGAATAGCTAGTTAAACCTGAGATGGCACATTTCTGGGACCAGGCAGGGTGCCCTGTAGGGTTGCAAGACCCCCGGGTCCCAGTGGGGGTTTCCCTGCTTTGGGGGGTTCCTTCCTGCCCCCAGCCAGTTGGCTGGTGTGGGGGAAGCCCCACCCCTAAGAGTGACCACCCAGCCACACAAACGTTGCTGGTGGCCCTCCAGCTGGCCCTTTAAATCTTGCGGGAGGAAGGGAGGGAGAGGGGGTGGCCACAGGCACCTGCACTCCAAGCCCCAGGGGGGTCCAGTGGGCCACCACAGAGTGACAGAGACATGGCCCAACTACAGCTGGAGGTCGAGGCTTTACCCAGGGCTCAGCAGGCTTCTGGAAGTTCAGCTGCAGAGCGTGGCTGTGTCAATCATCCCTCTGCAGCCCAGTTGGCCAACAAGGAGGCTACAAGGAGGCTACAGCCAAGCCAAGGGGAAAGGAGGGCCAGCCAGCAAGCTGACTGGTTGAGAGTGGATGAGGGGCGGGGTTCCAGATGGAGGGAGGTTGAGGAAGCCTCCAGGGGTTGATTGGCCCAAGCAATAGGGGTGGTGAAGCATATAAAAGCAGGGAGGGCCCATTTGAAACCCTCTCAGCCTCAGATCAAGGAGCAGGTGGTTGGGGCCCAGTACTCAGTCCAGACCCACTCTAGAGAAAGGCAAGAGTTCAATTTGTTAGTCTTTAAGGTGCTACTGGACTCTCGCTCAGGAAGTGGCTGCGGCTACAAGCATGGGTGGCTTGAAGAGGGAATTAGATAAACATATGGAGCAGAGGTCCATCAGTGGCTATTAGCTACAAGGTATGGATAGGGACTCTGGGGTAAGTGATGCTCTGCATTCTTGGTACTTGTGGGGGGTCAACAGTGGTAGGGCTTCTAGTGTCCTGGCCCCACTGGTGGACCTCCTAAGGGCACCTGGTATTTTTGGCCACTGTGTGACAGAGTGTTGGACCGGATGAGCCATTGGCCTGATCCAACATTGGCTTCTCTTATGTTCTTACATTCTTATGTTCTACTGCGACAGACAGACAAACATGGCTACCCACCTTGATCTATCTCCAGTACAGAGAGAGGCCCAGAAAGCACCCCATTGGGGGGAGGAGGCCCCAGGTGGGCATAACTCCCTCCCTCCACATGTCCTTAATGCTGAAGGTGAGAAAGAAGAATGAGGAAAATGCTGGCCATCAACCAAGCAATGGGAGGTATCCTATCTTAAGCTGGAGGAAGACTTCAAGAGTTGCTTACTGGAACAGTCATCCTGAACCAGCTCAAACCACACGTTAAACCACACGATTTGCGGTGACTACTTGTGCCAGAAAACAGGAGATGATTCACATTCAAATGCATATCTGACTGAAATGCAGTACAACGTATAAAGGCTGCAGTCATGTGTTGATGGGTCTTCTGCTGAACATCCCATTCATGTTGAGAGGCAGTTTGGTGTAATGGTTAGGAGCGCGGATTCCAATCTGGGACTGCCGGGTTTGATTCCCCACTCCTCCATATGCAGGTGCTGGCATGACCTTGGGCCAGTCACAAGTTCTGTCAGAGCTGGTTCAAGGGCAGCTCTCGAGAGAGCTCTCTCACAGGATGTCTGTTGCAGGGAGAGGAAAGGAAAGGGACTGTAAGCCACTCTGAGACTCCAGGTAGTGAAGAGCAGAGTATAAATCCAATATCTTATCTTCTCTTCTCTTCTCTTCTCTTCTCTTCTCTTCTCTTCTCTTCTCTTCTCTTCTCTTCTCTTCTCTTCTCTTCTCTTCTCTTCTCTTCTCTTCTCTTCTCTTCTCTACTGTCCCTGATCTTGCAAACAGATCTACCTACAAGGATCTGCGTCCGTGTGAGTACTTCAAGTATGCTACTTGTAACAAAACCCATACTTCCTAGTTTAACCACTTTAGACTATATAAACTATCCTGAAGTAAAGCAAACAAAAATAAAAATGGGAAACTATTTAATTACATGCTGTGTTCTAAGTGAAGTTCAAAACGGTCAAGTGTGAAGGATATTCTTCCTGCAGCAGCCCAAGTATTTCCATACCAGCGGCATCATTAACCTCAGTTATGGACCTTCTGAAGAAGAACTGATAATGGGTTGTTTCCCCCCAAAGATGGAAACAATGGAGGAAGAAGAGAAAACTTAACCAAAGAACTAACTTCAGGAAAAAACCAATTAAAATCCGGGGACAATGGTGATCCTGAAATCCAACTGCATTTAGAAAGCTGGAAATGAGGTTTATTTATTCCATTATATTCAAAAAGGGCAGATTATTCAGTGAATGTTTTAGGACTGTCAAGGGATCCATCAGACATTTTAGAAGACGGTAAGTAACACTGCAGGGGAAGAGAGGACACTAAGCGGTAGCTTTAAGAGCTCTGAAGAGAGCATCAGCTGGTATAAAACAAAATAGTTCCATTGCCTGTGGCTGGAACATGACCTATTTATAATTCCTCCAAATGTGCCCTCAGTGGTGTGCGATCACTATTGGGAAGCTTTTGTTGAAACCTCTGTGTCGCCGTCCGACTGGCTCCTTCAGAGCAGAACACAGTTTTATTCGGGGCCCTTGTCGAGGTCTGGGGCTTCTGAGATTCTTTTGCATCGTTCCGACATTGTGCAGGAGAAGTTTTGTCTTCTCTCTGTCTGACATGACCGCTGCCTACCCGTGGAGAAGGCGCCAGCATGTGCCCACTCCCCATCTCCTTGGAGGAAGCTGGAGGGTGGGGCGAGCTAATTGGAGCTCAGCACAGGATCGTTGGCCAATCAAGGACTGGCTTGCCAGCTGGGTCTGATGGCGGCTGCCCTCCCTCCTCGGTTCAGCCCAGCACGAGCTCGGAGGAGGACAGAGCTGCATGCTGGGAGATGATCGGGACCACGTGGAGCACCTCCCTCCTGAGGAGCTCTGGCAGTGGTGGCAAGCTGGCTCCAGCAGGAGGGAGGTGCTCCACGTGGTCCCGATCATCTCCCAGCAGGCAGTGTTTGGAGAATTGGGGGCTGCTGATGGTGGTGGGCAGTTGGGGGCCTTTTCCCCTGTAAGAATCCTAGCCACGGCTGCGGGCAACAATGCAGCTGGGCACACCCTCCCCTCGATGGGTCACTCCCCCGTCAGTCTGCCGTGGCCTCCTAGCAGTAGCACTCTCTACTGGGCAAGGATGTACTCGAGGGCCTGTGCAGCTTCAAGAGGCTGGCGGATGCATCCTGGAAGTGCATGAGCCTCCCCCTCCTTGCTGCTCCCGCAGCGCACAGCCAGGGCAGCTGATCAGCTGCTGAGTGGGCAGGCTGCCTTGTTCCATGGGCCAGTGGCACAGGGGTGGAGCTCCGGCATAGCATGCAGACAGTACTGTGTACACTCTCTGGTAGAAGGTGGGAAAGGGTTTTTCTCTGTCGGAGGCTGACAGCCATGCAGAGTTGGCATTTCTGAGCTAGTCCGGTCATAGGGCAGCCTCCTAGGTCCAGAGTCCTAATTAACAGGGATCTCTTCCACAGAGAACCCCTGCCTATAAAATTTAAAGGATGTTTTTTTTTCCCCTCCAAATTCTTAGCTGCCAGCTGCAAAGGTCTGCATGGTAACTCCTCCCTCCCTCTGTATGCCCAATCTCTACCACTTTTCTCAGTACTTCATCAGATAACATGTAAGTTAACAACGTGGAACTCTTTTAAGAGCCAGTTTGGTGTAGTGGTTAAGTGTGCAGACTCTAATCTGGGAGAACCGGGTTGGATTCCCCACTCCTCCACGTGCAGCTGCTGGATGACCTTGGGCAAGCCATAATTCTGTCAGAGCTGTCCTTTAAAAGGCAGTTCTGGAAAGAGCTCCCTCAGCCCCACCTACCTCACAGGGGGTCAGTTGTAGGAGAGGGGAAGGGATGGGAGTTTGCAAGCCACGCTGAGACTCCGAGTGAAGGATGGGGCATAAATCCATTCTCTTCTTCTCCTCTTAATCATAGCTAGCCACATTCTTCAAATGTTACTTCCCCCCCACACACACACAGACACACGGACACTTGCAACCACTACTGAAGCTCATGGTTTCTGTATTCAATTGCTGATTTTTCTGCCTGAGCTGCAGCATGACTTACTTGGGTGGGACATTCAGGAAAGAGATAATTTGTTCCATGCTCACTAAGACGGGCTAGCTGATTCAGTGTTGTTCATCAGTCTCAAGTATATTCACCTGAGGCTAATACACGAAGGAACAATTTTATGTCGAAGAGAATTTGTTATGAGGCAGCTTTACCTCTGCTACTGGCTTCTGGTGGAATGGGTGTTTGAATTTCTAACTTTAACATGCTGGAGCATTTGCCTGACATACAGAAGGTCCCAGGTTCTATCCCTGGCATCTCCAGGTGAAAGGCCCAGTTAGCAGGTGAGGTGAAAAACCTCTACCTGAAACCCTGGGGAGCCACTGCCAGTATGAATGGACAGTGCTGACCTTGATGGACCAAGGGTCTGATTCAGTATAAGAAGAAGAAGAGATTGGATTTATACCCCGCCCTTCACTACCCAAAGGTGTCTCAGAGTGGCTTACAAACTCCTTTCCCTTCCCCTCCCCACAACAGACGCCCTGTGAGGGAGGTGGGGCTGAGAGAGCTCTTGACAGAAACTGCTCTTTTTTCAAGAACAGCTCTTATAAGAAGGCAACTTCATATGTGTATCTCCCATTTATTGAAAGATCTATGTTGTTTTTTGGGATATAACATTAACCCATTTTCTTGTCATTTGCTGTGGTACAGTTATGCCAGCCAGGAAGGCTACACAGAGGATAGGAGGCCAGGCTGGGAGGGTGCCCAGGAGGGTGCTCCTGGCCATCTTAGAAAATGAGGGCAGCCCTTCCCTCCGGGATCTGGCAACCAAGTTTGAAGCCATGGAGAGGGCTAAGGCTGAGAAGAGAAAGCATGGTGACATTAGCACATCAGGTGCATCTGCACCATCCAAGCATATTAGATCAGTGAGTGGCACATGAGCGGGAGTCATGTGCCCTTTATGCTAGGTTGGCACACCTAGAGGAATATGAGAGCAAAGTGGATGCCCAGGGTTAGACCAGCAAGGGATGGATGAGTCCACCAGTTCTGGAGGAACAGGTGCTGCCAGTGAGCACCTGCCAAGTAATGTCCACTTGGCAGCCCCCCTGCCCCAGTGAGAGGAGTGTTGGGATTCATGGGTAGACAGGGCTAGTGGCAGCTGGCTGGAGAAGGCAAGGGCAGGGCGGGTAGGCATGTTTAAACTGCCTTTCTTTTCCTTCTCCAGATGGGGTAGGGAAAGAAAGGCATTTAAATCCCCCAGATGGTATGTGGGGGTTTCCTGGCTCTTACTGCTGGAGCACTGCTCCGGCGTGCTCCAGCAGGAAATGACCCCTGTGTAAAACCATTATATTTTATCAAGTGATGTAATACCATATTTTCTGCATTGTATCTGCATTCTAAAACTTGTCTGATATTCTATGCCTGTTTCAGATTTCTGCAATCCTAATCCCAATGCATTACTTATTAGATGTTTCATCCTATTGTTTGATAGATACTGTCTAATCTGCTTTGTGTCTCTGTGACGCTGAGGCTGCGGTCACACACACTAAATAATCCACTTTCAATCCACTTTCAGTGCACTTTCCAACTGGATTTTTACTGTGTGAACTGTAAATCCACTAAATAAGTGGATTATTTAGTGTGTGTGACCACAGACTGAGTCTCCTGAAATTGTGTTTGATTTCCCATGTGTGCTGCCCTGTACCTTTTCCCAATTGTACCAAGATGCAAATCGTCAACTTTATTCTCCTGACTCAAAATACCCACACCAGTGATAGATCTTGCTGCTTCCAGGCAGGTGAGCAAACAGCCATATTCATCCTACCTGTTTGTCTCCATAACGAGAAACTATCTCCTCTCAGCCTGAAATACAAGGTTTATGGCTCTGTGCCCAGGAAACAGGATGACCTATCTGGGGTCCAATGCCTCTGGCATGTTAATCAAGGTATCCCGCATTCATCTGTCATAAGAAGGAGAACCATGGTTGTTTATTTCTTCATTTACAAATTTTGTAGGCTATCATTTTGGCCAATGAAGGCCACCAAGGTGGCTAGCAGTTAAAACAAAACATATAATAAAACAATGGAAACCAAAACTAAAGTACATATTAAAAGCATATTAGTCTGCTAGAATTCGTTAGTAGAAGGGTGGGATAAAACGTTCGGAGAGCCAGTTTGGTGTAGTGGTTGGGAGTGTGGACTCTAATCTAGAAGAACCGGGTTTGATTCCCCACTCCCCCACATGCAACTGCTGCAGTGACCTTGGGTCAGTCACAGTTCTCTCAGAGATATTCTCTCAAGGGCAGTTCTCGAAAGAGCTCTCTCAGCCCCACCTACCTCACAGGGTGTCTGTTGTGGGGAGGGGAAAGGAGATTGTAAGCCACTCTGTGAGTCCAAGTGAAGGACGGGGGATAAATCCAATGTCCTCCACCTCCTCCTTCTCC
This sequence comes from Gekko gecko, assembly GCA_029375565.1. Classification (NCBI taxonomy): domain Eukaryota; kingdom Metazoa; phylum Chordata; class Lepidosauria; order Squamata; family Gekkonidae; genus Gekko; species Gekko gecko. Next base: position 191,654,496 of record JAPDNY010000004.1, on the reverse strand, counting down.
TCCTCCTCCTCCTCCTCCTCCTCTTCTTCTTCTTCTTCTTCTTCTTCTTCTTCTTCTTCTTCGTCTTCGTCTTCGTCTTCTTCGTCTTCTTCATTGTCTTCGTCTTCTTCTTCTGTATTGTATTTAATTATTTCTCTAATGATAGCAATAATCAGACAGCACAGTGGTTAGGATTTTTAAGTCAGAGTGCAAAGTCTTTCAAACATTTCCTGGAGCCTCAGCAATTCCTTATGTTCATGAGGGCTGAATACTTTTTGCTTGATGCAGAGCTTCGTAGAATGTCAGACATGGAATCAGCTGCACTCTTCTCTCCCCTCCAGGAGAAGGGAGGGTGTGCGTGTGCTCGTACGTACCACAAGAGGTAACCCTCTTAATGAGGGGCCACTCAAAGTTTATCTTGCACAGAGTCGAGATCTGGATCTCTCCTATAGTATGGAGAGGGGAAGGACAACCTCACTGTATTTTTCTCTGTTACCTAAAGAGGGGGCGGGCGAAGAAAAATTATGATGTATTGTCAATAGCATTATTGTGTTCAAATCGCCGGCTGATGATTCAAGGTTTTGTTTTGGAGTTGGGAAGGGGGAGTGGGATAATGGGGATAATGAGGCTCTTCAGATTTCCAGAAAGTGAGAGTGTTCTCACACACGTACAAAGAAAGTAAATGCTATCATTAGAGAAAACTCAATAGGAAGCCCAACGCTGGCTTTTGATTGGATTCCACAGGTCTATAAATCTAATAATGAACTACTCACTCAACAGGATTCATGCTGCGGAATCGTTGAAAGCAACAGAGCTGTTTTCTTTAATGAGAACATGTTAACCAAGTGCCTGTAAAGACGATTCGCTGGTCAGTGAGGATACCTGTACTTGCATGCATGGGAAAAAAAGGCAGAAGACCGACGAAGGGCTGATTCACACATTACGTATCAGGAACATGTGTGATGCGTATGGAAAGAGCATCGAGCACAATGAAGGACATGTTTCTAAAAATGGGGGGTGAGGAATTGGCCATAATTGGCCCAGAGAGGTTTCCACTGTTCCACTGGGATGCCCAAAGATGTAGTCCTACATCAGTATTCCCCTCATATGTCCTGCAATGTGCAGTAATGAAACGCATCATGAAGTCGTGTGTATGATGCTTCCACTCTCATTCCCTGCTCAGGCAAACAGCCCTGAAGCTTACAAGTGAGGTATAGCCCTGCTCAGAGGCTAGGGATGGAGTTGTTTCAGCGAAGGAGCCCACTTGGCCTACCAGGAATTCCTCACTGCTGCCCGACTCCCCTTAAATGGGGTTTGGAGTGTTTCTCTCTGATAGGCTGCCTCTGCCCCATGACCGTTCATCCTTCACCAATGTGGTCGCCAGGAGAAGTATCTAAGTGGGGCTGTTTTCATAGCATGAGCCACAGTAAGGCATGCACCTTCTTGATGAAGAAATGCTAAAAAGCTTAGGGCTGTTTAACCTGGAGAAGTAACAACTGAGGGGTGACGTGATAGAGGTTTACAAAATTATTCATGGGATAGAGTACTTTTCTCCCTTTCTCACAATACAAAAACTTGGGGGCACTCAGTGAGCAGATAAAAGGCAGTACGTCTTCACCCAAAGAGTAATTAATGTGCGGAATTCACTGCCACAGAAAGTGGTGGCAGTTACAAGCATAGACAGCTTCAAGAGGGGGTTGGATAAATATATGAAGCAGAGGTCCATCAGTGGCTATTAGCCACAAGGTATAGATGGAACACTACGTTTGGAGTGCTCTGTCATCTTTTGGGGTGGCAACAGTGGGAGGACTTCTGGAGTTCTGGCCCTGCTGGTGGACCACCTGATGGCACTTGGTTTTTGGCCACTGTGTAACACAGAGTGTTGGACTGGATAGGTCATTGGCCTGATCCAACATGGCTTCTCTTATGTTCTGTAGTTTGCCACTGTGTGAGACAGGATGCTGGACGATATGAATCACTGATCTGATCCAGCAGGGCTCTTCTTATGTTCTTATATTATTTAATACCTGACATTGTGAGGTCCTATTTTGTTTTTAAAACTTACATGTTTTGCACCAGTAGAAATGTTATTCCTAGGTAAAGGCCCAGGTGAAGTCAAACAACCTTTTGCATACCACAACAGTTGTTTTGAATATGCAAGAATCCTATTTTGGAATTTCATTTGAGCCAGTACATGTTAATACAATCCAACAGTTATTAATGTTCAGTATTTCTCATGAGCAAAAGACTTCGCATTAACTACATATGTATTCAGTGCCCATCATATACATTAAGGTTCTATTTTGGTATTATATATTTGCCAAGCAATGCAGATAATTGAGAATGATGTAATTTAAGTTCCTTGAGCGCCATAAAATCCACCAACAGCCCTGAGGCATAAATCTTGCAGTAGTAATTTAGCAGATTCCCGTTCACACACACCCCTCTCCCTCAAATCCAGAGTGTGTCTATTAATTCACATGGAATTTTTAATCCCATGCCTTTTGGGGTGTAATTATGCCTTCTGAAATTGCGATCAGAAATCCGCTGATGTGGTCAGCTTCGCAGGCTGAACTGAGAAACCTACTGGTTCATACTGCCTATCAAATTAGAAATATAGCTGATAGGCATGTGTATTAGAAGATTATTATTACCACCATGCCGTGATCAGGGAATATAGGGAACAGGAATTGAAGAACATTGGGATGATGCTCAACTTTTTCTCCTGCCAAGGTGGGCCAATGGGAGAGTTTCTGTTTGAGGTGGACTGATTATGGATTTGTCCCAGAACCTACTGATAGCCTAAATCTACAACCAACTATATGAAGAAAGGTTTTAGACAGCCTTGGGTTCATTACCAGGTAGTCTGGGCTTCTCTGTACATAGCTGGAAGTCTTCATTATGGCACAGGGCACAATGGAGAAGTCCCCGGTGTGGCACGGGCTGGCTGAAATCATCATCTTAGCACTATGCAAGATATGCATTATCCCAGACATGGGAAAGGGCTACGGGACAGTGGTAAAGCATCCGCTTGACATGGAGAATGTCCCAGGTTCAACTCCCGGCATCGCCAGTTAAAAGAATCAGGGGCTGAGTTCAGACTGGCAGTTTGAAGTGGGAGCGAGTCGTGGCAAAAAAGCCCCAGAACAAACTGTTCCGGGTTTTCCCGGTCACACTGCGCTGACTGATGCATATGCGCATAAGGGCATCAGAGCAATTTGGGGAGGATCCCGTTGCACAGTCACCGCATTGGGTGGTAGAGTGGAACACATCCAATCATATCACTGCTGCCTCTCCAGGGCAATCAAGTGCACCTTGCGCAGAAACACCTGGCGGACATTATTACCGCAGGTTGTTCCTGGCTTTTCGGGTTAGCATTCACACTTCCCAGAAGCAGAATGAAGCGGGATAAAGGCGCTCTCTGGGATTTGCTACCACTTTCACCAGGTATCTTTTAAATGCGGGAGAGAAGTGGTACACGACGGGTTGACTATGGGAGGGGAATGCCAGATAAATGTGCCTGTGTGAACGCCCCCTTTAATCTGGTTGTGAAACTTTGCTGAGACATGCCTATCTCAGGGCAAACTACCAGTCTGAACTCAGCCAGGTAGTAAGTGATGTGAAGGACCTTTACCTGAGACCCTGGAGATCTGCTGCCGGTCTGAGTAGAGAATACTGACTCTGATAGACCAATAATCTGATCTGGTGTAAGGTAACGTCATGTGTTTGTTTTCAAAGACATCTCTCTATGCATGTGAAACCCATTTTCCATCCAGTCTAGATTTGTGATGATTGAAAACAGTAATGTTTTCCTAATATAACCCTAACCCTAAGATCTTGTTGGTATGAACTGTTGATAGAGCTGTATTTTATTTTATTTTATTGTGGGGGGGCCGCACAGTCACATTCCTGAAGCAAGTTTTGTAAAAGGCTGATTCACCCGTTGGATACGAGTGACTTCCCCCCTCTAACTTGATCTTTCCTAACCTTGTCTATAGGATTATATCTAGAAACTAAATCTGGGGCATGCTAAGTGGGGCACTGTTGCCAGCTGGCACATCTTAGTTGTGTTTTTGCTTGTTCCTCCTGTCTCAGGCATTCCTCTTGGCCTGGAGGTGTGAGCCCTTGGGCACATGTCAAAGGTAAGAGCCAAAGGGCTCTTGGACCTTGTCTGTTAGCCAGTGACCTTGGACAACTGGCCTGCTGGATTCCAAATTCGGCCCCAGGGTACAGTTTGTTCTTGTCATCTATTTTTGTGTGTAGATTGTATTCTTATTACATACAACCTGCTTGGGGTTCCATTATTTGGGCAAATTGATTGAGAGGGCGGTGGTGACTCAGCTACAGAGCTTTCTGGATGACGCTTCGATCCTTGACCCATTCCAGTCCAGCTTTTGCCCAGGGCATGGAACGGAGACAGTGCTGGTTGCCCTTACTGACGACCTCCGTAGGCATCTGGATCGAGGTGGTGTGGCAGTGCTGTTGTTGTTAGATCTGTTGGCCACATTTGATACAGTCGACCACCAGCTGCTGACCCACTGCCTTGCTGACATGGGGATCCAGGGGCTCACCCTTCAATGGCTCGCCTCTTTTCTCCAAGGCCGGGGACAGAGGGTAGTGCTAGGGGAACAGCAGTCCCAGAGGCAGCCGCTTTCCCCAATGTTGTTTAACATCTATATGCGCCCCCTCGCCCAGATTGCCAGGAGGTATGGGCTTGGGTGTCATCAATATGCAGATGACACCCAGCTCTATCTGATGTTGGGTGGCCAGTCAGACTCTGACCCAGAAGATCTCCACTGGGCTCTGCAGGCTGTGGCTGAGTGGCTCAGGCTGAGCCGGCTGAAATTAAACCCAGCGAAGACGGAGGTCCTGTGCTTGGGTCAGGTCAGTTCAGGGTTGGGATTCACGCTGCTTACCTTTGATGGGGCACCTTTGGTGCCAGCTTCAGAGGTTAGGAGTCTGGGAGTGCTCCTGGACCCTGGACCCTGCCTTAATGATAGAGGCCCAGGTGGCAGCCACTGCCAAATCAGCCTTTTATCATCTTCGGCTGGTTTGGCAGTTGGTTCCCTTCCTCGACCGCGATGACCTGGCCACAGTGATCCATGCGACGGTCACCTCGAGGCTAGACTACTGTAACGCTCTCTACATGGGGCTGCCTCTGTCACAAATTTGGAAGCTGCAGCTAGTGCAGAATGCTGTGGCCAGGCTGCTGGTGGGTGCCCCTAGGTGGGAACACATCCGGCCTGTGCTGAAAGCACAGCACTGGCTGCCTATTGCATACTGGATTTGCCTCAAAGTGCTGGTGCTTACCTTTAAAGCCCTACATGGCCAGGGTCCGGCATACCTGAGGGACCACATTTCCCCACATATGCCCCAAAGAGTACTTTGGTTGGGGTCACAATGTTATCTGGTGACCCCAGGCCCTAAGGAGGCCAGGCTGGCCACAACAAGAGCCAGGTCCTTTTCAGTGGTGGCTCCTACCTGGTGGAATGAGTTCCTGGAGGAGATCAGGGCCTTGAAGGACCTTCTACAGTTCCACAGGGCCTGTAAGATGGAGCTCTTCCACCAGGCTTTTGAGTAGGAGCCACCACTACCACTGCCACCACCTTTCCATTATAGATCAGTACCGCTGGGTATTAACATCTACGGGCATCTATGGCCCTAGTCCCCCCCCCCCCGCTATGCAAGATGTCGGGGAGTTAACCATTTCATTCGGGTTTTTAATCGTGCATCTTTGATTGTAATTGTTGTATTTTAATGGTTTATCTTGTTTTATATATTTTATGCATCAGCACTCTGTGCCTTATTGTGAGCCGCCCTGAGCCCATTCACGGGGAGGGCAGAGTAGAAATGTAAATAATAAATAAATAAATTAGACAGAAAAGCAGCCAGTAGATCTACTAACTTAATTAGAGCCAGTTTGGTGTAGTGGTTAAATGTGCGGACTCTGATCTGGGAGAACTGGGTTTGATCCCCCAGTCCTCCACATGCAGCTACTGGTGTGACCTTGGGCAAGCCATAGTTCTGTCAGTGGTGTTCTTGACAAGAGCAGTCTCTGTCAGAGCTCTCTCAGCCCCACCTTCCTCACAGGGTGTCTGTTATGGGGAGGGAGAGGGAAAGGAGTTTGTAAGCCACTCTGAGACTCCAAGTGAAGGGCAAGCTATAAATCCTATCTCCTCCTCCTCCTCTTTATTATTATTATTATTATTAGTATTACAGTTGTCAGTTCCAGATTGGGAAATTCCTGGAGATCTGTTGTGGAGCCTACGAATGCCAGAGTTCCGGAAGAGGAGAGACCTCAGCAGGGTAGAACCTTATAGAGTCCATCCTCCAAAGCAGCCATTTTCTCCAGGGGAATGAATTTCTGTCATCTGGAGACCTATTGAAATTTTAGGAGAATTCCCAGGAACCGCCCGGAGGTTGGCAACCCTAAGCTTAACTTTAGTGTAAAATAAAATGTAAGTCAACTAAGTCGGCAGAGATTTCCACAACTCTGGAAGACGCAATCATGACTCTGCTCCGGGAGGGCCCAAAGCAGTTGGCTTTCATTTGAGAACTGACCACCAGCTTTGTAATAAAAGGCCGCTATAGGCCTTCCCTCCATACGGTCTTTTGTATGTAGGGTTGCCAGCTCCGGGTTGGGAAATACCTGGAGATTTTGGAGGGGGAGCTTGAGGTGGGTAGGGGTTGGGGGAGCAGAGAGACCATAGAATCCACCTTCCAAAACATCCCTTCTCCTCCAGGTGAACTGATCTCTGTCTCCCGGAGCTCAGTTGTAATCCCAGCAGCTCTCCAGACATCACCTGGGAGTTGGCAACCCTAATCAGTCTATCCTTATAGGTATCTGAAGAAGTGAGCAGTGACTCCCGAAAGCTCCTCCCCTGCTACATATTTTGTTAGTCTTTAAGATGCTCCTGGACTCTGGCTCTTCTCTACTGCTGCAGACAGACCAACACGACGACCCACTATAAGCTTTATCATAAGGTAGGTTTACCAGTGGACAGCCAAGAGCAAAGGGGTGAGGGAGCTGCGTGATACTGTGACATCATGTCGTTATGAGATGCTCTAGGAATTTCTCTCATCTCAGCAGTAAAAACCACAGAAACCAGAGGAGTTCCTAGAGCATCATATGACACCATTTCCTGCAGTCTCTGACCCTTAAATGTCCCCGCCCTCAAATCTCCCAGATGGCAATCCTAACATAAGGGGAGACATTTTACACCCAGCCTATCCAGAAAAGGGTGTTTTCTTCTGACCTTGATAGCCCAGGCTAGCCTGATCTCATCAGAACTTGGAAGCTAAGTAGAGTCAGCCCTGGTTAGTATTTGGATGGGAGACCACCAAGGTAGTCCAGGGTTGCTACACAGAGGCAAACAAAGGCAAACCACCTCTGCTAGGCTGTGATTGGATGTGCAGTTTGATCCATTGTCCTTATTGTTCCCTTACGGATTTAAAATGCATAATCAGACAGCAACATCTGCCTGCTGTGCCCCAGTCATCTGAGTCCCATTCCACTCCCCCCCCCTTTACTGCATGATTCATTGATACCTGTGGAAGTTCAGTCCTGTTGGTCTGAGCTGGTTCCAAAATGGATTTCCTGTTGCCTGATCGCTCTGTTGTGCACCCAAGCCAACAGGCAGGTCTGACTGATTTCTTGTTTTCCGGCCACCATTTTTTTTCACCAGTTAGTAATGTATGCATAACTGCATATTTGCACCTCTCTCTTTCCCTCCCTCTCCCTCTCCATGTAGAAGATGGAGCAGGTCTATTCTCTCTTGCTCCAGATTGCAAGACTAGATCTAATGGGTAGAAATTACAAGGGAGTCGTTACCAGCTAAATATTCGGAGAAATTTCTTAATTGTAAGAATGGTTGAGCAGTGGAACAGACTGCCTTGTGAGGTGGTGGATGCTCCTTCACTGGATGTTATCAAGCGGAGGCTGAACAACCATCTTTTGAGTATGTTGTAGGGCTATCTTTTGGCTGTGCTCCTGCAGGGTGCAGGGGGGTGGACTAGATGACCTGCAAGGTCCCTTCCAACTCTAACATTCTATGATTCCCACAGAGGCTGCTCAAAACTTTGTTTTCTTTATAAAATCTTTCACAAAAAAAAAAGCCACCTCTGTATTTCAGCTTTTTTCTGTGCTTTGGGGAAGGGATTAATTGAAAAGTTTAGAGAGGGAGGACAGCAGTACATACCCCAACAGGCTCATCAGCACTTGTGTGCATGCTCAGAGGACAAACTTTAAAAAAAAAATGGCGAACAGCCCCATGAACTACATATCCCAGTAGGCTCATCAGTGCTTGTGAGCATGCTCCGAGGACAAACTTTTTAAAAATGTCTGACAGCAACACTCCCTAGCTGCAGTGTCTGATAGATCAAGGACAGGGTAAAAGCACTTTGAAGAGCTAAAAGGGGTGAGACTGATCATGATTTTTTGGTTACAACATAACCTGGATCAACTAGAGGTGGGGCGACAGTGAACCGAACTGCATGTCTGACCACAGCCCTAGTCTCTTGCCTTGAAAACCCCGTGGGGTCATCATAAGTCGTCTGCAACTTTATGGATGAAAAAAAGATTTAGGAAACCAAAATACATCTCCTCTCACCTGATGGTCCTTTCCCGCATTCTAAGTGGCCAGACTCAGACATGAGTGCGCAGAGTGGTTAAATTAACGTACAAAGCATTCATTAATAGCAGCATGGCTTGTATAACTCTATGGGAGAATACAACGTTAACCTTTGCTGGGTTCTAAAAAGAACCATTAGAAATTTTGCTGATGAATATTTGGCTGCCTCAAAGTCAATGATAAATCTGCATTGTGCACATTACTCTCCTGGAAAATAGGAGGCCACATAACTATAAAAGGAAATAAATACCCTGCTGATTGCCTCCTTCCTTTTGGTGTGTCGTTATCACATTCTGTCTCGGTATATGCAGTGCGAAATAATGAGAGGTTTTATTTCTTGAGTGATTAAAGCCGCAGCTGTTGCTGCTTATTGAATTGCTTTAACCCGCAAAGTGAATTAAAGAGCATGATTCTGAGTTTCGTGCTACATGTTTTATGTTGCTTTCATGGATATCCAGGGCTGAATTCTATATTACTTACAAATGTGTAGCGGTAGAAAAGAGCAAGAGTCCAGGAGCACCTTAAAGACTAACAAAATTTGTGGCAGTCGCTGCTCACTTCTTCAGATACAAACAAGGCTACCTATCTTGATTTCTCTGATACCCCTTTGTGGGGGAAAGGATGAACAACCCACTTTGGGATAGGGTTGGCGGGGGTGGGCGGGATGACTTGGAAACCATAGAGTTTTTGGTAATTCCTAGAGCTACCATATGCCACTTCTGTGTTTCCCCCAGAAGTGATGTACCAAGACCCCCACAGTCACTTGTTTCCTTTTTTTTTTTTTTTATCCCACTGCCACTTCGAGTTGTGGTGGGCAAAGAGGGCCTCCTCAGCCTCAGAGGTGATTTGCCATTGCCTGCCTCAGGCTGCAGTCACATGCACAAAATAATCCATTTTCAATCCACTTTCCAACTGGATTTTGCCAGTCCACACAGTAAAATCCAGTTGGAAAGTCCCTGAAAGTGGATTGAAAGTGGATTATTTAGTGTGTGTGACCACAGCCTTTGTGTAGCAACCCTGGGCTTCCTCAGTGGTCTCCATTCCAAGTACTAACCAGGGCTGACCCTGCTTAGCTTCCAAGATCTTATGAGACTGGGCCAGCCTGGGCCACCCAGGTTTCCATCTGGTTTCTTTTTATATATATATATATTTGCTAATGGAGGGGATTGTTCTATGCTGTCGTCATTTGGCACTCTTCACGGAGGATGGCGAAGACAGTTTGTACAATGCAAACCCCGAAATGAATTATTTCATTTAAATGAAATATTTGAATGAAACTCAGAAGGAGTTTAGCACTCGGGCTGATAAGCAGGATTTCCTGTCTTCAGACAATGAACGATTGAGAGATCAAAAGCAATTACAGATCATATCCATAGAAACTAGAGGCAAGTCTGCCAGGGGGAGGGGGAGGGAGGCAAGCATTTGTAATTGAAACTTACTGATATTCACCTGCTTTTCTTATAACATCATTGCCATTAGTAAGATCTTGTTAAATGAAGGATATGGGGCTGCAGTTGCATTTGCTAATCCACCGGCAGTTTGAGAACTCATGATTCTCTGCTGGTGGTTATTGTTACATTCAAGCTTTTCCCCCCTTCTTTTTAAAACTGAATAATATTTAAGCCAATAAGCCCTACTGCTTCATTAAGCTTTCACCTTGTCATTTACACTTGTGTAAAAAAGCGTACACAGAATTCTTCAGGGGTCCTGCTCAAGTTAAAAGATATATCTATCTGTAGGAATTTCAGAGGAATTTGAAAGATCTTGATAAGACTCATAATGTTTCTTGAGGCTCACTCCGCAGAGCTTTTATAACAGTCGCATGGGCTAATTAGCTGCTCCTGTTCAGAACATGGGTCCCCAACCATTTTGAACCTGCAGGCACATCTGGATATCTAACAAAGAGTGGGGGAGCATGGCTGCAAAATGGCCACCACAAAACGGCGGTGGAGCCAGCTACCAAATGGCTACTGCAGATTACCTTCAGGCTATGGTCACACATGCAATATGATCCAGTGTGGCCCCACTTCTAATTGATCCAGGGTTTTTTGTAATGGGGAATTTTGATCAGACCTACCCCCTTAACTACCATAGACCCCTTTCCTAAATGAGCTTCTCCAATGGGAGAGTTGGGGGGGGGAGGATTCAAATCTATAAATGACAGCAAACAATTGCAGATTGGGAAGCCACTATGAAATTTCTTCCAAAAGAAAACATTCAAGGTATTATAGTTTTCACAGTAACACCATTCATCATAAACCCAACAACTTTACAACTGCAGGTAACACTGAATGGCAATGGCTATGAATGTAGTGACATTTGCAGAGACAGGATCTTCCCTGCCCTTCAGAAAGGGCACTCTGAACTAAGGTCAGTCTTAACCAGTGGCATTCTCTGTGGTAGGACCATTCCTCTGGAACAGCTGACCAGATAGATTGGGTAGATAAGAGTCCCTTCACTTTCTGCATTCACAGACCTATGCAAGACTGCTCTTTTACAGAGGTCATTCAGTGGAGAGCAAACGGCTTGAGCTGTATTAGCTAGGTGCACTGGCTTTTAATGCTGTGTGCAACTTTTTTTTTGTTGTTTTTTGAAAAAAAAATTTATTGGGATGCATTCAACATTGTTAAACATCGTTACCAATACAATTTCCAAAGATTCTCATCCCATCCCCCCACCCCCCTAATAGGCTTCCAACACTGCTAATAACAAAAAAGAAAAAGTTAAGAGGTAATCAAGTTTAGACTTATAACAATCGACAAACCAGGTAACAAAATTCAGATACATAAAAACCTGACTTTTTCCAGCATAAATGCTGTGTGCAACTTGATGGACATTTGTGGGTTGAGGTCAGACTGGCAGTTTGAAGCGTGAGGGAGTCGTGGCAAAAAGACCTGGTATTCCCCGGTCACACTGCACAGACTGATGTGGGAGCATACCAGGGAGGAGTCGCAAGGGAGCATTTGCACTATTGGCCCACCCCTGGCAAAGGCGGAAGCGTCCCGTTGGACACGGTTGTGCACATGGGTGCTTATGCGCATCCCTGTGGGAACAGCCAGTGCACATTATCAATGCGGGTTGTTCCTGGCTTTTAGCGTTTAGCGTTCACACTTCCGGGAACTGGGATGAATGCGCTCTCCAGGGTTTGCTACCACTTTCACCAAGTACTTTTTAAGCTCGGGAGGGAAGCACTACAAAATGGGTTGGGTACGGCTGGGGAACACCTGACAGCTATGCCTGTGTGAATCGGCCCCTTTAACCCATTTGTGAAACATTCCTGAAACATGCCTATATTGGGCCAAACTGCCAGTCTGAATTCAGCCGTGATGTCTCTGTCCTGTGCTTTGTTAGCTGTCTTGAATTTGTGGAGACATGACAGAATATAACTATTTTAAATGGATAAAATAAAGGAGAGGCAAGGGAAGAAGAAAAGAGACTTTTCTGTAGGGATGCCAGACCCCCCCACCCCCCGGTGGGGCAGGGGTCTTTTGCTTTCAGCTCTCACCTCTTTGCCACTGGCCACCAGGAATACCCCCCCAAAAAAAATAATGTAACAGGCCTACATGAACCAGAAGTGGCATAGGCACATCAGGGACATTGGGGGTGACACTCTGGTTTTTGGGCAAAACTCTGTGGTAGAAGCTACTTCTATCACAGAGTTTTGCCCAAAAACCAGAGCACTGCCCTGCCCCACATGCCTACGTCACTTCTGGGCCACATAGATAGTCACATTAATTTCTGGTATTCCTCCCCGCTCCCGGTAAGTGTACCCCCCAATCTCCTTCCCCCACTGGCTATTCCATGGGACCCGATAACCCTACTTCTCTGCCAGTATGGGCCTAAAGGGACAGTGGCCCCAGGACAGGAACTTATTTGAACTGACATATTGTATCTGATTCATATGAAAGAAAGGCGGGCCCACAAGATGTAGATTTTCCTAAATTCACTGAGGTTTGCTGGGAGAGCCAGTCTGGTGTAGTGGTTAGGAGCACAGACTCTAATCTGGGAGAACCAGGTTTGATTCCCCATTCCTCCACAAGCAGCTGCTGGTGTGACCTTCAGTTAGTTACAAGTTCTCTCAGAGCTGTTCTCTCAAGAGCAGCCCTCAAAAGAGCTCTCCCAGCCCCATCTACCTCATAGGGTGTCTGTTGTGGAGAGGGGAAGGGAAGGAAATTGCAAGCCACTCTAAGACTCCTTCGGGTAGTGAAAGGCGGGTTACAAAGCCAATCTCTTCTTCTCTGTGCCAGTATAAAGATGTCTTACTATGCTCTCAAATGTATTTTACTCCCATTTTTGAAGGAGCAAAGAACGAGTGGTAGAAATTGAGTTCATGGTGGGGGGAGGAATTCATGTCATAGTTTTAAAAGTCAAGGAGGATTACTGTAAAACACTCTGTATCCAATTTCAGCACCGTTTGCATCTCGATTAGCATCAAATTAGTTTTATTGACCGGTTTTATTTGGGCAGGGAAAAATTAATCATGATTATTGGTCCTATTTTTATGATCCCATGAGTAGTACATAAAAATACCGCAAATAAGTACATCCTTCCAGATTGCACCGAAAATGGATGTTAGACGTACTGACCTCCTTCCGTACCACCCAGATTAATACCGTTTAGGAAGATTTTTATTACAGGGAAGAAATATTGAGGTGGGAAAGATGTTATTTTGCAAACTCTTTCAGAAATAGGCTCTTTGCTGGAAATAGGAGACTACTTTACATGAAGTCCAGGTGGTATTAATGGGAATGTTACAGTAGGTTATTTACATACAGAACACTGCATTTCCTCCCTAGATTTCAATTCCGTTAAAGTTCAAAGTATTTTCAGTAGGGGGGGAAATCTCAGTAATTTGAAGAGAAAATAAATGCTTGTCACCTACTTTAAGAGCACTCGAGTGAGGTTTCACTCTTATTTTCTATCAGACTCATTTGTCACAGTTGAAGCTTTGCCAACGCGAAAACCTCTTTAGAATGGTGGATTTTTTTTTTTATCTTGTTCGATGCAAAAGATGCTAGCTTTATTAACTGAAGCCCTGATTCTTGACTTTCTCACACATTTCAGAGCTCTTATATTTGCCATAAACAAAGGCAAACTGTATGTAAATTGCAGTTTTATTAGATTAGGGCTGGCTCAAATAGCTGTATCACTACCGTGCAGGGGGGAAAGATCTCCCCTCCCCCTGATATCCTGTTTTATCAGGGACAACTTCCTTTTTGTGCTCTTTAAGAGAACAGTGGGAGGGAAGTGGCTTGCTGTGGCAACATTAATACTGGGGATGGGGTGTGTGGGGTAATATACCTGTCTGTATGCTTGACCCTTTCCCCAAATGTTAAGAGTTATGGGACAGTTGCATAGCTTGGCACCTCTTGAATTTGGACAGCCCAGGAAGCTGTCTTCAGGCGTTGGCCAAGCCATGATTAGAATCGGAGCCGTATCTCAGTCTTGCCTATTACAGCCGTGCAGTTAGTTACGTTTAGATTCTGGACTCAGTGGTCTATTGGGGGTCCTCCTCTGAGAATGTTTATTTTATATGCAAAGAAAAAAATGAACATTCAACAAGCTGGTCTGATCCGATCCTACTGTTTCCACAGATAAATACACCTTGTGTAACCTGATTCTATGCTCAGTGGGGGTAGGTCCTACCCCATCCTACCACTGCACTGAGCAAAGTTTATTTGTTAAAATATTTATGCCCCACCTTTCCTTTTGGCTCCTTCCTCCAGTCTAAGCCTTCCTCCAACTTAAGTGCTTCTTCTGTTGGAAGAAGATCTACTTGGTTGGAGAAAGTCTCCTCAATCTGGAAGAAATCTCCTTGGAGGGTTCTTCCATTGGAGGAAGCGGCTCCTTGGAGGATTCTTCCATTGGAGGAAGGGATACTTCAGGCGGAGGAAGGCTGGAGGATGGGTCCTAGAATGATTTCTCCAATGGAGAAAGAGCCGCCAGTAGGAGGGAGGCTCCCTTTGTCTGGAATAAGGCTCCTTGGAGGAGCCCTCCATTGGCGGAAGGGCCATTTCAGTTGGAAGAAGGCTTCTTAGGTTGGGGAAAGGCTCCTTTGGAGGATGGTTGAACCTACCCCGTAAGTCCAAAGAGAGTCCCACTGTTCTTGGTAGGACTAGCTGACTCCGGCTTGGATCTTTCCTTTCTGCTGAGAAGCCAGGGCTCCAGACTTCTACCCCCAAATAAGATCCTGATGGCACTGTTGGTTGAGTACCTTTTCTGGGAGGACATGCTCCTGAAAAATCACCACAGTCGCCCTCACCTGGATAGCCCAGGCAAGCTGATCTCATCAGATCTCAGATCCTAAGTAGGGCTGACCATGGGAAGTATTTGGATGGGAGACCTCCAGAGAATACCAGGGCTGGGAGGCAGAGTCAGGCTATTAAACCACTTCTCTGAACATCCTCCATGCTCCAGTAGGTGTTGCCCCAGTAGGTGTCACTAAAGGCATGGGCACACACACACATAATGGCAAACATACCCAAAAAATCACCACAGTCCAGGGTCACTGTGCGAGCAGTATTTTTTCCCCGTCGAGTCACAACTGGCTAATGGTGATCCCGCAGGGTTTTCAAGGCTTCAGAGGTGGTTCGCCATTGCCTGCCAATGGCCCCAGTCACACAGGCCAGATAACACGGGGGGGAGGTGTGGCTTTTTGTGCCGGTGCACTTTGACCCACCCAAACACGATCAGACTCGACACCGGGGAATCAAGGTTTCAGTTCGTTGGCCCACGTTTCCGGCACACTGCAACACAGCGAGGGAAGCACACTGGAGTGATCAGATGGAGGAAGTCCATTTGTGGCCCATCGCAAGCATTAGATAGTGGACTTTCTCCGGTACCTTTTAACTCCGGATCTTTGGCCGGGCGCGACGGGTTGGCGACAGATGTGTGACACTTGCCAGATGTGCTTGTTTGATCGCACCTGTCAACTCCGCCTGGCATCCATGAGTATCCCACGGCAACTTCTGCGTGTGATCGGGGCCTTTGTGTAGCAGCCCTAGTAGTCCGTGGTGGCCACCAACCCAGCTTCACTTTCAAGATCTGACAAGATTTGGCTAGCCTGAGCCATTCAAGTCAAGGCAAGATACATTCAGGGGTGGTTTGAAATTGTCTGCCTCTACATAGGATATGTAGAACCCCCAGTAGTTTTTTGGTGGTCTCCCATCCAAATATTAGCCAGGGCCAACCCTGCTTAGCTTCCAAGATTTGATGAGACCAGGCTAGCCTGGGCTATCTGGGTCAGGGCGTGCTCAATATTAGCTATCCCAATATTAGCTATCAGCAGTATCACTAATTACTTGGGTTAGATTCCAGTTTGCATAATGCCTGGCTGCCTTACCAGTAAGATGGCGGAGCAGCTCCATCTTACAGGCACTGCAGAATGATAGAACATAAGAACATAAGAACATAAGAGAAGCCAATGTTGAATCAGGCCAATGGCCCATCTAGTCCAACACTCTGTCACACAGCAGCCAAAATATACCAGGTGCCATCAGGAGGTCCAGTAGTGGGGCCAGGACACTAGAAGCCCTCCCACTGCTGCCCCCTCCAGCACCAAGAATAGAGTGCATCACCTGCCCCAGACTGAGAGTTCCCATCTATACCCTATGGCTAATAGCCACTGATGGACTTCTGCTCCATATGTTTATCGAATTCCCTCTTGAAACTGTCCATGCTTGTAGCTGCCACCACCTCCTGTGGCAGTGAATTCCATATGTTAATCACTCTTTGGGTGAAGAAGTATTTCCTTTTATCTGTTCTAACCCGACTGCTCAGCAATTTCATGGAGTGCCCACGAGTTCTTGTATTGTGAGAAAGGGAGAAAAGTACTTCTTTCTCATCCTGCTCAACCCCATTCATAATCTTATAAACCTCGATCATGTCACCCCTCAGCCATCGTTTCTCCAAGCTAAAGAGCCCCAAGCATTTTAACCTTTCTTCATAGGGAAGGTGTTCCAACCCTTTGATCATTCTAGTTGCCCTTCTCTGCCCTTTTTCCAATGCTATAATATCCTTTTTGGGATGTGGCGACCAGTTGTGGCAATAGATAGATGCTGCAGCCATTTCACCATCGGTATGGAAGGTTTCCTCCATCCTGGATGTGTCTCACCATACATATATGTGTCAGGAACTTCCGGGTGCAATTATTTCAGCCTACTCTGTATGAGGCCGCCCTTGAAGCAATTCAGAAGCGTCATCCGGTAGAACCACAGTGGCACGTTTATTAACTTGCATTCATCGCTTTGACTGTATCCAGCCTATACATTATTTACATGGTTGGCCAGTTTGTTTCTGAGTTCAATACAAAAGATGCTGCTATTAACCTTGAAACAGATTAGCTGTCTTGGGTAGTTTGAATGGAGTAGATTTTTTGCTTGCTTCTGATTAACCTTTAGCTAAACATTCTTAAGGTATGGAATGTGTTTTCCTCCCATTCCCGCCCCCCCCCACCCTGATGTTATTTACTGTTATTATAGTGGGTTTGTGGATGGAAATTGTGTGCCGCAATCTTCTGATTGCCTTGACCACAAGCAAGGACGTCCAGAATTTGTAAAATGCAATAGGTTATTCCCCACTCCCTCCACATAAGTTTTATTTGCTCAAACTTATTCTACTTATGATGAGGATGAAAAATGCAAACCTTTCAGAGGTCTGCCCAGACTGTGGAGAGGAAACTGGCAGTTTGGCCTCCATCATGCTGTCACCACCAGTGGAGCTGAGGACCCTCTTTCTCCAGCTACTGCTGACGAGGAGACCAGAGGGAAGGAAGGAAGCTCACAGGGTTTCTATTGAATCAAAGAATCATAGAGTTGGAAGGGACCTCCAGGGTCATCTAGTCCAACCCCCTACACAAGGCAGGAAAGTCACAAATACCTCCACACCCACACTGACCACTGTTCCATGCTGAGAAGATGACAAAAAGCCTCCAGGATTGCTCCCCAAAGTGGCAATCAGCATTTCCCTGGGTGTGTAAGAAAGGGCCACAAGAACTAAGCACTGAGGCAACCTGTCCTGCCCTCCCTCTCATGATCTGCCTAAGTTCACAGAATCCGTATTGCTGTCAGACGGCCATCTAGCCTCTGTTTGAACACCTCCAAAGAAGGAGAGCCCACCACTTCCTGAGGAAGCCTGTTCCTCTGAGGAAGTGCTGTTTGCCTGATTGCACATAATTATTAATAATAATGGGGGCAGATGATTGATTATCAATAGGCAATCGGCTGCGGGAGCAAACACTTGTGTATACAGAAGTCCCGCCCCTCCAGGAGGTGTTGGTAACAGACCAGGAGACTTTATGAGGTTGAAAATAAAGTCCTTTACTGGAGTTCTTCACAAGCAAACAATACACAATCTCACACACAATTACTAAAGTCTAGGAAAATACAGAGAGAGGTATAAGCACATTTGCATTAGTAGGTAAATCGTTGGTGGGCAATACCTACCGGTCTCGCCGTGCAGAGTGTTCCTCCGGAAAAATGGAGGGGATGAAAAAAAATGGAAAATGGGGGACCACGTGGCCTGGACCAGCAGGTAACATGTGGAAACTCAGGCTTCAGACCTAGAGTTTAAAGATGGAGGCAAGGGTTGGGGATAGCAAGCTGGACATAAGAGGGTCAAAGGTTCGATAGGGGTCATAAAGCAGAGAGAGAGAGCCGGTGGTCAGGCATCTCCTTTTATGCAGGAGGGAGGGGGCTGGTCACAACCCCTGGTAACACCTCCTGGTAAGTCCGTCCCTGAAAATACCCTATTGGTTGGAAGGTGTAGGGGAGGTGGAACGGAGGGGTGGTCAATATTGAGGGCTAGAAGCTTTACTCATGTCTGGCACCTGGTAGCAGGTAGGATGAGTCACCAGGACGATTCCACTGTCTTCTTGATGACTTTAGCCAGGTTACTGATGGCTAGCAATTAGTTGCCAGGCAACAATGAATAGTCTCTGCCTGGTCTACGTGAGGTCTTGCAGGTGAGGGGGGAAGGAAAGAGTCTGCCTGCATGAGTTAGAAGGAACTCTTAATGGTGGTTTTGGAGTTCTCTGTCATTCTTCATCAAGGCATGGTGCTGTGTTTAGTGTATACTGGAGCTGTTCCATTCTCCATCAGGAAAAACGGGCTGGCAACCTAGGCTGAGCGTTGGAGCTGCTGGGAAAGGTCAGGAGGATGTCTCTTGCCTAAAGTGCAATCTCTTCTGGCATTGTATTGGGGTTACCATGTGTCTCAGTCCCTTTTGCATACACTCTTACAGTTTATTATTTTATTACAGTTCATAGAGAGGCTCAAAAGCCTTGCAGGGCAACACTGCTCTAACTGCCAGGAAGTTCTTCCTAATGTTTAACTGAAAACTCTTCTGATTTAATTTCAACCTGTTGGTTCTGGTCCAACCTTCTGGGGCAACAGAAAACAACTCTACACCATCCTCTATATGACAGCCCTTCAGGTACTTGAAGATGGTGATCATCTCATCTCTCAGTCATCTCCTCTCCAAGCTAAACATACCCAGCTCCTTCAACCTTTCCTCATAGGACACAGTCTCCAGAATCCTCACTATCTTTGTTGCTTTCCTCTGGACATGTTCCAGCTTGTCTATATCCTTCTTAAACTGTGGTGCCCAAAACTGAACACAAAACTGAGGTCTAACCAGAGCAGGGTAAAGTGGTACCATCACTTTGTATGGTCTGGACACTATACTTCTGTTGATACAGCCTAAAATCACATTTGCCTTTTTAGCAACCGCATCACACTGCTGGCTCATGTTCACTGTATGGTCTACTAAGACCCCTAGATCCTTTTGCACATACTACTGCCAAGACAAGTCTCCCCCAACCTATAATTATGCATTTGATTTTTTCCTACCTAAATGCAGAACTGCAGAGAGGAAGAACACCACAGATGATATCCGGCAACTGAGTGTAAGTTCACCATACATGAAACTGCCTTGTACTGAATCAGCCCTTTCAGTCCATGGGTCTCCAATGTGGTACCTGTGGATGGTGTTTCCCTCTAAGCTGAGTTAGTTTGAGCTAGCTCGCAGTTTTTTTATCCCCCGGCTCACACATTTTTGTCTGAGCTCAGGAAGGATGGCTCCAGAGCAGACTAATTTATGCAGCAGCCAAATCACTCGCTAACAACTTTAATGCCAGTAGCTCACAAAGTAGAATTTCTGCTCACAAAACTCCACAGCTTAGAGGGGCCATTGGCTGTGGGCACCATGGTATCTGATGACACCCTTTCTGGCACACACCACATATTTTTAGGAAGAGGGTGAGGTCAGGCAGAACTTTTGACCAGCAAGGCTTCATATTGACTACTGGAGATTAGATTGATTTGTCTAAATGTTGCTTTGGCTGTAGCTGCCATAACAGCACAGTGCAGTGCTCCCTCTAAGCTGAGTCAGTGTGAGCTAGCTCACAGTTTTTTCAGCCCCTGGCTCACACAGTTTTGTCTTCGCTCGGGAAGGATGGCTCCAGAGCAAGCTAATTCATGCCAAATTGCTCGCTCACAACTTTCATGCCAGTAGCTCACAAAGCAGAATTTTGCTCACAAGGCTCCACAGCTTAGAGGGAGCACTGAGCACAAGGATCTGCACTGTGTGGCTGAAGTTAAACTGTGGCAGCCATTTTGTGGTTGGCGCCGCCTCCTGCAGCAGCCATTTTGTGGCTGGCTCCGCCTCCTGCAGCAGCCATTTTGTTGCTGCATCCACCATGCCATGTTGGAATTCCAAATGTGCCCACAGGGTCAAAAAGGCTGGAGGGCCCCTGTATTAGTCCATCAGGATCAGTATTATGTACTCGGACTGGCAGCAGCTCCCCGAGGTCTTAGGCAGAGGTCTTTCACATTGCCTCCTGCTTGATCCCTTTAACTGGAGAGGATTGAACCTGTGACTTCTTACATACCGAGCAGGTGCTCTGCTTCCAAACTGCAGCCCCTTCCCAATGGCAACTTTTTAAATTATTTAATTCATTGCCACAAACCTTGCTGGAGATATAATGGCTAGATACCAGTGGCAGGAATACAATGAAGATTGAGGGGAGGCTCTGGAACATCTGCCCACTAGCTCTGTCTCTGTGCATTGCTGATCTGTAGTACTTCTGAGAGTTTTAGTAGGAAACCTTGAGGAGCATATATGGTGGAACGGTAGGGAGAAAGTCTTTTGCTTGTTTAATTCAATTAAGTATTGCCATTAAATGCACATGCACAAACTCTGTGTGGAAGACTTGGACCAACACCTGTATACTGGGGTTAGTGGGGTCAATCATAGGATTGTACTCCTGTCAATGTCCTGAGTACCCGCTGTTTTTTGCCATTCAATGAGTGGTTTCTGCATGATAAAAGAACACTGGTCGAAGAGCAATGATATGAGCTCCGTCCCCTGTGCTGACCCCTTTTATTATACACAGAAATGCATCTGACAATCAAAGGTTATAATTTGATATCATGAAAGAAGCCATAAATGTGAACTATGAAGTTGGTTGTAGTAACAGGGGAAAGCACAATTAGAATTGTGTGCATTTCACTATGGCGGTATCACTTACCTTGTCCCAATTCTGTATTGAAAACAAAGTACAATTAAGCACAGAAATTCAGGTCAACAATTGTTTAGTCTTGGATTGTATCCTAATATCGTAATAGCCAGCTGGCCAAGATCCTAGACCAGTGATTCCCAGTGTGGTAACCAGTGTTCCCTCTAAGCCGAGTTAGTGTGAGCTGGCTCACAGTTTTGTAGCCTCCAGCTCACATATTTTTGTTTTAGCTCAGGAAGGATGGCTCCAGAGCAAACTAATTTATGCAGCAGCCAAATCGCTCGCTCACAACTTTAATGCCAGTAGCTCACAAGGTAGAATTTCTGCTCACAAGACTCCACAGCTTAGAGGGAGCACGGTAACTGCCAATATGTTTCCTGGTTGTCCATGTTCTTCTTCCCTAAAGCAGTTCTGGCTCCCCCGCCCTTTCCTCAGAGCAGAAGGTGCTTCAGAAGAGTCCACAAACCATTGTGTCTGCAAGGCCTATCAAAGCATTTGCCTCTACCCAAGGAGGATGCCTGGCTCGGAACCTCCCGACATGTTGTAATTGACTTTGCCCATATCATAGCCATTTTGTGGTTGGTCACAGCCTGTTCCCATGGAAGCCATTTTGTGGTGATGCCCGTTACCTGTATGCAAAATCCCGAAAGTTCAGCTAGACTCTGTGCTAGACCCTAATGAAGAATTCACATATTCAGCCTGCTTTCACAATCCCCAGCAGAAATAAGAGGGAGCAATTTAGGGTCCAGTTGGTGGCTGATCTCCAGGTGACAGGGATCAGTTCACCTGGAGAAAATGGCAGCTTTGGAAGGTAGAGTCTATGGCATTAGACCCCAACGAAGCCCCTCCCCTTCCCAAACCCCACCCCTTCAGTCTCCACCCCCAAAATTTCCAGGTATTTCTCAACCCAGAGCGGGCAACCCTAGAGCAGTTTGTGTGGGGAAAAAAGAGGGGAGAAAGAGTGAGGTTGTGAAGACTGAGGGAAATCTGTGTTCTCTATGAGGAGGGTGTTAGCCTAAGAGGCAAATGGTTAAGATAAGTCTTCGTAGGGAACCGTAAGGGGGAGAAGTCCTGCATCTATCCTGCAACAGGAAGCGAGTGGCATAAAGGGAACTGCTACACTTTTGAGCCACGATGACTCCATTAAGCTTTTACACTTCTAAATAAATTCTGTTTCTATTTAAGGGGGAAAAAAACCAAGGACAGCTGTTTTGTTTACAATAAAGGATCCCTTTTTTCCTCACAGCCGCTGTCATGCACTGACCATTCTGTCTTTCGATGAAATACAGATCAAGTTGGGTGGCCTTGTTAGCCTTTCTGTAGCAGCAGAAAACAACAGGAGCCCAGTAGCGCCTGAAAGACTAAGAAAAATGGTGGCAGGGGATGAGCTTTGGTGTGCCACTGCTCACTTCTTCAGAAAGCTCATCCCCTGCCACAAATTTTCTTAGTTTTTAAGGCCCTACTGGACTCTTGCTCTTTTCCACTCCCAAATATAACTAAGCCATCTGGTTCTTTGTACTCAACCCAACATCCCGCATCAGAATTCTGAAGGTGCCTACGGGCTCAAAAAGCTGGGGACCCCTGTGGTTCTTCCCCATCCAATAATAACATCTAAATCCCCAGGCGACATGGTGAAGATCCTATGCCACAACTCCGCCCTGTCCCACCCCCACCCCCGGCTCTCAAATCAGCAGGGTTCTTTTTGTAGCAGGAACTCCTTTGTATATTAGGGCACACATCCCTAATGTAGCCAATCCTCCAAGAGCTTGCAGAGCTCTTCTTACAGGGGCTACCGTAAGCTCTGGGAGGATTGGCTACATTAGGGGTGTGTCGCCTCAGGGCTATTTTTGGGCAGGAACACACAGGAACGGAGTTCCAGCTGGCTCCCGAGTTGGCCACGCCCAGCAGGAACTCATTAGCATAAAAGGCCACACCCAACAGCAGGAACTCATTAGGATTGGCTACATTGGGGTGTGTGGCCTAACATGCAAAGGAACTCCTGCAACAAAAAAAGCCCTGGGTTTTGACAACAAACAAGGTAAACAGAATAAGAAGCAAAAGGTGGGTGTGGCTGGATGACCACACTTCTGGTAATATGGGGTGTAGCCTAATATGCTAATGAGTTTCTGATGTTGGGTGTCGCCTATTATGCTAATGAATTCCTGCTGGGCTTTTTCTACAAAAACGGTGTGTTGCCTAATATGCAAAGGAGTTCCTGCTACAAAATGAGCCCTGCAAATCAGGATTGCCCCAGTTTGTAGGGACAATCGCTGACACGGACTTCCCTCATCAGGACTGGTGAGGGGAAGACACCACCATGTAGTAGCTCCCATGCCACAAACATAACAGGAGAAGCAGCCAGAAACTTACTAAAGACTTTACTAAGTTGTACAGCAGTTGCGTCTCTTCCATTCACACCAGTGTTTCCAATGGTTTGATATAAAGATTGGTTGGAAGATGAGGCTCTATAATGGGGAGTACAGGCATTCTTCTCCATCACAGGCCCACCATCTGTCTTTATAGAGGCCTGTGTCTTCCCTTCACAGCTTATGGTTTTCACTGGAAGACACTGGTGAAGTGTAGATTGGCCACATGCTTCTTCCAGCGTGGCTTGTCCACTGGATTTGCCTCGTTTTGGCTTGGTTTGGGGGATTTCCTCCCCCCCCCCCAGAGTTCACTTGCACCTTACATCTGTCTCCACATGTTCCCCTCACCTACCAAGGATGTCACTTCCAATCGAGAGGGCCCTCACACTCCACTGGGGCAATGCTGTCTGCAGGTGTCGGCTGCTGTTTGTCACTGCTCACCTCAGCCCCCTGAAAATGTCATTTCCAATAGAGAGGAAGGAAATATCTGCATGAGGTAAAGGCTTGATATGATGGGGTTGACAATGGATGCCGCGGCTGGCGTACATTTGGCTAAGTCTGTTCAAGGATGCTTGAGGTTTTTGTTTTTGAAGGATGGCTAAATGCAAAAGAATAACAATAACGATGATGATGATGATGATATAACAAAACTACCCTCTTCTCTGCTTAAATACATATGTTAGGGCTCCTTTTCTTACATTGCACCCCAGCAATCACAATGTTACCAGTGATGCGTAGACGAGAGGATTGTTTGAACTGTTACTGAGAATTTTGGACATTTATTTATTTATGTTGTCGAAGGCTTTCACGGCCGGAGTTCATTAGTTGCTGTAGATCTTTCCAGGTTGTGTGGCCGTGGTCTTGGCATTGTAGGACCTGACGTTTCGCCAGTAGCTGTGACTGGCATCCTCAGAGGTATAATACAGAAAGAAGGAGTACTCTCTGTGTCAAGATGAGAAGGAAAATGGTAGGCAGGCAATTTTATATCAACTCCAGAAGGTGGGGTAGGGCTGAGTCACTATCTTGTAGTAGTTCTCCAGGCTATGAACATGCTAATGGAGGAGCTTTCCTGAGGAGGCTCTTTTGTCTATGGGTTGTTTCCTGAGGAGGTTTCCTGTTTCCTGAGGAGGTTCTTTTGTGTGTGGAATGGCTATTGAAACTCTAATCTTATCTGTGTGCTATTGTCAGCTGTAGAGCATTTTGTGTTTTCCAGGACAGGAAACCATGCCCTATTTATTTTTAAACTCTCTTCTTTCCTGTTGAAATTGTGTTTATGTTTATGAATTTCAATGGCTTCCCTGTGTAATCTGACATAGTCATTCGAAGTGTTGTCCAGTATTTCAGTGTTTTGGAACCAAATGCTGTGCCCTGTTTGGGTTAGGCTATGTTCAGCCACTGCTGATTTTTCAGGTTGGCCAAGTCTGCAGTGTCTGTCATGTTCTTTTATTCTTGTCTGAATGCTATGCTGTGTGGTCCCAAAGTAAACCTGTCCACAACTGCATGGTATGCGGTATTCTCCTGCAGAAGTGAGAGGGCCTCGTCTGTCTTTTGCCAATCATAGCATCTGTTGTATTTTTCTGGTGGGTCTGAATACTGTTTGTAGGTTGTGTTTTTTCCTAAGCTTTCCCATCTGATCAGTGATTCCTTTGATATATGGCAAAACCACTTTTCCTGTGGGAGACTGTTTTTCCTCAGTTGTTTGTTTTACCTTTGGTTTAATCATTCTTCTGATTTCATTCTGATTTCATTGACACAGAGAGTACTCCATCTTTCTATGTTATACCTCTGAGGATGCCAGTCACAGCTACTGGCGAAACATCAGGTCCTACAATACCAAGACCAAGGCTACACAACCCCAGAAAATCTACAGCAACTAATTTATTTATAAATCTACAGCAACCTTGACATACAGAGTACTCCATCTTTTTGTGTTATACCTCTGAGGATTCCAGTCACAGCTACTGGCAAAACATGAGATCCTACAATGCCAAGACCACAGCCACACAACCTGGAAAATTCACAGCAACTAATGAACTCCAGCCATGAAAGCTTTCGACAACATGCTAATTTATTTGTTTATTTGTTTAGATTCATATCCCACCCTCCCCTTAATGGGCTCAGGCCGGGTTCCAACAGTATAAAATACAATGCAATTAAAACCACATTAAAAGACAATATAAAATAACATAACTTGTAAGTACCACACAACTCTAATAAAAACCAGATGCCTCCGTGGTTGGTGGTATCTTAAGATTTAAGTTATTTTAAGATCTTTTAAATATCAAAATTTCAGGATCCAGGCCACAGATGGGGGCTGGCTCAAGGAAGGGGATGCCCACTGCCTCAGCCAAAAGCTCGGTGGAAGAGCTCTATCTTGCAGGCCCTGTGGAATTGTAATAAATCCCACAGGGCACTGATCTCACATAGGAGCTCATTCTACCAGGTAGGGGCCAGGGCCAAAAAAGCCCTGGCCCTGGTCAAGGCTAGTCAGATGTCTCTGGGGTCAGAGACTGCTAGAAGATGTTGATTCATGGACTTCAATGTCCTCTGGGGCTCATATGGGGAGAGGCGGTCTCAAGGGTATGCTGGCCCCTGGCCATATAGGGCTTTAAAGGTAAGCACCAGCGCCTTGAAATGGATCCAGAATTCAATAGGCAGCCAGTGCACCCACACAGGCATTGCCGTCAGCACCCTTGCTACTGTATTCTGCACTAGCTGCAACTTCTGCAGCAGAGTCAGGGGCAGCCCCACATAGAGAGAGTTACAATGATCCAGTCTGGAAGTGACCATTGCATGGATCACTGTAGCTGAGTCTTGGGAGGTGAGATATGGGGCCAACTGCCTGATCTTCCTCAGATGGAAGAAGGCAGACCTGGCAACGGCAGTGACCTGGGCCTTCATGGAAAGGGAGGCATCCAGGAACACCCCCAGGCTCTTCACCTCCAATGTCAGGACCAATGGAGCCTCGTCAAAGGCCAGGAGCCTGAGTCTCTGTGTCAGTCCCTGACACAGGACATCCATCTTAGATGGATTTAACTTCAGTCGGCTCTGTGGCAACCATCCAGCCATGGACTGTAATGCCTCCTCCCGATCTCTGGGGGCCATATCCAGGTGGCCGTCCATCAGTAGATAGAGCTGGGTGTCACCTGCATACTGGTGACACTCCAGCCCATACCTCTGGATAATCTGGGTGAGGGGCACATATAGATATTAAATAACATAGAGGAGAAAATTGCTCCCTGTAGCTTACCACATTCCAGTGGGTGTCATTTGGATAACCACCACCCCCAATCACCACCACCACCCAATCATAGAATCATAGAACTGGGAGAGGCCAGGTAGGTCATCCAGTCCAACCCTCTGCTCAATACAGGATAAGCCTAAGAACGTAAGAACAAAAAGAGAAGCAATGTTGGATCAGGCCAGTGGCCCATGCAGTCCAACGCTCTGTGTCACACAATGGCCAAAACCCAGGTACCATCAGGAGGTCCATCAGTGAGGCCAGAACTCCAGAAGCCTTCCCACTGTTGCCCCCAAGCACCAAAAATACAGAGCATTGCTGCCCCAAAGAGAGTGTTCCATCTGTAACTTGTGGCTACTAGCCATTGTTGGGCCTCTGCTCCAGATGCTTATCTAATTCCCCTTTGAAGCTGTCTATTAGTAGGCATATTGAGAAGATGTGGGGGAGTTGAGGGGAGATGCGGGTCAAAATGTGGCCTCACAGCAAATAGTGTGAAATTGACCAATGCAACCAGGGCAAACGGAAGAGCGAGGGCAGCACAGCTGCTTGTGGGAAATTGGTCTTTCTGTTCTTACCACATAAGAGAGCCCTTTAAGATTGTATTTTGACAAGTTTTATGACCCTCTTGTAATTATATGTCGTTTAGTGTAATGACATGCTTTGGTTACGGTCACACATGCCAGAAAAACCGAGGGGGGGGAGCAGGACTATTTCTTCCAGAGGAAATAGAGTGATTCACTCTATTCTTGGTGCTGGAGGGGGCAGCAGTGGGAGGGCTTCTAGTGTCCTGGCCCCACTGGTGGACCTCCTGATAGCACGTGGTATTTTTGGCCACTGTGTGACAGAGTGTTGAACTAGATGGGCCATTGGCCCGATTCAACATTGGCATCTCTTATGTTCTTATGTTCTTATGTTTATGACCCGCAGTTGCACAATCACACCTCCCTTTGAAGCTGCAGGCACAGTCCATCAGTGCGTGGTCAGATGCAACTGCAGGTGAGTCAGGGTTTTTTTCTGTGCCATTTCACCCCATGCTCTTAACTGAGGGATCGGTGAATCGCACCTCCGCACTGAGGACTCCCTATGAAGTTTGTGATGGTGCACATACTGCAAAGGGGGGGGCAATGGCACAGAGTCGGGATGGCCTGATCAGACCATCCCAACGCCATGAGAGTGCGCTGGAGCTATCAGACACAAGGAAATCTGTCTGTAGCCCATCGCAACCCATTAACTACTGGATTTCCCCCTGTGTCTTTTAATTCCGCCTCTGCAGCAGGGCAGAACGGGGTTGCCAACGGCTACGGGACACTTCCCAGATGTTGTTGTCTGATTGCACCCTTTAAATCTACCTGGCATTCGCACCTATGTTGGGTCTAATTGTGCATATGATCACAGCCTTAGTACTTTATTTGTACTTTGCATGATAATTTATCTTATATCACTATATATATATTTTTTTTTGTAAAACAGATTTTCTTTATGTTCTTCAAGGTTGTTTTTTGTATGTTTGGTCAATTCTCTCATTGGTCACTTTCTCTTTGCTTGTTTGCCCTCCCAGCTTTTAGCCAGAAGTGACGTTGACCCATTGATGACATTCTTGTCCCCATGCTCTGCTCCACAAAATCTTCAAGGGAGGGGCAAATATATGCCTATGGTTGCTAGGTCCCCCCGGCCACCAGAAGGAGATAAGAGGTAGGACTGCCAGACCCCCATTGGCAAACTCCTGGATATTTGGGGATGGAGCCTGGGGTTACCTCAGTGGGGTACAATGCCATGGAGTTCACCTTCCAACGCATCCATTTTCTCCAGAGGAACTGACTTCTGTAGTCTGGAGATGACTTGGAATTCTGGGAGATCCCGCGGTCCCAACTGGAGGCTGGCATCCCTGTATGCCTGGCAAATCCTATCCACAGTTCACTAGTGTGGTGTTTTCAGATGAAGTAAATTCTATAATCAGCAGACTTGGAAGCACGGCCTGCTGGTAGTTGCAGTCTGGGAGGATAGGAAGCAGAGAGCAGAAAGAGAGAGATTCGGCCTAGGCTTCATCTCTGTTACTGAATGATGGAGCAGCCATTACGTCTGTTTAAGATCTACAGTAGTTTGGCACTTCAATTGTACTTGATTGCTTGATACAAGGACTAGTTTGTTTTATGGCGTTTTACACCACTTCAAAACATTTATACAAAATTGGTGCAAGCTTTATGAAATGCGTGCTCTGAATGGGGAAAATTCAGTTTGAAGAAAGCGAAGAGGGGGGGTTCGGAACGAGGCTCTTGAGACTCATTCACACAAGGGCGAAGCTGAAACAAAATAGAGATTTTCTGGTTGAAAGAGTTGGCCTTGGAACGTTGGGATAATCCCTAGTTATTGTGAGGAGAAATGCAGAGTCTTTGAGTTGGGACTGAAGCAATTTCTTCTATACTAATTTAGCATGAATAATTTTTTTTTGAGACTGGAACCTCAAAAGTTGCACAGAGGAGGTGATAATCAAGCTGAAAAGCAACTGTGTTTTTCCTCCGCTGATTATTTTGTCTTTTGGCTGAATCTCTTCAGGCTTAAAATTATCTGTGGTATCCATTTCTCACTGACAGCTCTCAAGGATGTGAGAACATAAGGGTTTGTGGAGATCGTGGTCACCAGTGGGGAACCAGAAGAGTTTTCAAGAAACAATAACACTAGGGAGAAGATCAGGCTACAAGAGACTGTGATAGGATCATTTGGGCATTATACATTAAGATAAAATAATATATAGAGATAGACAGGTTCAGGTGCAGGTGGGTACCCATGTTGGTCTGAAGCAGCAGAACAAAGTTTAAGTCCAGGGCAATGTTCCTTCTAAGCTGTGGAGTCTTGTGAGCAAAAAATATATTTTGTGAGCTACTGGCATTAAAGTTGTGAGCGAGCAGTTTGGCTGCTGCATAAATTAGTTAGTTCTGGAGCCATCCTTCCTAAGCTAAGACAAAATTCTGTGAGCTGCAGGCTATAAAGCCGTGAGCTAGCTCACACTAACTCAGCTTAGAGGGAACATTGGTCCAGGGGCACCTTTCAGTCCAACAAGGTATCAGTTTTTGTGTGCCAGCACACTTCTTCAGATAGAGTGAACCAAACTTCCTCAACCGTTACATGGGGGCGGCGTTAGTTGCCAGGAAGGGCTAGTCGATGTCATACGACTCCCTGTTAGCCAGCCTGACCAGATGAATGACCAGCCTGAAAACAAAACCTCCTCTGATAATGTAACCTCCTCTGAAGAGGAGGGACACCCAGCTGAGATAGAGCCCATCAGTCTTCAAGGGCAGGAGAGGCAAGCTCTTGACAACATGTGGCTGTAACCAATCTGCCCTCTCCTTCAGCCGCAAGCAATTTACCAGCGCCCAGTCCAGACATGGAGGAAAGGGAGGAGGCCGGGCCCAGTGTTTCTCCCACACCTCTTGAGCACCGTCACCGTCAGTGGAGATCAGACCTGAAAGCCCGTCACGGTGAACATCTGATGTATCGCAGACACCTGTCACCAGATGTGTACTTGCGGGGATGCATGCCACAATTAGCAGCAGCTAAACCAGCTATAAATCCAGGCAGGAGGGAGCTGCTCATTGTGGACGCAACTTGTACCACGGCTGCATAGCCACCCACCTTGTGTCCTGGATCTCTAACTGGAACCTCTGTTGCTCTGAACCTAGACTGGGCCCTGGATCACCCGACTTCTGGACCCCCAAAACTTGGACTGCCTGATGACTCCCCTTTCTGAATACCTGAACCTTGGACTGTCTCTTGACCATTCTCCTGCCTGAACCCTTGCCACGAGTGACTACCTGGTACTTTCTGCCCAGTTGTTCTGTGGAACTTCTGCCTGCTCCTGTACCAGACCCACCTGGCCTAGTACAGTTAGAATCAAGATGCATAAGTAAGTGGGTGATTGTAGCTTGAGATTGGATTAAGGCTGTTGAGCTCCCGTCTCTAGTTCCACCTCCTGCCAACCTAGCAGTTTGAAAGCAAGAAATTGCAAGTAGATAAATAGGTACCACTTCAGTGGGAAGGTAACAGCATTCCGTGCACCTTGGTGGTTAGTCATGCTGGCCACATGACCATGGAAACATCTTCAGACAGCGCTGGCTCTTTGGTTTTGAAATGAAGATGAGCACCGCAACCCTAGACTTGGATTCAACTAGCTTTCGAGCAAGGGAACCTTTACCTTTTACCTAAGATCTGTGAATGGCACTAAATAAGCATACAAATACAAGAGCTAATAACCAGATGTTAGAATGAAGTTTTGACTCATGTGGCACCTTCAAGATAACAGAGTGCGGCTCTGGGTATAAGCAAGAACTGGTAGACTTCAGATAGACAGGCATAGATAGATGGAATACGAAATGGAGCACCCAAATCCATGACAGAGATGATCATCATGAATCGATCCTTTGCATTTATAGGACACATTTACAATCCTTCCAAGGACTTTCACGTACTTTGCCTCAACAGCCTTTTCAAGCAGGGCAGTATTACTGAGCTTGAGAAATAGAGGCTTTAATGAGTCACCCGGCGAGACTGCTGGATGAGGTGAGATTTAAACCGGAGCTCACCCCAGGGAACCATCTGTGACTCCGAAGGGGCTTTATGGGAAGAAGATGCAAATGAACTGCCAGGTTCAGAGTTGTTCTTGCATATATTCAAAATTAAAATGCAAACAACACAAAAACAAACAACCAATGCATTTGCTTATTATGTATCGTCCTCTGGGAGCCTGGAGTGGCACGCACGGTTCCTCTCCCCCCCCATGCCACACTGCAATCCTAAGAAGAATGACACTCTCCTAAGTCTATTGAAGATAGGGTTATGCTGTCGAACTAAGTATTTAATTAAAACTTAGGGATGCCAGCCTCCAGGTGGGACCTGGGGATCCTCAGGCATTATCGCTTATCTCCAGACTGCAGAGATCAGTTCCCCTGGAGAAAATGGGCACTTTGGGGGTGGACTTTGTACCCCACTGAGGCCCCTGGCCTCCCCACGCTCCATCCCCAAATCTCTAGGAGTTTCCCAACCTGCATCTGGCAACTGACTCCCCACCGCCTACTCATGGTTAGGGGAGACCTGGCAACAGTGTTCCCTCTAAACTGAGTTAGTGTGAGCTAGCTCACAGATTTTCAGCCTCCGGCTCACACATTTTTGTCTTAGCTCAGGAAGGAGGGCTCCAGAGCAAACTAATTTATGCAGGAGCCAAATCGCTCGCTCACAACTTTAATGCCAGTAGCTCACAAAGTAGAATTTTTGCTCACAAGACCCCACAGCTTAGAGGGAGCATCGCCTGGCAACCCTATATTTCTTGGAGGTAGAGGTGCTCATGATGAATGATAAAATATAACACATAGGGGAAGGTCTGTACACCCCCCCCCATTGCTCTAGTGAAGGCTAGTACATCAGGGGGGTTTTAAGGGGAGGGAGGGAAATCGATTTCCAGAAATCTTCTGTCCTGTCCTTTGACGGGGCACAGCAGGAATTGTAGCCCATTTTCCCTAATAAGTTGCCACTCAGGGGGAATAATAGACTGGCAGAGAGAATTTTGTGACGTGGAGGATGGGAATGGTCAGTAAAAGTAAGTTAGAAGCAAAGATGTAGAAAATAGGACGGCGGAACAAACTTGGCCTCCAGCTGGGACCAACAAAATTACCCAGGCTATAAGCTCTCACGAGTCAAAGATCTCTTCATCAGATACAAACAAGAATGAAGATCCATCACCCTTATATGCAGATCAGAAGATGGGAGGGCAGTTGGAGTCAGGTTGCAAAGGCACAATGCAAAATGTAATCAGCTTGTTTAGAGCCTAGAGGTATGTATAGAGGTGCATCTGTAATGATATTAATCCTATGTCCCTATTAAGCCCTGGGATGGGTCCTCTGTTCCAAACTTGTTGATGAATTCTAGTTCAGCAATCTCCCTTTATAATCTCCCTTTGAAACTTCTCAGCAGAAAAGCTCCCACTATTCAGTCAGCAATGGAATGTCCTGGAAAATGGAAAAAAAGCAAACAAACCTCACACTGTTTTCTGGCTATTGTGATTTTTAATGTCAGATTTAGACCCATTTATTCTTTTGCTTAGAGACTGGCCTGTTTGCCTGACGTAGAGGGTAGAAGGGCATTGTTGACACTTGATGGCCTATATCATATTGGAAGATAAGCAAATGAATGAAACTGAGAATATATGGTTGGTGTTGGTCAGGGCTATTTTTGGGCAGGAACACACAGGAACAGAGTTTCGGCTGGCTCCCGAGTTGGCCACACCCAACAGCAGAAACTCGTTAGGACTGGCTACATTAGGGGTGTGTGGCATGCAAAGGAGTTCCTGCTATAAGAAGAAAGCTCTGGGTTTTGACAACAAACAAGGTAAACAGAATAAGACAGCAAAAGGTAGGTGTGGCTGGATGACCACACTTCTGGTATCATGGGGGTGTGGCCTATTATGCTAATGAGTTCCTGCTGGTGTTTGTAGTTCTGGTGATTGTGTTGTACATGGGACAAAGTTGGCATCTTGGTTTATTATAGGCCCTGATCCTATGTCCGTGTTTTGTTTCTGGGGTTTTTTGCCATTAAGTTGTATCTGGGTTATGATGAACCCATCGGGTTTTCAAGGTAAGAGACATTCAGAGGTGGTTTGCCTTTGCCTGCCTCTGCATAGTAACCCTGGACTTCCTTAGTGGTCTCCCATCCAGATATTAACCAGGGCTGACTCTGTTTAGCTTCCAGGATATGATGGCATCAGACTAGCCTAGGCTAGGTATGCTTATGATTTTTAAAAATGTTTGGCTGGGAGGCTGCCTGCATATCCAGAACAATGGCTAATGACGTGTTGAAATGATTTGGTTGTGAGCTGTGTGCACCGTGGTGTTCTGTTGTTCCATTGGGAGCACTGTTTATGGAAATATGATGTTATCCATCCACAGAATCTAACAGGACAACCCAAGCCGAGTTGGAATACAAGGAGCAAAATGTCCCAGTAGAACGCCATGCATCGGTGGCGGTCACATGTGTGAGATAACACAGGGGGGAAAGTGAGGCTATTTCCTCCAGAGGAATTCGAACCACAGTTGCGTGATCACACAGTTCTTTGAAGCTGCGGGGGCAGCCTGCCACTGTGTGATCAGACGCAACCACAGGTGAGTCTCCCCCCCCCCATTTGTTCCAGATGTGCTTAAATTGGGAATGAATGAATTGCATCTCAGCTCCCTGTGGAGTGTGCAATGATGTGCATACTAAGAAGGGGGGGAAACAACGGCACGGAGTCAGGATGGCCTGATCAGACCAGCCCGACACCATGAGAGCTCACTAGAGTGATCAGACAGGGGGAAGTCCATCCGTGGCCCATCACAACCCATTTGCTACTGGACTTTCCCTGGTATCTTTTTACTCTGCTTCTGCAATGCAGCAAAGCAGGTTGCCCACAGGTGCAAGGCGCTTCCTAGATGTTTGTGTCTGATCACACCCTTTAAATCCACCCAGCATTCACACCTATGGTGCGGCTAATTGTGCTTGTGATCACAGCCATCCTTACTTTGTAGTGCTGCAGACATCAAGAAGTGAACATTTTCTCCACCTTGTGTCTCTTGGGCTTCCTCCA
This sequence comes from Gekko gecko, assembly GCA_029375565.1. Classification (NCBI taxonomy): domain Eukaryota; kingdom Metazoa; phylum Chordata; class Lepidosauria; order Squamata; family Gekkonidae; genus Gekko; species Gekko gecko. The sequence goes on along the minus strand of JAPDNY010000004.1, from coordinate 191,620,160 downwards.
CACTGCAAAAGACCCTTTGGGAAAGCCAGTGTTTACTCCTGCCGTGGTAGCTATTTCTGACCCTTCAGGGGCTTCGACAGTTTGCCAGTCTCCAGCACTGTGGCGTTCTTGCCGTCTACGCCGGCGCCCTGTTGATCCTTCCGTCTCAATCTGATACTTTCCTTTTTGCGGCTGCCTCAAAGTAGAAATTCAGCCGCTGTGTCAATATAGTTCATCAACACGTAATGTGTGTATTCTGTGTCCGGCTGAAGTCTCATTTTCGAGCCTGCAGCCATATAAAATTAAACTTAAATAAAAGCAAAAGGTCAATGCAATTCCCGCAAGGTAATGAAACGGCGGAAACCACAGAGGGGAAAAAAAGTGGGCCAGGACGGCTGTGCTTTCTATTCCCACAGGCGATGCGGGTTAAATTAAGGAGCGGCCTGGGGCCCGGAGTTTCATTCCCCTGCTGGGTTTCACAAGTGTGCTAGCCAGCAAAAAAAAAAAAAAATCATCTTTTCTGGGGGAAACAGAATGCTGTCGCCTACGTGGTCGAAGGTTAAGCCAGAAGCTCACAGAAGACAGAGATAGGTAATTCCATTTATTATCCACCTGTCAATGGTTCACGGAGCACAGCCCCGTCACGAAGTAGTATTAGCTGGAGTTTAAATCTGGAAAAAAAAAAATGCAACCTGGAATAACTAGCAGGTCTGGAATGCAGCCGTGGACACTAATCCTTAACGGACACCATTGTTTGGACTTTAAACCAACACGGGGAAAGGATCTTCCTAAATGACGCCTTCAGATTGGCCTGTCTCTGCCCTACTGTTTCTCCTTGATGACACGGGCAGACCTGAGCCTCCCAGCCTCTAGAGCTGGGGCGGGGCCACTATCAGCATACCCTGAGGTAGGGCAGCTGCCACGGCCCAAGACTTCTGGTGGGGCCCACTGCTGATGACCCCTGCCACCCACACACCTTCCCTGCCACCTGTCTGTGCCCGTGCTCCCGGCTGCCCAGCGTCACTGAGGAAGGACAAGTGTGTGGTGAACAGTGGTGGCACTCCTGGTGGTCGGTGGAGGAGTTGCAGGCAACAGAGAGGATCGGAGGCTTCCCTACCCCCCGTCTCAACCCTCATCTCGAAAGCTACATGGCTAGCAGCCAGCATTCCTCAGACTCTGATGAAGGGGGGAATGAGACTGGGATCCACTACTGAGAAGGGCTTAGTGGGCTTGGGTTAAGTGTGAATGGAGGCATACAGAGGTGAGCCGCTGCTCTCCTGTACGTATTTTTGCTGCCCAGTACACATAGCGTAATAAACTTTCAGCCTTATTAAAGAAGCTACCGTGAGATAAATGCGCCGGCTGGGAATGAAAAGTATATTCAGCAAGGAAGGCTGTAAGATAACGTACAGGCTGTGGTGCCTATTACAGTGGGCTTGTGGTTTTTAATGTAGATGAGCATATCAGTGGTGAAAATGAGCTAAATTGACTGCAAGCATGCACTCATAAGAACATAAGAGAAGCCAATGTTGAATCAGGCCAATGGCCCATCTAGTCCAACACTCTGTCACACAACGGCCAAAATATACCAGGTGCCATCAGGAGGTCCAGCAGTGAGGCCAGGACACTAGAAGCCCTCCCACTGCTGCCCCCTCCAGCACCAAGAATAGAGTGTATCACCTGCCCCAGACTGAGAGTTCCCATCTATACCCTGTGGCTAATAGCCACTGATGCTCCATATGTTTATCTAATTCTCTCTTGAAACTGCCCATGCTTGTAGCTGCCACCACTTCCTGTGGCAGTGAATAGACCTGTGTTGTGTTTTACTATTAGATTATAGGAGGAGGAGGAGGAGGAGGAGGAGGAGGAGGAGGAGGAGATTGGATTTATACCCTGTCCTTCACTTGGGGTCGCAGAGCAGTTTATAATCTCCTTTCCTTTCCCCTCCCCACAACAGACACCTTGTGAGGTAGGTAGGGCTCAGAGAGCTCTTTCAAGAACTGCTCTTGAAAGAACAGCTCTGAGAGAACTTGTGACTGACCCAAAGTCACACCAGCAGCCACATGTGGAAGAGTAGGGAATCAAACCCAATCCTCCCAGATTAAAGTCTTCCTCCGTGTAATAATTCCACCGTACTTGGTAGCAAAACAGTTCCATCCTTTATTAAAATGGAGACAAGGCCATAATCAGATATGGTTGCCAACCTCCAGGTGGAACCTGGAGATCCCCTGAAATTGCAACTGATTTCCAGACTACAAAGATCAGTTCCCCTTGAGAAAAATGGCAGCTTTGGAGGGTGGACTCTAGGGCATTATACCCCTCTAAGGTCATTCCCCTCCCCAGGTTCAACCCACCAAATCGCCAGGAATTTCTGAACTCAGATTCGGCATTGTATCTCCAGGCAACAACCAACATAGCAAGTGAAAGGGCACTTCCCTCAAGGGATCGTGTTAAGGCTGCAATCACACCCACCTTTAGATCTGACATAGACGTGAATGCCTGATGGATTTAAAGGGAGTGACCAGACCGGAACATCCGGGAAGCGTCCCGCAGTCGTCAGCAACCCGTGCTGCTCTGCCACAGAAGCAGAGTTAGAAGACACCAGGGAAAGTCCGGCAGTAAATGGGTGCCAATGGGCCACGGATGGACTTTCCCCTGTCTGATCACTCAAGCATGCTCTCAAGCTGTCGGGATGGTCTGATCAGGCCATCCTAACTTGGTGCTGGTCCCCCTCCCCTTGCAGTATGCACATCACTGCATACTCCATAGGGGGCCTCAGTGCAGAGGTGTGATTCCTCATTTATCTGCATAGGAAACAAACACCAAAAAAAGAGAGAGAGAGAGAGAGAGACTCGCCCACAGTTGCGTCTGATCACACAGTGATGTGCCGCACCCACAGCTGCAAAGGGAGGTGTGATCTCGCAACTGCATGTCAAATTCCTCTGAAGGGAATAGACTCGTTTCCCCTCTGCTTCAACTGGCATGTGTGACCGCAGCCTAAAACAACTAGCCCTAACCCATGATATAAGACTCAGAAACGTTCTGTCTGGTGAAGGGCTCCAAACTGATGACTCCTTGCTGTGCAGATACAGCCTTAGTTTCCAGGTCTACCTCCGACCATTCCCATTGTTCTCCTCCAATTAAACTCCAATTTGCCAACAGTCTTTTAAAGGGTGTGGCCTATTATGCTAATGAGTTCCTGCTGGGCTTTTTCAACAACAACAACAAAAAAAGCCCTGGCTACACTTCTGTTAAAACAACTCAACACTGCATTTGCCTTTTCCACACCTGCCTCACACTGCTGATTCCTATCCAGCTTGTGATCTGCTGTGATCCCTACGACCTTTTGGTTATGCTGCTATACATCAAGGTATATCCGACCATATGCTTAAGACGTTGGTTTTCATTCCTGAATCCAAGCTGCCGAATTCCAACTGAAAGCTGAAGATTTCCAACTGAATATTATTGCCATCCTCCTCTGCTGAATTGAATAAGAATTCCCTCCACACGTTTGAAAGTGGTGGGAAGTGCCATCAAGCTGCAGCTGATCTATGGTGGCCCTGTAGGGTTTTCAAGGAAAGAGATGCTCAGAAGTAGTTTGGCATCTGCCTGACTCTGTGTCATGGTCCTGGACTTCCATGGTGGGCTCCCATCCAAATACTAACCAGGGTCAAACCTGCTTAGCTTCCAAGATCTGACAAGATTGGGCTAGCCTAGGCTGTCCAGGCCAGGGCATCCACACATTGATCTAAATTATTACAAAGGATGCTTAAAAGGTCCAGTCGTAGGGCAGAGGCTAGCAGAAGACCACTCAAAACCCGTAACCAATGTGAAGAAGAATCTGATAACAAACAGTCTTTGAGGAGGGTTCTCTTTCCATCCGTCAATCTACCTATCATCTGGTCCACATTTTATCAGCTTATCAACTGGCGAGAGACCTTGTCAAATGCTTTAATAGACTATCACACCAGCAGTATTTACTTGGCCTACTAAACTAGTAACCTGATGAAAAAATACCGTAAGGGTGCGATCATACGTACCAGAAGCAATGGCAGCCATGCGATTCCCCTGCGGATTAAAGGGACGCAATCAGACAGACACATCTGTCTGGCGTCCCGGAGTCGTTGGTGGGGTGTTGTTGCATGTGGCAGTAGCATGGAAAAAAGCTACTGCCGATAACTCAGTAGTATGGGGAACTGCGGATGCGCGGCGGGAAGTTTGATCGCGCAAACGCACGTCATTGCAGGCGGGGCAAACAGCCTCGTTTCCTGCCCGCCTCTTCCGCCCTCCGTATGACTGCAGCCTAAGATTAGTTTGGCACGATTTATTCTTGACACACCATTCTTGGCTTCTAGTATTCGCTGCACTGTTTACTAGACGTTTACAGGTCTACCCGGACATCTTTCCAGATAGGGATGCCATCATAACAAAACTGAATTTCCTGGATCCTTCGTTTTCCCTTTTAGAAACCTCTTAACCACATTTGTACATCTCTAGTCTGATGACACTCAGGGCCAATCAGAGGGGGAAAACAGGTAAACTTGCCAACATCCAGGTGAGGACCACAGATTTCCTAGTATTACAGTGATCTCCAGTTTCCCTGGAGGAAACAGCTGTTTTGGAGGGTCATTTCCCTGCTGAATCCCCCTCCAAACACTGCCCTTTCCAGGGCTCCCCACAAATCTTCATGAGTTTCTCAAACCATAGTTGGTAACCCTATCAACAGGACCAGTTTGCCCGGGCCTCAGTTTCAAAGGGGGCCTTACATGTAGACACTTGCTTGGCATTTTATAAGTTTCACAACTTTTTTTATGCACACAAAAATGAAATTATGCCTTACTTTTTCTTTAGATGTCTTATTTTGTTTTTGTGTGTCATCATTTATATTTTTTTATTACAGCTGGGGACCTAAACAGCCAGAAGTGGCCTTGGTCTCTCTGGATCGCTGCACAGGCCCCTCATCTTTTCTCCAATCATATCTCAAAGATCACAGGCAGAGATTCTAAAACAAAAACCAGCAAGTTCCTTGAATACACAGTAATGCAGTTCATCCTGGGGAATTAAATACGCTTAGGCTCTGATCACATGCAGATTTAGCAACACGAGAGGGATGAATGCCAGGCAGATTTTACAGGTGTGATCACACGGGAACATCTGGCAAGCATCCCACAACCGTCGCCAGCCCATCTCACCCCTCGGAAGAAATGGTGTTAAAAAATACCTGGGAAAGTGCAGGAGCAAATGGGTTTGCAATGGGCTGCAGATGGAGGTCTCCGTGTGATCACACCGGTGTGCTCTCATTGCATCAATGATCTCTTGTTGAAGCGCACCAGAAACACATGGCAAAGAATTGCATCTGATCTTGCACTGGCGCATCAAATTACTACAGGGCAAATAACCTTGCTCCCCCCCACCCCCGTGTTATCTGGCACGTGTGACTAGGACCTTAAAATTGCTAAATAATCCCTGAGCATTTCCTTGTCAGGTTCAATGTGGACTATCTTGAACTGTATCCTTAATAATCGACATGAACCTCAGCACAAACCTGAGGTTTGTGCCCATCCCTATATGCAACCCTCCCACAACCCTCCACCTGGTTTTTGGAGGTTCATGGGGTTTGTGGGGGGAGCAGGGGGGAGCGAGAGGGAGCAAGATGCAAGCCATTTCAGCAATCCCTTCCCCCCCACACACACACTTCCAAACATTCCCTTTAAATGGCTTTTGCAAGTGGGTGCCACATGAGAATGAAGTCCAAGCGGTGAGTTCACCCCTAAGTGGTGAACTCACTGCTTGGACTTCACTCACATGTAGTGCCCACTCGCAAAAGCCATTTAAAGGGAACATTCTCTTTAAATGGCTTTTGCAAGCTCTTCCCTGCCACCAGCAGAAAGGAAGGAGGTAAGGTCTCAGATCTTTCCCGAAACTTCACAAACCAAACCAGTTCGGTAAATGGAGAGGTTCGTGAAGGTTCATGGTTCATGTGACCTCACGAACCACAGACCAGGACAAACCTCCATTTCCCAGTTCATGCCCATCCGTAATCCTTAAATTCAGTACAATTCCATTTACAGGAGAAGACAGAAAAATGGTAGACAGAGCTGTGTAACTCCTGTCACCCGTTAACAGTTTGTTGTCTTCATCAAGCCCTGAACCTACTACTTCCTTATTCTTTGACTTATTTTCAACATATCTTTTAAAAAAGCAACATGTTTGCTGTTCTTAACAATCCTTGCTATTCTCAGTTCATTCTGCCCTTTAGCTTTCGTAACACAATCCCTATTGGTTTGAGCTACCTATCTATGATCATCTTATTCTCCTTCCATTTCTGATATATGTCTTTTTAAATTCCTAAGCCATCCATGAATTCCTCTTGCCACCATATTGAGGATTTTTTCGAGATGAGTCCCATACATCTATTTTATTAGAGACTTTTGTGATTGTGCCTTCCGTATATCTTAATTCCCCATAAAACTCCAAACCATCATGGACTTTTTCTTGTTAAAGTGAATCTAGCCATGGAATTGTTCCAAGCATTTCTCCACATTTATTAAAATCAACTCTCTGAAAGGCCAAAGTACATGTTTTATTATGTATACTTCTTCTTTCGTGCAAGATCATAAATCCCAGCATTTCATGGTCACTTTCCCTCAAGTTTTCTAATGCGTTCACCTCATCCACCAAACTCTCTATTAGTTAAAATTATGTCATTCCTTTATCCATCTTCTGATGGAGGAAGTTGTCAGCATGGTAGGTCTTAAATTTATTACATGACCTGTGCTTAACAGAGTTTGCCTTCCAATATGTGTCATGTTAGTTGGAATTTCCTATAGTATAACATCTTGCTTTCTTGAAATATTTGAAATCTTTTAAGGAAGAGTTCTTTTCTGCTTGATTTGGAAGGCTGTAGCAGACCCCACTATATTCTGTGTCCTTCTCCTCTTCTATTGCATCTAGTACTTCTTCACTTAAAGAGTAATTAACTTGTGGAATTCACTGCCACAGGAAGTGGTGGCAGCTACAACTATCAACAGCTTCAGGAGGGGATTGGATAAACGTATGGAACAGAGGTCTATCAGTGGCTATTAGCCATAATGTATAGATGGCAAACTATATCTGGGGCAGTGATGCTCTGCATTCTTGGTACTTGGGGGGGTACAGTGGGAGGGCTTCTGGAGCTCTGGCCTTGCTGGTGGACCTCCTGATGCCACCTTGGTTTTGTCCACTGTGTGACACAAAGCATTGGACTGGATGGGCCATTGGTTTGATCCAACATGGTTTCTCTTATGTTCTTATTCTTTTTGAACAAGTTACCCTCATTTACTTTATTTTAGTTACTAGGGAGCAAAGCCCATTGTGGTGGAAGACAACGGGCCCTAGAAAGGAAGGGAGGGAGGGTGGAAGGGAGAGAAGGTTGGAGAAAGGAAGGAAGGAAGAGTGAAATAAAGGAGAGAGAAAGAAAGGAAAGGGGGGAAAGGAAGGGAAGAGGGGTGGAAAAGGGCTTCTCTGGGCCTACTGCCCCCATAGAAGGCCCAGGGGATGGTGTGGGGGGGCTGAAAAGGGCTGCTCTGGGCCTACTGCCCCCATAGAAGGCCCAGGGGATGGTGTGGAGGTTGAAAAGGGCTTCTCTGGGCCTACTGCCCCTGTAGAAGGCCCAGGGGATGGTGTGGGGGGCAGAAAAGGACTTCTCTGGGCCTACTGCCCCAATAGAAGGCCCAGAGGATGGTGTGGGGGGAGCGGAAAAGGGCTTCTCTCACCTGCCTTGGCCTTGAGGGCCTGTCCCTGCGCTCACACTCCAGACGGTCCTCTTCTGTCGGAGGACTGAAGCAGACTGAGCCGAAGACACTGACCGGGGCTGACGTGGGCGGGACTTCGCCAAGCAGCCAGTCAGCCCTGGCCAGTGTCTTCTGACTGCCAATTCTTGAGCTGAATCAATTATGGCAAGCATAGAATGTTGCAGAACCAAAATTCAAATATTAATAAGGACAGGATGAGGGTCATCTCACTACCTATCACATCATATTAACCAAGTGGTATAATCACACATAGTTTGTCTTGTTTGTTTCCTACCCTTTTTTATTACTATATAGACATTGGAAATGATGGTCTTTCTTAAACATTGATTCAGGTGTTGTTCTGAAGCAGGAGAACAAGGTTGAGCCCAGTGGCACCTTCAAGACCAACAAAGTTTTATTCATGGTATAAGTTTTCATCTGCAAGCACACTCCCTCAGAGACAGTGGAACAGAACTTCCTCAGCCATTACTTATAGGGGGTGGGGGTGTCATCAGGAAGGGCCACTTAGAGTAAAGATGCAGAAGTACCGGGTGATTATAGCTGGGATTGGATGTAAGAAAGATCTATAGATGGCAGTGAATTAGCATGCAAATGCAAGAGTTAACAAACAGACGTGGGAATGAGTTTTGTGTCCAGTGGCACCTACAAGACAAATAATTTGAAGACTTAAGATAATCTTTTCCCTAAATATTGTTAAGAGAAATTCTCATAATTCCTCTTTACCCAATTTGTCCCTGAAATCCAACAAGCCACTTATGGTCTTCCTTCTAGAAATGTTGAATCTAATAATTTCCATTTGATTGAAGAGAAATTTGAAGAGAGGAGAGGCAGGAGGGAGGTTCAGTAAAATTTCAGAAATCCTCAGAGGCAGGCAAAACTTCCTGTCCTCCTGCTAAACCAAAACCCTGTGATGTATAACATAAAACAACCACAAGTGTTGACGTTACAAAGGGGGCTGTTAATTTCTCTTCGAAAAGAAAATCAAATGGGAGAGAAATTCCTCTTTTAAACAAGAAAAAAAGAGGATAAGAGGAGGGGAAGTGGAGGGGATTGGATTTATACCCCACCCTTCACTCAGAGTCTCAGAGTGGCTTACAAACTCCTTTTCCTTCCCCACCCCACAACAGACACCCTGTGAGGTAGGCGGGGCTGAGAGAGCTCTGACAGGAACTGCTCTTTTCAAGAACAGCTCCAACAGAACTATGGTTTGCCCAAAGTCATCCAACAGCTGTGAGTGGAAGAGTGGGGAATCAAACCTGGTTCTCCCAGATTAGAGCCTGCACTCCTAACCACTACACCATTGAGGAATCAATGGCTATATCTAAAAAAGTGAAACTTTGTAAAAAAAATCCTTTCCCCTTAACAATACTATTTTTCTTGTGAAAGTTCATGTGATGGGTCACAGAGAGGCTTCTGCGACTGAGCACCACTGAAAGGGGCATGGGTATTGTCTTCTTTCCAGAAGGTGGTAGCAGCTGGTGTTGGAGGCGTCCGGGCCAGGACTGCAGCATTTTGCAGGGATGGAGCAACTGAATGCATAGGAGAATTTACCACGGGCACAGGTTAGGCCACCTACTATGCACATTGCTGCTCCTTATGGTGGTATCTAGCCACATCATTTATGCTCATAAGGATGGATAAATAAGAAGGGTATTGATCAGTGGGTCTGATGAGACCAATTAAACCTTCTCAATGGCTGTGGCCACGCACACTAGATAATCCACTTTCAGTCCACTTTCAATGCTCTTTCCAATTGGATTTTTGATAGTTCACAAAATCCAGTTGGAAAGTGGATTATTTAGTGTGTGCAGGGCTGGATCACCCATTGGGTGAACTAGGCGCTCGCCTAGGGCGCCCCGGACTCAGAGGCACCAAAAGGCACCCCACTCCCCCCAAAAAGCACCCCCCGCCACCCTAACCAGGTGCTCACCGCCACCGCTAGACCCCCGCCCCCTTTCCCGGCTTTCCTGTGGGTCCCGCAGCCATGGAGCCCCCAGGAAAGCCAGTGCTGGGAGGGAGGGGGTGGTGAGTGGTTTAAACCTCTGCCCCCTTCCTGGCTTTCCTGAGGGTCCTGCAGCCATGAAGCCCCCAGGACAGCCGGCGCTGGGAGGGAGGGGGCGGCGGCTAGACCCCCACCCCCTTCCTAGCTTTCCTGGGGGTCCTGAAGCCATGGAACCCCCAGGAAAGCCAGTGCTGGGAGGGAGGGGGTAGCGGTTTAAACCTCTGCCCCCTTCCTGGCTTTCCTGGGGGTCCCACAGCCATGGAGCCCCCAGAACAGCTGGCGCTGGGTGGGAGGGGGCGGCGGCTAGACCCCCCACCCCCTTCCTGGCTTTCCTGGGGGTCCCGCAGCCATGGAGACCCCAGGAAAGCCAGCGCTGCGAGTGCCTAGGGCACCCAGACACCTGGAGCTGGCCCTGAGTGTGTGGGTAGCCATCCAAGCCAACGTCTTGGAGCCATCTACCAGGGAGACAGCATACCTTCCAAAGGAAACTTCTCTTTGTCCTTCAGGTCTTCTTAGGCTTAACAGTCATTTTCGTCCAACTTCTTCCCTATTCTTTACGGACCTTGTCTTTATTCTTAGCTGTCCATCCTGGGGTTGTCCTATTAATAGCATTCCCTGTGCCTTCCCTAGGCACTCCTTGCTTGCCTCTAATGAGGTGAAGTGTAGAAATTCATACCTCCAGTCCTCTCACCTTCTTTAATGAGTTTCCATTGACTGCAAGGATTATTTATAATGGCTTCAGACAGGAGAACAAACTCACCACACTCTCCATAGGTCGCAGCTATGTGTAGCCCCGCAGTCCATATTTACTTCCACAGCTGCTTAATGCAACGGACCTCCAGGGGCTAATTCCCGAATTAGAAGAGAGGAAAACAACAACAACAACAACAACATCTATAAGCTGTATAAGTAGAAAAGAGCAACAATCCAGTTGCACCTTAAAGACTAGCAAAATTTGTGTCAGGGGATGAGCTTTTGCCAGTCACCTGAAGAAGTGAGCCATGATTCACAAAAGCTCATCCCCTGGCACATATTTTGTTAGTCCTTAAAGTGCTATTGGACTCTCGCTCTTTCAGTTTGGTGTGGTGGTTAAGTGCACGGACTCTAATCTGGGAGAACCGGGTTTGATTCCCCACTCCTCCACTTGCAGCTGCTGGATGACCTTCGGCAAGCCACAGTTCTGGCACAGCTGTCTTTGAAAAAGAACAGTTTCTGTCAGAGCTCTCTCAGCCCCACCTACCTCCAGGGTGTCTGTTGTGGGGAGGGGAAGGGAAAGGAGTTTGTAAGCCACTCTGAGGCTCCCTCAGGTAGTGAAGGGTGGGATATAAATCCAATCTCTTCTTCTGCTTTATCATAATCATCATCATCATCATCATCTTCTTCTTCTTCTTCTTCTTCTTCTTCTTCTTCTTCTTCTTCTTCTTCTTCTTCTTCTTCTTCTTCTTCTTCTTCTTCTTCTTCTTCTTCTTCTTCTTCTTCTTCTTCTTCCTGCTGCTACAGACAGAGTAATACAGCTACCCATCTTGATCTGTAAGCTGTATAAGTATACTCATATAGCCTGTTTGGACTGTGCACAGGTGAGATTTATGGGTACGCGTGTGTATGCATGGCTCTTGTTTTTGTTCAGGTGTGCCTCTTACATTTCCTCATATGTTATTTAAATATATCTGTTTTCCTGCTCTTTTGATTTCGGTGCTAATTTTTCAGAGCTAGCTTAACCCCTCATTAGCTTAATAGGCCTACTATTACGGTATTTCAAGAAACACGATGTAAAATTATATGCTGTATATGGAACATCTGTCATCATCCATTGCTTTCCTCCTTTCTTTTATGGCATATTTTGTAGAGGGTTATGCATGCATATTCATTGCTTAATGCAGGGATGTAGAACTCATTTGTTATGAAGGCTGGATTTGACATAAATGAGACCTTGTTGGGCTGGGCCATGTGTGTCATAAAATGTATTGCCAGGTAGCAGAGATATAAACTTTATAAAGGACACAAGCACAAAGGGGTTTCCCCCCCGCCTAAAATAAAAACATGCTTAAAACATTAGCACTCTTACAATATTTTCTTTATTTAACAGCGTCTGATAACTGACACCTCTAGCTTTGCATTATTTGATCAAAATGTCTGTGCTGCTGCAATCTTGAGTATGCTGTTCAGGTGTGTATCTGTAAGCTGCAAACCTACGATGACGCAGCAGCAGCAGAACTGGAAGAAGCAGCAGAAGACAGCCAGTTTCACTGCGGGCCTGATAGAAGCCCTCCGGGGGCCTGATCCAGCCCCTGGGCCGCATGTTTGACACCCTTGGCTTAATGTCTTAAGAATCTCAAAGTATTCAGTGTGGTTCAGGAAGTCATTGATTTGAAAGCCAGTCTCCTATGACAGTTGCTGCTCAGGTCTGACCATCTAGTTCAACGTTTCTTGTTTCCAATCGCTAGGAACATCTAGATATCCCTACAAGTGAGCCATGAAGGTGACAGTGTTTCTGTGGTGTGGTTTCAGGAGCTGGAAACCAGGGGTTTGTTGATTCTGAACCTGGAACTGCAAGTACTTATCATTTTCCTTTAGAACTCCAAACTGAGCAAGTTCATTTAGATTTTTGTCACCTGTCTCTTCCTGCTGAAGCCCTGGCACAGACCTCTCCAAGGGCTGTTCCTCAAGACTTGCATGAGATGTCATGTCGTGAAGGCTGCAGCCAAAGAAAATTTGCAAAAAAAAAATGGCCTCTCGTGAGCTGAGCTGGTCCCAAAGGAACTGACCCTAAGGCCCCTCCCCAATTGACAAATGCTCTGATTGCAAATGCTGTTGTCAAATTTCTCTGCTATTTCCCCATAACCATGATGGCTTTTTTAGCCATGAAGCCGCAGCTACCTTCTGGCATCCCTAGGGTTTCCCAGGCAAGCAATGTACAGAGGTGGTTTGCCATTGCCTTCTACTGCATAGAGATTCTGCAGTTCCTTGGTGGTCTCCCATCCAAGTTCTAACCAGGGTTGACCCTGCTTAGCTTCCAAGATCTGACAAGTTCAGAGCAGACTGGGCTATCCAGGCCAGGGCACCATGAGGACTAGAAACTTTAAAAAAAATGAAATATGAAACGATGATTAATCTGTAGTTTCTGCAATAGAGGCCATAACTGATCTTCTCAAGTTCGTTTGTAACCAGGCAGTCTCTCTGATCCTAGAATCACAAACTTCCCATTGCATGTGTCCTGCACGAATTCATCTCATCAGTATCTTCAGGGGGAAAAAAATTGTTCTGAGGTGTATTATCTTGCAAATTTGCTAGATGGCGCTAGTGCACACCAGGAGTTCTTTGCAATCCTGCCATCAGTCTGACCTTATTCTTGTCCCGCCCCCCCCTTTCTGGTCAGGCACAAAGAACCCAGTGAAATCACTCAAACACATTTCCACATTTGACAAATGGCTGCACAAATGACACCTTTTCCCCCGACAAATTTTCACCATGGGTTTATTTAGAGTAACAGCTATTATTTATTTCATAAAGGGAAAAAAATAAAATAAAAATGTTTTGTCAGCTTTTTCTCTTCTCCAGTCAAAAGAGCAAAAATAAAATAAAATGAGGAAACACATCCATCTTGGTAGACTGAATTCTGCCATTTGACGGAGTGGAGTGAAAAGAAATCTCAAAAAAGCCAGACTCCTTTATCAGCATTTTTACACTCAGCCCCCTTATTACGGCATTCTCCAGACGATATGCTGCTCTGAATTCTGCTCTGTGAACATGGAGGGAAAAGCGGACAACTTTCAAAGCAGAGCCTTGTATATTCAGAAACTTTATGATCGATTCTGCATTGGAAGAAATTTCCAGTTTGGTCCAGTGGTCCCAGCTCCCAGTTGCAGGGCTTTGATCTCCTAACTGGTATTCCAATACAGAACCGAAAATTAGAACCCTGAAGAATTGACATGATATGAATAGCAATATATGGATCCAGATTTTTGATGTCGAATGTGATGGAATCCACTGAGAAGGAAAATCTCTTGAATGATTTATAAAAAACCACATTGTAGGTTATGATTTACACTAGCGTGCCCCTGGGTTTCTTATCACTCGGGTGGGTACTAGGGTTGCTAGATCTCCCCAGGCCACTGGATGGGCATGGAGGGGCATAACTTGTCAGATCCAGGTTGGGGAATTCCTCAAGATGTGAGAACGGAGGCTGGGCAGGGCAGGAACCTTAGTCAGCTACAGTGCCATAAAGTCCATCTTCCAAAACATCCATTTTCTCCAGGGGAACTGATTTCTGTAGTCTGGAGATGAGCTGTTATTCTGGGGGACCCCAGGTCCCACCTGGAGGCTGTCATCCCTAACAAGTACTTATGATTTAATGGGCCATGATCATACTTTGGTTACATTATGTGAAGACAAGCCCCACTAGAGTAAAACAATAATGCTAGGAGAGGTTGAAGGCAGCTGGAAAAGGGAAAGACCCAACATGAGATGTATTGACTCAGTAAAGGAAGCCATGGCCTTCAGTTTGCAAGATGTGAGCAAGGCCAAACCTGTTGAGATAACTCTGTGGCATGTAGTCGGACTTCAAAACACTTCTGCAGGCACAGAAGAGAATAGCATGGTGCAGCTATATCTAGGGATGGGCACGAACCAGCTCACAAACTAAAGTTCATGACAAATTTTGGGTGGTTTGTGAAGTGAAGTCTGTGGCAAGTCAACTGGCACAAACTTTCCACAAAATTTCAAGCAGTTCATGGAGGTTTGTGAACTGTTATATTTCCAGATAGACTGTCCCCACTCAATCTAAACATTTACCAAACCTCAAATCTACAAGGGGGTGGAACTTGGAGGGCATGTAGAGAAGCATATGGGGGAGGTCCCCTGTGACATTGATGTCTCTAGCTTGTACAGGATCCGTTCTATGCACTCCTGAATCTCCTGAGCCCATGCCTGTAAAAATGACTGCCTATCAATGCCATTTTGACAGGCACAGGTTCAGGAGGTTCAGAGAAGTGCATAGAATGGATCCTGTGCAAGCTGGAGACATCAAACTCACAGGGGATCTCTGGCTGACTCTCCTGTACCTACCCTCCAAGCTTGGTGAGAATTGAGTTTACAGGGTCTATGTTATGACCCCCCCCAAAAAAAGAGGGTGCCCCCAGGAAAGTGCTTTCTGGGGAAATGGCAGGCAGTTATTTCCCCAGAAAGTGCTTTCCTGGAGGCACCTTCTTTGGGGGGGCTGAAAATCAACCCATAAATCCAATCCTCACCAAACTTGGAAGGTTTGTAGAGGAGGGACAGTGAGAGATCCCCTGTGAGTTTGGTGTCTCTAGCAGCCGGATGGCATTCCACCTTGTCATGAACTTCACAAACCAAACCAGTTCATTTGACAGCTAAATGTTCGTGACAGTTCGTGGTTCGTGAACCAAACATGCTATGAACTGAACCCCATTTTCCTGGTTCATACCCATCACTAGCTTTGTCCCATTATTGGCAAGCAGCAAGATGCATCAGGATTGGCCAGGGGTGGTGAAATAACTGGAAGTCTGGCCTTCTTTTCTTGCCTGGTTGCCAGAGCAGCACTTTCTCCCTTCTGTATTTCAGGCTGGGGATAACATGGATTTCTCACTGAACCTGTTCTGAAGTCAAACTTACCTTCTCCAACACATAATCAGTGTGTGGGCTGGATTGCACTGGCCAACTTGTACAAGTTGCTGAAATAAGCGGAACTACCACCTCCCGTGATCTGGACACAATGCTGCTGTTAATGCATCCTAAGATTGTATTAGCTTTCTTCACAGCCACATCACACTGCAGGCTCATGTTTAGCTTGTGATCAACTCAAACACCCAGATCCCTCTCACCTGTGCTGCTGTCAAGCCAAGTCCCTCCCATTCTATATCTGTGCCTTTGATTCTTTGTACCTAAGCTTAGGACTTTGCACTTATCTCTATTGAAATTCATTTTATTTGCCTCAGCTCACCGTTCCAGACTATCTAGATAATTTTGATAGCTACGCAGTGATGTAGCAAAACAAAGAGGAGAATGAGTTCACCCCCCACCCAGTTTGGTCTAGGGTTACCTGGCAAATTGGAAGTGGAACTTGAGGAGAGCAGGGTTGAGGAAGGGGAGGGACTTCAGTGGGCTATAATGCCACAGAGTCCACTTTCCAAAGCAACCATTTTCTCCAAGGGAAGCTTATCTCTGTAGTCTGGAGATCAGTTGCAATTCAGGGAGATCTCCAAGATCTGCCTGGACCTTGGCAGCTCCAGTGGGGACAGACGCAATGCTTAGGAGCTCTCCATTGCAAAAGGGAGAGAAGAGAGAGCGTGTTTCTCTCCTTATCTCTTCAGCCCAAGACATCAGCTTAAAGTGGGAAGACAGCAAGAGAAATCAGCTGTGTTTCTGATCACAACTTGCTGTGTGTGTGTTAAGTGCCATAAAGTTGCGACCAGCTTATGGCCACCCTGTGAATCAATGTCCTCCATAAAAGGTCCTGTCATTAACAGCCTTGCTCAAGTCTTGCAAATGGAAGGCCGTGGCTCCCTTGATTGAGTCCGTCCATTTCATGTCGGCTTCTCCTCTTTTCCTGGTGCCCTTCAACTTTCCCTAGCATGGTTGTCTTTTCCACTGCCTCTTGTCTTCTCATAATGTGACCAAAGTACGATAGCCTCAGTCTAGTCATTTAATCTTCTAGGGAGAGTTCAGGCTTGATTTGATCTAGAAACCACTCATTTGTCTTTTTTGGTTTGGTCCACGGTATCTGTAAAACTCTCCTCCAACCCCACATTTCAAATGAATCAACTTTCTTCCTGTCAGCTACAATTCACCAATTCTGGGAGACAGCAAAGTTTCCGGGATTTGTGATCACAACAACCCAACTTTCAGCTGGTCAGGTTGGAGGTCTCTCCTGATTCCTCCTCCCCTTAAAAACCATTGTTGATTATAGTGAAATCTGGGGTCTAATGGGTGCAAGGTGCCTGTTACCAGGGCTCTTTTTGTAGCAGGAACTCCTTTGCATATTAGGCGACACACCCCTGTTGTAGCCAATCCCCCAATAGCTTACAGAGCTCTTCTTACAGGGGCTACTGTAAGCTCTTGGAGGACTGGCTATATTAAGGGTGTGTCGCCTAATATGCAAACTAGCGCCTGCTACAAAAGAGCCCTGCCAGTTGCTGTGAATACACACAAGCAGGTTCAGCCCATCCAAACAGCCTGTCAATTATTCATCTGCCTGTTCATCACTGATGAACAGGAACTGAGCCAGGTCCATACCTGTGATGGGGCTTTGGAAGGCTCCACCCCCTTTCTTTTAAGCACAGCCCCACAAGAATTTCTCCTGGAAATGCTTTTTTCAATCATTTCCAAACATTTTTAAAGGTCTGTGCCCCCCTTAAAACAAACTGGGGTGCTATAGTTGAATAATTCCTGCACTGAGCAAGGGGGTTGGTGATCTCTAGGATCCCTTCTAACTCGGTGTCAAGAAACTGGTCTCCTTGAAGAGTGTTAGCTTTCTGGACTATAGAACTCATCACCCCACCTGCCGGCTTGTTCTCAGAATTGTTGCTTAGGCTGGCAGAAGAGATTAACTTGCAGCCGCTGAGAACTGTCATCTCAAGTGGTCAACAGCTTGTGATTTAGAGATCTCTCCTGGTAACAGCTTTCTATTGGCTAAATGCCTTTTTCTTTCTGCACTGAGAACTTCAGCCCCACCAGGAAAAAAAAAATTGTCCCACAAGCCACAAAGTGCTGGCTATGGGCCTGAACTGAGCTGAACTGGCAGGCGTTCAAGTATCCCTGCTTCAGTTCCCTACCCCAACAACTGGCCTCAGGGACTCGGGGTTAGAAGATACTCTGTCCAGCTGTGGACTCAGGAACAGCTGCCAACAGCACCACGAAACCAAAATAGGACCCACAGTAAGTAGGAAATACCAAAAATCAACAAATACCATGCTATTGACGATTACAAAGTATCTCAAGTAATTTATATATATATATATATTTCATTTTTACATTATTTTTAATAAATTATTCACCACAATATTAATCATCATATAAACATTAACACATAGAAAGAATCATATATCCAAACATCTAGGCATCACCTTTTTATATAACACAAAAGATATTGCACAACCCCTTTATTATTAATACCAGTCCTCCTTAATTGTACAAAAATTTTAAGAGGGAGAACTCCTTTAAGTCTGTTTTGAATTAGTGCTCATTCTTCCTCCAACAGAGGTCCAGATATCCTCCTTTTTCAGTGTCTTCCTCAGAGAGTTTAACAGATATTTCCAAGCACAAGGTTGCCAAATGCCAAAATATTTAACCGAATTTCACCAACGAACACTGCAAAAAGTCTCTCTTAGTGAGCTCAAGGCTTCCTCAAAAGTGAAAAGCACAGAACCAGTCGGAGGATCAGCTGAGGGTCCTGTCCTGACCCATCCCGCTTCAGCAAAATAGCTACACGGTAAAGCTCTGCCAGGATCCCTGGGCCGCTTCCGCTGCCAGTGGTAATTCCTCACTGAAAGCAAAATGGTTGCTAGGCTTGATAAAATCTTTGGCTCTACAGTATTAAGAGGGGTGATATTCAGATGCCTTGACTAAAGGGTAAATGATGTACGCTGGGAGAGCCAAATTTAGATTGATCAACTAGCCCTTTCCCATTCCGGCGGTTCAGATTTGTTCAAGCTCGCGTTCCCCGGTGGGCTGCCTTCAGTGGACCTTTCCTTGACATCTTTTCCCACCTTGTAAATAAAGCTGTGGATGGACTGACACTCTCCCTGATTGTGTTTGAAAAGGTAAGTTAAGGCTTCCCGTTCCTTAACTAACGGTGCGGGGGACCCTAAATTCTCAAGCGCTGGGAAAATCAGAGCAGATGGATCAGATTTGCTATGAAGATTGTGAGACATCAGAGCAAGCTCTTCCCTTAAGACCTGTTAAAGTGGCATTCAAGAAGTGGAGGAGCCATGGCTCAGGGGCAGAGCCTCTGATTAGCATGCAGAAGGTCCAGGTTCAATACCTGACATCGCCAGTTAAAAGGATCCAGGTGGTAGGTGATGTGAAAGACCTCAGCCTGAGACCCTGGAAAGCTGCTGCCAGTCTGAGTGAACAGTACTGACTATGATGGACCAATGGTTTGATCCAGTATAAGGCAGTTTCATAACTGAAGTGCCCTTTCACTTACTAGTTCTACTTAAATTGTTGTTGTCATTTTCAGTGTACTTCTCCCTCCCTCATTCCCAAATGGTGCTTGGTAAAGATTGTGATATAAATCCAGATTCATGGAGAAGTCCCTCCATTGTACAAGCCATGATAACTAAAGGGAAATTTCATATTCAGAGGCAGTAAACTTCTGAATACCAGTACCAGAAGGCAACGTCAGGGGAAGGCCTCAGCTTCTATGCCCTGCTATTGACTTTCCAGAGGAACTGGTTGGCCACTGTGTGAAAAGGATGCTGGACTAGATGGACCATTGGTCTGATCCAGCAGGGCTCTTCTTATGGTCTTATGAAGGCCTTGGCCTCTCTGTCCTGTTGTTGGCCCTCCAGAGGAACTGGTTGGCCATTGTGTGAGACAGGATGCTGGACTAGATGAACTATCGGTCTGAACCAGCAGGGCCCTTCTTATGGTCTTATGAAAGCCTCAGCCTCTCTGTCCTGTTGTTGGCCCACCAGAGGAACTGGTTGGCCATTGTGTGATGCTGGACTAGATGGACCATTGGTCTGAACCAGCAGGGCTCTTCTCATGTTATTTTGCGAGGAGGGACATTTGATAATAATAATAATTTATAAACATATCAGGGACCAGCAGCAAGCACACAGGCAATACCAGTCCCAAATTAGCTGCTTCCCCCCATTTAACCACAGTACAGCAAGTCTACACTGTTTCTTTGCCATTTTTAGTGGGCTAACTCCACAAGACAAATCCTGCATCCACACATCATTGGATATTGTGCCTTTGTTGCACTATAGCAACCATTCCCCTCTCTTGGATACACAGAACTAATAAGTGATGAATGACTGCCAGATCTCAACAAGAGCGCAATATCCAACAAAGAGTGAATACAGCAAGAGTGGACTTTGAGTCCCTTCATCCTTTCCCTCTATAACGTTGCACCCACTCTCTTCCGCTTGGTGCCCCAACGATGAATCCACTTTCCTTGTCCTCATCAGTGAGCGGGGTATTGTTAGGAGATGTACTTTTAAAAAGTGCTTTTATTTATTGTTTGCTGACTTACACACACACCTGAATGGTGCTCACAAGCGTCTATGGGTTTGGGAAAATTGTGTGCGTTGTTTGATGGGACTCTTTGCATTGGGAAGTGCCATACTGTCTGCACTTTCATGCTAATGAAGTGACACACACACCTATGCACACACACCTACCCATCCTGCACTGGGAAGAAGAAAAGCATCTCCATTATGGTCTGCTAGAAGGGTGACAAAACAACAACCAGCCCACCATCAAGGAATTCGGAGTCAACACGTAACCCACAGGATGCCTGGTTTTGCATGTGTTAAGACTGTTTCCTGATTTATGACTTGGACCAGGCTAGAGTCATTTGCAGTTCTAAGGTTTCCATGACAACTCATCTTCACACCTTGGATCAGATGCCCCATTGAGTAAAAGGTGTAGATTTCAAATATTGCCCCCTCCTCATAGGTAGGTACATCACCATCCCAATAGCCAATGGTATAGGAATGGGACGGACTAACAGGTGGGAGGATGTCACTACGGCCAGCCCCCAAATATGGCTAATAAAAGGTGAAGGTTCAACCTTTGTTGCAGTTTTTTTCTGCTAGCTAGATAATCATCTATATCCTATCCTGGTAACGTAGAATCTACTATAAGTAATTCTTGCGTGCTTGCTTGGACCGCGGTCAAGGAGCCCACACGTGTTGGCTGGTTCCAACTGTGTATAGTGAGAGTTTCCCTTAGCCAGAATTTCTACTCCTATATTCTTCGCTGTGAAGGTCGAGTTCCAGGAATCAGATAAGTACCACGTTGTCTCCAATTCCTCAATACCTCTAGTTTAAAACCCCATATTGTCTTCCATTTCTATTGCATCTAAAGGAACTTGTTTGCATGTGTGAATGAATCTGTTTTTGTATGTCTGTGAATAAAAAGATATTATTCAGTAAAGAAAATAACTGATTTTCCTAAAGAAACCTTGTCACGTTGTCTCTTTGGGAACGGATTCTCTGGGCGAAACTGCTTTCTCTGTATACACAGACCAGAACCCAATGTAAAGTTAATCTAGTAAATGCATAAATAAGCATTTCGGCTAACAGTATGCTGTTTCTAGGGAAGAAAGGAATTTGTGTACTTTGTGTAACAGTGGAGCCAGGAAGGGCTTGGCATCTGCTTGGCATGCAGAAGATCTTAGGTTGAAAGGACCAGGTCGGCAGTGAGGGGAAAGACCTCTTCTTGGAACCCTAGAGACCCTCCGGGGTTAGGGCGGTATATAAGCTGAAAGTATAAATAAATAATAAATAGAGAGCCACTGCCATTGTGAATAGCTAATACTGACACCAATGGTCCAAAGGTTTGATTCAGTATAAGGCAGTTTCATGCGTGTTCAAAAGAGCGACTTGAACAGTCAGGTTACCTCTTATGATTCAAATGGCCATGTCTAGGCCAGGATTATGCCGATGGCTGGAGAGAATCTTTGTCATGTTGCGATCCTGATGGGTTGCAGTGTTCTTCTATAGCAGCAAATTAAAACAGGAGCCAAGGAGCACCTTAACAACTGACAGAATTTCCTTGGACATCAGCCCGGGCTCACTTCATCAGATGCACAGCAGTGTAAATATGTTCGGTTGGTGCTTTTATATTTGAAACAGCAAGATGGGGCGATGTCCCAAAGAGGCCCAGTTTAAAAACGAGATCTAATGAACAGTCATCAGTGCACTCAAAGAGGGCGAGGGCCACCCTCAACAGGAGGCAGGTAGGCAGAGTAGTATTAGGGAGAGTAGTATTACTGTAACATACAGTATTCTATGGGTGCGATCATACGTACTGGAAGCCATGGCAGACATGTGATTCCCCCATGGATTAAAGGGACGCGATCAGACAGACACATCTGTCTGTCGTCCTGGAGTCATCAGCAGGGCGTCCTTTTACGTTGCAGTAGCGTGGTGAAAGGAGCTGCGGTGGCTCAAGTGGTTAAGACGTTGAACTGCAGGCTGTGGAAGGTCAGTAGTTCAGCAGTTCAAGACCCAAGAGTGCCGCATGATGGGGTGAGCTCCCGTCTCTAGTTCCAGCTCCTGCCAACCTAGCAGTTCGAAAGCAAGAAATTGCAAGTAGATCAATAGGTACCACTTTGGTGGGAAGGTAACAGCGTTCCGTGCACCGTGGTGTTTAGTCATGCCGGCCACATGACCACGGAAACGTCTTCGGACAGCGCTGGCTCTTCGGCTTTGAAACGGAGATGAGCACCGCAACCCTAGAGTCGGATTCGACTGGCTTTCGAGCAAGGGAACCTTTACCTTTACCTTTAGCGTGGTGAAAAGCTACTGCTGAAAACCCATTATCATTGGGAACAGCGGGGCGCCCGGCGGGAGGTCTGATCGTGCAAACACGTGTCATTGCAGGTGGGGCAAACAGCCTCGCTTCCTGCCCACATTTTCTCCCTTCTGTGTGACCGCAGCCTATCATGCCCTGACCTGGATGACTCAGGTTAGCCCATTCCCATCACATCTTGGAACCTAAACTGGATCAGCCCTCGTTAGTGAATAGATGGGAGACCATCAAGGAAGTCCACAGTTGCTAAGCAGAGGCATCCAGCGGCAAACCACCTTTGAACGTTTCTTGCCTTGTGCGGAGAAATGCATTTTTCTTTGGAGATTTGAACTGAGCAAAACCTGCACTTGGCATTTTAAAAGGTGTTTTTTCTCTCTCTCTTGGCTGAGAACAGGCAGGGGAGGGGAAGTCCATTCAATTGCTTTCCAGCCTCACCTCAGCCACCCTTTCAGAAATGTGAATTGGTCTAGCCAGAGAAATAAAACAGTCAATCTCTCCCCCACCCCCACCAGCTAGTCTGGTGATATCTAGCAGGGAGCAGAGATTTGGAGGAATTAAGTTCTAGAAGGACATCAAGAGGAGTCTCCTGACTGCCAACCGCACAATCAAATAGACCTACACATGCTATATTCCTAACATACAGGCTCTACTCCAATACATCCCCATCACATTATACTTGGTCTTCATAATGTCTGCTGTCAATGCACAAGCAGTTGATGTGCACAATTTTACTCAGTGTGCCCTTAGAGCACATTTCCTTACTTAATCACAAGTTAGGTTAATTGGTGTAAAGTGTAGCTTGATTTCAGCACTGTACCCATTTCTATTCTACTGTTTGCATTGATAACTCGTAATGTTATGCCATATGTATTCCTTATTTTTGGTGATATATATGATATTTCAATTGTAATTGTAATGTTTAAGACTGTCTTGTTTGAAAACTAATATATTTTTTTTTAAATAAGAATCTCCTGGAGACTTCAGGAGAAGGTTTTTGACCTGACCTGGTCAGTGGGAGGAGAACAAGAGATGACAAAACTCCTGGGAGCAAGGAGGTCTTTTGTACTGATTCCATCAAGGCAGACAGAACTCTTAACTGAGGTCTGAGGGAGGCAGCCATTGCCATGAGCTGGCCTGCACCCCTGAAAGAGGTCTCAAGGTAATGGAAACCCTTAAATTTAATATCTATTAGGCCATGTATAGAGGTAGGGACAGAAGAATTGCATTTTATCTTTTTATTTTGAATCCCTTGCTCAGTCTAGTGCTGTGCTAAAAGTATGCCTATGAACATCTTCTTTTTAATAAATACTTTATAACTTTTGATGCTAGTAGTGGTTATCTGTACCACATAGACCTCCACCATCTTGGATGTGCTATTTTAAAAGGAGTACCAGGAGGGGGGGACAGTCAGTTCTCAAGTGGATGCTTCCCCAGTGGCACACAAGGCAGTGAGCTTTACCCATGATAACCAGATGCTGGATATTTAGAAATGCAGAGGTAAGGCCTCAGAACTTGGAAGGAAGCTGGGTAACCTGGCCTTCCCTGTCTGCAATTCCTACAAAGGCCAAGTAGTGGCAGCAGTTGAACAGAGAGAGAGAGAAAAGCCCCTCCAGGTGTTGGAAAAACCTTGGAGAATATGGTGGAATAGGGCCTGCAGGTCAGAGCAATGACACCTTAAAAGCCCTATGGAGTCACCATAAATTGGCTGCAACCTGATGCACTTTCCACCACAATAGTTCAATACAAGCAGGTACAGCGGGAAGTATTGATTTATCTGTTAGAATTCTGTTTGAAACATCTATGTGGATGTGGAGACCCATTTTAGAGTGTATATGCTCAGTACACAAACAATTCTAACTAGATCTATTGGACCTCAGATTCACTCTCTTGTAGTACTAGAAGCATGCCCTAAAAGGCTCTTCTGCAGCTTTTCATCGCATGATAAGATAAATCATCGTGGGCAAGCCATCGTTCAGGAAAACTTGTCCACCATTATCCATTTTCCCATTGAAGAGCCTCTGATAAGTCTCGAGGACTCATCGGTTCCCTGGATTGCAATTTGAAAATTAATGGACTGCACGAAAAGCGAACAAACCAATGTGTATCTCCGATCATTTCAACTGGAAAGCCCCAAGTTTGTTTCTGAGAAAATATACAAGTAGATAGTTTCTTATCATTGTAACAGATTATTACCTCTCCCATATTGTCTTTTTAGGGCTACGAAGATGACATTTGTTGCGTTGTATCTAGGGGCCACTCATCTTGTAGTCATAGAAACCTCCTCTGTTTTATAGCAGAGCTGATCTTAGCCCAAACTACCAATGGTAAAATGGAACTGTTCTTTACTGCATTCTTATGGTGTTTTCAGAGGGTCAGCAAAGTCACGATACACTCTAGCAGGAGTTTATACAAATACCTTATCTTGATTTATGTGTGGCTGAAGAAAATCTTCAAAACAAATCCAGCTGCTGTATTCAGCACCAATATTAATCTACTTCAGGAAACAAAAGCCACCCACTTGGATAACATCTGACTTGAAAAACCATCCCTTGCAGAAAAAGAATATACACAGGAGTTCAGTAGCTATAAGAGGGAACAGCCTTAAGGGAGACTACTTAGAAGTCCCATTTTATTCAATCACGCTTGCTCCCAGGAAAGGTTTCTTATGATTGCAGATGCTATCACTTACAGACTGAAACTTCTACTAGATATTTAAAAGTTACACCTTTATAGTTGCATCCTGTATGTCTAGCGCAAGATATTTGCAACAATGAAAATGAAATGTGGTATAATTGACTTTCTTGGGAGACTTTCTTGGAATAGCTAAGTGTGCGGACCCTGATCTGAGAGAGCCGGGTTTGATTCCCCACTCCTCCAGTTGCAGGTGCTGGATGACCTTGGGAAAGCCATAGTTCTGACAAGAGCTGTTCTTGAAAGTGCAGCTTCTCTCAGAGCTCTTTCAGCCCCACCTACCTCACAGGGTGTCTGTTGTGGGGAGGGGAAGGGAAAGGAGTTTGTAAACCGCTCTGAGACTCCAAGTGAAGGGTGGGGTATAAATCCAATCTCTTCTTCTCTTCTTCTAATAATAATATCTCTTCAACATTTTGGGGAGAAGCTTGGTTTAACAGGATGCCTTTTCAAATGAACACATTGTTTTAGAATATTTTCTTGCATGCACACATTACTTTCAGCAGCAGAGTGAAGATATTTGTGCCGTGATGGCATCTGCTGCCAAGCAAGTTTTTTTTTAAAAAAACCCACAGTCAGTCTGATCCCCAAATGCCTTAAAAAAGTCCTCCTGGGAAGGAGGAGGATATTGGATTTATACCACACCTTTCACTTGGAGTGGCTGACAATCTCCTTCCCTTCCCTTCCCCTCCCCACAACAGACACCCTGTGAGGTAGGTGGGGCTGAGAAAGCTCTTTTGAGAACTGCTCATGAAAGAACAGCTCTGAGAGAACTGTAACTGACCCAAGGTCACCCAGCTGGCTGCATGTAGAGGAGTGGGGAATCAAACCCGGTTCTCCCAGATTAGATTCCATGCTCTCAACTACTACACCGAACTAGCACCAACTGGACACACCCACTTCCTAAAAACACTTGATGGGTGCCTGGGAAGGTGTTGATAGGTGCCATGTCACCTACCGACACCGCACTGGGGACGCTGATCTAGTCCATCATCCCATCTCACACACTGGCCAACCAGCTGCCTTGGAGGGTCAACGAACAGAGCCTAGAAGCCAATGATCTTGCCTCCTAGCACTGGCATTGAGAGGCCAAATGCCTCTGGTTGTGGAGGTTCCCTTTAGTCACTCTGGCTGGTCACCATGGCTGGACCCCTCTTGTCAAACCCCCTTTAAGCCATTGTGTGTGTGTATCCTTCTGAAAGTCGCATGGTCTGTGATAACTCTTGGTGGCCCTGGTGTGCATACATTCTGCAAGCCGTGGATGTATAAGAGCACTGATACCATCTTTTTATCAAACGTCAATCTTCTTTGTTGCATGAGAGGCTGCTTTTTCAAGGCACATTTCAAGATGCTTAAAAAGTACACATGGGCCCCGATCACACGCACAATTAGCCACGCGAGAGGGACGAATGCCAGGCGGGTTGTATGGGTGTGATCACATGGACACATCTGGCAAGCATCGTGCACCCGTAGCCAACCCATCTCATCCGGCCGAAGATCCGGAGTAAAAAAGTACCTTGGAAAGTCCACTATCAAACACTTGCGACAGGCCACAGACAGACATCCTCTGTGTGATCGCTCCAGCACATTCCTCTTGCCGCCTTGAAGCGCCCCAGGAACACGCGCCACCAGGAACAACCCCAGTCCACCGCTGCAGCGTCGGATCAGGTAAGGGCAGATTAGATTGCAGCAGCACAAATAGCCACGCCTCCCCCCCGCGTTATCTGGTCCATGTGACCGAGGCCAAGGTCAACTACTGGAAGAGGAAGAAAGTGGTAAACACCTCCAACTTGGGCAAGCACGTAACATTGAAGGCACCTAAAACAATTTTCAGATCCCATCTGTACATCCATGGCTGCTGGTGGTGGAATTTGCTATCAAGTAATATGCCACTTATGACAACCCTTGTGGCGTTTTCAAGGCAAGAAATGTTCAGAGGTGGTTTGTCATTGTCTGACTCTGCATAGTGAACCTGGACTTCCTTGGTAGTCTCCCATCCAAATACTAACCAGGGCCAATCCTGCTTAGCTTCTGAAATCTGACTAGAGCAGTCTAGCTTGGGCCATCCAGGTGAGGATACAAGGCTGGTAGTTACCATTTAAGAGGATCAGAGTTGATTAGCAAAATATAAAGTTCTTTTGAAAGCTCTTTGTGGAAGTCAGAGTGTAAAGGGGGAGTTGAGCAACAAGGCCTATAAAAATATCAAAATAAACTCCTAGAATTTTACGAGAGGCAGATTCTGGGGGAAAGCACCTACAACAACTCATTTTGATTGCTGCTTCTGGGTCTACAGAAGGGATTTTTATCATGTTGCTTTTGCTTTTGAAGGGGAAAAAACACACCTTTTATCATCGCTCCTTAATAGAAAGGATAATAATATAATAATAAATAATATGTGCCATCTGACGGTGGAAGCGAGGGGCAAAGGCTTTTGAGAGGACATAAAGATGGAACAGACAACGCCAGGCTTTTTGACAAGAACAGGATGACAAAGTCTTCTTAGAATATTCTTGAAGAGACTTGTTTAAAAACAAACAAACAAAAGATTCACATGCCTTATCTGTAATCCTTCTGACTGCCCTTGCGGTTGGCTAATATAACAGGTGACTATGAAAAGGCGCTATTTTGTCTGTGGGGAGAGACTCAGTAACAGGCGGGGGGGGGGAGTAACTCCCTCTGATGTTCAAATTGCTTCCTCAGTAAGTTGGGATGTGTTGCAGCATCTCCCCCGCCCCCCGTCATGATCTTCGGCCTATAGTAGTGCAGCCTACAGGGTCTAGGGAGGCCTAGTGGCTCTAGGGAAGCCTGTATTACAGTAACTACAGAGCCTACATTTCCCAAGTCACCCTCTGTACCTGTGATTGGCTAACAGGGGATTTGGAGGGAAATCTTATACCAGTAGAGAAGTAAAGGGTGGTGCCTGGGAAGAATGGATAAAAGGCCTTGCCCAAAGTGGGAAGTGGATCACTGACAGGAAGTGGAGTTAGTGTGAAGCTGCTGCATACGGAAGGATCCCTCATTCAAAAGGGTCAAAGTTTGAGGCCAAAGACCTAGAAAAGGCTAAGTACAGTATAGTCAGATGTGTTAGGGTTTCTCATTTTGCTGTTTCACCGACCTTTACTGTGCTCTATTTTTCTACATTTTTGAATTACAGTTGTTATTAAATCTCTTTAACAAAATTGGTTGTTACTCTGCCTGGGTCCTCATGCCTCATTTGGTCACATATAAAGAGGAACCTGCTGGGAAAGAAGTAGATAAAGGGGTAGGGTGGGTGCTCTGGGCCCTCCTGAGGAGACCCATACCAGAGTGGTGGCAGCCATTAGAGAACCTTTCTAGCCGTTTCCCGTGATTTTAAGACTTGTCTGCCTGAGGAGGTCAGGAAAGATCCCACTCTCCCGCCTTTCTGCAAACAATATGAAACTGAATTATTCGAGAGGGTGTCATGGGTCAGCCAGGGCTCTATGACAGTGAGGACGCCTTAGAGGAGAAGGAGCTCTGTGTGGTCAGCCCAGATTCAGTACAGCTTTACAGTTTAAGTTTATTGTTCACAGCCATTGGCCTTCACAATTAAAACATATCTGAAACATTAAAACATATTTGAAACATATTTACAAGCAGACGACAGTTAAAATTCTCAAACCTCACACCACATTCGGCTCAATACCACAAGAACAATTCAGTTGGGGGCATTCTAAAAGGCACTATTCTCTCTGATCTTCCTGGCTTCCAGGGCAAAAAGAGCCAGTCTGTAAGAAGAAACAGAAGGCGCCACATCAGACAGCATAAAAACTAGTTTTCTTCAGAAACTGAGAAAAACTGTAGCTCAACCAGAATCTTAGCAAGGAATTTATTCCGAGGACCTGAATACAAAGGGCAGGACAAGTCATAATGTGGCGGATCTTCCGCTGAGCTGCTCAGATTCAACAGAAGCCAACCGGCAGGATAACAAGGAACAGAAATGTCAAGACTTACAGCCAGAAGCTGGTGCAAAAGAACCTCTGCCCTCCAGTTCACCTTTACCCTCCAGATCTATTCCAGCAGGTAAAAGTCAGCCATCTCCAGTCCTCCAAATTCACCTGCACCTTTAGAACAACGCAGGCAAAGGCTGAGAAAAGAGCTACAGGCTAAAAGGTAAAGTGCACGTCTCCTGGCTCGTCGTCAGCTGCTACTTGCTAAGGGGGAAGAGGAGTCTTTGCAGGATGAGGGCTGAAGACTGGAAGTTTGGCTATAAAAGTCTCTTGGAAGGTGCTGTAGGGTGTGGATGCAAAGAGTACAGCAAATGCTACAATCATCATGCCTGTTTCTTAGATGATGGACCTCAAACCAGATAACTTTGCCTTACATTGCCTCTGGAGCCCTGACCTTTGGACTGAATGACTTTGCCTTTGGAAAACCCTTCTTGCCTGGTAACTTTGGAAAACAGAGAAAGACGCTTCCACCTGAGAGCAGAAGCCTGTGGAACAGTACGGTACGTAGGCAATACGGTAGTGCTGTACAAAATTATTCACAAAGTTACTTGGACAAATTACTAGGGACTGTGGTCTATCCTACTGTGTATGGTTTGCTGTAAGCTGGATCCTACTATGTAATCTTGCATCATTTAATGTGTCGTGTTAACACATACATTTGGCTTCAGTTCTGATTTTTAGATTTCTGGTTGGTTCTACAACCCAAATCCTATTGCATTGTCAATGGAATGTCCCATCCTGTCGACCATCTCGACTCACTCTGTGTTATCTGCCTTGAGGGAAAGATGGGCCATAAATAGCAAATAAAAAAAATAAGAATAAATTCCCCCTGCCTTTCTCCCACCAAGCTTACAGTCCATGGAAAGTGCTTGCAAAGATGGAAAGTTGCATCAAGTCACAGTCCATTTATGGCCACCCCATAGGGTTCTTAAAGCAAAAGACTTTAGACATTGCCTGCCATTGCCTGTTTCTGTGTAGTGTCCCTGGATCTCCCTGGCAGTGTCCCATCCAAGTACTAACCAGGGCCAACCTTGCTTAGCTTCCAAGATTTGACTAGATCGCCTGAGCCATCCCAGCCAAGGCATTCATTTATCCAGGAAAAAGTAAAAGAGGGTATTTTGAGTGACCTTTTTTACTGTCTATATGGCATGGTTATACCACAGTACATGAGGACCAGTTGTGGAAATTGATGTCAAGTCGCAGCTGCTTTATGGCCACCCCACAGGGATTTCAAGACAAAGAGATGAACAGAAGTGGTTTGCCATTGCCTTCTTCTGTGTCATGACCCTGGACTTCCTTGGTGATCTCCCAGCCCTGCTTAGCTTCTGAGATC
This sequence comes from Gekko gecko, assembly GCA_029375565.1. Lineage (NCBI taxonomy): Eukaryota > Metazoa > Chordata > Lepidosauria > Squamata > Gekkonidae > Gekko > Gekko gecko. The sequence goes on along the minus strand of JAPDNY010000004.1, from coordinate 191,589,896 downwards.
TGATGAGATCGGGCTAGCCTAGACCATCCAAGTCAAGGTGATCGACCAGGAGGTCACTACAATAAAATCTATAATAAACTTTCAACAATATACAAGCCTCAGGAGAGGTAAGTCTAAGCCCTTTAAGAACATAAGAGCCTTGCTGGATCAGAGCAGCAGTCTATCTAGACCAGCATCCTGTCCCACACAGTGGCCAACCAGTTCCTCTGGATGGCCAACAACATGGCCTAGAGGCCAAGGCCCTCCCCTGCTGGATATGGAGATTCCCCAGGCACAAAGGAAGGCAGAGCTGAAGAGGGCAGGGGAGGGCTGAGAAGCTCTTGAACAATTGAACATATGAAGCTGCCTTGTACTGAATCAGACCACCAGTCCATCAAAGTCAATATTGTCTACTCAGATTGGCAGTGGTTCTCCAGAGGTTTTTCACATCACCTACAGCCTGATCCTTAACTGGAGATGGCAAGGAATGAACCTGGGACCTTCTGCATGCCAAGCAGATGCTCTACCACTGAGACCAACCTCTCTGTGCCCTTTCATAAGCTCTGGCTAGAAACACAGGCTGATTTCCCACTACAGCTGCCTCGGTGTTGCGCCGCCGTTTGCCCCAATACTATTCGTCAATTTCACACCCGAAGCCGCGGGGCTGCATTTGACCCGCGGCTTCGCTCGATTTCCCCCGCAGTTTCATGATCCTCAAAAAACAGGATCACGAAACTGCGGGGGAAATCGGGCAAAGCCACGGGTCAAAATGCAGCCCCGCAGCTTCAGGTGTGAAATTGACCAATAGTGTCGGGGCAAGCGGCGGCGCAACACCGAGGCAGCTGTAGTGGGAAATCAGCCACAGTCTTGTAAAACAAACAAACAGGATATAATTGAGGTTACCTTGTCACCTGGCAATTGAGCATCTCACCGCAGATAAACTGAGCATGAATCTTAGAAGGGCAGACAATGTGTTGTGTGATATTATGTGCCTGGATTTGATAACAGATAGTGTTTAACCCACAAAGGCCAAACAATCGTGCTCATAAGAAATGGCTTCAGAAATACCTTTCCGAGAGACCAATACAGGCAACAAAAAAATAACTCCCAAAATGTAATGGCACATTACCTGACCTGCTAGGGCAGAATCTGTGTTTGTGGAGAATATTGCTATACCGCCAAGTGTTACCGCCAATGCTGTCATCTGAAGCCAAAGTGAGACAAAGGCTTCTTGAAGAATTAAAGGTTTCCAGCTAATTTGCTCAGTAAGACTGCGGTCTAAACACAGAATAGAAAGGACAATCTTAAGATATTGTGCTTCCCATGATTTTTTCTTTGAGATCCCCACTGCTGTCAAAACTGGCACCCGTGGCTTTCTCATCTTCAGTCCTTGTCATTCCTGACAAATTGCAAGGAGGCTTTTAGGGGACCCCAGGGGCTCGTTTCTCCCAAGCTGCCTTCAGATCCAGCAAGCAGCAGCAGCTACAGTTTGTCTGTCTCGGAGGCAGCCGCAAGGAATATGCCTCCATGGATGGGAGGGGAGGTGGGACTACCTTAGGACCACTCCATCAAGTGAATTGTGAGCCACAAGTTGCATCATGAAGACATAGGCTGGGCACCTTAGTGAGAAGTCTTTATATTCTTCCAGATGTTTCACTTGCATGCTGAATCCTACCTTCCAAAAGCTTACAGCCAAACATTTGTGTTTGATCTTTTACTAGGGTTGCCAGACCCTCCAGTTTAGTGGGAGTTACGCACTTTTGGGGGGGCTCAATGTGCCGCCAGCTAGCTGGCTGGCAGGGGAAGTCCCACCCCCAGGCCCCAACACCCACAGCCACCCCTCTCCTTTCTCTCTTGCCCCATGTCCAATCTCTGAGCAGCATTGCCACTCAGAGATTGGGCACGCGGGGCCCTCTGGCTATGGCTGTGGGGGCGGGGCTTGAAACTGGGATGTCCCCGATGTGACATCATCGCGTTGGGGATGTCCCACCCCCTCCAGAAATGCTAGGCCAACAGGGTCTAGGGAGGCCTAGTGGCTCCAGAGAAGCCTGTATTAGAGTGGCTACAGGGCCTACATTTCCCAAGTACCCTCTGGACCCTGTGATTGGCTAAGGGGGATTTGGAGGGAAAACTTACACCAGCAGAGGAGTAGGTGGCAGTGCCTAGGAAAAAGGGATAAAAGGCCTTGCCCAAAGTGGGAAATGTTTCACTCCCAGGAAGAAGAGCTAGTGAGAAGCTGCTGCAGTAGGAGGGATCCCTCATTCAAAAGGAATGAGTCAGCTTGAGGTCAAATACCTAGAGAATGCTAGGTACAGTATAGTCAGATGCATTAAGGTTTCTTATTTTGTTGGTTTACCTATGTTTACTGTGCTCATTTTCCCTACATATTATTGAATTACAGTTGTTGTTAAATCTCTTTAATAAAAATAGTTTGTTACGCTGCCTGAGTCCTCACACCTCATTCGGTCTCTCATAAGGGGGAGCCTACTGAAAAGGAGTGTACAAAGGGGTAGGGTGGGTGCTCTGGGCCCTCCTGAGGAGACCCATACCAGAGTGGTGGCATCCATTAGAGAGCCTTTCTAGCCACTGCCTGTGACACTTACCTACTTTGGTGTAGTGGTAAGTGTGCGGACTCTAATCTGGGAGAACCAGGTTTGATTCCCCACTCCTCCACTTGCAGCTGCTGGATGGCCTTGGGCAAGCCATAGTTCTGACAAGAGCTGTCCTTGAAAGAGCAGTTCCTGAAAGAGCTCTCTCAGCTCCATCTATCTCACAGGGTGTCTGTTGTGGGGAGGGGCAGGGAAAGGAGTTTGTAAGCCACTCTGAGACTCCAAGTGAAGGGCGGGGTATAAATCCAATCTCCTCCTCCTCCTCCTCCTCCTCCCTCCTCCTCCTCCTCCTCCTCCTCCTCCTCCTCCTCCTTCTTCTTCTTCTTCTTCTTCTTCTTCTTCTTCTTCTTCTTCTTCTTCTTCTTTATAAGCTTTAGATAGTCAAAGCTCTGGTATCACCTTTTTGTGACCCCATGGACCACATCACACCAGGCCCTCCTGTCCTCTGGCATCCCCTGGAGTTTGCTCAACTTCATGTTTGTTGCATCAATGACACTGCCTAACCATCTCATCCTTTGCTGTCCCCTTCTTCTTTGACCTTCAGTCTTTCCCAACATCAGGGTCTTCTCCAGTGAGTGCTCCCTTCTCATTTGGTGGCCAGAGTGTTTGAGCTTCAGCTTCAGTATCTGTCCTTCCAGGGAACAGTCAGGGTTGATTTCCTTTAGGATTGACTGATTTTATCTCCTTGCAGTCCAAGGGATTCTCCAAGAGTCTTCTCCAGCACCATAATTTGACAGCATCTAGATGAATAGATGCTCTAAGGTGCTACTGGACTCTAATCTAGTTGAACTGAATAAAAGTTTCTACAGCTAGGATTGCCAACCTCCAAGTAAGGGTTGGAGTTCTCCTGAAATGACCACTGATCTCCAGGCTACAAGGATCTGTTTCCCTGGGGGAGACGGCAGCTTCAGAAGGTGGACTCTATGGCATTATATCCCATCTGAGGTCCTTCCCATCCACAGACTCCATCCTCCCTGTGCACCACCATCAAAATGCCAGGAATATCCCAATCTACAGCTGGCTATCCTGTCTGCCATACCTGCTTGAAAAAGGTCTGGAGTCCCATCAGAACAAGTCAAAATAATTATATGACACATTTTTTAAAAAGTCGTGTTCAGGGAAGAAGATAAAAGATAATGACTAATACACTGTATTCATTGGCCAGTGAGTTCAGTTTGTGTGTACACAGCATGGATATTTTCACGATATTTACAAATAACTATTGCACTGCGGAAAACTGCTATTGTTTCTCTCTGGTTTTTTAGAAATGCATTACAAAAGCTAATTACGCTTTGTGCAAATTGAAGAGCATCCCCTTTATCCATATTAAATGTGCTGCCTTGCTCATTTTGTTCCATACGCTTTTTATTAAAAAGCTATATAATGTAAAATAAAGCGATTTTTATTTCAAATACTAATTTGAGTTTATCTTATACATATAATTATTTCTACTGAACTCTAAACAAGCTAGTGAGACCCAGTTATTTCTTCAGATATAATATTATGCTAGGAGCTAATAGCGAACTGGGGTTTATATCACACGGGAAAAGCAGAACTATCTAAAAGCATAAGAGAAGCTATGTTGAATCAGGCCAGTGGCCCATCCAGTCCAATACTCTGGGTCACACAGTGGCTAAAGCCTATGTGCCATCAGGAGGTCCACCAGCAGGGCCAGAGTTCCAAAAGCCTTCCCATTGTTTTCCTCCAAGCACCAAGACATAGTTTTCCATCTATTACTATTAAATTAGCAAAGCGGGGTTCAGGCCAGTGTATATTAGTAAAAACAAAATCAAATATTAATTTAACAAAAACAGTAAAAATACAAATCTGTACCTTGTGACTTATAGCCACTCATGGTCCTCTGCTCCATATGTTTATCCAGTCCCCTCTTGAAGCTGTCTATGCTTGTAGCTGCTACCACTTCCTGCAGTAGTGAATTCCACATGTTAATTACTCATTGGGTGAAGACCCCATTTAAAAACTGAACATAACTCTAAGAGATACAGTTTTAATTGTATGATCCTGTTCTTCTTCTGTTTGGATGCAAGAATTATGGACAAACTAAATTTAAAAAAAAAAAAAAAAGCATGCGAAATGCCAGCCTGGATGAATCACAAGACAGAATTAAAATTGCCGGGAAAAACATCAACAGCCTCAGATATGCAGACGATACCACTCTAATGACAGAAAGTGAAGAGGACCTAAAGAGCCTCTTGCTAAGAATGAAAGAGGAGAGTGCAAAAGTTGGCTTGAAACTCAACATCAAAGAAACTAAGATCATGGCATCCAGCCCCATCACTCCTTGGCAAATAGATGGGGATGTCGTAGAAGCAGTGACAGATTTCACGTTCCTGGGATCCTGGATCACTGCAGATGGTGACTGCAGCCATGAAATTAAAAGACGCCTGCTCCTTGGGAGGAAAGCGATGGCAAACCTAGACAGCATAATAAAAAGTAGAGACATCACCCTGCCAACAAAAGTCAGTATGGTCAAAGCAATGGTATTCCTAGTAGTAATATATGGCTGTGAAAGTTGGACTATAAGGAAGGCCGAGCTCTGAAGAATATATTATTTTGAATTATGGTGCTGGAGAAGACTCTTGAGTGTCCCTTGGACTGCCAGGAGATCAAATCAGTCAATCCTAAAAGAAATCAACCCTGATTGTTCCCTGGAAGGCCAGATACTGAAGCTGAAGCTCAAATACTTTGGCCACCAAATGAGAAGGGAGCATTCACTGGAGAAGACCCTGATGCTGGGAAAGACTGAAGGTCAAAGAAGAAGGAGACTGCAAAGGATGAGATGGTTAGGCAGTGTCATTGATGCAACGAACATGAAATTAAGCAAACTCTGGGGCACCGCGGAAGACAGGAGGGCCTGGCGTTATGTGGTCCATGGGGTCGCGAGGAGATGGACTTGACTGTGTGACTGAACAACAACAAAAATATTAATTTTAAAAATCTCCATAGAAGTACCTTTATGCATTGTTTGGATTATTACAGGACCTATTTGAGAACATATGGGAGGAGTTTTCTCCCACTGTGGCAGTCTCAGCTATCTGACAACCGAGCCCAAACTGACTGATATTTTTCACTGATATTAACTTATGGATGATGATCTATTGGAGGACCATTATGTACTCTAGGGGAGAGCTGTGGCTCAGAGGTATAGCATCCGTACTGCATGCAAAAGGTTCTAGATTCAATTCCCCAGCATCTCCAGTTAAAAGGATCAGGTATTTATTGATTGATCTGTTTATTTATTGAAAACATTTCCATGCTGCCTTTCCACCTAAATAGGGTCCCCAAGGTGGTGAGCTTTAAAATGTCAAGACATTGAGATAGCATTCAAAATATAAGTGTATATAAAATATTTAAACAATTCAATAAAATATATTAACACAAAAAAACCCCACAAGTAATAACATGACCAGGGAGGAGGACCAATAACAGTGAGGGAATGCCAAACAAAACAAACAACCAAAAAAAGTCTTCCTGTAAGTGATGTGGAAGACCTCAGCCTGAAACCCAGGAAAGCCATGTCTGGTTAGGCTAAACAATAGTGACTTTGATCGGTACTGACTGGTTGGCCTCACTCAATATAAGGCAGCTTGACACATTCAAATATTGGACCAGGGGCCATGAACATATTTTATACAAACTGACTTCATGCCGTCATCCTCTACAGTAGCATTGCTACCAGTTAGGGAGCACTGGCATAGCATGAAATGCAAACATGGTAAAATTACATACCAGCATATATAATTCTTAATATGGTCTCATCTTTTGATACTTAAATCCAGAGATCGAGGCCAATGACAGAGAAGACAAATGTTTCTACGAACTTGATAACACCCCCGGGTATTGCAGAAAAAAATCTGAAATCTAAAAAAACAAAGGGGAGGGTTAATACCCTCCAAAATGATAGAAGCCACACCTGTAGCTTTATGAAAAGAAATGCCCTCAGTGGCCATTACTAGGCAACAGTATTGTCAGCCTGCAAGCCTTGGTTTCTATCAGTAAATGGCAGAGAGAGGGACAGGGTCTGTTCCAGAGCTGTTTTGGAATTTGAGAAGGACTCATCTGAGTTAGACGCAGCAGGAGAGACAGGGGGGGGAATCATTGGAGAGGGGGATACAGGGGAAAGTGTTTCCCCCTGAAAGTCCTTGGTGGCTCCCCACCATGCAACTGGACTTGGACCGATCCAGCCTAGCAAATGGCACCACACAACTTGCCCCTGGTTTTTCTGGTTAGTGGCTGCCAGGGAAGAAAAGGAGGGCAAGATGAAGTCAGAGAAGCATATAAAAGTAGAGAAGAGAAGGAAGCATGAAAAGAAGACAAGATATAGGAGATTTCAGGGAAGGGAAATAGAAAATAGGGAGAAGAAAATGAGATGACTCCTGTAAGTCCTTGCAGTTCCCCTGCTTGTTTACCTATATTTCATAAATAGAATCTTAATGCAACATTAAGGAACACAATCTCTATTTTTTACAATTTAAAATGATTGTCCTATGTATGAAAGCATATCATTTTTTTTAAAAAAAAATCATATCTTTATTCAAATTAATTCTGCCTCCCAGGTGCTAGATAAATCCTCTTGGGCAGCCAGATTCAGGCTGCAGAGCAGCTTGTTGACCATCTGAGTTATGATAAATTGCTGATGTAAATATACAGTTGAATAACTGATAATGCCAAATTCTGAATGTGAGCAGAGCAGCTCCCATCCATCCATCCATCCATCATATATCATCTATCAATCATCTAATTAGACTTTATTTTATTTTATTTTATTTTATTAATTTTTGCATTGTGTCTATTTTGGTTTGGGTTTTATTCCATGAAGTGATAAACGCCAAGTACAATTTGGCAGATGTATCTATTTATTTTCAGGCCCACAAATGTGTTTTCCAGCTCAACAACTGCCTGGCTTTTTCTATTATTGCAAGTTCATGTTTCAAACACTGAGCTGTAATGTGTTTAAATCTCTCCCATTAAAATCAACAGGACTTGCAGAGTACTTAGCTGGGGTTGGATCGCATCCCGGTTTTCCATACTATGTAACATTTTGCTATCTCATTAAAAGGGACTAGCACTTGCCCTAGAAGTAATAACTTTTTCAGAGGCATGAAATGAATTATGTGCATTGAATATCATATGAATATCAACATATATCCAGAAACTTTAATGTAAAGGGACTTAAGAGTATACTGAAGGGGGAGAGGTTGGGTTGCCACGTCCCCAGCATCCAAAACCCTGATGCTAATGGGATGTGACCTGATGACATCGCTGTGTATGACCTGGTGATGGCACATTGAATAGAGGTATCAGTGTCAGCAGGGGTCTTTTGGGGGGGAGCCCACCAGAGCACAGCTCCGGGAGCTCAGGAGCCAAGCCCCGCCCCCAGCCGGCCTCCCGGGGAGTCTTTCAGGCAGCCGAATGTCAATTTCAGCTCCATTATATCCTATGGGCCATTGAAGTCAATGGTGAAAACATAGGGCATATTCTGGGAGCTGGAGGGGAGGGGGCTTGAGGGAGAGGCTCCAAACTCAGAGGGTAGCTGATGGAGCCTCTCCCCAAGGTACCCACCAAGTTTCAAGAACATTGGACCAGGGGGTCCAATTCTATGGGCCCCCAAACAGGTTGCCCCTATTCCCTCCATTGTTCTCTATGGTGGGAAAAAAGTAACCCAGTTACGTTACAGTGACTTCATTTATTTGTGTTATTTGGACTGGATTTTAAGGTCCAGCTGCTCAAGGGTTCATGTGGGCCCCGTATTCCAGGGCATCTGGAGATATGCTAGCACAGAATCCTGGTGATGTCGCTCCAGCGTAGAGGCTAGAAATGGGCAGCAGCATCGGCTGGGGCTTTGTTGTCATCTTAGGCCTTCTCAGCCTGTGTCCGACCCCGACGCCCCTGCAGTGTTAAGCATTCAATCATTATGTAACACAGTCGCTGAAGGGTTCCTTTATCATGCTGCGAAGACTCCCGGAAAGGTCCTTATTACACAGCAAAGCTTCCCTGCCTAATGGCTGTATTTGGCTGTAACCTACTTGGCTGAGGGGTATGCGAAAGAGTTAATGTTTGTAGAAGAGCCATCTGTCTCCCTGGGAAGATGAACCGACAGGAGGTTAGGTATGATGGCTGCTGGAATGACTGCAGTGAGTACCTCTGGACTGATAGCTAGAATACACCCTGAGCAGATGGGGTCAGTCCTGTGGGGCACATCTCAAAACTCCCTTGCAGCAGCGGGCCGTGTTCAGCTGGGCAGGTCACAAATTGTGCAGCCTTGCTTTCCTAAGTGTCACGTTTGTCAAAGGACATAAGGACACCTGACGTCCCCCTCCCTGCCTATCAGATTCCAGGGAACGGACGCTTTCTCTTTCTTTGATCGCGTTGCAGAAGCTGGTGCCTGAGGGGATATATTAGTACACAAGAAGACATGACAGAGACTAGAGTAACTTAATGTCATTGATTTTTTTTTTCCCCCTTAAGGGAAAAGGTCCCATTGATGTGAAGTCTTAAAGGCAGTTATTTGAATAGAAAGAAGCGGTGTTAATATCTGTCTTATATGCATAGGAAATAGGATTGCCGGGTCCCTCCTCTAACCAGCAGGGGATGGGGCGGCTTACCTGGAAAAAGTGAAAGGTCCAGGCCTTGTCGCCAACGCCACCCAGGAAGTGATGTCATCATACCAGCGATGTCCAGGCGATGCTCTGGAATCTGAGAAAAATCTGTATGGTGAAACTGGTTCTATCATAGAATTTTTGCCCAAATACCAGAACATTGCCTGGATGTCACTGGTGTGATGATGTCACTTCCTGCGCAACACTGACAGTGCGGCCTAGGCCTTTCTCTTTCTCTAGGTACCTCCTCTGAAGGGCTGCTGACTGGTGGCTGGGTGGCAAGGGACTTTCTTCCTCCACTGGAGGGAGGGTGTCTGCCAACCCTAGCAGGAAACAAAATGTAACAATAACTTCAATAGAATTTTCCGTACATTGTAATGACAAAGAATCACAATTGATTTCAGTGCCATTGTTATCATGATGATATTTAACATTTACAATCTAAAATCTTCATGAGTTTTAAATCCACGAACATCTTATACAGGGATGTCAGTTTGGGCTGTGTCCTGTTTGGATGTGGCCATCGCAAGCACCACAAGTTCTTAGGGTTGTCAGTCTGCATCTGAATGGCTCCTATGTGTCCAAGTGTTAGGAAACAATGACTGTGCGCACACAAATGCATGAGGTCAGGGTTTTTTTTTGCCACTGCTGCCTCTAGGGATGCCAGCCTCCAGGTGGGAACTGGGAATCCCCTGGAATTGCAGCTCATCTCCGTACCAAGAGATCAGTCCCTTTGGAGAAAAAGGATGCTTTGGAGGGTGAATTCTATGATTGTACCCAATGAAGTCCCTGTCCTTTCCTGGCTCCATCCCCAAATCTCCAGGAGTTTCCCATCCTGGATCTGGCAACCCTTCTTCCCCACCCCCTACCGGTGCCCGGGCTGGGGGGGAGGTGGCAACCCTAGTTGCCTCCCACCTATCCTCCTTGGCTTTGCTGCCACTGCCAACATAAAAGCAAATAGTTAAAGAGACCCTAACATTTTGACATTTTGTGTTGAGACTTACTTCTTTTGTGTCTAACTGTGCATCATGTTGGTGAAAGTCAGCACCCACTAATGGCTACCATGCTGTCTGGATCAAGATCAATTCATGCATATCTTTAACTCGCCTCTGTATGGGAGTTACGGTTTAAACCTCTCCCTTGTGATCTCTAAAGAATTTGCTTGTGAAACTCTCAAGCTGTGAAAATGGATGCATTTTGGGACATTCTGACAAGAGCTGACTACAGACTGGTGGGCTTGAAGCTGACAGGTGGTAAAATTTTGGAGAATATTATTAAGCAGTCAGTCTGTGATCATCCAAGGGGGAAAAAACTTTATCATATCTGTCATGTCAGACCAACCTTATCTTTTTTTTTTGGATAAAGTAACTAACTTGGCAGATCATGGGAATACCAAGGACATAGAGTGTCTTGACTTCAGAAAACCATTTTACAAAGTCTTCCATGATGTCCTGGTAGACAAATTTGGGCTAGACAATACTACTGTGCCACAGGTGTAAGGGGGCTATGCGGGGGTTTGTCTAAGGTGGGTGTCCCCTTCCAGGAACATGGTAGCCCCCACCCCACCCCATTTCCCTCCTGCCCTCTTCAGCCCTGGAGCAGATGAGGGCGTGGCCTGGCTGCCACCACTCTGGTCAACCAAAGGAAGGCCCAGAGAATCTCCCCTTCTCTTCACTCTCCCAAACAGTGTTCCTCTACAGATGAGGACACTGGCAGCTGAATGATCAAGCTTCAGGCCCGGGGACCCAGGGAACGAGGTTTTCTAATGCAGGTTTCCTGTTCTTTTCTTCCTTTGTTTTTAAACTTGATAATTATGGCAATATTTTTCTTCAGCCAAATGAATAGCTTCTAGGAAATGCCAGACACCCAGAACCCTGAAGGAGCTGGAACGGAAAAGCTAATTAAAGCAATTAATTGCTACCATACTGAGTTTTCATAGACAGTCATTTTAAATATGAAATATGGTTTTTAAAGAAAAAAACAAATAAATGCCTTAAAATATGAAGGGAGATAGCTGCAGTTTTGTTTCTTCTAAAATAGTTTAATTGTTGTCTAAATGGAATGATCTGTCCTTTTATACCATTCTTCTTGTTCTTCTTCTTCTCAGTATTCCTATTTTCTTCATTTAAATCATTACACCAGAATTATACTGTATCAATTTACATTGATTATAATTATATTGCAAGCATTATTGAAATTTCTTTGCAGTCATTATATTATTTATAAGGTATGGATTATAAATATTATTAAAATTTTATATACTATATACAGTCAAAACTTGCTAAGCTATAAAGGCCAAAGTTGTTTGTGACATGTATTTTAACTAGCTCCTCCTTCCTTCTATGCTAGTAAATGGTATATTTGGTTTTACAACAGTCTGAAAATATAGAAATGTTGTTCCCCCATCCATGCAGTAACCAATGGCCTGCAAGGCATGATTTAAGCTGCCAGCCAATCAGGCAAGGCATTTGGAGCCCATTAAAATGAGGCTCCACCTCTCAGCTGTCAGCTTTTCACTATTACGGCAAACTTGGCCTCCCCATCACAAACTGGTGCAGGACTAATTGGTAGCTTCAGGGCCAATCAGGAAGCGTCACTATGGCGTCTGCAGGAAGTGTGTGTGTGTGTAAAGTACTGTCAAGTCATAGCCAACTTATGGTGACCCCAGCAGCAAGAGGCTTTCAGGGCAAGTGATTAAGCAGAAGAGGGTGGCCATTGCCTTCCTCTGCAGTGTCTTCCTCGGTGGGCCCCCCTTTCAAGTACCAACCCTGCTTAGCTTCCAAGATCGGATGAGATCAGGCTATACTCTACTGCCTTCCATCCCTCCTGCAGGAAGTACCCATTCAAAAATAGCTGTCCCCATCATAAAAGGACGCTTGGCTTGAAACCTTCCCAACATTTTGGAATTGTCCTCCATATCAGCATTTCTGTGACTAGTCCTGCCTTTCATAAAATTCCAAAAGGGTCCACAGTGTCAAAAGGGTGGGTGATCCTGGGTCGGCTCGAACCTGGTTGTCCCATGGGGCAGGAGTAGGGTTCCCAGTCCAGTGATGGCAATGACAGGAGGCTTAGAGGGTGGGAACACAAGAAGAGAAGTCGTTTTGATGTGATGATGTCTCTTCATTATGGAGTAGTCTGAGAACTTGCAGCTCTAAACTTGTGCACATGACTTCTCTTTGGGGTTCTTCAGGCTCAGTAAAAAAGGCTATGGGGAAACAGGAGTCCCCAATTCCACCCCTGCTGCCCATTGTCAGCAAAATGGGCTTCCGTGCCTTCTAAAGAGACATTCTTGGAGGTGACACAAGACTGATCAAAGCAGTCCAACAAACACACCCCAACAACAGAGGGTTAGTGTTTATGGCTTTTTTGGATATTGTTTTTATCAGCATTCGAACCCATCTTGAAGTCCAGTCTGGGAGAAAGGCCTTTTACTTGGAGAGACTGCCACCGAGGCTGAGTTTTTCCACCCACTTAGCCCCACCCCATGGCCACTGATGCCTTCAACGGGATCTGCAGCATAGATGCTGAACCTCTGAGCCACAGTCCTTCCCTAAGTAGGGCAAGAAAGGCTTCAACAAATATCCCCGCGTGCTATAAGGGAAGGAAAAGGAAGAGGTGTAAGATCACATTGTCAGTACAAAGGAAGAAGTGTGGTGGAACCAAAGACCCTGTTCTTTGAAAGCATGCCTAAGTGCAGGAGATAGATCGCATGGACTTCTCCAGATCTGTTGTAGAATTGCCCTAGAATGATTGAAGCGAGATGGGAACCTCCCATTTTTGGCCTCTACCAACAGAGAGCCAGCATGTTGTGGTGGTTAAGTGGTGGATTCTAACCTACCAGAGGAAGTTATGATGGCCACAGGAATAAACAGCTTGGAAAGGGGATTAGATAGACTCATGGAAGATTAAGTCTATAAACAGCTGCTAGCCATGGTGACTGAGGGGAACTTCCACATTCAAAGGCACTTAATCCTCTGAATCCCGGAGCCAGGATGCAACATCAGGGGAAGACCTCGGCCCCTGTGCCCTCCTGCTGGCCTCCAGAGGAACTGGTTGGCCATTGTGTAAAACAAGTTGCTGGACTAGATGGATTTTGGTCTGATCTAGCAGGGCTCTTCTTATGTTCTTATCTAGAGAACCAGGTTTGGCTCTCCAGTCCTCCACATGACACCTGCTAGTTGCCCTTGGGTCAGTCTCAGTTTTCTCAAAATTCTCTCAGTACCAACCTACACCATAAGTTGCCTGTTAGGAGAAGGGAAGGGAATGTGATTGGAAGCCATTTGAGTCTAAGTCAGGCTGGAGAAATGCAGAGTATAAAAACCAACACTTCATCTTCTTCATTTCTAAGTCCTTGTTGATGGATATGCAGATTATCCAGCCAGACATTAACCATTTAAAAAAAATAATAATAATAATAATGTATGCATTTGCCTTTCGCAAGTTTGGTTGGATAAACTGATGGAACCCTGGTAAGAAAAATGTATCTTAAGGGAAAATGCAAAGCTAAGATATTTATAGTCCTGGGTTCCTTTCCGAAAAGAAAGAAAACCACAAAGAAATTTCAAAGGCTGAGCGGGTGACACGATGTCCGTACGTGCCAATAACTTACATAACATGGTACAAACAACTGGGGTGTGAAATTAATAAGATGTGGTCAAAAATAGCAAGCTATCACTTGCCTCAAATGCAATTCTCCCTCTGCTAAGTAGTTCCAGAAAAATCGGCCTTTAAACATTTGGTGGGCAGTTTCACGTTTCTCTTTTCAAAGGAGGAATCTATTATATTCCTACTATCAGAGATGAAAGAAAACATACGGGGAGCGATGATTTCCTTCTGAGCAGGATTTCTTCTTTCTTTTTTGGTTTCATCGGATTCTATTTAACTCTGAGGCCAAAGAGGCAGGTTCAAGGGAAGCCCAATGAAAGAGGCTCCATTTTAACACAGACAGAACTCAGCGGAACTCAGCGGGCCACCACTGGGGGAGAGCAAGGCTCCCATTACTTATCCTGCTCCAAGGCCCCAGACGCTTATTTTTAATACATTTCGTTTCCAAGGGAAGCAAAAAGACAGGCTACATGATGCCTCAGCAAAACCGTGTTTCCAAAGTTGCATTAGCAGAAGTTGCACAAATTCAGTGGTAAGGCGCTACTTGTAGGAAGAATGGATGTGGGGCAGTGTTTAAGTTAGGGCTGCCATCCCCCTGATGGGGGTGGGTTTTTCACAGCTCAGCTGGACGGTGGGAGGAGAGCCCTGCCCTTGAGCAGTTCCATCCACACTGACATGCCCAGCACGATGACATCACCTGTAGGTGACATCATCACACAAGGCATGCTGTGGGGGGCGCTCTAGCATTTAAGGGGGGACGACCATCTATGGTTACCATAGAGTCTCAAATGGTAGAGCTTCCCCTGCAATGTGCCTTGTGTGATGACGTCACCACTGAGTGACATCATTGCGGCATGCATACTCCATGCACACTTTGAAAGCTCCAGGAAGAAGACAGGAGTCCCCCCCCACACACACTGGAATATAGTAAGGACTTGGCAACCCCAGCTTAACTGGAGGTCTTAATTGGAGAAAGTCAGCTTCTAAACTTTTGAATAAAGTAAAGATAAAGGTTCCCTTGCTCGAAAGCCAGTTGTATCCGACTCTAGGGCTGCGGTGCTCATCTCCGTTTCAAAGCCGAAGAGCCAACGCTGTCTGAAGACGTTTCCATGGTCATGTGGCTGGCATGACTAAAAACCAAGGTGCACGGAATGCCTTGAATATATTTTTAATATATCTACACAAATTAATTCTATTTGTGCTGAATTATTCTTTCCTGCAAATACCTCCTGCACACCAGGCAGGTTTCCTTCTGGTCTTGGAGCTGTGTGTGTGCGTCACGTGTCATCAAATTGCTTCCAGTGAACAGCGACTCTATGAATGAATGACTCTTTGCTGAGATCTTGCAGACTGAAGGCCGAGGCTTGCTTCATATTGAGTTGATCCTTGTCATGTCGAGTCTTCCTTTTCCCCTATCGCATTCCATTTTTCCGAGTGCGTCTTTTTTCCGAGTGTGACCAAATCATAATAGCCTTGGATTAGTCATTGTAGCTCCTGGAGAGAGTTCAGGGTTGATGATATCCAAGAACCTGCTTACCTTGGGCATTTGCAAGCGAGGACTGGTGGGCAGGTTAAGAACTGCCTCCTATTTTTCTCTCCCTGGATAGTACTACTTCCCAAAGTCATATTTCAAGGAGAACAAAGGGTGGGGAAAATGTAACTCTGCCCTTAAAGGCAGTGACTTGTGTATTTTTCACTAATTAGAAAGCGTTTACGCTCATTACTAAAGGCTCTTAGTTATGACATGAGACAATCCACCAGTGTTAAGTCCTCCCAATGACCTTTCATAACTGAATGGCCAAGAGAGATCCAGGGCTACCAGTCATAGTCAACACTCCCTCTAAGCTGTGGTGTCTTGTGAGCAAAAATTCTCCTTTGTGAGCTACCGGCATTAAAGTTGCGAGCGAGCAATTTGGCTACTGCGTAAATTAGTTTGCTCCGGAGCCATCCTTCCTGAGCTAAGGCAATGTGTGAGCCGGAGGCTAAAAAACTGTGAGCTAGCTCACGCTAACTCAGCTTAGAGGGAACACTGGTCATGGTCTCTGAGAGATAATTCAATTCCCTTGCAGGGGCCAAAGGGGCAGAGCTGTTAGCAGGGCCATGTGTCATGTGCCGGATAGGAGGTCTGCCTCCTACAAAGCACAGGTGGCCTTAAAGAAGTCTGTGCTAGGCTTGCCAGCCAAGTGCTGACAACTAGCTAGAGGAGGACAGGGGCAGGGGCATGTGAATATGCAGCTTTCCATCACTTCCAGCATTACCCTGGAAGTGACATCACTGTGCCAGTGCAGTGCTCTAGGATTCCCTTCCAACTCTGTACTTTTATCACTGAGTTTAGTGTGAGTCCTAGATTGTCCCATCAACATGCCAATGTCATTTCCAGGGTTGTGCCAGGAGAAGAGGAGATTGGATTTATACCCCGCCCTTCACTCGGAGTCTCAGAGTGGGCTTACAAACTCCTTTCCCTTCCCCTCCCCACAACAGACACCCTGTGAGGTAGATGTGGCTGAGAGAGCTGTCCCTGAGAGAACAACTCTGACAGAACTATGGCTTACCTAAGGTCATCCAGCAGCTGCAAATGGAGGAGTGGGGAATCAAACCCAGTTCTCCCAGATTAGAGTCCGCACACTTAACCACTACACCAAACTGGCTCCCCGGAAGTGATGTTGTGGCATCCAAATGTTGAGTTACCCCGCTCCCATTTTCCCCTGCTGCTCTACTGAGTGGTGGCAAACAACCTGAACTGCTTGTGAGACATAACCTGCCATGGCAGGAGAGCCAGCAGCAGTAGGCTCTGGCAAAATGCTGTTCTCAGAAGCCATGTTTCTATCCATGTGGACGTTTGGAAAGATCCATTTCCCCTTACTCCAGAGTTACATATTTTTCTGGGGGTATTTCCTCTGCCACCTTTCTAGTCTCAGAGAGTGTCTAGAACTGAAGGACTAAAATGTCAGTGATCTCTACCACAGGACCTCATAGGCTGTGGTCAGATGTGCCATATGGCGCAGTCAGGAAGCACTCCTATTTCATCTATTGGCATTTGAAATGGAGTCGCTTGAGCAGATATCCTAGTATAATCCATTTTGCTGTGGGCACCCAGTCGAGATGGAATGAGCAAACCATCCCGATGCCCTGAGAGCACGCTTGAGTGATCAGACTAGGGGAAATCCATCCATGGCCCGTCGACAAGTGTTAGGACCACTTTAGATCCATCAGGCACCGGCATCAAAGTCAGATCTAAAGGAACATCTGATCGCAGCCTTAGAGGTGCCAGCTCTTTGCCTCCTCTCCTATTTAATACTTACTAGCTACTGCAGAGAGACTCATGTACTTGCACACTCTGGGGATGAAGGAATCTACAGTTGACCTGTCCCCTCTATTCTCCTAATCAGTGTGACTGAGGGTGCATTCAGACGGGCAGCTGATACCACATTTGGCCCGGCTGTAATTTGATCCCAATCTTTTTTATCCGGCATTGCATGACCAGACAGCTCCCCTTACCACATGTGTATTCTTTGATGGATTGTCTAGATGGCATCCATCTGAAGGAACCGCACAGTCAGGTTTTGTTTTTTTTAAAAAAAAAATCTGCATATGTGCATCCGCGTGTACTTGTTTTTCTGCGCATGCGTGGAGTTAAACGGTTAAAGCACCAGCAGTGGTACCTCCCTCTAGGTACCTTTTTAATTAATGCAGTTCATAAAATCCATGGGCCATTTAGAAACGTTACATTGTCCGGAACGTTTGAGCAGAGCTCTGCGGCTGTCACACGTGTAGACGTTTATGTGCATATCGCTAAGAATTTTAAAAATGGTGCCTGCTTGGGATGGTCTGACATCAGACCATCCCGATGGGAGGATTGTGCGCTGGAATGATCAGAGGGGGAAAGTCCTCAATTGGCCCGTCGGGAAGAGAAAACTCCAGATTTTAATTAGTATCTTTTAAGTATGGCTCTGAAGCACGGCAAAACGGGATGATCATGGAAGAGGCACATTTCCCAGATGTTGCTGTCTGGTCTTTACCTTTAAATCCACCAGGCACTTGTGCCTGGCGTGACTCTAAAGACCCATCTGATCGGGACCTGAATTAGTCACTGTATGGGTGCATGGGTCAGGATACTAGCATTCAAACTTTAAATAAGTTTAATAAAATCATCAAAACACACAGGACCAAAATGAAAAGTGATATGACTGCAAATCCCCTTGTGTACACCCCATGAGATGGTTATTCATTCTTGAAGTTGCAGTGTTCAGAAGTCATCCATCGCATTGGCTTCCTGGGCTGAGGTTTCCTCCCTTCTATTCAGTCCCTTGGGCTCAAGATGACGTCTGCGGCTTAATCCTTTAGGTTAGTGGGATAGAGCTAGAACAGATTTGAAGACAGATCAAGATGGGGAGCTGTGCTAGTCTGTCTGTAGCAGTAGAAAAGAGCAAGAGTCCAGTAGCGCCTTAAACAAAATTTGTGGAAGGGGAGGAGCTTTTGTGAGTCCTTCTTCTGCGAGTCACTTTTTCAGATACAGCCAGAATGTGAATCCATCCATCCTATATATTGGGAAGTGGAGTGATTTCAGATATTGACTGACATTGGCAGGTGAACGACAACAGCAGGCGTGATTGGATTAGGTGTGGTATGCAGAGGTGCAGTAAGCATGTAGAAATCAGATCTAAAGAGTTTCATCTCCACATCCAGATTTTTTGTAACCTCTGGTCCGACCCTCCTTTTTGTGGGTCATTCCATTCCTTCCTCTCCAGAAGGAAGAGATACAATCTAGCTGTGGGTTCCCCAATCTCTCTCTGTCCAAGTTATTAACAGGTAATCATTTCCTGCCGTCAGATAACTGCCATGCTTTCTGTATAACCTCATTCCTTGCTTACTCGCATGCACATAGCTTTGCTTTGCTGAGGCAACTGTGGGAGACATTCCTCTGCTAGACATCACTATCAGTGTAACCCTGACAGAAGGGAAGGCTTGGGTTCCCAGCTGCTGTGAATATATTGGCCCTATGGCAGGGGGGGATGGTCTCCCGTTCATGATGTAATGTCCCGCCAGGAGATTTCCCACACGCGCGCTTGGATTTCATTTGCTTGGCTAGTTGAAGCATCAGAGTATATACACAGCCCCCCATGCATTAACCATTATTCCTGGCAACGATATAATGTCCCACCAGGAGATCCCGCTGTTATTCCTGACAATGATGTAATGTTCCGCCGGGAGATTTTCCGCACGTGCGCTTGGATTTCACTTGCTTGGCTAGTTGAAGCATCAGAGTATATACACAGCCCCCCATGCATTAACCATTATTCCTGGCAACGATATAATGTCCCACCAGGAGATCCCGCCGTTATTCCTGACAATGATGTAATGTTCCGCCGGGAGATTTCCCGCACGTGCGCTTGGATTTCACTTGCTTGGCTAGTTGAAGCATCAGAGTATATAGACAGCCCCCCATGCATTAACCATTATTCCTGGCAATGATGTAATGTCCCACCAGGAGATCCCGCCATTATTCCTGACAATGATGTAATGTCCTGCCGGGAGATTTCCCGCACGCGTGCTTGGATTTAATTTGCTTGGGTAGTTGAAGCACCAGAGTATATACACAACCCCCATGCATTAACCATTATTCCTGACAATGAATCTGTACTACTTGACAACAGACTGGTATTCCAATAAAGCATAACTTTCTGAGTGAAGTGTGCCTGGACTTGCTTGCTGTTGAACCTGACACCTGCCAGTGCCTGAGTTCTGAATTAGCCTGTACCCATGAAGCAGACTCATTCCCTGGTAGTTTCCCCATTGCTAGCTGTCAGGCTGCAGACAGTCTGAGCATGTAAAAATGCAGACCCAACTCTAATGGGTATCCTGGGGTATAGGGCATTTCTCCAAACAGGCAAATAGTGCACTTAAATGGACATGGGAACAGTGGCAGAGACTGGCGTGATGACAGGCCTATTGATCCGACATGTGGGTCTTTGCTTTGATCAGAAAGCTATTTCTGGGTGCTGTCTTTCCCTCCCAGAATGTTTCGGAAGATGCCTGTAGACCCTGCTTCTCTCCTTTAGCCTCTGAGAAGCCAGAGGGGAATCCAGGTCTTAAGCACCAAGATGGACTGAACAAGAACACAACGGAAGGAGTCTGGGACCACAGGGTATCCACATGGATGACCTAGGGGCTGCTAGCGAAAGGGTATCTCTGTATTCAGAGACAATATACAGTGAAACCGTGGACAAGCAGCAGAGGAGGGCTGCTTATGTATGCCCTGCTGGTGAGTTTCCCAAAGGTGTCTGGCTGGCCATAGTTAGAAACAGAATACTGGATTAAATGGACCTTTGATCTGATCCAGCAGGTTTTTCTAATATTCTTAACAACTGTCAGCTTTCATATGATGCACTGGATCGGCAAATAAGGGAACATTGTAGAAACTGGTTATACATTCATGCTTGCCACAGGGGTGCCGCCGATCCCATTCCCCCAGGCACCTTTCATGTCCCACTCCCTCAATACAACATTTCCAACTCATAGTGTGCCAATTGTTCTGTTTGTATTTTGATGCTTTTGTCTCAGCATCTCATGCAGCTGGGCACACAGGGGCACATGAAAGTGTCTTACATTGAATCAGACCCTTAGTCCACTGAAGTCAGTATTGTCTGCTCAGACTGGCAGTGGCTCTCCGGGGGTCTCAGGCTGAGGTCTTTCTCATCACTTACAACCTCATCCTTTGGAATCAGAGATGCTGGGGATTAAACCTGGGATTTTCTGCATGGAAAACAGATGCTCTACCACTAAGCCATGCCCCCTGCCCCAAAAGTACTCATTACTGTTGCTGCTGCTGCTGCTGCTGCTGCTGCTGCAGTAGTAGTAGTAGTAGTAGTAGTAGTAGTAGTAGTAGAAGAAGAAGAAGAAGACAGCGACATTGGATTTATAGCTCGCCCTTCACTACACAAAGGAGTCTCAGAGTGGCTTACAAATCCCTTCCCGCCCCACAACAGACACCCTGTGAGGTAGGTGGGGCTGAAAAAGCTGTGACAGAAACTACTCTTTTTCAAGAACAGCTGTGCCTGAACTATGGCTTGCCAAAGATCAGCCAGCAGGTGCAAGTGGAGGAGTGGGGAATCAAACCTGGTTCTCCCAGATTAGAGTCCGCGCACTTAACCACTACACCAAACTGTAGTCGTAGTAGTAGTGGTGGTGGTGGTAGTGGTGGTAGTAAGTATTACTATAACTAGTAGCAGTAAGTACTAATAAGTAAATGCTACTATTGACACAGAGAGTACTCCATCTTTCTGTGTACCTCTGAGGATGCCAATCACAGCTGCTGGCGAAACATCACATACTACAATGCCAAGACCATAGCCATAAAGCCCAGAAAACCTACAACAATTAATGAACTCTGGCCATGAAAGCCTTCAACAACATACTTCTATTATTACAAATACTACTAATAATACCTAGCAACAGTAGTAGTAAAAATATAAACTGTGCAAAAAATGGACTTAAGGCAAAGCCAGCATAAATCACAGAACATGACTTAAAGCCCCATAATAACATTATCATACCTGAAGAACCGCCTCCTTCCATATGTCCCAGCCCACCACTTGGGAGTCTCTCCTCAAGTCTTGCTCTTTGGACCCAGCCTGCAACCAGAGACAGAACTTTTTCATTAGTAGAATCTCGCTTTTGGAATGCCCTCTCCCACACAGTGCCTACTTTACTCTCCATTCGGTGCCAGACCAAAACATGTCTCTTTACTGAAGCTTTTTAACTAGGGGGTTTCTGCCCAGTTTTAGTTGTTTCCAGGGCTTTTTTGGTAGAAAAAGCCCAGCAGGAACTCATTAGCATAACAGACCACACCCCCATGTTACCAGAAGTGTGGTCATCCAGCCACACCCACCTTTTGCTTCTTGTTCTGTTTACCTTGTTTGTTGTCAAAACCCCAGGGCTTTTCTTGAAGCATGAATGCCTTTGCATGTTAGGCCACACACCCCTAATGTAGCCAATCCTGATGAGTTTCTGCTGTTGGGTGTGGCTTATTATACTAATGAGTTCCTGCTGGGCGTGGCCAACTTGGGAGCCAGCCGGAACTCTGTTCCTGTGCATTCCTGCCACAAAATAGCCCTGGTTGTTTCACGTCCAGCTCCTAGCCTGAGGACTGTTTTATTGATATCATTTTAGAATGATGCATTTTGTGTGTGTTTTTATGCCCCGGTTGGCTTTCATTGCCATGTTTTTATTGAACTGGCTTGTTTTACTGGTAGGATTCGAGCAGTATGATTTGTTTTTATTTTTTTTATTGCCTGCTTGATTTGTTTTTGTTTTTTGAGAAGGGTCTGGAGGGGTGGCAGACTGTTCTTTTTTTTCCAAACCAAGAAATTGCTGTGGTGCAAGTGTAGCATTCAGTCCAGTAATGTCGATCTAATTTATTACAAGAGCCAGTAAAACAGTACAATTCTAATATAAGAAGGATTAAAACAGTAATAACATGGGAATAGTATAAAAACATTAACATGGGAATAGTATAAAAACATTAACAGGAGAACGTTAATAAAATTATTAACATAAAATAATGTTAATAATATTAATAAGAGACTCACACAGTTTTCCCAGCTAAAATGTTTGCATTTCCTAATAGCTAAGCAACAAAATTTTGCCACAGCATAAGTCACTGAGCTCTGAACATCTTCTAAGAGGAATTTACGAAGGACTTCTGGCCTAAAGTCAAGATAAGACTGCGGAGGGCTAAATCTAGACAGAAGGGGGTAATATAAGACGGTCTCGTTCCTCCTGATAGAATCTGCAGAACAGGAGGACATGAGTAACTGATTCCACCATATTAGCCATGCACGGGCATATCCGTTCATGCATTGGAACTCGAGTGAATTTACCCTGCAGTACAGCGGAGGGGAGTGCCTCAAAACGGGCTCTAGAGAAGACCCATCTGAGTCCAGTAACATATGAACGGCAGCCGGTCTACGAAATTGTGGTGGGAGCTGCCATCAAGTTGCAGCTAGTTTCTCGTAACCCCCATCAGTTTTTCAAGGCAAGAGGCCTTCAGAGGTAGTTTGCCTGCCTCTGCAGGGTGACCCTGGACTTCCTTCAGGATCTCCCATCCCAGTATTAACCAGGGCTGACCTTGCTTAGCTTCCAAGATCTGATGAGATCAAGGTAGCCTGGGCCATCCAGGTCGTGACTTCTATGAAACACTCTTGATTTTGATTTTTATTTTTTTTAAATCATTTTACTTTTACGTTCTGCTTCAGGAGAAATCCATGCTGGACAGGCAGCATAACAGAACAGCAGATGGAGAGGAGGATTTGACAGTATGCAACAGTGGGAGGACTCAGGAAGTGACGGTTGGTGTGCGAAAAAGGGGTGTCACGCGAGCACAAATTTCCGTCTGCGAAAAGTTGCAAGGTGTGACAACATGATAGAAAGCTGGCCCCAACACTAAGAGATTTAAAATGTTCTTTTTTTCCCCCATTTAGCAAAAAATAGGACATTTACAGTGTCTAACACTTCCGAACTGGAGGGGGGGTGGGGGTGGGGTTACCCATATTCTTAAATTAATGAATTTAAGTATAAACAGCTTTGAAAAGAACAGTAGTATTTCTTCAAAAAGATGAGCATAGAAGGCCCCGGTCATACGGGTTGGATAATGCTGGGGGGAGGCGGGGCTATTTGCGGTGCCGCAATTAGAGCTGCCAGAATGCAATCCCATGTGTCAGCGGCATGCCATGGTTCCTTCCCTCTGCGCCTGTTCATCAACGAGGGGCCGGAGGGAAAAGCCACGCGCTGGCACGATCACACTCAGGGAGTCTGGAGGCAGTCCGTGGCAAACCGTTAGCCAGTACCTTCGAGGAGGTAGTTTTTTACTCCGCATTTTTGGCAGGAAGCCATGGGTTGGCCATGGGAGTGCTACACGTCCCAGGTGTTGCGCTGTGATCGTGCCTGGAAACTCCGCCATTCAATCATGGCGCTCCCACGGCAAATTCGGCGTGTGTCTGGGGCCGAAGTTATGCAAATCTGTCTGCTATTCACAGCATTACATTTTTATTTGGTGCCTTTACACCCCCCACACACAATAAAACAAAATAAACCAGGCACTTGTGGTTCTCTTTAATTGAGAAGAAGGAACAGGAGAAGAAAATGAGACATTCTCCTAAAGTCTGTGACTTGGGGAGAAAGGAGTTAATTTCCCTGGTGAGAAATGATGGCACACCACCATCATTCCTCACCTGTATCTGTTTGCAAAAGATGTTTCTTGGTTTTGAGAAAGTAAAACTTGTGGCAGATAAACACTGAAGGTCAAAAAAGTTAATTCCACTCACGGCAGTATGTATTCCAGAGACGATTCTGTTGTAGTAAGCGGTATTTCTTCTTTTTTTTAATTTTTTTTTTCACCAACAGAAAGAGCCGGGGATGAAAAGAAAGCATTCTTCTTGTTACAAAGTTCCAAACAAAGGAATATGGATAGTCCTAGAAATATAAATTAAGAAAATGGGGGATATTATCACACCCGATTCCGTGACTTTTTCATTATGTTATGGTGTGGCAGAACTTTTTTTTTTATTTTGACTGACTGATCCTATAAGCAGCAGAGAATAGTTCAGAGCAATCCAGACCGGCAGTTTGTTCCCCAGCCAAGTGCTTTTGGGAGCCCACAAACAGGCTAAGAAGATGTAGAAGAAGAAGAGTCCTCCCACACTGAACCTCCCCGCCAGACTGATATTGAATGGCCGGCTGCTTCTGACCACAGAAGGCCTCCATCTACTCCTCAAGGATAACTCCTGTTGATAGAGCTATCCTATAAGACTTTCCCTAATCCCAGGACATTCTTTAGCAGCAGATTCCATCAGTGAGGTATGCATTGAGTGGGGAAAAAAAGACTTTGTTTTGCCTGTCACCAATCTGCTGCCCATCCGCTTCATTAACTAACCCCCATGTTCTTATGGAAGAAAAAAGTTCTCTCTGCCCACTTGCTCCAGACACGCTAGGTCTCTGAAAAGTACCTGTTCCTGCCACAGTCCTTACCTAGAGCAGATTATTATATGGATCCTGCTAATCAGATGGAACTTTCCCTCAGTAAATGTCAGACACCATGGGAGTCACCAGGAACCCTACAAGGAAACACTGATTTCCTACCCCTTGTATCATGATGCCACTTCATAGAGTAGGTTTGCCATTCCTTGGGGGGGGGGGTGGACATTTGCCCACTTTAGGGGCCCCCAATCTGCCGGCCAGAATCCGGCCAGCAGGAGGAACCCTGCCCCCAAAGTGTCAGGATCGTGCCAACATGCCCGGCGTGAAGATGTCACCCAGAGGTGACGTCATTGCTCCGGGCATGTTGCTGGGGGGACGCTCTATCACTCGGCCTAAAAGTCTGTGGTACCATAGAGTTTCTGGCTGAATGCTGGAACATCCCCCTGGTGACGTGCCTAGCACAATGATGTCATAAGAACATAAGAACATAAGAGAAGCCAATGTTGAATCAGGCTAATGGCCCATCTAGTCCAACACTCTGTCACACAGCAGCCAAAATATACCAGGTGCCATCAGGAGGTCCAGCAGTGGGGCCAGGACACTAGAAGCCCTCCCACTGCTGCCCCCTCCAGCACCAAGAATAGAGTGCATCACCTGCCCCAGACTGAGAGTTCCCATCTATACCCTGTGGCTAATAGCCACTGATGGACTTCTGCTCCATATGTTTATCTAATTCCCTCTTGAAACTGTCCATGCTTGTAGCTGCCACCACCTCCTGTGGCAGTGAATTCCATATGTTAATCTATGTTAATCCCTCTATTCTGGACAGTCACTGAGTCTCCCAGATATTAGTCTGATACTGTAATCACTACACCACACGGGCCCTGCTATCTCTGTATACCACCCTTTTCATGTGCCATTCCTTTATATAGCTGCATAAACAACCACGTGGAGAAAGTAAGCACGGTAAGTAGGCCTTCATGTGTGACCTGGGCCAAAGGTTTAAATGAAAGATTAAATCTTTGGGTGCTTTCACACATGCTAAATAATGCAGTTTCAATCCACTTCCGCGACTGTTTGCAAGTAGATTTTGCTATTCCACACAGTAAAATCCAGTTGCAAAGTGCACTGAAAGTGGATTTGAAAGTGTTTTTAGTGTGTGTGAAAGTGCCCTCTGTTGTGTGAAACAATTTTTTTCCAGACCAACTCTGGATATGTGGAAGCAGGATTCCCTTTGAATTCCAAATTCAGATGTAGAATTATGTACACATATTGCTGCTTCATGCAAGCGACTCCATAGCCTGGTTCCAAGATCAAGACTTTGGATACACAACTCCAGTTAGAAATGCTGACTAAATCACTGAACAGCTGTTTGGGACCCAGAGGGCAGACAGGATAGTTCCCCTTCCCACCCAATTTTTTCCATGCTATTTATTAATTTAGACTAGAGGAGGAGGCAGAGGAGGAGATTGGATTTATACCCTACCCTTCACTACCTGAAGGAGTCTCAGAGTGGCTTACAAATCTCCTTTCCCTTCCCTTGGTCACAACAGACACCCTGTGAGGTAGGTGGGGCTGAGAGAGCTCTGAGAGAACTGCTCATGAGGGAACAGCTCTGAGAGAAATTGTGACTGACCCAAGGTCACACCAGCAATTGCATGTGGAGAAGTGGGTGATCAAACCCTGGTTCTCCCATATTAGAGTCCACGCTCCTAACCACTACACCAAACTGGTCCCCAATCCTGTTGATTCTATGGATACTTGAGAGAGACTGGTGGGCACCACCACGAACTAGCCATCATGGGGGGCAATCACAAAGGGTTTGAAAGTCCTGAGCCAAGAATATTCCTATGATGGGAGTGGATATTTCCCAATGAATGCTCCCTGAAGACCAAAAGGTGATATCTTCTGGTATCCCCGCTCTAATGAGGTGGAGAAAAACCCAGATTGGCTCTCTGCTTTGAGAGAGAAACAAGTGGGTGCCAGGGAAGACTTGGAAAGGCCTTCGCCTCAGCATCCTTATATTACAGTATTTATTTCAGGAACAGGAAAATACCAAGGCAGAGGGAGGGGGAGCAGAATACTTTCCAATGTATTCAGCATATAAACCCCATACGAAATAATTCTTTAAATTCCTGTCGTTTCTACAACCTATGCCTAATTACTGTTCTAATCACCCAAACATGCAAGGATTCCTAATGCAAATATGTCATTATGTTTATCTCCCGGGAGGAAAATGATACACCATCTCATTCTTACACACAGGAACTTCTTTGTTGCTCTGTTAGAAATGGCAAACAGGCTTTCAGTAGAGCAGGGTCAAATTTATATTCCACTCCATGTAGGTGAGTGACCAGCGAGTAGTTAAAATAATTCCCACCCTGGATTAGAAATGTATATTTGGCTAAAACATATAAGAAGGTAGAGCGCAGCTGAGTTATCTTGCCAATAATTTTGATTATGACCAAATAATCAATGACATTGCCTAATTCTTCTATGCAGAGACGGGGGGGGGGCTTATATGGTTAAATTCAAGATGGCATGCCCTCTGAATTAATTAATTAATTTAAATACATTTTAATCCCACTTTTCTTCCAAGGAACATCCATAGTTCTCAGCACTTCCATTTTAGCTTCACCACCATCCTCTGAGGTGGGTTAACCTGAGAAAGAATGGGAGCTTCATGGACGAATGGTAATTTGAACCTACATCTTCCAAATCCTTGTCCAAGCACGATGACATCTCTCCTGCACTGGCTGTGGGAATTTGTTCAATGAAAACTTGGAAGCTAGAAAGAAGACTCATGGCTAGGCTTTTCCCATGCTCTGATTCTCCTGGGGCTAGTGCAGATAACTACGTCATCATTCAGAGAATGGGATATCAAATGAGGGGGTCACTGGCAGAGGCAAGCTATAATCTTGCTTCAAGTAATTCATAGTATTCCTCCTTCTGCTGTCAGACTTTCCACATACAACCTTCAGAACGGGCCCAGAAGATCACAGCTGAACGGAGCTCAAATGTACACTATTCATAAAGAGGGGTTCACAAAAAGCTGCCTCGCAGATTGATGTGTCAAGAGGTTCAGGGATTTGTAGGAAACTAAGGTGCCAGGAGACTTAGACTTGACTATTATGGTAGCAGGAGCTGAAAAGCTACTCTTTGCACTAACAGTTTTGCTGGCCGCCACATGGCGCGTGATGTCTTTCAGAGGCTATGCTAGCCTAGGGCTGCCAACCTCCAGGTGGGGCCTGGAAGCCTCCCAGAATTACAGCTGATCTCCGGACTGCAGAGGTGAGTTCCCTTGGAGAAAATGGCAGCTTTGGAGGGTGGACTCAATGACATTATACGCCACCGAGGTCCCTCTTAGGCCCGTAGCTACAGTGGGGCATTTCGGGGCCAGGCCCCCTGACTTCCTGCCAAGGCCCCCTGACTTCCATCTAGCCCTCCAGCTCTCTGGGCTGCCCAGAGGACTCCCACATCTCTAGGCCACCTGGAGGACTCCCCACCACCGCCCCTTCCCCAAGCGTGGCTTGCTTCCCCATGTAGGCAAGCAGAATGCAAAAACCACAAAAGTGAGTTTTTAAACTCTTTGTTTTTATTTTATTTTTTATTTTGTGATGTCAGTACCCCCTCCGACTTATTTAAAGCCCCCTGAATTACAAAATCCTGGCTACAGGCCTGGTCCCTCCCCTCCCCAAGATCTGCCCTCCCCCAGTCTCCATCTCCAAATGTTCAGGGATTCCCCAGTCCAGCGCTGGCAACCCTAGGCTACACCACCTGTCAACTGGGGCACGATGCAAACATGAGAGAAGAAAGCAAAAAGAGGAAAAATCCGAAGAAGCAACCTCTCACGGCAAACGAAGCAAATTATGCAAAACAGGAATAGAACAAGTTGTGATGTAAGGAATGTTGAATGCATGTCTTGGAATAAAATAACAATGTTTTATCATTCATAAAACATGAGAATGTATTGTAATCAAATTAAGACTTGCCACAGGCAAAGAAAGAAACAAAAGGAGAGATTATTCACTAATGTCACATGGATAAGTCGGCATGCAAGAGGTAGATATCAGAGGAGGAAAACAGGATTGCTTTAGTGCCTCCGTTTGGCTGGGAAAAAAAATACCACCGTGTGCATTTTTTTCTCTGAAAGCCACAGATAGTCAGTCGGGCTCCAGTCCTGTCCCAAGTCCTTGTACCTGTCCTCCTTCCCTTCCTTTCCTCATGTTTATTTAAATTATCTTAACAAATCATCCCATCCAGGTCCTTGCAGGGGCTTACAGTGCAATCCTGTGCAGACTTACTCCTTTCTAAATGATTACTCCAGTCCAATGGATTTCAGTGGACTAAGTCTGGAGTAATGCTATATATGATGCAAGCTGAGAATAAGCATACCCTGAAGTGGGGCAACGGCCAGGGCCCAGGGATTCTGGTGGGGCCCATGGCTGCTAGGGGTGCCAGCCTCCAGGTGAGACCTGGGGATCCCCCGATTACGGCCCACCTCCAAACAACAGCATTCCGTTCCCCTAGAGCAAAGGGGTGCTTTAGATGGTGTCAGGGCTTTTTTTTGGTAGAAAAAGCCCAGCAGAAACTCATTAGCATAATAGGCCACACCCAACAGCAGAAACTCATTAGCCTATTAGGCCACACCCCTGACAGCACAGCTCATTAGCCTATTAGGCCACACCCCCATGTTACCAGAAGTGTGGTCATCCAGCCACACCCGCCTTTTGCTTCTTATTCTGTTTGCCTTGTTTGTTGTCAAAACCCAGGGCTTCTTTTGTAGCAGGAACTTCTTTGCATGTTAGGCCACACACCCCTCATGTAGCCAATCCTAATGCGTTTCTGCTGTTGGGTGTGGCCTGTTATGCTAATTAGTTCCTGCTGGGCATGGCCAACTCAGGAGCCAGCCGGAACTCTGTTCCTGTGCGTTCCTGCCCCCAAATAGTCCTGGATGGTGGGCTATATGGCATTGTACCCCACTGAAGTCTTTGTCCTCCCAGGCTCTGGGCTCCATCTCCAAATCTCCAGGTGTTCCTCAACCTGGATCTGGCAGCCCTACCTCCTTGTCCCCCGCTGGTGACCAGGGGGGACCCAGCAACCCTAACTGTTGCTGACCACCAGTCATGTGTGCACACAAAGCTTCCTTATACTGAATCAGACCTCTGGTCCATTCAAAGTCAGTATTTTCTACTCAGACTGGCAGTGGCTCTCCAAGGTCTCAAGCAAAGGTCTTTCATATCACCTCCTACCTGATCCTTTTAGCTGGAGATCCTGTGGACTGGGACCTTCTGCATGCAAAGTAGATGCTCTACCACTGAGCCACAGCCCCTCTCTACACCCCATGTACCTCCTCCCATTACCTGCCTATCCACTTGCAAACGCTGCACCACTCATGCTTTCTGCTTTCTAGCATTGTCAGGGCAGTACTTGTGGCTGATGCACAGTGGTGGCAGTCCTGGAAGTCACAGTGGCAGCACTACGAGCTGCATGCACTGGCCAGTGCTATTGAGGAATGGGCATAAACGCAGTGCAGGTGGCTTTGAACTAGGGCTGCCAGGTGCTTACCTTCTGCCGGTGGGGGGCTCCATGCTTCTTCCTAGTATTTCCCTGCATGTGTGCAAAGTGCCTGCACCATGATAACATCACTGTTAATTAACTTTTTTTTTTTTGCAAGATAAATATGAAATATGGGGGACGCTCTAGCATTTGCCCCCAAAAGTCTATGGTCACCATGGAGTTTTAAGCCAAATGCTAGAGCGTCCCCCATGTAACATGCCTGGTGCGGTGGGGCTCTTCAGGGGTGGGGGTCCCCCTGCCAGCCAGCTGGCCAGTGGCAGATTGCCCCCCCAAAATCAGGGAAAACCCCTACCCCCATTGGGGAGATGGCAACCCTGCTTTGAGCACAGGCAATGAATGGGGGAAGGATGCACAGTCAGGTGAGGGGACGCTCGGGTGGGCAAAAAGGAAGCATGAAGGTGGGCTGGTGGTGGAGAAAAGGGGGCCCAAGCGCTGTCTGCCCAGCGCCCCCAAACCTGGAACTGACACCGATAGGATTGCACTATTCATCTCAGTTCCTTAACTTCATTTCTCCTTCTGCCTGGTCTTTCTCTGTATTTTTCATCTCTGTTTCCCTTCCTTCAGCCACCTCTGGGCCTTCTTCCTGCTCCACTTTCCAGTACTTCTTCACTTCCTGGCTTTCGCGTTGCTCCTCCAGCCTTTCATTCTCTCCTTTCTACCGACAGCCTGTTGCCCCTTCAGGTGCCCTTGCTACGTTCTGTGTTTGGCTCTCAGGACCAAGGGTTTCCACCTCTGGTTCGTCAGGCTGTGCTGTAGCCTGGATCGCTTTGAACCAGATTGAATGCAACAGTCTCTCCAAGCTCCTAAGAAGAAAGGGAGCGTAAACGTTGGCTTGCAGCACAGCGACACGACAAAAGAGGAGAACAGCCAAGCAGAGCTGACACAAAGAGATGCTTCCAGAGAGGGCATGTGGAAACAGTGTTATCTGATCTGAGAGCATGATCCTATCCTAACCAGGGGTTATCTGACAGACAAAGAACATCGGCGGGAGCTGTGAAGTCCAGCAAGATGTCTGGCGGTAAAGAATTCATTGCTCAGAAGCCGCAAGCAGAGAGCTTCTTGTTAACAGCACAATGCAATCTTTGACCTTGCCTCTAGTTATCCAGGTTTCCACATTTTACATGGCGCTCTTTTTTTTTTTTTTGGTCTTTCTTGTTCACAACTAACTACATCCACAGTTGGTGTATGGCTGCTGTGTCTTTTGTGCACTGGATGTGGTCACGTACAAAAGGTATAAACAACTCGCTCAGTTCTGAGGACCATTATCTTCCATTGCTCTGCAAGCCAGTACCTCTATCTGTCAATCTGTTCCTCCTGAATAGGGCTGCCAGCTCTACGTTGGGAAATTCCTGCCAATATGGGGGCAGAGCCTAGGGTGAAGAGACAGCTCAGCGGGGATGTGATGCCATAGAACAGGGGTGTCAAACCTGTGGCCCGGGGGGCAGATCAGGCCCACGGAGGGTTTCCACCAGGCCCGCAGTGGAACTGGCTGTCTTCTGATTCTTCTTCCAGTTCTGCTGCTGCTGTGTCATCGTAGGTTTGCGGATTACAGATACACACTTGAACAGCAGACTCAAGACTGCAACAGCACAGGCATTTTGATGCAATAATTCAGAGCAAGAGGTGCCAGTTATCAGACACTGTTAAATAAAACAAAATATTGCAAGTGTGTTAATGTTTTAAGCATGATTTTATTTTAAGTAAAAAAAAAACTTTGTCAAGTTTATCAAGTTTATATCTCTGCTACCTGGCATTATATTTTATGACACACATGGCCCAGTCCAACAATGGCTGTGTTCAGACTGGCAATTTGCCACGTTAGAGCCCCATCTCAGTGACGCTTTAAAGCCATATTAAAGGGGGCATTCACACAGGCACATCTGCCTGGCGTCCCCCACCCATATGCAACCTGCGCTGTTCCGCTTTCTGCCCACGTTAAATAGATACCTCTTTGAAGGGGTAGCCAATCCCTGCAGACCGGCTTTAAACCACGTCAGTCCTCTTCTTGGCAGTGTGACCGCATGGCCAATATGCCAGGAGCAAGCCGGAACAGCAGCAGCAGCTTGATTGGTCATGCTCCATTGTACCAACCAATGTGGTGCCGGGATCCTCCCTCAATCGGCGATCTGCAGCGAGCTCCCCCAATCCGGGCCAGTGGTGTGAACGTTCCAGCGCGCCTTCTCCCGGGGCGAATTGCCAGTCTGAACTCAGCCAGTGTCTCATTTATGCCAGATCTGACCCTCATAGCAAAAGAGTTCGACACCCCTGCCATAGAGCGTGCCCTCAGAAGCTGCCATTTTTTTTTCTCCAGGGAAACTGATCTCTGAAGTCTGGAGATCTGTTGTCATTCCAGGAAACCTCTAGCCCTGACCTGGAAGTTGGCAGCCATACTCCTGAACCACTTCATGCTGGAAGTGGAGAGATCGCCAGAAAGAATGAGAAAGTAATTGGCTGGGGTTTTTTTTTTAGAAACCTGTGACCTTTCGCCCGGGGAGAGCGCCTCCCTCTCAATGCCCTTTCCTTAGAACTGTCTAGGAAGATAGGACTGTTTTCTCTTTCAGACCACCCCTCACTTTCCACTTCTTCATAGTCAAAGGTTTTGAATCCTGTAACACCGTTCCCCTCACACTTCGGTCCTCTGCCACAGCCACGTCAAGGGATACTTTCAAAACATTGGTCTTGTGCAAGAGGAAGTGATCTTGGTGGAGGAAGCGACCACCATAGCTGGAACGAAGCACGAGGAAAACAGTGCTACAGGATCCATACTCTGACAGGATCCATACTCTGTAGGTCCTTAATTCAAATTTTACCTCAGCCACACAAACACACTACAGGTGGCCTTAAGCAAGCAACTATTCTCGTATCTCAGTACAGAGACAATAATACTAATCTACTCCGCAGGGCCGTTGCATGTAGATATTTTCAGAATTCACATACACAAACAAGAAATTCCAGTAGTTTCATCCAAAATTTGTGTTGTTTTCCTCAACATTTTTTCGCATGTTCCTACTGAGCTGGAGCCTTCAATTTAACAACAGGAAAACGTTAGTGATTGTTGTTAAAAATGTTGCCTGCTATGGGGAAAGGGTCCTTCAACACCCCTTGGACTCAACAGGACGTCCTGAGTGTGGCATAAAAGACCCACCAAACAGCTTAACTAATAAAACCAACATAAATTTTCTCAGTCTTCTGATGTTCCCATCACATATTGACACATTTGTCTCAAAATTTATTTTTAGGCAAACTTTTACTACCGTTCTAGCTAGGGTTATGCCAAGATTGTGAAGTATCTAAAAATGCTAAGGACTAGTAGAATGACACCTTCCATCCCTCTTACAGCAATATCTGGTTAGATTTGGGGGCCTTCCTATGGTCAGTCCATTCACCAGCTCCTCACATGTTGTCTGGGGATACTGTCAGTATCCCAGATGTTTAGTTTCAGAGTGAATCCTTAAATATTTTGATGGACTAGTGGAAATAGCAGCCCTATATCATCACATAGGCCAATTTCACTACAGAAAACTGAAAATTGTGAGAATATAAGACCCATGTAATTATTTTGGGTGTTTATCATAATATCTCATTGCACCCTACGTAGAACCATTTGTTCTCCTTCAGATGAGAGGTTAATCTCCCATATATAGACTGTGGTTTTAAAGAAATTGCACATATTTAATGTATGTGTTATGTACCCTCTCCAACTGTCTTAAACTCATGTTCTTGGAATTTTTCTAACTTCAGGAGCTTTTGTTGTGTGAACTTTCCTGTGAGCAAAAGCCGAAGTCTAGAGGGAAAAGGTATGAAGAATTGTTACTGGAGCATCTGTCTGGGCCCAGGGGTGCAATTGTGACATCTGCCACATGTCACCTTCAGTGACTGTGTCCCACAAGCGTAGGAAATTAAGACGACGGGAAGAAAGTCATAAGTTGACTATGTGGAAACTGACTGACAGCCTTGAATACTAATAAAACACTCTAGTTTAGCCCTGTTTTTGAGGGCTGTCAGAACAGAAAAATAGTTCAAGTCCTTCTAACAACGGACAAACAAATAGCATCGGGTGGGGGGGGTAAACAAATTAATTATTTGTTTTACTTAAAATATTTATCCCACCTCAAATGGGACTTCGGCTAACAAATGATTGAGAAAAGCAAAATAAAGAGTGAAAATCATGTGTGTGTTTCAACAAATCACTTAGCATTTCATAGGGCTACAAAAAAAGCACTGGTGGAACGCCAAAATTAGGAACCAATCTGATGTACTGAAACAAGAAGTTTTGCATTTTATCTGAAAGACAGCAGGGAGGGAGCGAACTAGTCTTCTCAGGCAGGGGTCATTTGGAGCAAGAGCACGCAGGAGCGGAGCTCTGGCAGTTAGAAGCACAGGCGGCAGTGGCAAGCTCCACCCCCAGTTCCCAGCAGGAGTGTGAAGCAGCACATGTAGGACCAGAGTGGAAAGCCCCCAGAGTGGAAAGACAGTCCCTAGGGGTGGAGCCTGAGTGGTGTGTGTTGCCTCCTGACACATTTCCAGTGATGTCAGGGTGCGTGGCAAATAAGTTATGCTAATGAGTTATGTTAATGAGCTCTTGCACCTCTTTTTCTACGAAATGACCCCTGTTCTCAGGACATGGAGCACCAAAGGTAGATAAGGGCCAGAGGGGTTAATCTCAGAGCCTCTTCATCGGAATTCACTGTTGGTCTGATCAAACTCAGATCCCCACTCACCCCTTTTTATTTTATTTTATTTTTCAAATCATTGGGAAATCTGATCCCTAGGGTGATTTGACCCTCACTAAACTACATGCTAGGCTATATCACATCTCATATTAGTCCTGTGCATGTGTTACAGAACACACCTGTGCATCCTGCTTAGGGAAATCCGTGCCCTGTGTGATCTTCTGCATGCCATAAAGCAGCATGTAAAGCTGCTATATTCCATTCAGCCTTTATTTTTTTTAATTAAATTTTTTATTAATTTGATAAATGAGAACAGAGCTTAATAGCAATATAATAAAGCATTTCGAGAAGTCAGATCAGTACAGTAAACCTAACAAGCATATTCAATGAAATACCAGTAATACAGTCGTTCAAGATGGGTAACAGTACAAATACTACATGTGAAAACAGTGTTCATGCTAAATGAATGATGAATCAAGTAATCAGACAGAACAGATCTCAATTACCATATGCTAGATTACAACTAGACATTGCAAGAGAAAGTAAAGATTAAAGATAGATCAGTGTTAAGATACGCAGGGTTGCGAGGTTGGAGGTCAAAACTTGCAATGAATTCCATGAACGGAAACCATTTCTCCTCAAAGTTAGAGAGTTTAGGATAGAGTTCCGAGTTTTGTAGACGATCTGTAATTTTATCCATAATGAAGTGATTCCATACTTTGTTTAGCCAGCATGAACGTGTGGGGGGTAGACTAGACTTCCAAGTAGACGCAATCAATGCTCAGCCTTTATTTTTTATTATTATATCAGGTTTGTGTACTGCCTCCCTGTGAGTGGGCTCAGGGCAGTTCACATCCAAGTCATATGAAACACATAAAATCAAATAACTTAAAGTACATTTCTAAAGCCCAGTAACCATATGGCACCATCGTACAACTCTGCATCCCCTGTTTACATTAGCAATGGGGGAAGATGGGGGGAATCAGATTGTGAATTAAATAGTTCGTAAGAACTATTAAACTGTTAAGAAAGCATTGCTGTTAAAAACCGTTGTTAAAACCTGTTGCTGTTCTCAGCCATATGCTTGGTGGAACATCTCTGCCTTGCAGGCCCTGCAGGATTTTAGCAAATCCCATAGGTCCCTGACGCTAACCAGCAGAGAGAGTTCCACCAAATTGGTAGAGAGGAGAGCTCTGGTTGAGAGGACAGCTGGACACTCTTTGGGCCAGCGACTTCCAATAGATGCTGGTCACTTGAGCATAGTGCTCTCTGGGGGACATACCAAGAGAGGCAGTCCCAGGGCTCTTTTGCATATTAGGCGACACACCCCTAATGTAGCCAATCCTCCAAGAGCTTACAGTAGCCCCTGTAAGAAGAGCTCTGCAAACTCTTGGAGGATTGGCTACATTAGGGATGTGTCACCTGATATGCAAAGAAGTTCCTGCTACAAAAAGAGCCCTGTATCTATCTATCCATCTATCTAAAATGATAATTTAAAAACTCCAATTAGAACTGCCAATACATAAAAACTAAATCAGTCACATGCAGTCTTTATCTGCCTCCTGAACACCAACAGTGAGGGGGGCATGTACACTTCCCTGGGCAGGTTGTTCCATAACTGTGGGCCTGCCACCAAACAGGCCCTCTTTCATGTGCCCACCAAATGAGCTTCTTTGACTGATGGGATTGTTAGGACTACCTGCCTAGGATTAACAATACTGGGAGAACTGCTATTGTATCAGTAGCATTCTTATTCCACATACCAACTTATTAGTTAGTCTGTGGCCTAGCTAAGACCACTAATATTGGCAGTGGCTGGGCAAGGGATACCCAGGGGAGAGGAAAGTATAGTGGTGGGACCAGGCAGGAAGGGAAGGGAAGGAGGAGAAGTAGGCAAGCTTGGCCCCCTTCCAGCCAGCATCCCATTCCGGAAGTGGTAGGCAGTGGGTCAAGGATTAATTACCCCTCTCCTGCATTGATGTTGTGTAATGCCAGGTCCATAAATAATAATACCATGGTCCTCTGTGACTTCCTGCGGGAGCCAGATGTGAACCTGGCATGCATGACCGAGACCTGGGTACAAGATGGGGAGGCAGTAGCCCTCTCCCAGCTGGCTCCTCCTGGATTCTCAGTCCTTCACCAATCGCGGACTAAGAAGAGGGGGAGGAGTGGCTCTGTTCATTCAGGAGGCTTACTCCTTCAGGGCATTCCCACCACCGAAGCTCACAGGCATAGAGTGCACTCACTGGCTTTGTGTGGGAAGCTGGGGAGAGTCTGGCTGTTTGGTTGCTGTACAATTCACCCAATGCACCAACAAACAGCCTGTCATCCCTGTTGGAGGCTGCATCAGGCTGGGCATTGGAGCACCCTAGGCAGATAGTCTTGGGTGACTTCAACGTTCATGTCAAGGACATGAC
Source organism: Gekko gecko (assembly GCA_029375565.1). Lineage (NCBI taxonomy): Eukaryota > Metazoa > Chordata > Lepidosauria > Squamata > Gekkonidae > Gekko > Gekko gecko. Next base: position 191,552,439 of record JAPDNY010000004.1, on the reverse strand, counting down.
TTCCAACCAGGCGATGGACTTGGTGTTGTTCATGGTGGCACTAGGACTCTCCCAATATGTTATGGCTCCCACTCATTGAATGGGGCACCTGCTTGACCTGATCTTCGCAGCAGGGGTTGCAGTGGACCAGATTACTGCTATGACCACTATGCCCTGAAGGCCCATGTGAACATTCCACCCCCACCCTGTTTGGGCAGCAAGCATATTTTAGCTTGTCCACGGAGTCAAATGGACTCTATGCTGCTTCAGATGACCCTGCAGGATCCAATGCCCCCTAGTGGCTCACTAGATGAGTTTGTCAAGATCTGGCACAGCCAGCTCTCAGCAGCAGCCATCAAAGAGATCACCCACCCCCCCGACACCCTCTGTGCCCTCGCTCTAGGCTCACTCCATGGTATACCAAGGCAAAAGCTCAGACAGCTAGAGAGACAGTGGTGGCGAGCTTGTGATGAAGCTACAAGAACACCCTATAGGATGTTTATGAGATCCTATGAGATCGCAGTCAAAGCCGCTAAGAGAGGGTATTATGCAGCCATGATTGCATCTGTGAGCTCCTGCCCAGCCCGATTATTTAGAATGATTCAGTCTATTACTACTCTTCCATGAGGCAGACCAAATGCTAGGGAATTGGAGATTGGCTGTGAGGCCTTTGCGAACTGTTTCACAGATAAAGTCTTGTCTCTCTGCCATAGTCTTCCCACCACAGTTGAGACAGTAAGAGAACTCAAGGCTCCATGCATGTCTTTTTGTCAGGTTTTGGATTATTTCAGTCCACTCAGCCTAGAGGAGGTTGACAAACTACTCTCAACTGTGTGCCCAACCACTTGCAGCCTTGACCCATGCCCATCGTGGCTAATGTACCCTAAGGGATATTATCAACAAGTCCCTGTCCCCTAGGGCACTCAAGGAGGCAGTGGTATGCCCTCTCTTAAAAAACAACAACACCATCCTTGGATCTGGCCGAATTGGCTAATTACTGGCTAGCATCCAATTTGCCCTATTTGGGACATGGGACCATGAGATGACCAGGCCATGGGACGGAGATGGCACTGGTTGGACAAAATAATCTTGGTGACATCTAGGAGTCTGTATCCCAACAGATACCTCAAAGTTATGGGATCAGAAATTTAAATGGATCCATGCAGAAACTACAATACAAATGACTAAGTGGAATTCCTTAAACCCTTCCTGGCCAGATCGAATAGCGCTTATAAAAAGCTTCATACTCCCCAAATACCTATTTTTGTTTTGAACAATTCCAATAGAAATCCCACTCAGGGAGTTGAAAACATGGCAGAAGACCATAAACCAGTTCCTATGGGGGTACAAGAAAGCACGTGTTAATTTTACTACATTACAAATAACATCACATTGAGGAGGAATCGATCTACCCAATCTCAGCTCATATTATGAAGCCTCCAATCTAGCAGCTTTAATTTGTGCTTTCTTGCCACCACAACTGGAATGGGTCCAAATTGAAAGTTACTACTTATCCCCTCAGACACTACTGAACACCTTCTGGAACCCATCCCTGGCAAAATCATTGCATTAACAAGACCACAAGTACCCAAGAAATACCTTTAATATATGGTACAAAGACAAAGTGACCCCTCCTCAACTTCTCTGCAGTCCTCCTTTCTAAATCAATCATGGTTCCCACCCTGTCAACAAGATGCTTTATACAATTCCTGGAGAACTGCTGGAGTAGTACATATTGACAACCTACAACATAAGAAGAAATTTCTGGAAAAGGCACAATTAGAAATGAAAGTCAGAAAGAAAATAGTTTGGTTCTGCGAGGAGTGCCTCTCCCAAGGCTGATTGCCAAGGGATCAAGGCTCTCCTTTGTTCTGAAGGTCCCGCCTCTGCAGACCAGCAATGGCACTAGAAACGCACACCAGAAGCAGCCATAGACCTTGCAAATATGATAGCAGCTGCTTTGCACCCTCTGCTGGACTAGATGACTACATTGAACAAGAATTTTGAAACCCTCCAAGGACAGCTAAAAGAGACTAACATTAAGACAGAGAAAATCTCCACATCGTTGGAGAAAGTTAATTCCAAGACAAAAAGTTTAATAAAGGACTAGAGACTGTGGCAAAGAAGACATGCTCTGTTGAACATCAATTGTTACAATTACAACTGGAAAACTCAATACATGTATTGAGATTTCAAGGAGTCCCAGAGAAGAAAGGAGAAAATCTCAAAACAACTGTAAGCAAAGTATTAGAACCAGTGACAGATTTAAAAGCGGAACTTCTACAAAGTGAAATGGATATGGTCTACAGGACATATCTGGAATATGTTCAAAAGAATAATCTGCCTGGTGAAATCTTCATGAAATTCTCCAAAAGACATATAAGAGACCAGATATTTAAAGCTACAAATGGGACTACCCTAAAAATTGAAGATAAAGAAAAAAAAATCTTAAAGGACATTCCATTTGAGATAAGGAAAAAGAGGAGGCTATACAAAATCAGGATTTTGTTTTTGCAGCAAAAAGCCACACCTTATAGATGGATTATACCAGAAGGAGTCATCTTTAAATACAACAACAAGAAAGAAAGAATTGACTCTGTAACAAAAGCAAAAGCCTTTTTGGAGCAGTCTCAAACACCAGAAACAGCACCGAGACCAGGAGAGGAAGAAGAAGCAGAAGAAGAAGAGGGTGAGACGGGAAGCAACGGAACCTCATCAGCCACATCTTCTGGAGAAGAACCAGAGAGACACACACGCATGGTTTACTCTCTAAAATATATAAACTTTTGAATGCATTGGATGGGGAAAAACCACTTAAGTACCAAAAACTATGGAGCTGAGACTGTGACAACCATTTAAAAGAAGACTGGAATCATATATGGACCTCTCCAAACCTGTCTTCAGTGATTTTTAATATCCGTTTTCAGGCTTTTAAGACCCTTTTGAGATGGTATATACTGCCAGCTATTCTGCATCACATGAAAGAAGACATAGATCCACATTGCAACAAGAACTGTGGCCAGAAAGCAGATTATATCCACTGCTGGTGGTCATGCCCTTACATACAATCCTTCGGGCCACAAATCACACATCACATCCAGTTAATTACACAAGTAAACCTACCTCTTCTACCAGAATTTTTTCTTTTGAACAACTGGACAGACCCACATGGAAATAATAGTAGTTGTTGTTCAGTCACACAGTTGAGTCCGACTCTCCGCGACCCCATGGACCAGATCACGCCAGGCCCTCCTGTCTTCTGCCATCCTCTGAAGTTTGCAGGAAATAATAGTAAGACTGTACTTTACTAGCTGTAGCACAAACCACAATAGCTGCTAATTGGCTTGATAAGTCCCCACCCACTATAGAGTCCTGGCAAGATCCTCTCTGGAATCATTTTATCATGGGCAAGATCTCACTTCACACTTCAAATACTCCCTCAAATAAATCAGAAACCATGTTCAGGGCAACTTGATATCCACTCGTTACTTATATGGTGGAGGCTGAAATAATCCCCAAAAATCCTCTCTGTAGACAGCTGATTTATTTTTTTGAACTAAATCTACTCCATAGTAACTTACGCTCCTTAGACCTAGTGATTCAGATCATAAGACTAATGCTCTTAATTGTTTAAAAGTTTAAAACTAGTAAGCTAGATCTAATTCTAGACAATTTTGGTATTGTTAGTACTGTTGTGCTGTTTGTGTATACATCTCTTTGAGTTATTTAGTTACATTATGTTCTGAAAGTGTTATAAATTTTCCAAAGCAATATGCTTAGTTAATAATAATACTGTGCTTATGTACTATACAGCAATACTTATTTGTACTATGTATGCTATTTATAGTTGTTTATTGCTTTTATAAAATAAAATATAAATAATAAAGAACATTTGTTTTGCATGCAAAAAAAGAGAGAGAGATGGCACTGGTCACCCTCATGGACGACCTTTGGAGATGTCTGTATCAGGGTGGTTCACCATTGTTGCTGTTGTTGGACCTGCCAGCAGCATTTGACATGGTTGATCACCAACTACTGATCCACTGCCTTGCTGACACTAGGATCCGGAGCCTGTCTAGCAGTGGCTTACTTCATTCTTTCAGGGTTGGGGACAAAGTGTGGCATTAGGGGGACAGCTGTCCCAAAGGCACCCGCTAATCTGTGGAGTGCCCCATGGAGCAGTACTTTCCCCGATGTTATTTAACATCTACACGCACCCACTTGCCCAGATTCCTCGGGGGCATGGGCTGGGATGCCATCATTAGCAGATGACACCCAGCTCTATCTGTTGTTGGGCAGCCAGTCTGACTCTAGTCCGGAAGATCTCACCCTGGTGTTGCAAGCTGTGGCTGGTTAGTTTAGTCTATGCCAACTGAAATTGAATCCCAACAAAGATGGAGGTCCTGTTCATGAGTCAGAGTGGCCCGAAGGTAGGGATCCCACTCCCAACCTTCGATGGGTTGGTGCCAGCATCAGAGGTCAGGAGTTTGGGAGTGCTCTTGGATGCTTCCCTAACAATGGAGGCCCAGGTTGCAGCCCCTGTGAAGTCAGCCTTTTATCATCTTCAGTTGATTCGGCAGTTGGCTCCCTTCCTCAAATGCAATTACTTAGCAACAGTAATCCATGTGATGGCCATCTTGAGATTGGATTACTGTAATGCTCTTTGCATGGGGCTGCCCTTGTCTCAAATCCAGAAGCTGCAGCTGGTGAAGAATGCAGCAGCCAGGCTGCTGTTGGGTCTTCCCATGTGAGACCACATCTGACGTGCACTAAAAGCACCACACTGGCTGCCTATAGCATACCAAATCCAATTCAAGGTGCTGGTTCTTACCTTTAAAGACCTTTATAGTCAGGGGCCCACATACTTGAGGGACTGTCTTTCCCCACACGTTCCCCAGAGAGCATTACAATCAGCGTCCCAAAATCATTTGGCCCTCCTGGGCCCCCGAGAAACCAGGCTGGCTTCAACAAGGGACAGGACCGACTTCTGGTTTATGGCAACTCGCTAGCAGACATGCCTCCTGGTTGCTCCGGGGGCACGATCTGCGTGCTAGCAGTTCGAAGGGGGGGCAACCATTCACTACCCCCATGAAGCCTTGTGTGAAAGTCTCCTAGCCATGGGGCTTTTGAGGGGTTGCCTCTTCACCAGCGTGATGCTGGGGAATTGAGGCACTCCTCCACCCCAATGGTCCGGCTGCTATGCGTTCATATGGATCTAGAGCTGCTAGTTGGAACAAGCGTCGGAGATCGAGTGGTTAAAACGAACTGAAGCGAGGCTGGAAGACCACCAATGAGCAGTGAGTTGAGTAAAGGTGAGAAAATGGCATTTTAAACAGAAAGCACCCCCCTTGGGATCGTTGTGGGAAGTGAGCAGGGGAGGGGCCCCTCCCAGATGCAATGACTTAAAAGCACTTTAACAAGGGGGGAGCAGAGATAAAAGCCGAAAAATCTGTTTTTAGAACCTTACCAGAGCACGACCAAGCATTTGGGCAACTTTCAGAGACTTTAGCAACTTTCGATTAAAGTAAACAATCGGGAAAGATGACGGGGAGAAAGCCTGAGAAAGGATCGAAATTGAAACCAGCGGGTGGAATGAGTCCGAAAGTGGAAGATACCACAGAGTTTTCAAAGCTCTTAGCAGATTCTTTGCGCCCTCTACTGGACCAGATGACTAACATCAACCAGCAATTAGTAACTTTAAACCAGAACTTTGCAGCACAGCAGCTCCAAGTGTCTGAAACTTCAAAAAAGATGGATCAGGTAACTGAGAAAGTTTTAGAAATGGATGCTAACTCAAAAAAAAAGCAAGAAAAAAATCTACAAGTGCTGTAAAAGAAGCAAGCTTCGGAGGAATTTCAGCTGTTGCAACTGCAAATAGAGACAGCCAATTTGGTAATCCGATTCCAAGGAGTTACTGAACCAAAAATGAGAATCTAAAGCAACTTCTGAGCAATGCATTAGCCCCAGTGACGGATTTAAAAGCGGAATATCTTGTAAGTGAAATGGACGTGGTCTATAGGGCTTACTCTATGTATATTAAGAAGAATAATCTGCCTGGGGCGATTGTGGTTAGATTCTCAAAGAGACATGTGAGGGATTTAATCCTGAAAGTGACTACAAGTACACCCTTGAAAATCAGAGGTAATATTTTTCTGGTCTATGGCGACTCGCTAGCAAACATGCCTCCCGGTTGATCCAGGGGCATGATCTGCATGCTGGCGGTTTGGAGGGGGGGCAGTCGTCTGCTCCCCACCCCCCGGAGCCTTTTGGGAAAGGCTCCTAGCCATGGGACTTTTGAGGGGTGGCGATGCTGGGGAATTGAGGCGCTCCTCTGCCCCGACGGTCCTGCCACTATGTGACCATTTGGTACCAGAGCTGCTGGCCAGGACAAGGTTTGGAGGTTTAATGATTTTCTCTGCTTGACCTGATCCCAGGGGCCATCCCAGGACTTGCTGGATTGATTCAAGGACTGAGGAGTGAGTTTTCATTGAAACAAGACACCAAAGCCTAGATGTGAAGTCCCCCTAGTACAAGTGGAGGGGGGGAGGGGACGCCCTTTCTCCCATGCTTAAGCGAATGTGAAAGCATGATTGGAGGGACTGATCAAATTGTGGTGAGAGAATTGTGGCGAAAGAAAAATGGAGAGTTTTTCCAAAAGAAAATTGAGTGTATAAACAGGCCTTAGAGGCTTTGACATTCTTTCTCGGCTAATGTAAACATCCCCAAAAGATGACGACGAGAGGCGAAGAGGGAGGTGGGACCAATGCTTTCTTCAGGAAGGAGAACAGTGAAAGGCAAAGGATTTATGCAATCTGAAGAGAAACCAGTGGAAAGCCAGGTCATGTGACCTAACCATAGACTCTGTCTTCAAAGTAAATCATGGGCCCCCTGATGGCTAGAGTGGAATAGAGACCTGGATCTGTACTAAGAGTGGCTATACTTTTAAAGGGACAGTGTTTGCTGTGCATTTTTGATCATAGAGACTTATGGATGGTAAGGAGATTCTAAAGTTCAGTGGGGGTTTTTTTGTGGTTGGACTGGCAAGCAGATCGAAAAGCGGTTTATTTGTTCAGAGTAAAGGGTTCGCTACCCCAACGTTACAAGATCTGATTGCCAAGAGAAAGGCTGGATTCTCCAACAAGTGTGCTTTTAATGCAACAAAAGGAAGATCTCTTATGATTCAAGACGTTTAAGGAAGCAAAGATGTCCCTGGAAAAAGGAACTTGGTTTACATCATGACTGGACAGATCCGGATTTATAAAAGCTAATGGAAAAAGAAGATACATCAAAGACAGAAGAAGATAAATTGTTATAATATTCTTGCTGAGGGAACATTGGTTTTAAATATTTTGCCTACGGGGGGGAGCAAAGCGTAAAAGGAGAAGCCAATTTGTCTTAAGGGCTGTGATTATGTGTATTTTAACTTTGGAATTACTTTTTGTTTAGTCTGATAAGCTGATGTTGTCAACAGAAGTGATGATTGGCGGGCACTCTTCATGTTTCATAAGTAACTGAATAAGAGTAACAAACTACTTTATAAGCATTGTATAACCTCCACACTTGGGTTTTTAGTTAGGTTCTTTTTACTTTCTCCTTTATATTGTAGATTTTTCCTTCCCCATTTTCTGTTGTAGTTTTATAGAAATGCAAATAAAAAAAATTCCTCTTCGGGGGGCCAAAAAAAATTAAAAAAATTGGAGGTAATACTATCAGAATTCTAAAAGATATCCTGTTTGAAGTAAGGAAAAAGAGGAAGAAGTACAAGGACTTAATTATTTTCTTACAAACAAACACCATTGCGTACAGGTGGTTGATTCCCGAAGGCATCACCTTCAAACTGAAGGACAAAAGGGAAAAAAGCTGACTCCATTTTTAAAGCGCATGAGTTCCTGAGGCTGCAACTGGGTGAGCCAGAAGAGGACGCGAAAGAAGAAGAGGACAGCAAATCTAATGGTGAACTGGACTCTGTGTCTTCCAATGAGGACTCTGACTCAGAAAAGGAGGCAGCTGCCCCCAAACAAGGCTATCAACTGAGAGACCGAAAAGATAAAACAAAATGAAGATTGAAACTCTGGAGGCTATTGTAAAGCATTTGTTTTTAATGATGCTCTGGGGAGGGTTGTTGAACAGTTAAAGTAGTTAAAGGGATGTATAACCTAGCTTATTTGACTATGTTCACTGTTATATAAGCATTTTAGATTAATATGTTTATAAGCTAATAAGATGATCTCCTATTCTTGGGGTTTTAGTTAGTTGTGGTTATCTTTACTTTCTCCTTAGATGTAGATGTCCCCCTTCCCTTTTTTCATTGTAGTTTTGTAGTGCTTAGAAAAATGCAACAAAAAAATCCCCTCTGAGGGTTAAAAAAAAAGGCCAGGACCTTCTCAGTGGTGGCTCCATAGTGGTGGAACGAACTCCCAGAAGACATCAGGGCCCTGCAGGACCTTTTACAGTTCTGCAGGGCCTGCAAGATGGAGCTCTTCTGGGATTAGCATGCCGCACTTAACCAGCTGAGGCCCTGGCCCCAACATGAATGCCACCGACTCCCTGTACACGCCGATATGACCCAGATTGAGTTGCCTGCCGACTGTACCTCTATGCTACTCAGGGGTCTTTTCGTAGAAGAACAGCTGCAGGAGCTCATTAGCATATGGTATGCTAATGTGCTATTAGGCTATTAGCATATGCCACACCCCCTGACATCACCGGAAGTGATGTCAGAAGGGGAAGCAAAAGAGGGGGAAGCATCTTCAAAAGCCTCCCCTTCCCTTCCCCAGCTGGTCTGGGTGGGGGAGCTAAGAGAGAAGGGGTTTAAAGTTTAAACTCCTTCTCACTAGAGTTGGGCCACAGAAGGAGGAAAGAGGGAAGGAAAGAGAGAGAGTAGAGAGAAGGAAAGAAGGAAGGAAAGAGAGAAAGAAAGAGAGGGAAGAGGGAGGGAAACAGGGAAAGGAGGAAAAAAGAGAAGAGAAGAAGGTGGGAAAGAAAGAAAGAAAGAAAGAAAGAAAGAAAGAAAGAAAGAAAGAAAGAAAGAAAGAAAGAAAGAAAGAAAGAAAGAAAGAAAGAAAGAAAGAAAGAAAGAAAGAAGAGAAGAGAAGAGAAGAATGAGGGAAAGAGGAAAAAGAAAGAAGGAAAGGAGGGAATGAAAGAAATTCAGTGGCAATTCAGCCCCATTATACCCTATGGGCCATTGAAGTCAATGGTGAAAACATAGGGTATATTCTGGGGCTGGAGGAGGGGTTTAAGGGAGAGGCTCCAAGATCACAGGATAGCTGATGGAGCCTCTCCCCAAGATACCCACCAAGTTTCAAGAACATTGGACCAGGGGTCCAATTCTATGGGGCCCCAAACAGGTTGCCCCATTTCCTCCATTGTTCTCTATGGTGAGAAAATAAGTTATTTTTTTCCCACTATAGAGAACAATGGAGGGAATAGGGGCAACCTGTTTAGGAGGCCATAGAATTGGACCCCTGGTCCAATGTTCTTGAAACTTGGTGGGTATCTTGGGGAGAGGCTCCATCAGCTATCCTGTGAGTTTCGAGCCTCTCTCTCAAACCCCTCCCTCCAGCCCCTAGAATATACCCTATGTTTTCACCATTGACTTCAATGGCCCATAGGATATAATGGAGCTGAAATTGACATTCGGCTGCCTGAAAGACTCTCCGGGACGCCGGCTGGGGGCGGGGCTTGGCTTCTGAGCTCCCGGAGCTGCGCGCCGGTGCGCTCCCCCCCGAAAAGACCCCTGATGCTACTGATGCCTCGCCATCGCCATGCCTAACACTTTAAGTAGAGTTTTTTTTATACTTTTTTATATTTCCTATTTACGTTTTATTTAATTCTCTGTATTATCTCTTTAATGGAATTTTATGTGAGCCCCCCTGAGCCTGCTTCAGGATATAAATTAAATAATAAATACATTTCCCCCTGAAATCTAGGCCACCATGTTTGACTGGGGCTGCTACAGTTCATAAATAGTTTGGGGGATGGGATACATCCATCTGTGCATCTCCCACCTTGGAGAAAGTATTTAAGAAATCCTCTATATGTCCATACAGCCACTGAGGAATGATATGGCAGCTTCACAGCTTACTTGAAGCTGAGTCATTAGTTAGTGTGTGGTAAAGTAAAAAATAATGCCTCAGCCAAGCCATCTGGAAATCTTAATTACATGTAACCTTCATTCCACTTACTTTCTTTTTATCATCCCGTACTTCTTGACTTTAAAATAAGCCTCGTGCAGTCTTTTTTATCTGAAAGCCCTTACGCATTTTAAAATATTAAAGTCTGGCTGTTTTCACATATATTTTGAAACTCTTGAACTGGAACAGATTGGGACTCGAGATTTTAATCTCGGACAGGCTGGTCGCCAGTGAGTTGAGAAGAACAAGGGTGCGAGCTAATTTTCTTTTTCCCCCCCAGTTCTTTTTCGCACTGCTTTCCATGTGATTTATGCTGGTTTTAGCCAGCTTGTATGTCGTTTTTATGGTGTTCCCGCTGCTAGTCGATGATTAGTTTATGGGCTGCTGGATTCCATTTGTTGCTTGTGTGTGTGTGTATGTGTGTGCGAAGTGCCATGAAGTCACAACTGCCGTGGCGACCCCTCATGAGGATTTCAAGGCAGGATGAAGAGAGGCGGTTTTGCCTAGGGCTGACTCTCCTTAGCTTCCAAGGCCTCATGAGATCAGGTTAGCCTGGCCCATCCAGGTCAGGGCTTTGTTTCTCAGGGTAGCTTTATTTGGCTTGGTCTTTTTTAAACTGATTTAAAAAAAAAAAATCCATTTTATGTTGTGAGCCACGTTAAGTACTTCAGTGAAGAAGTAAATAAAACTACGTCGATTCCTCTAGCAACTGAGAGCCAGTCTGGTGTAGTGGTTAAGTGTGCGGACTCTAATCTGGGAGAACCGGGTTTGATTCCTCACTCCTCCTCCACGTGCTGCTGCTGGTGTGACCTCGGGTCAGTCACAAGTTCTTTCAGAGCTGTTCTCTCAGCGAGCAGTTCCCGAAAGAGCTCTCCATCCCCATCTACCTCACAGGGTGTCTGTTGTGTGGCGGGGAGGGGGAAGGAGATTGTAAACCGCTCTAAGGTCAAATCTGCATTTGCATTTTTAAATCAGTTTTGTACTGCTGTGACACTGTCAAGCAAAGAGAAAGACAGCATCACAGCAGCACAAAACTGTTTTAAAAATGCAGATGCAGCACGAAACTGATTTTAAAATGCAAATACAGATTCAACCTGAGACTCCTTCAGGTACAGAAGGGAGGGGTATAAATTCAATCTCTTCTTTTCTTCTTGACTTCGGCCCCGGTCATACGGGCCAGAAAACGCGGGGGAGAGGCATGGCAGTTCGCCTCGGAGCTAAATAAGGCGCGGTAGCCCAATCACATGGGCCACCAGGTTGCCACGCTCCAGCTCTGCACACTGATCACACCACACTGCTGCAGCGTGGCAAAAAAGCAGCGCAGCAGACCACTCAATCTGTGCTGTTGCAAAGTGTGCATGTGCTGTGGGAGGGGGCGGGCCACTGTCTTGCGTGTGCGCATGCACTGTTCAGCATTAGTGTGCATCCTGTGGAAACTTACAACATCCAGAAACTCCGGGACATGGGCTCCTTGTTGCGAGGAAGAGGTGAGGAGGGTCTGATCCATGTGGGGGTGGATCCTGTGGTTGCATGAACCTACAGAGCTTATGCAAGAGCATGTTCCTTGTTTGCCTTTCTCAAGAAACTTCGTGTGGACCCTGCATTGGGGGGGGAAACCCCTCTTGTTTGGAGTTGCATAAACATTGTGGACTTGGCATAGAGGGGGCAAGAGGAAGCATGGAGAAGTGGAGAGGCTGTGTGGCCCCATAGAAGAACACCTGTATTACATGTAGAAGGTACCAGGTTCACTCCCTGATGTTTCTCATTAGAAGGATCAGGTGACAAGTGATGCAAAAGACCTTGCCCAGAGATCATGAAGAGCCACAGCCAATCCGAGTAGACTATATTGACTGACTTTGATGGACCAAAGCAAATTTGCATTTGGTGATGTGGTATGGACCAGGGGTCCCCAGCATGGTGCCCATGAATGCACCTGCTGACATCTGGCACCCGCCAAGTGCTTTTAGAAAGTGGGTGGGGCTAGGTGGGGCTTTTCCCCGGCAGGGCTTCTGATTGGCTGCGCAGATTAAAAGGCATCCTGTCAAACAGAGCTTCTGCCTGAAATGTTGAAGAAGTGCTATTAGAGTTGTACAAGTGGGATCCTGCAAGGACTTCCAGGAGGCATTTCATTTACCCCCTCCCCCTTTACTTCCTCTTTCCCTTTCCTGAAAGCCCCCATAGCCTCTCCTCTTTTCCCGCTGCCATCTCTCCTTCCAGCATTGCTAACATGGAGATCTCCACAGTGGATTTTCCAACTAGGCCTAAAATGGCATCTCTTCCTTACAGTTGGTTAGGCTGACCTGGTCAATATCACCCAGTGAGCTTCCACAGCCAGATGGGGATTCAAACCTGAGTCTCCCAGGCCCTTCTCTGAAGCTTTAACTACTACAGAACACTGGCTTTCAAAGGGTGGCTGCTGTTGCAGAGTAGCAAGCAGCCAGGCCTAGTTGAGTCATGCAAGTCACGTGGTAACAAGACACCCAGAGGCTGCTGCCAGGGTTGGGATTTCTAGCCTCCAGTTGGGACCTGGATACCTCCCAGAATTACAACTGAACTCCAGACAAGAGAGATCTGTCCTCATGGAGAAAATTACTGTTTTGAAAGGTGGACTCTATGGCATTATATCCATCTGAGGCCTCTCCCCTCCCCGAACTCTGCCCTCCTCAAACTCCACCACAAAATCTCCAGGAATCTCCCAATTCAGAGTTGGCAAACCTAGCTGAGCCTGACCCCCAAGGAGACCTCCCTCAAAGGTCAAAACATGTCTGGTATGGGCCCCTCCCTCTGCCTTTTACTGACAGAACCAAATTTGGGATGTGGTGGTTGCCAACAATGAGTGCATCCAACTGCTTAAAGCTACAGGCTCTCCTTTTAACCCTCCCAACGTACTTTTCTTAGATTTCACATTTTTTTCTGAAAACCTGGGACCTTTTCAGGTCTGAAGAAAGATCTGTCTTGCCTGTTCATGACTCTTGTCACTGAATTGAAGTATCCAAAGATTTTCCAACTCACTATAACAAAAGTCCTCATGGTCAAAGCAATGGTATTCCCCGTAGTAATGTATGGCTGCGAGAGTTGGACTATAAGGAAGGCTGAGTGCCGAAGAATAGATTCTTTTGAACTATGGTGCTGGAGAAGACTCTTGAGAGTCCCTTGGACTGCAAGGAGATCAAATCATTCAATCCTAAAAGAAATCAACCCTGACTGTTCCCTGGAAGGCCAGATACTGAAGCTGAAGCTCAAATATTTTGGCCGCCAAATGAGAAGGGGGCATTCACTGGAGAAGACCCTGATGCTGGGAAAGATTGAAAGTCAAAGAAGAAGGGGACGGCAAAGGATGAGATGGTTAGACAGTGTCATAGATGCAACAAACATGAAATTGAGCAAACTTCAGAGGACAGCAGAAGACAGGAGGGCCTGGTGTGATCTGGTCCATGGGGTCGCGAAAAGTCAGACTCGACTGTGCGACTGAATGACTCTTCGCAACCCCATGGACCACATCACGCCAGGCCCTCCTGTCTTCCGTCATGCCCCGGAGTTTGCTTCCAGGTTCCTATGCAATATTGTTCTTTGCAGCAACGGACTTTCCTTTCACCATCAGACACATCCACAGCTGAGTGTCCTTTCAGCTTTGGCCCAGCCGCTTCACTCTTTCTGGGGTTACTTGGACTTGCCCTCTGCTCTTCCCCAGTAGCATATTGGACACCTTCCGACCTGAGGGGCTCATCTTCCGGCGTCATATCTTGTAGTCTTTTGTTACCGTCCATGGGGTTTTCTTGACAAAGATACTGGAGTGGGTTGCCATTTCCTTCTCCAGTGGATGTGGATCACACTCGGTCTGAGTTCTCTGCTGTGGCCTGTCCATCCTGGGTGGCCCTCCACGGCATAGCCCACAGCCTCATCGAACCACACAAGCCCCCTCACCACGTCAAGGCCCATGAGGGAGAACTCTCTATTGGTACATAGATATAACCGCGCTCCCTGGCATTTTGTGGTTGGCTCCACCTCCTGCAGTAGCAGCTGCCTGCTTGTGCTCAGCACCCTGTATCAGAGTTCCAAAGTTGCTCACAGGGTCAAAAAGGCCGGGGACCCCCAGTATGAACTTTGCTTTTTCACGGCGTGACAGTAGCTGTCCTTTGTCGCTGTTTCTTTCCCCTCGTGAGAAAAGGAACGTGCCTCTTTAAAGCACTACCCAAACGTGTTTCAGTGCTCTGCATATTGCTGGAGGTTATTTGTGTATTTAACCTAATTCAGTTTTGAAGGCAAAATATCAAAAGAGACAAATGATATCTTTTTTCATTTATTTCTTATAGTCCTGTTTTCCAAGATGCTATCTGGAAGTTTGTGTGCTCAGAGACATGTATAATGAATGTAAGCGCGTTTGTTCAAAGTGGGCTTTTCACAGCTGTTTTCGTTTTTATATAAAAAAAGGAGAACAAGTATAGTATATAAATATTAATGACGCACATACACACACACACACTGCAAAGAGCAAAAAGCTGTTCTGTGGATTTCCCCCCCGCCTGCCATTACAAACTGTACATAGCTTAAATATGGGAGATAGGATGTGATCACAGGAGCAGTTTGGCCCAACATAGCCACCCCTCCCCTGCAGATCAAATGGGTGTGACCAGGGCTATTTTTGTAGAAAAAGCCCAGCAGGAACTCATTAACATATTAGGCCACGCCCCAACAGCACAGCTCTTTAGCCTATTAGGCCACACCCCCATGTCACCAGAAGTGTGGTCATCCAGCCACACCCACCTTTTGCTTCTTATTATGTTTACCTTGTTTGTTGTCAAAACCCAGGGCTTTTTTTGTAGCAGGAACACTTTGCATGTTAGGCCACCCCCCAAAAAAAAATGTAGCCAATCCTAATGAGTTGTTGGGTGTGAATTCCACTGATGTGAATGACTGATCACGGGCCCGTGGCACTATGATGCCGGCTTAGCAGCCACTGTGTGACCGACACAAAGTGTCCCAAACTCAAGCAGCTTATTTAGATCCAATATACTGTCATGGCAATCTGCCCATCTGACCACAACCATAGATTATTTAGAATTTGAAGTTTTCTATTCAGCTGAAGAATAGATGCTTTTGAATTATGGTGCTGGAGAAGACTCTTGAGAGTCCCCTGGACTGCAAGAAGATCAAATCAGTCAATCCTAAAAGAAATCAACCCGGACTGTTCCATGGAAGGCCAGAGATTGAAGCTGAAGCTCAAACACTCTGGCCACCAAATGAGAAGGGAGTACTCCCTGGAGAAGACCCTGATGCTGGGAAAGACTGAAGGTCAAAGAAGAAGGGGACAGCAAAGGATGAGATGGTTAGACAGTGTTATCGAGGCAACAAGCATGAAATAAAGCAAACTTCGGAGCACAACAGAAGACAGAAAGGCCTGGTGTGATGTGGTCCCTGGGGTCGCGAAGAGTCGGACTCGACTGTGCGACTGAACAATGAAAAACAACTACCCACTGCAAGAGAAAAGCTTCACTTTTCTATTACATTTGGGAATTCTTTGGCAAAAAGAATGGCAATATTTTTAAGTACCATATTTCTGTGCCACTTTCAGTAAATGGTTTCACTATTTTAAAAAGAGGCAGAGATATGTATTAATATTGAAAATGCTTCACAACAGGTGACATTTGAGTAAAAACACTTATGACTTTCCCCCCTTGACTCTTAGGGTTCAAATGGGTGCCTCATTCTGTCTACAAAATGTTTGTTCAGTCTCAATTTGCCTTAGCTGTTCATTGAAGAAGAGCGGCGGTCAACCTTTCAACCTCCACTTGGTTTTTGCTATATGAGAACTGGCTTTTTTAAAGGAAAGGGGCAAGGTTTTAAAGGGAATCGAGAGAGGAGGAGGAGGAGGAGGAGGAGGAGGAGGAGGAGGAGGAGGAGGAGAAGAAGAAGAAGAAGAAGAAGAAGAAGAAGAAGAAGAAGAAGAAGAGAGGAAGAAGAAGAAGAAGAAGAAGAAGAAGAAGAAGAGGAAGAAGAAGAAGAAGAAGAAGAAGAAGAAGAAGAAGAAGATTTATACCCTCCCTTCACTTGGAGTCTAAGAGTGGCTTACAATCTCCTTCCCTTCCTCTCCCCAGAACAGACACCCTGCAAAGTACGTGGGGATGGGAGAGCTCTGAAAGAACTGCAACTGAGAGAACAGCTCTGAGAGAACTGTGACTGACCCAAGAGCACCCAGCTGGCTGCATGTGGAGAAGTGGGGAATCAAGCTCGGTTCTCCAGATTAGAGTTCACCACTCTTAACTACTGCTACTAAAGCAGAGGGCCCTGTTTCAACAAGCAATATTGAATGGCGTCTAAAAATTAGATGCCTTCTCCCTTTCCTATATGGCCTAGAGGCATGGCCTTTGTCTCATTTGCTTGAGCCCTGAATTTATTTGGAGTACAAGTTCATATATAGAAAGTATTTCCTCCTGGCAACCCTACCTATGGCCTGCCTGTTTCACATTTTTCCAACTCATCACTTCGAAGACTATTTTATGTCCTTTTATATTCCTTTTGTCGGCTGGTAGTTTTATGTGCCGAGATTGGGATGGTTTCATTGCTGGTGGGGCTAGTTTACTGTTTTATTGAATTTTGACTTTATTTCTCCCTTTTTTGTACATTTAGCTGCCTCAGGCGGGTCTCTGGAGAGCCAGTATGCAAATCTGACAAATAAGCGAACAGTCTTTCTCCCGAGAAAACACATGTTTGTTTTTTAAAGGTCTTGAGAAAAGTAGTCCCGAGAGACCCTTGCATGGCTTGACTTCTTTAACGGAGATATATATATATTTTTCCCCCACTCTAAGTCTTGATAAGATCCTGTATAGGCAGCGACTCAGACTTCGCCTCTGAGAATGAGCTGTGAGGATTCTGAAATCAGTGCCGGTAGAAATCCTGCCAACTTCAAACAGAAACACAACAAAGAATGTAGAGCACCTGAGGGCTCTGAGAAGGTAGAAAAGACAACATAAATATCAGATATAGGTACATAACATTTCCCCCTCTCTCAAAAATAAACTGGCACCTTTAATTTCAGCAGGAATTCTGCCCGGGCTGGCTGCTTTGAAGATCTGACTTCACCAGTCAAGTCCTAGTTGGTTTACAGGAGTCCAAAACAGACGCTGGACAAGATCCCCACCTTTGGAAGGTTGGTCGGTGCGTTCTGAAGTGAACCCCTGCCTCCCATCTGCGTAATCGTGACTGAAAAGTCTTGAGGAAAACCAGTACATTCTCTGTGTGGATGATTCTACACTAGACCTTAAATCCTGGTTCAACCCTGTCCCCAAACTTTCATTCTACACTACACTCGAGTTCACCCCTGTAATTATCTTGGGGTATTTTTTGTTTCCACATGACATTGAGGTCACCCTGGTTTTGCCCCATATTTGTCCCAGGATAAATGGATGCTGTTATAACCAGGGATAAATGCAAGGTATTGTGTCACGAGTTGAACTCTGATAAAACTAGGGATGAGATCTGTTAAATATGCAACTTAACAAAGAGAGTGATTTCAGAAGTGATTTCAGCTTTATTAAACAGCAAACTAGACGGTCAGACAACACACAACCAATGTTCCCTCTAAGCTGTGGAATCTTGTGAGCAGACATTCTACTTTGTGAGCTACTGGCATTAAAGCTGTGAGTGAGTGATTTGGCTACTGCATAAATGAGTTTGCTCTGGAGCCATCCTTCCTTAGCTAAGACAAAAATGTATGAGCCAGAGGCTAAAAAACTGTGAGCTAGCTCACACTAACTCAGCTTAGAGGGAACACCACACAACAACAGTGGAGCACAGCTCCCTTTTTAAACAGTGCGGGCTGTCAAAACCACGCCCCTTCATAAGTTAACATCCAATAACAAAAGAGAGATAAAGACCAACGAGGTTTGTTCCCTCCATAACTATTATATAGTATTTGATTGGTTACAATTTTACAACAACCAATAGGATTGCCGAGGCTTACAATCCTGTCCTGGATTTAAACTTAGCATAGGATTTAATACAGTCAATTCCCTAGCCAGGACATAACAAGATCCAAGTGTGGAAAGGACTTGTAACAGTGGTGGCTGAAAAGCAGGATTGCAGAGGGTGTGGGAAAGCCCAAACAACACCAGACTTAGATCAATATGGGGATCCTTGTTAGTCCGTAGCAGAAGGAAAGAGGAAGATCCAGGAAAACCTTAAAAATGAATGGGATTTGTGGCAGGGGATGAACATTCGTGAGTCACTGCCAGTGTTCCCTCTAAGCTGAGTTAGTGTGAGCTAGCTCACAGGTTTTTTTAGCCTCCGGCTCACATATTTTTGTCTTAGCTCAGGAAGGGGTGGCTCCAGAGTGAACTAACTGATGCAGGGGCCAGATTGCTCGCTCACAACTTCAATGCCAGTAGCTCGCAAAGTGGAATTTTTTTGCTCACAAGACTCCACAGTTTAGGGGGAGCATTGGTCACTGCTCACTTCTTCAGACACAGCACGAATGTGAGTCCATCTGTCCTCGTCTCTTGAAATCAGACCGCTCCCCGAGATATAAAGACAGAGGGACTCATGGAGAAGGTGCCAGATATACAGGACTGGTTAAGGAAATTGCTGTTTTTAGCTGAAATGGACAAAATGACAAAAAAACTAAATGGACAAATGGCAGAACAATATCTAAAAGACTGGGAAGACCTGAAATTGTATATGGAAACTGAATATAAAATGAAAGGGAGAATGTACAATCTTGATTCTTATTGAAATCAAATGAGAAATGAATATGAATAGATGATTGTACTTGTACCTTTACTGGAAAACATGTTAGAAAAAGTCAGGTTTCAATGTATTAGAATTGTGTTACCTGGTTTGTCAATTGTTACAAGGCTAAATTTGATTACCTTTTAATTTCTTTTTTTTTTTTGTTATTAGCAGTGTTGGAAGCCTATTAGGGGGGGATGGGGGGATGGGATATAATCCTTAAACTGAATTGGTAATGACGTTTAACAATGTTGAATATATTCCAATAAAAATTTTGTATCAAAAAAAAAAAAAGACAGAGGGACTCACATCCGAGCTGTATCTGCAGAAGTGAGTAATGACTCACGGAAGATTGGACCCTGCCACATTTATTTATTTATTTATTTATTAGTCTTTAAGGTGCTCTTGGACTTTTGCTCTTTTCTAATGCCAGAGTTCGTAGGACCACTTCCTTCTGGGATGCCAGAGGCAGAGAAAAAGCCATTTCTAACCCTTCGCTAAAGCTGCTCGTAGAAGCCACAAAGATCATTAGCAGATGCACCTGATATACGTGTTGCTGAACTGTATCCCTTCAGGTCGAAGGACCGGGACGGGAGGTTTGAAAATTTCCCTCACCAGGGGAAGAGGGGGAGTTCCTTCCCTGTAGAAAATTAGGACAACAGAAAAAAAAAAATACTGTGCTAGAACTTTCTCTGCTAGGGTTGCCCCCTTCCAGGCGGCACCTGGAGATCTCCTGCTATTACATGTTGATTTCCAGATGATCAAGACCAGTTCCCGTGGAGGAAATGGCTGCTTTGAAGGGTGGACTGTATAACATTGTACCCAGCTGAGGTCTCTCTCCTCCCCAAACCCCATCCTTCCAAAGGTTCCACCCCCAAAATCTCCAGGTATTTCTGTTAAGTATAAGACTTAAGGCAGCAGCTCATAATAACTGATTCAGCTTTATTTACAAGATAGGAACGAACACAAAAACAACAGAGCAACAGGCCCTCCTTTTAAACTATCCCGGCTGGCATGACCACGCCCCTTGTTGCTCTAAGAACCAATCAGAACAGTAACATAATAACCAATAAGAACATCTCCCTCCAGAACCTTTCTAGTATCCTGATTGGTCTGCTACGCAAAGTAGCCAATCAGAGTTTGCTGTTTTCGATACCAGGTTTAGATAGGGGTGAGAGTCAAGCTCAGGCTATTTATGGATATACGATACATAACCATTTCCTCAACCAGAGCTGGCAACCCTCGTTTTCCCTGACTTGAGACTTTTGTGTGTGCAGGAAGGCTTTTTAAAACAGGAGGATCGTTTCAACACCAAGCAGGGGATTCCCTTTTCCTTGCAGGAAATGGCACCATCCAACAAAATCTATAGCAGTGTGTCCAAGTTCTCCAACCTCACTATGGCTGCGATCACGCGCACAATTAGCCACGGTATAGGTGCAGATGCTGGACAGATTTAATGGGCGCAATCAGACGTGAACATCTGGCCAGCACTCCGTACCTGTCGGCAACCCATTTTGCTCCACCACAAGAGTGGAGTTAAAAGACACTAGGGAAACGGGTTGCTACGGGCCAGGACAGACTTTCCCCTGTGTGATCGCGCCAGCACGTTCTCATGGCGTCAGGATGGTCTGATTAGGCCATCCCGACTCTGTGCTGTTTCCCCCCGGCACAGTTTGGTGTAGTGGTTAAGTGTGCAGACTCTAATCTGGGAGAACCGGGTTTGATTCCCCCACTCCTCCACTTGCACCTGCTGATGTGACCTTGGGTCAGTCACAAGCTCTGGCACAGCTGTTCTCTCAAGGACAAGTTTCTGTCAGAAGTTCTCTCAGCCCCACCTACCTCACAGGGTGTCTGTTGCGGGGAGGGGAAGGGAAAGGAGTTTGTAAGCCGCTCTGAGACGCCTTTGGGCAGTGAAGGGCGGGGTATAAATCCAATCTCCTCCTCCTCTTCTTCTTCTTCTTCTTCTTCTTCTTCTTCTTCTTCTTCTTCTTCTTCTTCTTCTTCTTCTTCTTCTTCTTCTTCTTCTTCTTCTTCTTCTTCTTCTTCCTTCTTCTTCTCCTTCTTCTTCTTCTCCTTCTTCTTCTTCCACCCCCCCTTCCCAGTATGTGCATCATCGCATACTGCGATAGGAAGCCCTCAGTGTGGAGATGCGAGTCATTGATCCCCTGTTTAAGTGCATTGGAAACATGTGGCAAAACAAACAAACAAAACGATTCACCCGTGGTTTGTGTCTGATCACGCATTGGCAGGCTGCCCCCACAGCTCCCACAGATTGTGTGATCACGCAAATGCGGGTCAAATTGCTATGGAGCAAATAGCTTCGCTGCCCCCCCCCCATGTTATCTTGCGTGTGTAACCACAGCCAATGCTATATTTTTTAAAAAAGCCTCTTTTTATTTGTTTTGAATCCTGTCTTTCTAACCCCAAAAGATGAAGCACACAAAATGAGCAAAAAATAAAATGAAAAATGTCACTTGATAAATAAATCAGAACAGTTTAAGCAATCTGTTGTTATTGTTGTTCAGTCGCACAGCCGAGTCTGACTCTTCGCGACCCCATGGACCAGATTACGCCAGGCCCTCCTGTCTTCCGCTGTCCGCTGAAGTTTGCTCAATTTCATGTTCATTGCATTGATGACACTGTCTAACCATCTCATCCTTTGCCATCCCCTTCTTCTTTGACTTTCAATCTCTCCCAGCATCAGGGTCTTCTCCAGTGAATGCTCCCTTCTCATCTGGTGGCCAAAGTATTTGAGCTTCAGCTTCAGGATCTGGCCTTCCAGGGAACAATCAGGGTTGATTTCTTTTAGGATTGACTGATTTGGTCTTCTTGCAGTCCAAGGGACTCTCAAGAGTCTTCTCCAGCACCATAGTTCAAAAGAATCTATTCTTCGCCGCTCGGCCTTCCTTATAGTCCAACTCTCGCAGCCATACATTACCACGGGGAATACCATTTCTTTGACCATGTGGACTTTTGTTGGCAGGGTGATGTCTCTGCTTTTTATCATGCTGTTTAGGTTTGCCATCGCTTTCCTCCCAAGGAGCAGGCGTCTTTTAATTTCATGGCTGCAGTCACCATCTGCAGTGATCTGGGATCCTAGGAACGTGAAGTCTGTCACTACTTCTACGACTTCCCCTTCTATTTGCCAAGGAGTGATGGGCCCAGATGCCATGATCTTAGTTTTTTTGATGTTGAGCCTCAAGCCCACTTTTGCGCTCTCCTCTTTCACCCTGTGCAAGAGGCTTTTTAGGTCCTCTTCACTTTCTGCCATCAGAGTGGTATCGTCTGCATATCTAAGGTTATTGATTCTTTTTAAGCAATCTACCAGAGGCCAAAATCAGCAGAATAAAAATCAACACAGAAAAATAGAGAAGCTGATGAAAGGAGAGGTAAAACCTCAAAAGGAACTGCTAAGGTGTGTCTTCTTAACACTGCCATCGTAGCAATACTCCCTGAGAGTGGGCTGCATTGAATACCTGAACAGGATACTGACAGGAAGACAGAAAAGCTGGAGCAGACACTGCCTGTCTCTGAGCATCTGCAGAGTAAAATTCTGAAATTATGTGGAATCTCCCTTCTCTTTGGATTTCTGTTTGCTCAAAATGAAATCTATTAGAAGGGTTTTCCAAAGACCTAAAAGGTACAAATAAAACATCTGGTTGGGTTCCAGTGAGAAATCAGGTAAGAAATTGAAAGATTTTCTCTCAACAATGGTAACTAAGAACAAATGAAACTGTTAAATGCTGGGTTCTAGGCGCATTGCCGTGATCAGCTCAGGTTTATTCAGTGACTTCAGCAAAACTACAAGATTGCAGAGCTTCTGCTCTGTTAACTAGCCTGCAATTGCCACACCCAAACACACCCCACTCCCCCGTGATAGGCTATTTACAAAACATCACTACTTGATTGGTTTATTCCGGTGTTCTGGTCAGCTATTGTTCTTGTGCTCCAAGCTCAGCCAGTCTCTGGGGTGATTCAATCAGGGGTGATTCAATCCCAATACATAACAGAAACATTGTACACAAAGGTATACATCATTTCCCAAAGAGGCCTTTTTAAAAAAATGAAAAGCAGCCCAGGGTGCCTGGGGCTGAAAGTGGAAGGGTGGCGACAAATTAGTGTCTTCAGGAGCTAAGCCGCTGGGGACAACTTTGAATGGGAGGAATGGCTCGTGAGGAACGAATGAAGCGAAACTTGTCTTCCGCTGCTGTTAGTCCTCATTGCTGCCTCCCAAGGCTGCTTTTCATTAAGAAAAAAAAAAAACCACCGGAAATTGTGATGTGTGCATATGTGTGCAAGTGTAAAGTAACATCAAGTCACAGCCACCTTTCAGTAACCCCGACAAGGAGCTTTCACGGCAAGTGAAAAGCAGAGGTGGTTCACCACGGCCTTCCTCTGCAGAACTCTAGTTTGTGGTCTCCCTTCCAAGTTCCTGTTGGATATTGTAACTCTGCATGCAAGAGGTTCTGAGAGGGAAACGGTTAAGAGAATTCTCACACTCTTTGGCCATGGGTTGCCTTTTGCTGTGTCTTAAACAGGACTTCTCTTCTTCTCTCTCTCTCATCTGGACTTGGAGCTGTAACGAGTTAAAGTTTTTGAAGTTAAAGTTATGAATCTGTTCTGCAAAATCTGCTTCTATTTTTTGCGAGTAAAAATTCTTTTTTCTTGTTGCCATTGGAGTCAGGTCATCTTTGTAATTGCTTGAACATCATTTTTCCCTTAACCAGGAAACATGGAGGATCGATGATACTGTCTAAAGCTGCTATTTTAACCCAATAGTACCGACCCTGCTTAGCTTCCAAGATCTGACAAGATCCGACTTGACTATGCCACTTCCCCTCAGCTGTGACATTTAGTACCTCATTTGACCCCAGTGGCTTGATTAAATGAAAATTCCTGGGGGGTGGCCATATTAGCTGTTGTATCATGAATTACAACTAGGGTCGCCAGGTCTTGTCTGGCCACCAGCAGGGGAGGGGGGTAGGGTTGCCAGATCCAGGTTGGAAAACTCCTGGAGATTTCGGAATGGAGCTGGGGGAGGACAGGGACCTCACTGAGGTTTAACTCCATAGAGGCCACCCTCCAAAGCATTCATTCTCTCCAGGGAAACATATCTCCATAGTCTGGAGATGAGCTGTAATTCCAGGGGATACCCAGGTCCTACCTGGAGGCTGGCATCCCTAATGTGAAGAAGAGGCATCCCTAATGTGAAGAAGAGGAGAAGAGATTGGATTTATACCCTGCCCTTCACTACCCAAAGGAGTCTCAGAGCGGCTTACAAACTCCTTTCCCTTCCCCTCCCCACAACAGACACCTTGTGAGGTAGGTGGGGCTGAGAGAGCTCTGACAGAAACTGCTCTTTTTCAAGGACAGCTCTGACAGAACTATGGCTTGCCCTGCAGGTGCAAGTGGAAGAGTGGGAAAGCAAACCCAGTTCTCCCAGATTAGAGTCCGCACACTTAACCACTACACCAAACTGTGGCAGCATAAACATGGACAACTTGTTTGTAGAATAAGCTAATTTAGGCCCCGGTCACACAGGAGGATTTGCCCCACAAAATGGATGGGTTGAGGGCACATCAAATGGGCGGGATCATACGGCAACCTCTGGGAAGCATAGCACACCCGTACCATCGGCCCGAAGAAGCAGATTTAAAAAGTACCAGCAAAAGGGTAGTACCAACCGGAAAATGCGGATCACAGGCAGACGTCGGATTGCGGAAACCAAGTTAATCCAGCGCATCCGGCACACGCATGCGTCCCATTGCACCGGATGTGTTTTTTCCAAGCCTCCACAGTATGTGAAGAAACATCAGAGTGCACATGTGCAAGACCCTTTGATGCACTTCAACATCAGCATGTGATTGCCGGCTATCGGCATCTGCGCGGCATCTTGGGGACCTGTCTGATCGTGCTACCGCACATCTTTTTTTTCCGGCTCTAATTTGCCTCCCTTCAGTGGTGCAGTATCCCAGTCATGTGACTGGGACCTTAATTGGATGATAAGAAGAGCCACCGCCTGCCCCAAACTTGTGCCACATTAGACTTGTTTACCTCAACGTGACCCTACACACCTTAGTACTAGTTTCCATTGAAACGTAGGGTTCCGAGATATCTCAGGCCTAAAGATCTCCCAGAATTACAACCGATATCCAGATAACAGAGACCAGTTCTTCTAGAGGAAATGGCTGCTTTGAATGGTGGACTGTATGGCACTATACCCCAATGACATCTCTTCCCTCCCCAAGCGCCACCCCCAAATCTCTGGGGATTTCCCAACTCAGAGCTGGCAACCCTGTGAAATGCATTGAACTTGAAAAGGAAGTTTATGCAGCCACCTTTCGGATTGTGTTTAATTATATTGTCATCATTTGTAGGGTAGATTCAGAGTCATATTACTGGCATGTGTGAAGTTGGCAGTCCTGCTCTGAATTGAATGAGCAGCCGTGTGGCCTGCGTACTTCTGCCATTTATTAAATCTGAAGAAGACGAAAAAGTGTTGAGCGTTTAAATGTCTCATCAGATGTTCAGAGAACCTTCCCCATTACTAATTGTGTTTTAATTGTATTTTGCTGGTGTCATTGTTGAAGCATGCCGAGATCTAACATTTTCTAAAAATTGCATTGAGTGACTCAGAATGTTAATTAGCAAGAAAGTCAGAGGACGGTTGTTTTCAACAACAGCATCTGTATCAAGTGAATTCAGGAAGTGCCACACATAAAAAAAGAGAGATAACAGAGTAAACCAGTAAATGTTACAGCTCAATAATTAGCGTGTTGCTTTTGGGGGCTGGTTTTTGGCCAATTCAGTCTGCATTTATTCAGATTAAAGTTTTTCCAGGTGCTGAGGATACATGCGGGATTTCTTTTTTTACAGAGAATAACATGAATTTAAGGATAATTATAGCCAAACTTTTTAAAAGAAAGTTTGTAAGTACTGAAGTGATTTTCAAAATTCACAAGCCACAGTTAAAACCAGTGGAAAACAGAGCTACTTCCCTTCTCCTCTCACACAGAGTGACTACCACCCTTTACACCTCTCTTTCTCTCAGGTGAAGAAGAAGGAGGAAGAGGAGATTGGATTTGTACCTCACCCTTCACTCAGAGTCTCAGTGTGGCTTACAATCTCCTTCCCTTCCTCTCCCCACAACAGACATCCTGTGAGGTAGGTGGGGCTGAGAAAACTCTTTTGAGGACTGCTCTTGAGAGAACAACTCCGAGAGAACTTGTGACTGCATGTGGAGGAGTGGGGAATCAAACCCAGTTCTCCAGAGTAGAGTTCACTGCTCTATACCAAACAGGAGTTAACTTTGAACATACTACTGAAGAAAATAAAGTAGAAGTTACACCATTTTGCTTCCATTGAACTTTTGAACTGTTCTCCTATTCCAGAATCTTGGAACTTGTGTTACAAATTGACTTTTTTCAGTCTGCTCGCTTTCAGCTGACTTCCCCTCAGCTTCACTCAGTCAGACATACTCATTTCCCTCTCAGCTCCCTAGCTGAAAACTCCCAACTCCTGTTTTCTTAACTGCTGTTTTCCAAATATATCTCCCTAATGTTCCATCAACTCTCATTGGTCACTCTTAGGGAGAGGAGGAACCTATCATATCCATCAGAAACATGAATCGGTGTGAAACAAATGGGGAGGGGGATTTCCAGCATATCTGGCTTTTATCCTTCATCTCTGGACCAGGTTTGTTTTTGCACACTAGGTGAGGCTACCTTCTGGCACCCCCCTGCCATGCCCATCAATTTTGAAACAGAGAGTCCTTCCCACCCCAAGGAGGGAGAGGGAGGGAGGGAGAGAGGGAGAAGGGAGAGGGAGGGAGGAACCAATTGCCTGTATTAGGACATTCTTATCGGTTCAATCCTTTGCCTGAAGTGCCACGGAAGCTGTCTTAGCCCCGCTTTTCATGGCATCCAGTCGTGTTAGTTGCTGTATCTTAACTGTTTTTAATTGTTGAGTCATTTATGAGCGTTTTCCTTGTTGCCGTTCCCCGCTGGGGACCCTGTGTCCCAGGGGAGGGCAATCTCAGAAATAAAGGCACGCTGGCTCAGCTCCGTCAGAAGGACCCCTTCAGCCTTCTTTGGGGATGACTGTTTTGCGTGCTTGAATAATTTGCCCTCCCCCACCGCTGCCATGGTCTTATCTTTGCCTCTATAACTCAGGACCATTTGCAGGAACAGTTGTTGCAGAGAGAGTCCTGCCCACCCCAAAGAAGACCTGGCCCCAATCTCTGCTTGCCCTGGAGAAACCACCAGCATGGCAGGTTGTGGGGGGTGCCTCCTCCCTCCACTCCCCGCCGGGGACAGGACTTCACCCGGCTTTCGCCCCCCACCCAGAGGCCTGGAGAGAGGCGCATCTCCGGCAGAGGACCGGGAGGAGCTGGCCCCAGGTAGAGACCTGGGGTGGTGGCAGCGGGCAGAGAGCAGGAGCCCTGGGTTCTGCCAGCCAGCGGAAGAAGGCGAACAAGGGGTGGCAGGCCAGGCGGTGCCCCCTCTTAAGGCCGCTGCCCTGGACTATTTTTCACACATGAACACATGAATCTGCCTAGGCCATCAGTCTATCAAGGTCAATATATTCTACTTAGACTGGTGGTGGCCCTCCAGGGTCTCAGGTGGAGGTCTTTCAAATCACCTTCTGCCTGGTCCTTTCAACTGGAGATACCAAGCAGATGCTCTGCTACTGAGTTACAATCCCTTCCCTCCACATTCAGTGACTGAAGAAATTTGAGAGAGGTGCACTTCTTCTTCTTCTTCTTCTTCTTCTTCTTTGCATCAAGGTCTTGTATGAATGGAGGATCAGTTATCAATCAATACTGACTTGCTGAAAACAAGGGCAGTCATGTGTGCTCTCCCACATTCAGAAAATAGCTTCTTCTCCAAGCACAGTTGTAAAACTTGCAAATCCAGTTCTTCTTCCGACGAAGACATTATTGGGAAGTGTTTTCAAATGGTCCCATGGTAAACCCAGAGCTCTTTGCCTCGCAGCTGTCAGTGCTACTGTGACTGTAGCTGCAGAAATGATTTTTTTCTCTTCCTTCCCTCCCCAGGGTCTGAGGAATTGTGAAAATTTTGGTTTCCCCAAGATGTGCTATTATATACTGAGCCTCAGGTCTCTTCTTGGGCAGAAACGCACAGGAACGGAGTTCTGGCTGGCTCCCGAGTTGGCCACGCCCAGCAGAAGCTCATTAGCATAATAGGCCACAGCCAACAGCAGAAACTCATTAGGACTGGCTATATTAGGGGTGCGTGGCCTAACATGCAAAGAAGTTCCTGCTCCAAAAAAAGTCCTGGGTGTGGCTGGATGACCCCACTTCTGGTGACATGGGGGTGTGGCCTAATATGCTAATGAGTGGTGCTGTTGGGTGTGGCCTAATTATGCTAATGAGTTCCTGCTGGGCTTTTTCTACCAAAAGAAAAGCCCTGCTGAGCCTGAATGGTACTTGGAAACTGACTAAGCTGGTTTCACCACAACAATAGATAGCAAGGATCCTGGCAGGGACCAACGGAGCAGGAGTTGTAATGTAAACAGCCTATCACGGAGAGTGGGTGTGTGTGGGATGGGGTGTTTTGCATATTTAAGCAGGGCTCCAGCACTGCTAGTTTGTCTCAGAGTTGAGTTGTTATCACTAATAAACTATGAGCCGATCACTATACAGGTCTCAAACCCAGTACATTTCACGTGCCAAGAGTCTGAGATACGCCATTTCCAGGATTCCTGGTGGTCATATTAAGAAAACTACATTTTCTGGGGTCTCTGGCCCCTGAGTTGCTGCTGCTGTGGCAGTGCTCAAGTTGCTGGCAAAAGGGTAAGAGAGGAAGGGAGAGGGGAGGGGCTGTGGCTCAGCAGGAGAGGATCCGTTCAGCATGCAGAAAGTCCCAGGTTCAAGTCCCCCGTCATCTCCAATGAAAAAGGACCAGGCAGTAAGTGATGTGAAAGACCTCCCTTTAAGATCCTGGAGAGCTGCTGACGGTTTGAGACAGTAATACTGGCCTTGATGGACCGAGGGTCTGTGTCAGTATAAGGGACAATAAGAGGAGGAGGAGGAGGAGATTGGATTTATACCCTGCCCTTCACTACCTGAAGGAGTCTCAGAGCATCTTACAATCTCCTTTCCCTTCCCCTCCCCACAACAGACACCCTGTGAAGTAGGTGGGGCTGAGAGAGCTCTCTCAAGAAGTGTTCCTGAGAGCTCCAAGATTCACACCTTTTTACGAGTTGTAACTTTATGGGTTGTATAGATTGTAATTTGTTTGAAAGTGTGGTTTCTTACTCTGCAATGTTCTTGGTATGTTTGGCTTTAATTTTTTTCCCAAATAAAAGTCATTCAGTTAAAAAGAAAGTGCTCCTGAGAGAACAGCTCTGAAAGAACTTGGGACTGACCCAAGGTCACACCAGCAGCTGCACGTGCAGGAGCGGGGAATCAAACCTGGTTCTCCCAGATTAGAGTCTACACTCCTAACCACTAGCCAAACTGGCAGAAGAAGATGCAGAAGGAGGTACGGGGCCGTATTTGGGTTGTCACACTTACCCTTGATTGGAGTCAAGTACTACAAACCATTGCATTTCCTAATGCAAAATCCAGCAATTTTAGCACTGTAGTTAATCCCCTAGTTCTCAGCCCAAAAGTCTCTTCCTGAATCCCTTTATCCCCTTGCACATGGCCAAAGGACCCTCTCCACCTGCTGCACATTGTATTAATTCTAGCAGCCAGCCAAGTTCAGGCTTCTGCAGCCGGCGAGCTTATAAAACTGCCATTACGGCTTTCCTCTCTTAAAAATAAAGTTGGTTTAATCTCAGAAAACCCTATGAGGTCACCATAAATTAGCAGTGATGTGACGGCACTATGCACACACAGCCACAGAATGGACCGGGATGTGCTTATTATAGAAAAGCTACAAATCCTAAGATGTAAGAACCTTTGCTCCCTGGGTAAGTTTTAGGCGGTGATGCATGAGAGATAGATGGGAGCAAATCACAACGTTGGCAAGCCACCTGCCAGCACTTGGATACTTAAGCTATGCAGAAGAGAGAATTGCACCCTGAAGGATACTACCACACGTGCATGCAAGTCAGCAGCATTTCAGAAAGAAATCTCCAGGGTCAAAGGAGGAGGAGGAGGAGGAGGAGGAGGAGGAGGAGGAGGAGAAGGAGAAGGAGAAGGAGAAGGAGAAGAAGAAGAAGAAGAAGAAGAAGAAGAAGAAGAAGAAGAAGAAGAAGAAGAAGAAGAAGAAGAAGAAGAAGAAGAAGAAGAAGAAGAAGAAGAAGAAGAAGAAGAAGAAGAAGAAGAGGAGGAGGAGGAGGAGGAGGAGGAGGAGGAGGAGGAGGAGGAGGAGGAGGAGGAGATTGAATTTATACCCTACCCTTCACTGCCCAAAGGAGTCTCAAAGCAGCATACAATCTCCTTTCCCTTCACCTCCCCACAACAGGAGTAGGAGTGTACTAGTCCTCAATCTGGAGTAGCACCAGGGCTCTTTTTGTAGAAGGAACTCCTTTACATATTAGGTGACACACCTCTAATGTAACCAATCCTCCAAGAGCTTACAGAGCTCTTCTTACAGGGGTTACTGTAAGCTCTTGGAGGACTGGGCCACATTAGAGGTGTGTCGCCTAATATGCAAAGGAGTTCCTGCTACAAAAAGAGCCCTGAGTAGCCCTACAATCCTGGGCTTTAGCCAACAGTTTCTCATGCCTTAGAATCCCTCTCCACCGACTCATGAACAATGGCAAAGCCCTGCATATGTTACTATAGCGTCCCATATGCCCCCCCCCCGGCTGGTTTGTGAGTTGTGGAGGACAGTTCAGTTGCACAGAGCTGGATAGGTAAGGCCCAACTCCTCCCTAATGCAAGGTCAGACGTGGATGCAGGGCAGCGTGAAGACAATCTGTTGGTGGAACAAATCTGCCCATCTCTTTAGGTCCTTCCATAATGGTTGTCGAACTCTGGCTGGCAAGAGTGACCCCCACAGACACTGTGGTTTGAAATAGCTCTGTAATGTATCTGTGAAAGTCTACGGACATGGCTCCCTAGCACTTAGCGTGTCAATTTGATAGATGAGAGTGGTTGCTGCAGCATCTGGGTAGCTTGATCTTCCGGTTGTCCAACCATAGCGAAACTCAAATGGAGATCAAGGAAGAAGGATGGGGTTAAAGGATATGGTTGAGAACCTAGAGTGATCTTCTTACAAAACCATCTTCTTGCAATGACTGAAAACATTTATTTTTTCCACAATAAAATTAGAGGTGCCCAGAGAATTTTGAGCCTCAACTCACAGTTTGTTGTTTTCCTCTTCTGGTTATAAGTGTAAATGATATAGCATCTGCCGAGTGAGAAGGAGAAACTGTGTTGAAGCTCTCTGAACTGAGATGATGGGAAGGTAGACCTCTGCCACTGTTTAGTGGATGAAATCGTGGGGACAGGAAAGGATATGTTTTCTGCCTGCTTAACATCTGTAGACCACACTAACATGGAAGTCAAAATAGCATCAGTATCAGAACTGAACAACAAATATAATGGGGTGGAAGGGTGGGAGAATAAGAACATAAGAAGAACCCTGCTGGATCAGAAGAAGAAGAAGAGATGGGATTTATACCCCGCCCTTCACTTGGAGTCTCAGAGTGGCTTACAAACCCCTTTCCTTTTCCTTCCCCTCCCCACAACAGACACCCTGTGAGGTAGGTGGGGCTGAGAGAGCTCTGACAGAAACTGATCTTTTTCAAGAACAGCTGTGCCAGAACTATGGCTTGCCCAAGGTCATCCAGCAGGTGCAAGTGGAGGAGTGGGGAATCAAACCCGGTTCTCCCAGATCAGAGTCCACACACTTAACCACTACACCAAACTACCACTACATCAGACCAATAGTTCATCATCCTGTCTCACCCAGTAGCCAACCAATTCCCCTGGATGGCCAACAACAGGGCACAGAGGCCGAGGCCTTCCCCTGATGTTGCCTCCTGGCTCTGGGATTCAGGAGCTTTGTCAGAGTCCCTAACTTAGTCAGCCAAACACCAGGCCTTGTTCATTGAAGCAAGAATAGTGTTTATTATTTATAGAGCTGCAAGAGTAGGTTACTGGAACAGATACATTGTTCAGAATAACGTGGTTACACAAAGCAAGCAGTTATACCAGAAAGGGGGTGAATGGGGACCCCCCTTCCACCAATGAGCGCATAGTATGCGAGCGGGAACTGAAGACCATAATAATTAATGAAGTTCCCACCGCCCCCATTATTCCCAGCCAAGCTGAAGCTTTGAAAGCGATAGGAAGCTCACAGCCTGTCTCCTCCAAGGTCAGCGTGTTAAGTCTACCCGAGATAGAGCCTGCATCGCCTGGCCCGGTCACATTCCAATCGAACACTCCAGGTGCATAAATCAACACCCCCCGATCCCATCCTCCCGCCCTACACAACACAACACAACACAGAGCCCATCCTCCCACCCTACTCCATCCATCATGGCAGGACTACCTGACAAGCTTCATGCCACTGAATGTGGAAGTTCCCCTCAGTCTAGTAGCCATTGATAGACTTATCCTCCACGGATCCATCTAATCCTCCTTTCAAGCTGTTTATTCCTGTGGCCATCACTACATCCTCTGGCAGCAAAGTCCACATTTCAATCACTCTCTGTGTAAAGTAGTATTTCCTTTTCTCCATCCTGAACCTACTGCCCATCAGCTTCATTGGGATCCACGGGATTGTCCAATAATATCCGATGGTCTGGAGAAAATTAAAGTACCCTCTTGCATTCTGTATGTCACTGAGAAAACTATAGTACCATTAATGACTCACTGGCGGTGGAAAGTGCCGACAAGTCACAGCCAACATATAGCAACCCCGTAAAGTTTTCAAGGCGAGAGACATTCAAGGGTGGTTTGCCATTGGGGCCTCCCATCCAAATACTAACCACGATGACTTTTACACTTATTTATTTATTATTTCCATGTATATACTGCCCTTCTCTTAGTTCACAGAGCTCAGGGCAGTCAATGACATAATATTAACTGCCCTGAGCTCTGTGAGTCCACGCACTTTTTGTAGCAGGAACTCCTTTGCATATTAGGCCAATCCTCCAAGAGCTTACAGAGCTTTTCTTACAGGGGCTACTGTAAGCTCTTGGAGGATTGGCTACGTTAGGGGTGTGTCACCTAATAAGCAAAGGAGTCCCTGCTACCAAAAGGAGCCCTGATATTATACAATTTTAAATCCAAGAAATTAAAATAGCTAAAAGACAACATCAGATGGCTCCAGTTTGCATCCCTGTCTCGCAGTAAGTGAGAGAAAGCGGGTGGGGGAGGGGAAGGGAGTGCCAGAGATGATGGTGCCCATAGCTGTGCTCAACCAAAAGCCTGATGGAACATCGCTGTCTTGTGCACCCTGCGGAACTGCACAAGGTCCCGCAGGGCATGGATGTTATTTGGCAAAGAGTTCCAACAGGTAGGAGCCAGGGCTGAAAAAGCCTTGGCTATGGTCGAGGACTTGTTCTCAGCACAGTGTAAAGCCCTTTGGGAGACATACCAGAGGAGGTGCTCCTGAAGATGTGTGGGTCCCAGACTGCTCAAGGCCTTAAAGGTCATTACCAAAACCTTGAACCTGACCTGGTACTCCACCGGGAGTCTGTGCAGCGGGTGCAGGACAGGTTGCATATGGGCAGTCCCTGTCGTTCCCGTCAGGAACCATGCTGCTGTGTTTTGGACCAGTTGGAGGTTCCAGGTCAGTTTCAAGGGCAGGCCAGCATAGGGTGAATTACAGTAGTCCAGTCTGGAGGTGACTGTTGCATGGATCGCTGTGGCCAGGTCAGGCCGGGACAGGAAAGGGGCCAGTTGCCTCACCTGGCGCAGCTGGTAAAATGCCAGCTTGGCAATGTTTGTGATCTGGATTGCCACAGATAAGGTGGTATCCAAGACCATGCCCAAATGCTTGATGCCTTCCTGCTGGTATTAGAGGCACACCACCAAGAGTGGGAAATTGGGACTTTAAAGAGACGATGGACCTCTAATCCTTTCAAATGCCAGTTTGGTGCAGTGGTTAAGAGCGCAGACTCTAATCTGGGAGAACCGGGTTTGATTCCCTACTTCTCCACTCACAGCTGCTGGATGACCTTGGGCAAGCCATAGTTCTGTCAGAGGTGTTCTTGAAAAACAGCAGTTTCTGTCAGAGCTCTCTCAGCCCCACCTACCTCACAGGGTGTCTGTTGTGGGGAAGGGAAGGAGCAGGAATTTGTAAGCCGCTTTGAGACTCGAATGAAGGGCAGGGTATAAATCCAGTCTCCTCCTCCTCCTCCTCTGCTGCTGCTGTCACTTCTTCTTCTTCTTCTTCTTCTTCTTCTTCTTCTTCTTCTTCTTCTTCTTCTTCTTCTTCTTCTTCTTCTTCTTCTTCTTCTTCATTCTTCCTTGTGATTTTGTGTTTTGTATTAATGCTAGAGCCTATGGCTTGAGCAATGATAATGAATAACGAGGACTGCAGAACATCTAAACTTTGAGCGATATATGCATGAAAAGAATGCAAACTCTCATCTGATGGGCCTTGAATGGAACAGAACAGGTACTCCTTGTTAATGAGCATGTTGTCATTGAACTCTGTGATCATTTCACCCAAAGCAGAGTGCGCCTCTTGAAACCGCTCATTTACAGATTGATACTTTGATGATCCACTGAGGGTAAATGTGGCCTGCTTTCCCCAGTCTGGCCTTTTGCATCTATTTGCATACTTTCCCATTGTGCCGCATCATCACATCTGACACTCACACCGCCACCCTTGACATTTCTCTCCAAAGGGGCCTGGTAGTGTTCCTTCCCATACAAGCAGAGTGCTGCGGAGTTCAGTAACCTGCAGGTTGGGTCTCTTGCCCTTTTGCGGACCCTCTTTGAATGCTGTGACATTCTCTCTTTTGAAGTTAAGGGCTGGATGGGTTTTCTCCCCCCCCACACACACACACCCCGCCGTATGGAATAAAAAGATTGAAATACCTGAATTGCTGAGATAGCAAATCCAGAAGAGATTTGTTCCTTGTGTGGCGCCAACCTGAATGAGATTTGGAGAAGAGAGAGATGCGCTGGAGCAATAAATGAATTAATTAAAGAAACAAAAAAAAAATCATAAAAGGTTATAGCACCTCTGCGACACGTTGAGAAACAATGTTACTGCCTGTGGAAATGAGTTCCAGCTCTCTTCCCTCCCCCCCCCTCCCCCGGCTGCCTGTCCTATAAAAATACCACCTGCCAAGTTCCTCAGTATTTACAGATCTACAATAAATACAGCCTCTTTCCCCAAGTTTGTTAGCAGATGCTGAACTATTCTCGAATTAACTGATTCTTTGTGCTTACTTTGAGCAATTAAACGTGTGGCAGTTTCCTGAAGTGTTGAGATATCTAATTTTTCATTTGCATAATTGTTTCTTCGAGTTAGACAGCAGTTTGAAATCAAACGCAACCCAGAAGAAAAAGGGGAGGGGGGAGGGATAGCAAATGAGAGAGCAATAAATAAATAAGGCGCTATCTAGCCGAAGTGTGACTAGTCAGAGAGCTATTTACATACAACCTGAGATTCCAAAGAAGTTCAGAGAGACTGCAGGCAGAATCGAGGTTTTTTTATGAGCGTCATTTTCTTTTTGGTCCATGGGTCTGTTTTCTCCTTAAAGAAGGTATGGCAGCCAAAAAAAAAAATATAAAACAGGCAGGGCTATTTTGGGGCAGGAACACACAGGAACGGCGTTCCGGCTGGCTTCAGAGTTGGCCATGGCCACTACTGCCAAAATCTCTGTGTGCGTAGCTACAGAGGGAAGGCCTGGAGAGTGACCCCCCCCCAGTGAGTCTGAGACGGGCAGGCCGGGGGGGGCTGGAAGGATCCCCTTGCCTCCCCCGGCCTGTCCAAGGGCCAGCTTGACCAGACTCCCCGTAGCTACGGGATGCCCAGGCAAGCCAAGGGAAGGCATGGGGGTGTGGCCTAATATGCCAATGAGCTGCACTGTCAGGGGCGTGGCCTAATTTGCTAATGTGTTTCAACTGTTGGGTGTGGCCTATTATGCTAACGAGTTCCTGCTGGGATTTTTCTACAAAAAAAGCCCTGAAAACAGGTATGCCTATATTTCTGACATGGGTCCCCCAGGCTAGCCCAATCTTTTCAAATCCCAGAAGCTAAACATGGCACGGTTAGAAGGTGGTTGTCGGGAAGGGAATGGGAGAAAGGGGTGGAAAGGGGAACAGGTTATAAGAGAAGGGTGGTAGATTGACAGAGAAGGGATGGGGGCAAAAGATATGGGGGTTGATTGACAGAGAAGGGAAAGGGGAGAAAGAGAGCAAAGACCGATAGAGGAAGAGTAAGAAGGAAAGAAGCAATCCCCTTGGCTCTCAACTTCCTTCCCTCTTCCTCTCAACTACCCCCTCACCCTTGGCACTCCACCACTTCCCCCACCCTTGCTGTCTTTCCACCCACCCCCAAACCCTTGACATTCACTCCCCTCCATCCTTGCTGTATCCGCACCCACCCTTGGCATTCAGTTCCCCCACCCTAGCTGCCTATGCAACACCCACCTCAGCCATTGTCCACTGAGCGGGCAGAAGGCAACTTCAGGTGTCGCAGGTGAGACCTGGGCTCAGCCAAAGCCAGAG
Organism: Gekko gecko; assembly: GCA_029375565.1. NCBI lineage: Eukaryota > Metazoa > Chordata > Lepidosauria > Squamata > Gekkonidae > Gekko > Gekko gecko. The sequence continues at coordinate 191,515,986 of JAPDNY010000004.1, read as the reverse complement.
TCCCAGCAGAGTCCCGTCCAGGGGCCTCCACTCCTGGCAGGGCCGTAGCCAGAGCAGGAAGCCATGCGGGCAGCTCCCCTATTGACTTTGCTGTGCCCCCACGCCAATCTCCCCCTTTAATCTCGGATTTTGGTGGCCACCTCCTCGTCCCAATCTCCTCCTTCAAAGCATGTATAAAATAAGCAGGTTTTTTTCCTCCAAAGTGTGTCTCATGTCTCCTCCTCCTTCTCCCCCCATGGGAGGCTGAGGATGGTGGAAAAACAAAACCAGCCCTCCCTCCTTTCTCATGTGCCTGCCTGAAAAGCCATTGAGTGGGTGTTGTAGTGGATCTCTCCCCCTTCATTACTCCCAAGTAAACAGACTGTGCGCACGCACACACAATTATTAGGGCTAAAGTTGGGGCCAGCTCACCTATTCCCATTTTATAGGCACTGCAACAGGGCTTGTGGGGAGCGGGCAGGGGGTGGATTTTGTTGGAAATACGTGTGTTGCAAGGTCTGAATTCAGTCATTATGGGGTTAATGTGTTTACCTTGTGTGCTATTGTTTAGACTGACCTGGAAGGGGACCTGGCGCAGTGCCAATGGGAAACTGGAGTCTGTTTCCTAACAATCATTGGTTAAATGTATTCGAGTGATTTTCCTTCTAGGGGTCAAGAAGAAAGAAGAATCTTCTTTACCAACTAGTGTGTCTGTTGTTGTAAAGTAGCAGCAAGCATGTAATCTTAAGTGTTTGTTGTTTTGTAGATTTCCCGTGTAGCCTTCCCTTTAGAAATAAAGATTTTCACACAGAAAGAAAATGCCTCCTCTCCAGATCCATTGCAATCTCTGAATATCTAACTATTTTTTACCAATTTTCCACCATATTCCTCCCCCCACCACCCGTTTTGAAAGCAAATGAATGCTTCCTCCTGGGCTCAGTCCCACCATCTATAGATCTTCTCCCTTCTCCCAAATACCCAGAGTTTGGTGCAGAGCGTTGGAGCCAGGGGGATTGCTGCAAGCCAGCACTTAACTGGTTTCCAGAACAACGTTTGAGTCCAGTGGCACCGTTAAGACCAACAAAGTTTAATTCTAGGTATAAGCTTTCATGGGCATGCACACTGAACTGACCTCCAGCCCCTTTCCTATGGGTAAGGAATGCCGTGGCAGACACAGCGGCCTGTTCCTACCAGCTCGTTTTGAACCTGTTTCATTCAGGATGCCGCACCATCTGCAGATGTGAGAAGGACGAGGCACTTCTTGTCCCAGAGGACTGCCGATAAGGAAAAGGTACTCCAGAAACAACTACAGCAGAACAGGCACCAGATACAGAAGTTCCTGGTCCTTTCCGCACTTGGATCTCATCCCCGGTTTTGTCAGAGTTCAACTCGGGACACGATACCTTGCATTTATCCCGGCATCCGTTTATCCCGGGACAAGTGTGGGGCAAAACCGGGGTAACATCAATGTAATGTGGAAACAAAAAATACCCCGAGATAATTACAGGGGTGAACTCGAGTGTAGTGTAGAATGTAAGTTCGGGGACAGGGTTGGACCAGGATTTAAGGTCTAGTGCGGAAAGGATCCCTGTGGGGAGAGACTGAAAGATCCCAAAGAAACCAAGATGTTTTTGGGTGGTGCCTGGGGAAGGCAAAGTCTGGAGAGGGGGAAGAAGAAGAAGAAGAAGAGGAGGAGGAGGAGGAGGAGGAGGAGATTGGATTTATACCCTGCCCTTCGGAGTTAAGATTGCTGGGGAAAAGATCAATAACCTCAGATATGCAGACGATACCACTCTGATGGCAGAAAGTGAAGAGGACCTAAAGAGCCTCTTGCTCAGGATGAAAGAGGAGAGCGCAAAAGTGGGCTTGAAGCTCAACATAAAAAAAACTAAGATCATGGCATCTGGCCCCATCACTCCTTGGCAGATAGAAGGGGAAGTCGTAGAAGTAGTGACAGACTTCACGTTCCTAGGATCCCAGATCACTGCAGATGGTGACTGCAGCCATGAAATTAAAAGACACCTGCTCCTTGGGAGGAAAGCGATGGCAAACCTAAACAGCATGATAAAAAGCAGAGACATCACCTTGCCAACAAAAGTCCGCATGGTCAAAGCAATGATATTCCCCGTAGTAATGCATGACTGCAAGAGTTGGACTATAAGGAAGGCCGAGCGCCGAAGAATAGATTCTTTTGAACTATGGTGCTGTAGAAAACTCTTGAGAGTCTCTTGGACTGCCAGGAGATCAAATCAGTCAATCCTAAAATAAATCAACCCTGATTGCTCCCTGGAAGGCCAGATCCTGAAGCTGAAGCTCAAATACTTTGGCCACCAAATGAGAAGGGAGCATTCACTGGAGAAGACCTTGATGCTGGGAAAGATTGAAGGTCAAAGAAGAAGGGGACGGCAAAGGATGAGATGGTTAGACAGTGTCATCAATGCAACGAACATGAAATTGAGCAAACTTCAGCAGACAGCGGAAGACAGGAGGGCCTGGCGTGGTCTGGTCCATGGGGTCGCGAAGAGTCGGACTCGACTGTGCGACTGAACAACAACAACAGTTTCACTGCCCAAAGGCATCTCAGAGCGGCTTACAAACTCCTTTCCCTTCCCCTCCCCACAACAGACACCCTGTGGGGCTGAGAGAGCTCTTGACAGAAACTGCTCTTTTTCAAGAACAGCTGTGCCAGAGCTTGTGACTGACCCAAGGTCACATCAGCAGGTGCAAGTGGAGGAGTGGGGAATCAAACCTGGTTCTCCCAGATTAGAGTCTGCACACTTAACCACTACACCAAACTGGGAGGGATTTCAGCAAGGATCTAATATCATAGATTCTGTCCTCCAAAGCTGCCATTTACTCTAGGGGAACTGCTATGTATTTGTTTATGTGTCATGCTGTGTAAAGTCAGCTGGCACTTCAGGCACGAGCTCCATTGACTCTCAGGTATTCTGATCCCTGTAGTCAGCTTGGTTGCTGCTGCATAACAGACCAATCTGGAAAGACTCTGACCTTCGTAGGGAATGAATCCCATTGGTCCTAAGCTCTCGATTGTAATTGGCCATTACTGTGCTAGGGGGTGTGGCCTCACTGGTTCAAAATATATATAGTCGCATCGTTCTCTGAGTCTTGTTGCTGTGTTCTGAGCTGAATAAAGAGATCACTTGTTGGAAATGCTGCCTCAGTCTCAGTATACAACAGGAACTAATCTTTGTAGCAGGGTGGCCGGCTCTGGGTAGGGAAATTCCAAAGGATTCATGGATGGGGCCTGGGAAGGGCAGTTTGGGGAAGGAAGTTCAGTAGAGCTGTGATGCCATGTAGTTCACCCGTCAAGGCGGCCATTTTCTCTGGAGGAACTGATCCCTGTAGTCTTGAGATCAGTTGTAATTCTAAAAAATTCTCTTCCCCCCCCTTTGAGGTTGGTAATACCTATGTGCATCTCTTTCTCATGGAAGTGAGTCTGTAGAGTATCTATTTGTACCACCAAGGTTGTGTACTAAGGCCCTGCTTTGGGTGTCCTCGCCTTTTGTGATCAGGAGCTGGAGATGCATTCAGGATTTCCCCCCTTCCCTTTCCTCCAACCCCTTTCAATTTCAAAGTTGCTTCCCCCTTAACACTGGCTGATTACTTACCCTGCTAACCACAGCCTCTTGGGACTCCCATTGTAGGAATCATAGTTCTAATTCCCTTTGCTATCTACCAACATACTTTCAAAAAGTATGTTGTTAGATAAGAACTTCTTTATAATATACTAGGGGGGAAGCCTGTTGCGGCCGAGGCAACGGGCCCTAGGGAGAGTCCTTGGGGGTGGGCAAGGCGGCTGGGCTGGCCCCCTCATGCAGGGAGGAGGGGCGGTGTTCTCCGGGCAAGGGAAGCATCTGAGTCCCGCCGCTGACTCCGCGCGCAAGCCTCCATGGCCCGCCGTTCGGGAGGGCCCTCCGAAATGGGCAACCCCGTCCCCGCACATCGCGTTCCCGAAAGCCTTCAGGGAGGGGTGGCTGTGCAGCGCTCCCAAGGCCGCCGTGCCCTCCCCCACAAAGCCTCCATACCCAGCTTTGGGTAAAGTTCCTCCGAGCCGGTAGCCACCGCCCCCCCCAGCCCGAAGCGATTGTCGGCTGGAGCAGACTGGGGTCGTGAGGCTGCGCGGTGGCTGAGTGGGAGGGCGCACAGCCACACCGGAAGGCTAAGCAGCCAGTGGCGAGGGACTCCGTCTCTGACTGGCAAGTCCCTCGGCCAACTGATTCCGGCGCGCATTTTGACCATATAAGGTATGACCAAAACTCAAATATATATAAGGAAGGATGCTGATTGTTTCACCTTATTCATACTTCTTTGATATAAATGTTATAGTTTCATGAGTAACTGTTATATGATTTATACTCTATACCCAGTTTTTTTTTGTTTTGGTTTGATTCTTAACTGTGTATCTCCTGTTTTGGTTGTCATGGTTGCAGTAAGGCCAGCTGAGAACTACAACCCCCAAGGTGCAACATGTCAAAAGGGTGTGTGTGTAAGAATGAAGGAGCCAGCGGGATGGGCCAAAAGGACAACAAGGCAGCTTCCCCAGGGGCCAATAGGAGGTGAGGTGAGATATCAATAACACAGCTTGCCTTTCATATATATGGGATGATGGGGGACACAGGACTTGTACATAGGAATACCTCAGGATTGCAGTTGCAAACTGCATTTTTGTCAGTACTGTGATGCAGCTACAAAAATGGCTAATGAAATTTTAGACAGTATTAAACAGAATTGTAGGGTTCAATCCAGGCCTTGTTTTCTTCCTTCCGTGGTTCCCAGAGTCACAGGACCCACATGGACCATGCCAGGCAGGGGGCAGCAGTGGAAAGGAAATAAGGAGGCAAAAGTGCTCCCCACTTGCTGAATACAAACCGTAGCATTCAAGTAATGAGAAATGCTAGTTCACTCTGTGCTAGCTAGTCCTCATCTTGAGTCCCGTGTCTAGTTCTGGGTGCCAGATTTTAAGAACAAGGTTTGGAACGGGTTCAAAGAAGGGCAATAAGCAGGTCTGGAAATCTAGAAAAGAAGTCCTTGAAGGAAAGGCTAAAGGAATTGGGTACATTTAGCTGAAAAAGAGTGGACTGAGGGGAGATGCGACCCCATTGTTCAAATACCTGAAGAGATATCTTACAGAATGGGGTGGCATGCATATGCATGGTATGGGAAGGATAGGATACACTCTAATTTTAAAAATCATATCATCAGGGGTGCACTGCTAAGAGTCTGGAATGAGATAAAGGAGAGATATTATGGTAAAACACCAAAGTGGGTCTCACCTTTAGAGGCATTTGTAAAATCTTCCCTTATTAATAAAGAGGACAGAGTGAGTTACGAGATACTACTTGACAGGGCTCTTTTTGTAGCAGGAACTCCTTTGCACATCAGGCGACACACCCCTAATGTAGCCAATCATCCAAGAGTTTACAGAGCTCTTCTTACAGGAGCTACTGTAAGCTCTTGGGAGATTGGCTACATCAGGGGTGTGTCGCCTAATATGCAAAGGAGTTCCTGCTACAAAAGGAGCCCTGCTACTTGATGATTACAATAATATGAAATCAGAGGAGGAACTGCTAAAGATGTACAACATAAAATTTTCATGGTGAGAAAATATACAACTAAAATCTAAATATGCTAGGGATGTGATAAGCGGCTTCCAGGAATCTAAACCGCAACTGGATAAAATCTGGTTGTCGACAAATGATAAACCGGTGCAAAAACTCTATAGGCTGCTGTTAGAAGATTATATACAAGAAGTAGTTAACTCAGCAATGATAGTGTGGATGAAAGATTTAGGATATAATGTTTATATAGATAAATGGGCGGAGACATGGAAGTCTTTAAAATATATGGGAGCAGTCAGCTATAAGGAAAACATCTATAAAGTATTTCATACGTAGTATTGGTCACCAGATAGGTTAGCAAAATGCAACCCCTCAATATCTAATATTTGTTGGAAATGTAAGTCCAACGTAGGAACCTTTTTCCACATGTAGTGGCGCTGTGGTAGAATATATAAATACTGGAAAATTATTCAAAAATTAATCTTGGAAATTATGAATATAAGTATACCATTATCCTCAGAAATATTCCTCCAAAATATTATTCCCAGAGATCTCAAATGGAAAGAGAAATATCTGTTAGTTCATATGTTGATACTGTTCATACTGCCAGAATACTACTGGCCAAATATTGGAAACAAGAAGAAATCCCCACCAAAGAGGAAGTAATTTATAAGATACTAGAGATAGTTGAAATGGATAAATTAAGCTTGGTGTTACAAGGGAAAGAGGATGATATTTTTGTAGTGAGATGGGCATGCTTTTATACCTGGATTAAGGTGATGTGGGAAAATTAGACATACTGTTTGGAAAAATGTTTTGGTAAATGTCTGTTTTGTCTTTATGGAAAATGATAAATAAACTTTTTTTTCTAAAAAAAAGATATCTTACAGAAGAGGATCAAGTCTTCTTCTCATATGTTCTAACGGTCAGGACTAGATCAAATGGATTTACATTGTAGGGCACAATTTTTGACACCCCAGTAATTGAAATGATAGGAGCAATCAACCAGAGTCAAGATCTAACGAGCTGTACCTGCAGGGAAAACAAGTGGAACCCCTTGAAAAGTGGAGGTTCCCCGAACACAGGGTTACACAGCATTTTAAAGACAAGCATTTTTCAAAACTGACCGCAAAGTCCTGCCTTCACTTTTGATTGGTGAAGTTCACAATCTCCCATAACCTATCACAAACGTCCAAACAGGTCACCTGTTCCTCCTCTTGTGTTGATGACTTTCCCCAAACTCACCTCCAGGGAGGAGGGGGCCTGTTGCTTTTTTACCTTGTATAGGCAAAACCTCTCATAGCCACACACACCCTTGACATGGCTGTGACCAAATTTCTACCTCAAACTTTGTCCTAAGTATTCTGTGTATGTGGGTCATGACCACAACTTCTTCAGTGAGCTAACACCTAACCGCCAAACTGACTATAAAAGGTTATGTTTGGTTCAGCAAGCAAAGAAGCAAACACTGTTCTTGCTGACAGACAACAGACTTCTGACATTAGGGTCCCAATGATGAGTTATTCCCCAAATCCACTTTTCCTCCCTCACAACATTACAGAAGAGAGAATGGAATGTTCTGTTGAACATCAAGAAGAACTTCCTAACTGTATGGTCATTTCGACAGTGGTAGTAATTATCCAGGAAGATGCTGGGCTCTTCCTCACTGTGGGTCTTCAAACATAGACTTGACAGCCATTTGTGGGGGACACTCTAGTCATGGATTTCCATGATGAGCTAGGCTTGGGCTCAATGGCCTCAAGGCCCCACCCAACTCTATGATTCTATAAAACAGGGGTCCCCGATGTGTTGCCTATGAGCACAATAGCATCTACTGGAATCTTCCCTGGTGCCTGCCAAGTGCTTGGGTGGAGTCAGGTGAGATTTTTGCCCAGCATGGCTTCTGCTTGGCCATCGGAGTTCTGATTGGCTGTGCAGATTTTTTCCACCCCAATGTTGCTTTGGCAGCAGCTGCCCATCGCAGCACAAGGACGTCCACTGTGTGACTGAAGATAAGCCATGGCAGCCATTTTATGGCCAGCTCCACCTCCTGTAGCAGCCATTTTGTGGCTGTGCCCACCACACTGTGCCAGAATTCCAAATTTAACTGCAGGCTCAAAAAGGTTGGGGACCCTTGACATAAATGTGATGCCCTTATAGATAGAAAGTTCCCAGTCCAAATCTCACGGAAGTCATGAATTCACTCAAGGTCTTTGGGGAAACCTCTCTTGTCTGAGGTCCCGACCCCTGCCTCATCAGCAATATGGAGATTAAATATAGCGTTCGAATCTAGAGTGGTGTAGTAATGATTACTGAGAAAATTATATGAACCACTTGGAACACAAAGTGCTAAGCCAAGGGTGGCCAAATTTGCTCAACGTAAGAGCCACATAGCATAAACATCAGATGTTTGAGAGCCACAAGACATGAACAAATATTACACACACGTTTTTATTAATATATGCAAATTTGCTTTTTATTAACATTAAATGTGACTGCCAAAAATAAAAACCAAAGGGGTCAGAACAGATATTGATAATGATATTTATTTATCCAGTGATATTTATTTGTTTCCTAATGATATTTATTTGTCTAAGAGGGAGAGAAAAAGAGAGAGGTGGAAAGAAAGAGGAAAGAAAGAGAGAGAAACTAAGGCCCCGGTCATACGGGCCAGAAAATGCGGGTGGGAGGCATGGCAGTTCGCCCTGGAGAAAAATAAGGCACGGTAGCCTGATCACACGTGCCACCGGGTTGCCACGCAGAGTGCCAATCACACAGCGCTGCTACAGCACGGCAAAAAAGCAGCGCAGCAGAGCACGCAAGCTGCGCTGTAGCAAAGGGCACATGTGCCATGGAGGGAGGGGCAGGCTGCTGTGAGTGTCTTGCGTGTGCGCATGCATCATTCAGTGTTGGTGCGCATCCCATGGAAACTTACAACATCCAGAAACCCCGGGACATGGGTGGGCATTGGAAGCCGCGGGATACTGGTGCTCCTGCGATCAGACGCCGGCCTTTGCCCCAGGATTTCTGGAAACTAGTACTTCGACCCTAGTAGTTTTTTACTTCGCATTTTCCACGGGAAGCCGTGGGTTGGCCACAGGAGTGCTACGCCTCCCAGATGTGCTGGTATGATCACGCACGGAAAGTCCGCAGGGCTACCGTGCCTTCAGCGGGGCAAATGCTCCATGTGGACGGGGCCTAAGAAAGCAAATAGATGGGAGGGAGGGAGAGGAGAGATAAAAAGTATGCTTCCCTTTCACTTCCCCAGCTGCCCTGTCGGGAGCCACAAAATATGTGTGAAAGACCACATGTGGCTCCCGAGCCACAGTTTGGCCACCCCTGTGCTAAACTGTATAGCCATTACTCAAAGAGCCACTTGAACACCCAGTGAAACATTTCATTTTTGTTCCCATGGCCCTCCTCTCACCATTTATCCATTCACACACAGACCAGCTTCAAAAGTCTTCTCGGATGCCAAAGGGTCTGTCCTTTGTGGTGTGGTTGACTGCTCTTCAAGAGACACAAGTACCTCCATGGCTGCCTAATTTCTTTCCAACACATACCTTGGAGGTGGATAAACTGCTCAAAGTCGTTTCACTCCTTTTTTATAACCTTAGAAATGCCTTCCATTGGATGTAGATGGCAGGAACGAACGTGGAGGGAACAAAAGATTTACTATGTATGACGTAAATCTAAATCACAAACCAAAGCCATCTGTAATCCATAGGAAGCAACAGGTTGGCTCTGGCCAGCTTTCCCACCCAATCCCCTTTCCATACTACAACTAGGGGTATGCAAAAAAAATACATTTGTCCTATTTGGATTTGCCCAATCGGGCAGAATCAATTTCGGCTGGCAGAAAGACTCCTACATATCAATTTAGGTCCCATTATATCCTATGGGCCATTGCAGTCAACTGGGACTTTTGGTGGGGTGGGAGAGGTGCCAGAACTCTCAAGAGGGAAATGAAATTTTCGATCTGTATACTGAAAACTCACAAACTTTTAAACACTTTTCAAAGAATTTTGTTGAAGAGGTTCCAGAACTCTGTTCTGGCACATTCCCCCAGAAAAAAAGCCCTGGCCACAACCTACAACCCACATGGGTTTGGTACATGCAGGCCCCATAGCTCTCAGCACTGCTCTCTCAGCAAGGGGGGCATTGATGGTTGCATCTGCAAATTAAAAGACACGAGGGGAGAATAAGGCTGCTGTCTGAAACTGTACCCGCACAAAAATAACGTGGATAACACAGATTTAAATGGAGTCCTAATGGTAAGATCTGTCAAAAAAAGAGAGTGTAGGCCTGTAATCACTGACTGACAGATTGAGTAGTTTATTGCTTATTTATACCATGACTGCCCAGCAGCTTGGAGAAGGGGGTGAGAGGGCAAAGCAGGACTACTGTCGAACTCTGTGAGAATGCACATGCATGAAACGAGGCCAATTGCTCTTGTACTGTACTGCATGAAGGCTTGCAAAACAGCCCAGTGAACTGGCTCGGACTGTTCACGAACATCAAACTGATCGATGGCTCAGCAATCGGCTCCCCGTAGGCAGCCATCAAACAGATGGCGAGTCAAACCTCACTTGTTTGAGCATCCTTACTCTCTCCCCCACTGTGCCCTTCCAGGCAAGGCATGGGTTGCCTATCTGAACTGGGACACAATATGGGGTTCAAAACACATTGCTGGTAAACGTGCGTATGAGAACCCAGACCCTTTTAAAGAAAAAATAATAATTTTGAAAATGCAGGGACAAAGGATGGAGCGCTATACCCTTTCCTGGTCTACCATCTCCCCACTCCAAATCCCAAACGTGCTTTCGAAACCCAGCAGCAGCCCATGTGGCGTAGGGGTTAGATCACAGGACTAGGATCTGAGAGACCCAGGTTCAAATCCCTGCACCCCCTGGAAGCAAGCTTGCTGGGTGGCTTTGGGCCAGTCACACTCTCTCAGCCGAACCTACCACATGAGGTTCTTCAGAGGATAAAGTAGTAGTAGAAGAAGAAGAAGAAGAAGAAGAAGAAGAAGAAGAAGAAGAAGAAGAAGAAGAAGAAGAAGAAGAAGAAGAAGAAGAAGAAGAAGAAGAAGAAGGAGAGATTGGATTTATACCCCACCCTTCACTGCCCGAGGTGTCTCAGAGCGGCTTACAAACTCCTTTCCCTTCCCCTCTCCACAACAGACACCCTGTGAGGTAGGTGGGGCTGAGAGAACTTCTGACAGAAACTGTCCTTGAGAGAACAGCTGTGCCAGAGCTTGTGACTGACCCAGGGTCACATCAGCAGGTGCAAGTGGAGGAGTGGGGAATCAAACCCGGTTCTCCCAGATAAGAGTCCGCGCACTTAACCACTACACCAAACTGGCTCTCCACACCAAACTGGCTCTCCAAAGTGGAGGACAAAGAGTGATGTGAGATGCTTTTGGTGTCCCATTGGGGAGAATTGCGGGGTGTAAAAGAAGTAAATTAACAAGGGGGGGAAGCCAGTGTATTTTAACTCTATTTCCTCTTGATCCTGGTAGCCCAGCCTAGCATTATCTCATCAGAGCTCAAAAGCTAAGCAGGGTCAGCCATGGCTAGTACTTGGATGGGAGACCACCAAGGGAGACCTGGGTTGCTATGCAGAGGAAGGGAATGGCAGATCATCTCTGCTCATCTCTTGCCTTGAAAACACCACGAAGTGGAGCTGCGCAGGCTCACCATGAGTTGGCTGTGACTCCGCGGCACGTGTTATCTTTTCTAGATTTCTTCTCCATCCATTTTTTTTCCCCAGCGGTCCAAGCTCAGCTTCTGTTTTAGACTTTAAAAACAACCACATCAGGTCTGCGGCTTCCATTAATCTTCGCTGCATAGCTTCTCTACAAAACGGGGGTCTAAGGCTTTTGACAACCAAAGTGCCTTTTCCAGCCCAGGAATATTAATTTGTACTCGTTTCATTATCTTCACGCCTGTGACCTTAACAGCCGCTGGTTGCTGTTAAGACAGAGCGCAGCATTTGGGGCTGTTTTGATGTTTTATCTGTTATTTACAGATTACAGTTTAATTTTTGATATCCACAGGTCTGCCAAGTGCCACATGGCGTTTCTAATATTCACACAGTTTGACAAACGCTAGAAAGACATACCCTACTTATCTGATGTGAATTAACCTGGAAAATATGACAAAGGGCTGATCTGATTCTGTCTTATACACTGTATACCTTTGACTCTCTTTCTTAAAAAAAACCCCACTTTTTAAAAAATTATTTCTGAGTACAGATCTGAAGCTTAAAAACGAGGTTTCACACACATACACACACACCACGGACACATTGCATCTGGATTCTGCAAGCGCAGCTAAATATTATCTGGCTGCTGCTGAAAACCATCCCGAATCAGTTTTAAGAGCTGTGATGGACGACAAGACTCTGTAGCCTAGCCTTCTATTCCACAAGTGTCTTTGTGACTCTGTTCTGGAGTGTGCAGTTGTGAGGTAAAACTAATGTTCTGTATTCTGAGGCAGAGATGTACAAATGTTCCTCAAACTGACATTTTATGGATAAATCCACATGATTTAGACTCTCCTGCCCTTTTCAGTTGTTACATTTGAGGGTGTCCAGACATGTGTACCTGGAATGTGCGCTGCCCTCAACACCCCAGATACTCCCTGTCAGTATTTCATCTGAATAGGATGCCACACAAATTATGGGGTAGGGGATCCAGTTTGACCATAGAATTTCTGGGGATTCCTAGAGCTACCCGTCACTTCCAGGTAGCTCTAGGACTCTCCAGGAACTCTGTGGTAAAAACTTCCTATAGGTAGAGGAGGCTTTCTTTTAACCCCTCAAATAGTGCTTCAGTACAGGATACCATATATTACAGGTGACACTGAACACAGGACAGGCTACACTAAGCATTCAAAAATGTCTTCACATTCTTGTAAATAAATTACTTAAACAAGCGTATCTTGGACCTGATTTTTTTTTTTTAAATGTTGAAATAAGCGAGGGTTACCAGATGTCCCGTTTTTAGAGGACATGTCCTCATTTTTTGTGCGTCCATCCTCTTTTTTTGTATTTAAAGGATGACAGTGTCCTCTTTTTGGGTTGGGAGGCTGAGCCGACTTTGCTGTACAGTCCCTCGGTGGAGGCTAGCTTCAGCTTCAACAGCAGGGGATATTTAAAATGGGATTTGTCACAGTGATCAGTTGTTTAAAGTAGACAGTCAGGAAATGTGTCCTCTCTTTTTTTTTTCCTTTTCAAAATATGGCAACCCTAAGTAAGCATTCAAAGAGAAGGGTTCTCCTGCTTTTTGAAACTAAAGCATACATGGCTAATATAAGAACATCAGAAGTGCCCTTCAGAATCAGAAGAAGAAGAGATTGGATTTATACCCTGCCCTTCACTGCCCAAAGGCGTCTCAGAGCGGCTTACAAACTCCCTTCCCTTCCCCACCCCACAACAGACACCCTGTGAGGTAGGTGGGGCTGAGAGAACTTCTGACAGAAACTGTCCTTGAGAGAACAGCTGTGCCAGAGCTTGTGACTGACCCAAGGTCACATCAGCAGGTGCAAAGTGGAGGAGTGGGGAATCAAACCCAGTTCTCCCAGATAAGAGTCCACACCCTTAACCACTACACCAAACAGGCCAATGACCCTTCTAGTTCAGCATCCTGTTTCATACGGCAGCCAATTAGTTGCCCTGGAAGGCCGAACAAAACAAGGCGTAAAGACTGTGGCCTTTTTTTCCTTTTCTTTTTTGACATCAAGTCAGAGCCAACTTAGGGTAACACAGGCCCCGGTCACATGGGCCAGATAACATGGGGGGAGGCATGGCTGTTCGCCCCGCAGAAAAATACAGCATGGTAGCCCAATCACATGGTCCCCCAGTCTCCACGCTTAGGCTGTTAGCTGCCGATCACATGGCGATGCTGCAGCGTGGCAAAGAAGTGGTGCGGCACGATCACACAAGTGGTGATCGCAAGCCACTGCTTCCGGAACAAATGGGCAATGTTGTCAGTCTCGTGTTTGTTCGCATGCGCAGTTCAGTGTTTGTGCGCATCCTATGGAGACGTACAAAAAACATCCGGTTTGCAACAGGATGTGGATGGGCGCCAGATGCCACGGGATACTAGCGCTCCCATGATCAGATGCCCACCTTTGCCCCGCATTTTCTGGATACTAGTGCACATTCCGTGGTACTTTTTAACTCTGCATCTTCGGTGGGATGCCATGGATTGGCCACGGGAGAGCTACGCTTCCCAGATGTTGCAGTGTGATCGCACCCCGAAAATCCGCCTGACATTCATGCCTTCCACGCGGCAAATTCTCTGTGTGACCGGGGCCACAGTAGGGTTTTCAAGGCAAGACGTTCAGAGGTGGTTTGCCACTGCCTATCTCTGAATAGTGGCCCTCGTCTTCCTTGGCAGTCTCCCAGGGCCAGTCCTACTTAGCTTCCAAGATCTGACAAGATCAGTCTAGCCTAAGCTATCCAGGTCAATTACCTAGCATTGCTAAATAAAAGATAATTAATTGTCTTCTTCGGCACAGGGCCCTTACTTCTGACAGCCTGTATCTTCTCAGCCTGCCAACAAAAGTCCACAGGGTCAAAGCAATGGTATTCCAAGTAGTAACGCATGGCTGCAGAAGTTGGACTATCCAGAAGGCTGAACGCCGAAGAATAGATTATTTTGAACTATGGTGCTGGAGAAGATTCTTGAGTGTCCCTTGGACTGCAAGGAGATCAAATCAGTCAATCCTAAAAGAAATCAATCCTGACTGTTCCCTGGAAGACCAGATACTAAAGCTGAAGCTGAAGTTCAAATACTTTGGCCACCAAATGAGAAGGGAGCACTCACTGGAGAAGACCCTGATGCTGGGAAAGATTCAAAGTCAAAGAAGAAGGAGATGGCAAAGGATGAGATGGTTAGACAGTGTCACCGATGCAACGAACATGAAATTGAGCAAACTTCAGAGGACAGCAGAAGACAGGAGGGCCTGGCATGATCTGGTCCATGGGGTCGCAAAGAGTTGGAATCGAATGTGTGATTGAACAACAAAATCTTCTCAGAACAGCTATAAGTGTCAATGAATTGCTCTCGCATATGTTTGTATATTCTGAGTTTACTCTTTCCTATGGGGGTGGGAAGCCTCAAGTTCAGTGCCAGGGAAGGGCAAATCCTGGGCTTCTGCCTCTATCCACCTGGGGAAAAAAGTTTGTTTCAGACTGCCTAGCATACATAACAGCCCCAGATCACAGAGAGCTCAGAGAAACTTTCCCCATACTTCGAGAGATCCCACCCCGAGCCTTTCTCATACACAGAAATGCCAATCAGTATTATCCTGAGGGAACATGCAACCAACATTCTGGTGGGATAAGGTTTATGTCAGAGATAAGGTAAAGGTAAAGATTTCCCTTGCTCGAGAGCTAGTCAAATCTGACTCCAGTGGGCAATGTTCATCTCAGTTTCCAAGCTGAAGAGCCAGCGCTGTCCAAAGATGTTTCCGTGGTCATGTGGCTGGCATGACTAAATGCCGATGTGCTTGGAACACTGTTATCTTCCCATTGAAGTGGTACCTATTTATCTACTTGCAATTTCTTGCTTTCACACTGCTAGGCTGGCAGAAGCTGGGTCCAGATACGGAAGTTTACTCCATCATGCGGCATTGGAGTCTTGAATTGCCGAACTACAGACCTTCCAGTCTGTAGCTCAGCATCTTAACCTCTGAGTCACCATGGCCCCAACCTTTATGAGCCTGTGGCCATCTTTGGAATTCTGACGCAGGGTGGTGACTGCTGCAAGAAGCAGAGCAACGCCTAGAGAGGAAGTCCAGTGCAAGAGAGGTGATCTGAAAAATACTCTGGGAAAGAGGAGTGAGAGAAAATAAAACCAATACTACATTGGCATCTGCTGCCAAAGCAATGTTATTTTAATCTGCACAGCCAATTGGATCTCAAATGGCCAATGGCCATGCTGGTCAAGAACCCAACTTGCCACATGTTTTGAAAACAATCTGTGGGCACCATGATGTCCATGCACACTATGCTGCAGACCCCTGGTCTATATCAAGCAGCTCCCTGCTGAGTAATTCACACCCCTGATGACCTTGACTGGAGAAATGAAGCCAGGATTGTGAGGCACCAATACTGGGCCTGATTGGTTGTGTCCTGAAAAGCAGAAGCAATTCCACTCGGATTAGTTATCCTTCCAGTTAATCGATAGGGACTGTTTGCTTCCAAATTTGATTAATTACATTCACAAGATACCCCCCTAGTCACTAGGGCTGCCAACCTCCCGGTGGTGGCTGGAGATCTCCTGGGATTACAACTAATTATGGCAGAGATCAGTTCACCTGGAGGAAATGGCCCCTTTGGAATTTGTCCAATGATATTTATTTGTTTGCTGATGATATTTATTTGTCTAAGAGGGTGAGAAAAAGAGAGAGGTGGAAAGAAAGAATGAGAGAGGTGAAAAGAAAGAGAGGAAGGAAAGAGAGAAAAAAAAACAAAGAAAGTAAATAGATGGGAGGAGGGCTGCCAGGTTCCCGGGGGGGGGAGCAGGGGTTCCCCCGCTCAAAGGGCCCCCAATCCGCCAGTCTGGATCCAGTCGGCAGGGGGAACCCCACCCCCGAAGTGGCCAGATCGGGCCGACATGCCCAATGCGATGACGTTGCCTGGAAGTGATGTCATCATTCTGGGCACATCACTGGGCAACACTCTAGCAATCACCTTAAAAACTCTATGGTACCACAGAATTTTCAGGGTGATTGCTAGAGTGTTGCCTGGCGACGTGCCCGGTGTGATGATCTCACTTCTGGGTGACATCACAGCGTGTGTGTGCTATGCACGCGTGCGAATATCCTGGACTGGGACCACCGCTCCCCCCGCTGCAGCTGATAAGTCACTTGGCAACTCTAGAGGGAGGGAGAAAAAGTATGCCTCCCTTTTGCTTCCCGAGCTGCCCTGCCGGGAGCCATAAGAACATAAGAACATAAGAACATAAGAACATAAGAGAAGCCAATGTTGAATCAGGCCAATGGCCCATCTAGTCCAACACTCTGTCACACAGCGGCCAAAATATACCAGGTGCCATCAGGAGGTCCAGCAGTGGGGCCAGGGCACCAGAAGCCCTCCCACTGCTGCCCCCTCCAGCACCAAGAATAGAGTGCATCACCTGCCCCAGATTGAGAGTTCCCATCTATACCCTGTGGCTAATAGCCACTGGTGGACTTCTGCTCCATATGTTTATCTAATTTCCTCTTGAAACTGTCCATGCTTGCAGCTGCCACGACCTCCTGTGGCAGTGAATTCCATATGTTAATCACTCTTTGGGTGAAGAAGTATTTCCTTTTATCTGTTCTAACCCGACTGCTCAGCAATTTCATAGAGTGCCCACGAGTTCTTGTATTGTGAGAAAGGGAGAAAAGTACTTCTTTCTCAACCTGCTCAATCCCATTCATAATCTTATAAACCTCGATCATGTCACCTCTCAGCCGTCGTTTCTCCAAGCTAAAGAGCCCCAAGCATTTTAACCTTTCTTCATAGGGAAGGTGTTCCAACCCTTTTATCATTCTAGTTGCCCTTCTCTGCACTTTTTCCAATGCTATAATATCCTTTTTGAGATGTGGTGACCAGAACTGTACACAGTATGTGTGAAAGAGCCACATGTAACTCCTGAGCCACAGCCCTGCTCTGTAGCATTATATCCCACTGAAACCCTGCCCTCCTCCAGCTCCACCCCAAAAATCTCCAGGTCTTTCCCAACCTGGAGGTGGCAAGCATAAGAGTGGAAATGCTCCTGCCAAATAATTGATCAGCCAATCACATGTTGAGGCCCTATCATATTAATTTCAACATCTGGGAAAGAGACAGACAAAGACAGAACATGGCCTTTCGTTATTAAGATTGAAACATTCAGATACCAACTGAGTTAGCAGCGTCCTAAATTAAAAAGGACAAGGTTGAATTTAAAATTAAGGGTAAGAGTACTACTGTGTGTGGGGGGGGGAAACCTATTCGCTTTATATTGATAATTTTTCAACTTTATGGTTTCGTGTTATTCTTTTAATTGTGCCATCCAATGCGTATGATAATCAAAACTTTCCTAAGCGATCTCTGCTTTATTCCTAATTGCTTTTTTAAAAATCTTGCGCTATAAAAATACACATTAGCTTTCATCCTGAATGAGTCAGAATGAAAGATTAATGGCTTTTTCTGTTCGGGTGAAATATCTTTTAAAACATAATGCTTCTATTAAATATTGTATAACACCGTTAATTACCCAGTCTCGGTGCACATTATGCTGAGAGAAGATTATGTACTGGTTAGGAATCTCCGGTGCTGTTGCAGAGCAAATCATGGCTATTGGCTAATTTTATTTTGGGGATGTTTCATCTTTCAAATGATGCCGTGCTTATCTTGCCATAAAGATCGGAAATGACACCCAGAACTGAACAGGTACAATCATTCTATTAATCACCCGTTCCAGGGCTCTTTTTGTAGCAGGAACTCCTTTGCATATTAGGCAATGCATCCATAATGTAGCCAATCCCCCGAGAGCTTACAGAGCTCTTCTTACAGAGCCTACTGTAAACTCTTGGAGGATTGGCTACATTAGGGGTGTGTCACCTAATATGCAAACTAGTTCCTGCTACAAAAAGAGCCCTGTAATTCCCAATCAAAAGAGCAGTATGGAAATAAAGGTAATTTTGCCAGGAATGAAGAGAAGATCTTGGTCCCGAATGACTCTAACAGGACCACAAAACTGGCAACTAGAGTTGCCAACCTCCAGGAGAGGTCCAGAGTTCTCCCAGAATTACAAATTGCACACACACTACAGGGCTCTGTTACCCTTGAGAAAATGGCTGTTTTGGAGGGTGGGATATATGGTACTAGACCCTGTTGAGGCCCCCCCCCCCCAAAACCCCACCATCGCTGGGCTTCTCCTCCACACCCACAATTCTCCAGGAATTTTCCAAGCTGGATCTGGCAACCCTCGGGTCCCATGTTTCTCAGTGCAGCCTTTTTGGTGGTCAAAGGGCACCGTCTCTCCCTTTTCCAGTGGAAAAGCTGGTCGGGTGCAACCCATTCGCACACACACAATTCTCTTCCCAACAGACTAATGAGATCCACCCTGCTCAGTATCCTGTGCAAGCAGATTGGGTGTACTGACCTCCCCATGTTACATTTTTGTTGTTATATTGCTTAAGAAAAAGAAGAAGAGAAGAGATTGGATTTATACCTTCACTTGGAGTCTCAGAGCGGCTTACAAACTCCTTTCCCTTTGCCACCCCACAACAGACACCCTGTGAGGTAGGAGGGGATGAGAGAGCCCTGACAGAAACTGCTCTTTTTCAAGGACAGTTGTGCCAGAACTATGGCTTGCCCAAGGTCATCCAGCAGGTGCAAGTGGAGGAGTGAGGAATCAAACCCAGTTCTCCCAGATGAGAATCCGCGCACTTAACCACTACACCACACTGGAGCAGGGAGGGGCAGTGGCAGAGTAACCATTAAGCAGACTAAGCACGTGCTTAGGGCACCAGGACCAAAGGGGGCATCACCCAACAGCATCACTCATTAGCATATTAGGCCACACCCCCATGTTACCAGAAGTGGGGTCATCCAGCCACACCCAGGACTTTTTTTGTAGCAGGAACTTCTTTGCACGTTAGGCCACACACCCCTAATGTAGCCAGTCCTGATGAGTTTCTGCTGTTGGGTGTAGCCTATTATGCTAATGAGTTTCTCCTGGGCGTGGCCATCTCAGGAGCCAACCAGAACTCCATTTCTGTGCCTTCCTGCCCCAAAATAGACCTGGTGTTAATTAATAAACCATTGAGTTCAGTGAAACTGAATGTTTGCTGTTTCTCCACTATGCAATAATTTGACTCTCTGGGTGCTATGCAGGGTTGCCAGTGCTGAGTTGGAAAATACCTGGAGATTTTTGTGGGTGGGGCCCGGGGAAAGTGGAGTTTGAGGAGGTGCAGGAGCTTGGCAAGAATAAAACCATAGAGTCCATCTGCCAAAGCTGCCATTTTCTCCAGGGGAACTGATCTCTGCTGTCCGGAGATCAGTTGTAATACCAAGAGCTCTCCAGGGTCCCACCTGGAGGCTGGCAACAGTAGAACTCACTCGCCATCATCTGGCAACCAGCAGAAGAGAGAGGGAGCAGGGAATGGGAAAATTTTTATATAATGCTGGGATCCTTTCCCCCTAAATCTCTGAAATTTGGCGGAACTGTGACTGGCCTGAGGTCACCCAGCAGATTTCTTGTGGAGGAGTCGGGAGTCAAAACCATTTCTCCAGATTAGAGTCCATCATGACTAAAGAATAAAATAAACCAAGCATGAGTAGGAATAAAACATTTGGGTGCATGCCCTTGAGCTTGTCAACCAGGAGTTTGGGGTTTTGCCACAGCAGCAATGGACAAGTGCAAATTACAAAGGAACAGATTGAGAAAATACGTATGCCCTTTCAAACCATGAGCTGGTAGAAGCTCAGAGCTGTGAAGGGGCTGAAGTTCGTTGCATCAAAATCTCCAGCCAGAGGCAAGACCATTTGCCCACCTGTGTCCCAGTCTGACATGATCCAGGTCTCAGCATGTAGCCAACCAAGAACGGGGAATGGCATCAAGTGTCCGCTGAAGCAAAACTTGAAATGATTGGGCTTTTACGGCTGTGAAGTTCTAGTTTGGCGCAGTGGTTAAGTGTGCCGACTCTAATCTGGGAGAACCAGGTTTGATTCCTCACTCCTCCACTCGCAGCTGCTGGGTGACCTTGGGCAAGCCATAGTTCTGTCAGAACCGCCCTTGAAAAGAGCAGTTCTTGAAACAGCTCTCTTAGTCCCACCAACCTGTTGTGGAGAGGGGAAAGGAAAGGAGTTTGTAGGCCACTCTGAGACTCTGAGGGAAGGGTGGGGTATAAATCCACTCTCTTCTTCTAGTTATGACAAAAGCCATATTTTTATGTTTGCAACACAGCTTTCATAGTGGCTGGCTTTACGATGCACTGACGCTCTTACAGTCCTGCCTCCAACTTGTGTTCCTACAGTCTTGCCCTTAGAACAGAGGTCCCCAACCTCTTTGAGGCTACGGGCACCTTTGGAATGCTGACACAGCACGGTGGGCGGAGGCACAAAATGGCTGCCGCAAAACAGCTGCTGCAGGAGGCAGAGTCAGCCACAAAATGGCTGCCAGAACTTCCCTTCTGTCACACAGTGAAGGTCTTTGTGCTGTTTGGTGTAGCCAGTTTGGTGTAGTGGTTAAGTGTGCGGACTCTAATCTGGGAGAACTGGGTTTGATCCCCCACTCCTCCACTTGCAGCTGCTGGATGATCTTGGGCAAGCCATAGTTCTGTCGGAGCTCTTCTCTCGAGGACAGTTTCTGTCTGAGCTCTCTCAGCCCCACCTACCTCACAGGGTGTCTGTTGTGGGGAGGGGGAGGGAAAGGAGTTTGTACGCTGCTCTGAGACTCCGAGTGAAGGGCAAGGGATAAATCCAATCTCCTCCTCTTCTGTGGTAGCAGATGCTCCCAAAGCAATGTTTTTTTAAAAATCTGCATGGCCAATCAGATCTCCTGTGGCCAGTCAGAAGCCTTGCTGGGCAACAGCCCCCACCCCACCCCGGCTGCACCTTGGCCCATGCCACAAAAGGTGTTGGCGAGGGCCCCTGCCTTAGGACATGACATACACGTCTGGCTAGTGATGTAGACTGGCTCATCCCGATGAACAATCTAATCATCTCTCCCTTCATTTGTGTGCCGAGCGCCTTCCAGTCATAGCTTAAGTCATAGCTCTTTGGTTGTATTAGTCACAGTGAGGAAGCAGAAAGGTTACCGCGGAGCCACTGTGGATTTCCTTCCCCGTCTCCGAAACTATTAATACGGCATGGCATTCTCATCTGGCGTCTGAGCCGGCGCTAATCTCTTCTCCCTCTTTCTCTCTTTTTTAAACAAAATCCTCATTTGTAAGCAATCCAGCACCGATGGCCTTGTCTTCCCTTATGACTCTCTCTCCCCCCCTTCACTGCATGCTGTCTTAGTTAAATGACTTCTTCTTAATGTTCTGCCAACGCAAAAGAGGGGAGGGGGGGAGAAATCATTTGAAACAGGTGTGTGGGATACCGATCCATTCTACAGGAACCCAGGTGAGAGTCTCGAAATACCAGATTCCCACCCTGCATTTGCCTCTCCCCCACCCCCCCACCCCCACCCCCAATTATTGGATAGTTCACTCCGTCTATGGGGATATAGGAGTCTCTGGGGTTTGGGGACCAGAAGAAGTCCAGGAGTACGAACACAGCTACAAGCCCAATCCGGTATGAATGCTTGTTGGAAACCGAAACCCTGCGTACGTATATGCCACGGGGAAAATGAAAAGCCGTAAAATGGTTTGTCTCGCTCAGTGGGAGAATACGCTTCTCAGAGGAATAACAAGCACCTTGTGAGAAGTTCTAAGGACCCGCAGAAGCCGCAGGACAACTGTTAACAGGCCTTCCTGAAATTCTTGGCGCTTCAGACAAAATACCATGCATCTTATTGATTTTTTTCCCCTTCCTTGCATTCCTCAGATGTTTTGTCTGTGTGGTTGGAGTGGTTGGAGTGCCAGACTAGGGGCTGGGAGCCCTGGGTTCAAATTACCCACTTATCCCTGAATCATGTTGGATAACCTTGGGCCAGTCCAATTTCTCTCAGCCGAACCTACCTCACAGGATTGTTGTGAATATAAAATAGAATGGGGCAGACCCATGCAAGCCAGTCCAAGCTCTGTGAAGAAACAACAGGATTTACAGGGCTCTTTTTGCAGCAGGAACTCCTTTGCATATTAGGTGACACACCCCTAATGTAGCCAGTCCTCCAAGAGCTTACAGAGCTCTTCTTGCAGGGGCTACTGTAAGCTCTTGGAGGATTGGCTACATTAGGGGTGTGCCGCCTAATATGCAAAGGAGTTCCTGCTACAAAAAGAGCCCTGAGGATTAAAATTGAAATAAAGAAACAGAGGTACAAAACTCTCCCAATTTGCCTGGAAATTTTACTTCAGAAGAAACGCAGTGGCCATTTAGGGACATTTGGTGACTTCTCCCCCACCCCCCACCCCTGGAGAAATGTTGCTACTTTTACTGAAGCTCCTGAAGTTCCCCTCAATATATATATTTTTTCCCCAAATGCTTTGTCTGAGTAAAATTTTGTCTCCAAGTCTGAGCCAGCCCAGTGTAGTGGTTAGAGACTGGGACCAGGGTTTGGGGGACCCAGGCTGAGATGGAATTCAGACACAACCCTTGAGAGAACCTTCACCTCCAACCTCCGGGTGGTGACTGGTGACCTCCTGGGATTACAAGTGATCTCCAGCTGACAGAGATCAGTTCCCCTGGAGAAAATGGCTGCTTGGGAAGGGGGACTGCAGGGCATTGTACCCCACTGAAACCCCTCACCTCCCAAAACCCTGACCTCCTCGGGCTCCACCCCCAAAATCTCCAGGAGCTGGCAACACTTATCTGTCACCTGGAGATCAGCCGTAACCCCAGATCTCCAGCTACAACCTGGAGGTTGGCAAGCCTAATGAGAACAGGCTGTATGTTTCAAATAACAAGGGGGATTAGCCAGAAAGGGAATGGATGGGAGCAGCTGTCTTCAATAAAGGTATAATGGACTTGCTTATATTAGAAGGAAAGGAGAGCTTTGCTCCACACGAAGCAGTGTTAAAATTAGATTCAGTCTGGATACAAAGTATCCTCTAATGAGTATTGAAATTCAGATTTAGATGCTCAGAAAACATTCCCACCAACAGATAATTGTTTAATTCACATGGCTTAATTGGCCTTTATTTTCAGGATATTACATAAATGGTTTTAATATGACTAGCTCCGGCATAATTTGTTTCAATAATTCCAGATTGTTCTGGAGGGGAAATGAATAGCTAAGTTTGCCGCGCCTGAAATGCATCACTCATCTTTCAGAGCTCTTCAATGGGCTGTATGTGTGTGAGAGAGATTTGTCGGGCTATTTTTTTTTAAAAAAAGAGCCTGTGTAGCACCAAAGAAATACGTCAGTGTTTGTTCATTTGTTTGTTCGCTCATTTGTTCGTTCACCACACGACACCAGTGTGGTGTAGTCATTAGAGTGTAGGACAAGGCTCTGGGAGGCCCAGATTTGAATCCCAGTTCTGCACTGGAAGCTTGCTGAATGACCTTGGGCCAGTCATGTACTAAGAACATAAGAGAAGCCATGTTGGATCAGGCCAATGGCCCATCTAGTCCAACACTCTGTGTCACACAGTGGCCGAAAGCCAGGTGCCAACAGGAGGTCCACTAGTGGGGCCAGAACTCCAGAAGCCCTCCCACTGTTCCCCCCCCAAGCACCAATAATACAGAGCATCACTGCCCCAGACATAAGAACATAAGAGAAGCCATGTTGAATCAGGCCAATAGTCCATCTAGTCCAACACTCTGTGTCACACAGTGGCCAAAACCCAGGTGCCATCAGGAAGCCCACCAGTGGGGCCAGAATTCCAGAAGCCCTTCTACTGTTGCTCCCCCCAAGCACCAAGAATATAGAGCATCACTGCCCCAGACATAAGAACATAAGAGAAGCCATGTTGAATCAGGCCAGTGGCCTATCCAGTCCAACACTCTCTGTCACACAGTAGCCAAAACCCATGTGCCATTAGGAGGTCCACCAGCAGGGCCATAACTCCAGAAGTCCTCCCACTGTTGCTCCCCCCAAGCACCAAGAATACAGAGCACCACTGCCCCAGACATAGTGTTCCATTCTGGGCTTTTTTCCGGGAGGAACATGCCAGAACGGAGTTCCAGAACCTCTTCAACAAGTACTTGGAAAGGAAACCACCAAGGAAGACTCTGCAAAGGCAAGCAATGGCAAACCACCTCTGTTTCTCACTTGCCTTGACAGCCCCTTCCTGGGTGTGCAGTAAATTGATTATACTTTACACAAATACACACACACACAAATAGCTTTTCGCCTTTTGAGACTCCCATGAAGGGCGAGGGATGCCAAATGACTGTTGCAGAAGTTCAATTTTCAGAGGATTGGAACATGAGATTTAATATCATGTACTCCCCCCCCCTTTGCAAGTTGGAAAGTAATGTGGAAAAGTTCCGACCTTCCAGCACCACTTAGCGCCTAGGTGGCTTCAGCATTTCAAATCACTAATGTCTAATTGACAAAGATATAGCATGCGCTGAATCCAACTGGCAGGAAAAATGAATACAAAATGTCTGCTGATGTGTGGTTGTCCCTGGCAATAGGCAAACGACCAGTTCGTTTAATAATCCTTTAATGACAGTGTGCAACCGGCATCCAAACGCTGAGCAAATATTGCTCCATTTGCCGCCCGAGATTGATGTAATTAGATTACAGAGATCATCACAGAAGAATTAGATGTAGTAGCTTGACCTTTCCAGAAATTCTCTCATTATTCAGGCAAATTAGACTGTATGGTCATCTTCATTCTTGACGTCTAAACTAAATGATTATTAGGTAGTTTCAAATAAATGATGTCTTTATAGTGCCTGCCCATAAATCAGGCATACCTTGGGTTTTTCGTTTCCCATTTATTTCATGGAAGGTAGGCAATTTAATCCTTTCTTCTGTTTATCTCATTTACTTAGCCAATTAAATAAACTAGGTTTCTAGTCTGTTGGTCCTCAGTGCCCATTACTCTGGAAATCATAATTTTCTTAAATTATTCATAGAGGACACCACTTCTCTTCTAATAATGGAAATATTATTACCATACATCCTAGAATTGGTGTAAGGATTCATACTTGGAATGAGATGCTATCATTGAGTTCTCCTTCGCCCCCTTCGCTCAGTAATATCTAGTAATGGAAATATGTGATGTTATCTTTTAATAGCTTTGCCTACAAATATCAGTCTTTCCCCCCTGTGCTCCACTGTGGTGGCTTTGCTCGTCTGAGTAAGGGTTTCTGCAGGTGCCAACCTGCAAATGGGTAGAATCAACAACTGCCCGTACATGTCCCTTCTCCATCGTAGTCCCTACTTTATGGAACGGCCTGCCCAAGGAGGTCAGGAAGGTTCCCATTCTTCTGGCTTTCTGCAAACCAGGGATCAGTTCGTAGAAAAAGAGGTGCAGGAGCTCATTAGCATAACTCATTAGCATAACTTATTTGCATATGCCACACCCCCTGACATCATTGGAAGTGTGTCAGAAGGCAACACCCACTGCCCAGGCTCTACCCCAAAAATCTCCAAGTATTTCCCAGCTCAGGGCTGGTGAGCCTACCTGGAGAAAAACTGCTTCAAAACTGCCTCGAAATGACCCCTGCAAAGCCACCAGAGCAAGTCTGGAAATGGAGAGCTCGGTTACAGTTAGGATTCCCAGAACACCGTTCCTGCTCGTTCCCCCTCGGAATGACCCCTGCTGCAAACGATGCAAAACTGAATTATTCAAGAGAGCTTTTCCAATACAGGCAATAGGGTAGTACTGTACAAAATGATTCACATGGTTACTTGGACGAATTATTAGGCACTATGGTCTGTGCTGAGTACGATTGCTATAAGTTGGATACTGCTATGTCATTTTGCATCATTTAATGTGTCATGTTGATATGCTTTGCTTTTGTTCTTTTTTTAGATCTTTGGTTTGCTCTACAACTCTGATCCTATTGTATTGCTTTATAGAACGTCCTGTCCTGTTGATTGTATTGACTTGCTTTGTGTAATCCACTTTGAGTTTCAGTGAGAAAGGTGGACTATAAATTAATGCAAATAAAATTAAATAAATAAATCAGTGTAGTGGAACTGGGTAGGAAATGGGCTGCGTAGATGCATCACTTCATGGGCAGGAACAATCACAGAGCAGGGACATATATATAATTTATGTATGTATTACTACATGTTATTGGGAAGACATGAGCCTTTTCCATATTCTAATTTTCCTTGCTTGTATATTCCTGTTTCTTTTAAGGGAGTGGTTTCTGTTCTTCACATATTTTGCTCCCTCTAGTGCCCCACACTATATTATACTGGCTTATGTCCAGCATGTCTCCCTGAAAATTTAATCTCGGGGTTTTTACGTTGGCCATAAACTGATGTAATATTGAATCGACCACTAGATGGAGCAAAATACACTTGGAACAAGGGGAAAAAAACATTTTAAAAGCCAGGAAATTACAAGTGAGGAAAATGAGAATGCAGAAAAGCCTGAGGAGTGGGGCTATTGATTGGTAACACCAATGCATAATGTCCAGTCCTGACTTTCAGTCTAAATTAAACAGAAACTTAGGTAGCCTTGATTTGCAAGGAAATGCTAACAATTATTGTAGCCCAGGACTACCATGGTAAACATTGTCATGAAGACAAAAATGGCAATGAAGTAATATTTGGTTATCAAAGCAGGGCACTGGAGATTGACTACAAAGTGCCAAAATGACCTGCCAAACTATTCAGAACAGAACTATTGGCACATATATGTTGATTATTTGCAGCACCCCTCCCCCTCACACAAAACAACTGTGTGATATGGATATCTGAGCTGAAAGCCTTCTTCCTTACTTATTTCTCAGATTTCCAAAAATGCTCAAGGATCCTTCACATATCAGTGTACAATGCAATAAAAATATAACCACACGTCTGAAACCACTCAATCCTAAGAAATGCTTAGAGTGCTAAGATGTCTATTGTCTGAAAATACGATGCAGCATACAAACCGAGCCTAACTATTCAAAGGACTTACAATGCAAACAGTAACTTCTATAGACCAAAACGAAATTGTTTAGACCAATTGCAAATCTCCCAGACTTATATTTTATGATATTTCCTACATATTTGCAATCTATAATCAGAGTTGAGTCAAAACAGGGTTTTTTGAGGGTCTGTTATTTCCTTGAATGGGACGCCTCTCTTTGTCTTAACCTGAGAACAGCCCTGTGACCCTTTCTCTCGCTTTGTCCTCTCACTGCTGCACATGGCCTTCCATGGAGACACATGAGACTTTTCAGACTGCTTTCAGATGTATTTCAATAACTGGCAGCTAACAGGGTTTTTTTCCTGTCATTTCAGACAAACCCATTTTAGTAACCAGCTGCTAGTGGAATTTATTTACCTTTTCACACAATCCCCGTTGTCTCCCATTCAGGAAGCATGCCTGAGCCGTCATGGCGGCAAACTGCCTTTCTTCCATTTCCAACCCTTCCTTCCATTTTTGAAGTGGCACTTCCTGCTTTGCTGCATGTTTTCCTACCCTTTATTGCCGGAGGATTTTTTAAAACGCTCTATTGGGAGCAGTACAGCACTGAAACAGGACCGCAAATCAGTGCCATAGGGACCCCATTGAGATGCCTGGACTCCATTGATACACACTTGAGATACATGTGATCATAACTGTTGTCACCTGGAAACATCTGTCCCTCCAATCACTGAAGCCCAAAGCTCTTGCTTAAGCCCATTGACCAATGAGCTACTGCTGTCCTCCTTGTTTCCAGGTGACAGCAGTCATGATTACGTGTATCTCAGGCTGATTTCCCACTACAGCTGCCTCAGGGTTGCGCTGCCGTTTGCCCTGATACTATTCGTCAATTTCACACCCGAAGCTGTGGGGCTGCATTTTGACCCGCAGCTTCGCTCGATTTCCCCCGCAGTTTCGTGATCCTCAAAAAACAGGATCATGAAACTGTGGGGAAATCGGGCGAAGCCATGGGTCAAATGCAGCCCCGTGGCTTCGGGTGTGAAATTGACAAATAGTATTGGGGCAAATGGCGGTGCAACCCCGAAGCAGCTGTAGTGGGAAATCAGCCTCAGTGTATCTCAGCTGAGTCCAGGCATCTCAGTGGTGCTGATCTGCGGTCCTGTTTCAGTGCCATAGCACTCCCAATATAATCTTCCCTCAGAGGAAGATAGCACACACTGCAAAAAAGGGCCGGGGAGAAAGCAGCTCAGTCTGAAATGGCCATAGCGCTTCAGGGACGGCTCGCTAATGAGAAGCAAATCGCTTTGTGAAACCCCATCCCTGTATCACTTTCCGGGATGATGGGCCAGTAACACCCATCCAGTTTAGAAAGGTAATGTGAAATGCTTCACGTGTCTCTGCAGGTCTCTCCTGAAGAGACAAATACCCTCATACTCCCACACACAGGATGCCAGACGAGCCGGCCATTTGTCACAGGGGAAGCACTCTTTGGATTCGGCTTCTTTTCTCTTCCTTTGACCACAACCTGAATGTGAACTGGATCTACCTGAAGAAATGTAACTTTACCTTTTTTTTTTGCAATATCCTTCTTGGGAGATTTGTTTACTGCACTCAGTATCATGCTTGTATGACTGGGCAAAGCTCTGCTGTGTTACCCAAATACTCCCAGTAAAAGGCTCATTCACTCACATCTGAGGGCCAGACTAGACAATACTTATGACACTTGTTGGGGGCTTCTGACCCAACTTGCAGTCACACTTGACGTCAGTGAACTAAATACTCAAGCACTCTGGGGTCCAAATCAACTTGGAAGTGCAGCATGGGGGGGAAGAAGGGTTTTTCAGCCTTCCTTCCACATTGGTTTCCTGAGCTGAAACAGCCATGGGTGGCCTGTTTGCTTTGCCCCACTGTGGGGCTACACATGCTGCCATCGACCATTTCAGCTGGGGAAAATGGGACAGGATAGATGGCTGCAGCCTCTCCTTCACTGATGCCACATTCCTGAGCTGATTCGGGCCCTGGAGAACTTGGGAGATTAGTTCCTTGAAGTTATGTGTGAAGCTTAAACCTGTGTCACATGTTTCATTTAATTGACTCTGGGGCTTACAATGCAGAACAAGATTCCTTATCGGAGGATGATCAGACCTGCATAAAAACATGTTGACAGAAACTCTAGATTCAGTAAATAAAGTATGGTTGCTATTATCCAGAGAATTTCATGCATTCCTTGCAGGCATACACGTACATAAATATTAACACATCACATAAGTCACTTTTCTCAAACTGCACTGTGCTTTGTAGGTCATAAGAAATGAAGCAAGTGGCTCTTTATGCAAATAAATAATCACACCTGTTTACCTGGGCCAACCTTGCCAATACATACAGGACAGTGGCTCCATCTCCAAATTCCTACATCCCTAGATTTTATTCAGACAACTGTTTTTCACTGACTTGGAGTCGGTTAGGGTTTATATTAAACTAAGAGTAAGGCCCATTGTGGGAAGAAATACAACGAGCTCTAGAAGGAAGCTCCAGGTGAGTGTCCCAACTGCGGCTGGTGGGGCATCAGAGGGAAGGGGAAATAGAGGAAGGCAAGCCATGTTTATTTCCTTCTGTTTTGCTATAAGGCAGGGATGTCTCAAGTCATTTTGCTGTCCCAAGTGGGTAGTATGGGAGGAGAGCCACATGGTAACAGATATGGTTCTCTCCACCCCTGACTTATGTTGATTTGGGGCTATGCAGTGGCAGCTAAGTGGCAGCTAAGCACCTCCTCCTATGCCGTGTCTTCTGGGTGTGGAGGGACCTCAGCAGGGTATAATGTCGTAGAGTCCACTGGCCAAAGCAGCCATTGTCTCCAGGAGAACTGGTCTTAGTCATCTGGACATCAGTTGTAATAGCTGGAGATCTCCAGGTGCTGCCTGAAGGTTGGCTTATGTTAATTTGGGGCTATGCAGTGGCAGTTAAGGTAGAAAAGGTAGAAAAGTACCTCCTCCTATGCCATGTCTTCTGGGTTCCAAGGGTCTGGAAAATGGTTCCATAGCCTGTTACAGGGTTGCCAACTCTGGGTTGGGAAATATCTATAGATTTGAGGGGTTAGAGCCTGGGGAGGAAACAGTTTGGGGTGGGGAGGGACTTCAGCAAGGTATAATGCCATAGTCCACTGCCCAATGCAGCCATTGTCTCCAGGAGAACTGACCTTGGTCATCTGGAAATCAATTGTAATAGCTGGGAAATTTTCTGTAGGGGAAATGATGTGCTGTGGCTGGGGAACACTATGATTTCTGGGAGATCTCCAGGCCCCACAGGGAGATTGGCAACTCCAGTGACCATTTAAGGGAAGATTGGGATACGTATTTTACCTCAGGACACATTCAATGACTCCCAACAGCAACAGCAAACTGTTTAGAATGTTAGAGGCAAAGGCCAATCAGGCCGCATATGCAAATGACCTCTGTGTTCTGACTGGCTATGGGGGGGGGGGAGGAACAGCAAACTGTTTAGAATGTTGGAGATGGGACTCAGGCAATGTAGCTAGTGGATAGAGACAGCTTCTGAGTGGCACATCATGGAGCCAACTGATTTAGGAGTGTGTGGAATGTTCAAAAAGTGTCACCCCACATCGCAATTATATATAAGGAGAGATTAAGATCATTTTAGCAACAGATTGACTTCCAAATTATATTGCAGAATACATGCAAACCATATTTAAAAGTTCTCTTGAACAAATATCTGGTTTTCAGACTGTTGACAGTAATCAGGTTGTCTTATTCTCCTCTATGCATTCTACATTAGAGAGTTCTATGAATTGTGGGAGTGCCTT
Source organism: Gekko gecko (assembly GCA_029375565.1). Classification (NCBI taxonomy): domain Eukaryota; kingdom Metazoa; phylum Chordata; class Lepidosauria; order Squamata; family Gekkonidae; genus Gekko; species Gekko gecko. The sequence continues at coordinate 191,484,973 of JAPDNY010000004.1, read as the reverse complement.
AATAATATTAATGTTTTGTCAATGAATGAGTGGGATCCAAATATCCTATCAGTGTGAAATACTAGGGCAATACTTCTTGCCAGATATGCATTTTAGCTGAGCCCTTTCCAGAATGCAGAAGCTTCATTGGGATGGCCATCGTAGAATTCCACCCAAAGAGACCAGCTTTAAGACAACCTCAGAAACTTGACTATGCGGCAAAGAATGTTTTTATGTTCTCTAGTTATCGTTTTGTGTTTTTATATGTAGTTTTTACGGGTTATTGGTTTATGTAGGGTGCAAACAGTCTCCATAAAACAATAACAGACAGCCGTATTCTTTTTAACAAATGGAGTAGGTTCTTAAAATAAAACGGATAGCCGTGTAGGAAGCTCCGAAATGATGGTCGAGAAGCCAGCCCTGCGCACCAAACAGAACACAGCCTCCCATCCAATTAATATGACCTGCAGTCTCAGGCAAGGAGTGCAAGCCGGAGATTTGCTAAGCACCTGCTGTGCTCGCATGCATGGCTAGTGGACTGCACTGGGCTTAGTGAATCACACATTGTACAGACTGTGTGAAGCCAATCACTTATCCAGCCAACACAATCCTTCTTTTGCATTAGAGAAGTACACTGCTGTAGGCACAGCAACTGCTCTCAATTCCCAGGGACTATTCTGATGCCAGGGAAGACAGTCTAGCAGGTTGTTTAATATAGCACATTCTCCCCTGAGAGATCTACTCTATTCCTCACGGTTTCTCAAACAGATGTGTTATTTCCTCCCCCACCCTTTCCCATAGATTACCTCTGTTAGACACCACTTTCAATCAGCTGGGAACATGAGCCTCCATCTACGAGGCTGAAAAAGAAGTTGGGAGATGGTGGGAGAGCCCTGTCAAGTGCAGCTAACTTACAGAGAACCTTCATTGGGTTTTCAAAGCAAGAGGCATTTGTGGGGGGGGGGTGGTTGCCATTGCCTGTTTTTGCATAGAGACTGTGGACTTGCTTGGTGGTCTCCCATCCAAGTACTACCCAGGCGCAGCCCTGCTTAGCTTCCAAGACTCGATGAACTGGGTTAGCCTAGCCTATCCAGGTCAAGGTAAGAGATGAACAGAGGTGGACTGCCATTGCCTGCCTCTGCTTAGCAACCCTGGTCTTGCTTGAAAGAAGGAGGAGGAGGAGAAGAAGTAGTAGACTGGGGCAAGTGCTGCTCTGTATTCTTGGTGCTTGTAGGGGGGGCAACAGTGGGAGGGCTTCTAGTGTCCTGGCCCCACTGGTGGACCTCCTGATGGCACCTGGTATTTTTGGCCACTGTGTGACAGAGTGTTGGACTGGATGGGCCATTGGCCTGAGCCAACATTGGCTTCTCTTATGTTCTTATGTTCTGAAGAAGGAGGAGGAGGGGGAGGATATACTCCACTTTTCTCTACCCAAAGGAGTCTCAAAGTGGCTTACAATCACCTTCCCTTCCTCTCCCCCCAACAGATAGCCTGGGAGGTAGGTGGGGCTGAGAGAGTTCTGAGAGAACCGTGACTGGCCCAAAGTCACCCAGCGGGCTTCCTGTGGAGAAGCGGGAAATCAAACCCGGTTCTCCTGATCAGAGCCCTCCGCTCTTAAGCACTACACCACGCTGGCTCCCATCCAAGTACTAACAAGCCTGCCCCTTTTTAGCATCTAAGTTCTGATGAGATCATAGTAGTCTGGGCAATTCAGAGCAGGGCTAAGTTAGATATACTCCCGGAAAAAAAGCTTGCAAGACACAAAATGTCAATAAAAATCAAACAAGTGCACCTTAAATTCATTTTCAAGACAAATATTCTTGTCTCCCATAAAGTCTACATAAGCCGCAGGAGACGCAGAGTTCCTAAAGTGTTATTACTTGGAACGGCTGCATTCTCCTCGTTTCGACACATTTGGGGCATGCAATTATTCACAAAGGTCACTTTCCGCAGAAGGAAAGGACAATGACCAAAAGGCAGCACGGAGGCTACAAATACACAATGACAATTTAATCAATGAGAAAGCCCCAGCGTCAAGTACCATCTCACTCCTGGACTGACGGAGACTGACACCTCATCAGACCTCTGTAAAATTGTCTACAAACGCAGAGAACCACAAGAGCTTGGATCCCAGCGCAGCAGCGGAAGCATGGAGAGATTCAAATGCATTACAGAAAATACATGTTGGACCAGAGCCTCCTTTCAGTGTGAGATGTATAATTAGCTTGGGGAGTGAAAGATCATCTGTGGACACCGGTGGCTGTTCAGCCATGGTTGCTATCAGAAACAGTTTTCCAAGTTCAAAGGCACTGTGACGTGAGATACTGGGTTGGATCCAAACACTTTTTCTGCTGTTGAAAAAGATGGAAGTGGGGCCCCTTTGAGCTTTCCAAAAAGCTATGGCGGGGATCATGTGTCCTGCTTGTACAAAGTAAGAAGAGGAATTGGCCGATATGGAGTGGGGAAAAACAGCTGGATCCAAACCAATATCATTATTTGTTATTATATATTATTATTATTATGGCATCAATTGGAAGGGAAGGTAGTATAGTATAGCCTGATCTTATCAGAAGCCCTCAGAGTATGCTAATAATGGCCCCGTGTGGTATGAAAGGAATCCAAAGTGGTGCTCAGTGGACCTGTCTAGTCCTGAGAGAGCGAAGTCATCTTGCCTCCTGGTAGGACTGACTTTACTTCTCGGTATCGCAGACCTAAATATCTAAAATCCATATGAGGATTTTAGGGCAGTTGTTTTCTATGACATTTGACAGCAGATGTTCAAAATCACAGACAGGCTGTGATCATACGGAAGGGTGAAGAGGTGGGCAGGAAGCGAGGCTGTTTGCCCCGCCTGCAATGACACACGTTTGCGCAATCAAACTTCCCGCCGCGCATCCGCAGTTCCCAATACTACTGAGTTATCGGCAGTAGCTTTTTTCCACGCTACTGCCGCGTGCAACGACGCCCTGCCGATGACTCCGGGACGCCAGACAGATGTGTCTGTCTGATCGCGTCCCTTTAATCCATGGGGGAATCGCATGGCTGCCATTGCTTCCGGTACATATGATCGCACCCACAGAGATCTTTCTTAGCCCTGTTGCCTGAAATTCCTTTTCAACAGAGGTCTGTTCCACACTAGACCTTAAATCCTGGTTCAGCCCTGTGCCTGAACTTACATTCTACACAACACTCAAGTTCACCCCTGTAATTATCTCAGGGTATCTTTTGTTTCCACATTACCTTGAGGTCATCCCGGGTTTGCCCCACACTTGTCCCGGGATAAATGGATGCTGTTATAACCAGGGATAAATGCAAGGTATCGTGTCATGAGTTGAACTCTGACAAAACCAGGGATGAGATCCAAGTGCGGAAAGGACCAGAGATGATAGGGGATGGGGCTTTTATGCATGCAAAACATGCACTTTACCACTGAGCTACAGCCCCTCTGTAGTGTCCCCATAAAATAACAGGATGAATTGCTGGACTTGACTTAAAAATCTAGGACTGTTTATGCCTAATGGGATCAGACTATCCATTAGTATTAATAAGTCCTCAAGAATGATGATACCTAGAAACCATTTTTCTGTCAAAAGTACCAAGAGAAATGCCTCCAAGAACATTAAAAAGTGACATACTGCGGCTGAAAAAGTGGTCCATACAACGTCTGACTGTTCCTGAATCGCAAAGCAATGCATGACAGGCAACTTTTACAAATAAATTAAGGCTGAATACTTTATTTTCCCGTTCACTTGGGGAAAGCCAGCCTGTTTGTGGTTCACAGCCAAAAGGGTATTTTCCTAAACACATAGTCAGGAACTAAGTGTTAAAAATTTAATTTAAAACTGAATAAATTCATCCAATTTTCCTCATGAAATAGAGAAACCCAAGTGATTCACTATCTCTCTGCTCACTTTGCTAACAAACCTCACCAACAGTTTACAGGGTTGGTAGCCTTTAATCAACAAGATCTGAAACGAGTATTCCAATAAAGGCAATGCAAAATAATTTCCCCTTAGTCCTTCTTTTAAAAAGAATCATGAATTTTAATTTGTCTGATTCATCTCTCCATAATTTGCCACAATGTTAGGGTTTATATTTGGATCATTAAAAGAACTGGGATTCAGCTAATAGCTACATTTTGTACTGAGAGACGTTTTGACTACTCCCGACAAATGAGATTGGGGGGAAAAGATGTATTTTTTTTTTCTTATTAGAAAGCAAAAGGCTTTAGAAATGGTATTAGTTGGGTGTGTGTATATTAAGTGCCATCAGGTAACCCCTTGACTCACAGTAATCCTATTTATTAAGGACTTCCCAAGAGTCCTATTGTTAACAGTCTTGCAAACTGAAGCCCATAGCTTCCTTGGTTGAATCTATCCATCTGTCAGGCTCTGTGCATTTTACAGCTCACTGGCCAATGAGAGGGGGGTTCCCCTCTCTTTGATGTATCCGGGGCCATTGTAGTGGAGCCAAACGTCCCAGTGTCTTACTTGTCTGTTATTCTGTTTCCTTGTTATATAGAGGCTATGTGTCTGGGGGTGGGTGGGAATAGGCAATGGTTAGTTCTGGCGGGAGGGAAGCACCAAGAGGAACACGTGTTTAGTTGGGGGGTAAAGGTAAAGGTAAAGGTTCCCTTGCTCGAAAGCCAGTCGAATTCGACTCTAGGGTTGCGGTGCTCATCTCCGTTTCAAAGCCGAAGAGCCAGCGCTGTCCGAAGACGTTTCCGTGGTCATGTGGCTGGCATGACTAAACACCAAGGTGCACAGAACGCTGTTACCTTCCCACCGAAGTGGTACCTATTTATCTACTTGCAATTTCTTGCTTTCTAACTGCTAGGTTGGCAGGAGATGGAACTAGAGACGGGAGCTCACTCTGTCATGCGGCAGTCTCGGGTCTCGAACTGCTGAACTACTGACTTTCCACAGCCTGCAGTTCAGCGTCTTAACCACTTGAGCCACCGCAGCTCCTAGTTGGGGTGTAGTTGCCTGTTAATTCTGGTGGGCAAATAACGTAGGGTGATTGGGTCTTGATCTTTATTGCTTTTGCTTGAAACCACTATATCTGTAACCTTTGCATGCTCACCTTTAGTTCTAACAAAGGACATGTCCAGAATGGTATCTATCAATGATCTCAATAAAGTTACTTTTCTTCAGACTGGCTATTTTTGAGAACTGATTTAACCAGGTTTCTGACACATCTCCTGTCGGGTCTTCCTCTTTTCCTGCTGCCTTCAACTTTTCCTAGCATTATTGTCTTTTCCAGCGAGTCCTTTGTCTTCTCAGAATGTGATGGAAGTATGACAGCCTCAGTTTGGTCATTTTGGCTTCTAGGGAGAGTTCAGGCTTGATTTGATCTAGAACCCACTGATTTGTCTTTCTCGGGGTCCACGGTATCCCTAAAACTCTCCTCCAATCCCACATTTCAAATGAATCCACTTTCTTCCTGCCAGCTTTCTTCATCGTCCAGTTTTCACCCCCATACATAGTAACAGGGAATAGTATTATATGAATGATCTTGCTCTTGGTCGCCAGCAACACATCTTTACATTTAGGCTGCATTCACACGTGCAATTTGATCCATTCCTCTTGTTGTCCCATTATGGATATAAAGTGCATGACCAGACAGCAACATCTGTCTGTCATGCCCCGGTTGTCTGAGTTTCATTCCCCCTTCCCTTGCCCCGTGGTTCTTTTTTTCCTGATACCTGATAAAGTCCGGTCCTGTTGGTCTGAGCCGCTTCAAAAAATGGATTACTTGTCATCTAGTCACTCTGTTGCGCCATCAGGCAGGCCTCATTGAGCTCTTGCTTTCCGGCTGTAATCCCACCCCCCCAAGTTAGAGGAGGATCACATGACATTATATATGCACCTCTCCCCCCCTCCCAGGGGGCTGCTCAAAACCTTGTTTTCTTTTGAAAAACTCTCAAAGAAAGACACCCTTGTTCTGCAGCTTTTTAATATCGTTTGGGGAAGGGGTAAATGGAGAAGATTAGAGGGAGGATGGCAGTGGACTCCATTTCCCAGCAGCCTCTTCACCACTTGTGTGATTGCTCTGTGGACTTAATTTTAAAAGAAAATGGCTGACAGCCCCATGAACTCCATATCCCAGCATGCTGAGTGCTTATGGGCTTGCTCCTAAGGGCAAACTTCTAAAAAAAATGGCCGATGGACTGACTCCCTGGTTTCTGCCTTCTGGTCATGCAAGAAGTGGTAAAATGGAATTGAAGCATGCTAAAACAGACAAGTTTGGTCAGGATTCTCTGCCACAAAATAACCTGGCTTAATTTGAAGTGGGGCAACAGTGGATTAAACTGCTCATCTAATTGGACTCTTAGGAATGTTTTGTAGGTCCTTCATGGTTGCCCTTCCCAGCCTCAATATATATTAATTACTGAGGACTAACTGATGTTATAGGTGCTGTAATGACAGCTGGTCATATGATAAGGGTAAGAATTTGTTGTTGTTCAGTCGCACAGTCGAGTCCGACTCTTCGCGACCCCATGGACCAGATTACGCCAGGCCCTCCTGTCTTCCGCTGTCCGCTGAAGTCTGCTCAATTTCATGTTCGTTGCATCGATGACACTGTCTAACCATCTCATCCTTTGCCGTCCCCTTCTTCTTTGACCTTCAATCTTTCCCAACATCAGGGTCTTCTCCAGTGAATGCTCCCTTCTCATTTGGTGGCCAAAGTATTTGAGCTTCAGCTTCAGGATCTGGCCTTCAAGGGAACAGTCAGGGTTGATTTCTTTTAGGATTGACTGATTTGATCTCCTTGCAGTCCAAGGGACTCTCAAGAGTCTTCTCCAGCACCATAGTTCAAAAGAATCTATTCTTCGGCGCTCAGCCTTCCTTATAGTCCAACTCTCGCAGCCATACATTACTACGGGGAATACCATTGCTTTGACCATGCGGACTTTTGTTGGCAAGGTGATGTCTCTGCTTTTATCATGCTGTTTAGGTTTGCCATCGCTTTCCTCCCAAGGAGCAGGCGTCTTTTAATTTCATGGCTGCAGTCACCATCTGCAGTGATCTGGGATCCTAGGAACGTGAAGTCTGTCACTACTTCTACGACTTCCCCTTCTATTTGCCAAGGAGTGATGGGGCCAGATGCCATGATCTTAGTTTTTTTGATGTTGAGCTTCAAGCCCACTTTTGCACTCTCCTCTTTCACCCTGAGCAAGAGGCTCTTTAGGTCCTCTTCACTTTCTGCCATCAGAGTGGTATCGTCTGCATATCTGAGGTTATTGATCTTTTCCCCAGCAATCTTAACTCCAGCTTGTGATTCATCCAGGCCAGCATTTCGCATGATGTACTCTGCATATAAATTAAATAAGCAAGGTGACAATATACATCCTTGTCGTACTCCTTTTCCTATGCTAAACCAATCAGTTGTTCCATATCCGGTTCTAACTGTTGCTTCTTGACCCTTATACAGGTTTCTCAGGAGACAGGTGAGGTGGTCTGGTACTCCCATCTCTTTAAGAACCTGCCATAATTTATTGTGATCCACACAATCAAAGGCTTTAGCATAGTCAATGAAGCAGAAGTAGATGTTTTTCTGGTACTCTCTTGCTTTCTCCATAATCCAGCGAATGTTGGCAATGAGTGAATTAGATATAAGTAAGAATTAGATATATACTATTGATTAAAACAAGGAAAAGAGTAATTCATTCACTCATTTTATAATCTGGGCCTTAGATGTGACTTGCCTGGAGTTATCCAAGGATTTCATTGCTAAGATGAAGAAGAAAAGTAGGGTTTTTTACCCCTCTTTTCTCTTCTTAAAGGAATATCTCAGTGGCTTACAATTGCCTTCTCTTCCCCTCCTCACAAGAGTCACCTTGTGAGGTATATGGGGCTGAGAGAGTTCTGAGAGAACTGTGATGGGCCCAGGGTCTTCCCAGCAGGATTCATGGAGTAGATGGAGGAATCAAACCCAGTTTTCCAGATTATAGTCTGCCACTCTTAACCATTATGGTAGTTGAAACCCAACATACTGTCCAGTAGAAACAGTTGGAACTGTATGATTTGAACCAAACCCTGAGAATTCCTTCCCAATTTGGGAATTTTGTTTCTCAATGAAACAAATGAAAATGACTATCAGACTGACTTCCTAACATAATTGGCTGAACTTTCAATATTAAATAAAGAATCCAGTCCCTATGTTTTGAAAAAACAACAACAAATTATTGTTGTTGTTGTTGTTATCGTCTTTTACTGTTTTTGCAACCGGAGTCATAAACAGCAGAACCTCATCCCACAATAAACCTCATTCCACAGGAAAACATGGAAGAATTTAAAGCTTGCTACAGCAAAAGTTGTCGCATGATTTAACAACAGCTGCTAGAAATTTTGCTACACGCAGGGTCGTTTGTGAAATCAAGTTACTATTATTTGCATACCTGTACTATCTAATAACTGGTTACTATTATACAATGAAATAGTAACAATGTTTCTATTTATTCATTCTATTCATATCCCACTTCTTCACCGTCACGGCCCATGATTTCGTGATCATCACTGTAACCGGGTAGTTAGCCACTGTTTGTTGTATGTATTGTCTTTTTTTAATTCTTAAATGATTTTTTTAAACATTTTTATTAAACAAGAGAGATAAACAAGAAGAGTACATTTGTGATAACATTACTTTCTTAGATGCTGCTGGTTTGACATATTTATAGAGCAGCTACCGATATCAACAATAAGACAGTAAGTATAGCAATCTTACAATTGTAACAGATCAATAGGATAAACATTTCTTGGCACTTTAGCATTAGTTATCATAAAATCCAATAACGGGTACCAAATTGCCATTGTCTCTACCTTACTGTATGATTTTCAACTTTTGTCATCCATTCCTTTTTCTTTTTTTCTTTTTTTTTACTGTTTACAACATACTGTGGGTGCTTTCGCACACATGAAGTAATGAACTTTCAATCTACTTTGAATGCACTTTGCAACTGGATTTTACTGTGTGGTTGCTGAAGTGGATTGAAACTGCATTATTTAGCATGTGTGAGAGCACCCCATGTCTTATACTTGCTTTCCATTGTTTCTAGCTTTAGTGATTCCAGGGCTGAGTTCAGACGGGCAGTTTGCCCTGAGATAGACACGTTTCAGCAGCGTTTCACAAACAGATTAAAGGGGCCATTCACACAGGCACATCTGTCCAGTGTTCCCCAGCCATACTCAACCCATCTTGTAACACTTCCCTCCCGAGTTTAAAGGATACCTGGTGAAAGTAGTAGCAAACCCTGGAATGTGTGTCTATCCCGCATATATCCCACTTCAGGGACGTGTGAACGTGAACAAGCTGATCTGGTAGGGATGCTCTTATGTGCATAAGCGCATATCATCAGATTCTATTACAAAAAGCCACTTACAGACGCATGCCTCCACCAGGGGCAGTCCAACAGTGTGAACACTCCCTTGCACATCCTCCCACATCAGTCTGCGCAGTGTGACTGGGAAAACCCAGAACACATTGTTCTGGGTCTTTTTTGCCACGACTCCCTCGCGCTTCAAACTGCCAGTCTGAACTCAACCTAGGCTTATGGCATTGATCGTTGGGTTTTGTGTTTTTGTTTTTACTCTGTGGAGTCCTTCTTGAATCTCTGCAAGAAACTCAGGCTACAAATAAACTAAATCGCGAAGTCTCCGTTATTATTTAGTCTCCTTCTTTATTACATGCTGATTAACGAAGCCAGGCTATGTCCAGTCAGACTGAAAATCTGTCTTATTCATGAAACCGCATTTTCGCTGTGATAATAGCAACTGCGTCATTATTGGTACAGCTATGAAACAGATCGCTACTGAACTTTTACTGCAAGCAATGTTTAAGGCAAATCAGGGGTTTTGTTGTTCAGTCGCACAGTCGAGTCCGACTCTTCGCGACCCCATGGACCAGATTACGCCAGGCCCTCCTGTCTTCCGCTGTCCGCTGAAGTTTGCTCAATTTCATGTTCGTTGCATCGATGACACTGTCTAACCATCTCATCCTTTGCCGTCCCCTTCTTCTTTGACCTTCAATCTTTCCCAGCATCAGGGTCTTCTCCAGTGAATGCTCCCTTCTCATTTGGTGGCCAAAGTATTTGAGCTTCAGCTTCAGGATCTGGCCTTCCAGGGAACAGTCAGGGTTGATTTCTTTTAGGATTGACTGATTTGATCTCCTTGCAGTCCAAGGGACTCTCAAGAGTCTTCTCCAGCACCATAGTTCAAAAGAATCTATTCTTCGGCGCTTGGCCTTCCTTATAGTCCAACTCTCACAGCCATACATTACTACGGGGAATACCATTGCTTTGACCATGCGGACTTTTGTTGGCAAGGTGATGTCTCTGCTTTTTATCATGCTGTTTAGGTTTGCCATCGCTTTCCTCCCAAGGAGCAGGCGTCTTTTAATTTCATGGCTGCAGTCACCATCTGCGGTGATCTGGGATCCTAGGAACGTGAAGTCTGTCACTACTTCTACGACTTCCCCTTCTATTTGCCAAGGAGTGATGGGGCCAGATGCCATGATCTTAGTTTTTTTGATGTTGAGCTTCAAGCCCACTTTTGCACTCTCCTCTTTCACCCTGAGCAAGAGGCTCTTTAGGTCCTCTTCACTTTCTGCCATCAGAGTGGTATCGTCTGCATATCTGAGGTTATTGATCTTTTCCCCAGCAATCTTAACTCCAGCTTGTGATTCATCCAGGCCAGCATTTCACATGATGTACTCTGCATATAAATTAAATAAGCAAGGTGACAATATACATCCTTGTCGTACTCCTTTTCCTATGCTAAACCAATCAGTTGTTCCATATCCGGTTCTAACTGTTGCTTCTTGACCCTTATACAGGTTTCTCAGGAGACAGGTGAGGTGGTCTGGTACTCCCATCTCTTTAAGAACCTGCCATAATTTATTGTGATCCACACAATCAAAGGCTTTAGCATAGTCAATGAAGCAGAAATAGATGTTTTTCTGGTACTCTCTTGCTTTCTCCATAATCCAGCGAATGTTGGCAATTTGATCTCTAGTTCCTCTACCTCTTCGAAACCCAGCTTGTACTTCTGGCAGTTCTCTATCCACGTACTGTTGGAGCCTAGCTTGTAGGATTTTGAGCATGACCTTGCTAGCATGTGAAATGAGTGCAATTGTGCGATAGTTTGAACATTCCTTGACGTTGCCCTTCTTTGGGATTGGAATGTAAACTGACCTTTTCCAATCCTGTGGCCACTGTTGTGTTTTCCAAATTTGTTGGCAAATTGAGTGCAGCACTTTAACAGCATCTTCTTTTAAGACTTTGAATAACTCAGCTGGGATACCATCACCTCCACTAGCTTTGTTGTTAGTAATGCTTTCTAAGGCCCATTTAACTTCGCTTTCCAGGATGTCTGGCTCGAGGTCAGTGATTATACCATTGTGGTTGTCAAGGACATCGAGGTCCTTCTTGTATAGTTCTTCTGTGTATTCTTGCCATCTTTTCCTAATCTCTTCTGCTTCTGTTAGGTCCCTACCGGTTTTGTCCTTTATCATGGCCAGCTTTGCATGGAACGTTCCCTTGATTTCTCCAATTTTCTTGAAGAGATCTCTAGTCCTTCCCAATCTATTGTTTTCCTCTATTACTTTGCATTGTTCATTCAGGAAAGCCTCCTTATCTCTCCTTGCTGTTCTCTGGAAATCTGCATTCAGTTGGGCAAATCTTTCCTTTTCCCCATTGCCTTTAGCTTTCCTTCTTTCCTCTGCTATGTGTAAAGCCTCATCAGACAGCCACTTTGCTTTTTTGCATTTCTTTTTCTTTGGGATGGCGGTGAGTGCTGCCTCCTTTACAATGTCACGGACCTCTGTCCATAGTTCTTCAGGCACTCTGTCTATCAAATCTAGTCCCTTAAACCTATTCTTCACCTCTACTGTATATTCATCGGGGATGCGATCTAGGTCAAATCTGAATGGCCTTGTGGTTTTCCCAACTTTCTTCAATTTAAGTCTGAATTTTGCAATGAGTAGCTCATGATCTGAGCCACAGTCAGCTCCAGGTCTTGTTTTTACTGACTGGATAGAGCTTCTCCATCTTTGACTGCAAATTATATAGTCAATCTGATTTCGGTGTTGCCCATCTGGTGATGTCCATGTGTAGAGACGCCTCTTAGGTTGTTGGAAAAGGGTGTTCGCTATGACCAGCGTGTTCTCTTGACAAAACTCTGTTAGCCTTTGCCCTGCTTCATTTTGTTCTCCAAGGCCAAACTTGTCTGTTATTCCGGTTACCTTTTGATTTCCTACTTTAGCATTCCAGTCCCCTATGATGATGAGGACATCATTTTTTGGTGTTCGTTCTACGAGCTGTTGTAGGTCTTCGTAGAACTGGTCCACTTCAGCCTCTTCTGCAGCAGTGGTTGGGGCATAGACTTGGATTACTGTGATATTGAATGGTTTGCCTTGGATTCGGACCGAGATCATTCTGTCATTTTTGAGATTGTATCCCAATACTGCCTTTCTCACTCTCTTGTTGACTATAAAGGCCACACCATTTTTTCTATGGGATTCCTGGCCACAGTAGTAGATATAATGGTCTTCTGAGTTAAATTCGCCCATTCCTGTCCACTTTAGTTCACTGATTCCCAAGATGTCGATGTTCATTCTTGCCATCTCATTTTTGACCACGTCAAGCTTACCTTGATTCATAGATCTTACATTCCAGGTTCCTATGCAGTATTGTTCTTTGCAGCATCGAACTTTCCTTTCACCGTCAGACACATCCACAACTGAGCGTCCTTTCGGCTTTGGCCCAGCCGCTTCACTCTTTCTGGGGTTACTCGTACTTGCCCTCTGCTCTTCCTCAGTAGCATATTGGACACCTTCCGACCTGAGGGGCTCATCTTCCGGCGTCATATCTTTTAGCCTTTTGTTACTGTCCATGGGGTTTTCTTGGCAAAGATACTGGAGTGGGTTGCCATTTCCTTCTCCAGGGGATCACGCTTGGTCTGAGTTCTCTGCTGTGGCCTGTCCGTCCTGGGTGGCCCTCCACGGCATAGCCCACAGCCTCATTGAACCACGCAAGCCCCCTCGCCACGACAAGGCAGTGATCCATGAGGGAGAATTAGAGAGGAGAATCAGGGGTTTATAGCCCCATTTAAAGAAATTTCAAGGGAAAATGTATGATTTTTTTTTAAAGACTAGTGACCTTCCCACAGCCCACCCCCCAATGGTTCCAGGCATTACTGGTAGACAGTCTTATCCTCTGATGAATGCAATTCCTATTATTACAAAGTCACATTGCAAAGTGCACGAGAAACTTAACACAAGTTAAAGAATAACAACCATTTAAGGGGAAAAAAACCACTTAGCCATTAACCATTGATACCCTCTTCCCATCATAAGCACAACTGGCACATGACAGCTAGGTTGGGTACAATGGCCATCATCACTGCTCATATAGCATTCTTCAAATGTTCAGATCCTTCACAGACCCATTCTTGGTAACCTCCAAAACACCTTTCTGACCCTGACCTGGATAGCCCAGGAAAGCCCAATCTCATCAGATCTTAGAAGCTGAGCAGGGTCGGCTCTGGCAAATACTTGGATGGGAGACCTCCTTGGAATACCAGAGGTGGGAGGCGGGGGCAGGCTTTATTCAGCCACCTCTCTGAATATCCTCCAGGCCCCCAGTAGGGGTCAGTCACCAGAGGTCACCATGACTTCCAGCTGCACACACACACTTTCACACACATACACATGTACATATACAAATACACCACCCGCCAGTTTGGTGTAGTGGTTAAGTGTGTGGACTCTACTGGGAGAATTGGGTTTGATTCCCCACTCCTCCACTCGCAACTGTTGGATGACCTTGGGCAAGCCATAGTTCTGGCACAGCTGTTCTTGAAAAAGAACAGTTTCTGTCAGAGCTTTCTCAGCCCCACCTTCTTGAATCTGTTGTGGGGAGGGGAAGGGAAAAGAGTTTGTAAGCCACTCTGAGACTCTGAGTGAAGGACAGAGTATTAATCCAATCTCCTCCTCCTCCTCCTCTTCCTCCTCTTCCTCTTCTTCTTCTTCTTCTTCTTCTTCTTGAGTATTGTTCCCATATTCTGAAGAACACAGAAGGAGGGAGGGGGGTGGAGGAAACAGTGGCTTTTCTAAGGTTATCTAGTAACTTATTTTAAACAGAAATTTCCCAGTACCTTAAATACTAATAAAAAATTCATTCCAGAAGGAGGTTTATGAACTAGACTCCTCTTGTTTAGATGCAATGTGAGGATCCTCACTATGCTGTCATTTTATATAGGGGTATGGGGGAAAGACCAGAGTGAACAGACAGACAGAGAGGTTGATAAGAACATAAGAAGAGTCCTTCTGGAGCAACCTGCCTCAGACATTTGCCAACCAGTTCCTCTGAACAGCCAACAACTGGACATAGAGGCCAAGGCCTTCCCCTGATGTTGCCTCTTGGCTCTGAGATTCAGAGAATTTGTGCCTCTGAGTGTGGAGGTTCCCCCCAGTCACCACGGCTAGTAGCCACTGATAGACTTATCCTCTATGAATCTATTGAATCCCCTTTGAAGGCTGTTTATTCCTGTGGCCATCACTACATCCTCTGGCAATGAATCCCATATTTTAATCACTCTCTGTGTCAAGTAGTACTTCCTTTTGTCTGTCCTGAACCTACTGCCCATCAGCTTCATTGGATGCCCCTCGAGTTCTAGTATGTTGGGAGAGGGAGAAAGAGTTCTCTGTCAAATCTCTCCACCCCAGCCATAACTCTATCATGCCACCCCTCCCACAAGTTGTCTCTTTTCTAAACTGAAAAGTCCCAGATTCTTCAGCTTTTCCTCATAGGGGAGGGGCTCCAATGCCCTAATCATCCTCTGAATTTTTTTTCCAGCTATGGATAAATAGATAATAGATGATACATAGATAGATGGTAGATAGATGATAGATGATAAATGATGAGATGATGATGACGATGATAGACATAGGCTGAGTTCAGACTGGCAATTTGCCCCACTATAGCCATGTCCCAGCCACATTTCCCAAGCAGAAAAGGGGGCATTCACACAGGCATATCTGCCTGGTGTTCCCCACCCATAGGCAACCCATGCTGTTCCACTTCACTCCCGCGTGTAAAAGATACCGGATAAAAGTGGTAGCAATTCCCAGAGAGCGCCTTTATCCCTCATTATTCCACTTCCTGGAAGTGTGAACACAAAGCCGAAAAGCCAGAAGCAACCCACATTGCTCCCAGTGCATATGATAGGCACATATGATTGGCTGTGCTCCACTCTACCGCATAAGGCACATATGATTGGCTGTGCTCCACTCTACTGCCCAATGCGGTGCTGGCACAACAGAATCCTCCCCAAATCAGCTGGATGCCTATGTGTATATGAGTGCATGAGCGCATGAGCACAGTCTGAATGCTCCCGCGCAACTTCTCCCGGTATGCTCCCGCATCAGTAGGCCCTGTGTGACTGGGGAAACCCGGAACAGTTTGTTCCGGGGCTTTTTTGCCACCATTTGCTCCTGCTGCAAACTGCCAGTCTGAACACAGCCATATAGTCACGCATGCACACAGACGCGGGTGCGCGCACACATATGTGGATGTATATTCTTTTGTAAAGTACACAATATGCAAATCCAATAGTAACTAACTTCAAACACATCTAAAAATATTCTTCCTAAATTCCACCGTTATTCTGACTCGTTCCATATTAGTATTTCAAATCCAAGCCCATACTTCGGATTTCACCGATACTGGAGAGTGTTTCATATTTCAGAAAAGTAATGAAGGATGTCTATTGCTGTTTGGAGGTCTTTTGTACCAAATAACTATCTTTCCCATCTTGCTCACGCATAGCCAGTTTATCCTTTAACATTATACTCCAAATCCTCCGATACCAATAATCCAAACTCGGTGAGTTTGATACTTTCCAGAATCTTCTAGGACATTTGGGAGGTCCATCACAAGCAATGGGGGGGGGGGCAGGACAATCTAGTTCAAGAGACCACTACCCTATCCTGGCTTTCCATTATTTCTGAAGAATTCTGCCTATCATGGTTCAAATCTGTGCTTTAAACCATGCCATGATGAGTCCCTAACATAATACCCACTTTCCAACATATTGAGCATGAGCTGTACCAAGGATTTATGTTTGGTTTCTACCACTAGCAGGCGTGGCCAGTAACTATTTGGAAACAAATGGGGGGGGATACGTCTCACTTCACAATATTTTATACTTCTGGGAACAGATGTTCAAGCTTTCAGAGTCAAGGAGACTCACAGAACTTGGGCACTTATTTCAGGGACAAATATTAATTTTAAAAAAAATCTACCACAGTGTGTCTACAGTTGCAGTTAAAGCAGAATTGTCACTTCAAGCAAGGGCGACAGGTTTCCTTTTTGTTGAATGCCCCTATTTTCAACAAGGTGGGATATAAATGGAAAATAATAAATAAATAAATAAAAATAATATTATTAAACACCCCGGCCTGGGTGGCCGAGGCTACCCCAGTTTCATCAGATCTCAGAAACTAGCCAGGGTTGGTCCTGATTGGTATTTGGATGGGTGGACACCAACGTAGTCCAGGGTCTCTATGCAGAGGCAGGCAAGGGCAAACCACCTCTGAACATCTCTTGCCCTGAAAACCCTACAGCAGGGGTGTCGAACTCATTTGTTACGAGGGCCAGATCTGACATAAATGAGGCCTTGTTGGGCCGGGCCATGGGTGTCATGAAATGTAATGCCAGGTAGAGGAGATATAAACTTTATAAAGGACACAAACACAAAGGGTGTTTGTTTGTTTTTTACTTAAAATAAAAACCTGCTTAGAACCAGGGCTATTTTTGGGCAGGAACGCACAGGAACGGCGTTCCGGCTGGCTCCCAAGTTGGCCATGCCTGGCAGGAACTCATTAGCATAATAGGCCACAACCGACAGCAGAAACTGATTAGGACTGGCTACATGAGGGGTTTGTGGCCTAACATGCAAAGGAGTTCCTGCTCCAAAAAAAAGTTGACAACAAACAAGGTAAACAGAAAAAGAAGCAAAAGGTGGGTGTGGCTGGATGATCACACTTCTGATAACATGGGGGTGTGGCCCAATATGCCAGTAAGCTGTGCTGTCATGGGTGTGGCCTAATATGCTAACGAGTTTCTGCTGTCGGGTGTGGCCTGTTATGCTAATGGGTTCCTGCTGGGCTTTTCCTACGAAAAAAGCCCTGCTTAGGACATTAGCACTCTTGCGATATTTTGTTTACTTAACAGTGCCTGATAACTAGCACCTCTTGCTCTGAATTATTGCATCGAAATGTCCGTGCTGCTGCAATCTTGAGTATGCTGTTCAGCTGTGTGGATCTGTAAGCTGCAAACCTACGGTGATGCAGCAGCAGCAGAACTGGAAGAAGGAGGAGGAGGAGGAGGAGGAGAAGAAGAAGCAGAAGAAGCAGAAGAAGCAGCAGAAGCAGAAGCAGAAGAAGAAGCAGAAGAAGAAGCAGAAGAAGAAGAAGAAGAAGAAGAAGACAGAAGCAGAAGCAGAAGAAGAAGAAGAAGAAGAAGAAGAAGAAGCAGAAGCAAGAAGAAGAAGAAGAAGAAGAAGAAGAAGAAGAAGAAGCAGAAGCAGAAGCAGAAGAAGCAGAAGCAGAAGCAGAAGAAGCAGAAGAAGCAGAAGCAGAAGAAGAAGAAGAAGAAGAAGAAGAAGAAGAAGAAGCAGAAGAAGAAGAAGAAGAAGACAGTCAGTTCCACTGCGGGCCTGATAGAAGCCCTCTGGGGGCCTGATCTGATCCCCGGGCCACATGTTTGACACCCCTGCCCTACAGTGTCGGAGTAAGTTGGCTGTGACTTGGCAGCAAAATCATCATCATCGACAGCACTCCACAATTTCTTCCAGGTCATGTGTAGAAGAAATAGATTTCAGGAGAAAATCACAGACAAAATACAATAATAACTTTGTGTTGCTGTTTTTTGTAAGTCAGTTGAGCTTCACAAAGGGTCCCCCCCCCCGCTTTGAGGTATTTGAGGTTATTAAGATAAACTTTCTTTCACCATGAAACTGAAGAAATAACTGAAAATATTTCATTGCATCTTTCTACTCTACGCATTCTTTATAAGGTCAAATGAGGACAAGGGGTTTTTTTTTTTTGCTTTTTGTCTCTGTAATAACAATTGCAGCTTGCAGTCAAACAGTTATTTCCTTGGTCACGCGTGGACTTCAGTGGCCTGATGAACACCTGATGCTGCCTTCTACTAAACCAGACGACTGGTCCATCAAGCACAGTATTGTCTCCTCAGATCTGGTGACGGCATCGTGTGCCGCATCTTTCCTTCCCCCGGGGATGGTCCTGCCAGGACGTATCCATCCCCCACCGGTGTACGGTAAATTCTTGGCAAGCCTGCCCCTAACAAGGGTCTTCACCAGTTCATGAAGACCTTCTCCTCTCTCTGACTCAGTACCGTATAAAAAACTGAGTGGGCTATTGATACCAGGGCTTCCGTTAATTAAGAAGGTGTCGGGGAGAAAGTTTTTTGTTATCCACAAGGTTATTTTTTTCCCCTTTGGAGCATATGCCTTCAGGGGGAGTTATTTTCTTCCACTTGCCTTTCATCTATCAGACTAAGCTGTATCCCCTCACACCCAGTTGTTTGAGCTCTCTAGTCCCATCGTCCATGATTGTACTTAACTATCTGAAAGTAAGAAAAGGGAACAGAAAAAGAGGAAGACCCAACATGAGATGGATTGGCTCAATAAAGGAAGCCAGGACCTTCAGTTTGCAAGAAATCATGGGTGCTCAATTAAATTAATGAGCAGTAGGTTTAGAAGAGATAAAAGGAAGTACTTCTTTACTCAAAAGAAGAGATAAAGGAAGTACTTCTTTACCCAAAAAGTAATTAACATGTGGCATTCATTGCTTCAGGAAGTGCTGCTGGCTACAAGAATAGACATCATCAAGAGGGGAGCAGAGGTTCATCAGCAGCTACTAGCCATGAGGTATAGATCCAGGGCTCTTTTTGCATCAGGAACTCCTTTGCATATTAGGCGACACACCTGTCAGGCGCTTCAGAAAGTCAGTCAAACACCAGGCCTCATGAAAGGATAGTGTTTATTATACTGCAGTTCTAAAGGCACGGTAACATTCTCTTGTCAGGAATGACCCATTCAAAGAAACATCTCTGGATATACCCTCCTGAAGTAAAGCCCCTACATCCTACCAATAGCTAGAAGCCCGCACGGGAAAGCGAAAGGTGCTACATTTCTAAAAGCTGTAAATTTCCATGGCCTAGCTGTTCCCACAAGAAAGAGAAGAAGGAAACAGCCTGGCATTCAAGGCCATTTGGCCCATCTGGAGATAACCCGGGCTGTGAATCTGCGTTGCCCAGGCAACTCCAGCACTTCCCCACATACCAGACAATACACAGGCAGACCCTTTGGCACCTCCACCCCTCCCTTCACCCTTATGGCAGGGTTACCTGACAACACCTAATGTAGCCAATCCTCCAAGAGTTTCCAGTAGCCCCTGTAAGAAGAGCCCCATCTACTTGGAGGATTGGCTACATAGGTGTGTCGCCTAATATGCAAAGGAGTTCCTGCTACAAAAAGAGCCCTAGATGGAACACACTTTGTGGGGCAATGATGCTCTGTATTCTTGGTGCTTGGGGGACAACAGTGGGAGGACTTCTGGAGTTTTGGCCCACTGGTGGACCTCTGGATGGCACCTGGGTTTTAGCCACTGTGTGGCTGTGACGCAGAGCGTTGGACTGAATGAGCCATTGGCCTGATGCAACATGGTGTCAGCTAGGCTTTTCTTAAGCCCTGGCTGCCATGGGAGTGGGGTGACTCTGAAATGTTGGTTTTATTTCTGCTGTGTCTTCTGTCTTTCTATCATCTCTGTATGACCTTGAGCCCGATGTAGCCTTTCTCCTGGGAAAAGTAGCCCGTTACTTTGGTGGGCTTCTACCTGATCTCTGATTGGCCCTGGGCCTTCAGGAGCCCTCCTTGAATAATGTATATCTGCTTGCTGTGTGCACTTTTCTTCAGTTCTAACATGAAATGGTTAAGATATCTGCATACTGTCAATGTCTCAATAAACTTTACTTCTTTAAATGAAAGCTGTTGGGAACTGATTGCTGCAGGAGTCTGACACATGGCTTCTATTATGTTCTCGTATGTTCTTAAGAACTGAGCAAGGCTGTTAATAATAGGATGTTTTGGAGGTCATTCATTCATAGGGTCACCATAAGTGGGAAGTGATTTAATGGCACGTAACAGCACAACTGGGAAACCTTTGTTCCATCAGGTGATGAGTTTGATAGCTGAACAGTGAGCACGGTGCCAGATTTCTTTCTGATCCCCCCCTCCACCCGGTCTTCACATCTTTTGGGTTGTGACATCACACTCCTCACCAACCACACTTTCAAAACTTGGACTCATCCTGCTCGCAGTGCCTCTCATTTCCCACTGAACATTCCATACGCTTGTATTGAAGATTTGTTTGCAGTTTGTAAATGAACTGTGTTTTGAATGCATTTGCACCTGCACAGCCGGTGGCATTCGCCATCCCATCGGCCGCCAGCTGGTACGCCGCATCTTGGCGGCTGCTCAGCATTTACTAGACTGCTGGAGTCGGTGGGAATTGTAATTTTCTCAGCCATCCAATTCAATTTGGGAGGCTATGCAAGCTGCAGTCCCCGTCTACTCTGGAAGGAAGTCAAGCTGGTGAAGACGAGGAAATTACAAGAAATATAGGCCCCAAGCGGAGGTCTATCCTCTGTCCCTCCACTTTGGAAAAGGGAGCTTGGTGGCTTGGAAAGGGATAGAACTGGCAGAGAAGGAGAGAATTGATAGGGAAAGGGAAGTACTTGTGTTTGTGTAAGTACATGTAGATATTCAATCCCAGATGAATGTTCAAATTTTTAACAAGGAGGCTCGAAACGACGCGAGCCACTTTTGACTCTCAGGAGTGATGAGAGCGATGCGTCACCATCACCAGGAGCAATGCTTGACCGGCCATTCTGCCGTCACTTGTCTTTCCGGTTCCCCTGCAGTTTCAAATTATGTTGGTGTAAAGGAGAAGGTAGCTGGCTGGTCCTTTCAAAAACGCTTCGGCTTCCCTTGCTCTTTGTTTTCCTCCCTTTAATATACTGACACTTGCCTTTTGATGGCAATAAGCACTAAAACTCTCCTCGGTCTTTAAATTACTGTTATTTTTCAGGGTAAAATGGGAACACGTCCATTTCCTAAACAAAAGAAGTAATATTCTACCAGCTAATGCTGTAGACTCATTATTTAAGTCTACTGAGTAGTGTGTTTTTTTAAAAAAAATAAAAATAAATTCCTGAGCACATTCCAATATTTCTGTTTCTCCTTACAGTGCTTCAAGTCTCCACTCTCCACTTAATCCAATCTTATCCACACAAGAAATCTGATCACTTTAGTGGCTTGAACATACGGACTCAGAATGTTGTGTGTACATAATAAAGGGAAAGGCAGAGTTTGCTATTAAACTTGTGTGTGCACGGGACAGTTTTTCTGTTTATTTTTGTTTCAATATTTCCCCCCACAATATTTCATAGAATCATAGAATGTTAGAGTTGGAAGGGACCTTGCAGGTCATCTAGTCCAACCCCCTGCACTCTGCAGGAGCATAGCCAAAAGATAGCCCTACATACCTACAACATACCCAAAAGATGGTCGTCCAGCCTCCACTTGAAAACATCCAGGAAAGGAGCATCTACCACCTCCTGAGGCAGACCGTTCCACTGCTCAACTACTCTTACAGTTAGAAAGTTTCTCCTGATATCTAGTCAGTAACAACTCCCTCGTAATTTCCGCCCATTAGATCTAGCCTTGCAATCCGGAGCAAGAGAGAATAGATCTGCTCCATCTTTTACATGACAGCCCTTCAAATACTTGAAGACTGCAATCATGTCCCTTCTAAGTCTTCTCTTTCCCAGGCTAAACACACCCAACTCTTTCAGTCTTTCCTCATAAGAGTTGGATTCAAACCCTCTCACCATCCTGAGGGTATTTGGGAGTGTGTGAATGGATTTGCTGTACGTAAAGACATTCAAACATACACAGATCCTGCTGTCCAATGTATGTTCTTTCATATGTCCCTTTAAAAAGTCTATATTCATCAGTGTGCAAAAGAAGAAGAGAAGAGACTGGATTTATACCCCACCCTTCATGCGGAGTCTCAGAGCGGCTTACAAACTCCTTTCCCTTCCCCTCCCCACAACAGACACCCTGTGAGGTAGGTGGGGCTGAGAGAATTCTGACAGAAACTGCTCTTTTCAAGAACAGCTGGGCCAGAACTATGGCTTGCCCGAGGCCATCCAGCAGGTGCAAGTGGAGGAGTGGGGAATCAACCCTGATTCTCCCAGATTAGAGTCCATGCACTTAACCAATACACCAAACCGCAAAACCTCAACTGTTTCCACAAAGGAGGGGCTGTGGCTCAGTGGAAGAACACCCACTTGGCATTCAGAAAGTCCCAGGTTCAATCCCCAGCATCTCCAGTTAGAAAGGACCAGGCGGTAGGTAATGTGAAAGACCCCTACCTGAGACCCTGGAGATCTGCTGCCAGTCTGAGCAGATAATACTGATCTTGATTGTCTGATTCTGTATAAGAACATAAAAGAAGCCAATGTTGGATCAGGCCAATGGCCTATTTAGTCCAACACTCTGTCACACAGTGGTCAAAAATATCAGGTGCCATCAGGAGGTCCACCAGTGGGGCCAGGATACTAGAAGCCCTCCCACAGTTGCCCATCCCCCAAGAATACAGTGCATAAGGCAGCTTCCTGTGTTCATGTGTGAATTCAAATATGTGCAAACAAATCAGTGTACCATTTTGGTGGGACCTGCAGGGCTCTTTTTGTAGCAGGGACTCCTTTGCATATCAGGCGACACACACCCTAATGTAGCCAATCCTCCAAGAGCTTACAGAGCTCTTCTTACAGGGGCTACTGTAAGCTCGTAGAGGATTGGCTACATTAGGGGTGTGTCGCCTAACATGCAAAGGAGTTCCTGCTGCAAAAAGAGCCCTGGACCTGTATCCACAAAATTTGGTAAGTGGGCATCACAAGGGCAGGATAATCATTTTGGAGGTTAGTTCAGTATTTGTAGCTTAATAAACAGGAAGAGTGATTTGTTGTTGTTGTTTTTTCAGAAAAACAGAGGACTGAACAACATTTGGTCCCTAACAGAGGACTTTGAGACAAGAGCACATTCCGCCGTTAAGAATACTACACACAGGTTAAGAGTTGAAGTTAAAGATGCACCTTTGTCCAAAGAGGAGGTGATGTGATGAAACCTACCAGCCCATAAAAGAGGTAAAATACATCTGGGATTCCACAGGGGGAAAGGTGGTGGTGCAGAGCCAGAAATAAACCTGGAGGTAGCTGGAGATCAGCAAGCTGAACAGATAAATTATCTTTTGCCAACAATGTCCTCAAATCTGGGGGGGAACCCTAGAGGAGGATGTAAACTTAAGACTGCATCCATACATCACTGGATATTGTGCAATCGTTGCACTGTCCCTAAATTCTGCAACTGGAGGGGTTTTTTTGCCCACCCAGGACAATCCAGGTGTGAGTGTGTGCTATTGCACATTCCAATGATGTGCAAATGCAGGCTTAAAGGACAGCTTGCTTTTGTTGAAAGCACCAGAATCTTGCTCATCATGGGTCTTTATTGACGCAACTGACACATCTCTATTAATGTATCCCATGGGCAAGTGCCAAGGCATTGCTAAACGGAACTCTCATTCAAATAGCCCACTGGGCCTCTATTTCAAACAGCACAGGGCTCTTTGTAATACTGGTTTCTATGGTCCTGATCAGACGGCTCTTTAGATCCATGACATGCACGATTTCCTGGTGGATTTAAGCAGAACAACCAGACACAAACATCTGGGAAATGTCCCTGTTTCGTAGACATCCTGTTTTGCCGCACCTCATAACCGGACTTAAAAGGTAACGGTAAAGGTTCCCTTGCTCGAAATCCAGTTGAATCCGACTCTAGGGTTGCGGTGCTCATCTCCGTTTCAAAGCCGAAGAGCCAGCGCTGTCCGAAGACGTTTCCGTGGTCATGTGGCTGGCATGACTAAACACCAAGGCGCATGGAACGCTGTTACCTTCCCACCGAAGTGGTACCTATTTATCTACTTGTAATTTCTTGCTTTCGAACTGCTAGGTTGGCAGGATCTGGAACCAGAGACGGGAGCTCACTCCATCTTGCGGCACCCAGGTCTTGAACTGCTGAACTACTGACCTTCCACAGCCTGCAGTTCAGTGTCTTAACCACTTGAGCCACCGCAGCTCCAGACTTAAAAGATAGCACTTTAAATCTGGAGTTTTCCAGGCCCGATGGGACAACAGCAGACTTTCACCCATCTGATTGTGCCACCAGCATGCAATCCTCCCATCGGGGTCGTCTGATGTCAGACCATCCCGAGTGGGTGCGATTTTTTAAAAATTACTACCCAATATGCACTTAAAAGCATTTAAAAACAAGGCTGCAAAACCCCAATTCAGCGCCACGAAGAATTTAATGTTTATGAATGACCCGTCACTTTAAGGACGATTGGTTTAATGGGATGGGACCTGGAGGGAGGATGAGTCTTCTAACATGCAAAATAGTCCCTCCATTGAGCATGATCTCAATGGCTAGGGGGATGGCTGGGACTCCTTTAGTCCATCCCTGCAAGCACCTCGGATCTACAAGGATGCATAGTCATGCCTGTACGCATGTACAAAAAGTTTTTTAAAAACCCCACTGTACGCACCTCCTTCAGTGGACGTCGTCTAGACAATCCACAGCGGAAGCAGCACGCAGTAAGGCTATTCCCACAGGGGACGTCTGATCATGCGAGGACGGATTAAAAAGATCTGGATCAAATTTGAGCCAGCATAATGGCGGGATTAGCTGCCCCTATGAACGCACCCTATTTATAGCTGGCCAGCTTAGTATAGTGTACCACATCAGTCAAAGAGGTGATCGGCCTGTTATTCTGGGCTGCAATGTTCCTTCCTCCGATGGTGCACTAGGCTACATTGCACAATAAGACATGCCAAAACGTCTGCTAAAATCACCACTCTTGCCCATCCCCTTTTTGCTTGTTGATCTGCAACAACTGTTGCTCTCTCTCCACAAATGTACATCATGAATATTCATTGCACCTCTAGAACCATGGCCATACTTTTATCAGCTGGTCTTCCTGAGAGCTGCGCTCTCACCATACACGACAGTTCTTCCTGCAAGAGCCATTTGCATATGACTCAGTTTTCATTTCCACAGTCACCCTCGGGGGGCTTCACAGTATGTTACGACTTCCGTATGGTGGATTTTAGAACTTGGCACCCGGTAGCATTAAAGGCTGGAGCTCTCCTGAGCCTGGCAACATGAAGAAGCATCAGCAGATGGACACCTCAGGTAACATACTGAAATCAACGTGGTTGATTAATACGCGAGTGTTCAGAAATGGCGGAGATAAATGTTAGACCTCTCACCTCCGTGCCGCGGTAACTTGACAGGTTTTTATTTTCACTGGGAGGAAAGTGCTAATCAATGGAGTTAATTTGCAGATTTCTGCTAGAAGACCTGTTTTGAAAGAAACTTTGCAAAGGTTTATTTGCCATGTGCTACTTGGTTCCTTTGTCTTCCCAGCCAAAGGAACAGAGTCCAGCCCAGCCACTGAAAAGAGCCCAGGCTGAATAATTATATACTCCAATTGTTCCCCATCTGCTGCAAGCCTGATTTACAAATGCCTCCTCTTGTACCAGAAAAAGCAAATAGCAGATATTCAGCTGTTCAAGTTTTTTCCATCTGGGAGAGTGAAAGTCGCTAAGGAGTTGGTCCTCCCACTGAAGGTCTTACCATTGCACAGACCAATTTATTTATTTACTAGGAATAAGGCCCGTTGTGGAAATAAATACAATGAGCTCTAGAAAGAGGCTCTGGGAGAGTGCCCTGGCTTTGAGCGTTCAGTGACAATTTGCTGTGGCAATCTCAGCGGGGAATAATGACACAGAGTCCACCATTTTCTCCAGAGGAATTGATCTTTGCTACCTGAAGAGCAGTTGTAATTTTGAGTGATCTCCAGCCCTCACCTGGAGATTGGTAACAGTGGTTCCCCAGGAGGGAGTGGCTGGTTTGGAGGGTGGAGTCTATGGCATTGTACCTGTCTGAGGTCCCACTCCTCCTCAACACTCACCCTCTCCAGGTTTGACCCCTCAAATCACCAGGAATTTCCTAACCTGGAGTTGATAACCCTATCTCCCTCCCAGCCAACCATCAACCTACCTTTAGTTTTCCATCTCCTCCCCCTCCCTCCTAGAGAGCACTTGTAATTTTGAGTGATCTCTAGCCCCCACCTGGAGATTGGCAACAATGGTTCCCCATCAGGGAATGGCTGGATTGGAGGGTGGAGTCTATGGCATCGTACCTGTCTGAGGTGCCACCCCTTCTCAAACCTCACCCTCTCCAGGCTCCATCCCTCAAATCTCCAGGAATTGCCCACCTGTAGTTGGCAACCCAATCAGGACTGGGCCCAATGAGTTTTCTCCCAAAGGCCAACATAGGTGTGGAAAGGGCCTTTTACTGACAGAGGAGAAAGTACAGGTGCCAACTCTGATTAGGGAAATACCTGGAGATTTGGGGGGTGGAACCTGTGGAGGGCAGCATTTGGGGTGTGTGTGGAAGGACTCAGCAGGGTATAATGCCATAGAGTCTACCCTCCAAAGCAACCATTTTCTCCTGGGGAACTGATCTCTGTCATCTGGAGGTCAATTGTAACAGTGGGAGATCTCTAGGTCCCACCTAGAGATTGGCAACCCTAGGGGAAAGTCAGCCGCACAGCGGGAAGTTGAAGAAAATGGTTTGATGGTCGCTGGCCCACCTCGTTAGCCAGCCAGCCAGCCATACTGAAGCTAAGCAGGAGAGAGAGCCTTTTTCCATTTATTCTGACAGGAAAGTGGCCATTGGGGGGGGGTTATGGGTGGGGGAGGGGGTTATGCTGAAAGTCCTTGGTGTTTTTTTTTACTCACAGAACCAAGCTTGGTTGCCGACCAACAGCCACTGAGCGGACAGTCCCTCACAGGAGTCAAGAGAACTGTCTTCCTCAGGAGAGAGCTGTCTGCCAATAAATCTGACATGCAAATCTGTCTGAAGGGGGAGTGGTTGGGGAAGAGGAGCAGACCCAGCACCTGGCCAATGGCATGCAAGTACTCTTGAGTGGCGGCTGATGGGCCAATGGCTGAGGGAGGGCATTTTACAGCCAATGAGAGTGCATGGAATCTTACCACCCCAAGTGACAATTATATATAAGGAGAGATTCCATTATTTCCACAGATGGTCACTTCAAACACCTTCTCTCCTTTTCATCTTTGTGGGTTCCATTCAAAGGCAACACTCATGCCCAGGTGTGGATGTGTGTGTGTGGAGGGAGGTGAAAAACTTGCTGAAATGTACTCCAAATGTGATAGGGTTGCCAGGTGCCATTTTGTCCCTGGTGGGGGAATTGGAGGGCATGATGATGGAGAAGAAGAGATTGGATTGATTCCTTGCCCTTCACTCAGGGTCTCAGAGCAGTTTACAATCTCCTTCTCTTCGTCTCCCCACAACAGACACCCTGTGATGTAGGTGGGGCTGAGAGAGCTCCAAGAGAACTGTCCTTGAGAAAACAGCTCTGCCAGAACTATGGCTTGCCCAAGGTCATCCAGCAGGTGCAAGTGGAGGAGTGGGGGACCAAACCCGGTTCTTCCAGATTAGAGTCTACTCACTTAACCACAACACCAAACTGGGAGGGGGCAGGGTCATCACCCAAAGTGATGTCATCACATCAAGAAAGGAACACCATGTGTGCTCCCCCGCCACTTTCCCCCAACCATTTAAAGGGAACCTGTTCAGAATCCCTGGTGGGCAAAAGCCCTGCCTGGTCCCACTCACTTCCTTAAAACACTCTGTGGGCACCAGAAACGATGTCAGCAGGGGGCATGGCACCCAGAGGCACACATTGTGGACTACAGAGACTCAGCTCCAGTTTGGTGTTAGTTTGGGGTAGTGGTTAGGAGTGTGGACTCTAAT
This sequence comes from Gekko gecko, assembly GCA_029375565.1. Taxonomy (NCBI): domain Eukaryota; kingdom Metazoa; phylum Chordata; class Lepidosauria; order Squamata; family Gekkonidae; genus Gekko; species Gekko gecko. The sequence continues at coordinate 191,456,945 of JAPDNY010000004.1, read as the reverse complement.
CTGGGAAGCTGGGTTTGATTCCCCACCCTTCCACATACAGCTGCTGGTGTGACTTTGGGTCAGTTACAAGTTTATTTCAGAGCTGTTCTCTCACCAGCAGTTTCTCCCAGAGCTCTCTCAACCCCACCTAACTCATGGGGTGTCTGTTGTGGGGAGAGGAAGGGAAAGGAGATTGTAAGCCGCTCTGAGACTCTTCCTTCCTCCTTCTGGAGAAAATGGCTGCTTTGCAAGGTGGCATTGTAACCCACTGAGGTCCCTCCATTCCACAAACCCCACCATCTCTAATCTTCACCCCCACAATCTCCAGGCATTTCCCAACCCAGAGTTGGTAACTGCACTCTTCCACATCTCCTTTTCTCCCTGGGCTCCATACCTATTTGTTTCTGTTGTGTACACCTGCCCAGAAGGCCTCAGTGTGAAGAGAAACAGAATCATTTTTTGTAGGTCCTCAAAGCAGGTCAGGACCATTCTGGGCATAGAGGGACAAGAACCAGGACAAACCCCAATTTGTAATTTTCATTTTGTAATTTACGTTTTCCCCCCTTCTCTTCACATTGGCTTCCCTGAATTCCCCCTTCTCTTCACATTTGCTTCCCCCTCGTTAAAACTGAACCTCTGAGGAAGAAACTGTTCTTTAATTCATTTGTTTTTTTATAGTGTTGTGCTATAAAGTCATTCCGGTCTTTTAATGTCAGCAACAACAAGCAAGAACATTGGGCAGAAAACCAAAGTGAGATTTATACTGTTTTGTGATTGCAGGTCAGAATTTGCCTCAAAAGGTGGGGCAGAAGAAGAAAAAACAAACACCTGGGGGGCAGAAGAAGAAGAAGAAAAAACCTTATTTCCCTCCGCGTGGTGTCTGGCTTGAATCATCCACTGTGAACTACCTTGTGGCAACTTTCCTGTGTGAAGGAATTCATGTCAGCCTGCAGATGTGACCTGGGGGTCTCATGGAATTTCTACTCATCTACAGAGATCAGTCCCCCCAGAGAAAATAGATACTTCGGAGGGTCGACTCTTTGGCTCTGTACCCCAATAAGGTCCTTTTCCTTCCCAGGCTCCACCCCAAATGGGGAGGGGAGGGTTACCAGGTCCAGGTTGTGAAACTCCTGGAGATTTGAGGATAGAGTCTAGGGTTGCCAGGTCTGGGTTGGAAAATACCTGGATACTTTGGGGGTGGATCCGGGAGAGGGTGAGGTTTGGGGAGGGGGCCTCAGCATGGTCCAATGCCAGAGAGTCCACCCTTCAAAGCAGCCATTTTCTCCAGGGGAGCTGATCTCTGTCAGCTGGAGGTCAGTTGTAAAACCAGGAGATCCCCAGGCCCCAACTGGAGGCTGGCAATCCTAGAAGAGCTTGAGGAGGGCAGGGACCTCAATGGGGTACAATGCTGTAGAGTCTACCCTCCAAAGCATCCGATTTCTCTAGAAGGACTGATCTCTGTAGTCTGGAGATGAGCTGTAATTCCGGGGATCATTAGCTCCCACCTAGAAGCTGGCATCCCCAGTTCTAAGTTGGAAGGAGCAGGGGTCATTTGGAGCAGGAACACGCAGGAGCAGAGCTCCAGCAGTTAGAGCACAGGTGGCAGCAAGCCCTACCCCCAGCTCCCAGCAGGAGCACAAAGCAGCACATGTAGCATGAGAGCCAGTTTGGTGTAGTGGTTAAGTGCACGGATTCTTATCTGGGAGAACCGGGTTTGATTCCCCACTCCTCCACTTGCACCTGCTGATGTGACCGTGGGTCAGTCACAAGCTCTAGCACAGCTGTTCTCTCAAGGACAGTTTGTGTTATTCTCTCAACCCCACCTACCTCACAGGGTGTCTGTTGTGGGGAGGGGAAGGGAAAGGAGTTTGTAAGCCACTCTGAGACGCCTTTGGGCAGTGAAAGGCGGGGTATAAATCCAAACTCTTCTTCTTCTTCTTCTCCTGGGCCCAGATAGGCTACTCTGGGACTGGAATGACAGCTCCCAGAGTGGAAATATAGTCCCTAGGGGTGGAGCCTGAGTGGTGGGTGTTGCCTTCTGACACACTTCCAGTGATGTCAGGGGGTGTGGCATATCCAAATAAGTTATGCTAATGAGTTATGCTAATGAGCTCCTGCACCTCTTTTTCTACAAAATGACCCCTGGGAAGGAGGGACTGGCAGGCAGATTTAAGAATCTTCCCTTTTAGTAATTAACAGCCCCTATCCTGAGCAGAGTTACACCCTTCTAAATACATTGAAGTCTGTAGGGTTAGAAAAGTGTAACTCTGTTTAGAATTGTACTGTTTGGTGCTGATGAATTGTAGTTTAGTTCTGCACACTGTGGTAGGGCTCTGGGAGCAGTGGTGAGAGAGAAAAAACCAACCTAGCGGTGTAGCCATCACTACATCGCTGTTGGTTACAATCTGAAAGTGACAAAGAGTAGCTCTAGGAATCACTGGAAATTCTATTATTTTACCATAAAGTTTCCAATGAATCCTAGAGCTACCCTTTGTTCCTTCTGGCTGAGGAGATACAGCAAATTGGAGTCATAGTAGATAATTCAATGAAAATGTCGAGACAGTGTGTGACTGCAATAAAAAAGGCCAACACTATGCTTGGGAACTGAAAACAAATCAACCAGTATCATAATGCCCCTGTATAAATCGCTGGTGCAACCTCATTTGGAGTACTGTGTACAATTCTGGTCACCACACCCAAAGAGGACATTATAGCATTGGGAAAAGTGCAGAAAAGAGCAACTAGAATGATAAAAGGGTTGGAACACTTTCCCTATAGTTAAAGCGCTTGGAGAAATGACAGCTGAGGGGTGACATGATCGAGGTTTACAAGATTATGCATGGGATAGAGCAGGTAGAGAAAGAAGTACTTTTCTCCCTTTCTCACAATACAAGAACTCGTGGGCACTCAATGAAATTGCTGAGCAGTCGGGTTAGAACAGATAAAAGGAAGTACTTCATCACCCAAAGAGTGATTAACACATGGAATTCACTGCCACAGGAGGTGGTGGCAGTGGACAGCTTCAAGAGGGAATTAGATAAACACATGGAGCAGAGGTCCATCAGTGGATATTAGCCACAAGGTATCGATAGGAACTCTCAGTCCGGGGCAAGTGATGCTCTGTATTCTTGGTGCTGGGGGGGAGCAACAGAGGGAGGGCTTCTAGTGTCCTGGCCCCACTGCTGGACCTCCTGATGGCACCTGGTATTTTTGACTACTGTGTGACAGAGTGTTGGACTGGATGGGCCATTGGCCTGATCCAGCATTGGCTTCTCTTATGTTCTTAACTGTATGCACTATGGCAACTGTATGCTCCAGCCTATATCTACCTTATAGCATCAGTCAGGCCAGAACGCCACATGGAAATTTATCTGACACCTCCTCCCTAAGAAACACCCCCAGGAACAAGAGAGGGCTTTCCAGTCTTTTGTTGAAGGGGAGATTATTCAAAAATTTGCCAGAGAATAAAGCCAAATAGAAATGATTCTGAATAAAAGACATCCCTGTCCAATTCCACTGAGAGGAAGAGGCTGAAGTCAAAGAACTTACATCCACATGATTACAAATCAAATGTTTATGGGATGTGGCCCACTGGACACAGACTGGACATGCACAAAAACACGTTTAACCTCCTGAGCTGAAGAAGGTGCTCTGGAGGAAAAGGCCCTTGACTTCATCCATAGCACCACAAAGCATGACAAGTTTATTGAAGCTTGTGAATATAAATTTTGGCACAACCCAAAATGACTATTGAAGTTAGGGTCAAAAGAAAGGTGCAAGGCATGGGAGAAGAGCGTTTTCTCCGTTCATCTTCCGTGATGGTACAGGCGATAAATAGCAGGGGCTAGTGATTCTTTGAAAACAGATCACAGATGGAATTCCAAATCACAATGCTTCACTAACTGGGGGGTGGGGGAGAGAAAAGACTTCTTCCCATGCTCCAGACAATGGTAGCCTGCTAAAATGGGATAGCCCCTGTTTTATAGACTTCTACAGAACAACTGAAAGTAGGGTTGCCAGATCCAGATTGGAGTACTCCTGGAGACTGGGTATGGAGTCTGGGGAGGACAGTAGGCCCATAGCCAGGATTTTTAAAGTCGGGGGGCATTTAAATTTCATAGGGGGCACTGGCTAATTGAATTAAAGGAGTACCTGGCTCCTTTCCTGCACCTGCCACCACTTGGGGGCCCTGGGGGCAACAGTGGGAGGGCTTCTAGTGTCCTGGTCTCACTGGTGGACTTCCTGATGGCACCTGGTATTTTTGGCCACTGGGTGACAGAGTGTTGGACTGGATGGGCCATTGGCCTGATCCAACATTGGCTTCTCTGATGTTCTTAATGATCTCCAAAATGTCCTACCATCTTGTAAACTGAAGGCTGTGGCTTCCTTGATTGAGTCAATCCATCTCCTGTTGGGTCTTCCTCTTTTCCTGCTGCCTTCAATTTTCCCTAGCATTATTGTCTTTTCCGGTGACTCTTGTCTTCTGATAATGTGACCGAACTATGATAGCTTCAGTCAAGTCATTTTACCTTCTAGGGAGATTTCAGGCAACCATCTATTCATGTAGAAGCAGTCCAAATGATTTGACTTTGATTAAGTGATTAAAATGAATATGGCTAAATATACTATATTGTGTTGCAAATGGCAGTACGGTTTGGCCACAGTGCTCTGCAATGTGTGCTCCCCCCTTAAAAAGCATTAAAGTTATCAGTAGGTAGGGAAACCCCTTCAGTCATTTAGTGCCCTACCCTTTGAGGAACAAGGCAATATATTTGCCTGATTCCAGAAAATACAACAGACGCTAATACAAATTAACCAGGATCAAAATCGGCCAATTTACCTAAAAAAGCTATCATCGGTTGATCCATACAGCCCCCCCCCGATAAGAATATGAACCAATCTTTAGCTGGTGCCATAGATGCAATCATCCATTCTCTAAGTCATAAGAAGCCACGTGATCCAAGCCCAACAAGAGGGAAAACCCCTATTCCTCTCGAGCCAAAATTATAATTAATCCAGGGAATGCCCCCAAATTGCCAGCACTAACTACTTCAGTAGCTAAAAACTGACTAACTGGGACTCGTGGACTTCATATGCTGAGTAGGAATATAACTGGCTGGGGCCCTCGAGAGTCTGCTGTAAAGATGCTAGAGCTTTTATGGCTTGTTTTGATATTTTACTTCTACAGGAGACCTGGTTAATGGATGAACCTATCTTTCTTGGTTATCTTACTCCCTATCAAAGAGTAGTTGTAGGTCCAGGGGGGCAGGTCACAGGGGGCTTAGCTTGTTTAATTTCAACTAGTTTGACTATAGGACCTTGCGACCTCCTGGCGGCAGATGATCTGCTGATTGCTTTTCTATTAAAATTGGATGACATGGCAGCTATCCTTTCCTCTGTTTACATCCATCCATCCACTCCTAATATAATGATTCAGAGACTGGACCACCTGGGAAAAATTGCCAATGACTTGCAAGCTTATTTTCCAGGGTCCCCCTTAGAGAGTGACTATAATGCAAGGATCAGCAGTGACAATTACACACTTCTCTCTAAACTATTAGATCCTGAGAGTGATGAATTTCTCAGCCCTGCTTGGCATAATAGAAATTCTACAGATGATGTAATAAACAGAGGTGGCTTGGAGCTGGCTAAATGTACAGCTGAGAGAAACTTTATTCCATCGAATGGTTACTCAGAGGTGGATGGAGCTGGTGTTTTATATTCATTGTGCTTTATCTGTTTATTTATTTATTTATTTCTCTTTGAATCCCACCTTGCCAGACACACCAGCTCAAGGCGGCTAACAGGGTAAAAATAAAGTAAACAATACAGAGTTAATTAGAGAATACAAGACCAAGTTAAAACAGCAACAGTCACAAATAAAAACCGACAGATGACGGTGATAATCCAAATCACACCCAATGATAGGAGTAGCATCCAGCAAGTTCTCGGGCCAGAAGATGTTCTAAGTTTCAAGCCAGAAAATGCTCCAGGGCACATTCATCAGTGGCAGCTCCTAATCAAAAGCCTGGTGGAAGAGCTCCGTTTTACAGGCCCTGAGGAACTGTAAAAGGTCCTGCGGGGCCCTGATGTCCTCCAGGAGCTCATTCCACCAGTATGGGGCCACCAGTAAGAAAGCCCTGGCCACCCTGAGCCTGCTTCAACAGGGAAGGCAGGACATAAATCAAATAAATAAAATTTCACTTATGTGAGTCCCACAGGAGCCAGTGTAATAGCTTATGTTTTGGCTCCTCTTAAATATCTCTCCCACTTTGAGTTCCTAAAAGCTGGTGATTACATGGGAAGTGATCATCTCCCAGTCTCCTTTTCTATAGATTTACCTCTAGAACATTATAGTATTCCAGCATACAGCTTCTGTACTGATATAGCTTCCCCAAGAGGCACAGGCTGGGATCCAGCAGGGCAGGTCACAGGCAAGGTTGCCGAGAGTAACCAAAGTCCAGTCCAGAAGTCAGGGATTCCAGAGAATAGGTTTACCAAATTCCAGTCTAGGAGCAAGAAGTTCAAGGCAGCAAGTCCAGTCCAAGGTCAGGGGTTCCAGAAAAGCCAGTTGTCAGGTCCAGTTCAAGGTTGCACAGGTCCAGTAGCAGCAAGGTTATCCACTCAGTAGCAAAGCATACCTGTTACATCCACAAACTGCTGCTTCTCCTGGCTGAATTTATAGCCAAGTCTTAATGAGCTAATCTCCCAGCCAGTTCCTTGGCAGTCATCCTGAAACTACTCATTTGTCTCTTCAATTAACAGCTGATGATGGGCCATGAGTCTTGCACTTGTTCTCCTGTCTTACAACTCTAAGCTAGGTAGGCTGGGAATGGCTGCTGAAGACTTGTTTACTGCTTCAGAACTACAAGGTGTAGGTTGTGAGTCCTGATCAGCCAGTAACCTGATCTCTTGTTCTTCTCCTCCTGGCTCAGAACCAGCTGCAGCCGGCTGTTCAATTACTGGCTCGGGGCTAGCAGGTAGCTCTTCTTCTGAGAAATCTGAGGCATCACTCAGCACAGACTGATTTCCAACAACTTCTCTCTTTCTCAAAACCAAAATAATGTTTGTTGATTATGCTTGAGATCCAACTCTAGTGACAAGGCTCAAATCATAATGGGTTCTATCCTTTGTAATATTCTTGTTAACAGGGTTTTGCAGTCTGATTCAGTGCTTAACTGTTTGCATAATTTGAGTGAGACACTCAGATTGTTCAGATCCCTTTATGTGAAAAAGAACCTTGATATGATGCCCACTGAATTTAAGAGGAATAGTTGGTTTAATAGTGACTATAAAAGAATGAAAAGGCAGATTCAACAGAAGCACTGCAAGTTTAAAAGTAACTGTTCAATATCAGCCCTTGAAGAGCTGATGGAAATGAAGAAAATGTACAGAGAACTGATTAAAACAAGGAGATGGAGGGCCCTTAATAAGGAATGGGGATATCTCATTTCAGCTATTAATAACAATAAGAAGGTCTTCTGGTCTGTCGTCAATACTGCTATAAACCCAGCCTCTAAAATCCCATGCTGTATTGCCCCCTGTCATGGGAAAACTATTTCAAGAAGATATTCTCTGATGCTGATGCTAATACACCTAGTACATCCTTTATTATTCCTCCTGATGCAACAGCTTTTAGGTCTGAGGTATCAGTTAAGGAGGTCATAGAATCATAGAGCTGGAAGGGATCTCCAGGGTCATCTAGTCCAACCCCCTGTACAATGCAGGAAATTCACAAATACCTTGCCTCCACAGACCCAGTGACCCCTGTTTCATGCCCAGAAGAAGGGGGGGACCTCTCCAGGATCCCTGGACAAACTGGCCTAGAGAAAATTTGTTTCCTGATCCAAAAGTGGCAATCAGCATTTCCCTAGGCATGTAAGAAAGGGCCACAAAAACTAAGCACTGATGCAACCCTTCCTGCCCTCCCTGTCATGATATGCCTAAATTCACACAATCAGCATTGCTGTCAGATGGCCATCTAGCATCTATTTGAAAACCTCCAAAGAAGGAGAGCCCATCACCACCACCACAGGAAGCCTGTTCCTCTGAGGAACTACTCTAACTGTCAGGAAGTTCTTCCTAATGTTTAGCCAAAAACTATTCTGATTTAATTAGTTCTGGTCTGACAGCCCTTCAAGTACTTGGAGATGGTTATCATATCACCTCTCAGTCCTCTCCTCTCTGGTCTAAATATACCCAGCTCCTTCAACATTTCCTTATAGGACTTTGTCTCCTGACCCTTCACCATATTTTTTGCACTCCTCTGGACATGTTCTAGCTTGTCTATATCCTTCTTACATTGTGGTGCCCAAAACTGAACACAATACTCTAGGTGAGGTCTAACCAGAGTAAAGTGATAACATCACTACGCATGATCTGGACACTATACTTCTGTTGATATAGCCCAAAATTGCATTTGCCTTTTTAGCTATAGCATCACACTGCTGTCTCATGTTCAGTGTATGGTCTAGACTAAGACCCTTAAATCCTTTTCAGACATACTATTGCCAAGTCAAGTCTCCCCCATCCTATAATTATGCATTTGTTTTTTTCCTACCTAAATGCAGATCTTTACATTTATCCCTACTGAAATCCACTTTATTTGTTTTAGCCCAGTTTTCCAGCCTGTCAGGATTATCCTGTATCCTGACTCTGTCTTCTACTGTATTTGCTACCCCTCCCAATTTAGTATCATCTGCAAATTTAATAAGCATGCCCTCAGTCATTAGCCTTATCAAGGGATTAAAACTAGGAAAAGTCCTAGGCTCTGATCTAATCCCTCACAAGCTATTTAAGGCTGACCCAGAATGTTGGGCCACAGTTGGGCCTATAAATACCTTTTTGGTATATGAACAGATAGGATTTAGGTGGGGTTCTTTGACATAGTTCTTTATCCATAATAAGGGGTGGTATATTCCAGGAGTGGAGCAAGCTTTGATTTTGAAAGTGGTTCCCCTCAGCCTTTATGGCTCAGCTACATGGCTTAAAGGTATCTCTGATAACATCGATCAACCCTTAGTCCAATTTTTAAGGAAAATACTGAATATTTCCTGCTGTGTGTCAAACGTATTGTGGGCAGAATTTGGACAGATATCCTTGGAAGCCAGAGCATGGCTATATGTCTTTGAACTGGGATTAAAACAGCGTGAAGCAAAATAGCACCCGAATCTCAGCTAATTTTGGTGGATGGCAGCAGTCATTCAAGATTGTTTTAATCTCAATTGCAGCTCTGGCTCCCAAGGATATCTGTCCTATATCTGCTCTAAATATCGCCTCTGTCTGCTCTAAATTGAGATACCCACAAATCAACTTGGATAAAGTTGATGGTCGCTGGAATGTTGATTAATGATATCTTTGAGATGAGCAAATACAAAGCATTTTTTTCTGATCAAAAAGTGTGTCCTAGAGATCAGTTATGGTAGTCTGATCCTTAGAGCCTGCAAAGTTTGCTCAGCCCTGTCTTTTGGTCTTTCTTTCCGATGATCTTTACCCCCCTATATGTACTAACCTATCATCCCACGTTACAGAAGAGCTTTTTTTTGTTTGCAACACTGATTATTCCTACAGTGGTTTTACAGGGGAGATTTTTCACACAAAGGAAAACCTTTACTGGCATTGAAAGCACAAAACATCATGGAAATACAGCAAGGGGAGGTTTTTGAATAGGCCCCATTCTGACAGAATCTGCTCTTGTGTCCTTAATAGGAGAGATACATCCTTCCATGCCCTGCTTGAATGCAGGTTCTTTGAGAATATAAGGGATCTCTATATTAAGCCATGACTCAACCAACTGTCCCCCTACGCTCTGGAAAACCTGGCACTTTTGCTCAGCAGTAAGGACCATAAGTTTACTCAAGCAACTGCAAAATCTGACTCCATCCTTTTAGCCCTTGCATTAAAAAAAAGAAAAAGAAGCAAGTATCTTCTGTTGCTCAAGATCTGTGAATCAACGAGCTTCTAAGGGTGTAAAGGGAAAGGAAAGGAAACCTTTAGATTTTGAGCAAGTTGCCTCCCCACCACTACATTCAGTTCTGGCCGTGTCTTACATTACAAATACCCGTTGGAACACATGCCTGCTTTCATCAGCGCTGATCAGGTTGTGGTGTTGCCGCTTGTGTTCATGAAAACATCCCCCATTTTCCCCTTGAATTTGTGTTATCGCGTTCTCCAAGAATTGCAAATTTGTCTCAAGTGAAAACAAGGAAAATCAGGTTTGATTAAGATGTGTCATGTGAGGTGTTGACACACGATGAAAATATCCTAAAGATGGTAATTTGAAGTGTTCTTATTAAACTGTCTGTCGTCACAGTGCTTTGCAGCTTAGCTGAGGAAATGATTGCTACAGGTGCTCCGAATGTAAGACAGGCAAGAACGCCACCAGAGGATTTTTTTAAAAATGCAGATCGTTGTAGGAAAACATTCCTTGGGTTACTCTTTCCTGGGTGTTAAAATAATTTGTAGAATGCATTTGCTTGGTTCTCATTATCCTGTTACCAATTGCTAGCAAAATTATCCTTCTGAGGGAACTGTTTCTCGACAAATACAGCCAGTCTGGTACACAGAAATGAAACCCCATTGGTCTCCTAGGGGGGAAATTGTTGGAACTTGGCTTGCAAACAAAAGCTGTTTTCCTAGTTGGGGACAATAGTTTGGTCTGGTGAGCCAAATTCTAAGCTGAGCTACCCTACATTGGTAGCTTATCAGTGCGGGGGATCCAACCATCCTCTAAGTAGCCATCCACCAACTTAAGTGGTTCATCTTTTAACAAAAGAGCTACTTAAGTTAGAGCAGGGGTCCCAAAATGGCACCCATGGGCATGGTTGCACAAGCCAACACCTTTCCTGGCACCTGTCAAGTGTTTTTAGAAAGCAGGCAGGGCCTTGTGGGGCTTTTGCTCAGCAAGGCTTTTGATTGGCTGGGCAGATTTTTAAAAATGTTGCTTTTCCAGAAACTGCCACTACAACCCAAGGATCTTCACTTTGTGGCTGAAGTTAAGGTGAGGCAGACATTTTGTGGCCGGCTGTCCCTCCTGCAGTAGCCCTTTTCTGGCAGCTGTTTTATAACTGTGCCCACCACACTGTGTCAGAATTCCAAAGATGCCTGTAGGCTCAAAAAAGTTGGGAACCCCTGAGTTAGAGAAAGACTCCCAAGACCAGCAGAGGACTTTAAACTGAGCCCAAATATAAGGTAGGGTATAAATATTTTAATAAATGAATGAATACAATGAATAACCTTTGCTGAATGGAGTGGTAGGATCCACCCCAAACATCATTCTAGTTTTGTAGGCCATATTTTAGGTTAAACTGACACTGCACAGCTTCTTTTCTCAGGAACCAGTCATAGTTGCTTTTTATAAGCATCATAACCACTGGTATTAATATATATATATTTATAGTGACATTTTTATTCATTGTTGTACATCACCCAGAACCCTGCAGTAGCAGGGATGGGTGATTCAGAATCATCATCATCATCATCATCTAGATATAGGTATAGGTATAGGTATAGGTAGATAGACAGACAGACAGACAGACAGACAGACAAAGATATAAAAGGCTAGCAATGTTCCTGATGACTCACCTTCTACCTGATTGGGCCAGTCTTTCAAGGTCATTTGCATATGTGGGCTGATTGGGCCTTGCTCCATTCCTCACGTCATCCTCTCCCCCCATAGCCAGTCAGAACACAGAGGTCATTTGCATATGCAGCCTGATTGGCCCTCATCTCCAACATTCTAAACAGTTTGCTGTTGTTGTTGGGAGTCATTGAATGTGTTCTGAGGTAAAATACATCTCCCAATCTCCCCCTAAACTTTTATTGGGGCTGCCAATCTCCCTGTGGGGCCTGGAGATCTTCTGGAAATCACTGTGTTCCTCAGCTACAGCATATCACTTCTGTTTTGCTCCACCCCTTAGTTCTTTCCAGGTAGAAGCCCAGAGCCCTGCGAACGTCCAGGCGATGCCAGACTTTCTCCTTCTCATGGCGGGAATTCTTATTTATTTATTATTTATTATTTCAATTTATAGCCTGCCCTCCCCGCAAGTGGGCTCTGACAAAAGGATGGAAGCACCATGTCCTCTGATCTGTGAAAAGATGAGTTAATCTTAGGAATGAACACCGGGTCAGTCCTCAAAACCACCTTATCACTATGAAATATACATAGCTCCCAGTGAACAGACAGTGCCCTTAACTCTGAAACCCGGCAAGCTGAAGAGATCCCCACTAAAAAAGCTGTCTTAAAGTTCAACTGCTTTAGAGAGCAAGAAGCAATAGGGTCGAAGGGCCCGTGACACAAGGCTCTCAACACCAGGTTCAGGTCCCAAGTGGGAAACCTATGAACCTGTGGTGGGTTAATAAGGGAAGTACCCCTCAAAAAGTGCTTAATGTGTGGGTGCTGACCCAAGAAGGACCCCTTACTCGCCCCCTTGACTGCAGAAATGGCGGCCACCTGCCTGTTCAGGGTACTAGTACTCAGGCCCTTAGCCAGCCCCTGTTGAAGAAAGGCTAGGATATCATCCACCTCAGTCAAAAAAGGCTCCAATTGCCACTCCTTGCACCAAACATGAAAAACCTGCCACATCCTATTATACATGGAATTAGTGGACCTTCTCCTAGAGCTAATGGAGTGGATACCACCCCGTCCTCATACGCTATGTCCTCTAGCAGCCACCTCTCAGTCTCCAGGCTGCTAGCTGCAACATGTCTGGCCTCAGATGCACCGTCTCCCCTTGCATCAGCAGATCCTTTCTGAGTGACAGCCGCCATGGATCTCTTACAGAGAGATGTAGCAGATCCTGAAACCATGCCCTTCATGGCCAAAAGGGTGCAACCAGAATCATTTCTGCTTCCTGATCCACCATAGTCTGGATCACTCTCTGAATTAGAGGAACCTGGGGAAACGCATACAGTAGTCCCCTTGGCCATTGCAAGTTCAGCGCATCCACTCCGATGGCCTTTGGAATTCTTGACTTTGCAAAGAACAGTCCCACTTGTTGGTTTGACTCCATCATGAACAAGTCGACCTTTGGTGTTCCGAACCTCTGGCAAATCTGGCAAAAAACTGCTGTGTGCAACATCCATTCTGACTGGTCCACTGTCTGTCGACTTAGCCAGTCCGCCAAGACATTTTCTCATCCCAGTACATAAACAGCTTTAATAAATAGCACATGAGCCTCTGCCCATTCCATCACCTGCGCTGCTTCCTGATTCAGTCTCCGGAAACGTGTGCCACCCTGTTTGTTTATGAAAGCTTTCGCTGTCATATTGTCCGTCTGCATGAGGACGTGTTGGTCCATTAACAGCTGCTGGAACTGCACCAGGGCCAATTTTATTGGCCTTAATTCCAGAAAATTGATGTTTCTGGCTGTCTCTCCCTTTAACCAGGTCCCCTGAGTCATGGTTCCTAGGACATGCGCACCCCAGCTGAGCAGGCTGGCATCCATAGTAATCAATATTCTCATGGGATCCCTCAGGATTCTCCTGGTCGTAAATCTGTTCGGTTCCAGCCACCACTGTAGCTTGTGTTTCATTGATACAGGAAGTGTCACCATCTTTTCCCTCTTATGTTTTATGTCCTCTTGAAACTGGAGCAGAAAGCACTGAAGAGGACGAGTATGGAAGCGCACAGAGAACTAGCTGATGCTTCAAAATCCCTGCACAAGGCCTTTCCCACTCTTTTGTCACAATTGTCCTTGGGAAGCCCATCCGCATCCATCGGTAGGACAGATGTAGAGGACAGGGAATTGATTGCATCATCAACCACTGGCAGTTTGATCTTCTTTGTAGTCTCTGGAATCAAAGAATACAGCTTAGAGAAAATCGGGTTAGTCACTTTGGGATTTGCTGGATGCTCCCATTCCACCATAATAATATTATAAAAAGATGCAGGCAGAGGGACTCCTGCTGCCTTAGAGCTCAGCTTAGGAATGGCTTTGCCAGATCCAACAGGGAAATCTGCAGCCTCTGTATCCTCCTTAGTCTTAGGAATGTATGAAAGCTCCAGAGCTCTCAGCACTTTAGGAAGCAATTTGTTATACAGGTCTTGAGAGGAAAGTCTAGACTGATGCAGAGGCACCACTTCTTCCTCCTCCTCAGACAGCTCTCCCTCTTCTTTAGTTGAGACAGATGAATCAACTTCAGAATCATCCTCCATATCACTCAGTAAAGGACTGTGTCCCTCTGCTCCAGATGGAGTTTTCCTATCCTTCTTTCTAGGGGGAGGGCTGTCCTGAGCAATGCTATCACTATATCCAGGGCTCTTTTTGTATCAGGAACTCCTTTGCATATTAGGCGACACACCCCTAATGTAGTCAATCCTCCAAGAGCTTACAGAGCTCTTCTTACAGGGGCTACTGTAAGGTCAGAAGTCTCTACCACCCGGCTCCCCCCCCCCAAGCACCTTCTACCATGGTTCAGAAGAGTTGAACAGGCTGCTTGGCACCACTGAGCCACTCGCCGCTGCTGCTGCAGTCAAAAAGGCAAAGCTCCAGTGCCTGCATGGGATTGCATCAGGATTGCCCCGCACCACCCATGCATGCCCCGCCTCCAGAATAGCCCCGTCCTCTCCCTCTAAGGGAGTGGGGAAGGAATAATCTTCTGTGGCTGACAGAGCCATGCACATCATCGGAGGTGGGATCTCAGCTGCCGTGACCGACCAAGGGCCTCCCAGTACTGCTGGCAGCCATGCTCTGCACATATTAGAAGGCAAATCTGGGAGGGGAGGTAAAGAAAACCTTCTCCCAGCTCCCTAACAATTCACATCTTCCATCTTTCTCCTTTCTAGTCTTCTTTTTTTAAGCTTTCAGGATCTTTGTGCTCTCCCAGAGTACAGCCACATGTCCTGCTTCGAAGACAGGGCCGGTAAGACTGGGGTTCCAAAGGACAAGCCCCTCCCCTCCAGGATCAAGTTTGGCCAGCCCTGCCTGCAGAAAGGAGGAGCTAAGTCCCAGGAGTTGTGAATTAAGGACCGCCCCACTCCCATGACCACTGGAGAAAGACAAACAGTTTAGTCTGTGTGAATATGAGTTTTGAGTCTATTCTGTGTGAATAAGACAAAGAGTTCAGCCTGTGTGACTATATATATATATATATATATATATATATATATATATATATATATATATATATATGAGAGAGAGAGAGATTAGACTGAGTGTCTATGCCTGTCAGAGTGGAGTTTGGGGAGTTTGAGAGACTGTTTGTGACGCCAAGCTTTGCCAGTTATATTTATAAGTTCCTTTCATCAGCAATAGTTCAAAATAACCAGAAACCTATTTTGTTCTTTATGAAATAAATCATTTTTTTTGTCTAAACTTATCTTAGAAATCAGAATAGTCCTTCCTCAGGGCCACATAGTCCTCTGAAGTGCCCTAGGTCATTCTACCAAAAGAGAGAGATGTGGAATTTTTAATTCCTGTTGGCAGCAGAAATCTACCAGGTTTATGTACACAGAAGGTGGTTTAAAGGTAAAACCATCTCCCCAATAAGCACAAATGTCACATTGCCCTTCCCAGGCTCTACCCCTCAAATCTACAGGTATTTCCCAACCCAGAGATGGCAACCCTGTAACTGGCTACCGAACCACTTTCCAGGCCTTTGGAACCCAGAAAACATGGCATAGGAGAAGGAGCTTTTCTACCTTAGCTGCCACTGCATAGCCCCAAATCAACATAAGCCAACCTCCAGGCAGCACTTGGATATCTCCAGCTATTACAACTGACCTCCAGATGACCAAGATCAGTTCTCCTGAAGACAATGGCTGCTTTGGGCAATGGACACTCTATGGCATTATACCCTGCTGAGGTCCCTCCCCACCCAAACCCTGCCCTCCCCAGGCTCTACCCAGGGCCGGCTCACCCACTAGGCAAGCTAGGCGTTCGCCTAGGGTGCCGGCCCTGCCACTGGGAGGGAAGGGGCAGGTGTTCTAACCCCGCCCCTTCCCCGGCTTTCCTGGGCACCTCGCAGCTGCAAGCCGCCCAGGAAAACGGCGCCAGGCCATCTCCAGGCCCCACCGGTGCTGGACCATCCCCAGGCCGGCCCTGGCTCTCCCCCTCAAATCTACAGGTATTTCCCCACCTGGAGTTGGCAAACCTGTAACTGGCTACAAAATCACTTTCCAGACCTTTGGAATCCAGAAGACATGGCATAGGAGGAAATGCTTTTCTACCTTAGCTGCCACTGCATAGCCCCAAATCAACATAAGTCAGGGGTGGAGGGAGCCATACCTGTTACCATGAGGCTGTCCTCCCATACTACCCACTTGGGGCAGCAAAATGACTTGAGATAGCCGTGCCTTTATAGCTAAACAGAAGGAAATAAACACGGCTTGCCTCCCTCTATTTCCCCCTTCCCTCTGCTGCCCCATCAGCCACAGTCGGGACACTCACCTGGAGCTTTTTTCTAGAGCTCCTTGTATTTCTTCCCACAATGGGCCTTACTACTACTAATAATAATAATAACGATGATGATGATAAAAAAACTCCTCTTGATGTGTATCCATGTTTTTTTAAAAAGAGGGTTCTTCCTATAGGTTCCATAATGAGGATTTATTGGACTGCTACAACAGCCTGATACAATCCAAGTCACGGTGACCAATGCACCATCCGCTTCTCTCAAGAAGTTAATAGCTGACACATAAACAATTTTCCTCTCCCACAACCCATTGTGTTTGCTTCCCTATTTATTCCTAGACCGAAGGCTGCTAATTAAATTCACTTTCCTCAGGATGCTTTTGTATATAACACATGAATAGCAGGTAAAGTCAATTTGTGAATCTATTGTCCTTGATGCTCTCTAGAAAGGTTCCCAGCTGGAACTGATTATGCTTAATCTTCTTTGTGTTATCCAGGTAAAAATAATTCAAAAGGCAAGTGTAAATAATCGCCAGTCTCCTTTTATTTAAATCCCGGCTGACAGCGTTATCGAACAAGTGCAGATAAGTAGCAGAAGATTGGTCACATTGTCCGAAGTGAAGTTTTTCCCCCAGTAAGAAGAGTCACATCTCTGATGCAGATTTGTGTACTATAGATGGGTGTTGGTGTTGTTGTTTTAAAAAAAAATCTCAAGGACATGCATTTGGATTGTGCATTGTTCTTTTAAAACACTCAGCATTTGGGCCAATATGCCAACGGTCAGTCATAAGGATTACTTTTAAAAGGGGAAGAGAAAAGGCAATTTGATGTAGTGGTTAAGAGCGGGGACTCTAATCTGGGAGAACCAGGTTTGATTCCCCACTTCTCCACATGCAGCTGCTGGTGTGACCTTGGGTCAGCCACAAGTTCTCTCAGAGCTGTTCTCTCAAAAGCAGTTCTCAAAAGAGCTCCCTCAGCCCCACCTACCTCACAGGGTGTCTGTTGTGGGGAGGGGAAAGGAAAGGCGATTGTAAGCTGCTCTGAGACTCTGTATGAAGGGCAGAGCATAAATCCAATCTCCTCTTCTTTTGTAGCCATTTTTTTAAAAAACTACTTTGTTATTACTGAGCTTGTCGCTAGAGTTCACCAAAAGTGAAAAAGGAGGCTAATGGAGCCTGTTCATTTTACAGTGAACACATGTGCAATCCATGTACACTTGAACACATGAATCTGCCTTATTCTGAATCAGGCCCTTGGTCCATCAAGGTCAGTACTGTCCACTCAGTCTGGCAGCAGTTCTCCAGGGCCTCAGGCTGAGGTCTTTCTCATTACCTACTGTTTGGTCCTTTAAACTGGAGGTGCTGGGGATTGAACCTGGGACCTTCTGCATGTCAAGCAGATGCTCTACCATTATCCCCCGTTCTTGATTTTTCTTTATACGTACAATGAGTGATTCACATGTTTTGCAAGTTACAGTGGACACATACAGGGCTATTTTGGGGCAGGAACGCACAGAAATGGAGCTCCAGCTGGCTCTAGAGTTGGCCACGCCCAGCAGGAACTCATTAGTATAATAGGCCACACCCAACGCAGAAACTCATTCGGATTGGCTACATTGGGGGTGTTGTGGTCTAACATGCAAAGGAGTTCCTGCTACAAAAAAAATCCCTGGTTTGACAATAAACAAGGTAAACAGAATAAGAAGCAAAAGGTGGATATGGCTGGATGACCACACTTCTGGTAACATGGGGGTGTGGCCTAATATGCTAATAATCTGTGCTGTCAGGGGTGTGTGGCCTAATATGCTAATGAGTTCCTGCTGTTGGGTGTGGCCTATTATGCTAATGAGTTCCTGCTGGGCTTTTCCTACAAAAAAAAAGCCCTGGACACATATACAATCCATGTACACTTGATTTTACTTTATTTACGCAATGACTAATTCTCATGCTACATGCAATGCATGTACAGCTGAACATGTGTTTTAAATCCACATTTATCCAAGTGCTGGGCCCCAGTTTCATTTGTAAAGTGAACACATGTTAGATGCAAACAGATATATACACGTGCATGCAGGGTGTGCATACATTCACTGTAGTGTGTGAGCAGGGCTCATGAGGGACTTGCTCAGACTCAAACTGTATAGAAATGTCCAGGATAGTTAAAAGATCTTCAGTAAGAATCACACTACTTCCAAGGAAACTTTGCACATCGCTCCACTGGATCCCTGAGGGGGGCAGTCACAAGTATGGATCAGGGGAGCTAACACCATGGAAGTGTATGTTCTCCCAAACAGACTCTGTATTCTTGGTGCTTGGGGGGCAGCAGTGGGAGGGCTTTTGGAGTTCTGGCCCAGCTGGTGGACCTCCTGATGGCACCTGGGTTTTGGGCACTGTGTGACACAGAGTGTTGGACTGGATGAGCCTTTGGCCTGATCCAACATGGTTTGGTGTAGTGGTGAAGAGCAATGGTGTAGTGGTTAAGAGCCAGTGTAGTGGTTAAGAGTGACAGACTCTAATCTAGAGAACCGGGTTTGATTCCCCACTCCTCCACTTGCACCTGCTGATGTGACCTTGGGTCAGTCACAAGCTCTGGCACAGCTGTCCTTGAAAAAGAGCAGTTTCTGTCAGAAGTTCTCTCAGCCCCACCTACCTCACAGGGTGTCTGTTGTGGGGAGGGGAAGGGGAAAGGAGTTTGTAAGCCGCTCTGAGACCTCCTTGGGTAGTGAAGGGCGGGGTATAAATCCAATCTCTTCTTCTTCTTCTTCCCCACTCCTTCACATGCAGCTGCTGGGCGACTTCAGGTCAGTTACAGTTCCCTCAGAGATGTCCTCTCAAGAGTGGTTCTCTCAGAGCTCTCTCAGCTCCATCTACTTCACAGGGTGCCTGTTATGGGGAGAGGAAGGGAAAGGAGAGTGTAAGCTGCTCTGAGTCTCCAAGTGAAGGGTGGGGTATAAGTCCAATCTCCTCTTCCTCCTCCTTTTATGTTCTTATACGGGAAGCCAGATAGGCTGGGAGAAAAAACACCTAAAAGAGACATAGTGCAGTGAGGTCAGGTTGAGGCAGGGTTTAGATACCCTTTGCCTATCTCTTCTGCTTTTTCATTATGCAAACACAAGACTTCCCTCACTTTCCTCTTGAAGCTCTGGGAAAGAAGGAGAATGCCCATCCCCATGTAGGGATGTGGTGGATGTTGCGGAAGGGGCTGTGACTCAATGGAAGAATCTCTGCTTTGTGTGCAGAAGGTTCCAGGACCAGGTTTTTATGGAAGATCTCAGCCTGGGGCCCCAGAGAGCTGCTGACAGCCTTTGTAGACAATACTGAGTAGACAATACAGACTTTGATGGACCAACGGTCTGTTTCAGTATAAGTCAGCTTCAGACATTTGCTTACAGGTGTACATACTGTGGTCAGCTACAGCAGACAAGAGACAATCACCAGGTCTGTTCAGTTCAGCCCTGAACGACTCAAATTCCTTCCAAATAAGTGTGCATTAAGGTTGGTTTGTTTTTTAAACCCTGCACGTGCAAAAACATTTCTGACTCATATGGAAAGCCATTAATATCGCTAAGGAGTGGCTGACTGAACTTTTTAAACAATTTATCTGTTGAACGGAGAGGCAATGATAACTAGGACGGAAGGACACAGAACTCCTGAGGGTGACATGAGACTGCACGTGCCCCCAAAAGCCAATTGGCCTAGGGTTGCCAAAACCAGGTCGGGAAGTTCTGGGAGATTTGGGGGTGGAGTTTGGGAAGGGGAGGGACCTCACTGAGGCATAATGCCATAGACCCTGCAGTCCTTTTCTCCAAGGGGATTGTTCTCTGCAGGGCTCTTTTTGTAGCAGGGACTCCTTTGCATATTAGGCGACACACCCCTAATACAGCCAATCCTCCAAGAGCCTACAGAGCTCTTCTTACAGGGGCTACTGTAAGCTCTTGGAGGATTGGCTACATTAGGAGTTCCTGCTACAAAAAGAGCCCTGGGTCTCTGTAGTCTGGAGCTCATTTGCTGTTCTGGGAGATCTCCAGGCCCCACCTGGAGGATGACAATCTTGCCATGCATTGTTTTGTCAGAAAGGAATACTTCAAAGTAAGCTACAGCACAGCCTTTCACCAGAGGTGTATCTGCTTGACTTTTGGAAGAACTTCAAAATCCCTAAAATAACGAGAGAACTCATCTCAATACCTTTGACTGCCAATACCTGGGAAAGTAGAAACAACCTGACTCTTTTGCATTGGTATGCCAAACTCCGGGAACTTTATTCCATGATGGATAAAATATCAGACAAGGTTTCTTCTTTTCACAACTTTTCTGGTCACAGTGATTTCCAACTTAAATAGTTCCCTTTTCTTGAATTTGTTCTTAATAGAGATAATACCTCAACTTTACAAGTTCCACGTAAATATCACGATATAATACACTTAATGTAACTTTTACTGTTTCTTTGGGGGGGTTTTTTTGTATTACTGTAACTGCTTTTCTATTTATTGTATCTGACATTCATCTTTTGGGTTTTTTTGTTTATTTTTCATTCATTTCGCAATCTTCTTCTTATTGTATTGTTATTGTTCAATTTAAACATGAAAATCAATAAAATGTTGTAAAAAAACCCAAATGACAGATGGACAGTCCATTGAAAAATCAGCCCCTGATCTTGACTTAAAGGGAACTTTTTATTATTTACTTTATTCATACCCTGCCCTTTTCCCACTGGGCCCCCAAAGCAGCTGACATTGTTCTCCTCCCCTGCATTTTATCTTCTCCTTCAAGAACCATGCTGATACCTGTTCGAGCATCCCTTTTCCCTATCCTTGCCATGTGTCTACTTGACGAGCATTTTAATCGACTGTAGATCCGGGATGTTCTCTCATAAACTGCATGGATTTGGGGACGGAGGCTCCTTTGGTCATCTCTGAGGATTTAATTTTGTTAGGCGGGAGAGAAACATGCTTTCCACTGAAACTGCTGGGAATTAACAATCATCAATTTCCGCATCAAATCCCAATATTGTAGACTCCCACTCAAGTTCTTAAACTAATATACATCCACACTTCAGTCCAATGTATTTTCGCACCCTGTTATTGCATTGTTATTAAATTTGTATACACTGAGATCTGGGGCTAATTTAGAGCAGTCCTGCCTTTTAAAAAAAAAAAAAAAATCTCCACGAATCGTGAGAGCTCTTCTCAACATTTCAGCAAAGTGACTTGCTTTAGCAGGTTTTCTGCTGTCACAGAGGGAAAGTAAATTTCATTTAGAAGGAACTTCACTGTGAACGGGATAGTTCCCTCCAGTTGAGATATCTGCTGAATTTCAAGGGGAATGGTAAGGTTTTCATAAGCATTCGCTTGTCAGGAGGATAAGGTGCCACCATATTTCGACTGAAGCAAAATTCCTATTAAATTTGGTGGTTTCTCCTTTAAAAAAAACTATATAGAAAGCAAAACAAAAACAAAGGCTTGTTAAGTCATGCAGATTTTCTCAGGATTGGGGAGTATCTTTGTAGAAGTCATCTCAGGGACTGATCACCAAAACACATACACAAAATGTGGTTTTTTTTTTAATTATATTGGTCACTGATCACAGCATTTATAAATAAATGTATGCATCAAGCAAGTAAAATACTTATCAGTGTAACTGAGTTTTCTAAAGTTTTATGGACAATAAAAAATGCCGCATAAAGGGAAATATGCTATTTAGGAAAAAATATGCAAAACAACTTTATTTTTTAAATAATAAACATAAGTATTCGAGTATGAATCCAGGTGACTTTTCTAATCACTGAGATGAGGCTGCCTGCCCTTCTTCATGCAAATCTGAGGCTGAGAGCAGGAGGCCAGACAGGAGGATTCAGAGTTCTGAGCCAGCTATGGGGGATTTTTAATATATATATATATATATATATATATATATATATATATATATATATATATATATATATATATATATATATATATATATATATATATGAGATCAGCTGTGGTGTCACATTATTTACTGTAAAACAACAGAAGTGAAAGTTGGTAGCTCCAAGAATCCCCAGAAACTCTATAATTTTACCAATAGAGACTCCAGCCATTCCTGTAAATACTCTTTGTCACTTCTGGGGTAGTTCTAGGGATTGGCTGAAACTCTATCTTTTTACAATAGAGTTTCTGTTGATTCCTAGAATTATCTATGTCAACTCTGTTGTTGTTGTTGTTGTTATTTTACCAGAAGTGACATGACTCCACAGCTCCCCATTTCCCTTCCACAGCACTTCCATCAGTTGCCAGGCAACCGCATGTGGCTTCCAGGCAGACTTTTAACCGAGTGCCAACCTTCCTTCCTTCCTTCCTTCCTTCCTTCCTTCCTTCCTTCCTTCCTTCCTTCCTTCCTTCCTTCCTTCCTTCCTTCCTTCCTTCCTTCCTCTCTCTCTCTCTCTCTCTCTCTCTCTCTCTCTCTCTCTCTCTCTCTCTCTCTCTCTCTCTCTTTCTTTCTTTCTTTCTTTCTTTCTTTCTTTCTTTCTTTCTTTCTTTCTTTCTTTCTTTCTTTCTTTCTTGCTTCGCCTTAGTCAAGGGCGAATAGAAAACTGACGGTTCTTTTCTTGTACTCAGAAAGCTAGTGAACTCAGTTCCGTTGACACACAATATCATTTGTCTCTTGCTTTTAACATGGTAAAACTGCCTCCGTCAGAACACTCGTTCTTGGTCTGTCCTTCAGATCTTGATAGTTCAGAGCTGTGGAGGGCACTGAAGAGTGTACACAAGGGCATGGAGACTTGTTACAGGAGGCAGCATATAAAGAAATTGGTCTCAAAAACATGACAGTCCTTTTAGGAGGGATCATAATAACAAAAATAGCACTGTTCTTGACAATATTTCTTTCCTGAGCCTTGGGCTGAATAATTTTGTTACTGATGTGCCAGTCGGCAAAGGAGACAATAAGCTTTTTGGGGATTTTCATCTGCTGCCAGCTCTTCCCTGCCTGCCAGTGGTACCCAGATACAGTATTTTATCGAGTTTCTTTGCTTTATCAAATCCCACTTTAATAGAGTCCAAATTATCACGCTGACTCCCTTCTTTCTCAGGGAAAAAAAAAAGTACTGCTATTCATCACATCTTTTTTTATAATGATATGAACATCTGCAAAATAGTCTGTCCATCTGTCTGCCTTCTTGAACCTCTTTGCAGATTCAAGGGAGAGACACATTGTCTGAATCGGAGCGATAAGATAAAGGTCTTCTGTCTCAGGCACAGACCCACAAATGACGCCTTCCCTCTAGGATCTGCGTGGTTAGTGACGTATTGTGCATATTTATACCTGGCCTTTCTATAGAAGCTACCAAGTTGGCTGGGAGTTCTTGAGAACTGCGTTGGGCAGCATTGCATAAAGCTGGAGTCCCCAATCTTTTTTGAGCCTGGAGGCACCATGGGGAGTTTGAGAGGGGAGGGTGAGCACCACCCCTAAATGGCTACTGCAGAAAGAGGAGCCAAACCCAAAATGGCTGTTGCGTAAGGCAGAGCCCAATGGAATACCTCTCCCTCACACTTCCTGGGAAGAAGGAAAGCCTGAAAGGTCAATGGAACCTTTAGATCTTCTGGATCTAAGGAAAGCCCAGGTGCTTACTAGCTCTCCTGATCCTCCAGTGACTGCCTATCACTGCAGCCATGGAAAACCCTTTACTTTGAATGAAGACAACCAAGAGGAGGAGGAGGAGATTGGATTTATAGTGACTCAAAGGTCTCAGAGTGGCTTACAAACTCCTTTCCCTTCTCCCAGATTAGAGTCCACGCACTTAACCACTACACCAAACTGGCTCAATGCAGCATTACAATAGTTCCTCTCCCTTTTGGTGAGCATCAAGGGAAGTTCTGGCAGGTGCCATGTTCCCACAACAAACTATGCTCCAGGGACCCCCTGGGAATCTGCAAGCCTTTTTAAGGACAATGATTGCACTCATTTGGCTAACATGGGAATGGAGACCTCGTGGGTTTCTAGAAATGGGGACGGGGGTGCTTCCCCTCCACAGAAGGGGACAGATTCAGCACTACCCTCTTTTGAAGGTTGGGTGCTCATAGATCTGTTGCCATCCCAGGGGTGGACTGGCCATTGATTTGACCTGGGAAACTCCCCACAGGCCATTGCACTGCTGTGCCCCTGCTCCCCTTCAAGGATGAATGGCACAAAGAGGCATGCAATGATTAATAGCACATAATTCGGGTAAGCTGGGCTAGAGCTGAATATCCCAGGGGACAGAAAGCAGAAAGGCAGGCTACGAGAAAGAAAAGTTGGCAAAGGCTTCTAGGGAAGGACTAGAACTCAGCACTCATTTCAGAGGGTAGTCATGTTGTTCTGCCGTAGAAGAGCTAGATTCAAGTCCAGTAGCTTCTTTAGAAACTTGCAAGATTTCCATGGGGTTAGCTTTTGAGAGTCAATGTTCTCTCTATCTGGCAAAGAGAGCCTTGGCCCCTAAAAGCTAATATTCTGGAAATCTTCTTGGTCTCTAGGGTGCTGCAGGACTCGAATCAAGCTCCACGCAGAACTAGCACCCAGCTGGGCTATTTTAATAGTGACATTTCTTTCTCTGTTCCCACTATCTCATGCCTGTCTTGCTGGTATCACAATATCACTTGCCAGATGTTTCCCCCCCACACACAGCGTATTTCTTTCTGAGCTGTTTGCACATATGGCCTGGTCACACACAGAGAGAAATACCCAAAGGCAGGGCTCTTTTTGTAGTAGGAACTCCTTTGCATATTAGGCGACACACCCCTAATGTAGCCAATCCTCCAAGAGATTACAGAGCTCTTCTTACAGGGGCTACTGTAAGCTCCTGGAGGATTGGCTACATTAGGGTGTGTTGCCTAATATGCAAAGGAGTTCCTGCTGCAAAAAGAGCCCTGCCCAAAGGTGTGGCTGTCCTATTATCTTTATTTTATTTATTTATTTATTTATTTATTTATTTATTTATTTATTTATTTATTGGATTTATTTCCTGCCCTCCCTAAAGCTCAAGGCGGCTAACAAAAAGGCACACAAGCTGAGGTTAAAACAAATAAAAACAGAATAAAACAATACAATAAAACAATACAGTACTATACCCTAAAGTGTCGGTGCTCTAGATGTTACAGAATAATTACTTACAAGATGGGGATCCTGGCGAAAGTTATTAAATCCAGGTAACACAACCATCACCATCTTTATCCAGGGACATCTCGCACCCCGATGGTGCCCACACAAATGGTGGTGGAGGTGCGATGATGGACAGTAACGATAGTAGAATAATGGTGATATCCTTGCATGTGGTACCCTTGCGCCCATGCAGAGACAATCACTTACTCCATCTCCTTCCTACAAAAAGGAGGAGGAGGAGATTGTATTTACACCTCACCCTTCACTGTAGTCTCAGGGCTGCCTACAATCTCCTTTCCCTTCCCCTCCCCACAACAGACACCCTGTGAGGTAGGTGGGATTGAGAGAGCTCTGAGAGAACTGCTCTTGAAAGAATGGTTCTGAGGGAACTTGTGACTGACCCAAGGTCACACCAGCAGCTGCATGTGAAGGCATCAGGAAACAAACCCGGTTCACCCAGATTAGAGTCCACGCTGTTAACCACTACACCAAACTGGAGTTGAATAGCTGCCTCAGGAAGCCTATTCTGATGGTGGAAAATGCTGTTAAGTGACAGCTGACTTACGGTTACCTCACAGAGTTTTCAGGGCAAGAGACATTCAGAGGTGGCTTGCCATCGCCTGCCTCTGTGTAGCAACCCTGGACATCCTTGGTCATCTCCCATCCAAGTACTAACCAGGGCCGACCCCGCTCAGTAGGACAAGGTCACACTAGCCTGAGATGTCCAGGGCAGAGCAAGCATATTTTAGGCCTCTTTCAAAGGCCTTATTGCCAGTTATTTAATGTATTATTTCTTTCCCCCCTTGGAAGAAGAAGAAGAAGAAGAAGAAGAAGAAGAAGAAGAAGAAGAAGAAGAAGAAGAAGAAGAAGAAGAAGAAGAAGAAGAAGAGGAGGAGGAGGAGGAGGAGGAGGAGGAGGAGATTGGATTTATACCCCGCCCTTCACTGCCCAAAGGCGTCTCAGAGCGGCTTACAAACTCCTTTCCCTTCCCCTCCCCACAACAGACGCCCTGTGAGGTAGGTGGGGCTGAGAGAACTCCTGACAGAAACTGTCCTTGAGAGAACAGCTGTGCCAGAGCTTGTGACTGACCCAAGGTCACATCAGCAGGTGCAAGTGGAGGAATGGGGAATCAAACCCGGTTCTCCCAGATAAGAGTCCGCGCACTTAACCACTACACCAAACTGGCTCTGGAAGGATGAGCTATGTGTATTTTCCACCTCAGGTATTTGTTTATTTACTTACTTACTTACTTATTATTACTTACGATTTGCATCCCGCCTTGCCAAGACAAACTGGCTCCGGGCGGCATACAATAGTTTAAATACGATAAAACAATAAATACAATAAAATTCACAGAACAATTACATAAAGTGTCAGGAAATACAGAAGGTGGTTACTATAAAATAGACGGATGAAAGAAGGCAATATCGAACGTTATAGCATGGGGGCCATAGCGCGTTCAATTTCTGACAGCTCATTCATCAGTGGTGGCTCCTAATCGAAGGCCTGGTGAAAGGGCTTCATTTTACGGGCCCTGGGGAACTGTAAAAGGTCCCCCAGGGCCCTGATGTCTTCTGGGAGCTAATTCCACCAGTGTGAAGCTGCCACTGAAAAGGCCCTAGCTTTGGTTATGGCCAGTCTGGCATCTCTCGGACCAGGGAGAGACAGTTTTGTAAGCCTGACCTCAGTGTTTTCTGGGGGACATATGGGGAAAGGTGGTCTCTCAGGTAGACAGGCCCCTGACCATATAGGGCTTTAAAGGTCAAAAACAGCACCTTGAAATGAATCTGGTATGCTATTGGCAGCCAGTGCAATGCCTTCAGCACAGGCTGGATGTGATCTCGTATAGAGAGACCCATCGACAGCCTGGCTGCCACATTTTGCACTAGCTGCAGCTTCCAGATTTGGGACAAGGGCAGCCCTATGCAGAGAGTGTTGCAGTAGTCTAATCTCGAGGTGACCATAGCATGAATCACTGTTGCCAGGTCATTGCGTTGGAGGAAGGGAACCAACTACTATATCATGATCTGCCCTATTTATCTCTCCTGGTAAGGAACATTTAGAAGAAGAGATTGGATTTATACCCCACCCTTCACTACCCAAAGGGGCCTCAGAACAGCTTACAAACTCCCCACAACAGACACCCTTTTAGGTAGGTGGGGCTGAGAGACCTCTGACAGAAACTGCTCTTTTTCAAGGACAGCTGTGCCAGAACTATAGCTTGTCCAAGGTCATCCAGCAGGTGCAAGTGGAGGAGTAGGGAATCAGACCCGATTCTCCCAGATTCGAGTCCGCGCATTTAACCACTACACCAAACTGGTTCTCATTTACACACTTGTAAATATCAGGTGTACCACCATGCTCTAGAAGAGACCTCTGTATTATTCTAGATTGAATGAATTTTGTATAAGAATCTATTTATTTATTTCTGTATGGTCAAATGGAGTCAAAATGTCATTGGATGTTTTCGAAGCGTTGAAGTATAAGCAACAGATTGTAAATCTTCTGAGGTAATTGGGCTACAGTCCAACGGAGTTAGGTGCACCGCTACCACTGAGATCAGCATACGTAACTTTGTTTTGGACTTCAGCCTAGATTTGGAGGCATTTTTAATTGCTTGGGTGGGGGAGGGTGACAAAGTGTATCAAAGACAAATTATTGATGGAAAAAGAGATATTATGTCATCAATTTCATTTTACTCGACATGAAAGGCAGTATGATAATGGCTGTTAAATTAGCAGCCTTTGCGTAATGGCTTTCCTTATACCACACTGATAAAATAGTGTATTTTAAAAATATTATTTTCTGCTAGGTGCATAATGACAACATCTTTACAAACTGAGTTTTGTTACTTTGGATAAACTTCATGCAATTGGAAGGCTTTCTCTCCCCCCCTTCCTAATCAAGGGGAAAAGTTAAGGAAAGCCTCAACTTTTAATGGAATTTGGAACTTGTGCCAAATAGACGTATAGGGGAAGATGCCTGGTGTTTAAGGCAAGGTATATAGCAATTAATGGACCTACAAGGGTTGAATCTCCTTTAAGGATCCCTGCTGGGATAATTAATTTCATGTGAAAAGCCCTATTCTGAAACATTATGTAGGAGGCTAATATGCTATACAGATAGGATTCAAGAAATGACCAGTGCATAAAATCTCCAATAATTTATCTCTCTCTAATTAGCATAGAAATGTTTTACCAGTCAGTTTAGTAGCCAAAAGTTATATTAATTTCTAATGTTTCCCAAAAGCAGAGTCATTAAGCAGACTATGAAGTTCTCTTTCACTCCTCCTCTCATTCCTTCTGTTCTTAAGTTTTTAGACACTAACTCTCTCTCTCTCTTTCTCTGTCATCCATCTATCTATCATCTATCTTTTTTAGAGTTTTTAAATTTTTTAAATACCTTTTATTTATTTAATATAACAACTATTAGGAAACCACTACAATAACAACCATAATTAAAAACACAAAAACACAAGAGCAATAAAACTAAACAGGCAGGAGCCCTAATCCCTTGCACCCACCGTCTTCAACCGATGCGCAGAACCCCCTATCATCCGTCCATCCGTCTGTCTGTCTGTCTCAACATGCTTCCATAATCAATGGCAGAACACAACTGAGCAAAGACAACATGTAGTGTATGCTTTTCCGTGTGAAAAAGACTCCAGGTTCAACCACTGGCATTGCCAGTTACTGGCTTCATTGACTGGCACTAGGAAAGACCTCAGCTAGAACCCCTGCAGAGCCACCACCAATCAAAATAGGTAGTGCAGTAATCTGGAGCAACAGAGAGGGTTCCCAGGCAACCAGCCAGAGGTCCGTGGGCGGGGATATGGGGGCATGATGGGGGATATGGGAGCATGATGCTGGCTGCAGCATCAAGTCACTTCCAGTAAAAGTGACATAGTGGTTTGGGCAGTCTTACGAATCCGAAAGAAAAAATCATAAGGAAGGCAACAGTATGTAAGCTACAGACCCATTCTTATAACCAGCTGTGAACCAGTGGCAGATTAACTATTAAGCAGACTAAGCACATGGTTAGGGTACCAGGGCCAAAGGGGGCACCACAAAGTTGGGAAAAGGGTGAAAAGGAAAAAAAAAACATGAATGAAGATTTGTAAAAAAATATATATGATAAAACTAGTGCAAATTGATCATGGTGCATCCTAGGGCTATCTTCTATGTTTTTGTTGGTGAGGTGCAGTGTCATAGGCTATGTTTAAAAGTAACATGTATGTGTTTAAAGGTAAAATGATGGAGCCAAATTCAGTTGTCATGATAGTCATTTCAATGACCCTCTCTGGGGCACCAAGATTGGTCAGCGCTTAGGGCACCAAGAGGGGGGGCACCAAGACTGGTCAGCGCTTAGGGCTCCAGTGAGCCTTAATCTGCCCCTGCTGTGAACTGGTTGTGACTCTCCAGTATGGCTTCCCTGAAAGTGTTCTGGGAGTTAGAGGAAGAGTAGAGAGCAATGCAGGGCGGGGCAGGGGGAGGATCGACAGCATCATGGCTCTACCAGGCCCCTTGATGAAAATATCTGCAGCTCTCTCATGGCTCTCACTGCCAAGAAGACAACAGTGACACTTCCGCTCCACAGAAGGGGACAGAATCAGCACTACCCTCTTTTGAAAGTTGGGTGCTCATACTGGAGAGTCACAATCAGTGGAATGTGAATGTGACTAAATTGGTTGCATTTAAAGAGAATTTGTATAAGATGCTCTATAGATGGTATTTAACACCAGATAGATTAGCTAAAATGCACAAAAACATGTCAAATAGTCGCTGGAAGTGTAAAAAGCATGTAGGTACGTTTTACCATACGTGGTGGACATGTGAAATTGCATGTTAAGTTCTGGATTATGGCGCATACATTTATACAGACAGTTCTGCAGATCTTAATACCTTTTCGACCAGAATTGTTTTTATTGACTTTTATACCAGATGATTTTGACAAAAATCAAAGATACTTTATAATCCATGTAGTAACAGCAGCTAGAATCTTATTTGCGACCCTTTGGAAACTCCCAACAATACCTTCGGAACAAGACCGGACAGTGAAGATTATGGAAAGTGCGGAAATGGATAAATTGACTTCAATGCTAAGAGGGCAAATGGAAGAAGATCTTTTTGGACTATGGACTCCTTTTTATGACTGGATAAAAAAAACACATAAAGATATGGGTATTTGGATAATATGATATGGAGAAGCCTTTATGGACTCTTAAAATTACACAGTCTATCTTTCGGTACTGCGAAATGATAAATGGAGAAGTCTTGCATGCAGAAGACTTCTTATTTTTGTTTCCTTTCTCTTCCCTGCCCCTGTATAACCTTAAAAAATTAATAAAATGTATTAAAAAAAAAAAAAAAAGCAGTGTCTGCTGGTGGGCTGAGTACATCCACAAGAGTCAGGTGGCAGTTCCTAAAAACATAATCAAAACATCAGAGAGCTGATAGGCTAAACGTTGGCATGGAGGGCAGTCGGACAAATACTGAGTGGACTTTCTGAAGATGACGGCAGCTGGCGTTTAGTCACTCCCCTCTGCTTATTGCATGGAGGGCAGTCTAGTGGTTCCCACTTTTCCTTCCATATGCACTTTCATCAAGCCTTGGGACTCTTCACTGCACACACTGGAGACCAAACCTTCAGTGCATTTTTAGAATTTCCCCTGTGGCACTGAGGACTTAGAAACCTGCTTTCAAAAAGTAGGCGTTAAACTATTCTGAGCCACATTTTGAGCTATACTCAAAACTATATGCGACACATAAAAGAAACCAGTTCCAGAGGATAGCCGTG
Organism: Gekko gecko; assembly: GCA_029375565.1. Classification (NCBI taxonomy): domain Eukaryota; kingdom Metazoa; phylum Chordata; class Lepidosauria; order Squamata; family Gekkonidae; genus Gekko; species Gekko gecko. The sequence continues at coordinate 191,425,705 of JAPDNY010000004.1, read as the reverse complement.
TAGGTCTGCATTAGAACATAGATCCAGGTGGTCAGCTGTGTTGTTCTGAAGCATTAGAATAAATTTAGAGTCCAGTGGCACCTTTAAGAACAACAAAGTTTTATTCAAGGTGTGAGCTTTCATGTGCAAGGCATACTTTTTCAAATACGTTGGTATGGTAGGGAAGGTTCAAACTTATAGACAGGGGCTGAACAGCAAATCAACATGTAACGTGATGAAGATGTGCAAAGACAAACTAAATAACAAGCTAAGGTTATAAGATCAACAGTTGTAAAGCAATCAATATGTCAAAATAGCAGATAAATGTGTAAAGGTACCTTTTCTAATTGTGGCAAATGAACTGATACTCTCCATTCTCTGCTCTCAGGTGTGGTGGTCACTTAACAGCATTTTTCTTTTATTTTTTGAGGTAGATGCAGCAAAACACCCCAATATTCCTTGTATTGCATTCAGTATTCTAATATACTATTCTGAACAGTTAGATTTGAGACCAGTCGTACCTTAGAGACGAACAAGAGTTGGTCTCTGTTCTGCTGTGTCTGATGAAGCGAGCTTTGACTCTTGAAAACTTACACCCTTGTCAGTCTCTAAGGTACTACTGGACTCAAATCTAACTATAACAGAAACCAAACACTCTGAAGACTGCATGGTATCAATGTTGTTCCTAATATCCATTTCACATTGTTTCTTAATTATTGGAAGGATAGCACAGTCCCAAATATTAGGAAAAGAGTGGATCTCATACCTTCTAACAGCTGCCAAAATAGTAAATCCAAACAACAAGGGGGAAAAGACTAGTTCACAGGAGTCCCAAAAATACAAATCCCACTAGTAGAAAACACCATCAAAGGCTGAGTCCAGACGAGCAGTTTGCCCCGCTATAGTCGCATGTGAGCAATGTTTCACAAGCGGATTAATGGGGCCATTCACAGAGGCACGTCTGTCTGGCATTCCCCACACGTAGTCAACCCATTGTGTACTGCTTCGCTCCCACATTTAAAAGATACCTGGTGAAAGTGGTAGTAAATCCCAGAGAGCGCCTTTATCCCGCTTCATTCCACTTCAGGGAAGTGTAAACACTAACCCGAGAAGCCGGGAACAACCCGCGGTAATAATGTCTGTCGGGTGTTTCTGCGCGTAACTTGATTGCCCTGGAGAGGCAGCAGCGATATGATTGGATGTGCTCTGCTCTACCGCCCAATGCGGTGCCGGCGCAATGGGATCCTCCCCAAATCACCTTGATGCGCTTATTTGTTGTTGTTCAGTCGCACAATCGAGTCCGACTCTTCGCAACCCCATGGACCAGATCACGCCAAGCCCTCCTGTTTTCCACTGTCCACTGAAGTTTGCTCAATTTCATGTTCGTTGCATCGATGACACTGTCTAACCATCTCATCCTTTGCCGTCCCCTTCTTCTTTGACCTTCAATCTTTCCCAGCATCAGGGTCTTCTCCAGCGAATGCTCCCTTCTCATTTGGTGGCCAAAGTATTTGAGCTTCAGCTTCAGGATCTGGCCTTCCAGGGAACAATCAGGGTTGATTTATTTTAGGATTGACTGATTTGATCTCCTTGCAGTCCAAGGGACTCTCAAGAGTCTTCTTCAGCACCATAGTTCAAAAGAATCTATTCTTCGGCACTTGGCCTTCCTCTCTCGCAGCCATACATTAATTACCAGGAAAATTACCAGGAAAAAGTCGTTTACAGCCACACCTCTGGACCAGCAGTCTGAACACTCCTCGCTCCTCCTCCCAGTATGCTCCCGCATCAGTCCGCACAGTGTGACTGGGAAAACCTGAAACAGTTTGTTCTGGGCCTTTTTTGCAATAACTTCCTCCCGCTACAAACTACCAGTCTGAACTCAGCCAAAGATTGCCGAAACACAGCATATGATATTTTATTCTGGTTTTTTCCCTCCTTCTGCATTCCAACAGATTTTTCCCCTCGCTATTGTCAGCTCTTTCTCTTGCTTCCCTTATTACCTCCTTTGGGTAACCCCTTTCTTCCAGCTGTTTGCTCAGATTGTCAGCCTCCTTTTTATAATCAATCTCATAGGTTGAATTTCGCTTTAATCTTAAAAAACTGGCCAAATAGTAAATTGTATCTAAGATGAAAAGGATGAAAAGAAGAAAACAATAAATAAGAATTTTTATCTGTCAGTTTATGAAAAGGTTTAACAGCCAAAGTTTTATCCTTACTGATATAGGCTGTGGTGTCCAAAAAATTTATCTGCTTAGAATCACAAACTTTTTTAGACACCACAGTCTATACCTAGAATGGGCGTCTTTGCAAAGGCTCTTTGGAAAATGTTATGACTATGTGGACTCCTATCAAGTTACACTGACTACATGGACTTATGTCTTATCTTCAGAGGAGGAAATATTGTATCTTATGCCTTACCATAGTTACAGTATGCATTAATGTTCTTGTTGTGACACCACCAACTTTATAATTGTTGTTTTGGCAATCTTTGATGGTGTTTTCTACTAGTGGGATCTGTATTTTTAAAACATCTATATTGGCTAATTGGAAATGCCCAAATGCACGCACGCTTCATAGATGGCAACATAAGGTACGGGAGATGGATGTAATGGAAAGAATTATGTATACGATAAATCTGTTTGAAAATAATCCTCCTTCCTCAAATTTTGTAGAAGTGTGGCCAGTGATATTGAACTACTTGATGCAGATGGGAGTACCCCCCAAAAAAGATTGAAGTACTTAACTGAAATACCATATTAAGGATGTTTATAACTTGCAAGATCTGATGTTTGGTATTGCCTATTTACTTCCAATTCCAGTTGTCTTTGTTGTTTGTTATTTTTTGGTAATATGTTTCACTAGGAATAAGGCCCGTTATGGAAATAAATACAACAAGCTCTAGAAAGAGGCTCTGGGAGAGTGCCAAGGCCTTGGACACTCAGTGCCAATTTGCTGTGGTGACCTCCTCAAACCACACTCTCTCCAGGTTCCACCCCTGAAATCCCCAGGAATTTCCCAACCTGGAGTTGGCAACCCCATCCCAGCTAACCATCAGCCTACTGTTATTTGCCCCTCTGACTGCAGCTGACTTCTGCCCTCCCTCCTGGAGATCAGTTGTAATTCTGAGTGATCTCCACCCCTCACCTGGAGTTTGACAACAATGGCTCCCCAGGAAGGAATGGCTGGTTGGGAGGGTGGAGTCTATGGCATTGTACCTGTCTGAGGTCCCACCTCTCCTCAAACCTCATCCTCTCCAGGTTCCACCCCTCAAATCTCCAGCAATTTCCCAACCTGGAGTTGGCAATCCTATCTCCTTCCCAGCCAATCATCAACCGACCTTTATTTCCCCCTCACTCTTCAGCTGTCTTTCTCCCCTGCACATGCAATCTCTACCATGCTCTGAAGCCCTGACAGCCACATCACATTGACTGTCATGGGGGGGCATCTCAGCAGGGTATAAGGACACAGAGTCCATTATTTTCTCCTGGGGTAACTGATCTCTGCCATCTGGACAGCAGTTGTAGTTCTGAGTGATCTCCAGTCCTCACCTGGAGATTGGCAACAATGGTTTTCCAGGAGGAAAAGTAGTCTTTCTCTGCAATAGGGACCAAAGCAGCTTACATCATTCTCCTCTCCCCCTTTTGACTTGCACAACAACCCTGTGAGGTAGGTTAGACTGAGAGTCTGTGACTGGTCCAAAATCACCCACTCAGCATCTACAGCAAGGACCCTACATCTTCTACATCAAGAACCATACTCAGAAGCACTGGCTGCTATGCCTAGGGTAGCCAACCTCCAGGTGGAGCCTGAAGATCACCAGGTATCACAACTGAACTGCAAATCTCTCCCCCCCCCAAGAAAATAACTGCTTTGGAAGGTGGGCTTTATGGCATTCTGTTCAGTTGAGGCCTCTCCACTCCCCAAACCCTGGCCTCCAAAGACTCTACTACCAGAAAATTTCCGGGAATTTTCCTACCTGGAGCTGGCAACCCTAGGCAGGACTGCCCCCAATTAGTTCCTCACAAACACCTGTGAAGGCTTTCCTTCTTTTGTCTGAACCAAGCTTGGTTGCCTACTGTGGCAAAACAGGCTCCAGTTTACAACTCAGCTGTTCGCCTCCCACCCTCGTCCCATGGGCTTATCTCACTCCTTAAGTTCGCTGCCACTTCTCACTGAATTGTCACTGCCTTTTTAGAGGGACAGTGAGACCCCTCTGGCCAAATCTCCCTATTTGGAGATGGACTCCCCAATCTTTGGGGGATCTCTGGAAAGTTGGCAAACAAAGGGTTTGGCATTTCCTTGATTCCCTGGGCTACCCCCTCCCTTCGGTATTGTACAGAGTAGGGGAGACTATGTGGTCAGAGCACAACACAGAATATTAGCCCAAATAAAAGAATTTATTTAACTATTTACACAGTCATGGAGCACACACACACTAAATGAATTAGGCAGAACTGTAGGAGTAAGCACACACTATGAAACAATAAGGCATAAATCAACAGGCGTTGAATGCAATCCTCTTTACCTGCACAAAATACTCTTTACCTCTGGAGGATGTGGGCTCAGGGTAGGATCTCTCCTTGGTCCGGCCTCTGGCTGTGCTTCAGCCTCTCTCTCTCTTGCCCAGGAGAGCAGGAAAACTTCCATTCATTCCCCAGTCCTGCCAACTGTGGAGTGGCTGAATTCCTGCTGCCTCCCAGGGCTCCCCCATGTCTCTGGCTTGTGACCTGGTCAGCACAGACAGCAGGAGCCTTTCCTAACCTCCTGTAGGACAAAGACTGCCTCCTCCCTGGATGTGCTGGAGTCTATGTTGATGCTGCCCCACCTTTTGGCAGCTGGGAACTGTAGGCCAGCAGATGAGGAAGCCCCATTCGACCCAGTGAGTGATAACCCTGGAGGCTCCTCTCTGGAACTATAGCTCAATTAAACTTTATGGGGGAACATTTTAAACAAACAACCATAGATGGCAGCCATCTTTCATTGAACACAGGTAACTGCCATTTCATTACATCTACCAACAGCCACTGAGGGGATAGTTAGTCTCACACAGGAGGCAAGCAGGAGAAGCATCTTTATCAAGAGAGACAGCTATTTTCCAGTAATTCTGACAGGACACAGTGGCTGAAGGGGGAGTGGGCGGGGAAGAGTAGCAAACCCAGCACCCAGCCAATGGCATGCAAATACTCTTGAGTGGCAGCTGATGGGCCAATGGCTGAGGGAGTGCATTGCACAGCCAATGGGAGAGCTGCAAAGTGCCACTCCAAAACACTATATATATAAGGAAAGATTTGTTGGTTGTACTAAATACAAATTGTCAAATTGAAATGAATCAGCAAAAAAAAGAAGAAATACATATTGCAGCTAGTTTTAACTTGTTCAATCAGTGGTAGCAAACCACCTTCTTTCCCCTTGGTGTCATGGTTAGGAGCACGGACTGTAATCTGGGAAAACCGGATTTGATTCCCTACTCCTCCACATGCAGCTGCTGGTGTGACCTTGGGTCAGACATAAATTCTTTCCGAGCTGTTTTCACAAGGGCAGTTCTCAGAAGAGCCCTCTCAGCCCCATCTGCCTCACAGGGTATCTGTTGTGGGGAGGGGAAGGGAAAGGAGATTGTAAGCCACTCTGAGACTCTTTCAGGTAGTGAAGAGGGAGTATAAATCCAATCTCCTCCTCCTCCTCCTCCTCCTCCTCTTCTTTTTCTTCATCCCCATAGTGTCCCTTTGCTCCTGGAAAAGTGACCATGCCTGGCAAGTCATTAACACCCCTCAACTTAATCTACACCAAGCCAAAGCTGTCTGTATCTAGACGGACAAATTGATTAGTCGCAGATGATGGCTGATGGCAATCAGTCAAACAAGATTAGTGCTGGAAAACAGCTTAATACCTGCTCGGGATGTGATGGTAAGAAAGCTGATTTCGGCAGCGGTGCAGGAGGGAGCATTTCTCAAAGAAGCCCATGCTTATTGTGTGCCGTTGGAAAATTACCTGCGGCTGAAAATAGCTCCGGGGGGGGGGGAGAACCTCTTGAACAGGTGCTGAAACAGGACAAAAGCCCCGATGTGACAAGTAATGAAAGTTACCTTGAAAGAGGCTCCCATCTGATTTTCAAGACGCTTTTCAGCTCACTGGCACGGACAATATGTCTAAAATCGGTGAGGTTTGCCGGCTGCCAGTCCCAGCACATCAGAAAAGCTTTCAGATCACAGCCCCTTTCAGTTTGTAAAATAGAAATTTTATCTTCAAACAGGGTCTAAATTACACCCTAGTCCCAGCTTCCTGAGAGCTCAGTCCGACCCTGGTAACGATTTCCCCTAAACGAGGCCTGCACAATTTGTAAGCTGAACTTGGCCCATCAGTCTTATAGGGTGACCTGCCCGGGAGCTCGGTAAATTTCTGGTGTTCGTTGGGGTGGTCAGACTTCTTCGGGTTTAGTCACTGAAGGGATGTACAGCATCCCTGAAGTCATCAGTTTCAGCCGGCGGGCCGGGGGTTGCCTCCTGTTGCCGATCAATACTATAGCTCTTTTCAGCCTTTGCTCTAGAGAAGGTAGAGAAAGAAGTACTTCTCTCTCTTTCTCACAATATAAGAACTCGGTGGGCACTCAGTGAATAAATGAGCGGTAGGGGTTAGAACAGCTGGCCTCCCTATAGCTCGCCACTGGATCATTCACTCCTGGTCTAAGAATGGAACTAATATACTGCACTGCCCATTTTAAATATTTTAAATGCTTTAAATCAGGGGTGCCAAACATGCGGCCCAGGGGCTGGATCAGGCCCCCGGAGGGCTTCCATTAGGCCCGCAGTGGAACTGGCCGTCTCCTGCTTCCAGGTCTGCTGCTGCTGCTGCATCATAGCTTGTTTCGCCAGACTCTCTTCATCACTCAGCCATTTCATGTCTTAACCTGGGTCCCAGGCTCAGAACTCTGAGCATGAGATTTCGGTGGCAAATGTCAATAAATCAAAAGAAGGTTTGCAGCTTACAGAGCTAACGTTTTAAGCATGTTTTTATTTTAAGTTTAAAAAAAAAACACCTTTGTGTTTGTGTCCTTTATAAAGTTTATATATCTCCTCCAGTGTTCCCTCAAAGCTGAGTTAGTGTGAGCTAGCTCACAGGTTTTTAGCCTCCGGCTCATACGTTTTTGTCTTAGCTCAGGAAGGATGACTCCAGAGCAAACTAATTGATGTGGTAGCCCAACTGACTGCTCACCACTTTTATACTAGTAGCTCACAAAATAGACATTTTGCTCACAAGACTCCACAGCTTAGAGGGAACATTGATCTCCTCTTCCTTGCATTACATTTTATGACACACACATGGCCCGGCCCGACAAGCTCTCATTTATGTCAGATCTGGCCCTCCATAACAAATGAGTTCGACACCCCTGCTTTAAATTGTTTCATTGGACTTTTCCATAGTGTTATTTATTAACTCTTGGCTTATTTTCGGATTGCATTGTGTTTGTTGTTGTGAGCCGCCCCAAGTACTTCCTCATCCAAAGAGTAATTAACCTGTGGAATTCACTGCTGCAGGAAGTGGTGGTGGTGGCTACAAACACAGACAGCTTCAAGAAGGGATTGGATAAAGATATGGAGTAGGGGTCCATGACTGGCTATTATTTGTCTCCGGAGAAATTGGGCAAAATGTATAAAGGTGCTTCAGGTCTATGTTGGAAATGTGAACAACATGAAGGAACATTTTACCCTATGTGCTGGACATGTAAGAGAGCAAAAAAGAGAGGATACAAATACATTTATTAATTCAGAAGACTTTAAAGATTGATATATGATTCTTTTCCTTTGTGTTTAATGGCCACTTAGCTGGAACGAAGTAATAGAACTTTGTTCTTATATATGACAACAGCAGCAAGATTATTATATATGCAAAAGCAGAAGAGTCTGACTGCCTACAATACAGGAACTGTTGGTGACAGGGCTGGAACTTGCGGAGATGGCTAAATTTACTTCATGGATTAGAGAAAAGACAATAAGTGCGTTTATTGCTGATTGGAAACCCCTTATAGACTTTTTGCGTGAAAGAGTTCATAATGACTTGGCAATATGTGGTTTTGATGAATAAGGGATTTAAACAATAGAAAAAGAGAGCCTTTCTTTGTAAGCATAGAGTAAGAGAAAACTTTATAGTTATACATATCTGTCGCAGAGAACATCAGAAGCCTTCTTTTTCAATCTAGCCAGTTTGGAGTAGTGGTTAAGTGCGCGGACTCTTATCTGGGAGAACCGGGTTTGATTCCCCCACTCCTCCACTTGTACCTGCTGGATGACCTTGGGCAAGCCATAGTTCTGGCACAGCTGTTCTTGAAAAAGAGCAGTTTCTGTCAGAGCTCTCTCAGCCCCACCTACCTCACAGGGTGTCTGTTGTGGGGAGGGGAAAGGAAAGGAGTTTGTAAGCCACTTTGAGACTCCCTTGGGTAGTGAAGGGCAGGGTATAAATCCATTCCCTTCTTCTTCTTTCTTTGTACTGTTATTTCTTTGTTATTTGTTATTCTTTCTTTCAATAAAGATTCTACCAAAAAAAGAGGGGACTGGATAAACATATGGAACAGAGGTCTGTCAGTGGCTATTAGGCACAAGGTATAGATGAAACACTCTGTCTGGAGCAGTGATGCTCTGCATTCTTGGTGCTTGGGGGGGCAACAGTGGGAGGGCTTCTGGAGTTCTGGCCCCACTGGTGGACCTCCTGATGGCACCTGAGATTTGGCTACTGTGTGACACAGAGTGTTGGATTGGATGGGCCCTTGGCCTGATCCAACATGGCTTCTCTTATGTACTTATGTTCTAAATGTCAGATAGAACCTCATTTGTGAGCTCCCATCCCTAAAACAAGCATACAAATGTTCTGACCTAACAAGCACATACTATATCCAGTGGCAACCCTCTGGTTTTCATAGTTGCACGCAGCTAGTAAAAACAACAGGTATATCAAGCCATTGTAGGCACCATACATGGCCAGATAAGTCCTTTGCTTATGGTAGTTCCCAAGCAAGTAGGCTTGCTCTTAGTTACCTTGGAAACAATGAAAATTTGGCACATCTTCCTTTAACATAGTGATATAACTAAGAGTGCACAGAGAAAGAGACAAAACATTTGTTTTTATGCACCCACGGCATTTCATGTTTAGGAGAGCAACTATCTGAAGAACAGGTGAGATACATTGTTGGGTTACTGAATGTTCTGGGGTCCATATGCTCCATTGTCCCTAATTACCAGAGACAATCCCTGATTTGTCTCTTGGTAAACTGAGTATCTCTGTTATGCCTTTGGGGAAAATTTTGAGGTTGACTTCTTACATTTCTGAAAGTGTTCAAAACAGTTCCTTTTCTTGAGGTTTCAGTCCTCTCCCACAAATTGGCAAAGAGTGATTGGTCTCCTGCATTTTTAATTTTAGAGTACAAGATTTCCACGCTTTACTGTACTTGCCAAACTTCCCACTTCTCTACAGCTACTAATGGTACGGGTTTGCTTTTGCATCTGGCTAGCCTGGCAAAGAGTGTAAGTGCCTATTAATATTGCATCTGCATGCTGAATTCAGTGAAGTGGTATTGCTATACAGATAACACACACAAAAAAAATCCACTGGTATTCATTGCAGCCTCAAGAAGACTTAGCTTTCATTTTCGAATGAACTTGAAGGACCTCTTCTCCTGATATAGAATCACTCAGCACATGATAGATCAAAATGGATAGCTGTGTTAGTCTGTCTGTAGCAGCAGCAGAAGAAGAGAAGAGATTGGATTTATACTCCACCCTTCATGACCTGAAGGAGCCTCAGAGCAGCTTACGATCTCCTTTCCCCTCCCCTCCCCACAACAGACACCCTGTGAGATAGGTGGGGCTGAGAGAGCTCTCCCGAGAACTGTACTTGAGAGAACAGCTCTGAGAGAACTTATGACTGACCCAAGGTCCCACCAGCAGCTGCATACAGAAGAGAGGGGAATCATACCCAGTTCTCCCAGATTAGAGTCCACGCTCTTAACCGCTACACCAAACTGGCTAGAAAAAGGCAAGAGTCCAGTAGCAACTTAAAGACTAACAAAATTTGTCCCAGGCTATGAGCTTTTGTGAGTCATTGCTCATTTCTTCCGTCTGACGGGCAGAGCCTCACGAAAGCTCATAACCTGTGGGGCTTCAAGTGGGGATGTAATGGCAGGCTGATGCCCTCACAGTTGGGTTATAATGTTACAAGATAAATCTGGACAAACACGACCTAATCACAAAACAAATATAAAGCCAACCATCATGAGAGTCTGATCCCCAATTTAAACAGTCAACAAGACTTGCAAAGAAAATACTGTGTATTCTAATCTGAAGCACTACAACGTCATACGCAAAATAAAATCCTTGAACAAAGGTACATAATCCATATGCCGCCTCCGGACTACGTAACAACGTTTCAATAATACATCTTCTTCAAGGAGATATGCATAATTTTGAGCCTGAATGTTTGAGATCAGCATCCTATTTTAATATAATGTACATTACTACTACCATGTAAATTGCTACTGGGTTGGCTTAGCTTAATTTAATTTGAATACCTTGTAAATTCTTGTAACAAAGGGAACATTATTATATTACAGATTCTTTAAGACTTGCTATTCATGTAACAGAGAGCCTTTGCATCTATATGTAAGCAAGATTGCACTAAGTATAATATCTCCTTGAAGATGATGTATTATTGAAATGTTGTTACGTAATCCGGAGGCGGCGTTGGATTATGTACCTTTGTTCAAGGATTTTCTTTTGCATATGATATGGATTGTGTACTTTTGTTCAAGGATTTTCTTTTGTGTATGACGTTGTAGTGCTTCAGATTAGAATACACAATATTTTCTTCGCAAGTCTTGTTGACTGTTCAAATTGGGGGTCAGACTCTCACGACTGTTGGCTTTATATTTGTTTTCTAACAGTTGGGTTGCCATGTCCCTACCTTCTGCCAGTGGATGGGGGCTCCCTTCCTGGATGTTCTGACATGCGCTTTGCACGCATGCCACAATAACATCACCTGGCCAGTGGGTGGATTGGAGGGCTGGAAATCAGGGGGGAAACCCTTTCTCCATTGTGGGGGGTGGCAACCCTACTTCACAGAGAAATGAAGATGCAACACAGCTAAATACTGGCAAGGAGAGTTTTCCTAGGGGCAAAATCTCCCTAGATCAAAGGGAGATCAAAGAGATCAGCCACGCGTACCCTATAGGTTGCTCCTTGGGAGTTTTCTGCAGAAACTGAAGCTTTTGCGGTCAGCTTCAGGTCTGAGTGACCTGGAATCCTGGAATTTACAACTTTGCTCACAGCTGCACTTGGAGTCCTGCCAAGGATACAAAGTCTGACCACCACCACTTCTTAAGATTTATTGATATAACCAGGGCTCTTTTTGTAGCAGGAACTCCTTTGCCTATTAGGCGACACACCCCTAATGTAGCCAATCTTCCAAGAGCTAACAGAGCTCTTCTTACAGGGGCTACTGTAAGTTCTTGGAGGATTGGGCTACATTAGGGATGTGTCACCTAATAGGCAAAGGAGTTCCTGCTACAAAAAGTGCCCTGGATATAATTATCTTCAGACAAAGAGAGATTTTCTTGAAGACAAAGATGGGATGATTTGCTATGAGGCACCCTCTTTTTGGGGGATTATAAAAAAATTCAAAGGATTTATGGAATTAATAATGATTGGCAAAAAGTTTGGTGAATTTCAGACAGATGATATAATCCGGAAGAGGAACGGTTCCCAAACGGTTTCTGGTCTGGCATTTCAGACAGAACCGTTTTAGAACCGGTTCCCTACCGGAATATATTTGTAATTTCACACAGAATCGCTTCTGTCCCGTTCAGGAAACAGGGCTGAAGCGTTTTACCTGTCAACCGCTTCCAAGTAGTCGTCAGTTTCTTCTCCCGGATCCGATACGCTTTTTCCCCCGCCTTTTTTCGCCCGCGCGGGCAATCTCCGGCTTTTTTTTTTTTTTGAATATTCGCTTTAGAGTGCTATAACGCTATAGCGGTATAGCGCTATAGCGCAATAGGATCATAGCAACCCCATTGGAATGCCTGCAGTGTTGTTTTATAGCACTATAGTGCTATAGCGCTCTAAAGCGAACATTTTTTTTTTTTTTTTAAAAAGGCGCAGCGGGAAACGGCGGGAAAACAAAGCGGTGCAGTCTGAATTGCCAAACCGCTTCTGATTTGGCTCTTTTCCAGTTAGGGAAAGCCATGTGTGAAATGGCAGCCCTGTACCAGTTTACTTCAAGACGAATCAGAAACAGCTTCAATCCAGCAGAATCTCGGTAATGTGAAATTCCCTTTTAATTAAGAGGATACGGGAAAGTTTAAACTGATAAGGGAACAATTATTTTTTTTCCATAACCCCCCTCCCCATCTTATTTTTGCTGAATGTGTGTATGTTGTAAAGTTCCTAGCTATGAAGAGAAATTTGTTGTGGGATTGTTTTTTTCTATTTACCTTAGAGGACTATTGGTAATTGGATGATTATATACAACAGAAAATAAGCCTTTGTCTCAGTCCAACCTTTGCTGCTATGGTGGTATTATACAAACTGCTGAGAATTAAAAGCTAAAGTGTTTCCCCTGAAAAAAAATATCTCAGAGCTTCTAGGATTTTTGATTATCTGTTTCTATTTCCCTGTTTTATGGACTTCGTTGCATAATGAACACCAAAAAAATCCTGACAGAAAAGGTTCAAAGGTTGCACCAGATGTGATTCAGAAACTGTTTGAACAAATGGGAAATAGAATAGAAAAATAAAATAGAAAACCTTGAAAATAAGATAGAGGCTTTTGAGAAAAGGATGGAGGGAAGACTTGGGGAATTAAAAGAAATGAAATAGGATGTTAAAAAGCTAGAAGGATCTAAAGGACAATGCCTGAAGAACTTACGCAAATTAATGATAAGGTTGTTATTGTAGAAACTAAAACAGAAGTGGTAGAAATAAGAGCTGGAGAAGCATCTAGACAATTTAACCCTAACAGAGCTGAGAGAGAAGAAATATTGTTTGAGGCTGAGAGATTTTTCCAGAGGAAACAGGTGAAGGCGCCAGAGAGAGGATTGTTTCACTTTTGGCAACTTTTTTTTTACACGGGAACAAGAGGACATGGAAATAGAAATGGATAAAGTTTACAGGAGTAATTCTAGATTTGCTAAAATAAGAAATGTCCTGAGGGACATATGAGTCCAGTTTGTGAGAAAGATGACATGAGACGACATCTCATTGATACGTTAAAAACTGACAATACAGATGTAATTGTTTTGAAAGAAATCCCACTTGGAATTTTACATAAGAGGAAGGACAATACCTTTTTGACTGAAAAAAACTAAGAAAAAGATTGTCTTTCGACGGGATACTTTGGAGGGTGTGTTTTTTACCTTTAAGCAACAAAGATTCAAACTAAATTTAGTTCACCAAGTGAGAGACTTTTTACAAAATTCATATCGGATTTTGAGGAGATGCAGGTGGATACGCCAATAGAAGAACAAGAACAAGACATTGACAAGGCGGATTCCATGTTGGGTTCCACGGGTACCAGTTAAATTTTTATTTTAAAAAATAATAATTACAAATTTTTGGTTACAATATGGATTACAAATGTTTATCATGGAATCTTAATGGATTAAATGCCCCTCAAAATAGGAAAAACCCTCATTATTTGAAAAAAAATAAAACAAGATGTTATTTGTTTACAAAAGACTCACACAAGAAAGAAAGATATAGAATATCTGACTTATAAAACTCTGGGTGAAGAACTTATATTAGTGGATACTAAAACCAGAATTGATATTGAGTGATAAGCATGGTAGGCTTGTGGGCACTGAAATAAACATCCAGGTGTTGAAATAAACATGGTAGTGGAACTGTATGTCCCAAATGAAAATAAAACAGTGTTCTTTAAAAACCTGATGGAGACTTTAAAGAACCTACAATATGAAAGTTGGTGTTTGTTGGGAGATTGGAATGGTGCGATCTCTCCACAAATGGACTGCTGAGAAAAATGTAAAAAAATTCTTAAGGTAAACTACCAAAAATTTGTTTAGATTTGATGGACAATTTGGGGTTGGTTGATTTATGGAGCCAGAAAAATGGTAATTCCAGAGAATATACATATTTCTCAGAAAGACACAGATCCTTTTCAAGGACAGATACAGTTTTGACATCAAAAGATATAGCTACTAAGACTCTTAAAGTAGAGATTCTACCAAAAGCATTTTCAGATAATAACCCCATGACTATGGTCTACAAAGGGGAAACCAAAACTTTTAGATGGAGATTGAATGGTGTTTTGTTACAGAATGAATCAATTGTTAAAAACTGTAAAAAGGAATTGAAAGAGCTCTTAGAAATTTAAATGAATAAGGGTACACTGATAAAACCACCCGTGATAATAACAAGAGAACAGAAGGAAGGAGTGGGGAGATTTAAAAAATAAAGGATAAGGACAGGTAGAAGAGAAAAAAAGGTTAAAACAAATGATGACCTGGTGGCTCTCACTTTGATAAAGTCCAAGTGAGAGAGTGAGGAAACTAACTCAAGGTTAGCCTCACTTCCAAAGACAAAATCCAGAACTAAAAAACAGAGGCTTAATGGTGTGAGCATTAATTTGTCCCTTTAACTCCATAAGAGAAAAATTTCTAGCATTTAAGGCAAAGATAAACATTTTAAACATTATACTGAATAATGAGAATTTGCAAAAAAACAGTAACAATGTGTATATGAAAGGAACAGGAAACCTCTGAGATCTGGACGTTCCTTTAATCAGCTCTGCTCCACCATGGCTTGGTGAACTGTGACTTTGGTGTTTTTATGAGGTGAGTGTCCGGAAGCATGCTTTCTTTTATAGCCTCTTTTATCAGGATCTGGAGGAATAGAAAGACCCAGCTGTTGCAATTTATGGAATCCTGACTCAAGATCAGTTGCTCAGTATGTTGAGCCTTTATGGTGGACTTGTAGTTTAGCAGGACCCGACCATTTATATCATATTTTAGCAGCAATAAGTTGGTTAGTCACTGGTTTGAGGTCTCTGCACCGAGTAATGGCTTCACTTGGAAGGTCTGGGAAGATTTCGGTTTTCATATCCTGGAAAGCGAAAGAGCCTTGATTTCTTGCTTCAGATAGGAAACACATTTTAGTGTGAATATCTTGAAATACCACTACTGCGTCTCTTGGCCCCTTGCGATTCATGTTGTGTGGATTACCAATCCGATAAGCCTTTGATATCATAGGAGCGACACCATCTGGCCCAAAACACAGAGAGTTCAGTGTTCTCCTCCACTTTTTCAGGGAATCCCCAAAATTTTAGATGAGATTGACGGGATTCATATTCTAGGAGGAGAACTCATTGATGAGGTTGGTTTCTACATTGTGTAAGGTTTGTATGTTGTTCTGTAGCGATTGACTGAGGGACAGAGCGTGGTCTGCTTTGAGAGTCATGTCCTGAAGGGATTTCTGAATAATTTCTAGTTGTTGTTGTAACGGATTAAAGAAGGCTGTCATTGTGTCCAGAATTCTAGTTTCCATCAAGCTCATCACTTCAAGGAGATTTGTTTGGCTCTGTATCTATTAGGTGGTCTTCTTGAGCACCTGTCACCATTTTGAAAGAGAGACCTTGTAAGGCCGCAGTATTTTGTCTTGAGTTTTCTGTGGAGTAGTACTCTGTTATCAGTCTGGAAGAGGATATTTTCGAGATACCTGATGATGTTCTCTCTGTTCCCATATGGTCCGAGTTGAAAATCATTGTTTGTTGCCTTAGAGTATAGATTTAAAGGGAGTATCAGGATCGTAGATTGAGTTTAGGTAGCCATCTTTAATCAGCGCCATGCTACACATCCTTCCCATCCCATTGTTGGCAACCCTACTGAATAATGTTTTTTATTCTATTTGGGCAACAATTTGTTGTTGCAATCTACTGTAATTGTCATTCTTATGTTATTTCATTGTAAGCCACTGGTAGTACAGCTACAATGCAATCTTAAGCAGAATTACGCCCTTCTAAGTCTATTGACTTCAGTAGATCTAGAGGGGTGCAGTTCTGTTTAGTACAGCACTGTTAGATGCAGGTATAATGTTTAGTACACAATGCAATTAAATAATAATCTATAATAATAAAATGATGTGCATGTGTCTTTCTGTGCCAGGCATAACTCATCAGAACATAAAGCTAGAACTTCAGGAGAAAGATAGGAACAAACACCACTTTCAGCAATAGACCCTGGAGTGCACAGTACAGACCCCCCGTAAACTAATATTGAGGCAGATCGGCAATGCTGTTGTTGTTGGACCTGTCGGCATCGGTCAACACAGTTGACCATCAACTACTGATCCACCACCTTGCCAACACTGGAGTTCAGGGGCTCACCTTACAATGGCTTGCATCTTTTCTCCAGGACCGGAGACAAAGGGTGGCACTAAGGGATCAGCTGTCCCAAAGGCATCCACTGTCATGTGGCATGCCCCAAGGGGCAGTACTCTCCCCAATGTTATTTAACATCTATATGTTAATTGCCCAAAGATATGGGCTTGAGTGTCACCAATATGCAGATAACACCCGGTTTTATCTGTTGTTGGGTGGCCAGTCTGACTCTACACTAGAAGATCTATACCGGGCGCTGCAGGCTGTGACTGGATGGCTTACACTGAGTCGACTGAAACTGAATCCAATGAAGACAGAGGTTCTGTGCCTAAGTCAGAACAGGCTGGGGGTAAGGATTCCACTCCCAACCTTCGATGGGGCTCCATTGGTGATAGCACCAGAGGTTAGGAGCTTGGGAGTGCTCTTGGATGCCTCCTTAACAATGGAGGCCCAAGTAGCAGCCACTGCCAGGTCAGCTTTTTACCATCTTCGGCTGGTTAGGCAGTTGGTTCCCTTCCTCAAACATGATGACTTGGCAACAGTGATCCATGCGATCGTCACCTTGAGATTGGACTACTGTAAAGGTCTCTACATGGGGCTGATCTGTATCAAATCCGGAAGCTGCAGTTTGTGCAGAATGCGGCAGTGAGGCTGTTGATGGGTATCCCCATGTGGGAGCACATCCAGCCGGTACTGAAAGCACTACACTGGCTGCCAATAGCATACCAGATTTGTTTCAAGGTGCTGGTTTTAACCTTTAAAGCCCTATATGGTCAGGGTCCGGCATACCTGAGGGACCGCCTTTCCCCACATGTTCCCCAGAGAGCACTGCATTCAGGGGCACAAAATCGGCTGGCCCTCCCAGGCCCCAGGGACATCAGACTGGTGGCAACCAGGGCCAGAGCCTTCTTGGTGGTGGCTCTATCCTGGTGGAATGAGCTCCTGGTAGAGATCATGGCCCTGCAGGGACCTCTTACAGTTCTGCAGGGTCTGCAAGATGGAGCTTTTTCCACCAGGCATTCAATTATGGAGCTGCAGTACACACTGGGGAATGGGGGCTCCCCGGCCTGTAACCTGGGTCCTACCATCGAGGTTCCTTGCTTGTGCTTGCCGCACAATAAATGAGAATTGTGCTGGTATAAAATATTCGAAAATGATGGAAGGTCACAGTCACATATGACAGAGAAAAGGAGAACCAAAAGGAAACTGTACATGTTTACAATTGTTGGCCCGTTGTTGTAAGAATGAATACACATAATGGATTGGATTCTGTAAATTACTTCAGTTGTGAGAGTTGCATTCTATGAAATAAGGAGTGACATCTTTGATCTTTTGGAAGAAGTGGTCCACAAAATGTGATTTAGTCCGGAGAATTTCATCCTCTGTCTTGCTATGTTGAAGACTTCTTGCTCTTCTGTATAAATGAAAGAATATTGTTATATCATAATGCAATGAGAATTTTCAATATGAATATATGATATAAGCACAATTTGTACAGTTTCCTTTTGGTTCTCCTTTTTTTCTGGTATAAAAATATTGACATCCAACAGGCACCTAAACTGTGTTATAAGAAAGGTTCTGCTTGTTGTTCCAGCATTTGATGTATTTATGTTTAAAATGATTGTTATTTTAAGTAATTTATAAGTTTATGGTAGGTTTCTATTGTATCTTATTTAATTGTATCCTTGAATTGCTGTAAGCTGCCCTGAGCCCACCTTGGTGGGGAGGGTGGGATATGAGTCAAAACAACAACAACAACAACAAACAATAATAATAATTAGTTGCTATAGATTTTCCAGATTGTGTGGCTGTGGTCATAAGAACATAAGAGAAGCCAATGTTGAATCAGGCCAATGGCCCATCTAGTCCAACACTCTGTCACACAGCGGCCAAAAATAGCAGGTGCCATCAGGAGGTCCAGCAGTGGGGCCAGGACACTAGAAGCCCTCCCACTGCTGACCCCTCCAAGCACCAAGAATAGAGTGCATCACCTGCCCCAGACTGAGCGTTCCCATCTATACCCTGTGGCTAATAGCCACTGATGGACTTCTGCTCCATATGTTTATCTAATGTCATTGTCTTGTCATTGTAGGACCTGACATTTCACCAGTAGCTGTGACTGGAATCCTCAGAGGTATAACACGTAAACATGGAGTACTCTCTGTGTCAAGGTCATGTCCTACAAAGCCAAGACCACGGCCACACAACCCGGAAAATCTACAGCAAGTAATGAACTCTGGATGTGAAAGCCTTCAACAAAATAATAACAATATCGCAAGTGCAGTGAGCTGTAGAGTTGGTGAACAGTGCAAGCAGGGACTAGTCTAGGCCTGACGACTTCCAAGCAAGCAGGGGACTCTATGGTATTAAACTCTGCTGAGGTTGCTCCCCTCCCTAAATCTCATCTTCCTCAAGCTCCACCCCCAAATCTTCAGGTATTTCTCAACCTAGGGCTGGCAACCCTGGACTAACCCCTAGTTAATAATAATACCATGGCTTGAAGATGTGTCGACACTTTCTGTTTTAAATTTGAATGCCCCTGTCCCAGGATCAGATCCCCTGGAGAAAATGGCAGCTTCAGAGGGTGGACTGTATGACATCATATCCTTGCTGAGCTCCCTCCTCTCCTCAAACTCCACCCTCCCCAGACTCCGCCCCCAAATCTTCAGGAATTTCTCAACTCAGAATTGGCCACTCTTCTTACATTAGAACTGTGCCTTCAATCCATCATATATCTGTGCATTGAACAACCTTTCAGGAATGTACTGGGTCCATAAGCTATACTTACCAAACACAAAGCAGCAGAATCTTACACACACAGATAGTGCCTTTTCTCTCGCTTCCTGTGTTGAGGAAGGAAATGAGACATTACTATTAAATAAGAAGGTTTATCTTCTTAGTATCTCATTTGGATTAATTTCACTCATGGCACTAAAGCTGTATTTGTACGATGACACAGTCGTACCATATGCAATCGTTTGTTCATGCAGAAGAAAGGAAGACTTAGCATGTTATTGTTAAACAAATGAAAATATGTAAAAAGAAACAGCAATTTGTACCAAATGCTAAGCTGACAACATGAAAAGATATGCAAATCAAGTGTTCCACTTCAGAGTCTGGATCTGGCAAGCCGAGTGGTGGGAGATGGGTGCGAACACTGCCAGCCCATTCCCCATATCCATGCCATCTGCACGGTCACATGTCTGTCTGTTACATTTTGCTTCCTAGCCCAGCCTCCTTTTTAGTCAAAGGGCAATTCTATTATTACATTTATCTGAATCTGTTATCACATGCAAATAAACATGGCAGTTTTCTCCTTGAAGAGCTGGCTGGCCTACCATCCTTTCCTTTACAAATCACCATGTGGTGGAAGTGGAGAGAGTACAGGCTTTCTGTACCATCTGGGATGTAGAATCGGCAGTGATCCACCTGCCAGACCCTTGGGCTGTCAGCCCCCAGGTAGGGCCTGGAGATCTTCTGGAATTACAGCTGATCTCCAGGCTACGGGGATAGGATCGCCAGGTCCCTCCTGGCAACTGGCAAGGGATGGGAGAGACTTACCAGGAGCAACAGGGAGGCCCATCTGATGTACAGCATTGTGTCCATGTCACTGCCCGTGTGACCCAGAAGTGGCATCGTCCCATCCAGGACAGTGGGACAATGCTCTGGTATTTGGGCAAAAACTCTATGGTAAATTTGGCTTCTTCCATAGAGTTTTTGCCAGAGCATCGCCTCAGTGTCCCGGATGTGATGACATCACTTCTGGGTTACATGGGCAGTGACGTAGACACAAGTGTGAACGTCAGATGGGTCTCCCTCTTTTGCAGGGCAAGTTTCCCCCCACCAGTCAGCTGATCGGCAGTGGGGAGGTGGGGCCTGGCAGCAGGGGATTCCTGCCTCCACTGGGGGGCCTGGCAACCCTATATGGAGAGCACTTCCCCCAGAGAAAATGGCTGCTTTGGAAGGTGAGCTGTATGACATAATACCCTGCTGAGGTCCCTCTCTTCCTCAAACTGTGCCTTCCCCAGGCTCCACCCCCAAAGCTCCAGGAATTTCCCAACTTAGAGTTGGCAACCCTCCCAGATCCCCATGGGAACATCATCCCGAGAACATCCCGAGAATAATGTCCCATCACATTATTTATCTTCACACTCTTGCTCTATGTTTTTGGGAGGTTCGGCTGGGAGAGTGATTATTCGTCACGGCAAGACCACTTCCAACAGGCCTCCCCAAAGGCAATTTCAACAAGTATTCCAGCCGTATTAAATTCTGATAGGTCAACTGGCAAGATTTTAATGTTCGCTGACCTTGTACGATGTGCAGGAAAGTGCTTGCAAACCTTCTGAGATTAGTTCATTTGTTTCTTGTCTCGGGCAAATGTGTCCTTGCGACTCTGGTGACAATCTCCTCCTTGAGCGAAACCACACGAACAGGCTGCTTTTATCAATGGGATCTAATTACTTTTTTTATTTCCCAACCACCCAAAACATGTGCAAATTATGTAGGCAGCTTCACTGCATTCTTTTTTAAAACAAAAGAACGGCGTGTAGGATACACCTGAGTAATGCTGTCCTTCAGATTAAAAACAACAAAAAAATTAAAAACACAACCTATTTTCTATCATAGACACGTACGAGGGTATGTATAACACGGACTACATGGCTGAGGAGTACCCCAGAGGTTGGTAATTTTTATTCAGCCTCTACTGCTTCGGTGATACATCCATATTAATTTCAACATGCTGTTGTGGGGGTTAGAAATTAATTGTAAATTGCCAAGTAGAAAATCAGGGAAAGCCTGATGAATATTGCTTTGGAAATTAGTGGTGAAAATATATGCCTTCGGAAAAACTGGATTGGTCTGTATGCATTACTTTTGGCAGTGAATTACCAGCAGTCCTGTTGAGGCAAGATCTGTCTAGCCTGGCCATAATGGTCATAATGGAATGAAAGGAGGCAACGCCCGCTAACTTTATCCTCAGTTATCCTGGCAGTTAGTGCAAACACAAGTGCTGTCCTAGCACCCATCTGGAGACTCAGGGGTCTTTTCATAGAAAAACAGCTGCAGGAGCTCATTAGCATATGGTATGCTAATGAGCTATTAGCATATGCCACACACACCCTGACATCACCATAGAGAACAATGGAGGGAATGGGGGCAACCTGTTTGGGGGCCCATAGAATTGGAGCCCCTGGTCCAATGTTCTTGAAACTTGGTGGGGAGAGGCTCCATAAGCTACCCTGTGAGTTTGGAACCTCTCCCTCAAACCCCGTCCCCTCCAGCCCCCAGAATATACCCTATGTTTTCACCATTGACTTCAATGGCCCATAGGATATAATGGAGCTGAAATTGACATGCAGCTGCCTGGGACACCGGCTGGGGGCGGGGCTTGGCTCCTGAGCTCCCGGAGCACATGCGCTCCCCCAAAAAAGACCCCTGTGGAGACTGATACATCACGTTGAAGTGGTTTCTAGATCTGTATGGTCATGCACTAAATGAAGCATAATTAAAAAGGAGTCCAGTGGCGTTTCCCTATTCTCCTATTTATTTTTATTTATTTATTAACTCCTACTTTTTTGCAACCAGAGTAATAAACAAGAAACCCTCCTCCCTCCATAAACCTCGTCCCACAGGAAAACATAGGCTGAGTTCAGACTGGCAGTTTGCCCCGCTATAGCCACGTGTGAGCAATGTTTCACAAGTGTTTTAATGGGGCCATTCACACAGGAACATCTGTCTGGCATTCCCCACCCATAGTCAGCCTGTGATGTACTGCTTCGCTAACCCAAAAAGCCAGGAACAACCCACAGTAATAATGTTCACCGGGTGTTTCCGTGCATAAGGTACACTTGATTGCCCTGGAGAGGCAGCGGCAATATGATCAGATGTGCTCTGCTCTACCACCCAATGCGGTGCCGGCACAACGGGATCCTCCCCAAATTGCCCTGATGCGCTTATGCACATGAGTGCATATGCACACATAGCCAAATTACCAGGATGCATCAGTCCACACACTGTGACTGGGAAAACCCAGAACAGTTTGTTCTGGGTCTTTTTTTGCAATGACTCCCTCCCGCTTCAAACTGCCAGTCTGAACTTAGCTATAGAAGCACTTAAAGGTTGCTACTATAAAAGCAGTCATGTGATTTGACAACAGCTGCTACAAATTTTGCAAAATGCAGGGTAATTTATTTACAGTCTTCATCTCTAAGTAGCCAGGATGATTTCGCTTCTAGTGTTTTAACAGCTGTTATGTTTTTTATTTTTATTATTATTATTATGTATATCACCATGAGCCCTTCAGGGGAGGGTGGTCTATGAATTTCATAAATCATCGTCATCATCACCATCATTTTAAAGGCTATCATTCTTTACTTTAGGAGGCTTCCTGTGTCAGAGCTCGTTTCATGAGATTCACAGACCATCCATGTTGAAAATCCAATTTCAGATGGGCCGTTGGTAGATAATTTCTTTTGCATGCCAGGTTCAATACTCACCATCTCCAGCTGAAAGGACTAGGAAGTAGACCTCCACCTAAGACCTGGGAGAGCCATTCCTAGACAGAGTAGACTTTGATAAATCAAAAGATCTATTAGGGCACACAAGGTCTGTCCGACACTCCATTTGGTAATCGCCCTCCCAATACAACTGCCAAAATATTTTTATCAATTGACAGTCCCCAAACTAAGAAGAGCTTTTACTTTGGCAAGAATGAACATTCTTCCCTCAGCAGCTTTGGACGGCAGATATAATACAGTATCATACTCTAATGGAACATGCAGATGCTCATATGATAAAATTGGAACCATTGAATATATGATTAGGGAGTGCCCTATTTCATCTGTAGTATCCACTATTAAAACAGATAAAAAGAGAATGCAGTAGGATTGATCTGTATTGAGGTTGGACCTAAGTGTAAAGCTTCCTATGTTGGCAATAATCCAGGTTTTCCGTTATTAGAATGGGAAACATTTGTGCTATGTCAATGTTTGTATCCTTCCAAAAAACACAAAATGGTTTTCAATGGAGATCTGAGAAGAGCTATTGAGGCCAGCTTTCTGTCGACTCCAGATCCCTGCATCCTACAACTAGGAAACTCTAATGCTTAGAGTGACTCCTCAGGGATCTTTTAAAATAGTTGGGTATCTCCATGGATATCTGATGTCCACATGGGACATCTTTGGAACATTGTTAAGATACTGGAAAATTTTATTTCCAAACACAAGTCCTGTAAAGCCTTGCTTAAGGACAGTAGACCGTGACCTGGATTGCCCAGGCCAGTCCAATCTCATCAGAGAACTTGGAAGCTAAGCAGGGTCAGCTCTGGTGAGTACTTGGATGGGAGACCACCAAGGAAGTCCAGGGTTCCTACACAAAGGGAGGCAATGGCATACCACCTTTGTTTGTTTCTTGCCTTAAAACAATACAGGGTCACCATAAGTTGGCTGTGACCTGAAATCACTTTCTACAACCACAAAGGACAGTAAATCTAGAGATGTCCATCAATTATGTTATATGGTGGGCTGTTCTGAAAGGAATTAACCCATGATGTGAAGCTTAGGGGCACATGACATTCAAGAGATGAGGTTCACAATCAATCACCATGTTCAAGAGTGTGACTGGGAATCATAAGATTTTGTGATTATTTATGTCCCCCCCGATTCCTTTTAGAGTAGCCTCTTCAAAAACCTAATGATAAAATATGCTACCTGTTCTCCTGTTAAAAAGCATGGATGGCTTCTAGAGAGAATTGGTTAAGCATACGGAGCAGAGGTCCATCAGTGGCCACCAGGTATAGATAGGAACTCTTGGTATGGGGCAAGGGATGCTTTGTATTCTTGGTGTTTGGGGGGGGTCAACACTGGGAGGACTTCTAGTGTCCTGGCCTCACTGGTGGACCTCCTGATGGCACCTGGTATTTTTGGCCACTGTGTGACAGAGTGTTGGACTAGATGGGCCATTGGCCTGATCCAACATTGGCTTCTCTTCTTATGTTCTTCTTATGTTCTTATGTTAATACAAGATGACCTCAGACTGGCAGTCTGGATGCCAAGTGACAGGCTGTACAAAAAAAACACTTGATGCCACTTCAGTTTTTTAAATTGAATTAAGCACATAGCAGTGGCATTCCTTTCTTGCTAAACTTCACACATCAATAGCGCAGACAAATTTCTTAGTGTCTAGAATTCCAGCCATATGCAAAAACAGTAGCAAAGGTGACATGAAAAATTAGATTTATCACTTAATCAAAGTTTGGTGTAGTGGTTAAGTGTGCGCAGACTCTAATCTGGGAGAACCAGGTTTGATTCCCCACTCCTCTACTTGCACCTGCTGGATGACCTTGGGCAAGCCATAGTTCTGGCACAGCTGTTTTTGAAAAAGAGCAGTTTCTGTCAGAGCTCTCTCAGCCCCACCTACCTTATAGGGTGTCTGTTGTGAGGAGGGGAGACTCCTTTTGGGTAGTGAAAGGGGGGGTATAAATCCAATATCTTCTTTCTCTTCTTCTACATCGTACTGGGTAAAATAAATAAATAAATACATTTCCTTGGAAGCACAGTAGCTTTACCCAGTATCCCTGACTCTCCGCATTTCCCAGTTAAGGCGGAAATGCCGTTCAAACAAATTTGCAAAGACGATCTGACTCCAGTGGTAACAAGAGAAAGAAATTTATACTTACAGAAATAGAAGCACATCTTACATGATATATGTAGGTATGTTGAACTTACTGTGAACAGATTAAGATGGGTAGCCATGTTAATCTGTCTGTAGTGGTAGAAAAGAGCAAGAGTCCAGTAATACCTTAAACATGAACACAATTTGTGGCAGGGGAGGAGATTTCGTGAGTCCCTGCTCACTTCTTCAGATAAAGCTGGCATATGAGTCCATCTGTCCTTACAACTGGCATCTGAAATCATTCGACTGTCCAATTATATGGACAGATCGACTCACATTCTAGCTGTATCTGCAGAAGGGTGTAGTGATTCATGCAAGTGCACACCCTGCCGAAATTTTTGTTAGTCTTTAAGGTTATACTGGACTCTTGCTCTTTTTACCGTGAACAGATAAACTTCGAAGAGGTTATCTTGCTACTGCTGCAAGTACCCATAAGACGGAAAGAACAAGAAAGGTCCCATATAAGGAACTGGTTGGCCACTGTGTGAAACAGGATGCTGGACTAGATGGATCATTGGTTTATCCCAGCAGGGCTCTTCTTATGTTCTTACATAAGATAAAACAGAAGGCTACCCAATCACCAAAGACAGCTCAACATCTAACCGATGAGAAGGCGGGGCCAACTGCCAAGGTTACCTGAGTAAGAGAATTTTCTTAACCCTTCCCTTCCCAAATCCTCTTGCATGCAGAGTTACAGTATCTAACCCAGGGGTGTCAAACATGAGGCCCAGGGGCCAGATCAGCCCCCCGGAGGGCTTCTATCAGGCCCGCAGTGGAACTGGCTGTCTTCTGCTGCTTTTTCCAGTTCTGCTGCTGCTGCATCATCGTAGGTTTGCAGCTTACAGATACACACCTGAACAGCCATACTCAGGATTGCAACAGCACAGACATTTTGATGCAATAATTCAGAGCAAGAGGTGTCGGTTCTCAGGCACTGTTAAATAAACAAAATATTGCAAAAATGCTAATGTGTTAAGCATGGTTTTGTTTTAAGTAAAAAACAAACAAACAAACCCTTTGTGTTTGTGTTGTTTATAAAGCTTTTATCTCTGCCACCTGGCATTACATTTTATGACACACATCGCCTGGCCCAATAAGGTTTCATTTATGTCAGATCCGCCCCTCACAACAAATGAGTTCGACACCCCTGATCTAACCCATTGCAGGACTGGGCAATGGAATCCCACATCATCCCTGAAGCACAAACAGGTTTTATGGAAAGGAATGAGTACTGGAGTTTCATTTTGTACCTTCTTATCTGAAGGTATATTGGAAAATCCAAGCAGAAAGTTTGCATGACCTTCACTGACCTG
Source organism: Gekko gecko (assembly GCA_029375565.1). Classification (NCBI taxonomy): domain Eukaryota; kingdom Metazoa; phylum Chordata; class Lepidosauria; order Squamata; family Gekkonidae; genus Gekko; species Gekko gecko. The sequence continues at coordinate 191,399,370 of JAPDNY010000004.1, read as the reverse complement.
TCTGTGGCTTTTGATTTAATGGATAGACAGCGTTTCTGGCTCAAACGATTCTATACCAATATTGATGAAATGTTACGTTTACTAGTGAAGCATTTATATACTGATAACAATCTCAGAGTCTGGATCAGAACTGATGGTCGGCGATGAAATGACATTTCTTCTCCCTCCGGAGTTTGCCTGGATTTTGTTTTGGCTCCAATTCTTTTTTAACTTTTTTTTTTCTCCCTATTAATAATAATGTTGAGGAATTGAAAAACTGGAACATCTTTTCATCTGTTATTTCGGCCTTTAAGACATGGCAAGGTGTATATTACTAGGGCTGCCAGCTCCGGATTGAGAAATTCTTGGAGATTTGGGGGGTGGAGCCTGAGGAGGGTGGGGTTTTAGGAAGGGAGGGAACTCAGCAGGGTAGAATGCCATAGAATCCACCCTCCGAAGCAATGATTTTCCTCAGGGGGACTGATTTCTGTTGTCTGGAGACCAGTTGTAATTCTGGGAGACCTCCAATCACCACCTGGAGGTGACTAATATGCAACTACACAGTATGAATTTAACAACAGAAACTATATTATGAACAGTACAACACCATAGTAAATACACATAAGTATCACACAAAGTCAACAAGCTTCCAGACCCAATACTGCATACGGACATAACAATCACAGTAAGCAGGAGAAAACGAAAACAACGTGGAGAGATACATAAATAGTAGCCGGTAACAGCGATACAAGGTCCCAGTGTAACTCCCTTGTTTCTGAAGCGTTCTTCCTCAGTCGCTATTACAGAAAAAAATAATTCTGTATCGAATGAAACAATGCAAAAGCTTTTTCAGTCTCCTCAGGAGTAACCTTGATGCTAACCTCCTGGTCTCCCGTCTGGGATGATGCACTTACAATTACGACAGTCAGGAACATATACTCCTCAGTCACTGCGGCACAGCCTGCTAACAGTTCAATAGTGGAATGTTCTGTTGTTAAATTCATACGGTGTACTTGCATATTAGTTGAGAGTCTTTGGAAGGCAGCCCACTTTTGGAGTTTTATATAATTGGTTGCAGTAGTTCTCTTACTCCGTTGTCCTTTGTTGTTTATACCACCTGGAGGCTGGCAATCCCAATATATGCTGATATAGCTCTCCTTATCTCTCACTCAGTTAGGATTTACATGGTTCCTCCAAGAATTTGGATCTTATTATGATACGGAATATCTAGTTGGTAAACTGTGATAATACCAAAGGGACTGTATTTGGAAAGAGGCCTACCAGACATAGTATTGGATCCATGCTAAACTGCCAGTTTCTACAGATCCTTCTTTCCTGCTGAAGACTTCCTCATGACATTCCTCAGAGTCCCCTGTCCCTCAGGAATGACATTTCATGGCAGTGAAATTAGGAAGAACTTCCTGACAGAGTGGTTAGGCAGGACTTCCTGACAGTTAGAATGGTTCCTCAGTGGAACAAGGTTCCTTGGGAGGTGGTGGGCTCTCCTTCTTTGGAGGCTGTTAAGCAGAGGCTAGATGACCATCTGACAGCAATGTGGATTCTGTGACCCACTATGAATCCAGGCAGATCATGAGAGGGAGGGCAGGAAGGGATGAGCCAGTGCTCAGCTTTTGTGGCCCTTTCTTATAGGCTCAGGGTAATGGTGATGACCCCTTTGAGGTCACGAAGGAATTGTCCTCCAGGTCAGATTGGCCCAGGAATTCTGGGTGGTTTTTTGTTTTTGTTTTTTTGCTTTCTTCTGGGCATAGAGCAGGAGTTACTGGTAGGGGTGTGTATTCAGCAGAAGTCAAGCCAATTATATACCCGGATAAGACCATATTGGCATTATTCAGGCATATATTCAGCCAAATGTGATTCTCCAATGTGTATTCAGCAGCTGAATAGAGAATCCCAAATATATTCAAGATTTGTTGTCGAAGGCTTTCACGGCCAGAGTTCATCAGTTGCTGTATATTTTCTGGGTTGGGTGGCCATGGTCTTGGCATCGTAGGACCTGACGTTTCGCCAGTAGCTGTGACTGGCATCCTCAGAGGTATAACACAGTGTGATCTTTCTGTGTTATACCTCTGAGGATGCCAATCACAGCTACTGGTGAAACATCAGGTCCTACAATGCCAAGACCACGGCCACCCAACCGGGAAAATCTATAGCAACAAATATTCAGGATTCCTGAATATATTTGGCTCCATTATACCCTATGGGGCCATTGTAGTCAATGGCAAATCTCTCCTGGGTTATATTCAGGGGCTGGGGGAGGGGAAGGTTGAGGTAGAGGCACCAAATTTGCAATGTAGCTGCTGGAGCCTCTCCCCAAGAGAACCCCCAAGCCTCAAAAATATTGAACCAGGGGGTCCAATTCTAGAGGCACCCAAATTGGGTACCCCATCCCACCATTGTTTTCAAAGGTGAGGAAAATAGGATACCAAGACCAGCAGAGAAGAGATTCTCCCAGTTAACGGGGAGGGGGATATTGTTTGCTAGGCCAGCAGCAGAGCCAGTGCAGTGCACCCAGCAGAACCAGTGCCACTGTGGCCCTGCCAAGAAACCAACTGAACCAAGGTCAAATGTGAGAATCTCTGAAGTACAAACTGAGGAGTGGCAATTCTGTGAGGACTGCAGAAACTGCACACTGTACTAGTGACCAGCAGCAGAACCCAACCAGTGCCAACCTACTAGTGCCCAGTGGCAGAACCCATCCTAATAGTGCCCAGCAGCAGCACCCTGTGCCATTGTGGCAAAGGCCAGCCCCACAGGTCTGATGTCAATAACAGCCACAGAACCACAGTCCAAGCTGTTGGAAAATTTGGTAAAAGTAATTAGATAGTCAGAGCTCGCAACGGATCTTTGTTCACCGGAGAGGAGGCATATTCTTTCTATGAAAAAAATCCTGATTTCTAAAGGGAAAGGTACACGAGAAATCTACAAAACAACAAACACTTAAGACTACATCCTTACGACAACAGTCTGACTGCCCACACGGTTGGTAATGGAGATTCTTCTTGACCCTAGAAGGATATCACCTGAATACATTAACCAAAGATTGTTAGTAAATAGGATTCAGTTTTCCCGGGCTTTCTCCCCATTGGTTTTGAGCCAGGTTTCCTTCCAGGTCAGTCTAAACAACAGCACATAAGGTAAACACATTAGCCCTATAATGACTGAATTTAAACCTTGCCACACACACATTTCCAACACAAGCGAGGGGGAGGGGGGTTGCAAGGACAGCAGAAGCAGTGTGACAGTGCCCATTAATACAACCCAGTGCAACATATGGGAATAAATTCCTGAATCAAATTTTAGCTAACAGAGAAGAAGAGACTGGATTTATGCCCTGCCCTTCACTACCTGAAGGAGTCTCAGAGTGGTTTACAATCTGCTTTCCCTTCCCCTCCCTACAACAGACACCCTATGAGGTAGATGGGGCTGAGAGAGCTCTTGACAGAAACTGCTCTGAGAGAACTTATAACTGACCCAAGGTCATGCCAGCAGCTGCATGTGGCGGAGGGGGAATCAAACCCCGTTCTCCCAGGTTAGAGTCCATGATCCTAACCACTACACCAAATAGGCTCTCCAACACACAGCTTACCTCTGAGTCTGACAAATTAGCTTTCTTGCTTTCAGATGTTGATCCTTTTATCTCTTACAGGATGGCTCTGCATGCTTTTGTTGTGAGAAAAATTAGAGCCAATGTTACCACCAAGAAAGCTATTGAGTGATATGTATCGTATCCAATGTGATAGTCGTCATTTTAGAATTTTCAAGTCTGATTACTTGTACATATTTTATACTAGGAATAAGGCCCGTTGTGGAAATAAATACAACGGGCTCTAGAAAGAAGCTCTGGGAGAGTGTCCTGGCTTTGGGCACTCAGTGACAATTTGCTGTGGCAATCTCAGCAGGGTATAATGACAGAGTCCACCATTTTCTCCAGAGGAACTGATCTTTGCTACCTGAAGAGCAGTATTAATTTTGAGTGATCTCCAGCCCATCCCCAAGATTGGTAACAGTGGTTCCCCAGGAGGGAGTGGCTGGTTTGGAGGGTGGAGTCTATGGCATCGTACCTGTCTGAGGTCCCACCCCTCCTCAACACTCACCCTCTCCAGGTTTGACCCCTCAAATCTCCAGGAATTTCCCAACCTGGAGTTGACAACCCTATCTCCCTCCCAGCCAACCATCAACCTACCTTTAGTTTTCCATCTCCTCCCCCCTCCCTCCTAGAGAGCAGTTGTAATTTTGAGTGAACTCCAGCCCCCACCTGGAGATTGGCAACAATGGTTCCCCATCAGGGAATGGCTGGATTGGAGGGTGGAGTCTATGGCATCGTACCTCCTCAAACCTCACCCTCTCCAGGCTCCATCCCTCAAATCTCCAGGAATTGCCCACCTGGAGTTGGCAACCTGATCAGGACTGGGCCCAATGAGTTTTCTCCCAAAGGCTAACATAGGTGTGTAAAGGGCCTTTTACTGACAGAGGAGAACGTACAGGTGCCAACTCTGATTAGGGAAATACCTGGAGATTTGGGGGGGGTGGATCCTGTGGAAGGCAGCATTTGGGGGGGGGTGGAAGGACTCAGCAGGGTATAATGCCATAGAGTCTACCCTCCACAGCAACCATTTTCTCCCGGGAAACTGATCTCTGTCATCTGGAGGTCAATTGTAACAGTGGGAGATCTCCAGGTCCCACCTGGAGATTGGCAGCCCTAAGGGAAAGTCAGCCGCACTGCGGGGAGTTGAAGAAAATGGTCTGATGGTTGCTGGCCCACCTCGTTAGCCAGCCAGCCATGCTGAAGTTAAGCAGGAGAAAGAGCCTTTTTCCATTTATTCTGACAGGAAAGTGGCCGTTGGGGAGGGGGTTATGAGTGGGGGAGGGGGTTATGCGGAAAGTCCTTTGTTTTTTTACTCACAGAACCAAGCTTGGCTGCCTACCAACAGCCACTGAGGGGACAGTCCCTCACAGGAGTCAAGAGAACTGTCTTCCTCAGGAGAGAGAGCTGCCTGCCAGAGGGAGTGGGTGGGGAAGAGGAGCAGACCCAGCACCTGGCCAATGGCACGCGAGTACTCTTGAGTGGCGGCTGATGAGCCAATGGCTGAGGGAGGGTGCATGGGAGCGCATGGAATCTTGCGAAACCAAAAGGTAATTATTTATAAGGAGAGATTGTAAAGGCCAACAGCTACACACAATGAACCATCACTGACTGACAGCCCAAACTGGAACGGTCAACTGGTATCTGAAAATCATAACAAATTCCGTTCACATGAATTATTCTGTTGAGGTTTACTAATGGGGTATGCTCAGTTCACATTCTGCAAAGCTGCTTTCCAAATGCACACCCCTCGTTTCTACAAATGTGCTGAACTAAATGGAGGTTGAATCTGCATTTGTTTTTCCCACCAGTGTCCCAGTCTTCTGACTTGGTCTTCAAAAAAGCTGTCTACGGTCCAGGCCACATGTGCTGGAAAATATGGGGGGGGGAGGCATGGCTATTTGTGCCGACGCATTTTGACCCGCTATTATGCGGTCAGATGCTACGGCAGCACACCGGGGTTTTGTCCATCGGCGCGTGCTTCCAGCGCACTTCAACATGGACGGCTGGAGAGAATAGGCACGGATTGAGTCCATCTGCAGTCCATGGCAAACCATTTGCTAGTGGAGTTTGGCAGGTACTTTTTAACGGTGCATCTGCAGCCAGACGCCATGGGTTGGCCACGGGGGCGCTATGCTTACCAGATGTGTCCATGTGATCGCACCCCCAAACTCCACCCGGCATTTGCCGCTCTCCCACTGCAAATTCTGTGTGTGATTGGAGCCTACGTTTGCTTTTGTTTTCACACTTCAACAGTGCTAGCATACGTTTGCATGTCAGCATATGTTTATCGCCCTCTCGTGGTGGCTCCACTGTCATTGCATCTCCACGCTGCTTTAAAAGAATCTTCTCCAAACAACTCTTCAAACGAGCATAGAGAAAGACGGTGTCACAGCAGCACACAACTGATTTAAAAATGCAAATGCAGATTCAACCAGAGTTAGTGGCAAGGGTAGCGGGTGCCATCCTGCTCTCCCCATATGTCTGTGTGTACTCACTGTAAATTATACAACGTGTATGCATCAAGATGCTCTCGCATGGCGCATTGCGGTACCTGTGGCCCATCAGAGGTGAGCAGAGATCTTTCATGGTAACAACCAGCAGCATAAAGCGTTCTTCGTATATCGAGACTTTGAAATATCTCTGTGCATTCAGAAACTGATCTTTTAATTATTGATCTTTCTGTGTCTGTGGCTAAGAAAAACAATAATCTTTTATGAATGAGGGAGATTGATTTGGTTAGAATTAATCCGGCCTTATTACCTACAACGCTTTGTTATAAAGTGATTTGTCCTCCTACTGTTCTCCTCGCACCTCCGGGGGTTTAGTGATGATCCAAGAAGGAGAGTTTAATCCTACCCCCCCCTTTAATTATATCAGAGACATTCAACTTCTGTAGTCTTGGCCGTCTTTCTATCCTTCCGGCAGTAGACCAGAAGTGTATTTTGCCGCCAACCAGACTTCCTCACAATTTATTTCATTTCTACTCACCTTTCCTCCCAGTGGGGAACACAAAGTGGCTCACGTTGTCTTCCTGTCCTCCATTTCATCCTTACGACAGCCCTGTGAGGTAGGCTAAGCTGAAAGAGGGTGACTGGCCCCAGGTCACCCAGCAAGATTCCATGGTAGAGTGGCCAATCAGACAGTTTGGGGTTCGCACTGCTTCCTTCGTCAGTTACCAGAGGCCAAGTGGAGCGGAAGAGAATGGCGGCGGATGTTAATGACTGACCGAAATGTTAGTTCCACTCCGTAGACATTGTAATGACACCTGCAGGAAATGTCAAACCATTTCACTCTTCACTTAAACATTCAAATAACTTTGTGGGCAGAAATATGACTGACCTATATCAATAGAAAAGACTTTTATTTAGAACAGGATATGGGCTTAGGGGATATAATATGCAACACACATGCCAGGGAATATATAGGTAAGGATCTGAGTCTCCTTTAAGGATACTGCAAACTAGCAATCACTAGGCCCTATAGTTAGATTTAAATAATGCCTCAGAAAAGCCTGCTTATTATTTTATTAATACAGGATCATTTTGCTTTGTTGTTATTAATAACTAGGAGTAAGGCCCGTTGTGGGAAGAAATACAACGAGCTCTAGAAGGAAGCTCCAGGTGAGCTCCAGGCTGTGGCTGGTGGGGCAGCAGAGGGAAGGGGAAAATAGAGGGAGGCAAGCCATGTTTATTTCCTTCTGCTGAGCTATAAGGCAGGGCTGTCTCAAGTCATTTTGCTGCCCCAAGTGGGTAGTATGGGAGGACAGCCTCATGGTCACAGGTATGGTTCCCTCCACCCCTGACTTATGTTGATTTGGGGCGATGCAGTGGCAGCTAAGGTAGAGAACCACCTCCTCCTATGCCATGTCTTCTGGGTTCCAAGGGTCTGGAAGGTGGTTCCATAGCCAGTTACAGGGTTGCCAACTCTGGACTGGGATATACCTGTAGATTTGAGGGGTGGAGCCTGGGAAGGGAAGGGATGGTGAGGGACCTCAGCAGGGTATAATTCCATAGAGTCCACTGGCCAAAGCAGCCATTGTCTCCAGGAGAACTGATCTTGGTCATCTGGACATCAGCTGTAATAGTTGGAGTTCTTGAGGTGCAACCTGAAGGTTGGCTTATGTTAATTTGGGTCTATGCAGTGGCAGCTAAGGTAGAAAAGCACTTCCTCCTATGCCATGTCTTCTGGGTTCCAAGAGTCTGGAAAGCAATTCCATAGCCAGTTACAGGGTTGCCAACTCTGGGTTGGGAAATACCTGTAGATTTGAGGGGTAGAGCCTGGGGAAGGCAGGGTTTGGGGAGTGGAGGGACCTCAGCAGGGTATAATTCCATAAAGTCCATTGCCCAAAGCAGCCATTTTCTTCAGGAGAACTGATCTTGGAGATCTCCAGGTGCTGCCTGGAGCCTGACAATACTAAGGGGAGGGCCAGACCTGTAGATTTGAGGGATAGATCCTGGGGATGGCAGGGTTTGGGTGCAGAGGGACCTCAGCAGGGTATAATGCCATAGAGTCCATTGCTCAAAGCAGCCATTTTCTCCAGGAGAACTGATCTTGGAGATCTCCAGATGCTGCCTGGAGGCTGGCAATACTAAGAGGAGGGCCAGACCTGTAGATTTGAGGGGTAGAGCCTGGGGGAGGGCGGAGGGACTTCAGCAGGGTATAATGCCATAGAGTTCACTGCCCAAAGCAGCCATTGTAATAGCTGGGAAATTTTCTGTAGGGGAAATGATGTGCTGTGGCTGGGGAACATGATGATTTCTGGGAGATCTCCAGGCCCCACAGGGAGATTGGCAACTCCAGTGACTGTTTAAGGGAAAATGTACTTTACCTCAGGACACATTCAGTGTCTCCTCAACAGCCACAGCAAACTGTTTAGAAAGTTAGAGGCAAAGGCCAATCAGGCCGCATATGCAAATGATCTCTGTGTTCTGACTGGCTATTGGGGGGAGAGGAACAGCAAACTGTTTAGGGTATTGGAGATGAGACTCAGGCAACACAGCCAGTGGACAGGGACAGCTTCTGAGGGACAGATCACAGAGCCAAAGGCTGTGGGCACCATGTGGAATGTTCAGGAGGGTCCATGACCAAAACAAAATTATATATAAGGAGAGATAACCCTCACTTGTATTCTATTCTCTGTTTCCAATGATGAAAAGGAATGTCTGTAACAAGGGGGATGTCTGCCAATTCTCCCCTCCAACTGAGGACCCCACTTTCCACTCTGCTATTCATGAAGGTTCACTGACCCCTTAGGAACACAATTTTGAGGGCTCGATAGAGAGCAGTTGGTGGTGAAGGTGAGAAAGCCGTTCTCTTCTCATCCTGCTATCCTCACAGACCTTGGAAGACAGAAGCTCTTATTATGAAGAAAGGTTGTTTTTTATACCCCACTTTTCTCTACCCTAAGGAGTCTCAAAGCAGCTTATAATCACCTTCCCTTCCTCTCCCCACAACAGGAACCTTGTGAGGCAGGTGGGGCTGAGAGAATTCAGAGAGAACTGTGACTGGCCCAAGGTCTCCCCAGCAGGCTTCATGTGGAGAAGGAGTGGGGAATCCCAGTTCTCCGGATTCGAGTTCACCAGTCTTAACCACTACATCGCTTCTCGGCCCTTCTGGTGAAGATCATCTGTAACCACTACACCACACTGGCTCTCAATAAAATGTGTGTTGAAAGGGACATTACAAGTGCATTTAAACAAATCAAATTTGCAAGCATTTGGCAATGCATTGCTGGAAAGTTGGAAGACAGAATCCTTGATGCATCAAAATTTGTTGCAGTGGTTAGGAGGATGGACTCTAATCCGGGAGAACTGGGTTTGATTCCCTACTCCTCCACATGCAGCTGCTGGTGTGACCGTGGGCCAGTTGTAAATTTGTTCAGAGCTGTTCTCTCAAGGGCAGTTCGTGGGAGAGTTCTCTCAGCCCCACCTACCTCACAGGGTGTCTGTTGTGGGGAGGGGAAGGGAAAGGGATTGGAAGCCACTCTGAGACTCCTTCAGGTAGTGAAGGCTGGAGTCTAAATCCAATCTCCTCCTCCTCCTCCTCCTCTTCTTCTTCTATGGAACATCCAGCCCTAGAAGTATGTCCTCAGGATTAGGGGAAGGTGCCCTATGGGACTTGCTTGGATAACATGGGACTTGCTTCCTGTGCGTAACACCTGTCTCTCCAGCCAGCCTGCCCCTCTGCCTGACCAACTAGAGGTGCCATGTGCCAGTCACTGCCCACTCTGTAACTCTACCTGCACTCTTGTGGTAGCCAAACACCTTCCTCTCCCTGTCTGTAGCACTGCCTTGTTTCTTCAAGCAAGCTGTCATCATTCTGTGTTGCTTGGAAAAGAAACTCAAAGAAGACCGCACATTAAAAAAATTTCCAATTAAACATAATTGTGTGTATCTGTATTGTTTATTTTAAAAATATACAGAAATACACAAGATGCCAAAATGCAATTATTCATTGTTGTTTTAAAAGATCGAGCTCAATGTCCACAGAGCATTGTTTGAAAATGATACAGACATGAAGTTTGAGCTGCAATAAAACTAGAAAAGTTGGACTTCGACTGCAAACTCTGCCTTGACACATTCAGTCTTAACTGTAATGACACTGGAGGAACTATACCGCTGTGCATAGTGCACACTATCTGTTGCTGTGTATACTATTCCACTAGGTAATTTCTGCATCATTTAATACTTCTGCTCTGTTTCGGCTTTTTCTCAGATTTCTGCTTGGTTTCAGAATTCTGCAGCCCTAATCCTATCATATAGTTTACCAGGCGTCCCACCCTGTAGACAGATTGTATTGTTTCACACTGCAGTGGCTTAGAGGTTAAGACACTGAGCTGCAAACCAGAAGGTCTGTAGTTCAGCAGTTTGAGACCCGAGTGCCGCATGATGGAGTGAGCTCCCATCTCCGGCCCCAGCTACTGCCAAACTAGCAGTTTGAAAGCAAGACATTGCAAGTAGATAAATAGGTACTGCTTTGGTGGGAAGGTAACAGCATTATGTGCACTTTGGCATTTAATCATGCCGGCCACATGACCATGGAAATGTCTTTGGACAGTGCTGGCTCTTCAGCTTGGAAAGGGAGATGAGCACCGCATCCCTAGAGTTGGATTCGACTGGCTTTCGAGCGAGGGAAACCTTTACCTTTTCCTTCACCTAATCTTCCTTCAGTCTCTGAGAGAAAGATAAACTATAAATGATGTAGATAAATTTATGTATTCAGCTAAGTTCTACCCGATGAACCCCCTTTGAAATATTCAAGAGGTGGTTTACAAAATACTGCAAACCATGAAATAATGCTGTGGAATTCTGTATCACTGAATTCCAAAGTTTCCATGGGGACCTTCCAAGTCAGCACTGACCTGCTAAATATTGTTTCCTTATTACTCATCCGTCTGCCACAGCCTTATTTGCCAGGTTTTTTTTTTTTTGTATGTTTTTTTAAGTTGCCTGTCTGATTAAATTGACATCGTTTTACCTTTCGGGACTGCAGTGTCATTTGCTTTTGACAGCGTCAAGTAATGGTAACGAACCGATGTCCTTGTGGAAGGGACAGCCAGTGCAGAGCGTGGCTGGCTGTATTCATGCAGGCCCCTTTAAATGTCACGCCGGTGTGACTTTGTGCTAAGTGGCAACGGGACAGGTGCCAGGGAGAGATGTCATAAATCATCGATAATGGGCGGCACCCTTTGTGCACCACCAATGTCATTTTGTGCCACCTGAGAAGCCCTGGGGGAGGAGACTCCACCACAGCAATTAGTTTCCATCGTGCCGCCCAAGCTCTTCAATGCAGAGCAATCAAAGTCCCGTACTTGGTCCAACACAAAAGGGTCCTTACGGCGGTCAAGGAAGTGGAAGTCCTTTCCCTTAATACCGTACGATGCTGCTGAATTCTCCCTGGGACTGTCCAAGAGGTTTCCTTGCTGACACGCACACTTGAATTATATTTATCATCCTCACGGGTTTTGTTTTTCTTCTATTTCCCCTCTCCCAAAGAAAACAGATGATTAAAAATGGTCGTAACAAGCCGTGGGATTTACGGCTTCGATATCTGTCACTAGCAGGAGAGGAGGCATATATTAAATCTCCGGCAACCGGAGTGGCAAATGCCGACGCATCCCACAGGGAAAGTTCTAAGGTCATAGAACTGCCTGACGACAGGCGTGAGGAGGAAGTGGTGGATTAGGCTCGGTAGACCCCAGAGGCCACCACTTATTGATCCACAGAAGAATCGATTCCCCCAACCCACCCCGAGCAGACAGTGATGGCAATAGGGTCCCATTTTCAGAGCTCAAGGAATGAAAGAGAGCTACACAAGGACTAAATTCAGTTTACAAAGGAGAAGCACCGAGTCATAATGGCAGGACCCTGTATGTGCGTGTACAGTGCTGTCGAGTTGTAGCCAACTTACGGCTACCCCACAGGGCAGGGGTGTCAAACTCATTTGCTACGAGGGCCGGATCTGACATAAATGAGACCTTGTCGGGATGGGCCATGTGGGTGTCATAAAATGTAATGCCAGGTAGCGGAGATATAAACTTCATAAAGGACACAAACACAAAGGGGTTGGAGTTTTTTTCTACTTAAAACAAAAACGTGCTTAAAACATCAGCACTCTTGCAATGTTTTGTTTATTTAACAGTGTATGATCAGTGACACCTCTTGCTCTGAATCGTTGCATCAAAATGTCTGTGCTGCTGCAATCTTGAGTGTGCCGTTCAGGTGTGTGTCCGTAAGCTGCAAACCTACGATGACGCAGCAGCAGCAGAACTGGAAGCAGAAGCAGAAGACAGCCAGTTCCACTGTGGGCCTGAGAGAAGCCCTCCGGGGGCCTCATGTGGCCCCCAGGCCACATGTTTGACACCCTTGCCGTAGGGTTTATGAGACTAGTGAGAATCAGAGGTGGTTTGCCTCCTTCTGCAATCTCTTCCTTGGTGGTCTCTCCTCCAACTACTGACCCTGCTTAACTTCTGAGATCTGATGAGATCGGGCCACTCCACATCTGCTTACAAACCTATATTCCCCTACATTTCATAGGTAGGTGGGTATTGTGTCCTTGAAGCTCCCCTATTTGACCATCCCATGCTCCATTCCATGCACTGCTGAAGGACTTTTCTGTTTGCTGTATATAGCAGATTAGACCCTGCAGAGGATGCCCTCAGATGAAAGGAGTTGGCGGTTATCACTAGTTTCTCCCCTTCCCATGGAAGACCTCTGGTTCCCCGTTCATGCTGTTTTTGAAGAGTCCCTTGCATCCGAGGACTCCAGGTTGGACAATACTTGGAGATTTTTGGATGGAGCCTAAGGTGGGGTTTGGGGAGGGGAGGGACTTCAATGGGGTATGATGCCATAGAGACCACCTTCAAAAGTGACCATTTCCTCTAGCAGAACTGGTCTCTCTCACCAGGAGACCAGCTGTAACTTCAGTAGATCTCCAGCCACCATCTGGAGGTTGGCAATCCTACCCAGCAGCAGTATCGGGGGGCTGGAGGCATTTGAAGCTGCAGGAGGGGTATGTGGAGGAGTCACATTTCATTGATAGAAATCCTTCCATCAGCAGGTATTTTTGGCAGAGTTCAAGTCCATGTATATTGTCTTGCACATCCTTCTGAAGCTGGGGCTCCATAAATTAATGTATTTTATTATTGTTGTTATTATTATTAAATAACATATTAATGATGTTTTATTGGGGCAGAATTTGTATACTTGCTGCTTTTTAATATTAATATTTAATATTTTCAGTTTACCTGAAGTTGAGCCCCAGTGTTCTTCTCCTCCTCCTCCTCCTCCTCCTTCTTCTTCTCCTTCTCCCTCTTCTTCTTCTCCTTCTTCTCCCTCTTCTTCTTCTCCTTCTTCTTCTCCTTCTTCTCCTTCTCCTTCTCCTTCTTCTCCTTCTTCTCCTTCTCCTTCTTCTTCTCCTTTTCTCTCCTTCTTCTCCCTCTTCTTCTCCTTCTTCTTCTCCTTCTTCTCCCTCTTCTTCTGCTTCTTCTTCATCATCATCATCATCAAAAATTATAAACTGTCGTCCCCCAGAGGGCTAAGGGCAGTTGCATCATAAATTAAGCATGAACAATTTTAAAAAAAGAAAATAATACATGGTTAAAACAGATAAAACAGTATAATGCTTCCAGATAATAGATGGCGTACATATAACCTTGCTTCTACTACAGGGTGGATAATATGCTGGGATTTGTAATGCCAGGTGGAAACCATGGTAAGGAACCATTGCTGTCCTCAACTGTAGGCCTGGTGGAATATCCCTGTGAAACTGAGCAAGGTCCTGCAAGGTGTGGATGTTACTAGGTGGAGAGTTCCACCAGGCTGGGGCCAGGCCTGGAAAGGCCCTGGCCCTAGTTGAGAACATCTGGACGTCTTTTGGGCCAGGGATCAGCAGTAAGTTTTGCTCTCCCAACCATAAAGCTCTTTGGGGGGCATACTAGGAGAGGTGATCCCACAAGGTACATTGGTTCCTGACTGCTGAGGGCCTTAAAGGTCAAAAACAACACCCTGAAGTGGATTCGGTACTCAACTTGAAGCCAACACAGCTGGCAAAGCACAGGTCAAATGTGTGCCGTCATTGGGGTACCCATAAGTGCCTGCACCGCTGCATTCTGGACATGCTGTAATTTCCGGATCAGCCTTGAGGGTAGCCCTGCATAGAACAAGTGACGGTAATCCAATCTTGAGGTGACCACTGCATGGATGACTGTGGCAAGGTCAGGGCTAGAGAGGTAGGCGGCAAGTCGCCTGACCTGGCGAAGCTGAAAGAAGTCGTGAGGCTATACCAGCTTAAGAACATGAGAGTGTGGGTCATTTCAGTTAGAGACTGGTTACCAGTCTGTTTGGCAGTGAAGACTGAAAATTGAAAAAGAAAACGACCTTACAAAAAGATTACTGTTTTGGAGACACAAAATACTCTAAATGTCCATATCTATGTTATTTCTGCTGAAGAAGATGTGACTGGAAACGAAGTGTACACCCAGAATCTTCAGACCTTCTTAGGATTTTTCACCTTCTTGCGATTTTTCTATGATCACAGTATTGTACGACTGTTGCATTGTTATCAGTATTATGTAGTTACATGATTGTTATATTGTCGTTGTTTGTTATATTATAATTCCTATTGTGTTTGCATATTGTTCAGCATCTGAGTCCACAGCTTTTTTGCTATTTATCTCTATTTTGCTATTTATCTCTATTTATCTCTATCTATTTGTGCTTGAAGTTGGAAGAATGACAGTCTGGCAATATGTGCTATCCATTGCTGATGTTTTTGTTTTTTATTAATTTATGATGTAATTAGGCTTATATTTATGTAAATGCTTTCTCTCTCTCTCTCTCTCTCTCTCTCTCTCTCTCTCTCTCTCTCTCTCTCTCTCTCTCTCTCTCTCTGATCTACAAGTCTTGAGTAGCATCAATCAATCAATCTCCAGTTAGGAATAAAAGGGAGAAAGGAAGAATCCAAGCCAGAGAGGACAGGCTATACCATATTAGAGAAGATGTCTTGTCACTATTTATGTAAGTTTTGGCTTTTTACTTGCTCTAAGACACCCTGAGGGTTGTTTTTTTTAAAGAAAGGAAGGAAGGAAGGAAGGAAGGAAGGAAGGAAGGAAGGAAGGAAGGAAGGAAGGAAGGAAGGAAGGAAGGAAGGAAGGAAGGAAGGAAGGAAAGAAAGAAAGAAAGAAAGAAAGAAAGAAAGAAAGAAAGAAAGAAAGAAAGAAAGAAAGAAGGAGGGAGGGAGGGAGGGAGGGAGGGAGGGAGGGAGGGAGGGAGGAAGGAAGGAAGGAAGGAAGGAGGGAAGGAAGGAAGGAAGGAAGGAAGGAAGGAAGGAAGGAAGGAAGGTATCCCTCTTACAATGCCATATTTTAGGATGCTTTCACACACATTGGGTAATGCATTTCGCTTCCAATGCACTTGCGATTGGCTAGAAACAGCCAGATCTAATGTGATGTGTTTTTACTCTGACTTGAGCTGTATTTACTTGGTATCCTGGTATCCAAAGACCACTGGGTGAGGCATTATTGGGAAAATGTATTCTTTTCAAACTCCCGACAGCTTTAGTGTCCCAAAGATCTCCAGGTGCATTAATAGATCCATCTCTTCCAAGCAGTGCCTGAAGGAACATCCCAATGCACATGTGTATCGGCCTCACTTGTGTGCCTCTCTCTCTCTCTCTCTCTCTCTCTCTCTCTCATTCACACACACACACGGGAAGGTGGAAAACATGTATATTGAACATGCACCCAATAAGGTTGCCAATCTCCAGGTGGGGCCTGGAGATCTCCCAGAATTACAGTTGATCTTCCGATCACAGAGATCTGTTCCTCTAAAGAAAATAACTGCTTTGGAGGGTCGAGTTTATGATGTTGTACCTCCCCAGACTCTGGCCTCCTTAGGCTCCAACCCCAAAATCTTCAGGGATTTCCCATCCCAGAGATGGCAACCGTAACATCCAACAATATTTAAACAAAGACTGTCCAATATAGGCTGCAAACACTGACTAGTTTAGTACTTCAACAGAGTTTATGCGAGGGATTCAAGCAGAAAAGCAGACAATTTTTATTCCATTCTTCATACTTTCACTGCAGAGTTGTTTCTGAAACAATATTTTGGTTGTAATTTCCCAGTTGTTCAGAGAACAGTGGTGTCTGGGATGATAAAAATGTATGTACGATGCAGTCTGTATCCATTCGGACTCTGGAATTAAGCCTGCAAGCCATCTGTACGTGGAATTTTAGAATTATATATATATATATATATATATATATATATATATATATATATATATATATATATCTTGCAACATTTGCCACATTTAATTTTGCCTCTGAAAAAGCAACCCAAGAGGCAATTCTGAAAATGGCTTACCAACATAAAACCATGGAGTTTTTTTTTTTGTGATGGACATCGCACTCTTTGCTTTGTCAGACCTGTTGTGCGCCCCACCTGATACCTACTAAATGAAACCACAAGGCTGATTTCCCATCAATCCCTCTCATTATTTGGCTTGCTGGCTATCCAGGGTTGGACTGGACAGTAGAAGAATCCACTGCTATACCTAGTATCCATGGCAACCATCGTACAGGATGCATAAGGTCCTGTCATTTAAACATCAGGAGTGCTGTCCGTAGTCCACATGGTTACGAGAACCCCCCGTCTCCTACCCTCTTCCCCACTGATTTCCCTTCTTTTATTGTTCTTACATTCTCTGTTGGTTCCCTGTTTTTGGCATGAAAGGGGCTCTGTAGGCAATATGTCTTCAGCATGTTTAGGGAGGGGGAAAAATAGGATCAATAATAGATCAGAGCCATGCAGCAACTTTGGACATAGCAAACTAGTGAAGTCTGGGCCATCTCTTTGGACTGGAAGCTGGTGGCGTTGCCCTCGAACGTCAGAAATCAGATCTTGGGTTTGGAAGCTGTCCTGCACAGCCCGGTGACCGAGGATCAGCTACGAGACAAGGAATGGGCCAGAGTCACCCAACAAGCTCCACAGCCAAGCAGAGGTAAAAATCCTCCCCCAACTTCCTTAGCTTAAATCCAATATGCCCTCCGTTATACCATATTGCATGGATCCCCAGCGTGGTACCCCTGGGTGCCATGGCACCTGCTGAAACCTTTCTTGGTACCCACCAAGTATTTTTAGGAAGTGGACGGAACCGGGTGGGGGTTTTGCCCATCAGAGCTTCTGATTGGGCACTGGAGATGTAATTCGCTGTGCAGGTTTTTCAAGTGCTGCTTTGCCGGCCGCTGCCACCACGGCACAAGGATCTTCGCCGTGTGTCTGAAGTTCATCTCTGGCAGCCATTTTGTGGTTGGCTCTGCCTTCTGGA
Organism: Gekko gecko; assembly: GCA_029375565.1. Taxonomy (NCBI): domain Eukaryota; kingdom Metazoa; phylum Chordata; class Lepidosauria; order Squamata; family Gekkonidae; genus Gekko; species Gekko gecko. Next base: position 191,381,954 of record JAPDNY010000004.1, on the reverse strand, counting down.
GTGGCCATTTTGTGCCTGGGCCCACCGTGTTGTATCAGAATTACAAAGGCGCCCACAGCCTCAAAAAGGTCGGGGACTCCTGCTGTACTAGGTCTCTACTGTGCAGCCGTGGCTCAGTTATTTTCGGGGGCTAGATGGAGCATGCATAGTACTTCCATCCTGTAGGCACATCAATTGCCGAGCTCAGTTTAAGGTATGGACTGTCATGTACAAAGCTGATTGTGGCCTTGGGCCCTCATACCTGCAGAACTGCCTCTTCTCCCGGTGCTCCACCACAACAGCTTCATTCATCGGATCAGGGTCTCCTGTGGGTGCCAACCTGCAAATGGACAAAATCAGCAATTGCCCATATACAGTGCCTTCTCTGTCGTGGCTCCCACTTTATGGAACAGCCTGCCTGAGGAGGTCAGGAAGGCACCCGCTCTCCTGGCTTTCTGCAAACTTTGCAAAACTGCATTATTCAAGAGGGTTTTCTCCACAGGCAATCGAGGCGCACTGTACTGAACGTTTTCACAAAGTTACTTCGATAAATCAATAAAGACTGTGGCCTATACTACTGTGTCTAGCCTGCTGAAGCTAGGATCTGACTGTGTAATTTCTGCATCACTTAAGAAGAAGAAGAGAAGAAGAGATGGGATTTATACCCCGCCCTTCACTACCCAAAGGAGTCTCAGAGCGACTTACAAACTCCTTTTCCTTCCCCTCCCTACAACAGATACCCTGTGAGATAGGTGGGGCTGAGAGAGCTCTGACAGAAACTGTACTTTTTCAAGAACAGCTGTGCGAGAACTATGGCTTGCCCAAGGTCATCCAGCATGTGCAAGTGGAGGAGTGGGGAATCAAACCCAGTTCTCCCAGATTAGAGTCTGTGCACTTAACCACTACACCAAACTGGCTGTCCATGTATCAGGCTAATACTTACACTTTGCTTCGGTTCTGTTTTTAGACTTCTGGTTGGTTCCACAACCCTAATTCCTTTTGCCTCCTTAATGGAGTGTCCCGCCCTGTGGATTGTGTTGACTCACTCTGTGAATTCCACCTCAATTCCCAGTGAGAAAGGCAGCATATAAATGATGTTAACAAATAAATAAATGAATCCAGAGAGCAGCAGCAGCACATTCCATGTGCTTGTTCTTGACTTTTTAACCTTTGGCCAACCCCTTAAGAAAATACTCCTTATGCATCTGGTGGAGACAACAGACACGGCTTGATGGAATCGCGTCCATTCGCACAATTACAAGCAACCAAACAGTTTTGCCAGTTCGGTTTTTGCATCGTGCTCTTTCCTGTCCTGCTTCCTCCCCCCACCCTGCCCCACTTCAGATCTCACTAGTTGCATTTAAGAACATAAGAGAACATAGGAGAAGCCAACGCTGGATCAAGCCAATGGCCCATCCGGTCCAACACTCTGTGTCACACAGTGGCCAAAAATACCAGGTGCCATCAGGAGGTCCACCAGTGGGGCCAGGACACTAGAAGTCCTCCCACTGTTGCCCCCCTCCAAGCATCAAGAATACAGACCCTCACTTGCCCCAGCCTGAGAGTTCCTATCTATACCTTGTGGCTAACAGCCACTGATGGACCTCTGCTCCATATGCTTATCTAATTCCCTCTTGAAGCTGTCCATGCTTGTAGCTGCCACCATCTCCTGTGGCAGTGAATTCAATTAGATTTGAAAATCTTTCCCACTCTCCTAGTACTGAGGTCAAGGTTGATTCCTCTGTTAGGAAATTCAGGACTCTAACTGATCCTAAGATGCTACTGGGCCCCACCTGAGTTCAGACAAGGCATGAGACACAGTTGGCTGTCTGGGCTGTTTGGTGCAGTGGTTAACAGTGCAGACTCTGCTCTGGGAGAACTGGGTTTGGTTTCCCACTCCTCCAAGCTGCTGGCGTGACCACTGCCGGCTCGCCCACCAGGCGAGCTAGGCGCTCGCCTAGGGCGCTGGGGCCCACAGGGGCGCCAAAGCGCCCCCGCCCCCGGTGAAGCCGGCACTAGGAGGGAAGGGGCGGCCATTCAAACATTCCCTGGCTACTGCGGCGTGCTCAGGAAAGCCGGCGCTCCACCCCCCGTCTCCAGCCGGCGCTGGGACTGGGAGAGAAGGGGTGGCCATTCAAACGGCACTCCACCCCGCCCCCCGGTCTCCAGCCGGAGCTGGGGCTGGGAGGGAAGGGGCGGCCGTGGGGGGGAGCTGAGCAGAGAGGGATTCAAAGCGAGGGGTCGGGGTGGGCAGAAGGCGGCAGCGCGGCTCCCCCTCCTCATGGCCCTCCCAGGCCCTCCGCTGGGCGCGGGGCTTCTGGGCTGGGCCGTGGGGCGGCCCGGCGGCAGTGGGGCGGCTTCTCCCCTCCCCCAACGGCACTCCCAGGCCCTCCGCTGGGTGCGGGGCATCTGGGCTGAGCCGCGGGGCCAGCAGGTGGCGGCGCGGCTCCCCTCCCCCCCAACGGCCCTCCCAGGCCCACTGCTGGGCGCGGGGCTTCTGGGCTGGGCTGCGGGGGCGCGGCTCCCCCCCCCACGGCCCTCCCAGGCCCACCTCCGGCACTGAGAACAGGTTCCCCCCCATGGCCCTCCCAAGCGCGGCCCAGCTCTTGGGCTCCCATGCTGGGGGGGGCGCTAGAAGGTAGCCCGGCCTAGGGCACAAAGAACCCTAGGGCCGGCCCTGGGTGTGACCTTGGGTTAGTCACAAGTTCTGTGGGAGCTGTTCTCTCAAGAGTGGTTCTCTCAGCCCCACCTACCTTACAGGGTGTCTGTTGAGGGGAGGGAAAAGCAGATTGTAAGCCGCTCCGAGACTCCAAGTGAAGGGCAGTTATGCATCCCAAGGGCTGCGTGAGAGAAGTCTTCTCTTATTCTTCTTCTCATGGGGAGTGAGACTTATCCATCTATCAAGGGATGCCAGTCCCCAGGTGCAGGCGGGGGTTTCCACATTTTTAGGGCTCAGATCCGACACCAACCAGATGGCCGTTGGGGGAAGCCCCGCCCACAACACTTCTCTGCAGCCCCACCTGAAAAGGTCAGGTGTTGCACGCACCTGCCCTGCAAGCAGCAAATCGACTGCTTGCAGGGCAGGCACCCATGGCAGCTGCTCTTTCCAAGCAGGTGCCTCCAGCTCCTGCCTTACAAGAGGTGAGTTCCCCTCTTGCAGGGCAGGAGTGTCCAGTGCCGGGCCTGTAGCTACAGTGGCACATTTCGGGGCCTGGACCCTCCGACTTCCTACCAAGGCCCCACGACTTCCATCCAGCCCCCGGCTCTCTGGGCCACCCGGAGGACTCCCGCCACCGCTCCTTCCCCAAGCGGGGCTTGCTTCCCCACACAGGTGGGCAGAGAGCAAACACTGCAAAAGAGATTTTTAAAATTTTATTTTTATATTTTATTTTGTGACATCAGCATTGCCACGATGAATTCTTCCATCGCCGGGATCTTTAACTCCTGCCACCTATGATGCGGTCTCGCCAAACTCATGCAACTGCAGCACTGCGCCACCTGGGGGACCTTCACCCCCACTCGAGGCTGAGTGTCCATATATCATGCACTTTCCCTCATCTATATTCCCTGCGGCAATTTCTGTAGGTGCGCCCTTCATGTGCAATCCCTCACTCCCTCGTTCCCATACATTAGATTATTTTCCTGTGGAAAAAGAGCATCCAACTTGGGTGACCCTCAATGAATAAACAAGTTTTGCCTATCTAGGGGAGGAAGACGGCTGAGTTCTGTGCCAAGAGTTTCCGTTGTGGCCTCCGCATGATTTCTCGGCTTGTCCTCTGAGCTGTCCCCCATCAGTGATTTGGCTCAGTGAATCCCAAAGTGCCCGTTAGCTGCTGACTCCGCAAAGCTTTCTTTCCACTTCACCTCCTCCTTGAAAATATCGATTCACTATGAGGAAACAATCTAAGATTGAATCTTGATCCTGATAACGGGAGAGAGGGAAACGTTTTCAAATAAAATTGGGGGGGGGGGAGACAAAAAACCTGTCCCCCGTCCTGCCCACGTGCCAATATGAAGAGGCCCAAAAAATTCTGCTTGACCCCGACCTCAGTGGGAAGGAGAGTCAGTAGCACCCAGCCAAGGCGGGACAGCAAACTCACATACTGTTTTTAAGCCTGACAGACCCAGCCTTCCCATTGGCTGGGCCTAAGAACATAACAGAAGCCAATGTTGGATCAGGCCAATGGCCCATCCAGTCCGACACTCTGTGTCACATGGTGGCCAAAAATACCAGGTACCATCTTCATGTGTGTTCAGTGCCCAAGAACCAGACCCATGTCCCACCGGGTATAAACTTTTCCTGGGATCTTTATTGGTGGTATCAGTCCATGGAAGAACTGGAACTGACCTCATCAACTGACCTAGCCAAAGACCAACTTGAAATTTAGGGACCAGCACTGTTTTAGACAGATAACAGAGACCAATTCAAAGTTTCCTTCTAAGCCCTGAGTTAGAGGAACTACTAACTTAATTTACTTCTGTAAACTTCTGGTTTGTCCTTCAAGTCCTCCATAAATTCTGGAGTTCCAGCTGTGCTGGTGGACCTCCTGATGACACCTGGGCTTTGGCCACTGTGTAACACAGAGTGTTGGACTGGATGGGACATTGGCCTGATCCAACGTGGCTTCTCTTATGTTCTTAAACTAAGCTGGATCGGCCCCGGTTAGTATTTAGATGTGAGACCGCCAAGGAATTCTAGGGCCGCCGCACAGGAGAAGACAATGGCAAACCACTTCTGAACATCTCTTGCCTTGGAAATCCTACATGGTTTCCATAAATCAGCTGTGACTTGATGGCACTTTATACACAAACAGACACATCAGGGAGGTGCACCTGGCCCCTAACCCTAACCCTTCCGATCTTCAGGAGGCAGCTGAAGACAGTGGTATTTTGGACTTCATTTGACTAATTTAGTATTTATTTATTGGCAGTCCCATGGTCTTTTAGGGTTGTTTTTTTTAAAAAAAAATCATCATTTTATTTACACTGTAAGCCTCCTTGAGTTCTGGGAGGTATAAAGGCAGCTAACAAATTTTTAAAATAAAAATAAACAAAATCTGTTTCAACAACAACCCTGTGAAGTAGATCAGGCTGGGAGTCACCTGCTGAAGACCAACCGGCAACCTTCATGCATCGGTGAGGATTTAAAGACCAGTCCCCCTCCGCGTCCTACTCCAACAGCATTTCCCCAAACGACCCCTCTCTCACACACTTACACCATGCGCATATGTCTGAGCTCTGAGCACACACACAAAAAATGTGTTCTGAGATACTAGGATATATGGTTTGTCTGCAGTACACCACTTCGTACCTTGCTACAGGTGAGGCTATGGCAGGTGCTGGTGTGTCTTCTCCGATCCCCCATTGCTCCTCTCTCCTGACCTTGCTTCACCTCTGGGCCTGCCCGGCTGGTTTTGGAAAAGAAAAAAAGAAAACTAATTGAAGACTCGAGGGATATTTCCCTTTGCATCTCCTCTACCCTGTGCCCCAGATTCAGTTCTGCAAAGGAACAGGTGGTGAAATGTGTGCATTTATTAAAAGAGAGGCAGTGAAGTTCTCAGGAGGTGGCCTTTGTGATTGATTGTACTTCTAATTGTTACCTCTAGTGGAATACGAGGATGCACTTTAAAGGTATATAGAGCAGCGTTCAAAGATTTTGAAAAAAGAAACAATATCCAGCTGCTGCTGCTGTCACGGAGGGTTCTCTCTTTATTCCTGCGGTGAGGGAATAAGGGAGAAGCCGAGATTCCCGGAGAAACACCATTGGGGGTTTCTTTGCACAAAGCCGAAAAATTGCTCCCTAACCTACACAGAGCTTCTCATGCTGGGAATTGCTGTAAGCTCACCGCTTGTATGTCCAGGTGGTTGTTCTGTCTCCCGAGTGTACACTGAGCTCAGCTTCCCAGGGACTTGCAGATACAGAAATTGTCTGGCTGGACTCTGTTCCACCATCTCTATGGTCATTGTCACTCTTCTTCAGGCCCTCGCCATGGCCCAGGGTCTGCCTCATTTCTCTTCCAAGAAATAGCAATACTCTCAATCTTTAAATCTTTATTATTATTTTTTTTAATGTGCATCAGAAAATGTTTTTGTCAGCTATGAAAGAACTCCCTGCTCCTAGGAAAGTCAGCATGTCAGAGAAACGTTTCACTCACTGATTTCTGGTATCTGTTGGACTGAGCAACTCAGCATGCCTGGAGTACCTTCTGTTTTTTAAAAAATATAAAACTATTAAATTGGACAACCATTTAAAAACCTGCCCCCAATGAAATCCAGCCCCCACAGAACACACACATTTAAAAAGCATAAAAGCTCATAGATGTGCTAGAAGCACGCTACATCACAATCACATAGCCAATCTTTGTTGCACTCTATGATAGCAATCGGAAAGCATGTATCGGGATGGGCACAAACCAGCTCAAGAATTAAAGTTTGTGATGAACTTGGGCCATTTCGTGCTTCGTGGAGTCAAATTCGTGAAAAGTCAACTAGCACGAACTTTCCATTAACTTTGAAGCTGTTTGTGGAGGTTTGCGAATGGATACATTTCCAGACACTGTCTCCGCTCAGTCAAGATGTTTACCAAACTTCAAAACAAACTTCAAAGCAAAGGGGGGCAGAAGTTTCCCTGTCAGTTTGGTGTCACTGGCTTGTTCCTGAGGTGCTCTATAGACTCCTGTAACTTCAGCAATACAAGCAAAAGAGGACTAATATCAAACAACAGAATCCCTGCAGTACAAACTGGGGGGGGGGGACATTTTTCGAAGCCATGTACAACCAATTCATTGTACAGAATGTCCAGCAGAACTGAATACCACTGTGGCAATGCAACCTTAAAAAGACAGATTGATCTCAAAGCACATTGCCACAAGAAATCCAAGCGGGGAGGGGAGGGGGTTTGCAAGTTCTGTGTGAGAAAATGGGAATACAAAGGAACCCCCACAAAGGGGGGAAACTGACAAGAGTCATTTGAAACTGACAAGAGGAGGGGAGATACCCCAGACAGAAAAAAAGAGAGAGAACCTCCTGAACCTGCACCTGTGGTTTCCCCAGAAAACACTTTCCTGGGGGCACCTTCTTTTGGAGGGCATAACGTGAATCCCATAAATCCAATGCTCACCAAACATGGAAGGCAGGTAAAAGAGAGTCGACTGGAAACCCCTGCAAGTTTGGTGTCTCTAGCATGCTGGGTGAGGGTGCTCTACCATGTCAAAGACTTCATGAACTGAACCAGTTCATTTGATGCCTAAAAGTTTGTGATGGTCCATGGTTTGTGAGCCAGACACACCATAAACCGAACCACATTTTCCTGGTTTGTGCCCATCCCTAAACATATACCGTAAGGACCACCTTTTCCTCTATGAACCTACCCATGCACTCCCATTGTCTTTGGAGGCCTTGCTCCAGTTGCCCCTTCCATCTGAGGCTAGACAGGTGGAGATCTGAGAAAGGGCTTTCTCAGACATGGTACCCAAGCTTTGGAACTTCTCCCCCAGGGGGTTCATTGGTTTCTCTCTATCATTACCTACCAACAGTGAGTGAAGACTTATTTTGTTCTGTTTGGCACCCCCCCGATAACTATTACTGGGCTCCACCCTGGCTTTGATGTTGTGCATTTGTGTGTTTATATTATTTTATTATTCTTTTATTTATTGAATTATATATATATATATATATATATATATATATATATATATAATTTTAAATGCAAAAAACAACTGTAAGGTCTGAAGTGACAAAAAGGTGCATTGGTTTCTCTACAAAGTGCAATGAAAGATAAGTGCCTCTTTACAAGAGAAAAAGAATGAGAATAAGAGGAATCAATGGCTGTAGCTAAAAAGTGACGTTTGGAAAAGGAAATTCCCCTCCTCATACCAACACTAGGCACTGTCGTAGGGAGGAAATGTTGATGAACTTTAGATAGGAACTCACAGTCTTGGGCAAGTGATGCTTTGTATTCTTGGTGCTTGGGGGGTGGTCAACAGTGGGAGGGCTTCTAGCGTCCTGGCCCCATTGCTGGACCTCCTGATGACAGCTGGTATTTTTGGCCCCTGTGTGACAGAGCGTTGGACTAGATGGGACATTGTCCTGATCCAACATTTGCTTCTCTTATGTTCTTAACTTGAGCACAATAGCTGGCCAGATCCAATCCTGAATGCTTCCTGGCCTTTGTAATTCGTCTTTGTCTTCATCTTCTTCTTCCTCCTCCTCCTCCTCCTCTTCTTCTTCTTCTTCTTCTTCTTCTTCTTCTTCTTCTTCTTCTTCTTCTTCTTCTTCTTCTTCTTCTTCTTCTTCTTCTTCAAGCAGTCTGTTTCTCCCCAAAAGCCACTAGCGGTGGTAAAGTCTTGTTGGCAACATAAATCCCATGGGTTTCCTTTTTTTCCCTTCTGCTTTTGACCGCATTAATCCTTACTTTCAATAGTTGTTGCTTATGTTCTGTTTTTGAATTGGAGTCCAGTTTGTTTTTTTTTAATCATGATGTGTGAATCCTAACTATACTGAGGTTAAATCCTTTATTCCATGACATCTGTTGGGAGGTAGGCTAGCCACATTGCACATAAAATAAATGCCAATAGACCTGGGGTTACTGGACAATAGTTAGTGTCCCTTCTCTGAAAGCTCCAGCGTGTGTTTGGTAATCTGGCCGTTCAGTTGATTAATGGTGCTTGTCTTCCTTTGTGTTACTGAGGAAAAGAGAACATTCCTTTGGTTTCCATCGAAACCTTTCCTTACTTTAGTGTGATATAATGAGAAAATACATATTCACTAAGGTGAACAAATCGTGCTCCGTAAGTGGAAAACTTTGATAAGCTTTGAAGTGAAGGGGAAAAACAACCTCTATGTGTAAATGATGCTGCAAAGCATACAAAAAAACCCCCAACACACCCCACCCTTGTCATGACTATCTCCAGCTATGGTTGCCAAGCCCCTGGTGGTGGCTGGAGATTTCATGGGACTCTCCTGGGATTCCAATTGATCTCCAAGCAATAGAGGACAGTTAACCTGGAGAAAATGGCATCTTGAGAAGGTGGACTTTATGGCATTATACTCTGCTGAAGTCCTTCCCTTCCCCAAACCCTGCCTCTTCAGGGTCCTCCCCTCCCTCCAACCCCCCCCCAGGTATTTCCCAACTCAGAGCTGGCAAACCTGCCTCCAGCCCACTCAGCAATTCTGACTCGGAACCCCCAGAGGAGGCGCCACAGTCAGTGACTGAGGAGGACCGGAGGGACAAGGAAGGACCGAGCGCTGCAGAGCCACCTGCAGGCAATGCCTCCTCAGCAACAGAGGTTGTCTTGCCAGAGCCACCAAAACCCTTTCTGGTGACCACCAAGTTTTTTTGAGGGGGTTGTTTTTTTTAAAAGAAAGCGGATGTGGCAGGGTGGAGTTTTTGCCCAGCCGGGCGTCTTATTGGTCACTGGAGATTTGATTGGCTGCGTGATTTTTTTTTTTAAGTTGCATTGGTAACTGTTGCCACCACAGCAGAAGGACCATCACTGTGTGACTGGAGGTAAACTGTGGCGGCCATTCTGTGACTGGCTCTACCTCTGACAGCAGCCATTTTGTGACTGTACCCACCACACTGGGTCAGAATTCAAAAAAGAACCAATCGGCTCAACAAGGTTGGGGACCCCTGCTCTAGGATTTACAAAAACTAATTCTTCAGTTTTTACCAGAAGTGGCGTCTACACACCGGTGCAACAGTAGCACGTACTCTTTCCCCCTCCTATTTCTTCCCGCCATTGCTTGAGGTCCCAGTGGACAATGAGGCTGGATGCCGGCATCCTTATCAATGAGGGCCTCCCCTTATCTCTTCAAGGTTGCCCATTCCACAGAGCAGGGGCACACTGGGAAAGGCCCAGGTCAGGTCAGTGCCACCCGAAGCGGGGGAACAGCTAGCAGGTGGCAGCCTGAAGACCGCTGTTGACCCACAGGAACATATGGGAGGAGACAGTCCTTCAGATATGTGGTCCCCAGGCTATGATGGGCTTTAAAAGTCATAAACAGGACCTTGAATCGAACACAAATGAACTGGCAGTGAATGTAGTTGTTATAGGGTTTCCAGGTCGCTTACCTTTTTGCAGCGGGGGGAAGTAGGTCCCAGTCTGGGACATATGCACGCATGCACCTTGATGACGTCACCTGGAGGTGACGTCATTATGCTAGGCATATCGCCAATGGGCAGTCTAGCATCCAGCTTGAAAACTCTATGATACCATTGATTTTTCAAGCTGAATGCTAGAGCATCCACCAGCAGTGTGCCCAGCATGATGACGCCATCTCCGGGTGACGTCATCACACCGGGCACGTTGGCCCAATCTGGGCACTTTAGGGGCAGGGTTCCCCAGCCAGCTGGATCTGAGCCAGCAGGTTGGAGACCATTTGAGTGGGCAAAACCCTGCCCCACTAGGGGACCCGGCAACCCTAAGCTGTCACAAAATAGGCAAGATACGTTTTCATAAGCTAGCCCACAGATCTCCAATGTGGTACACACTGACAAATTTTCTAGTGCCTGCCAAGTGTTTTTAGAAAGTGGGTAGGGCCAGGTGGGGATTTTGCCCAGCAAGGTTTCTGATTGGCTGTGCAGATATTTTTTAAATGTTGTATTGGCAGCAACTACCATTATAGTACTGCGTGACTGAAGATAAGCTGTGGCAGCCCTTTTGTGGCTAGCTCTGCCTCCTATGGTAGCCATCTTGTTGCTGTGCCCACCATGCTGTGTCAGAATCTCAAGGGTGCCTGGAGGCTCAAAAAGTCTGGGGGCCCCTGAACTAACCCCCAAAATAATGAGGCTGCCACCTTCTGGACCAGTTGCAGTTTCCAGCTTGTCTTCAAGGGCAGCCCCAAATAATTTGCATTACAGTAACCCAACCATGAGGTTATAAAAGTCAGCATGAGTCAGCAAAGCTAGATCACCTGAGTCTAACAAAGGAGACAGTTAAAAAAAAAAGATGCAGCTGATATAACATACAGACATAAGAAGCCACGGTCGATCAGGCCAATAGGCAATCCAGCCCAACACTCTGTGTCACACAGTTCCCAAAACCCAGGTGCCATCAGGAGGTCCACCAGTGGGGCCAGAACTCCAGAAGCCCTCCCACTGTTACCCCCCAAGCACCAATAATACAAAGCTTCACTACCCCAGACATAAGAACATATGAGAAGCCATACTGGATCAGGTTAATGGCCCATCCAGTCCAAAACTACGTCACACAGTAGCCAAAACCCAGGTGCCATCAAGAGGTCCACCAGCAGGGCCAGTACTCCACAAGCCCTCCCGGTGTTGCACCCCAAGCACCAAGAATACAGAGCATCTCTGCCTTAGACATAGTGTTCTATCTATACCTCATGGCTAATAACCACTGATGGACCTCTGCTCCATATGTTTATCCATTCCCCTCTTGAAGCTGCCTAGGCTTGTAGCCACCACCCTTTCCTGTCGCTGCTCCCTCTAAGCCGTGGAGTCTTGTGAGCAAAAATTCTACTTTCAGAGCTACTGGTATTAAAGCGGTGATTGAGTGATTTGGCTACTGAATAAATTCGTTTGCTCTGGACAGGGCCAGCCCGAGGTGTCTGGGTGCCCTAAGTGAGGCCAGCTTGTGGCGCCCCCCACCCAGCAATGCCAACTTCCCGGTGAGGCCTGGAGATGGGGGAGGGCGCCACAAGCTGGTCTCTTCTGCTGAGCGCTGGCTTGCCTGTGCACCCTTGCAGCTGCGGGGTGTGCCTGCAAGCCAGGGAAGGGGCAGGGGTTTAAACCCCCGTCTCTTCCACTGAGTGCCAGTTTGCCTGCATGCCCCGCAGCTGCAGAGTGTGCCGGCAAGCCAGGGAAGGGGTGGGGTTTTTGGGTGGGGGTGGGGGGCTTTTGGCACCCCTAAGGGCCGGCGTGCTCTAGGCGAATGCCTAGTCCGCCTAGTGAGCAAGCCGGCCCTGGCTCTGGAGCCATCTTTCCTGAGCCAAGACAACAATATGTGAGCCGGAGGCTAAAAGACTGTGAGCTAGCTCACACTAACTCAGCTTAGAGGGAACACTGTTTCCTATAGCAGTGAAATCCATGTGCTAGTTACTATTGGGTTGTTCGAGAAAATTCTCTTGGCCGCCGCACCAACCTTCTTTTCAAGCAGCAAGACTCCTGGTTGCCTGATGAGATGGAACGGCATTTGAGGCTGTTCATGTCAGCGGCACCTTCAGCTTCTTCCCTGTTCCCAACTTGCCCTGCTGAGCAGCTCCCATTTTTCCTCCACGCACATCCGAATCTCTCACTCCTGCCTCTCTTCCTTTATTGCTTTCTCATTACAGGATTCTCTACCCATTCCCCATCTTTCCACTTGCCTTTGTGCGCATAAATCCATGTGATCACAGAGATCATCTGGGTGCATTGGCAAGTCTGATAGTGTATAAATTGGTTTAGCCTACTTTACCTAGGGTGTTACAAAATTGATGTGAAGTCTGCCTGAGTCTATCATGAGATAATTCCTGGCAGCCTCAATATCCTTAGCTTGCAATCAGTTAGCCAGTTTAAAGGCCGCTGTTAAAAAAGATTCGCAGAATTCAAGGGGTCTTCTCTCTCTCTCCCCCCCCTCCCTGGTCAACCGCTAACTTCATTCGTATGTGTTCGCATTTCTGACTTGTCAGTCGAGCCCGGTAAAATACGGCTGTTTGAAATGGCTCGCCTGCGGCCAGCTATCAAATTATTACTCTCCGTTCGAAAGCGCAAGATGGCATTTTCGTAGATAAGGGAGGCCGGCCCAATATCCAGCCTCGAGTTTGGCACCATATAATGATTAAAATGTGTGCTAAAAGGAGCAGAGTGCCGCTCATCATATCGCTCGCTCCAGAGGTCACGCTGGCGCTTAAGGATAGAGATTCCCAAATCCCTGTAATAAATTGATCTCTGCCAACTTTTACTTTTTTATGGGGATGGCCATCCATTCCCTGCTGCCAGCACTCAATTGGTAGGGATTCTAAAATAACAGAGGCATTCTGCTCTTCTATTTATCTCTTTGGGGCATCAAGGAAATTGCAGGGGTATAGCCCCTCCCAAGGGCAGCTTGCACAAGGGCAGTTTCGACAGTTTGTCTGGACGGGAGGAAATGGTGGCCCTTTGCATGTTCTCACAGGGCTCTTCTTATGTTTGTACAGACATAGACAAGGGGATTACGTGTATTCATAGAGGATAGGTCAATCAGTGGCTACCAGCCATAGTGATTAAAGGGATCCTCCAGGTTCAGAGGCAGCCAAACTCTGAATCCCAGAACCAGGAGGCAGCCTCAGGGGAAGGCCTCGGCCTCTATGCCCTCTTGCTGGACCTCCAAAGGAATTGGTTGGCCACTGTGTGAGACAAGATGCTAGACTAGATGGACTACCAGTCTGATCCAGCAGAGCTCTTCTTATGTTCTTGTAGGCCCTGCCTTCCTTCCCATTGGCGAGGTTATGGAGAAAGATGATTGGCCAAAGGATGGAAGTTGGGTCTTGTAGAAGTTCTGAGCAAGTGTAGTAAAAGAGGCTCTGTGAAGAAATCTCTCCTTATAATAATTATCTTTTGGTTTCACAAGATTCCATGCGCTCCCATTGGCTGTAAAGTGCCCTCCCTCAGCCATTGGCCCATCAGCTGCCACTCAAGAGTACTTGCATGCCATTGGCCGGGTGCTGGGTCTGCTCCTCTTCCCCACCCACTCCTCCTTTTGCATGCCAGATTTACTGGCAGACAGCTCTCTCTCCTGAGGAAGACAGTTCTCTTGACTCCTGTGAGGGACTGTCCCCTCAGTGGCTGTTGGTTGGCACCCAAGCTTGATTCTGTGAGTAAAAAAACCAAAGGACTTTCAGCATAACCCCCTCCCCTGCCCATAACCCCCTCCCCAATGGCCAGTTTCCTGTCAGAATAAATGGAAAAAGGCTTTCTCCTGCTTAGCTTCAGCATGGCTGGCTGGCTAACGAGGTGGGCCAGCAACCATCAGACCATTTTCTTCAACTCCCCACTGTGCAGCTGACCTTTCCCCTAGGGTTGCCAATCTCCAGGTGGGACCTGGAGATCTCCCACTATTACAATTGACCTACAGATGACAGATATCAGTTCCCCGGGAGAAAATGGTTGCTGTGGAGGGTAGACTCTATGGCATTATAACCTGCTGAGTCCTTCCACACACACCCCAAATGCTGCTCTCCACAGGATCCAACCCCCAAATCTCCAGGTATTTCCCTAATCAGAGTTGGCACCTGTACTTTCTCCTCTGTCAGTAAAAGGCCCTTTCCATGCCTATGTTGGCCTTTGGGAGAAAACTCATTGGGCCCAGTCCTGATTGGGTTGCCAACTCCAGGTGGGCAATTCCTGGAGATTTGAGGGATGGAGCCTGGAGAGGGTGAGGTTTGAGGAGGGGTGGCACCTCAGACAGGTACGATGCCATAGATTCCACCCTCCAATCCAGCCATTCCCTGATGGGGAACCATTGTTGCCAATCTCCAGGTGGGGGCTGGAGATCACTGAAAATTACAACTGCTCTCTAGGAGGGAGGGGGGAGGAGATGGAAAACTAGAGATAGGTTGATGGTTGGCTGGGAGGGAGATAGGGTTGTCAACTCCAGGTTGGGAAATTCCTGGAGATTTGAGGGGTCGAACCTGGAGAGGGTGAGTGTTGAGGAGGAGTGGGACCTCAGACAGCTACAATGCCATAGACTCCACCCTCCAAACCAGCCACTCCCTCCTGGGGAACCACTGTTACCAATCTTGGGGGTGGGCTGGAGATCACTCAAAATTACTACTGCTCTTCAGATAGCAAAGATCAGTTCCTCTGGAGAAAATGGTAGACTCTGTCGTTATACCCTGCTGAGGTTGCCACAGCAAATTGTCACTGAATGCCCAAAGCCGGGGCACTCTCCCAGAGCCTCTTTCTAGAGCCTGTTGTATTTATTTCCACAACGGGCCTTATTCCTAGCAGAGCTATAAGCACCATTCGGTATTGTCCAAATCATTTTGTTGCTTAAGGCAGAAAATTGAAATATCATAGGAAAGTGATAATAATAAACCAAATAATTGAATAATTTGCTGCTCTTTAATGGTGTGCCTTTTAGGGTGGCCATATTCCAAACCTAGGCAGCCTACTAAGCATATTATGCAAAAATTGTTTGCTAATTATGCAAATCAGGCATATTGATTGTTGCTTGTGTGGCTTTCTCTCAGCAATTACAATGAATATGTGGGGCAAGATCAGAGGACATGTTTTTTCAACTGACCAGTTGTTCATGATGGGATTAGCTTATGCGTCCATCTCAGACCGAAAATAATGCTTGCTGAAGGGAGATAAAGCACTTGTTTCAATCATAGTTATGACCTCTCTCGTTGGTTAGAACAGTGGAAGAGGGCAACAAGCTTGCTCTTCGCTAAATGATACAAACAGAATATTTCCTACATAGCTTGCAAGGCTAGAACTCACTTCTGAGAGCCAATTTGGTGTAGTGATTAAGTGTGCGGACTCTAATCTGGGAAAACCGGGTTTGATTCCCCACTCCCCCACTTGCAGCTCCTGGATGACCTTGGGCAAGCCATAGTTCTGTCAGAGCTGTTCTCTCAAGAGCAGTTTGGGAAAGAGATCTCTCAGCCCCGCCTACCTCACAGGGTGTCTGTTGTGAAGAGGGGAAGGGAAAGGAGTTTGTAAGCCGCTCTGGGGGGAGGGAAACCTGGCCACTTAATAGGCCAAATGTTTATCTTGTACATGTCCAGTACCTGATAAAATACAGACAACTGGGCCATTTGGCAACTCTGTTCAAAACCTGAAGCCAGCCACATCACTCTGCCAAGTGGCAGTGCAGGCCCAGATACAAAATACACGGCACAGGACTCAAACTGATTAGGGATAAAGTTTTCCTGAAATGAGGCCGATCCTGCATTTTGAATACACCTTGCAGTTGATTGGGATGCAGAAATCCAGGTGCTGAGTTTTGAAGTCAGCATGGGAGCAGAACGATTCCAGCACTAAAGCCTTTTTCATTTTATTCGCAGTAGAGAAAAATCAAAGTGGGCGAAGAGCAACCGGAGGATTTGTCGGAAATGCCAACGACATGGCAAATGGAACTCAGTGTTGGCAAGTGAAAGACGTTGCACATTGGAACAAAAACTCCCAACATTAATTGTATGCTGGTGGGCTCTGAACTGGCTCCAACCAAGACTGAAAGAGATCTTGGCGTCCTAGTGGACAGCTCAACAAAAATGTCAACTCGGTGGCAGCACTGAACAAAGGTAGCTCCATTATTAGGAAAGGGGCTGAGAATGAAACAGCCAATATTGTAATGCTGTTGATAACGCCATGGCGTGGTTTCATTTGGAGGACTGTGTACAGCAGGGGCATAGACTGAGAAGTTTCTGGGGGGATGGGGCTTAGGGTTGCCACCCCCCTGATGGGGGCAGGGGTTCCCCCAATCTCAGCTCCCCGATCCACCCACCGGTGGACAGTGGGGGAGCCCTGTCCCAAAGAGCTCCATGGCTCCAACATGCCCGGCTCAAGGACGCCACCCAGAGGTTCAGCCCCGCAACATATCTAGCATGATGACATCACTTCCGGGTGATGTCATCACCATGCGCGCACTTTGTGTGCACGCAAGAAGACCCAGGAAAGGAGACTGGAGCCCCCCTAACGGGGCTGCACTCGGGCCAGACCCATACTTAGTGGTCTGTATTCGGTTACTTCAATATGAAATTATTTATATTTACCCAAACGATATGCCGTCAGCAATTAATCCTGTGGTTTGGAGAGAGAAAACACACAGTTGCAATAGTCGGAAGAAAGAAGAAAGGAAAGATGGCGTGAACTCCTTCCCCAAGACAGATTATAGATTTCATTTGTGTGTGGAAGGAAATACTCCCTCCCCCTCCATCTTTTCCCTCACAACCCGATGACGTCGTTTAGGCTGAGAGGGTTTGACAGGCCTGAGGTCCCATAATGACCTGCGGGGCTGAGTGGGGATTGGCAGATAGCACCCTAAAGCTGTTTAGTCCACGAGCACCTGACAAAATTTGTGGCTGGACAGGAGCTTCCATGAGTCGCTGATATCTGAAGAAGCGAGCAGTGAGTCATGAAAGTGCCTATCCTGCCACAAATGTTGTTAGTCTTTAACTTTAGTTGCTCCTTTCTTTCTTTGTTTTTGAGGGCTTTTTAAAAAAATAAACAGGTTATAAACATAACACAAAATAACAGAATTAATCACCAGACAATTTTAAAAAAAAACTCACAACAAATCCATTGAAGTAGAGCAATACCATACATCACTTCATATAAATGAAAAACAATACATACATTGTATTAGAATTAAAGATTTTTAGTTCTTTGTTACCACTTCAGGTTTCTGCAAGGAGTCTGTTATAATGGACCGTATCTCTACAAAATCTAAACAAGAAGGACTGGATTCATATCGATTCCCCTGATAAGTGATTTCGTCCATTATACACATTTCCCACATCTTACAGGGCCATAACGTAAGTGTGAAGGCAAAGGTTTCTCTTGCTTGAAAGCCAGTCAAATCTGACTCTAGGGGGCAGTGCTCATCTCCATTTCCAAGCTGAAGAGCCAGCACTGTCTGAAGACTTTTCTGTGGTCATGTGGCTGGTACGAACTAAATGCCGAGGCGCATGGAACGCTGTTACCTTCCCACCAAAGCGGTGCCTATTTATCTACTTGCAATTTCTTGCTTTCAAACTGCTAGGTTGGCAGGAGCTGGAGCCAGAGACAGGAGCTCACTCCATCATGTGGCATTCAGGTCTCGAACTGCTGAACTACCAAACTTCCGGACTGCAGCTTGGCATCTTAACCTCTGAGCCGCTGTGGCACCAAATGTAAGTGTAGGTCCATCTAAACATTTTCTGGTAGTGGCTGTAGCTGTTATTTGGCTGCTATTAGAAGGATGGCGATCAATTTCCCCTCCTAATATGTTGGACTGAGTCATCTGGCCAATGATTTAAACTATATGCCACAATGCAAAAAAATAATTGTGGGAATTTACAATTGAAGCAAAATAAGGGAATAAGGGCACCAATTCTATTTGAGAGGAAGGCAAGGGCAAGGCACCTCTGTTTGCCTCTTCCCTCGAAAACCCTAAAGGGTCATCATAAGGCAGCTGTGATTTGATGGCACTTTACACACACACACAAATTCAATGCCCTGAAGCGGAAGCCATTGTCATTGGTGGTCATTTTTGCTTCCCGAATATCCTCCAGCCCTCCTCAGTTGGTGTAGTGGCTAGGAGTGTGGACTCTTATCTGGAGAACTGGGCTTGATTCCCCGCTCCTCCACATGCAGCTGCTGGGTGACCTTGGGCAAGCCACAGTTCCCTCAGAGCTGTTCTCTCACCAGCAGTTCTTGAAAGAGCTCTCTCAGCCCCACCTACCGCACAGGGTGTCTGTTGTGGGGAGAGGAAGGGAAAGGAGATTGTAATCTCCTCCTCATCATCATGTTCTCCTTCTTCTTTCTCTTCCTCCTCCTAATTCCCAAAACTGTAAGTACTGCTAAGCAAAGCTTTTTCATTGTTCCTTATCAAGAGGTTCAAGGACCAGGAGAGGATAGAGGCCTCATGCCTGGTGAATCCCAAAAACTGAACTGAACTGATGCCACCTCCTTCCTGGACTTTTTCTAATGTTTCCTTGGTGAGAGCTCCTCAGTCCTCAGAGGTATGGATATGATTTTTGCAATTTCGCCTACTTGATTTGAGCATCCTTTTTTGCCTCCAAGGAGGCCGCATTCCATGTTTTTAACCCAAAACGCTGACTGGAACTCTCGTGATTGGGTGACTCCCTTCTTCAAGACTGGTCCAAGAAAGATGAGAACGAGAAATGTAAGGGCTTAGTTGCCTGTAGAGAAGGTGGGAAGAAACAGGGAGAGGTTACAGGAGCTGAGACGTAATAGGAAGAGACAAAGATGCCAGTGCGTCAGTGAGCTAAAAGGGTCCCCAAAGCAAGAGGGGAAGAATTGTTTTGTTGTTTTTTACTCTGATGTGTGCGCGTTATATCTTTAAATTAAAAATCAAAAGTAGACATTAAAATGGAAAAAAATGAAAAGAATATGGCAGGAGCCACAATCAGTTGTAAACAGAGATGCCGAAAGGGTCGCCAGCCCCCAGGTGGTAGCTGGAGATCTCCCACTATGACAGCAGAACTTCAGGTGACCTGGAGAAAGTAGTCACTTTGGAAGGTGGGCTGTATGGCATAATACCCTGTTGAGGCCCCTCTCCTCCCCCAAACCCCACCCTCCTCAGGTTCCACCTCCAAAATCTCCACGTATTTCCCAACACAGAGCTGGCGACCCTAGTTACCAACCTCAAAATGGGGCCTGGAGTTCTCCCAGAGCTACAGCTGATCTCAAGAGATAGATTTCTCTGGAGAAAATGACAGCTTTCGAGGGCAAACTTGGTGGCATGCCAGAGACAGAGTCTAGGAGAAACTGAAGTCCTAAAGTGACATCATACCCTGTCTGAGCATCTTCCCCAAGCTCCATCTTCCCCAGCCACCTCCCTCAGATTTTCAAGAGTCTTCCAAGCTGGAATTGGCAGTCCTCATTGGGAAGGCAAAGGAGGGGTTACTTAATGCTTTCCCCGCTAACTGTTTTCTTCCCTAAATCTCCACCAGCTGCTTTTCTCTCAGTCAAGAGGGTACAACTAGTGAGAGAAATTGTTAGCCAAATTTTTACCATATCTTGCCAGGGTTGCTGAGGGCCAGATCCAGTTGCTTTGGTAGCTGGATGCCCATCTCGAGCCTACAGTCCTCCCAGATTTACAATTGATATCCAGAGATCAGTTCCCCTGGCAATTTCAGAGGGCAGACTCAATAGTATACCACAGAGTCTAGGAGAAACAGAAGTTCTAGAGCTGGGTACCCATCTTGAACCACTAGTCATCTTATAATCTAATAGCAAAGCCAGGATATCTTTGTACGCTTAAATCCAGTGACTGGAACTGTGAGTGGGCAAGATAGATCTTTGTCCAAACATGAAAAAGGCTCTAGGTTTGACAAAAAACATGAAATTACACTGGGCAGCTTAAAAAAATAAAAAAATAATAATAAAAAGAGCACCTGCAGCTTTAAGCAACAGATTCCCCCAGTGGCTGTTGCTAGGCTACCACAGTATTCCAGGCCAGGTTCTGTCAGTAAAAAGCAGGGGTTGGGGGCAAGGCCCTTCTCTGGCCTATTTTGGCTTTCAAAGGCCTGGGCCTAGAGTTGCCAGCTCCAAGTTGGGAAATTACTGAAGATTTTGCGGTTGCGTCTGAGGAGGGCAGGGTTTGAGGTGGGGAGAGGCCTCAGCTGAATATAAGGCCATAGAGTCCTCTCTCCAAAGCCGTCATTTTCTCCAGGGGGACAGATCTCTGTTGCCTGGAGTTCAGTTGCAATTCTGGGATATTTCCACTTCCCACCTGGAGGTTGGATACCCTAGACCCAGAAGCAACCTCTGGATGACTTAATACCACCCAACATGCATGACTCAACTAGACCTGGCTTCTTGCTACTGTTCAACAGCAGCCATCTTAGGAAGGGCCAGTGTGGTGTAGTGGTTGGAGCTTCAGAGCAGAGTCTGTGAGACCCAGGTTCAAACCCAAATCTTGCTGTGGAAGCTGACTGGGTGATTTTGGACCAGTCACATACATTCATCTTAACCTACCTCACAGGGCTGTTGTGTAGATAAAAGGAGAAGAGAATAATGTAAGCTGCTTTGGCCCCCACTGTGGAGAAAGGTGGGATATAAATAAAGGATAAAAATAGCTGAAGACAGATAAAAGGTAGGTTAGTGAATGGCTGAGAAGGAGAGAATGAGGCAGGGAGAGAATATGGGGATAGCCAAGAGGAGGGACGGAGGTTAGGAAATTCCTAGAAATTTAGGGGGGAGCCTGGGGGGGGGATTGAGGAGGGCAGGGACCTCTGAGGGTCATAATATCATAGACTCTATCCTCCAAAGCAGCCATTTCTTCTGGGAGAACGAGAGCTGCCACCCACTAGGTGAGGGTTGATGATCACCCAGAATTACAATTGGTCTCCAGATGACAGAAATAAGTTCTCCTGGAGAAAAAGGCTGCTTTGGAGGGTGGACTTTATGGCATAATACTCTGCCGAGGTTGTTTCCCTCCCTAAACCTCACCCTCCAAGGCTCCACCTCCAAATCTCCAGGGATTTCCTGTCCTCCATCTGGCAACCCTAAGGGGAACTAATCTGTAGCTGGGAGATCTGTTGTGATTCCAGGAGATCTCCAGCCCTCACCCAGAAGTTGGCAACTCCAAAAGGAGAGAAGGAAGCAGGAAAAGGGAAGAGACTATGAGAGCTTTCAGGAAAGGGAAAGAGAAAATAGTGGGAGAGAATGAAGTGAGATGCCTCCCGCAAGTCCTTGTGGGTCCCCACTTTTCCCTCTCTAAAATCAACAGTGTTTTCCCCCCCAGCTAGTTCAGAAATATTGACAGGATTTCTTATCCTTTCACCAAAAAAAAAAAAAGTTAATTTGCTGGTTTTAGTTTAACTCTTCACAATCATTTCCAAGAAAGACTCAAAAGTCGGTGTCTTTTTAAAAAGAGGCAACAGAACATTACTGACTACAAATGAGTATTGGGTTCCCCGTTGCATCCCGTAACATTTCATGATGAATTAGAACATCAAGTTGCTTGTGAAGTGAAAGAGCACTTTGGAACCTCACGCAGCAGAGTCCCAACACATTTCAAATTTATGCCATTTCTTTTGAAGAACAGAAAGAGAACAGATAAAAAATGTAAGTGCCATTATAGAATTCTATTTTTTGAGGGGGGCTTTTTTGATCAAAAATGCACTTATGAAAGAATGATCTGACAATAGAGCTGGCTGAATTTCATATTCAAGGCCACATTTAGAACAACAGAACAAAAAACTGTTTGACTGCTGGACCACAAGGGACTGCTTCCCTCCCCTCCTCCATTTTGTTTTGAGGGTTCCCCCCCACAGATGGAGATAACACAGAAATACGTCTGAAGAAATGATTGTAGTATTTTTAAAATTTATTTATTGAGCATATTTTATCCCACTCTTCCTATAAAGAGCTCAGAGTTGTGAACACTGTTCTCCTCAAGCTCCATTTTATCCTCACAAACAGCCCTGTGAGGGTAGACCAAAAGTGTGTGACTGGGCAAGGTCACCCGGCCTCCTTCATATAGGTGGTTGCCAGGTCTCCCCTGGACAGTGGCAGTGGATGAGAACATAGGGTTGCCCCAGCCAGGTTGGGAAATTTGGAGCAGAGGCCCGGGGAGGACCTCTGTGGGGGTACAATACCATAGAGTCCACATACACCCAAGCAACCATTTTGTCCAGGGGAACTGATCTCTGTAGTCTGGGGATGAGCTGTAATTCTGGGGGGATGGGGGGATGGGTCCCACCTGGAGGTTGGCATCCCTATGACCATGGCAACCATGTTGTTGTTGTTGTTGTTCAGTCGCACAGTCAAGTCTGACTCTTCACAACCCCATGGACCACATCACGCCAGGCCCTCCTGTCTTCCGTCGTGCTCCAAAGTTTCTTTAATTTCATGTTTGTTGCCTCGACAACACTGTCTAACCATTTCATCCTTTGCCGTTCCCTTCTTCTTTGTCTTTCAAAGCCAGTGAGCCAGCTTGGTGAGCCAGTTTGGTGTAGTGGTTAAGTGTGTGGACTCTAATCTGGGAGAACCGGGTTTGATTCCCCACTCCTCCACTTGCAGATGGCTGGATGACCTTGAGCAAGCCATAGTTCTGATGAGAGCTGTTCTTGAAAAAGAGCAGTTTATGTCAAGGGTTCTCTCAGACCCACCTACCTCACAGGGTGACTGTTGTGGGGAAAGGAAGGGAAAGGAGTTTGTAAGCCGTTCTGAGACTCCTTTGGGTACTGAAGAGCAAAGGGGTATAAATCCAATCTCCTCCTCTTCTTCCTCTTCCTCTTCCTCTTCCTCTTCCTCCTCCTCCTCCTCCTCCTCCTCCTCCTCCTCCTCCTCCTCCTCCTCCTCCTCTTCTTCTTCTTCTTCTTCTTCTTCTTCTTCTTCTTCTTCTTCTTCTTCTTCTTCTTCTTCTTCTTCTTCTTCTTCTTCTTCTTCTTCTTCTTCTTTCTTTCTTTCCCAGCAGTAGGGTCTTCTCCAGTGAGTGCTCCCATCTCATTTGGTGGCCATATACTAGGCAAATACTAGGCAATGCCATTTCTCGTCGTGCCATGAAATGCTTCAACTGCCCATTCCAACACATTTAGCCTCTCTGAAAAGGGACAGGGCATTTTTCTCCCAGCCTCTTGGCAACCCAGAGGGGGAAACCAGCATCCTCAGACCCATGAAGAGTGAAACAGAGGAGGGGAGTCCAAATTACTCCCCCCAATTTGTTTGACCTTAAATACCTGATTAGTAAAGTGTTTTTTGAGTGGTGAAATATTCCCATTCAGCTCATCAGGAAGAATGAACAGAAGCAGGCCTTTTCTGTGGTGGGTCCAGTTCTTTGGAATGGCCTACTGGAGCAGTTGTGAGGCATATCTTCATTCAGCCGTGTGAGACAGTTTTATCCCGAAGATGACTTGGTAGAGGGTGAATCATTGGGGAAGATCTGGCTACCTCCTTTTTCATTCTCTGTTCTTTGTAAGAACGCTGAGTGGGGATTTGAAGGGAACTGGTTAGGGCCCTCAAGGAAATGTCTCCTGCTTCTGGTCATCACACCTTAAAAAGGATATGATAGCTTTGGGAAAAAAGTGCAGAAAAGGGCAACTACAATGATAAAAGGGTTGGAACATTTTCCCTATGAAGAAAGGCAGGCCCGTAGCTAACAAGTTTTTGCTCAGGGGGCCCATGTTTTTTTCAGGGGGCCCACCAGCAATGTTCCCTCTAAGCTGCAAAGACTGGGGGGATGGGGGGGGGGAGAAGAAGCCTTTGCAGGGGCCCGCGCTTCAGCGCGGCCCTGCAAAGATCTCACACCACCTATGGCACCCCCTTTCATCCATCAGCAACCCAGGCACTTTCCTCCCTCCAGACCTGCCACAGATCCAGGCAAAAGTCACACGCATATTCCAGAGCCGACCAGAATATCTGAGGAAATTGGGGGGGGGGAATTCCTTGAGGTCTCCCTCTGGGCTTCCCTGTTTCAGACTGTTGGGGCCTAGGGTTGTCAAGTCAATTGCTGGCTGGGAAATACCTGGAGGTTTGGTGGCTGGAGCCTGGGTGGAGAGAGCCTGGTTTTGGAGGAGGAACCCCTGCAAGGTGTGATGCCAGAGAGTCCGCCCTCCAAAGGAGACATTTGCTCCAGGGGAACTGATCTCCATTGGCTGGAGAGCAGTTGTAATCCCAGGAGATCCCCAGGCCCCACCTGGAGGCTGGCAACCATACTTAATTGGGTGCATGGCTTTTTCTTCCTTCCCTCTTCCGTTCCCTTCCAAAACTACATATCGCATGCTCAAACTCCTATGCTGTTCCCTCAATCATTCAGCATTTATACCATAAGGTTCATGGGGCAGCAAACAGACAATTTGGTCTATGAAATTCTGAAAAGCGTGCTCTTTGTTCAATGGGGCTGCAAATATTATAATGATACTTGGAACAGACATGTATCCCTCTTGTTTACACACACACACACACATGCTTATGTTCCCATGTACCCTTCTGCAAAGCTCCCTCCTGCCCTGTAGTATCCCAGTGAACTGCTACTCAAGCAGATGAATACACAGGCACCCAAGCTCTCATGAACATCCTCTCCAGATGGATCCATGTACGTCTGCAACCTTGCGTTCTTCTGTACACTTAATAACACCCAAAATGTACTAGCAGGGATTCCAATCCCCTCTCCCCAGCCCAGAAATAAGTTGCAATCCCTCCGTTTGACCTACCTTGTAGGACTCTTGTGCGGGGAAGATGCACACAAAAATAATTGCCAGGCTCAAAAATGCTACAGGCACAACTTGGGTGATTTCCCACTAAAGCTTGCCGCGGGGTCGTGCTGCCGTTTGCCCGGAGATTTTTAGTCAATTTCACACCTGAAGCCGCGGGGCTGCATTTTGACCCGCGGCTTCGCCGATTTCCCCCGCAGTTTCGTAATCCTGTTTTTTGAGGATTACGAAACTGCGGGGAAGTCGGCGAAGCTGCGGGTCAAAATGCAGCCCCGCGGCTTCGGGTGTGAAATTGACTAAAAATCTCCGGGCAAACGGCAGCACGACCCCGCGGCAAGCTTTAGTGGGAAATCACCCCTTGTTTGTGCCTCCCTGCACTTGCCAACACACAAGTATATGCTCTCCTCTGCAGACGTCACACAGAAATGCGCTACCCCCTGCAAAAGGGCACTTGAGCACATATACACACCCTCCCCTCGATCATTCATACAGCTCTCCTTGTTCACATATTCTCCTTCAGGCACAGATTAGCATGACCTTAAAAATGCACATATAGATGGCCCCACATGCACACTCACCCCAAAACACAGGGTGGCCCTGTGGTCTCCTGGTTTCCTCTTGGGCAGCTGCTCAGTTCCCTTAACCTAGCAAAGAGGTATTGCCTCTAAAAATACCACCCTGAGCTCATGGCATAAAGACTGGGGAGGGGGGGAAGAAGCCTTTGCAGGGGCTCGCGCTTCGGCGCGGCCCTGCAAAGACTGGATGGGGGGGGGAGAAGAAGCCTTTGCAGGGGCTCGCCCTTCGGCGCGGCCCTACAAAGACTGGACGGGGGGGAGGGAGAAGAAGCCTTTGCAGGGGCTCGCGCTCCGGCGCGGCCCTGCAAAGACTGGAGGGGGGAGGGAGAAGAAGCCTTTGCAGGGGCTCGCCCTTCGGCGCGGCCCTACAAAGACTGGACGGGGGGAGGGAGAAGAAGCCTTTGCAGGGGCCCGCGCTTCGGCGCGGCCCTGCAAAGACTGGACGGGGGGGAGAGAAGAAGCCTTTGCAGGGGCCCGCGCTTCGGCGCGGCCCTGCAAAGACTGGACGGGGAGGGAGGGAGAAGAAGCCTTTGCAGGGGCCCACGCTTCGGGCGGCCCTGCAAAGACTGGACGGGGGGGGAGAAGAAGCCTTTGCAGGGGCCCGCGCTTCGGGCGGCCCTGCAAAGACTGGACGGGGGGGGAGAAGAAGCCTTTGCAGGGGCCCGCGCTTCGGGCGGCCCTGCAAAGACTGGACGGGGGGGAGAAGAAGCCTTTGCAGGGGCCCGCGCTTCGGGCGGCCCTGCAAAGACTGGACGGGGAGGGAGGGAGAAGAAGCCTTTGCAGGGGCCCGCGCTTCGGGCGGCCCTGCAAAGACTGGACGGGGGGGGAGAAGAAGCCTTGCAGGGCCCGCGCTTCGGCGCGGCCCTGCAAAGACTGGACGGGGGGAGGGAGAAGAAGCCTTTGCAGGGGCCCGCGCTCGGCGCGGCCCTGCAAAGACTGGACGGGGGGGGGGAGAAGAAGCCTTTGCAGGGGCCCGCGCTTCGAGCGGCCCTGCAAAGACTGGACGGGGGGAGGGAGAAGAAGCCTTTGCAGGGGCCCGCGCTTCGGGCGGCCCTGCAAAGACTGGACGGGGGGAGGGAGAAGAAGCCTTTGCAGGGGCCCGCGCTTTGGTGCGGCCCTGCAAAGACTGGACGGGGGGGTGGGCAGTCAGCAGCCACTTACCTTGGGGGTTTCCAAGGGCTGCTGCAGCGTGGTAGCTAAGCTCACGTGCAGCGCAGTACAGTTCTTTAGGCGGGAAGGGTCCGTGGGGCTGGGCAGGTCAGGAGGCGGGAGCAGACAGGCTCGGATTTCTAACCCTGCCTTATGCTGGGAGGGGTGGAGGGAGGGGCGGAGCAGCAGAGGCAGAGCGGAGGTCTAACCTCCCTTATGAGACTGCTCCGGAGGAAGGGGGAGGGGGCCGGGGAAAGGAGGGGGGAGCAAAGGATGGGGAGGGGGCCCGCAAAACCCGTGGGGGGCGGGCCCCCAGGGCCCCACGCAGGCTACGGGCCTGAAGAAAGGTTAAAGTGCTTGGGGCTCCTTAGCTTGGAGAAATGAGGGCTGAGGGGTTGACATGATCAAGGTTTATAAGATTATGCATGGGATAGAGCAGTTAGAGAAAGAGGTACTTTTCTCCCTTTCTCACAGTGGGCACTCCATGAAATTGCTGAGCGGTTGGGTTAGAACAGATAAAAGGAAGTACTTCTTCACCCAAAGAGTGATTAACACATGGAATTCACTGTCACAGGAGCTGGTGGCAGCAACAGGCATGGAGGGCTTCGAAAGGGAATTAGATATGGAGCAGAAGTCCACTAGTGACTATTAGCCACAAGGTATGGATAGGAACTCCCAGTCTGGAGCAAGTGATGCTCTGTATTCTTGGTGCTTGGAGGGGGGCAACAGTGGGAGGGCTTCTAGTGTCCTGGCCCCACTGCTGGACCTCCTGATGGCACCTGGTATTTTTGGGGCACTGTGTGACAGACTGTTGGACTGGATGGGCCTTTGGCCTGATCCAGCACTGGCTCCTCTTATGTTCTCTTGCTGTCCCCTGGGCATCTCTGGTATTCAGGGGAAACAAAATCTCTTCAGTTGTTTTGTATAGTCACATTTGTCACCCAGTCAGAATTTTACTGGCTCATCAATAACAACCAAAATCCCTTTTGGTGGGTTGGCTGCTGAAGCCGGGAAAAGGAGTTCTGCCGAGCGATTGCTATTTGGCCTATTTGAACATGTATGTGGCAGTGTTTGCATTTGGGAATATTATGCACATGAGTGACGGTCAGGGCTCTTTTGTAGCAGGAACTCCTTTGCATATTAAGTGACACACCCCTAATGTAGCCAATCCTCCAAGAGCTTCCAGTAGCCCCTGTAAGAAGAGATCTGTAAGCTCTTGGAGGATTGGCTACATTAGGGGTGTGTCACCTAATATGCAAAGGAGTTCCTGCTGCAAAAAGAGCCCTGGTGACGGTTATGCACTGTGAATGCAAATGGGTGGATCTTGGTCTGCTCTACAAAACTCTACCCCTTAATTAGAGACTGGTGGAGGTGGCTGGTGCCATCTTGAAATGTGTGTTCTACTAAGATCTGACAGAATCACATCTGCCATGCAGGTGAACCAGCCTACCTTTTCAAAAGGTTTACTGCTTGTTCTCTCATCCCAGGTGACTGGCCAGAGACATTCCTGGATAGCTGGCCCACCAATTCTCTTCTTTGACTCAGAAAAACCTGGGTTCCTTGGAAACTATTGTTTCTAAGTAATATACAGTTCATTGTTCCGCATTTTCTTTCCCTCTATGATTCTCTGATGATAGGACCAAATTATCTTAATCCAGGTAAGATAGATTGCTAAAATGACTACAATGAACAAGATAGTTCTCTCCATTATTGGTGGGGTGCAACTTTCATTGAAGGACTCCATTAAACCCTCAGGGGTCCTATTAGATCCAGGACCCTTATTACAGAAGCAGGTAAATATAGTAGCCAATGTTTTGTCCCAGTTGGATTTTATTTACTTACTTCATTTATACCCAACTGTCTCTTCCGTGGGCACCCAAAGTGGCTTACAGCATTTTTCTCTTCTCCAATTTATCCTCTGTGAAGTACCTTGGGCTGAGGGCATGTCCCTGAGCCCAAGATCGCCCGACAAGTTTCCATGGCAGAGTGGACATTCAAACCTGGGTCTGTCAGATCCTAGTCTTACACTCCAACCACTACACCATGCTATCTTAGTTTGATTTCTGCAGATATCTGAGCCCTACTATGGTAACCTCAAAGTTACATCCTATATATAAAAGCCCAGCTTATTGGGACTTTCTGGCTCTCCCATTGGCTGTGCTGTGTGCTCTATCAGCCATTGGCCCATCAACAACCACTAAAGAGTACTCATGTGCCATTGGCTGGGGGCTGGGTCCACTCCTCTCCAATGCTCCCGCTAAGCTGTGGAGTCTTGTGAGCAAAAATTCTGCTTTGTGAACTACAGACATTAAAGTTGTGAGTGACTGATTTGGCTATGGCATAAATTAGTTTGCTCTGGAACCATTCTTCCTGAGCTAAGAAAAAAAGGTGTGAGCTGGAGACTAAAAAACTGTGAGCTAGCTCACACCAACTCAGCTTAGAGGGAACATTGCTCCTCTCCCCCGCCTACTGCCAGCCTGGCCACTTCCCTGGCAGAATAAACTGTCAAAATGGCTTGTCTCAACTGATGAAAACACTTCTCCTGCTTAGCTCCTGTGGGGCTAACTTTTCCCTCAGTGTCTGTTGATAAGCAACCACGCTTGGTTCTGTCAGTAAAAAGGCAAAGGAAGGAGGTCCATTCCAAGCCTACTTTGGCTTTGTGGGGAACTCACTGGGGCCAGTCCTGAGCTAGGGTTGCTGGATTCCTGGATATTTTGTGGTGGAGTCTATGGAAGCCAGCATTTGGGGAGGGGAGAGGTTGCAGCTGAACAGAATGCCATAGAGTCCACCCTCCAAAGCAGTTATTTTCTCCTAGGGAACCATTGCTGCCAATTTCCAAGTGAGGGCTGAAGATCACTCAGAATTAAAAACACTCTCCAGATGGCAGAGATCAGTTCCCCTGGAGAAAATGGCTGCTTTGCAGGGTGGACTTTATGCCATTATACACTGCTGAGGTCACTTCCCTCTTGCTTGGGTCTCCACTGTGGAGAAAGACTGTATTTTTCCTTCGTAGAGGCTACAGGTAGGGAGGGAAATTGAAAGCTGAAGTCAGAGGAGTAGATAACAGTACATTGATGGTTGGCTGCGAAGGAGATAGGGTTGCCACCTCCAGGTTGGGAAATTCCTGGAGATTTGAGGGGTGGAGCCTGGAGAGGGTGAGGTTTGAGGAGGGGTGGGACCTTAGACAGGTACAATGCCATAGACTACACCCTCCAAACCAGCCATTTCCTCCTGAAGAATCATTGTTGCCAATCTCCAGGTGAGGACTGGAGATCACTCAGAATTACAACTGCTCTCCAGGTGGCAGAGATCAATTCCCCTGGAGAAAACGGTGGACTCATTATACCCCGCTGAGGTTGCCACAGCAAATTGATGCTGAGTGCCTAAGGCCGGAGCACTCTCCCAGAGCCTCTTTCTAGAGCTCATTGTATTTATTTCCACAATGGGCCTTATTCCTAGTTATTAATAATGTCCCATCTATGTGGGATGATTCAGAAGCTTCAGCTGGTACAGAATGTGGTGGTTTATTTGATATCAGCTGACATCCATTGGGACTATATTACACTGGTCCTGAAATCTCTTTATTGGCTGTCTTTGTTTCCAGGTTGAAGCTAAAGGACTGGAGCTTGCTTTAAATTTCTTTCATAACTGGGGATTCATGTACTTTAAGGATTGTCTGATAGGTACTTATGCACCAATCATGCTCCTCAATAGCAGTCCCCTTGCTCTCAAGAATATAAGCTTCTAGGGGCCAATCCCAGTCTTTTCTGTTGCGGCTCGAATGCTGTGGATCAGCTTCTAAGAAGGGACAAGGCAGGCCCGTACTCTTGGGAGTTTCCAATGATGCTATAAAACAGAATCATTTAAGAGAGCTTATGGGGTAGCTTGAAGGATATAGATGCAAAACGTTTGCTTTACTTATCAGTTTTCATTCTTTTAATAGGTGATTGGTTTTGTATTGTGTTTATTGTTGCTGCCCACCTTGGGTCCTGACTGTATGGGGAGAAAGGTATATGTGAAGGACTGTCTCCTTTCATATGTCCCTGTGAGCAAACTATGATCATCTGGCAGCCGTGTGTTAGCTATCCCACCATTTAAGGAGGCTCATCTAGCACCAATCAGAGCCCAGGCCTTTTCCATCGTGGCTCTGGCTCTGTGGAATGGGCTCCCTGAAGAAGTGAGAGGGACCCCTTCTCGGAGATCTTCAGAAGGCACAGCAAAGCCTGCCTGTTTGCCAGGGCTTTTGAGAGGTGTTGAATGGCAGACATTTTTTTAAAGGCAGGAGGGATTTGGGGTTTGCTATTCTGTTCTCAGTTTTAATTGAAAATGCTTTTAATTACTACCAGGGCTCTTTTGGGGCAGGAACGCACGGGAACGGAGTTCCGGCTGGCTCCTGAGCTGGCCACACCCAGCAGGCACTTATTAGCATAATAGGCCACACCCAACAGCAAAAGCTCATCAGGATTGGCTACATTAGCGGTGTGTGGCCTAACATGAAAAGAAATTCCTGCTACAAAAAAGCCCTGGGTTTTGACAACAAACAAGGTAAACAGAATAAGAAGCAAAAGGTGGGTGTGGCTGGATGACCACACTTCTGGTAACACGGGGGTTTGGCCTAATATGCTAATATGCTGTGCTATCAGGGGTGTGGCCTAATATGCTAATGAGTTCCTGCTGGGCTTTTTCTATCAAAAAACCCCTGATTACTACAGTAAGCCACCCTGAACCACAAGGAAAGGCAGGATATAAATGTTTTAATTAGGGTTGCCAGACACACACACACACCCCCCGTGGAGGTGGGGATTCCCCACTGCCAAGCCCCACTGTCCAGCTACCGATCAGCTGGCCAGTGGGAGGAACTTACCTTGAAAAAGAGGGAGATCCAGGCGACATGCAGTGACATTCCTATGTCACTGGCTGCCCATGTGACCCAGAAGCAAGATCATCACATCAGGAATGTCGGGGCAACGCTCTGGTATTTGGGCAAAAAAATCTATGATAAAAGCCAAATTTACCATAGAGTTTTTTGTCCAAATACCAGAGTGTCACCCCAACATCTCCAACATGATGACATCACTTCTGGGTCACATGGACAGTGATGTAGGCACATCACTGTGCATTGGTTGGGCCTCCTTTCTGGTCCCAGTAAGCTCCCATCAATCCTCCTTTGGTTGCCAGGAGGGACCTGGGGACCCTAGTTTTAATAAATAAATAACTATAAATTCTCCACATAAATAAGTTTTGTTGTATCATACCTTATTGTAGTTGATGCATGTTGACACAGAGGATGGGCACGTGGAGAATGGGGGATGAGCAAGACAAATGGCAGGGTCTGTGAGGTGCTGGAGTGGCTGCCAGAGGTGGGGTGGAGCTAACAAGTGAGGGGGCATGGCCCCAAAATGCCCCACCATAGTTACGCGACTGTATTGGGTCAATCTATCTTGCTTCCTGTGATGGATTGTGTTGGAAATATGTGTGTTGCAAGGTCTAAAATTCAGTCATTATAGGGTTAATGTGTGTTTACCTTGAGTGCTGTTGTTTAGACTAACCTGGAAGGGAACCTGGCACAGAGCCAATGTGAAGAAAGCCTGGGAAAACTGGGAAGTGACCAGGGCCTGTCATATTTCCATGCAGGCAATTTCTACTTTTTAGAGCATTTGTACCTCTATTTTGCATTTTATCAAAGGCAAATAAGGATAAAAATGCCCCCAGACAAGAGAAAGTTAAGGAGGTACAACTGGAATTCTCTCCCCCCCCAAAAAAAAAAACAGTACAATTTAAGATGCACAATTTCTCTTTGCAGGCAATCATTTCCAATGATACTCATTCCACAAATAAATAGTCATCCCTGTAAAGAAAAAAGTCTGACAGCCGCATGAGCATATAACAAACACTGAATGGGGATCAAAATAGTTCAGGATAAATGAGGCACACATAACTGTAATCCCTCGGATCTAACTAATCAAATTCTCTGCTCCATCTCTGCTGTCAACTTCGGGCACAGACTAATAAGTGTCAGGAGCTGACTGAATTTGTACATCCTTTATTGGAAGAAACTTGTCAAGCCTGAAACCGGAGACATGGCAAGCAATGGGCCAATTTGCATGGTCAAACAACTGCACTAGAAGCCCAACTCAACAGCAATCTGATCTTTCCACTCCTTCACCATGCTTTTTTGTTAGGAACCTTGTTTTGTCCATTACAGAGACTGTCTAGCCCAGTGGTCCCCAACCTCTTTCAACCTGTGGGCACCTTTGGAATTCTGACACAGGATGATGGACACAGCCACAAAATGGCCCTTACAATATGGCTGCCACAGGAGGGATAACCGGCTACAAAATGGCTGACATGGCTTAACTTCAGTCACATGGTGAAGATCCTTGTGGTGTTAGTTGTGCTTATAGCAGCTGCCAAAGCATTTTTTTTTTAAATCTGCACAGCCAATCAAATCTTCAATGGCCAATCAGAAGTCTTGCTTGGCAAAAGCCCCATCTAACCCTGCCCACTTTCTATAAACACTTGATGGGCACCAGTTTGGGGGACTCTGGTCTAGC
Source organism: Gekko gecko (assembly GCA_029375565.1). Taxonomy (NCBI): domain Eukaryota; kingdom Metazoa; phylum Chordata; class Lepidosauria; order Squamata; family Gekkonidae; genus Gekko; species Gekko gecko. The sequence goes on along the minus strand of JAPDNY010000004.1, from coordinate 191,348,887 downwards.
CTGTCATTTTCCACAACAGCAAGCAGAAGCATATAAGCAACATGCCTTCAACTACTATTATTCAACTATTATGCAACTGTACATGGAGGTTCTCCATATGGTGGATAAAAACCCTTCCTAGGCCTCCATGAAAACTGACAGATCCTTTTTCAGATGCGTTCTAAACTAGAAGCCCTTATGGAATCATCAGGAATGAATTCCGTTCACTTATCATTTGTTGCATGAAGTTGTTCCTTTTTCTCCAGTAGAGGCAGGAGGACATTCCAGAACTTTCAAATTCAAATTTCAAAATCCTGTTTTTGTCATTCCCGAACCTAGAAGAAGAAGAGATTGGATTTATACCCTGCCCGTTCGCTCGGATTCTCAGAGCAGCTTACAATCTCTTTCCCTTTCCAACAACAGGCAGCCTATGAGAATTGCTCTTGAGAGAACAGCTCTGAGAGAACTGCAACTGCCCCAAGGTCACCCAGCTGGCTGCATGTGGAGGAGTGGGGAATCAAACCCAGCTCTCCTTGACTAGAGTCCACACTCCTAACCACTACACCAAACTGGCTCTCCTACTGCCCACCAGCCTCATAAGGGAGTCCTTGAACATGAGAAGGAGAGAGATTCTGCTCCTTGGTCACTGTTTGCTGTAGGAGAGCCAGTTTGGTGTAGTGGTTAAGTGTGCAGACTCTAATCTGGGAGAACCAGGTTTGATTCCCCACTCCTCCACTTGCACCTGCTGATGTGACCTTGGGTCAGTCACAAGCTCTGGCACAGCTGTTCTCTCAAGGACAGTTTCTGTCAGTGCTCTCTCAGCCCCACCTACCTCACAGGGTGTCTGTTGTGAAGAGGGGAAAAGAAAGGAGTTTGGAAGCCGCTCTGAGATGCCTTTGGGCAGTGAAGGGCAGGGTATAAATCCAATCTCTTCTCTTCTTCTCTTCTGAAGCATGTGACAGGAGGATGAAAATGAGGCTTTTGGCAATGGAGATGTCGGTGGCTTTCAGCATTTCCTCTGTTTTGGGAAGAACTGTATTGGACCTGGCTCACCATGTCTAAACACCACCACTACCCTGGCCTAGCTGAAAATGGCTATCTCTAGCTTCCCAAAACAAGTGAGTTCATTCTAATGTTTCCCGTCTGTCCACCCTTGTGCCCATCCAGGGATTTTTTTTTTGTCTTGATTCATACACTGAGTGCTTTGCTGTCTATCCACTTAAACGTGTCGTGACAACTCTCGTTGAATCATTAAATCGTTCCATGTAAATTTACCTGGACTGCAAGATTGTTACTCATAATCTCTCCACCCCCCCACCCCCCAAACTCTTTACTGCTTGTAACGTTAGCAAGGACATTAAGTGTCTAGCATTCATGGAGCGTGTCGCATCAACGGAAGAAAATGTGTGGCGGGAATTTATAGCTCCCCTCCCCTCCCTTAGTGTCTCCAAAATAGTAACTATTACATTTTATATCAAACCATGAAAATGGCACTGCAAGGGATGATAGCCACAGAATAACTTTGCAGCGATGGTCCTGGATCCACGGATATTCATTTGTATATATTTATCATTTTGATTGATAGCCCGCCCTTCCCGCAAGCGGGCTCGGGGTGGGTCACAACAACAGATTCCAATGCAATCTTAAAATGATTCAGTTAGTAAATAACAAACGTTACATGGATGCAACAAAACCAGTTAAAAACAGGTAAAGCGGGCAGTGCAGCAAATTTCAGTTTTCAGTTCCTACAGCCGGGAAGGAGTGGGCTGGAATCAAGCCACAAAGGTCTCCTTAATAGCAGCATGCAGCCGCAGCCGCAGGGAGGCCAGCTGATGGATGCCCTCTGCCCCACCCAAAGGCCTGGTGGAACAGCTCCATTGTGCTGAGAAACTGTAACAGGTCTCTCCAAAGACAAATATGCATTCCTCAAGTTCAGCTGCTTCCCACAGTCTCTTCACTGAAACTTGCCTGTTTGTGCTCCAGTGCAGCCAACACCTTCCACGTAGCTGCATCCACATGTTGGGATGGGCTACAACAGGCATCCCCAATTCAGTGTCTGTGAGTGCCATGGTGGTCGCCAAATGTGTTTAAGAAGTGAGCAGGGCCAGGAAGGGCTTTTGCCCAGGAAGGCTTATGATGGACTATTAGAAGAAGAAAAGAAGAGAAGAGATTGGATTTATACCCCGCCCTTCACTACCCAAAGGTTTCTTGGAGTGGCTTACAAACTCCTTTCCCTTCCCCTCCCCACAACAGACACCCTGTGAGGTAGGTGGGGCTGAGAGAGCTCTGACAGAAACTGCTCTTTTTCAAGAACAGCTCTTGTCAGAACTACGGCTTGCCCAAGGTCATCCAGCAGGTGCAGGTGGAGGAGTGGGGAATCAAACCCGGTTCTCCCGGATTAGAGTCCGCGCACTTAACCACTACACCAAATTAGAGATTTGATTGGCTGTGCAGATTTTTTTAAATGTTGCTTTGTCAGCAGCTGGCATCACAGCCCAAGGATCTGTACTGCATCATGGAAATTAAGCTGTGCCAATCGTTTTGTAGCTGACTCCGCCTATTACAGCAGGGATTTGGGGGCAGCCATTTTGTTGCTTTGCCCACCACACCATATCAGAATTTCAGATGTGCCCACGGGCTCAAAAAGATTGGAGAGGAGAAGAAGAGAGGAGAGGGGAGGGGAGGGGAGGGGAGGGAAGAGAAGAGAAGGGAAGGGAAGGGAAGGGAAGGGAAGGGAAGAGAAGAGAAGAGAAGAGAAGAGAAGAGAAGAGAAGAGAAGAGAAGAGAAGAGAAGAGAAGAGAAGAGAAGAGAAGAGAAGAGAAGAGAAGAGAAGAGAAGAGAAGAGAAGAGATTGGATTTATACCCCGCCCTTCACTACCCAAGGGCATCTCAGAGCGGCTTACAAACTCCTTTCCTTTCCCCTCCCCACAACAGACACCCTGTGAGGTAGGTGGGGCTGAGAGAGCTCTGAAAGAAGCTGCTGTTTTTCAAGGACAGCTGTGCCAGATCTTATGACTGACCCAAGGTCACACCAGTAGTTGCATGTGGAGGAGTGGGGAATCAAACCCAGTTCTCCCAGATTAGAGTCTGCACACTTAACCACTACTCCAAACTGGCTGAGATAAGACAATGTGCTCCTTTCCGGTGTTTAGAAACAGTTGTGTTTTGTCTGCCTGGGCTTTTAATGGGTGTTGATTTATATCTCCTGATACTTGAGGCTTTTTCAATATGATGTTTCGTTGTATTGGTTGTAAACCACATTAAGATATCCATCTTAAGCTGCAGTCACACACACTAAATAATCCACTTTCAATGCACTTTCCAACTGGATTTTACTTGTGTGAACTGGCAAAATCCAGTTAGAAAGTGCATTGAAAGTGGATTGAAAGTGGATTATTTAGTGTGTGTGACCGCAGCCTTAATATATTCATATACAGCTTTTCCTGAAAAACTACAATAAGGTTTCATTTAAAAAAAAAATCCTATACGCAAGTGGGGGGAAGAACCTGAAACCGCTAAAGGTAAAGGTAAAGGTTCCCTTGCTCGAAAGCCAGTCGAATCCGACTCTAGGGTTGTGGTGCTCATCTCCGTTTCAAAGCCAAAGAGCCAGCGCTGTCCGAAGACGTTTCCGTGGTCATGTGGCCGGCATGACTAAACACCAAGGCGCACGGAACGCTGTTTCCTTCCCACTGAAGTGGTACCTATTTATCTACTTGCAATTCCTTGCTTTCGAACTGCTAGGTTGGCAGGAGCTGGAACTAGAGACGGGAGCTCACCCCGTCATGCGGCACTCACGGGTCTTGAACTGCTGAACTACCGACCTTCCACAGCCTGCAGTTCAGCATCTTAACCACTTGAGCCACCGCAGCTCCCTAAAACCGCTAAGGATCGACATAAAACCTGAATGCAACCCAAGGTTCTCATGAACAGCTGCTCAACCCTGCATTTCTTTCTCAATTGCAGGAGAGAAAGTACTGTGAAATATCATGTGGGGACAGGAGACATTAAAAAAAAAACCAGTTTAAATAAAGGTGTGTGCCTGTGTGCACATCGTTCACCCTCTGCTGATGAGCCTCTGCTTTTTTTAGCCTTTTAGCATCAATCTAAGAAAAAAAGGACGCACCAAATGTAAAACGGTTTAGCTAATTAAGTGCATGCAATCAAGCGAACTCAATGCATTTATAATACACAATGCATATGGTAAAAATTGCACATCATCTTTTGTGGATCGCTGCCCCAAACGTGCAATTCCAGGGTGCGGCATGGTAGAAACAGCTGGGGGCGGGGGGGAGAGAAAGGCTTTGCATAGCCTCTGGTGTGTCCTACCCAAAGTGGGATGTTAGGCAAGCTCAGATCTTGCATGAGGCTTCCATCATCTAGCTCAAAAAGAAAATATCTTTATTTTGATATATCACAAACAGTATTGCCAATCCACCGTGACAGGTGACAGATGATTTTTTCCCCAGCTGATTTTTTCCCCAGCTGATTTTTTCTTTCTTTCGCATCTTCCCCAGTGCAGATAGAAGTCTTCTACAGACGCCTCGCCGGAGGGTATAAATTAAGACCCAGGCCTGCAAATTATCAATAAAACTGTCAAAAACATATATTTCTCCCAGGATATATATATATATATTTTAAAAAATATATTGATGGCTTTGGGGCATTAGCTTATGCCTAAAGGCTCAGTGAGTCTATCACCATTCATTATACTAGGATGTGATTACTCCAGAAAAGTTGACAGGGAACTCTGGGATTTCACCGAACGTGAACTGTTAAGGCAGTTTGCATTTAAACTGGTGCACCTGATGCTCCTTGAAGACTCCCAGGTGATTCCCAAAATAGTGACAGTATCTCTTCGGCGCCTCTTTACCCTGGCTCCTGCGAGTCTCCGGCCAGCCGCACTGACCAAGCCAAAGCAGTTGCTAATTAAAAGGGCAGGATGTGTTCCAGTTGTTTTTAATCAAAGGCAGCTTAATCCCTCCGTAAGCCACATGGCTTTGTTGGAAGGAAATCTGAACAACCTTGTTACTTTTGATAACTGTAAGCCACTGACTCGTGGTCCCCTGACAGCTAGCTAAGCATGTAATAACATTCCTCTGTATTTGGGGACTGGCTTAGTGGGCTTTGTAACAGATTATGGAAGATGTTAAAGTGAAATGTTAGTCTTTTTTATTTTAAAAAAAGCTCTGTATTCCCCTAGTAATTAAGGGTGTGTGTGTGTGTTGTGTGTGTGATGGTATCATAGACTGTGGAGAGAGGTGGAAAGGGATGTCTGGGTCACCTAGTACAACCATTCAAATTGCTCTGAATATTAGAATGGTTTTCCTAGTGTTTCCCTTTGTTCAGAGACTGAGCATTCCTGGCAGATGTCTCTCCAGCAACTGCTTGAAGACCTCTGCTTGACACACACAGGGTGCGTTCAGACGGCGTACTGGGAGCAGTATAAATTGCTCCAGGCCCGGTACATTTTTTTTTTTAACCCGGAGAATTGTGATCACACTCACCTCCTTGTTCCGGATCACTGCGCAGCCACAGCGCTCCCTGCCATCCACACGTGGGAGCGTGCATTGGTGTTTTCCCCCCCCCTCTCCATCTCAGTTTGAGCATGCGCACAGGCAGCCATCTGTAGAACTAAAATTTCCGCACGTGCGCAGAACAGCAATTTCCACACTTCCCTTTAAACTTTAAATGAACACTTCCCTTTAAATTTTTACCCCAAAATTGACCTCTGTGAGACCCCAAACTCATCTAAACACTAGGCACCATTTAAACGTTGGTTTTATTAACTTAGGAGTGGAGCTCCTCCTATACGCACACTGCCAAGGCATAAAAAAAAATGGCGGACTAACAGCGGAAGCTTCGGGCTTCCATGGCAGCTTTCCAGAGGGGAGGGGGTTGAAGCACCCGGAAGTGGCTCAACACTGGAGCAATCAGACATCAGGAAAGTGCGACTAGAACCAGAGAATCAGGGAAACACCACTTGGGTAAATGGTATCAAAATACTCCATTTTAAAGGGGGTTTGATCCGGAAAGTGATGGCTGGGGATGGTGCGCAGATGTTGGATGTTTGAACGTGCACATAGAATCTGTTCCTGAAGTGTGCCAAAAGTGGTTCAAACGGAGTGTCTGAACACACTCACACACCCTCATGGTCACTGGCAAATCTCTCAAATTGCTCTGAATATTAGAATGGTTTTCCTAGTGTTCCAACCAACAAAAATAATTTTGAATTTTATTTCTGTCCTAGAAACAGAATCACAGAGTTGGAAGGGGCCATACAGGCCATCTAGTCTGACCCCCTGCTCAATAGTGTAGTGGTTAAATGTGCGGACTCTAATCTGGGAGAACCGGGTTTGATTCCCCACTCCTCCGCTTGCACCTGCTGGATGACCTTTGGCAAGCCATAGTTCTGGCACAGCTGTTCTTGAAAAAGAGCCATTTCTGTCAGAGCTCTCAGCCCCACCTACCTTGCAGGGTGTCTGTTGTGGGGAGGGGAAGGGAAGGGAGTTTTGCAAGCCGCTCTGAGACTCCTTTGGGTAGTAAAGGGCGGGGTATAAATCCAATCTCTTCTTCTCTCTCTCTCTCTTCTCTTCTCTTCTCTTCTTCTTCTCTTCTTCTCTTCTTCTTCTCTTCTTCTTCTTCTCTTCTTCTTCTTCTTCTTCTTCTCTTCTCTCTCTTCTTCTTCTCCTTCTTCTATGCAGGATCAGCCTAGAGCATCCCTGACAAGGGTTTGTCCAGCTACTGCTTGAAGACTTCCAGGGAGGGCAGTGTTAAATGTCGTGACTTGGATGGCCCTGGCTAGCCCAGTCTCATCAGATCTCGGAAGCTATGTAGGGTTGGCCCTGGTTTGTACTGAGGTGGGAGACCACCGAGGAAGTCCAGGGTTGTTCTGCAGATGCAAGTAATGGCAAACACCCTCTGAATAGGATTGCCAGATCCCCGGTGAAGGCAGGGATCCCCTGCCACCAGGCCCAGCTGGCTAATGGGGGGAGGGACTTAGCAGAAGAAAGGAGAAGGCCTAGACCTCATCCCTGGCATCACACAGAAAGTGACATCATCATGCCAGCAATGTCTGGGAGGTCTTTTGGTATTTGGGCAAAAACTCTATGGTTGAAGCCTGTTTTACCATAGAGCTTTTGCCCAAATACCAGAGTGTCACTCAGATGTCGCTGATGTGATGATATCAGTTCCTGTACAATGCTGGCAATGAGCCTATGCCTTTCTTTTTCTCCTCATAAGTCTCCCCCATCCCCTGTCAGTTGCCAGGAGGACCTAACACTAAAGATCTCTTGCCTTGAAAACTCTATTGCCATAGTTGCCATAAATCAACTGCATAGTTGCCATAAATAGTTGCCATAAATCAACTGCAACCTGACTGCACTTCCCAGCACCAAGATGTTCAACTAACTAATCTCTGTGTGTGTGTGATCTGCAAATCTGATCAGGATTCCTTCCATCTCTTCATCCAAATGACTGGTCAAAAATGTTGAAGAGTACTACGCCCAGGAGAGAGACTCAATATCTCCCTCCAGACTGATGGAGTATTTACAAGTATCCTAGGAGTGTGGTTCTCCATCTAGCCTGCATTTATCCAGGCTACTAACCAAAATCATTGGTTAATCATTGTAAAATGCTTTCCTTTCACTGGTTGATGTGATCTCCATAACATCCCATCAATCCACTAAACTGGTGACCTGATCTTTAAAGCAGCGACAAGATTAGTTTGGTAGGTTTTATTCTTGACAAAAACATGTCGGCATCTATTAGTCGTTGTATTGTGGGTATACAAGGTGGGGCCTTTTTGGGAGCAGCCCCACAATTAGACCACAGCCTCTCCAGGGAGGTACCCCTCACTTTTGAGCTTTGAGAGGCAGTCAAAAATGGTCTTATCTAGGACCGCATTTGGTTAAGTTTACTGGTAGCCCTGACTTGTGATTTTAAATTTTGGCTTTTATGTTTTTAATGTATCTTTATGTATTTTATCCAGGCCTGTAGTTATGGTGGGGCCTCCCAGGCCCCGGCACCTCAACTTACTGTGGCCCTCCCCAACTTCCTGGAACCCCTTTCCCAACCGCCACGAGTGGCAGGTCAGCCAGCAAATGCATGGGCCAGCTGCCAACCCTGATCATGTCTTCGCAGCTGCAGCGGGCATGCTCAGCCAGCTCTCACTCCCCTAATGGGCCTGACCCCACAGAGGGAAAGCTGGTGAGCAATCCCAACCTGCTGCTGATGGGGTGGGGGTCTGTCTGTTTTGGAAAGAGCAATGGAAGGGCCTGAGGCAACTCCCCTGGGCATTGGCTCTCCCCGCCTTGCCTTGCCGCCTGACTTCCCCACCCAGCCCTTGTAAAAGAAAAGGGGGCGAGGCTTGAAGAGTGGGTTAATTGAATTAAAGGGGATTTAATCAAGTGAAGGGCCCACTAAGAAATTTTAATGCCCTCTGACAAAAGAAATCCTGACTATGGGCCTGATTTTATCTATGCCTTGGTCAGGCCGCATCTTGGGGTAAGTGTGGACTGTAAACTAAATATGAGCAGTCAGTGTGATGCGGTGGCAAAAAAGGCAAATTCAGTCTTGGGTTGTATTAGAAGGGCCACAGCATCGAAATCGCAGGAGGCCATCATGGCCCCTCTGTATACTGCCTTGGGCAGGCCGCACCTTGAGTCCTGTGTGCCGTTCTGGAGGCCTCACTTCAAAATGGATGTGGACAAAATTGAGAGGGTGCAGAAGAGAGTGATGGGGATGATCAGGGGTTTGGAGGCTGAGCCCTACGAGGAAAGGAAATGTTTTGTTTGGCGAAGAGGAGATTGACGGGGGACATGACTGCTCTCTTTAAATATATGAAAAGCTGTCATTTGGAGGAGGGCAAGGAGCCATTCCAGTTGGCAGCAGAGGATAGGACCCAAAGCAACGGGTTTAACTTACACGCAGAAAGGTTTCGGCTGGACATTAGGGAAAACTTTTTCACGGTCAGAGTGGTTCAAGGGTGGAATCAGCTGCCTAGGGCGGTGGTGAGCTCCCCTTCACTGACAGCTTTCAAGAAGAGGCTGGACAAATATTTGTCAGAGATGCTTTAGGCTGGTCCTGCTTTGGGCAGGAGGTTGGACTAGATGGTCTGTATGGCCCGTTCCTGTGCTATGATTCTCTGTTGTAAGCCCTCTTGAGCTCCATAAGGAAGAAAGGTGGCTAACAAATGTTTTAAGCAAATGAAAAAATAAGCTCTGTTGGTGCCTTAGGATGCAATTCACCTTGTCCTGAAGGTAGCTGAATGACCTCCTCCTTGGTAATCTTGAGCTACAGTTCCCCTCGCTGTTCATCCTGCTTCTGGAAGTTTGTACACAGGTCTCCTTTTTGGAAGAAGGTGGAGGCAAAATGAGAGACGAGTGCCGCTGCTGCCTCCTCTTTCTTGTTGTTGAGCTTTCCGCCACGCAACACAACATCGCACTTAAATCGGCCAACAACACGATCATAAGAAGTTTTTAGCTTGTGAAAATAAGCTATTAGCTCCAGGGCTTTCTTTGCAATGTTAATAAGAAGAAAAGGGAGTCTTCCATTATGACTGCATCCTGTTTTCACTGAACGTGAATTTTTAAAGAACAAACAAGTACCTTTTGTGTCAGAATGGGCATTAAATTAAAAAAAATAAAATAAGGAGTTTGGGATGCGGGGAAGATTTTTTTTTTTTACAACAACTAAGAGCAAATGTGAAACATAGCAGAGTCCTGGTATAGTTCCTTGATGGTTCTTAAACTTTGTTGTGTTTTGTACAGGTGGACTAACGTAGGTCCTTTCCGCACTTGGATCTCAACCCTGGTCTTATCAGAGTTCAACTCGCGACACAATACCTTGCCTTTATCCCTGGTTATAACAGCATCCGTTTATCCCGGGAAAAGTGTGCGGTGAAACCAGGGTGACCTCAGTGTAATGTGGAAACAAAACAAAAAATACCCCGAGATAATTACAGAGGTGAACTCGGGTGTAGTGTAGAATGTAAGTTCGGGGACAGGGTTGAACCAGGATCTAAAGTCTAGGGCAGAATCACCCATAGAAACCCCTAGGGATGTTCATTCGGTTTGTCCGAACCAAATTCACCCCCGAAAAAGGGCCATTCGGTCCCCTTTCAGGCAGCAGTTGGCCAAATCAGATTCTCTGATCTGATTCGGCCTGCCACCGAAAGCAGCCACGGAAATTCAGCGGCAGCCCAAAAAGGGGTGCCCAGCCCCAGGAAAAGCACAGGAGGCATTTAAATGCCTCCCTGCTCCCTCCCCTTCCCTTCAATGAAGGGAGTGTGCCACCTCTGCGGCGCAACTGGGGGGTGTTTATCTTTAAAACCCCAGTTGTGCCACAGAGGTGGCACACTCCCCTCATTGCGGGGAGCCCAGGCAAGCCCCCCTTGGAGGGAAGGCAGCTTAAACTGCCTTCCCTTGACTTGCCCAGGCGCCCCTGGCCGAATTGGATTCGGCGGGCCGAATGAGCCCCGAATCGGCTTAAGTCGCTGAGATTGGCATTCGGGGGTCATTCGGCCAGCCGAATCAAATTTGGCCCGATTTGGCCAAACTGAATCGGGCCAATTTTTTTTTTCACACTCCTAGAAACCCCTATCTTAAGGATGGCCTTCTCATGTATGAACTTACTTGTTCACTCCAGTCCCCTTCGGAGGCTCTGCTTCAGGTTGCCCCTGCTATTAGATGGGTGGCAACCTGAGACAGGGCCTTTTCTGTCATGGCACCAAAACACTGGACCTCTCTCCCCAAGGAGATTGGTCTGTCTCCCTCTATTTGTGTCTTTTACTAAAAGGAGAAGATTTTGTTTTGTTTTGTCTGGCATACCCCCTAATAACAGTTCTTGGTCCTCCTTCTAGTGTTGCTTATGTGTTTTTAATGACTTTTATTACTTTAATTGTATTTTTAATTGTTTAAATATTTAAACACCTGCTAAGAGAACATCAGCTTGGCTTCTGCAAAGAGAAGTCCTGCCTCACCAACCTTCTGGTGTTATTGGAGAAAGTGAGCAAGCGTGTAGACAATGGAGATCTGGTAAACATTATATACTTGAATTTTCAAAAAGGTACCTCACGCAAGACTCCTGAGTAAACTTAGCAATCTTGGGATAAGAGGATGGATTCTCTTACAGATTAAAACTGGTTAAATGACAGGAAGCATAGAGTAGGAATCAACGGACAGTTCTCACAGTTGAGGGAAGTAAGCAGTGGGGTCCCACAAGGATTGAGATTGGGGCTGATACTATTTAATTTATTCATAAATGATCTGGAACTAGAGGTGAGTAGTGTAGTGTAGTGAGTAGTGTAGTGGCCAGGTTTTCAGATGACACAAAATAATTCAGGATGGTGGAAACCAAGGCTGACTGTGAAGAGCTCCAAGGGGACCTCCACAAACTGGGTGAGTGGGCAATAATGTGGCAAATGAAGTCCAAGGTTGGTAAATGTATGGTGATGCACAATGGGGAAAAAAAAGCAACTTCAAGTAGAAGCTAATGGGGTCTGAACTTGCTGAGGCTGAGAGGGGGAAAGATCTTGGGTTGATAGTTGATAGCTCAATGAAAGTGTCAACCCAGTGTGCAGCAGCGAAGAAAAGAGATTATTAGGAAAGGGATTGACATTAGAGATTATTAGGAAAGGGACTGAGAATAAAACAGCCAATATTGTAATGCCCCTGTAGAGATCTATGGTGCGGCCTCATTTGGAATACAGTTCTGATCACCGTATCTCAAAAAATGACATTGCAGAGCTGGAAAAAGTACAGAGAAGGGCAACCACGATGATATAAGTTGGAGTATTTTCCCTTTGAAGAAAGGCTGAAGAGTCTGGGACTTTCCACTTTAGAGAAGAGATGACTAAGAGGGGGCATGATAGAAGTTTATAAAATTATGCCTGGGGTGGGGAGAGTTGACAAAGAGAATTTTTTCTCCCTCTCCCAAAATACTAGAACTTGAGGGAATCCAGTGAAGCTGATGGGCAGTAGCTTCAGGACAGACAAAAGGAAGTACAACTTTACACAGTGATTCAAATGTAGAACTTGCTGCCAGAGGATGTAGTGATGGCCACAGGAATAAACAGCTTTAAAAGGGGGTTAGATAGATTCACAGAGGAGAAGTCTATCAATGGCTACTTTCCATGGTGACCAAGGGACCAAGGCACTAATCCCCTGAATCCCACAGCCCAGAAGGCTATATCAGAGGAAGGCCTCAGCTGCCATGCTCTGTCGTTGGGCCTCCAGAGGAATTGATTGGCCACTGTGTATGACAGGATACTGAACTAGATGGACCATTGGTCTGATTCAGTGTGGCTCTTCTTATGTTCTTATGTTTGCTGCCTCGTGGGCCCATTGGGTGGAAAGGTGGCATAAAAGTGTTTTAAATAAATAACTCTTTCAGTGATTGTTCCTGAAAGATCAGGCAGGCAGCCTCATTCTAACTTCTTCCCATTCACCTCCTCACTGTCCAGTCCTGGATGCAATCATTCTCACAAACACTCTTGTAGCAGCAAGATTTGTTTATTAAGAGGTAGAGAGGTTCCAAGCATAGACCGCTTCTGTGTCAGAACTGGGTCCCAGGTGCCAGTTCTGTCAATACACTGAAAGCAAGAAATCCCACATATGCCAAGCGACCAATCACTGCTCCTATTTGGCCTGCCAAACATCTGCCCCTGCCTAGCACCTTGGGCGACATTATCTAGAAGCTCCCCAGACTACAAGGTCACACAGAACAATGAGATCATATACTTTCCAGGGTGTTTTCTACACACTCAGGAGACCCCTGTGTTAGAACTGTTATGAGCTGACACTAATCAAGCAAAGCAAACAGCCAAACACATCCACTCCCCCCACCCCCCAGTTCCCAGCAGAGATGACAAACAGCAATGGAAAAGAGCAAGGTTACCCCTAGAGCATGCAACAGAGGAACTGTATAAGAATACATGTGAATCCATAACACAATCACAGGAATAATGAAATGTGGAACCATAAGCCCTAATGCAACAGAACATGAGAGTAAGCAAAAGGAAATATTTGGCAAGCGAGGCCCAAGCTTGACACTCACCTTCCAGCAGTGTGAGCATTGCAGCAGCAGAGAGTGTTGGACTGGTGTGGGACCATGGCACATTTGTAGAACATCTGCTTTGCGTGCAGAAGGTTAAATCACTGGTATCTCCAGTTAAAAGGGACCGGGTGGCAGGTGATATGAAAGACATCTACCTAAAGACCCTGGAGAGCCAACCAAGAGTAGAGATGGCTGAACTCAATAGATCAATGGTCTGGTTCAGTGGAAGGCACCTTCATGTGTGTTCAGATAATAAGGAAATCACAACAACTTGCATGTTCACCTCTGTTTCTGGAGGAGGAGGAGGAGGAGATTGGATTTATAGCCCACCCGTCACTACCTGAAGGAGTCTCAGAGTGGCTTACAATCCCTTTCCCTTACCCTCCCCACAACAGACACCCTGTGAGGTAGGCGGGGCTGGGGGAGCTCTCTCAAGAAGTGCCCCTTGAGATAACAGCTCTGAAAGAACTTGTGACTTACCCAAGGTCACTCTAGTACATGGAGGAGTAGGGAATCAAACCCGGTTCTCCCAGATTAGAGTCCGTGCTCCCAACCGCTACGCCAGACTGGCTCTCTGGAATATGAATCCCCATATTGCTAAAGAGCGAGTGAGCAAGTGGACAGAGGTAGCCGTGGCTCAGTGGCAGAGCATCTGCTTGGCAGCCAGAAGGTCCCAGGTTCAAACCCTGTCATCCCCAGTTTAAAGGACCAGGCAGTGAGTGATGTGAAAGACCTCTGCCTGAGACCCTGGAGAGATGTTGCTAAGTTGACGATACTGACTTTGATCAACCAATAGTCCGATTCAGTATCAGGCGGATTTATGTGTTTGTGTTAATGCTGACAACGGGCTAGAATGATGTTCTCCATTTGACATCTACCCTTACTATCAATGATGCATCGACCTGCCCCACCACAGAGGATACACGTGCAGAGGCAGTTCCCAATTTTTACCCATTTTCAGGATGGTGCTTTTGGAAGGCTTTGCTCACATGAGCCGAGTTGTTGTGGCAGAGCATAGGTCGGCTGGATATCCAGTCCAAGGCAAGAAACAAAAATGAAGACCTACTTGTGGGTAGGTAACAGAACTGCTAGTGTCTAAATTACTGGGAGTCCTTTATTGATGGCCTCAAAGTCAGGCACTGAACCAAGGAAGGCTTGTTCCCTGTGTTCTGTATTGGGACTGGAACATTCCAGGACTGTTTTTACCAGAGACTGGATGAGCTTGGAGCTCTAGAACAATAGCCCACCAGGACTCCGGAAATGAAAATGTCTAGACAGTGAGTAACTGCATTAAAGAAGGCCAACGCTATGCTGGGGATTATTAGGAAGGGAATTGAAAACAAATCAGCCAGTATCATAATGCCCCTGTATAAATAATTGGTGCAACCTCATTTGGAATACTGTGTACAGTTCTGGTCGCCACGCCTCAAAAAAGATATTATAGCATTGGAAAAAGTGCAGAGAAGGGCAACTAGAATAGTAAAAGGGTTGGAACACTTTCCCTATGAAGAAAGGTTAAAACGCTTGGGGCTGTTTAGCTTGGAGAAACGACGGCTGAGTGGTGACATGATCGAGGTTTATAAAATTATGCATGGGATAGAGCAGGTTGAGAAAGAAGTCCTTTTCTCCCTTTCTCACAATACAAGAACTCGTGGGCACTCAATGAAATTGCCGAGCAGTCAGGTTAGAACAGATAAAAGGAAGTCCTTCTTCACCCAAAGAGTGATTAGCACATGGAATTCACTGCCACAGGAGGTGGTGGTGGCTACAAGCATGGACAGTTTCAAGAGGGAATTAGATAAACATATGGAGCAGAAGTCCATCAGTGGCTATTAGCCACAGGGTATAGATGGAGACTCTCAGTCTGGGGCAGGTGCTGCACTCTATTCTTGGTGCTGGAGGGGGCAGCAGTGGGAGGGCTTCTAGTGCCCTGGCCCCACTGCTGGACCTCCTGATGGCACCTGCTATTTTTGGCCACTGTGTGACAGAGTGTTGGACTAGATGAGCCATTGGCCTGATTCAACATTGGCTTCTCTTATGTTCTTATGACTAATGAGGAAGTTATGGGTCTGACAATAGCCTATCATTAGTAGTTGTTTGGGGAGTGGGTGGTGTTTGCGTGCTATTTAAACAGGGCCATTGCCCTGGGTCTTTGCATTGTTCTGGCTGAATCACTAATAAAGCAGAGCTGATCACTAAGCTTGGGGTCAGATCATCCATGGAACCCAGAATTTAACAGCCCGCCTCTTCCCAGGACGCCTGTTCTGCTCCAGAAAGCATGATTTCATAATGAGGTGTGAACCTGCTTCTTCCGTGGGCTCTCTTTTGTTAGGCGCTTTGACAAATGTGAAGGCTTCCTTATAGGCAAAACAGCAGAGGAATTTGAGGGGGAACTGGAATAGTCTCAAAATACCTTCAGCAGAGCTTACCTAAGACGAAACAGTGAACTTTCGAGAGAGCGGAAAACAAGAAAATATTGAATTCGCCCCTGCTTTCTGGGCATCTTTTTTTTATTATTTAAAATGCTATCAAGGACGTCTTCCCCAGTTATACATCAGCCTCAGTTCTCAGAAATCATTATTACAAAGCACCGCTACCCAACTATGCTACATTCGGTTCATAATAGCTTGCAGGATTATTATTATATATTTTTTTTTGGCTTTTTTGATATTCCATTTCAAAGAGGAGCTTTAAATCAGATTTACTAATAACACACATTTGTTGAGATAATGTAATGTTCACTCTAAGGAGTTAATGGAGAATTAAATGAACCACTTCTCAACTAATGGTTATCTATGAAAACCCATATCTTATACTTATGACCAAAGTATTCTTATTAGCTGGTTAATAATGACCTTTTTTTAAAAAAAAAAAAATCATGGGAATTGAATGAGGGAAGAAAGCATGCAGGGAAAGTGGTGTTGAAAAATTCAGGTGGGCTTTAGTATTCCTGAAGGCTAAAATAGCCAGTTAGCTAAATTATAGATCAGCTCTGTCAAAGCTGTCGACAGCGCTGGTACATAGAATTTTAGGTAAGATTCCGTGGCAGTTCTTGGGCAGAACACCTACTAATCTGACAATCAGTCCGACACATAAAGGTTTGGGATTTGAGACAGTCCTTAATAATACTACATTATTGAGCAATTGTAATTGCTTTAAGATATTGTTTCTGCAAGATCGGTAGAAAAAAGATTCAGGCTATTTGTTACAATATTTACAGAATGTTTCCCACCCGCCATTTTTTTTTTTTTTTTGGTCAGTTGCGTGCAACAGAAACCCAAGAGGTCTGCACCATGATATCAGAAAACAGAAGAGAGTTTACGGAAGGTGCACGGAATAGTATTTAATAAGAAATCACCCAAAATAGCCAACCAGTTTTGAGCTCACAAATTGTCCTTCGGGGAATTTCTAAACCCCTCGGCAGAAAAAAAAAAAGGCTTTCATTTCTCCAATTTTCTGAACTCTCTTCAGGCCGGCATAGAAGCCTGTTTATTGACCCTGACACCCATTTTGCCTAGTGAAATTTAAAGGCGTTCCGGAGGGGCCTGCTTGGGAGAAACATCTAGGGGAAATTTTTTGAGGAGCTAAAATCTTGTTTATTGACCTTGCAAATCCCTAACTCCATATTATTGTTTAACTATCATTATACGTCATACATGCAAACTGTCCTTTGAGTACGTCGGTTCTTTTGAGCAGTAAAAAGGAGGGGGAAAGATACAACATCTGCATTCAGTTTCATTCCTGTTCCCAATAATAGAGTATCGGCATTAGCATAAAATGGGGACAGAGCACTTGAGCAGAGTGGGGTAATAAGATAACAATCATGTTATCCTGCGACAATGACTCCTTGATTGCAATGGATTAAACAATTGCAATGTTTTATCCCATCACTCAGTTTCTCTCCTGTGGAAATAGCACAGTGACATGCCTGTCAGGTTTTCCCCCGCTCCCCCTGCCCCCAAATCAATTTGGCTTCCACTGATTTTTTTTTTCCATTGTTGTTTGTTCAACTGGCATCTTAATGCGAGTGCTCTGATGCCGTTAACTGGCTTAATGGCCACAAAAGGAATACAGTGCCAGATCTATTAAGGGGAGGGAGGTTAGCCCACCTACAGCTTCCAATCACGTGTAGGCCACTGCTGAGTAAATGGACATAAGAACATAGGAAGAGTCCTGCTGGATCAGACCGATAGTCCATCTAGTCCAGCATTGTGTCTCACACAGTGGCTAACCAGTTCCTCTGGAGGTCTAACAAGAGGGCCTAGAGGCCAAGGCCTTCATAAGAACATGAGAAGAGTCTTTCTGGATCAGACTGATAGTCCATCTAGTCCAGCATTCTGTCTCACACAGTGGCCAACCAGTCCCTCTGGAGGTTGAACAGCAAGGCATAGAGGCCGAGGCCTGCACAAGAACATGAGAAGAACCTGAATCAGACCACTATATCTAGTCCAGCATCCTGCCTCACAGAGTCACTAACCAGTTTCTCTGGATGGTCAATAACAGGGCAGAAAGGCCAAGGCCTTCCCTTGATGTTGCCTCCTGGTTCTGGGATTCAGAGGATTAGTGCCGCTAAATGTGACCAGTAGCCATTGATAGACTTATCCTCCATGAATCTATGCAATCCCCCTTTAAAGCTTTTCATTCCCATGGCCATTACTACCTCTTCTATATGGTTTCCAGCCTTCCTATGGGATACGGGGATCCCCCCGAATTACAGCTCATTTCCAATCTACAGAGATCAGTTCCTAGGGATGTCGGTCCCCAGGTAGGGGCGGGGGACCCCCCAATTTGGGGGGCTTCCCCCAGACGCTGGCCAACTGGCCAGCCAGAGAAGCCCTGCCCCCAACAGCCCTCTGTGCCCTTGCTCACACATGTCCCACAAGCCGTGAATTCGCAGCTTGCAGGGCGGAGGCACATGATGCCTGTCCTTTCCCCAACCATTTAAAGGGAAGGTCCCCTTTAAATGACTAGGGGCAAACAGTGGGCATGTGCCCGCGGCGCTGCAACCCCAACATGATGATGTCACTCTACATGACATCATTGGTTGGGTATGGCCCCACCCCTTCCTGGAAGGCCCCCCAATCCCCCCGCCAGGGAGAAGATACAACCTGGCAACCCTATCCATTCCCCAGGAGAGAATGGATGCTTTGGAGCATGGAATCCATGGCATTGTACCCCACTGTGCTCCCCAGGCTCCATCCCCAAATCTCCAGAAATTTCCTGATCTGGATCTGGCAACCCTCCAGCCTCATCCCCCACCAGTGGCCAGGGGAGACCTGGCAGCCCTAGTCTCCTGGGTCCTTTTTCAGAAGATCAACTCTACCAGAAAGTTAATGTGGAGACAAATCCAGGGCTCTTTTTGTAGCAGGAACTCCTTTGCATATTAGGCGACACACCCCTCATGTAGCCAGTCCTCCAAGAGCTTACAGAGCTCTTCTTACAGGGGCTACTGTAAGCTTGTGGAGGATTGGCTACATTGGGGGGTGGGTATCACCTAATATGCAAAGGAATCCCTGCTACAAAAAGAGCCCTGCAAATATCCAAAGAGCTAACACTCAGCTCGCTTCCTCCACACCGTTCTGTCTTGCAGATGGGAAGAGGAAGAGTGGAGATTCAAATGGATATGAGGTAAAGAAAACCCATTGCTTACGGGGATTAAGGTCATTCCCTTACCATGTGGAACTTGGGAGCTGATTACGTGAAAGAGGAAAAGTGTGGCCGAAAGAAGGAGGGGGAAACCACTCCATCCCCCACACTCTGTGTCCTTTCACTAGTGCATTTTGGAATTCGCTGTAGGCTAGACATCTTTACTGGCATAGGCCAATCGGGCAGCTTGCCTTCTTTCCAAAATAGCTATTCTCCCTTGCAGCCAACCAGGCAGCTTCCCCGAAGCCAGGACAACAGTGACAGGATTGGGGGGGGGTGTCATGGTGAAGCCTACTGGTTATGGGAAAGGAGTAAGCATCTGGACTTTGTACAAGCCGCTTTATACTGAAACGTAAATAAAAGGAAGACAGGAGCCCAAAGTGTGGTCGCTTTCTAGCACATGGCGTGATTCCAATGTCAAGTTTTGGAATGGTTGTTGGAGGCACAGCGTCCGAAGGGATCCATCCAGTGCAGCTGGGTGTACTTGTAGCCGAATTACAGCCAGGGTCTGGGGAACGATGGCCTCGGGATACAGCGCTGATGTTCCTTGCAGTCTGGGACGAGTCCATGATAGAGTGATGTAGCCCAAGAGGCAGACAGCTGCGGAAGACTCCAAAAGGAAACCGTCCCTGCACCAAAACACAGAGCTTAGAAATTAAGCTGCTCTTTAATGCCTCATGCTGCAAGGAAACACATGAAACACGTAAAGCTGCCTTATACTGAATCAGACCCGTGGCCCATCAAAGGCCTACTCAGATTGGCCGCAGCTCACCAGGGTCTCTGGATGAGGTCTTTCATATCATCTGATCCTTTTAACTGGAGATGCCTTCTGTACAAGGGGCTGTGGTGGCTCAGTGGTTAAGACTCCGAACTGCAGACGGAAAGGTCGGTAGTTCAGCAGTTCGAGACCTGAGTGCTGCATGACGGAGCGAGCTCCCGCCTCTGGCCCCAGCTCCTGCCAACCTGGCAGTTTGAAAGCAAGAAATTGCAAGTAGATAAATAGGTACCGCTTCAGTGGGAAGGTAACAGCGTTCGGTGTGGCTCAGCATCTAGTCATGCCGGCCACATGACCACGGAAATGTCTTCGGACGGTGCTGGCTCTTCGGCTTGGAAATAAAGATGAGCACCGCCTCCCTGGAGTCAGATTTGACTGGCTTCTGAGCAAGGGAAACCTTTACCTTTACCTTCTGTGTGCCAAGAGATCCTCCTACAAGCTGGAGCCAAGGGCTTGGATCCTGTGTCCACCTTCTGCACGCACTTCGCTCCAGCCAGAGCTTGCTTCCTGTGCCACCAGCACTTCTGCTTGTGCAAGGTCCGTGATTTCCATGAGCCAAGGCACAAATGGAGGTACCATTGGTAGAAGACGCACGCTTGCACCACAGCAGGAACACAGCGCATGCGGGATGTGACCGTGAGAGCCAAGGCTGCATATTAGTGGTACGCAAAGCAATTTCAACAGGTGGCGATTTGGGAAGTCACCTGCTTTCCCAAGAGCTAGGGTTGCCAATATCCAGGTGGGGCATGGAGATCTCCTGGGCCTCTGCATCGGTGGTTCCCCCCCTCAGCTTGAGCATGCGCACAGACAGCCATCTTTAGAACTAAAATGTTCACACATGCACAGAACAGCAATTTCCACACTTCCCTTTAAACTTTAAATGAACACTTCCCTTTAAACTTTTACCCCCAAACTGGCCTCTGTGAGATCCTGAACTCATCTAAATTCTTAAACTAGGCACCATTCAAACTTTGCTTTTACTAACTTAGGAGCAGAGCTCTGCCCATGCGCATACCACTGAGGCTTTAAAAAAATGGCGGATGAAAAGCAGAAGCCTGAGGCTTCCCTGGCAGCTTTCCAGAGGGGAGGGGGTTGAAGCACCCGGAAGTGGCTCAACACCGGAGCGATCAGACGACAGAAAAGTGCAGCTCGAAATGGAGAATCGGGAAAATACCACCTGGGTAAGTGGTGTCAAAATATTCCATTTTAAAGAGTGTTTGATCCGGAAAGCAATGGCTGGGGACAGTGCGCAGATGTTGGGTGTGTGAACGCGCACATAAAATCCATTCCTGAAGCATGCCGAAAGTGGACTAAATGGCCCCTCTGAATCCTCTTTGTGGCTGCACAAAGCAGATCTTCCAAAAATAAAACAAGCTATCTCCACGAGAGTCTTTCGCCCAGGGCTGGTTCACCACCTTAGCAGATTGGGGTGCCAAACCAAGACAGGGAACCATTGATGTGGGAGAAGGGGGCAGGTGTGACTTGCATCTGCCACCAGTTCTTGTTTTACTGCCACTGCCTGAGATCCAGGGTGTGGTGCAGTCACTTCCTGCTGGAGTGGCAGCCACATGACAGGAAGTGCAAGCCTTCCGTAGTGTCATTTCCTCCGTATTTGGAAGAGAGACCGCCAAGGGATGCCAAGTTTGTGACAAGAAGGCAGGCAATAGCAAGCCACCTCTGAAGGTCTCTCGCCTTGAAAACCCCACAGGGGTCACCATACCTCAGCTATGACTTGATGGCAAAACAAGACGAAACAAAGCTTGGCGATAATAGCCTTGGCTGAGTAGACGGAGCTGGCCTTGAAATATTCAAAAGATTCTTTTTCTCAAGGCTGGAACAGTTCCTTGTTTTCATGTCTTCATGGTCTAAATACCCAGCATACCTTATCAATTATGAACTGTATGATTTGCTAGTGGAACACTCTGATCTGCGAGGTTCCCCCACATACACACACATACCATATTTCAAGACTTCTGTGCTCCGTTTGTTTCATCTACAAGACCTATGCTTGTTTTCATAATGCACTGTACTGGTTGTTTCCCAGTCCTTAAAATAAATTGTTCATATTTGCAAAATGAACATTCCCCGTGAAGTGACATCAACGGGGGGTGAGAAAACTGCAGGCAGCTGTCTCCTCCATAGCGCATAATGAATGTAGCTTGTGCTTCATCAAAGACAGCGTGTCTTTTGGTTTTGAGTCACTGGCTGCAACTAGTTTGGCACAAATCAGTGCTGTCTCACTGCTCCATCATATTCTGATGGGCACATGGTTTTTACCTGCATGCACGTTTGCGGGTTTTTCCCATAACTGACCTGCAAGCGGAGTGCAGGGGTGAGTGTCCAATACAGGTTCTCCCTGCATTTCAGTATCAGGTGCATCAGCTGAAGGAGAAAGCCACCCACGCCCAAAGTGCAATACCAGGAGATAGATTAGCATTGAGGCCTTTTCTGCATTTTCTTTTTTTCCCCCTCACTTGTGCGTTCCTGTTGCTTCAGTGTTTTCCCCCCCTGATCCACGCATGTTTTGCTCCCTCTAGTAGTTAATTCGATATTACATCACTTTATGTCCTGCATAGCTCCCTGCTGATTTATCCTGCAGGTTTTTATGCCAGGCATAAAGCAATGTAATATTGGATCAACCACTAGAGGGAGCAAAACATATGTGGAACAGAAAATCAACCCCCCTACAACAGGAACACACAAGCGAGGAAAACGAGAATGAGGAAAAGCCCTAAAAAAGAAAGAAAGCACCTTGGCTGTGGTCACACACATTAAATAATCCACTTTCAATCCAATTTCAATGCACTGTCTAACTGGATTTTGACAGTTCACACAGTAAAAATCCAGTTGGAAAGTGCACTGAAAGTGGATTGAAAGTGGATTATTTAGTACGTGTGACCACAGCCATTGTTTAAGAGAGAACATCTCCAGTGCTTGCAACCTCTTCCAGTGTCATAAATCAGTCTGTGCTGAGTAATGGCTCAGATTTCTCAGACGAAGAGCTACCTGCTAGCCCTGAGCCAGTAACTGAACAGTTGGCTGCAACTAGCTATGAGCCAGGAGAACAACAAGAGATCAGATTACCAGCTGATCAGGAGTCACAGTCTACACCTTGTAGCTCTGAAGCAGTAAACAAATCTTCAGCAGCCAGTCTCAGCCCACTGAGCTCGCCCACACCCTGCCAGAGACACTTAGCATTGAAAGAAAGGAGAAGTGTGAAACTCATGGCCAGTCATCAGCTCTCAACTGAAGAGACAAATGAGTAGTTTCAGGATGACTACTGGGAATTGGCTGGGAGTTTAACTCATTAAGATGTGGCTATAAATTCAGCCGGGAGAAGCAGCAGTTTGTGGATGCAACAAGTACACTTTGCTGTTGAGCCACCAGCCTTGCTGCTGGACCTCTGCAACCTTGATCCTCAGACTGGACCTTTCCAACTTTTCTGGAACCCCTGACCTCAGACTTGCTGCCTGAACTCATTGACCCTGGACTGGACTTTGGTTACTCTCTGCAACCTTGCGTGTGACCTGCCCTGCTGGACCCCAGCCCGTGCCTCCCAAGGAAGCTAAATCAGTACATCCAGTCTAGCACACAGTGCATGTTGGGTACACATGGAAGAACTGTGGTTCACTGCTAGTTTTCCACAAGTACCACTAGAGCCCTGCATTCCTGCATAGCTACTTCTTCTTTCTTACCAGTATATGTGATAAGTGGGGATCCAACCGATTTGTCTGGGTAGAGATTTTTCTTACACCATTAACCCCCCCACACTTTAGCCTGATTGGCTTTTCCCCTCCCTCAGATTTTTCCCCTCCTCCAATAATTTAAACAATTACTGAAAAATGTTTTCCCACCTTTAAAAGAAACCTTTCATGTTTTTACTCTTCAATGGTCTCTTTCTTGCAACCAGTTTTTAACAAGCTTTTTTTTTTTTTAAATGTGGATTGCAGTGGTAGGTATCACATAGGAATTGGTGAGAACGGCACCAAAATTTGTGAAAGTTTGTGGCGGTTCTTCGGTTCACCAACATTGCTTCATTTTTTTTAATTAAAATATCAAACAAAAACAATAAGACCAGTGTGATAATACATATCCCTTTCCAGTACTATAAATACAATAGAACTTACATAAGAAACTACCCAACTACTCTTATATTTCCCAAAAACCTTCTTTAAAAATAAAGTAGCTCACAAAAGAAAAGATTGGATGACGTATTTTCCTTTTCCTGAAGAAACTGTATGATCGGGAACCAGACTGCTTGAAAGTTTCTATAAAGGTAAATGCTCCCTTGCTCGAAAGCCAGTTGAATCCGACTCTAGGGTTGCGGTGCTCATCTCCGTTTCAAAGCCAAAGAGTCAGCGCTGTCCGAAGACGTTTCTGTGGTCATGTGGCCGGCATGACTAAACACCAAGGTACACGGAACGCTGTTACCTTCCCACCGAAGTGGTACCTATTTATCTACTTGCAATTTCTTGCTTTCGAACTGCTAGGTTGGCAGGAGCTGGAACTAGAGACAGGAGCTCACCCCGTCATGTGGCACCCGGGTCTTGAACTGCTGAACTACTGACCTTCCACAGCCTGCAGTTCAGTGTCTTAACCACTTGAGCCACCGCAGCTCCTATAAGTTTCTATAATGAGCATCTAAGTTCTGCAGTCCCAAGGATCGGTCTAATTTTCGTAAAACAAAATGAGTCCATATACCTTTGTACCAGTTGCTATCTTAGCAATTGCTTCATGAACCACAAACCGGTCAAAATTTGTGATGAACTTTAGCTCATTGGCCGGTTCATGCCCATCCCTACTCTCACCCTCTGAGCACGTAGAAAAATGCAGCTGGGGTAGCTGTGCTGCTCTGAAGCAGCAGAGCAATGTTTGAGTCCAATGGGGCACCTTTCAGACCAACAATGTTTTATTCGAAGCTTTTGTGTGCAAGGCACACTTCTTCAGACAAACGGAGTAGAATCTCCTCAAGGGTTACTTGCGGGAAAAAGGACGCTGGGGCAGCCATTAGGAGGGGCCACTCAGAGCCAAGATGTACATGCAGAGCTGAAATTGGATCAGGTTTGCTTTATTCTGCACATGTGTTATATTTTGACTAGTTTGGTCATTATCCCATCCCACCTACAAAGTTCAGCTAATATACTTAGTAGTTGATTACATTCCTCAGATCCCAGTCCTTAAATAGGATTGAAACTACATTAAGATTACAAAATCCATCACGTATAAAGAAAATATATATAAGAAGTTTTACAGATGGTATATAACACCTGAAAAATTAGCTAAATTTGATAATAAAAGCTCAGATAAATGCTGGAAATGCCAGGAGAAAACGGGGTCATTTTACCACATGTGTGGTTATGTGATAGAGCAAAAAAATATTGGGCAGAGTTACATGCATTAATCCAATAGATTGGCAGCTACAAGCATGGACAGTTTCAAGAGGGAATTAGATAAACATATGGAGCAGAAGTCCATCAGTGGCTATTAGCCACAAGGTATAGGTGGGAACTCTCAGTCTGGGGCAGGTGATGCACTCTATTCTTGGTGCTGGGGGGGGGGCAGCAGTGGGAGGGCTCCTAGTGTCCTGGCCCCACTGCTGGACCTCCTGATGGCACCTGGTATATTTTGGCCGCTGTGTGACACAGAGTGTTGGACTAGATGGGCCATTGGCCTGATTCAACATTGGCTTCTCTTATGTTCTTATGTTCTTATGTTCTTATTTTGAAATGCAATGTACCTTTTACTCCTGAAATATATTTACTGAACATTGTTCCTGCTTGTTTTAAAAGTGACGACTCTTACCTTCTGATATACATAACTATCATTTGAAATGTAACAAGCCAGAATATTATACGCTAAACACTGGAGGTGCCAAGAGATGCCAAGTAAGGAAGATCTTATTAATAAAATTTTGGAAGCCACAGAAATGGACAAACTCACACTAATTTTGAAAGGTCACTTGGACAAGTTATTTGATAACACTTGGCGGAGATGTTACAAATGGAATGATCGACACACTCTTACTTAAACAGGGCAGGATGCATAACCAAAGGGAAGAGAAGAAGAGGACATGAAGAAATGAAATTTTATTATGGCTGTTGTAAAACAAACTTTGTTTAGTATGAGGCAGAAGCTATATGTGACAGAAAAGAAGTACTAACCCATCTGTAAACACAAAGTACCCCTATTTTTATGTGTTGTTTGCAGGGCTATTTTGGGGCAGGAGTGCACAGGAACGGAGTTCCAGCTGGCTCCCGAATTGGCCACACCAAGTAGGAACTCATTAGCATAATAGGCCACACCCAACAGCAGAAACGCATTAGGATTGGCTACACTAGGGGGTGTGTGGCCTACATGCAAAGGAGTTCCTGCTACAAGAAAAAAAGCCCTGGGTTTTGACAACAAACAAGGTAAACAGAAGAAGAAACAAAAGGTGGGTGTGGCTGGATGACCACACTTCTGGCAACATGGGGGTGTGGCCTAATATGCTAATGAGATGTGTTATTGGGGTGTGGCCTAATATGCTAATGAGTTCCTGCTGGGCTTTTTCTACAAAAATAGCCCTGGTTGTTTGTATGGTTTTGTCATTATGTGCTGTTTGTATGGTTTTGTCATTGTAGTTGAAAGAAATAAAATTCTTAAAAAAAAACTGATTGCAACATACCACTCTGGTCCGCCCAACCTACACAGAAGGATGTTGTTATTTTGGGCAGACACTGTACCCCCTCTCCCATTTTTTTTTTTTTTTTTGCATTTGTTCAGCCAGTGCTTTTCGTTTGTCCACTTCACTTAACTTACCTATATAGGCCGAACTAGAAAGAGAGAAAGAGAGAAAGAGAGAAAGAGAGAAAGAGAGAAAGAAAGAAAGAAAGAAAGAAAGAAAGAAAGAAAGAAAGAAAGAAAGAAAGAAAGAAAGAAAGAAAGAAAGAAAGAGAGAGAGAGAGAGAGAGAGAGAGAGAGAGAGAGAGAGAGAGAGAGAGAAAGAAAGAAAGAAAGAAAGAAAGAAAGAAAGAAAGAAAGAAAGAAAGAAAGAAAGAAAGAAAGAAAGAAAGAAAGAAAGAAAGAAAGAAAGAAAGAAAGAAAGAAAGAAAGAAAGAAAGAAAGAAAGAAAGAGGCTAGCTCTGGGCGTAGATCAATAGAAATCTTTTTCCTGATTAATTTCCTGCCCGGCACATCTGTAGTTCACAGACCAATCTAAGGCAGAACTTAATCTCCCTTCCTCTTACTTGACTTTGGGGGGAGGAGTGAGCAATTTCCCCCTGACCTCCCACCCACCAAAGCCGACCATGATCAGGTGCAGAGGTAATTCCCAAACTTGTATCTCTCTTCCAATTAAGGATCATCTCTCCTAAATATGAAAGTTTACTGCTGATGCCATCCTAAGCAGAGTTATATCTTTCTAAGTCCATTGAAGTGAATGGGCTTAGAAGGGTACAACTCCACTTAGGATTGCATGGTCATTTATTTTTTCCAGGGGGAGAATTCAAATGCCCCCTTAGCTCTTGCTTAGGGCTCATTCATAAACTGAAAAGACAAAATACAGTACTGATCGAGTTCAATCTGCCTTTGGTTGCAAACTTCTTTTTATAGGGATGTATATATAGAGAGATGCTGAACTGCAGGCTGGAAGGTCGGTAGTTCAGCAGTTCGAGACCCGAGTGCCATGTGACGGAGTGAGCTCCCATCTCTGGTTCCAGCTCCTGCCAACGAAAGCAAGAAATTGCAAGTAGATAAATAGGTACCGCTTCGGTGGGAAGGTAACAGTGTTCTGTGCACCTTGGCATCTAGTCATGCCGGCCACATGACTATGGAAACATCTTCGGACAGTGCTGGCTCTTTGGCTTGGAAACAGAGATGAGCACCACAACCCTAGAGTCGGATTCAACTGGCTTTTGAGCAAATCTAAAACAAAACTTGAATATAGCAACTGAGCAGACCTGTCTTATTTTACTTTCCAGCAGAGAGTCCTGGTTAATACTGGTACCTGTACCATATATCTTATTAAAAAAAATGTCTACCTGCTTTTGTCAATAAATGTCCTGAACATATGGTACCAATTGGTGAGAAGCAGTGGGGAAGCAATCCATGGAAATACAGGGACAAGCTTTGTACATTCTCTGCTCGGGCAGAGGATTCATAATTGTTTACTCGGAAAGTTTTTCATTTGACTTTTCCGGGCAAAGTCATCCCTCTCACATTCGAAGCACGTTTCCCCCTTCACGCTCCTTCTTTGTATTGGCTTAACCTAATTAGCGTTCACAGTTAATGCAATAGCCATTGGTGGTGATGGGCAGCGAGCCCCCGCGAAAAAGCTCCTGCCGTCTCGTCCCATCAATGTCGGCTATCAATCCAGCTGTGTACGGCAATCATTGTCGAAAGGTCATTGGAGCCTCAGCGCCGCGGTTTACCTCTCGCGCAAGGAGTTTCTTTTCTAATCGCCTTTCCCCTGACCGGCATCTTCCAGAATCTCAGCCTTCGCTGGAGAGCTTGAGAGGCCGAGATAGGAACCAGAGGCAGGTGATTTTTGAAAACAGTGTTGTTGCATGACAATGGGGGTGAATAATCTGATAAGAGTTACACTCTGCCAACATGATTTCTTTCCTGGTCTTCTAACCTGCCATTGGGAAGAAAGGGGTGGGGGGAGAGAGACCAAAGTCTACCAAGAGGCATTGTCGAAGCTGAAACCATCTCTCTTTCTCTCTCCAGGACATTTGAAGGTCACAGACGAGATAATGAAGAAGAGATGCCTAACAGGCGCTGACTGGGGAGGGATGATTAAGAAAGGACAAGGTCTCCAAATGACAGTCGGGAGATGGGAAAGATGTCTCTCTCCAGCCTTGGGGAAGCATAAAACAAAATCATTAACTATTTTAAATAAGCAGAAATAACTAGGAACCACACCACGTCAGGCTCCCCCAAACGAAGTTTCAGACTCTCGTTTTTATACGCTGCGGAACGTTAATCCGCTCTCTCTGACCAGTGATTAAACGGGGTGACTTATACCCCAAAGAGATACAATTAGCCGCTAATGTATGCTGCATTTTTTTAAATATGCATTTTACTGCCTTTATCATGGATACCA
This sequence comes from Gekko gecko, assembly GCA_029375565.1. Classification (NCBI taxonomy): domain Eukaryota; kingdom Metazoa; phylum Chordata; class Lepidosauria; order Squamata; family Gekkonidae; genus Gekko; species Gekko gecko. The sequence goes on along the minus strand of JAPDNY010000004.1, from coordinate 191,320,351 downwards.
GGAAGTAATGGCTTGTATAAGTTAATTCAAAAGTTAATTGCACATGGCATCAGTAGGATTAGGCCCAACAGGTAAGTGAACCGGCCTTGGAGAAGAGATTAAAAAGAAGGGGCTTCCCAGAAACCAAATTTAATCTGCTCTGTTGTTTATAGTACTGGAGGAATAACATTATGATGGGTTAGGTCTGTAGAAGACAAATCGGTGTGTTGAAAGAACTCTGGAAAATGTGCAATGTGTATCTCTGCACAAACCTTGTGTGGTGTCCTTGCTACTGAAGGATGGGTCATGCAGTACTGGAGGTAAAATTCTGATTTTACACTTATCACATTGGGATGACCAGGGCTCTGTTTGTAGCAGGAACTCCTTTGCATATTAGGCGACACACCCCTAATGTAGCCAATCCTCCAAGAGCTTACAAAGCTTTTCTTACAGGGGCTACTGGAAGCTCTTGGAGGATTGGCTACATGAGTTCCTGCTACAAAAAGAGCCCTGCCAAGCCCACAGTGGGGATGGGGCGTTCCCCACCCTCAGCTCCTGTTTCTTGCTGCCTCTGGAAGGATCCTTCTGATGATTTCACCGTCAGATCTACACTTGATCTTCTCCAAAAGGCCGAGAAGGATACGCAAGTGGCGGACCAAGTCTTAATAACCTCCCTGTCTCTGCCCCCTCACAATCAGCACTCAGTCTTACATTTTATGCTGTATATTTATTTTATTTTATCATTTTTATCCTTATTATTACTGATCTTGTATCGAAATAAACCTTGAACGGTATCATCAAGTCTGCAGTGGTTCCTTCAGGTCCCCGTTGTCAGTTCAGGGTATCTCTTGGTATCACCAAGAGCTCTGTAATAAGCACTTCTGGTAAGCAAGTGAGGTCTGATTTGTCTTTTTGATTTTTCTCTCAGTATGCTGCCCTCTCCACAAACTTCCTAGCAGCCGCTGGGCACTGCCTGACAACCCTATTGGACAGTGTCTTACCATAAGCTAGTGGAAGTTCTTTCAAGCCATAGTAACCTTCATCCAGCCTAAGGGGTGCGATCACACACACTCAATAATCCACTTTCAATCCACTTCCAATGCACTTTCCAACTGGATTTTTACTGTGTGAGAACTGGCAGAATCCAGTTTGAAAGTGCATGGAAAGTGCATTGGAAGTGGATTATTTCGGCTGAGTTCAGACTGGCAATTTGCCCCGCTACAGCCACTTTTCAGCCACGGATTAAAGGGGGCGTTCACACAGGCACATCTGCCTGGTGTTCCTCACCTGTAGGCAACCCATGCTGTTCTGCTTCACTCCCGTGTTAAAAAGATACCTGTTATAAGTGGTAGCAAATCCCATAGGGCGCCTCTATCCCATGTCAGTCCGCTTCCTGGAAGGGTGAACGCTCAGCCGAAAAACAGGGATCATATGATTGACTCATATAATTGGCTGTGCTCCGCTCTACCGCATAAAGTGCATATGATTGGCTGTGCTCCACTCTACCGCCAAATGCACAATGGGATCCTTCCCAAATCAGCTGGATGCCTATATGTGTATGAGCGCATGAGCGCTCATGTGCCCATACACACATAGGCATCCAGCCGATTTACCAGGGAAAAGCTGTTTACAGCCACACCTCCGGGCCAGCAGTCTGAATACTCCCGCGCACCTCCTCCCGGTCTGCTCCTGCATCAGTCGACCCCGTGTGACCGGGAAAACCTGGAACACTTTATTCTGGGGCTTTTTTGCCACGACTGGCTCCCGCTGAAAACTGCCAGTCTGAACTCAGCCTTAGCGTGTGTGATCGCAGCCCTATACAATTTAAGTGACTGCTCTGTGGAAGTTGTAAGCTGCATCAAGCAGATCTCTGGGGAGGTGGCATATAACTTTCCTAAATAAATAAAGCAAAATGCATTAAGTTTAAAGAAGGCAACTTAGGCTGGAGGGTGGCTCCAAACATTGCTTTCTGGAGTGGTAGGACAGATACTTTGGTCACTGTCATCCCCCCTTCTAGGGAAGTCATTTGATTTGACATGATTTGACCAGAGTTAAGGATGTTCTGAGCTGGTCTGCTGGGAGGGCGGGGTAAAAAATCTAATAAATAAACAAATTACATCCAGATTGGCTATAAAGTTCTGGCCCAAGGAAACAATGAGTCAAAGGCTCAGTGGTCAGTAGAGAGGTGACAGACGGGTGACGACAACCTCAGGGAGGCCATAAATGGGCACCCACTGCCTCAGCCAAAGGCCTGGTAGAACAGCTCCGTCTTGCAGGCCCTGTGGAATTGAAGGAGATCCCACAGGGGCCTGGTCTCAGTAGGGAGCATGTTCCACCAGACTGGGGCCAGGACAAAGAAAGCTCTGTCCCCAGTTGAGGCAGGATGGGCATCCTTTGGGCCAGGGACCACCAGGAGATGTTGATCTTTCGAGCGTAATGCTCTTTGAGGCATATATGGCAGCCTTAGATATGTTGGTCCCAGGCTGTATAAGGCTTTGAAGGTCAAAACCGACATAGACACATTAGTGTAGTTGGTTGGACTCCCTTGCTGCCCCCGGCAAGTTCTCTCCCCATCCCCTGGGGAGGCAACCCTGGGGCCCCGTAACCCTAAAGAGACACGATTCGGCCAAAGCTAAGTATGGCTCAAGCCTCATCTATATACTGAGCACCACATCCGAGAATGACTCTGTACAGCACTATACATTACAGTTACTCAAACTTGTCATATTAAATCCTACTCAAGCCCTCCTATTACCTCTATATATACTTGCACCCCCAAGGATAATCAACCAAATTCAAAATGCGACAAAGCTGTAAAACGTGGAAAGTGATGCTTGGAACTCATGCCTCATTTCCCAACGCTTGATAGATTGTGCAGCGAAAACAAGTGGAATTTCCGTATAACGCATTACACGACAGCCACATTGTACCTGAAGGATTCTACCATTTTCCGGGAGAGATAATATTTTTCAACCGTCCGCACTGCAGCTCTTTGCGATGTCGGCTTTCATAGAATCATTGATGCGCGTAACGCGATACATCACTACATTAGGAGAGGGGTCCCTCGTCTGAAACGAGTCTTTGCAACCGTTTTGAGCCAGAAAGCCAAAGGCAGAGAATGCATCATGGCCTGAAAAAACATTTGATAACTTTCCCTCTCAGGCAGCCGGCAGAGGCGGTTAATTCAGCTCCTGAATTGGCTTATGGGCTGTCTTGAGGTTGGTGGGGCAAGCTAGCCTGGTCTTGTCAGGAAAAAAACAGTGACCAGCAAGCCAAACGACAAGGTGAGGTCATACACAGAGTTGTTACAGGGTTTCCCAACATTTACTTTTTTAGATAAAGCATTCATCCCTCTTATTGTCTGAAGAAGCTTTGCAGCCAGGGGAATTTAGGTAGAGGATTTCTATTTTTCTTATATAAGCCAAACCGAACTGAGGAAGGGTCACAGAAGGGGGGTTGCCGACTGCCTGGAGGAGAAAAAAAAACCACCCTCCTTCCTTTTTAACAGAATCTTAATGAGACGGTATTGGCTAAATGGCATTTTCCCTCCATGCCATGAGAACCTTCAGATAGATATCTCCCAGGCATTCAGCCCCCGTTTAAGAGACAGGACGTTTTTCTCCAGATCTGTTGGTGACCCTGCATGGAAGGGAAGGACAGCACACGGCCTGGGTGGGAAGGCCTCTTTGTATACATACTCAGGCCAGAGAAACCAGACACACTTATGAGAATGGAGTGTAAGAATTCGGCACTGTGGTGAGGGTTGCCAGCCTCCAAGTGGCGGTTGGAGATCTCCTGGGAGAACTTCTAGGAACACAGCTGATCTCCAGGTGACAGAGATTAGTTCCCCTGGAGAAAATGGCTGCTTTGGAAGGTGGACTCTATGTTATTACACCCCATTGAAGTCCCTCCCTTCCCCAAAGCCCGCCTCACCTCAAGCTCCACCCCCTAAAGCTCCAGGTATTTCTCGACCCAGAGCTGGCAAACCCTAGCTGTAGAGTATATTAGTGTTTTTGGATATTTATTCATATGTATTTATTTATTTATTTATTTGTATTATACCCCGCCCTCCCCGCCGAAGCAGGCTCAGGGAGGCTTACATAAAAATTAAGACAGATAAAACCAGGGCTATTTTGGGGCAGGAACGCAAAGGAATGGAGTTCCGTCTGGCTCCCAAGTCGGCCACACCCAACAGGAACTCATTAGCATAATAGGCCACACCCAACAGGAACTCATTAGCATAATAGGCCACACCCAACAGCAGAAACTCATTAGGATTGGCTACATTAGAGGTGTGTGGCCTAACATTGCGAAGGAGTTCCTGCTACAAAAAAAGACCTGGGTTTTGACAATGAACAACGTAAACAGAATAAGAAGCAAAGGGGAGGTATGGCTGGATGACCACACTTCTGGTAACATGGGGTGTGGCCTAATATGATAATGAGCTGTGCTGTCATGGGTGTGACCTAATATGCTCATGAGTTTCTGCTGATGGGTGTGGCCTATTATGCTAATGAGTTCCTGCTGGGCTTTTTCTACAAAACAAAGCCCTGGATAAAACAGAGCATTTATAAAACCATGAATAAAGTGCCAGTATACAATATCACATTAAACAATGGCGATACACAGTGACCGATTTTGCACAAGAGCTGTGCCACCATCACGCCTCCCTTTGCCCCATTTCCATTGGCCAATTTCCCACTCAAAGCCGCGTGGCCGCATTTTGACCCCCGCAGCTTCGCCCGATTTTCCCCATGGTTTTGTGACCCTCAAAAAACAGGATTAAGAAAACGCAGGGGAAATCGGGGGAAGCCGCAGGTCAAAATGCAGCCACACAGCTTTGAGTGGGAAATTGACCAATGGAAACAGGGCAAAGGGAGGCATGACGGCGGCGCAGCTCCTTGTGCAAAATCAGTCAATATCGTATCAATCATACTGGGAACAGCCAGCAGTGATGTGCATCTCCAAGCGGCTTACAAACTCCTTTCCCTTCCCCTCCCCACAAAAGACACCCTGTGAGATAGGTGGGGCTGAGAGAGCTCTTGACAGAAACTGCTCTTTTTCAAGAACAGCTCTTATCAGAACTACGGCTTGCCCAAGGTCATCCAGCCAGGTGCAAGTGGAGGAGTGGGGAATCAAACCCGGTTCTCCCAGATTAGAGTCTGCACACTTAACCACTATACCAAACTGGCTCTCTAAAGAAGCAATGAATGTTGTCCAGTCTCACTACACACAGTGAGCATTTTTCATTTTTCTAGGTCCAAATATGGCAACTGTCACCATGTGAATTAATTAATTGATTTTAAAACTTTTCTATCCCTCCTTTTGTTTTCTCAGACTCAAAGTAGCTAACCGTGCAACAACAGGGTTGTGAAGCTACAAAGAATCCAAGGGAAAAAATTAAAATGCAGATTAAATCTTCCAAATTACTGATGCGCAGAATGAAACAAACAAATAAACATGCAGAATTATAACAAATCCGAATCTGTGATGCCACACGAGATAACTACCGTATCTGAACATGGCGACACGTGTCTTCCCACACTGCTCCTCAAAGCCGGAAGTCCTCCTCCAGTCTGAGAAATCTTCCTCCACTGGAAAGCCATTTAAGTTGGGAGGGGGCTCCTTAAACTGGAGGAAGGCTTTAAAGTTTGCACTGGGATGGAATCCTGGAGCCCGAGGAAGGGGCAAACATGCACCCCGAGGCCATTCCCGCTGGCACAGAGTGAAGCCTGAAGCCCCTCCTTTCTCCTTGCCCTTTGCTGTGTCTGGAGCCACCGGGAGCAATGAAAAGTTTTTTAAAGGCTTATCCCCACAAGAACATGTGACTGAGAGTTAGACTGGGCATCCATGACCGACTCACATCACCTGTGATGTGTAGTTTAGCCCTTAGTATCATCCTCCATGGTAAAATATGTTTTAAACGACCAAAGACAGATCCAGTTGGTCAGTCATGTTGCTCTGAAGCAGTAGAACAAATTTCAATTCCAGCGGCACCTTGAAGTCCAACAAAGGTTTATTCAAGGTATGAGTTTTTGTGTGCAAGGCACACTTTTTCAAATACATTGGAATGGTAGATGAGGTTCTAAACTTATACACAGGGATTTAACAGCAAATTAACATGTAGCACAGTGATGTTTAAGTTATGCAAAGCGGAAAACTGAATGACAAGTTAAGGTTGTTAAGGTCAACAGTTGTAAAGCCGAACAAACTTTTGTTGGTCTTGAAGGTGCCGCTGGACCCGAATTTTGTTTTAAATGACTAAAGCTATTGGCACGTATACACCCAGATGCCCTGGCCTGGATGAATCCAACCTAGCCCTATCTTGTTAGATCTCAGAAGCTCAGCAGGGTCAGGACTTGGATGGGAGACCACGAAGGAAGTCTGGCAGAGGCAAACTACCTCTGAATGTCTCTTGCCTTGAAAACCCCATGGGGGTTACCATAACTCAGCTGTGACTTGCTGGCAAAAAAAAAAAATAAAAAATGTTAGGCAGCCAAAAGGTTAAGGGGCTTAAGTCTTTGTTTGTGCGTGGAAGGGGTAATTTCCATCATTTTCCATCTCTCCCACTGCAGACCCTCAAACACACTTTGCCCCCAATGCTGAGGTTCTGCTGATCCTCAGAAAGAGACTTCCGGTGGGCTGAAGCAGAAGGTGAGAACATCCGTGGGTTGTTGGGTATGTGCCATTGGTAGGGCCCACCCCAAAGGAACTACTTCACACCAAGATGGATTCATCAGAAGCTGAATGTCTATCCCTGTTGGAAGCTGATCTTTGTGAAGCTTTTCAGCAGTTTAAAAAGTTCACCGTCACTCGATAAACAAAAGAAGCCCTCTTGGGAATCAGCCCCCTTGAATGACATGGGACTTGCTCCTGGACAGACGTTCCACAAGATTGCTAGTTTTTGAAATGACGAGTGGAATCCTCCGGAGGCGTGATGAATTGCTCACATCCCACTTCCCCCCCCCCGGATCGGTAGATACTCTGAGTCATGCTGTCAAATTCAGAAAGGTTGTGCTGGAAAGAAGCATAACAGAACACAGGAGCGAGAGAAGGTGAGAGGATCTAACCTGACAGACCTCAAGAAATGATCATTCTGGCTTGTCAAAGATGGTGCATGCCACGTCCCTTTGCATTTTCAAAGTGAAGAAGAGAGAGGGAAGAGGGGACAAGATACTAGCCGCAGCTAAAAAAAAAAAAAAGTGTAGATACCTGTGGCATTTCCCCAAGCTATTCTAGAAATGCAGGACTAATGAATTTCACGAGTGGGATGAATGATGTCCCTTCTTGGGCTGCCAGCTTTTAAACTGGCCCCTCTAACTGCCCCTTTAATACCTGCAGCAATTATCAGGGGAAGTTATTTATATCCCTGCTGCGAAAAGCTTTAATTCCCCCATTTCTGCATTAGGGGCCTCTATTTTTACCTCGTCTGTTGGCAACTGTAAGTCCCTTCCATCTGAACTTTGCACTCCCTCGCGACATTTGCTTGGGAAGGAAACAGAATTCTTCCTCCATTAATTTCTGGAACAGGATAGAATGAGACCAGCAGACCAGTAGACCACTTTAAGAACATAAGAACATAAGAGAAGCCAATGTTGGATCAGGCCAACGGCCCATCCAGTCCAAAACTCTGTGTCACATAGTGGCCAAAAATACCAGGTGCCATCAGGAGGTCCAGCAGTGGGGTCAGGATGGATGGATGAATGACCCCCCCCCCAAGCACCAAGAATACAGAGCCTCACTTGCCCCAGAGTCCCTATCTATACCTTGTGGCTAATAGCCGCCGATGGACCTCTGCTCCATATGTTTATCCAGTTCCCTCTTGAAGCTGTCCATGCTTGTAGCTGCCACCACCTCCTGTGGCAGTGAATTCCATGTTTTAATCACTTTTTACACTGCTGTAGGAATGGGTAGGGTTGCCCACCTCCAAGTAGCACCTCGATATGATCGCCAGATGACCAAGATCAGTTCTCCTAGAGAAAATGGCTGTTTCAGGGGGTGGACTCTATGGCAGAGGTGTCAAACTTATTTGTTACGAGGACCAGATCTGACATAAATGTCACTTTGACTGACAGGGCCATGAGTGCCATAAAACATAATGCCAGGTACCAGAGAAATAAACTTTATCAAGGACAGCAGCTGGTAAGCTCTGAGTTAGTGTGTCCTCACAAGGGGGTGGGAGGGGGTGCAGAGGAAAACCCACCTAGGCGGGCTAGAGAGGCAGCAGTACAGTGCTGGACAGATGCTCCCATGATGCTTGACTGCTGCAAACAAGGTTGTTCTGCCCTGCTGAAGCCCTAATGCAGTGGCTCCACCCACTCCCCCTCAGCATTCCCTGCCTTGCACCAGTTGCTCTTGGGCTGCATAAGTGTCCTGGATGGGCCAGTTCCGGCCCCCGGGCCTTATGTCTGACACCTCTGCTCTATGGCATTATACCCTGCTGAGGCCCCTCCCCTCCCCAAATCCCATCCGCCACAAGCTCTGCCCCCAAATCTCCAGGAGCTGCAACCCTTGGGAGGCATGAGGTGACGGTTCAGGTTAAGGACTCCAATCATACAACCACAGTAGACACATAACACAGGGAGGGGAATTGCAAAGATCTGAAGTAAAGGCGTTTGAGAGACACTCAGAAGAGATGCTTGTGCGAAAGACAGGGGGTTGAGAACCGAGTGGACTAACGAAAAGCAGGGCTGCGTGACGAGCTCTCGTGGAGTCTCAGGACAGCGGTGGTGGGGAAAGCATCGTCAAGTTACAGCCAACTTCTGGCAACCCCAAAGAGACGTTCAAGCCAAGGGACGTTCAATGTTGCTTTGCTATTGCCTTCCTCCACTTAACGAGCCTGGGCTTCATTGCGGTCTCCGAGTACTAACCAGAGCTGATCCTGCTTAGCTTTCATGATCTGACGACCGTCCAGGTCGGGGCAACAAATCACAGTGGAACGAATGAAACAGAAGTGCAAGGTAGGACAATGTAGCTGCAGGGCTGTCCAGAGGGCGGTACTAGTGGTACAAAATGCCCTGGGTTCAAGTTTACTTTGTGGACCTGAGCAGTCAGGTAGTCTACCGCCTTCACTTTGTCCTTATGCTTTCCTGTCCTGTGAAGGGTTAAAGTGAGAGAGTCTAGATTCCTAGAAGGCCTGTTTCCTGGTCCTCCTCGGGTCTGACTAGTTATTTTCCTTCCATTGCTGTGCAAGAGCACCTTCCCTGTGAGAAAAGGCTGAAGAGTCAGGGACTTTTCAGTTTAGAAAAGAGATTACTAAGGGGGAGCATGATAGAGGCTTATAAAATTGTGTGAGGTGGAAAGAATTGACAAAGGGAACTTTTTCTCCCTCTCCCAAAATACTAGAACTCAGGGGCATCCGATGAAGCTGATGGGCAGTAGGTTCAGGACGGACAAAAGAAGAAGAGATTAGATTTATACCCTGCCCTTCACTCGGAGTCTCAGAGCGGCTTACAAACTCCTCTTCCCATCCCCTTCCCAGAACAGACACCCTGTGAGGTAGGCAGGGCTGAGAGAGCTCTTTCGAGAACTGCTTGTGAGAGAACAGCTCTGAGAGAACTTGTAACTGGCCCAAGGTCACGCCAGCAGCTGCATGTGGAGGAGTGGAGAATCAAACCCAGTTCTCCCAGGTTAGAGTCTGCGCTCCTGACCACTATACCAAACTGGATCTCAGAGGAAATGGCTGCCAAGTGGCCCAGAAAACCCTAATTTTCCTGCCCACACAGCAGCCATCTAGGCATTACAGCAATCTTTCCCAAAACTGCTGGGGAAAAAAACAGCTTCGAGAAAGATCTGAGAAAAGCAGGGAAACTCCCAGAAGTTCATGAATGTGCCAAGATGCTATGGGGAATCAGGATAAAAAACAGCATTGAACTCGAGGCAGATGACCCTTTTGGGAGACATTTAGATGTTAGAACAATGGCGTCAGAATTGGCGGTAATGACAACGTGTGGGAAATGGTCCTGAAATTACTGGAGCAATATTTTGTTTCCTGTACATATGAGACAGGTGTTACATATCTTCCGTGTACTCAAATAATTGCCTCTTTTAAAAATAGACTCCACATCAATGGGGCTTATTTCTTCTTAAGAAGGAAATCAATGACATTAAGTTACTCGAGTCTCTGTCATGTCTTCCCGTGTACTCGTGTATCCCCTCAGGCAGCAGCTTCTGCGGCGTGATCAAAGAAAGAGAAAACGTCCACTCGGAAGAATCTGATCGGCAGGCGGAGGGACTGCAGACGTCCTTGTGCTCTTTGGCAAACATGGCAGGCGGGAAAGCCAAGGCTCTGTGTGACCTCCCTCCCACCACAAGGCCAAAGGGGCAGCGGAGCTTAGAAATGTCCCTCAAAAGACCACGGGAGAAAAAGCTCATATGAAGAAAGTCTCATATGAGGAAATCTCATATGAAGAAAATTGACTTACGGCTAAGGGGAATAACTGCAAAAACTGAGTCACCTATTGTACCACGCCTCCTCACAGCTGCCCCCAGGCCCCTCCTCCAAAGAGTAACTCACTAGTAACCAGATAGTAGTTTTGTGTACTCTTTGCCAGACCCACCAACTATGTAGGGCATGAACAAATGTATTTATTTATATTTATATTTATTTATACTTTCAGCTTATATACCGCCCTAACCCCGGAGGGTCTCTGGGCGGTTTACATAGCGGTTCTAACCAACCAATTTTAACCTAACTAGGGCCACATAGTCTACAGGGTGGTGACTGCTTACCAGCACCCCGGGCTAGTTGTCATCTGGCTTCCTTCTGCGGCTTCAGATTATTGGCGTCCTGGTGCCCTTCTGGAGCCGATGTTCCAGGCAGCTTCCTCTGACAGGTCTCGTCCCAGTGCCTGGCTCAGTGTTGGCTGCAGTTCCGGCTACTGTCCACAGGTGGATCCACCATGCTGTGCTGCACATCACCACGCTCTACAGGCCTCCACTTCTCCGGGCTCCACCTCCAACGTTGCTCCACCGGGTCGCCAGGAGCTACTCGCTGCCATCACTGCCGAATGCATCAGTTCAGCAGGTACAGATCTTGAATCATAGAGTCGGAAGGGACCTCCAGGGTCATTTAATCCCCCCACACAGTGCAGAAAATTCACAACTACCTCCCCCCCACACACACACACACCCCAGTGACCCCAGTTCCATGCCCAGAAAATGACAAAAAACCTCCAGGATCCCCGGCCAAACTGGCCTGGAGAAAAATGGCTTCCTGAATATAATAGATCTTGTCCATGCTGTGTAATAGAAGGACTCTCTTCTACAAAAGTGTTTCTTCTTCTTTTTTTAAAGCATTATGTAATGAATATGCTGAAGATTGGCTCAGCCATTCAACCTAGCCTAGTTCTAAGCTCGGTCTGGATATATACGAATGCATCCAATTTAAGGAGCTGCAGTGGCTCAAGTGGTTAAGACACTGAACTGCAGGCTGTGAAAGGTCAGTAGTTCAGCAGTTCAAGACGTGAGAGTGCCACATGACAGGGTGAGCTTCTGTCTCTAGTTCCAGCTCCTGCCAACCTAGCAGTTCGAAAGCAAGAAATTGCAAGTAGATAAATAGGTACCACTTCGGTGGGAAGGTAACAGCGTTCTGTGCACCTTGGTGTTTAGTCATGCCGGCCACATGACCACGGAAACGTCTTCGGACAGCGCTGGCTCTTCGGCTTTGAAACGGAGATGAGCACCGCAACCCTAGAGTCGGGTTTGACTGACTTTCAAGCAAGGGAACCTTTACCTTTACTATCCAATTTGTGCAGCCCTTTCTCCTCTCCACTGGTGTGGAAGAATCCCACATTTCAGGGAAATCATGTCTTCTTTCGAACCCAGTTGCTTGGCTGAAAAGTGATGTCTTTCATGCTGTGATAGGTGGGTGGGGGTGGGGGTAAATACAGGAGCCAGGGCCGAGAGCACATGGACTGCTGGGTCTACCATTCACATTCTTCTTCTAGCGGATGAGGCTTCTTCTGTCCTTTCCTTGGGAACATCCACTTTCTATGCAGTTCTTAACGGGAGGCTTTCCTTAGGGTCCCAAGATCTGTAAAGGGGGGCAGGACATAAAACTCTGAGGGTCCTGGAATTTGCTAATTGGACTGAGCTACAGGGTTGCCTATTTCCTGTTGGAGTTCGCCTGCATCTCCAGATTGCACAGCCCAATTCCTCTGGAGGAAAATGCAGCTTTGGAGGGTGGGCTCTATGGTATGGCATCCCTGCTGAACGCCCTCCCCTCCAGACAGTGATAGCCCTGGTTTTTTTCACCCACTAGGCAACGATACATACTGGTGCCTCCCCATGCAGGGCGGGATGGGGGCAGGTGCCGGAGCAGCAGTGGGCGGGCCGAGGGGGCAAGCCGCAAATGCATGCAGGGGGCAGGATCACTCAAGGAGAGGGGGAGGGGCCTGTGCCAGGCTGCAAGAGGATCTCCAAAGAGACTGCAGGGGGGGTGGCAGAGGGCGAGCAGCACTTCCCTGTCATCCCGGGCTGTTTCCGCGCCTGTCCCCCCCACCTCCTTCTCTTTCTGACTGGGAGGGTGCAAAGAGGGGAATCTCTTGCCAGGGATGGAGCAAGAAGCCGGCAAGGGAGGCTTCCTATGTGGGGTGAGGAGGGGACGAGGCCGGCCAGAATGCTGCCCTCGTCAAGCCATCGCCCTAGGTGACAGTCTAAAATTTAACAATAACGGGCCGGCTCTGCCTTCAGAAGCTCCACCACCCCTAAGCACTGCCCCCTGGATCTACAAGAATTTCCCCAGCAGAAGCTGGGAACTCCAGGTGAACTATTTAGATGCGGCAAAGCATCAGCTGGGACATTCTTATATAAAGTCTCATAGAAGGAACGACTTTCTCAGAAACACAATCCTTGGAGTTACTGGGCGACCCGAAAGACAGCCAATTGGAAATCCTTTGCGTGCAGGTAAAACTTAAAGCATTGCTATTTTACTTCTTTCCCATGATGAATTTCAGGTAGAATCCATCAAATGAACCGATCTATATGAAAACACGTTTTCCTGCTGAGGCGGTTGTTTTTTAAATTCTAAAAATAACATTTATTACATTTTTCATAGGGATGCTAAAAATTCGGCTATCAAAAGAGATCTCTTGATATCTCTTTTATATTCAGGCTGCTGTACTTTCATTTCCTCCACGGTGGCAAGCTCTTCTAAGTGCGTATGTGTTCGTACACTCTTTCAAACACGTTCATAAACGACACTTGCTCTTTTTTTCCCCCAAGCACAAATGTCCATTCCCAGTTACTAACTGAGCCCACCCTACACTCAAGTAGACCCAATTCTGCCATGTGGAAGTAAAGTATTGTTCTAGGTCACTTCGTCTGTCCTCCCTGCAGTAGAATACTTGGGGGTTAGAGCCCCCAGTCACTCACGCTCAACAACAGGCTTTCTGAGAAGTGCAGTTTATTGAGAGTTGGACTATAAGGAAGGCTGAGTGCCGAAGAATAGATTCTTTTGAACTATGTTGCTGGAGAAGACTCTTAAGAGTCCATTGGACTGCAAGGAGATCAAATCAGTCAGTCCTAAAAGAAATCAATCCTGACTGTTCCCTGCAAGGCCAGATACTGAAGTTGAAGCTCAAATACTTTGGCCACCAAAGAAGAAGGGAGCACTCACTGGAGAAGACCCTGATGCTGGGAAAGATTGAAGGTCAAAGAAGAAGGGGACGGCAAAGGATGAGATGGTTGGACAGTGTCACCGATGCAATGAACATGAAATTGAGCAAACTTCAGAGGATGTCAGAAGACAGGAAGGCCTGGCGTGATGTGGTCCATGGGGTCGCGAAGAGTCGGACTCGACGGTGCGGCTGAACAACAACAACAACTTGGCTCATCATTTGACACACTCCGGGTGATTTCCCACTAAAGCTGACTCGGGGTAGCACCGCCATTTGGCCCGATACAATTAGTCAATTTCACACCCGAAGCTGCGGGGCTGCATTTTGACCCGCGGCTTTGCTCGATTTCCCCCGCAGTTTCGTAATCCTCAAAAAACAGGATTACGAAACTGCGGGGAAATCGGGCGAGCCGCGGGTCAAAATGCAGCCCCGCAGCTTCGGGTGTGAAATTGACTAATAGTATCGGGCCAAATGGCGGCGCTACCCTGAGTCAGCTTTAGTGGGAAATCACCCTCCATGTCAGGAATGGGGTTTATGCAGGGAGGCAGATAATTATACCCAGTTCGTACAATACATCAGGAGGGCATAAACCAATGAGAGGCAGGTAAGCTTTTGCACCCCAAAGAAAACGGCTTGCAGCTCCCAGGGGGAAAACCAGAGCTCAGCTTCAAGGACAGAGTAGAGATAATGGGCCGAGGCGAGAAGCGAATACCAAGGAGGGGGAGGGGGAGGGGAGGGTCCAGCTGGAGGAGGAAGGCCAGGTGAGAAACAGAGATGCAGACAATCCATGGCGGTGTAAGCCGACGGGGGCAACTTGTTCTGGGGCCTGTAGAATTGGGTCCTGTGGTCTAATTCACTTGAAACTTGGGTGGCTTTAAGTGGACAGGCAGCACTAACGGCCTGACAATTTCAGTGTCATTTGGAAGGAAACTCTAGCTCCCCTGAAAAAAAAAGTCCCCGTAGGCAGCAGTAGTTGAACTGCTGTTCCCCTTATCTTCCCTGTTCCTCACTTTGCCAAAGAAAACAAATTACAGATCGCAGCAAGAAAGGATGGCAAATGCAGATTTTTCAGCAGAAAGGTTTTGGGTTTTGTTTTTTTTTAATTGTCAGTCCATCACTGTAGGAGTAGGACAATGAAATTAATTCAGATTTTTTTGTTTTTAATGCCGGTGGCTGGCACCATTTCCACCCAATAGAAGTCAGTAGGGAGAAGTGCCTCTGCACTGAGAGATACCTACTTTGAGAGTCAATAAAATCACATCCCATTGTTCAATCTGCTTCAAGCCTAGAGGCCCTTTGGATGAGAGGGAGGACTGTGTTCTGTGCAAATTTGGGGCCATTGTCTTTAAAAACAGCTGCCCCGGCCCCCAAATTTCTTCCCGTTGAAAATAATGGTCCTGAAACTCCAGAACCCCCTAAACCACGCATTTAAATCGTGAACCAATAATGTCATACCTAGAAATCAGTAATCAGTCTCTCCCTCTTGCACCACCACCACCACTGCCACCACCAACATCTGACAGTCTATGGAGAGTGAGCCTGACCCCTGGTTCCTCGAAGTATAGCCTGACCTGAGTGCCTGGGACATCTGAAGGAGACTTAGAGGCTTCTACTCCTCATCTGAAGGACATCTGAAGGAGACATAGAGGCTGACTGTTACACTGAGGAATCAAATGCTAGCACTTTAATAGTTGTATAGTTATGGTTTTAAATATGTGTTGATTGGATTTTATAGTTATATTGTGCTGTTTTGTATTGCTTGTAAGCCACCCTGAGCTTTTTTCCCCACCATAGAGAAAAAGTAACTTTTTTCCCACCGTAGAGAACAATGGAGGGAATAGGGGCAACCTGTTTGGGGGCCCACAGAATTGGACCCCCTGGTCCAATGTTCTTGAAACTTGGTGGGTAGCTTGCAGAGAGGCTCCATCAACGACCTTGTGACTTTGGAGCCTCTCCCTCAAACCCCCTCCTCTCCAGCCCCCAGAATATACCCTATGTTTTCACCATTGACTTCAATGGCCCATAGGATACAATGGGGCTGAATTGCTGCCAAATTTCTATCATTCCCTCTTTCCCTCCTTCTTCTCTTCTTTCTCTTCTCTTCTCTTCTCTTCTCTTCTCTTCTCTTCTCTTCTCTTCTCTTCTCTTCTTCTTTCTTTCTTTCTTTCTTTCTTTCTTTCTTTCTTTCTTTCTTTCTTTCTTTCTTTCTTTCTCTCTCTCTCTCTCTCTCTCTCTCTCTCTCTCTTTCTTTCTTTCTTTCTTTCTTTCCCACCTTCTTCTCTTCTCTTTTTTCCTCCTTTCCCTGTTTCCCTCCTTCTTCACTCTCTTTCTTTCCCTTCCCTTCTCTTTCTTTCCCTCTTTCTTTCCTTCCTTCTTTCCTTCTCTCTACTCTCTCTCTTTCCTTCCCCCTTTCCTCCTTCTCTGGCCCAACTCTCATGAGAAGGAGTTTAAACTTTAAACCCCTTCTCTCTTAGCTCCCCCCACCCAGACCAGCTGGGGAAGAGAAGGGGAGGCTTTTGAAGATGCCTCCCCCCCTTTTGCTTCCCCTTCTGACATCACTTCCAGTGATGTCAGGGGGCGTGGCATATGCTAATAGCCTAATAGCTCATTAGCATACCATATGCTAATAAGCTCCTGCAGCTGTTTTTCTACTAAAAGACCCCTGCCCATAACCCCTGTCTGGACTAAAATTGTTCTGCTCAGCAGGCAATTGAAATCAGTAGCATCTTTGCACATGGACAGTTTTAAAAAACCTGATGCAAATCTGTTTAGCAGGGGTTGGCAACTGAAGCCAAACAGCATCAGATCGATGCTCGTCTGATCAGTGCCTTCAAGCATGGTCTGGTCAACAAAGCATGTTTATTGCAAAACTCACCGGATCCACATACTCAACTATGATATCTTGCCAGTTGCCACAGTTTTCTCTGTTGCAAGGTGGTGATTACTGTTCTTTGAGGGAGTGAACAAACATGTGGGCAAGGGGGACCCAATAGATATGGTTTACCTTGACTTCCAGAAAGCTTTCGATAAAGTCCCTCATCAAAGGCTCCTAAGTAAGCTGAATAGTCAAGGGATAAAAGGACAAGTCCTTTTGTGGATCAAAAACTGGCTAATTAATAGGAAGCAGAGAATGAGTATAAATGGGCAATTTTCTCAATAGAGGATGGTAAGCAGTGGGGTGCCGCAGGGATCAGTACTCAGTCTGATGCTTTTTAACTTGTTCATTAATGATTTGGAGTTGGGACTAAGCAGTGAAGTAGCTAAATTTGCAGATGATACGAAGATGTTCAGGGTAGTGAAAACCAGGGAGGATTGTGAGGCACTCCAAAGGGATTTGCTGAGGATGGGCGAGTGAGCATCATCATGGCAAATGGGGTTCAATGTGGCCCAGTGCAAAGTGATGCACATTGGAGCCAAAAATACTAACTATAAATGCATGTTGATGGGGTCTGAACTGGCAGAGACTGACCAAGAGAGAGATCTTGGAGTCATAGTAGATAACTCATTGAGAATGTTGAGACACTGTGCAACTGCAATAAAAAAGGCCAACGCTATGATGAGGATTATTACAAAGGGAATTGAAAACAAATCAACCAGTATCAGAATGTCCCTGTATAAATCAATGGTACAACCTCATTTGGAATACTGTGTACAGTTCTGGTCACCACATCTCAAAAAGCATTGGGGAAAGCACAGAAAAAGGCAACTAGAATGATAAAAATGTTGGAACACTTTCCCTATGAAGAAAGGTTAAAGCACTTGGGGCTCTTTAGGATGGAGAAACAATAGCTGAGGGGGTGAAATGATTAAGATTTATAAGATTATGCATGGGATAGAGCAGGTTGAGAAAGAGGTACTTTTCTCCTTTTCTCACAAGACAAGAACTTGTGGGCACTCAATGAAATTGCTGAGCAGTCAGGTTAGAACAGATAAAAGGAAGTACTTCTTCTCCCAAAGAGTGATTAACACATGGAATTCACTGCCACAGGAGGTGGTGGCGGCTACAGGCATGGATGGCTTCAAGAGGGAATTGGATAAGCATTTGGAGCAGAGGTCCATTGGTAGTTATTAGCCACAAGGTATAGATAGGAACTCTCAGGCTGGGCCAAGTGATGCTCTGTATTCTTGGTGCTTGGTGGGGTCAACAGTGGGAGGGCTCCTAGTGTCCTGACCCCACTGCTGGACCTCCTGATGGCACCTGGTATTTTTGGCCACTGTGTGACAGAGTGTTGGACTGGATGGGCCATTGGCCTGATCCAACATTGGCTTCTCCTGTGTTCTTATGTTCTTATCCAGGACACAGCTAATCCTGGCTAAGGCCAGCGGAGCATCTTCAAATGGATTGACAGCCCCATGTGTTCAGTGGCATGTGGGAAGGAAGAGCAGACACAAGTGCACCAACCCCATCCCTATGTCTCAGGGCAATCACCTGGTCATCTAACAGGGTGCAACCGTGCAGAGGAAGTGACCACATGACACCCCCCCACACACATGAGCAGAACCGTTGCTTTCTACACATTACTGATAATGGGGAGGGAGAGTTCATGTGGCCACTTTCCCCATATGGTCACCCCTGCAGAGGGCCAGGCGATTGCAGATCAGCTGCTCCAGCAGGCTCACACTTGCTTTCCTTCCCCCACGTTGCATGGGCAGGGCTTTTTTGGTAGAAAAAGCCCAGCAGGAACTCATTAGCATAATAGGCCACACCCAACAGCAGAAACTCATTAGCATAATAGGCCACACCCCTGACAGCGCAGCTCCCTCCCAGGATCGGCTTCCCCAGGTGCCCCGCAGCTTGCGAGGTGCCTGGGGAACTCGAGGAGGGGAGGCAGTTTAAACTGCCTCCCCTCCCTGGAACAGCTTGGCTTCCCCAGGCACCCCACAGCTTGCAAGGTGCTTGGGGAACCCGGGGGAAAGGCTGTAGGCGTGGGCCAACTCGAAAGCCAGCAAAAATAGCCCTATGCATGGGGTTGTTGTCTGTACCAAGCTAGAAGAAGAGGAGGAGGAGAAGGAGGAGGAGACTGGATTTATACCCCACCCTTTGTTCGGAGTCTCAGAGCAGCTTACAAACTCCCTTCCCTTCACCTCCCCACAACAGACACCCTGTGAGGTAGGTGGGGCTGAGAGAGCTCTTTCCAGAACTGTCCTTGAGAGAACAGCTCTGACCAGAACGATGGCTTGCCCAAGGTCATCCAGCAGCTGCAAGCGGAGGAGTGGGGAACCAAACCCGGTTCTCCCACATTAGAGTCCGCGCACTTAACCACTACACCAAACTGGTGTATCAAAGGTATATCAAAGACCCACATGGATGAGGTGTATCAAAGACCCACATGGAAATGTTTTAAAAAAGCATGACAAAATCGGTTCAATGTTTATATATAATCATTTCTCTTTTTTTTTACAAAAAAGAAATAGACTTTCTTGCTGAATGTGGAGAGAACAATTTTATTCATACCTGTTCACTTAACTGAGAGCATTACACAGTATCCCAATATCCTAGCCTCTCTGTCCCTCTGCATGCTTGCGCTGGAAGACTTTTACAACCATCTTCTGAGTTGTAGCTTGCTACTATTTTAATAACTCACTTACACTTCCTGCTGCCCATCACCTGAGCAGCAAAGGAGATGCTTTATGAGATATCTTGGCTCCCAGCCATCTTGTCAGTCACTGCTCAGTTTTCAACATATTCAAAAGGGAGAGCTTCACACAGACAATATGTGTGAACCGATTCTAGACCTACGGGGATGAATGATCATTTTCACACACTGAAAATGATCCTTGTTTTTTTTTTTTTTTTTTTAATATTTGAAGAAGATTGTGAATCTCTACACTTTCAGTTACACTTTCCGTTTGATGTTATTCAAGCTTTAGGTAACTGTTTTTTATGTATCTGTGTTTCAGCCTACTGCTGCGGATGGTTCTTGGTTACAAACTGAATTTATGCCACAGAAAATCAAAATATTGAATGTCAAGCCTAGCTCCCTTCAAGCGCAGAGCTCGCTAACGCTACTGAGGTCTGGTATCGTTTCTAAACATTCATATAATCCAGCCCTTCACAGATTTGAATGAGTACATCAGGGGTGTCAAACTCATTTGTTATGAGGGCTGGATCTGACATAAATGAGACCTCGTTGGGCCGGGCCAGGTGTGTGTCATAAAATGTAATGGCAGTTAGCGGAGATATAAACTTTATAAAAGACACAAACACAAAGATTATTATTATTATTATTTATTTATTGCATAAAAGCATGCTTAAAACATTCGTTCTGTAAGCTGCAAACCTACTTTTGATTTATTGACATTCACCACAGAAATCTCATGTTCAGACTTCTGAGTCGAGGACCCAGGGGAAAACGTGAAACGGCTGAGTGATTAAGAGAGTCTGGTGAAGCAAGCTATGATGCAGCAGCAGCAGCAGAACTGGAAGCAGGAGATGGCCAGTTCCACTGTGGGCCTGATGGAAGCCCTCCGAGGGCCTGATCCAGCCCCCGGGCTGCATGTTTGACAGCCCTGGAGTACATTTTTTTTATTGCCCCCCGAAGGGGATTTTATTAATTTTACTTTACTACAGGATATGGGGAAAGGTTACTAATCTCTACCTCTAAAAAGTTATGGGACATGGGTAGGGAAAACTAATACAAAAAACTCTACCAGGATGGGGGAAGGAAACTAAGCCCTACTTCTAAAAAAAAAAACCCTACTGGACATGGGGAAGGAAAGACTAACAAGGTGACATGATCTGGTTACATTTGTATCATTTGTCACCTGGTGTTACAGAGCCTTATTGCTTATAAAAAAGTTAACAAAAAATTATAAAAGTAAAAAGCTGTAAAAACCGATTAGTTAAAAAACTGCATCTTCCACGATTATCTTGGTCTTAGGATCTCTTCTTCTTGTATTTCTTCTTCTCGGGGTTTGGGACGGCTGTCCTTCTCTGATTCGATGTACCTGAAGAACTAAGGAGTATTGGACTACTGCTTTCTGAATCCTGTGAGTAGGATTCTCTTCTTCCTCTTCTTCCTCCTCATCTTTCTCGGTTTCTTATCTTTGTTGTGCTGCTTTGGATTCAGTGTTGCTCCGTAAATTTTTTAGCTCCTTTCTCTGATTCCGATGTACCTGAAGAACTAAGGAGTATTGGACTACTGCTTTCTGAATCCTGTGAGTAGGATTCCTCTTCTTCCTCTTCTTCCTCCTCATCTTTTCTCGGTTTCTTATCTTTGTTGTGCTGCTTTGGATTCAAGTGTTGCTCCGTAAATTTTTTAGCCTTAGGAACAGAGTCAATATTATATTTTCTGTCTCCATATTCAAAACTCAGTCCTTCAGGAGACAGCCATCTGTATGGGACCCCCTTCTTCTGTAGGGAGAGAGTAAGCTCCTTGTAGAGTTTCCTCCCCTTTCTAACTTGGAAGGGGATATCCTTCAAGATTCTTATTTCTTCATTCTTAATTTTTAGAGGGTTCCCCTGCATAGCTTTTAGCACCCGATCTCTGGTAGATCTTCTCGTGAATTTCAAACATATTTCTCCAGGGAGTTTATTCTTTTTAATGAAATCTGGATAAGCCCTATAGGCCCAGCCCATCTCCTTCAGTAAGTCTTCCTGTTTGTAATCCATTATTGGAGCCAAAGTCTCTGATAAAATGTTCTTCAAATCCTCGTTCTTTTCTTCTGGAACTCCTTGGAATCGTAGAATATGCATGGATCTTTCCAGCTGTAGCTGTATTAGTTGATTTTTATTGGAGAGTCTCTCCTTTTCTGCTTCATCCGCTCTTTTATTAATACTCTCAGTCTGTTTTTCCATTTTTTTTAAAGTCTTTTCCGTTGTTGAGGTCCTTCTATCCATTTGAGTCATCTGCTTTTGCAAGTTATCCATTTTCACGTTGAGATTAGTCATCTGCTCCATTAGAGGGTGCAGTGCATTCGCCAGCAATGTAGACATCTCTGCAGCTACTTCCTGGTTGTGGGAGGGAGTCGTTGGTATACCATTTCCGGTTGACGTTTTTTTCTCCAGAGCCGGCTTCCGCCCTCTCCCAGCCATAATATCAACAAGAAGTAAGTTTCCCAAAACAAAGTAAAAGTTAGCAGAAATTAATCTGCTTTTCTTTATTATGCAGCTTTTGTTTTCGCTAATCCTCTTATGTGCATAGCTTGATTCAAAGTTGTTCTTAAAGTTCGCTTTAAAACCATGTTGTTTCAAACGGGGGGGGGTGAACTCTTGAGCGTCTCCCTCCCCCCTGCCGCTTTGCCCTTAGGCACTTCTAATTACTACCAAGGCTTTTGTTCGCTTAAATCACCTGAGCAATGCTTGACTCACGCTTTGCTGCCTTGGAGATCTTTTAGAAGCTTTTCAGCAGCTGTTGATTGTGTCCGCTGGTCCGGTAGTCGTCTCTTGGCGCCATGCTGGCTCTTCGGCGACGGAACCTTTCGGAGATAAAGGTGAGCCTCAATTCCTTGGCCGTCACCTTGGAAGAGGCTCTCCTCAGCTCTCCAGGCTGGGGGTCTCCTATAGAGACCCTGGGAGGGTCCCGGTACCTGCTCGGACCCTTCCCGTCAGCTGAGTCTCGGCGCAACCCCATCGGAGCGAGACGGGGATGCGACCGAGCAGCGAAACGCTTAAACTGGAAGCCCTGGAGTACATTCTTGTGTACTTGTAGCCCCCCACACATGGTTAGAATATTAGTCTAGGAGTGCCAGGTCATGTGCCAGGTCATGGGTACATAACCAGATTCGTAGTCAGATGTACACTGGCGGAACTCACCCTAAAAATCTCCTGTTTGTTTGGTACTGTGAGGGGGGAGAAGGAGTTTTCTGTTTCCCTCTCACTCCACTGGGGCTTTTCACTAGGGAGTGCATCCGGCTGGAGCCGAGCCAGATAGTTGTCCAAATAATGCCTTATTCGGATTATTAGGGTAAGCATTCAGCCAAATACAATTCTATGGCCCTGATGACACGCACAATTAGCCATGTGAGTGGGACGAATGCCGGGCAGGTTGTACAGGTGCAATCACATGGACACATCTGGAAAGCGTCGCGCACCTGTAGCCAACCCATCTCATCCAGCTGAAGATCCGGAGTAAAAAAGTACCTTGGAAAGTCCACTATCAAACACTTGTGATGGGCCACAGATGGACGTCCTCCATCTGATCGCTACAGCGCATTCCTCTTGCCGCGTTGCAGCACAACAGGAACACGCGCCGCTGGAAACAACCCTGGTCTGCCACTGCAACATAGAATCAAGTAAGGGCAGATTAGATTGCAGCGGCACAAATAGCCACGCCTCCCCCTGTGTTATCTGGCCCATGTGACCGGGACCTATGCTGTGTATTTGACAGCTGAATAGAGAATCCTGAAAACTATTCGGGTTTATTCAGCATTATCTGTCTTTGCAAAATAGTGGCTGTGGGGGGGAGTTTAAGCTTTACCTTCCATTTCTTGCTGTTCCCCAAATGTTTGCTCTAATTTCCAGGGCAATAAGGGAAGAGGAGAGGGGATCTCTGCAGCAGACCAATGGCAAAATCCCCTTAGGGGAGCTTGAGCCAATCACTGCAATGTATTTGCAAATGGCATGGCATTGCAGGTTTGCAACTTTGCAAGGTTGTTGGCTTCCAACTAAGTACCTTGCTTTTCCAGAAAGAGGAAGGAGGGAGGAGTAGGGGCAATTTGGTAGATAGGATTTCAGTTAGGGGAAACAATGCCCTTTAGCCAATTACAGAAGTTTGTTCTTTTTTGAAATTCTTCTGCGCTTGGGCAGAGAGCGTAAAAGGGAGGGACTGGCTGAGCTAAACTCCATTGCTGCTGAGAGGAACAGGGTGGAGTTGGAGTCTCGGTCTGGAGACTGTGTGGCTGGCTTTTGGTTCACCTGCTGCTTAGAGAGCCTGACTCTTTCTGCCGCCTGAGGGACTTGGACTTCGGATCAGAGAGATCCATTCCTGCCTGCCTGTGAAGACAGCGATTCAGCAACTGGTTTGACAACAGTTTTGTAAAAATTTCCTTATTTAACTTTTTGTTCTTCTTTGGGCTTGGAGGGGGCTTGGGGGGGGGGTTAGACCAGCCTGGCAAAAGGTCTTTGCTCAGAGCCTCAGGTCTTTGCTTGGTTTTTTCTCTGGTTAGATCTCTGATTTGTGGGTTTGGGCACATTGCATGTAGGAACAGGCTTTTAAAAGTTATCTTTTTATCACTGTTGATTGTTCTGTGTCCTTGGTGAGTAGGTGGCTTGGGGGGGGCGTGTTTGTAGTTAGTTTTTTTTTGTTTTTTTTGGGGGGGGGGTTACTCTAGGCTTGTAGTTATTGTGTTGGGGAAGACTGGTGGTGTGGTTGTTTGGGGGAGGGCTTGGGCAAAGAGAGTCTCGGGGACTTCTTGGCTTTTGGAGGGAGGGAACTGGTCCACTGTTCTTTGTGTGTGCTTCTGATTTCAAGTTAAGGTAAAGGTAAAGTTTTCTGTTGCTTGAAAGCTAGTCAAATCGGACTGTAGGGGCTGGTGCTCATCTCCATTTCCAAGCTGAAGAGCCAGAGTTGTCCAAAGACATTTTCATGGTCATGTGGCCAGCATGACTAAACATCGCGGCGCACAGAATGCTGTTACCTTCCCACAGAAGCAGTACCTATTAATCTACTTGCGTTTTCTTGCTTTTGAACGACTACGTTGGCAGGAGCTGGGGCCAAAGACAGGAACTCACTCTATCACGCAGCACTAGGGTCTCAAACTGCTGAACTACAGATCTCCCAGTCTACAGCTCAGCATCTTAACCTCTGAGCCACCACGGCCCCCAAGTTAAGTTAGTTACTGGTAAATAGGATTTTAGAGACAAAGGTCTTAGGAATTCTTTAACTTTTTACACCTTTAAATAAATTACAGTATAGGACTTAGTTCCTCCCTCAGTAGGTCAGCACCAGTGCTCCCTCTAAGCTGTGGAGTCTTGTGAAAAAAAATCCTACTTTGTAAGCTCCTGGAATTAAAGCTGTGAGTGAGCCATTTGGCTGCTTCATAAATTAGTTTGCCCTGGAGCCATCCTTCCTGAGCTAAGGCAAAAATGTGTGAGCTGGAGGCTAAAAAACTGTGAGGTGTTTCATACTAACTCAGCTTAGAGGGAACCCTGGCTAGCACTAGGAGAATATCAAAAAGAGGGGTGAGGTTTGTTCTCAAAATAGTGGTGTAATTGGCCTAGACTGACTTTTTCAAAAGCAGTTTGCTGTTTGGTGCATGAGCTTCAGTGAAGGCAGGCGCTTTTAGACAAATTATTTCAATTTAGATTGTCCTGTAGTAGTTAAAGTTTCACATGGGAGCTCCTGCATTTCCATTCAATAGGAAATCAGGCTTGTTCTGATAAAATCTAGTCAGGAAAAGTTTAATAAAAACCCTGAAACTTTTTAAAAAGTTTGCCACATTCCATCTCAAGGATACCTTCTTAAATCATAGCGTTCCCTCTAAGCTGAGTTAGGGTGAGCTAGCTCACAGTTTTTCAGCCTTCAGCTCACACATTTTTGTTTTAGCTGAGGAAGGATGGCCCCAGAGCAAACTCATTTATGCAATAGCCAAATTGCTCACTCACAACTTTAATGTCAGTAGCTCATAAAGTAGAATTTTTTACTCACAAGACTTCACAGCTTAGAGGAAGCCATTGGTCAGGGGAGTATACAAATTCACTAGTTTAAAAAAAAATGAAAAGGAAAGAAAACAAGAATTGAAGCAAGGGTAAGTTAGGGTCTTTTGAACCCTAGTTTTTGGGAGGGAGGGTTCATAAAAAGGTGTCAGACTTGTTAGGTTCAGTGCAGGCAGTTAGGTGCCTAAAACTCTTCCTCACACAAGAGTTGGGCTGGGATAACATGAGCGGCAGGAAGAGAACACAGCGGGGCCTTGGGAGCAAGGTTATGAAGAAGACCAGAAGGGTGGAGGGGAGGGGAGGGCTGTGGCTTCCCCCCACACACACCTGTGCGGAGGACCACTCCACAGCTGCCTTCCACTACTCTGACCTCTGGCTGGAGTGGTGCAATGAAGAAGCCATGCTTGGTTCTCTTTGTTGAGGCTGCTGCTGGGGCGCCCCCTGCAGAGCTGCCCGTAGGTGCTGGCACCAGTCAGGGGTCTGCTGCTCAGGCAGCCCCTCCTCCAGCCGTTGTTGCTGAGGCTCAGCAGCAGGAGGAGCAGCCAGAGCTGTTTCTTGGGATGAGCTTTGGGGACAAGAGTTTCCTGGCCCAGGAGCTCACCCCATGGACTCAGAGGCTTACTGAGGAGCTGGGGGAGGGAGCTGCGTGACCAGCTCACTGCTCTGGTTCCTCTAAAGTCCAGCAGGCCTTCTGAGGAGGGACAGGAGGGGAGGATGGAGGCGGTGCAAGAGGAAGAGATGGAGGTGCACCCAAAGATGCTAGAACCTGACAAAGGTTAGTCAAATGTAGGAAAGGGGGCCAATGTTAAGAACTTGATAAAGGAAATATAAAAATACATGTATTTATTGATCACAACTTTAAAAATATATAAGGGCCCGGTCACATGTTATGTATAAATAACAAACGATAAAACACAAGGGCTTGTAAATCTGACCTGACGCATTTCGGCCTACATAGGCCTTCCTCAGAGGTCAATAGTGAGGAACATATTGCCTGTTATAAAAAAACATATAGTACAATCATATACATACAGAGCATGAATACAATAAGGGCCAGAAGCGACTTGTTTCAAGATAACCCACCAGGCATAGAGCAAAAAAATACAAATGAGGCCTCTATTAGTGCAATCGCATGCCAAGTGGTTCTCAGATATAAACTTCTGGTCCAGGAAACACCTTCCTATGATTGTAGAGCCAAATAATCCTCAAGCAAAGAGCAGTCAAAGATGCTGCCATCTCAACCCCTTCCCCCTCAGCCATCTCTTCCTGTCCCATGGTTGCCTGCAACTGCTGGTCAGCATAGCTGCCCCTTCACCCCCGATGTTTGGAAGCACTTCCAGAAGAAGAAGAAGAAGAAGAGGAGGAGGAGGAGGAGGAGGAGGAGGAGGAGGAGGAGGCAGTGATTGGATTTATACCCCACCCTTCACTACCCAAAGGAGTCTCAGAGCGGCTTACAATTTCCTTTTCCTTCCCCTCCCAACAAGAGATACCCGGTGAGGTAGGTGGGGCTGAGAGAGCTCTGAGAGAACTGCTCTTTTTCAAGGACAGCTGTGCCAGAACTATGGCTTGCCCAAGCTCATCAAGCAGCTGCAAGTGGAGGAGTGGGGAATGAAACCCAGTTCTCCTAGATTAGAGCCCAGGCACTTAACCACTACACCATACTGGCTCTCAGCTGATGGAGGATTCCCGGTTTGTGCAGTGCCAGCTGCATAGGGCCCAGGTCAGTTGTGGGAGAGACCTCAGGCATCTCATGACTGCCGGCACGTGGAACCACCTGAAGAAGCAGCACCAGGTGGTGCTTCTTCATGGGGAGAGAGAGGCTGTTGCTGGGGTGCCCACGCAGCCACCACCAGCCAGCCAGGAGGTGAGTTGTCCTGCGACCACCTCCAGTGCTGTCCCTGAGCATTCCACAGCGGGCTAGTAAGTAGGTCACTCACTTCATTGCCAAGATGATTGCTGTAAACTGCTCCCCCCTTCTCCATGGTTGAAGGTGCTTGCTTCCACAGCATGCTCCAGCAGTCCTTTCCTTGGTACGTGCCCCCTGATCACACCACGCCAAGCAGATCAGTGTTGTCTTCATTGTACAGGGCTGCAAGGGACCACGTGAAAGCACAGTTGTCTCACACTTGTGGGAGAACTGTGCACATCACGTCTGACATCTGCACAATGCGTATCCCTTCCCAACTGCACACTGGTAGCTACTCAGCGATGTTGTGGGTGGGGATGGGGGAAACCAATAGCATTAGGCAAGGTCAGAGCCACTGGGCTGGCTATGGATGGGCTCTGCTGCATGCTGATCCACTCGACGGGCTGTGCATGGTGGCCAGAATTGCAGCCACCATCGAAAGACAACAGCATCAGTAGGAAGGGACCTCACCATGGGCTTCATGGTGACTGGTGGTCACTCAAACATCAGGGAAGCACTGAGATATTGGGCCTCAAGCACCTTTACTGCATAGCCCACCTTCTCCACTTCATGGTTAAGAATGTCTCAGGGCTGGGTTCTGTATGGCAAGACAAAGTCCTCCCAGCAAGTGAAGCACAGGCAGGCCAAGAGGGGCACATTGGCACAAACTGAGGAAGAGGGGGTGAAGGTAGTTCTGCTGCTGCTCATCCCCCACCTCCCCCACTAGGCAGTGCCCCCCATGGCTCCCGCCATGGCAACTGTTGAGATGGCAGTCATCGGGCGGATGTTTGGCCCTGCTGGGAGCAGGAAGCACATGAGACAGGACACGACAGATGCAATGGTGAGGGAGTACCTTTCAGAGCCCTATGAGTTGCAGTCCACCTGGCCACTAAGCTACTGGGCCACGAAGGAGGCAGTCTGGCTGGACCTCTGCCATGGCCTGGGGCTCCTCTTACGCACTGTGATGATGATGATGAAGAAGAAGAGGAGGAGGAGGAGGAGACTGGATTTATACCCTGCCCTTCACTCGGAGTCTCAGAGTGGCTTACAAATCTCCTTTCCCTTCCACACAACAGACACCCTGTGAGGTAGGTGGGGCTGAGAGAGCTCTTTCCAGAACTGTCCTTGAGAGAACATCTCTGACAGAACTATGGCTTGCCCAAGGTCATCTGGCAGCTGCAAGTGGAGGAATAGGGAATCAAGCCTGGTTCTGCCAGATTACAGTCCATGCACTTAACCACTACACCAAACTGAGCATCCTGAGTGAGTGTGTTTTTTTCCCATGCGGGCAGCGTTGTCAAGGTCCATGAGTCCTGGGCAGGGCATGTGAGCCAGAGGAGAGGGGCGGCATTCTACCTGCTTCCCTTTCCACTGGAGAAAGCAGGGTGGGAGGGAAACAGGAAAATCTTTCTCCTCCCTTGCAACGCTCCCTCTCAGCACTGAGCAAATGAGTAATTTTTAAGGTGGGTTGCCCAGTCATGCACCTGCGACCCAGCCCATGTAGAGCGCATTGTGTCTTTATGCCCGAACAGAAAAGAGAACGGCTTTCAAATCCCTACTCAGCCTTGACCCTCCCTTGGGTGACTGTCAGCCAGTCACTCTCTTTCAGCCTCACCTACCTCATGGGGTTGTTGTGAAGAGGGATACCCACGTGGAGCTTCCTGGGGAAAGGACAGGATAAAAATCTCATCAATATGTTAGCACCTCTGATGGCTTCGTAGCTTGCAGCACTTCTGTGGCTTGTCAGAACTGACACACAGCCTTTTTTTGTTGCTGGAAGAAGTGTGAAGAAGCAATTAAATGAAGTTAATGCATGTTTGCTGTATCTGGGTGTTTGGGCGGGGGTGTATTTTTTTTGCTAGTGCTGCCAAAAAGAAGATACAATACTTCCAAATTTCCCTTCAAACAATGTCAGCCTTTTAAAGCAACCAACACAGCAACAAGCCAAATCTACGCCTGTGTCACAGTGACTTTTTGTTTTAATCAGTTCAGCAAATCTTTGCCAAACATTAGCAAAGCGTGCCATCAAAATGTCACCCAAGGTAGGGGAAACAGTGTGCCATGCTTTATAAGTAAATGTTACTTTAAACAATCAAATACCATCGCTTGGGAAAAGACAAGGGTCAAGGAGAAATTCTGTGGCCAGATTTGCCGCTTAACAGAGAAGGTTGCAAGAACAGACATGTGGTCCCCCCAAATTCTGTGCACGTTTTTTCATGTAGATGAGTCAAACTCCAGGCTGTTTTCAAGTGGAAGTTTTGGGCCGTCATGGCTGCAGGACTGTTCTTGGAAGATCCACTTATCATTGGCCTCTATAATCCCATTCTGACTTTTCCACCATTTTGACATGATCTTTCCCGACTTGTTTTAGGGTTGCCAGGCAGGGTGTCAGAATCGGGCTCTGCTGACTGTCATGGTGACACAGGTTTTCGTTTGCTTCCTTTGTAGTTCCCTTTCATTTCCCAAGCCATCACGACCATTTGGTCTCACCCCTTTGTAGCCCCTTCTGCCATAAAATTCCAAGGGATGGGAGGAGCAGGTATGAATGCTAAAATATTTGTGTGTGTGAAGGGGTAGGTTAGCTTTGCTTGCAACAACTTTCCCATGAGAACGAGCCCCAAGATGTGTGGCCAGTAGAAGCCTTTCATCCTTGGAGAAACATCGGTGGCTGGATAATAAACTTTTCTAGTGCTGGGTGGTATGAAGGGGGGAGAAGTGAAAGAGGGGGAGAGAGTGAATGCCCACTGCATGGCCATTGCATTGTGGGATACTGACCTATTGCCTATACAATACCTAACCCTCGATCTGTTCTTTAGTCTGAACAAGAGATATCTCTTGCGGAGATACAAATCTCTGTTTCTAATAAAGTTTTTATAAAAGACTATCGGACTGAGAGTGGATTAACTCAAGGGTCTGACACAGGGGGACTTACCAGCATCAGAAACCCTTGCCAGTCATTTAATAACATCACTGGTGACACATTTGCGTCACTTCCCATAGGCCTGGAAGTAACAACAGTACATCACTGGGGGAAGGCCGAGATGCTCTGGCATTTGGGCAAAACTCTATGGTTTCACCACAGAGTTTTGCTTAAATGCCAGATCACCCCCAGTGTCCCACAGCAATACACTGGTGACACTTCTGGGTGCCCAGGGAACAATGTCACTGTATCCGAATGCTGCTGCACTTGAACCTATCTGGGTCCCGACCAATGCTCCCTCTAAGCTGAGGAGTCTTGCGAGCAAAATCCTACTTTGTGAGCTACTGGCATTCAAGTTGTGAGCGAGTGATTTGGCTACTGCATAATTCAGTTTGCTCTGGAGCCATCCTTCCCGAGCGAAGACAAAAATGTGTGAGCTGGAGGCAAAAAAACTGAGCTAACTCACACTAACTCAACTTAGAGCGAACGCTGGTCCCGACAGTTGGAGAATGGCTGCCAGGCTGCTGAGCCGGCACACAGACTCCTGGACAGAAATTGCATCCAGCCAGGCCTTTAGGTGTTGTGAAGTCTTCTGGAGACTCAAGAAGGATTCCAAAACCCCACAAAGCCCTGGCCAGCCACAATGTGCAAACCAAAAGAGAAATGGGGGAAGCCCAACCCAAAGAAACAACAAAGTTGGGTTCCCAAAGGCTGGGTGAGAGAAAATCACGAGAAATGAATTAAACGAAATATATGTATTTATTGCAAAGTGCACTAAATCTCTCCTTTAAAAACATAGGTGCATTCCACCCTCGAAGTTGTGAATACTTGAATTACAAAATCCTGACTCTATATAGGTAAAAGGTAAAGGTTCCCTTGCTCGAAAGCCAGTCGAATCCGACTCTAGGGTTGCGGTGCTCATCTCCGTTTCAAAGCCGAAGAGCCAGCGCTGTCCGAAGACGTTTCCGTGGTCATGTGGCCAGCATGACTAAACACCAAAGTGCACGGAACGCTGTTACCTTCCCACCAAAGTGGTACCTATTTATCTACTTGCAATTTCTTGCTTTCGAACTGCTAGGTTGGCAGGAGCTGGAACTAGAGACAGGAGCTCACCCCATCATGCGGCACTCTCGGGTCTTGAACTGCTGAACTACTGACCTTCCACAGCCTGCAGTTCAGCGTCTTAACCACTTGAGCCACCACAGCTCCCTGACTCTATATAACATGGTGCAATTCAGTATCTCTAGGTGAAGAGCCTTGAACCAATAAAACGGGGCCAACAATTCAATATCTCTAGACTGATCACTTCAACCCACATTAAAACAGGATCAAACTAGTTTCAGTCTCCAAGGTCATTCTCAGTGGTCGAGTTCTTGTATACATGCACACTGACATAAAAAGATGTGCTAGTCCCAGGACAAGTTGATTATAAGGCATTCCAGATATTCTGTGCAGCAAACGAATTAGGTTGTATGAAAAGTTTTCATAGACTTTTAAGCACACGCATCCAGGGATTGCAGATTCAATAACTCCTTCTGACCATGGCTATCACAACCTTTGAGGTGTGCATATATGTATCAACCTTTAACTGACAGTCACCGGGGCTTTTTTTTTTTTTTGTAGAAAAAGCCCAGCAGGAACGTATTAGCATAATAGGCCACACCCAACAGTAGAAACTCATTAGTGTATTAAGCCACACCCTGATAGTACAGCTCATTAGCATAATAGGCCACAGCCCCATGTTACCAGAAGTGTGGCCATCCAGCCACATCCACCTTTTGCTTCTTATTCTGTTTACCTTGTTTGTTGTCAAAACCCCAGGGCTTTTTTGTAGCAGGAACTCCTTTGCATGTTAGGCCACACACCCCTAATGTAGCCAATCCTAATGAGTTTCTGCTGTTGGGTGTGGCCTATTATGCTAATGAGTTCCTGCTGGGCATGGCCAACTCGGGAGCCAGCCGGAACGCCGTTCCTGTGTGTTCCTGCCCAGAAATAGCCCCGATAGTCACTATGTGAATCCAGGAGTTCAAGCACTGGCCCAGTGGGCTCCAATGCAGCAGTCCAGAAAAGCAAGGACCAGTGACTGCAATGTGGTCCCAGAGAGCCAAGGAGTCATGCCTTCCTTTCCTCCCACCCACCCCCAGCTTAAAGGGCCCGGGGGGCGGGGAGAGAGCACTGTACCCAAATCCTGAGAGGCTCCACAAATTCTGAGATAACTTTTTTGTTACTCCCAGAATTATGGAAGTGCTGGGGGGGGGGTTACCTGAGACAAGCTGAAATGGCTAATTTTGGGTACACTGGCTTCCCGGGTTTATCTAGCACACAACCTTGCTGGTTTTGTATAGCTGATGAAAAGCAAGGCATGGCTGCATGAGTTGTGCCAAGTTTGGAGACAGGATGGGATCTCCCTTGTTCAAACATACTTCAATAGGCTGATTTAGACTTGACTTACACTAATTGGGGGGAGGTAAATTAATTAGGATTAAAAGGTTGCTGCAGATCAGTTTAATAGACCAAGTTTAACCCATGTATATGTGGCTATTGTCTTTATTCCGGGGTGTCTGGGGAAAGGCACTAAAAGAATATTGTCTTGGGTCCTATGGATGAGTTCTGTGCGCTCACAGTAATCTCCACGACAGAGACAATCCATGACAGAGAGACAATCTAGCACGTATGAAATTTGTTCATAAGATCCAGGCCTCTAAGCTTTTGGCTGACCGAGAAATGACCAGGATCAACTAGAAGCTGTTTAAAAAAATGCAGGTGATACTTCTCCATCACTATTGGTCATAGATTCAGTGGTGGTGGTGGTGGTAGAAAGTGCCACCAAATCATAGCTGACTTATGGTGACCCCAAAGGGTTTTCAAGGGAGGAGACTGGAGTGTTGGACTGGAGGGACCATTGGCCTCATCCAACATTGATTTCTCTTATGTTCTTATGACATTCAAAGGTGGTTTGCTGTTGCCTGCTTCTTCATAGCAGCCCTCAACTTCCTTAGTGTTCTTCCATCCAAGTACTAACCAGGGCTTAGCTTCTGAAATCTAGTGAGATTGGGTTAGGTAGGGGCAGGAAGGCCAGGGCACGGGTTCAGTAGACTAAACTTGTTCAGGAAGTCTATGATTATCTGGACACAGGTTGGTCTAGCTGTAGAACTGGATGTCTCTGTGGTCATCTCCATCCAACGCAATATATCTCATTAAGGAACCAGGTCTTGAATGGATCTCCACACATGCATCGTAGTGGTTTTATTTCTAATGTAAATTTATAGGAAAGCAATTATTCTGTGATGGTTGATGTGAGCTCACTGTAATTTTCAGCAGCGTAGCAAGAAGCTAATGAAATCCAGAAACCTACCCCAAACTCACAAATTATTCAGTTCTCACCAGCCCTGATTCTAATTCTAAACTCCATAATGTGCAAGGACTCTTTTATTAAGGAAGATAAATATTTAAAGTACACTATATGACAGGAGATGTTAACAATAGGGACTTTATTTCCATATTATTATATCTTTCCAGAACATGATAACTCTGTCAAACTTTCTTATAGATTTTTAAAGCCATTTTTAAGTAAAAAAAAAATGATTTAGCACAGAGAGGTATCTCAGTAGCAAATTTCTTCAGGCCAAAGTTATTGGGCGGGGGGGAAGCATTCTATGGTGTTACTGAAATGGTTTATTTCCCCAAATTCTGTTATTAAAGTGTGTGTGTGTGTGTGTGTGTGTGTGTGTGTGTGTGTGTGTGTGTGTGTGTGTGTGTGAAGTACCATCAGGTCTCAGCTAACTTATGGTGACCCTGGTTGGGGTTTCCAAGGCAAGAGGCTTCAGAGGTCGTTTGGTCATATGTGCCAGTTGGAGCAGAGAGGAAGCAGGGCTATTTCCTCCAGAGGAATTTGACTTGCATTTGCAAGATCACACATCCCTTTGTGCTGTAGGCTCAGCCTGTCACTGTGTGATCAGACAGCACCACAGTTGAGTCATTTTTTGTGTGTGTTCGTTTCCCATGTGCATAAATGAGGAATTGCACCTCCACACTGAGGGTTCCCCATTGAGTATGTGATTATGTGCATATTGTGAAGGGGGGACGATGACACCGAGTCAGGATGGAATTATCAGACTATCCCGATGGCATGAGAGCACGCTTGAGCAATCAGACAGGGGAAAGTCCATCCATGGCTCATCTGCACCAGTTGGAGCCAAACTTTCCCCGGTGTCTTTTAACTACACTTCTGCAGTGGAGCAGCATGGGTTGCCAATGACTGCAAGGCATTTCCCAGATGTTGGTGTCTGATTGTGCCCTTTAGAGGCATTCACAGCTATGTTGGATCTAAAGGCGTGTATGATCACAGCCCTGGACTTCCTAATTCATAGGCAACTTATGGCAACCCTGTACAGTTTTCAAGGCAAGAGATGTTCAGAGGTAGCTTCCTGTTGCCTGCCTATACACAGCAACTCCAGCCTTTCTTGGTGGTCTCCCATCCATGTATTAACCAGGGTTGACCCTTCTTAGTGCCTGAGATTTGAAAAAGTTAGGCTAGCCTGGGCCATTCAGGTCAGGGTGCTGCTAAAGTAGAATTCACAAAATAGTATTATAGCACTGAAACAAAGGCCTTGGCTAATTAATTAATTAGACTTTAACAGTGGTCACATTTAACACTGAGCAGGGACTTGAAGAGTCAACAGAATGTCTCCCCTGGCTGTCTCACATTCACATGACAGCACCTGCTTGACCCTGAATTCAGTCTCTTATGCCAGAATGGGAAACTGAGGCACAGAAGGGGACAATTCTAAGTGCCTCCTCTGCAAGGGTGGAGATAGAACTGATAGAAACTCTTCTTTTAGTTTAGAAGGGACTGAGGTGGATATGATGGAAGAAGTCCTTGAGCCAATGAAGTCTCTGGCCAGTATTATTACTCCTCTTCTTACTGCACTCAATGATGTTTGAAGCCTTCCTCCAACTTAAGAAAACGTCCTCCGACTTCACTGGCCCTTCAGCTGGGGGAAGAGTCACATAAGCTGGAGGAATGCCCTCTAGGCTTGAGGAAAGCTTCAGATGTTGCTGGATAGACTACTAAGATACAGGCCAGTATCTTCATTTCCACCTTGACCTCTTCCATGGTGGAACCAAGTGGTAGGACACATGTCACTTTCCACTGAGTCAAACCATTGGTCCAATTAGCCCATCACTCTGTGTGACAGCGGGCTCTCCATAGTCTCCCTGTCTTAACTTCTGAGGTCCTTTTACTGGGAACCCAGAGACTTAACTTGAATTCAACATGTGACCAGGGGTCATTTTGTAGAAAAAGAGCTGCAGGAGCGCATTAGTATATCTAATAGGCTATTAGAATAATAGCTCATTAGCATATGCTACACCCGCTGACATCACCGGAAGTGATGTCAGAAGGGGAAGCAAAAAGGAGGGAGGCATCTTCAAAAGCCTCCCCTCCCCTCCCCTTCCCTTCCCTTCCCCAGCCAGCCTGGAGCTGCGCCACAGTGGTGGTGTGATCTTTCCACTGTATTCTATGCACGACTGCTGCGGCACGACTCTAGAAAGAAGGAACACAGGGGCTGGGGGCTGGTCTGGGGTTGCCGCCACCACCATTTGTGCCCACTCCTGGGCTGCCACAGAGGTGCTCTGGCATGCTCCGGCCCCAAATGACCCCTGCATGTGACCCTTCTGTCTTGGTTAAGAGAATCCACATTGTGAACCTGATGGGAAGCCCCTGGAGCCAGGTTGGAATCCAGTGGTTGCCTACCTGGAAATTCAATATGTGGGCTATTTAGAACATCCATAATGTTTCTTAAAGAACAAAAGGGGAAAGGAAATGTAGTAATGTAAAACCACTGATACAAGGAACCGCGCCAGGACTGAACATGAAGCTAACTAGCCCAGATGGAGCACTTTGGATAAGATTGATCAAATTGTGTCAAAGGCTTAGAATATTGTTACAGAAATTGGATTGACCTTTAGATGTATGTGGGGATAAATGCAATTCTAATTCATTTTGCCTAGGACACCACTCCGCTGGAGGATATTGTCTTTCAGAAACTAATTTATAGTATATAAATGAATTGGGGACTATATTTCAGTGCCAAAACAAAGCAATAGTGGTCTCTCTTTGCTTTAAATCAATGACTCAAATATATTCCAATAAATATTACTTTGCACTTCCCACTGGTCTACATCTTAGGAGGTTCAGGGTCAGCTTGTTACTTCTTCCTTCTGGGAAAAGGATAAAGCAGGCATTTCAGTGTTTTTGTGATGTCAGATTGCTTGCAGGTATGGAAGCATTTGCAGTATGCAACACACATGCAAATATGCATGCCGCAATAGGCTGACATCAGCACCAATTTTGTGCTTGTTTGGAGAGCTGCATTAGATGCCTAAAAGCCTCTGCATATCCTTGGAGGAGGGATGCAGATTGAGATTTTATTTGAACTTGGATCTGGTTTGCCTTTTTCCTCAGAATTTTGTTTGGACTGTATCATCTCAGAATGGCATATAAGTGAATCACTTTGACGGTCGTTTTCACTGGTCTGAATTCCACTGCTCAGCTGAGGGCAGCAACGGTTGGTTGCATTAGCTGTCATCCTTCTCTTCCTCCTCCCCTACATATTCCCTTTTAAGTTCCCTCTCCCCCTTTGCATAAGATGGCTGGGCAGTCCAGAACTGGAATAGAAATTTGTAAGTCACCACCTTGGATCTTCTTACTCTGGTTTTGGTTCTTATCAAACTGTATATGGAAATGTTACAATCTGTATCTTTGTTTTATGGGATTATGTCCCTTGTACATTGAGCTTGGTGTAAGATGGGAGAGGGCAGTTAAAAATCAAATTGACGATGATGTTGATGATGTTGATGATGATGTTGATGATGTTGATGATGATGTTGATGTTGATGTTGTTGATGGTAATGATGGTGATGGTGATGATAACTTACCCTGCTATCACCAGTCAACTGGGATAAAATTCCCAGAGATTGCACCCATTATGCAAGGGATTTCCTTTCCTAAATTCCAGGTAGACAGGGATAAGCCTCAAGTCCATGTAAGCACAACACATTCCCAGCTCCAACCTTCCACCTCTCCCATCCAATTGGGATAATATTCTCAGTGATTATAATCAAAGGGACGCTCCATATCAAATTGGGCAAAGAAAGAGTTTCCATTTTACAGGCCTTTCAAATTCCTCCTTGCCGAGCAGGCAAGCAAAGGTAGGACAAGATATTCTTTCCCATCCTGTCACATTGCCAGGATCCTGAAACAGACATTGAAACAGGGATGCACATACCCATGAACCCTGCGGTAGGCTCATTCACTTGAGCATTTTTCTGGTTCCTGCCTAACTTTTCTCCTGTATCCATCTTGGAGCTTGCAGGCTTGCTGAGAGGAGGAGGAGAGGAAGGAGGAGGAACAGATTGGATTTATACCCTGCCCTTCACTACCCAAAGGAGTCTCAGGCCCTGGTCACACAGAGAATTTGCTGCGTGGAAGGCACGAATGTCAGGCGGATTTTCAGGGCGCGATCACACCGTAACATCTGGGAAGCATAGCAGTCCCGTGGCCAACCCATGGCATGTCGCCAAAGCTGTGCAGTTAAAAAGTATCTCAACAAATGTACCAGCAAATGGTTTGCCATGGGCTGTCGATGGAATTGTTCCGTGTGATGGCGTCGGCATGCGGCTTTCCCCCCGGCTGTCCTCCTTGACGTGCACACACTGATGGACGAAACCACAGTGTGCCACCGTCGTGTCTGATTGCGTAGTGGTGTGTCTAATTGGGCCGGCGCAAAGAGCCATGCCTCCCCCCGCATTATCTGGCCCGTGTGACTGGGGCCTCAAAGTGGCTTACAATCCTTTTCCCTTCCTTTCCCCACAACAGACACTCTGTGAGGTAGGTGGGGCTGAGAGAGCTCTCTTGAGAACTGCTCTTGAGAGAACAGCTCTGAGAGAACTTGTGACTGACCCAAGGTCACACCAGCAGCTGCATGTGGAGGAGTGGGGAATCAAACTCGGTTCTCCAAGATTAGAGTTCGCGCTCCTGACCACTACACTAAACTGTGGAAATCACGTGCTTCAAACAACAAAGTAGAGCTACATAAGGCATAGAAAAGGGGGTTCTTTGGCTCATATACCCCCTTTTTTGGCAACACGCATACTTTTTGCCCCTTTACCTGTGAACAGGTAAAATGATGTATCCACACAAAAACACCTAACTGACAGCTAGATTCAAGTCCAGTTGCCTCTTAGAGACCAAGAAGATTTCCATGGTATGAGCTCGGGAGAGTCAAAGCTCCCTTTATCCAACTGATGAAAGCCCGTCCCCTTGGAAATCTTCTTGGTCTCTAAGGATTCGAATCTTGCTGATCCACTGCAAGCCAATGTGGCATTGAGGGAGATTTGACTCTTGAAAGGTAATACCTGGAAAAACATATTGGTTTCTAAGGTGCTACTGGGCTTGGATCTTGCAGTTCTACTGTAGACAATACAGCTACCCGCTGAGCCAATCTGTGACCGTGCTGTTTGGTGGGAGCACTGGGTAACTCTTCCGGTTCGATGGCAGGCCTTGCTTGTCAGGCACATTTCTTCCTCTGGCAAATGTTAACTGTTCTTCTGTCCTGTCTGGCTCCCCGGGCTGCTTGGTGTAGTGGTGAGGAGCGTGGACTCTAAACTGGGAGAACCGGGTTTGATTCTCCACTCCTTCACATGCAGCTGCTGGTGTCACCTTGGGTCAGTCACAACTTCTCTCAGAGCTGTTCTCTCATGAGCAGATGAAAGAACCCCCCCCACCTACCTCACAGGGTGTCTGTTCTGGGGAGGGGGAGGGAAAGGAGATTGTAAACCACTCTGAGACTCCTTCGTGTAGTGAAAGGCAGGGTATATTTCCAATGTCCTCCTCCTCCTTCTCTTCTTCTTTGGTGTAGTGGTTAAGTGTGTGGACTCTAATCTGGGAGAACCAGGTTTGATTCCTCACTCCTCCACTTGCAGCTGCAGGATGACCTTGGGCAAGCCATAGTTCTGACAAGAGCCATCCTTAAAAGAGCAGTTCTTGAAAGAGCTCTCAGCCCCACCTACCTCACAGGGTGTCTGTTGTGGGGAGGGGAAGGGAAATGAGTTTGTAAACTGCTCTGAGACTCTGAGTGAAGGGCAGGGTATAAATCCAATCTCCTCCTCCTCCTCCTCCTCCTCCTCCTCCTCCTCCTCCTCCTCCTCCTCCTCTTCTTCTTCTTCTTCTTCTTCTTCTTCTTCTTCTTCTTCTTCTTCTTCTTCTTCTTCTTCTTCTTCTTCTTCTTCTTCTTCTTCTTCTTCTTCTTCCTCTACCACCAATAGTGGCTTCTTCTCGTTCCTGGATAACTTACATAGGCAATCTTAGCCGATCAAGAAACACCTTGTAAACAAGATTACATCACTTCTGTTGCTTTCAGAGATGTTGATCACATTTGGCTTCACGATATCATCCGTGGAAGCAAGAGAAGTCAGAAGAAAATGAAGGCAAGAGAGAGCAATGTAAATAAACAGGTGGAAATTGTTACAAGGAATGCTAGTGAAAAAATCTTTTTAAAAAAGTAAGTTGTTTTTGACATAGCATATAACGTTTGGAGGAAATAGTGATTAATTTTGACGTGGGTTTTACTAATCCCTTGGAAAACCTCATCCCATAATAAGCTCACACAGTTTCTACCTTTGCTGCCGTTTCCAGACAAATTGGAGGCATCCCATTCGCCTCTCCCTTTCGCTCTTCATTTTTCTTTGTTTTGTGACACAACATCATATCTCACCTGCTCTACTACGAGCTCATTAAGCGCCGACAGAAGTAGAAAACAAGTGTAATTTTTGTCTCGCTACATGTTTCTTTCTTCTCTTTTCCACAGATGTGGAATCTTTCGAATGATTTATGGCACAAAAGGGAGTGGATTTAGTTGACATCCACAAACAATGAGCCCGAGCTACAAAGGATTCATTCCTCATTGTACAGCAACGCACTCACCTGTCAGGAAGCGTTGTCTGCAAGATGAGCGCGCGCTCGCTTGTGATCTTCACTATCAAAAGGCAAGCGACATCTATGAGCGAAGCCAATAAAAAGTCGCGTTGCGTTACATTAAAGTATTCATGAAATGCAACACGTGCAACGGGATATCTGTTAGATTGCTAAATCCATAAAGGGAATACATTTTCCACATACTAAATTAAAATGTTTAAAGTAGTTTTGTTTTGTTTTTATTTTTGTTTTAAAGGAGCAAAATAGCTTCATAGCAAAAAGATGGAGAAGGGCGCTTGTTTCGTCCTAGAGGTGCTCGCTTCGCAATCTCGTTGAAGAAAAAGCCTTTCAGTCTCTATCAGAGTGTGTGTGTGTAAAGTGCCATCAAGCAGCAGTTAGAGGGCTGCCAACTTCCAGGTGGTAGCTGGAGCTCTCCTGAGATTACAACTGACCTCCAGGCAACAGAGATGAGTTCACTTGGGGGAAATGATGGTTTTGGAAGGGGGACTCTATGGCATTGTACGCCAGGGCTCTTTTTGTAGCAGGAACTCCTTTGCACATTAGGCGACACACCCCTAACGTAGCCAATCCTCCAAGAGCTTAGAGAGCTCTTCTTACAGGGGCTACTGTAAGCTCTCAGAGGATTGGCTGCATTAGGGGTGTGTCACCTAATATGCAAAGGAGTTCCTGCTGCAAAAAGAGCCATCTATCTATCTATCTATCTATCTATCTATCTATCTATCTATCTATCTATCATCTATCTGTCTGTCTGTCTGTCTGTCTGTCTGTCTGTCTGTCTATGCATGCATGCATGCATGCATCCATCCATCCATCCATCCATCCATCCATCCATCCATCCATCATCTATCTATCAACTTATAGGGCTCTTTTTGTAGCAGGAACTGCTTTGCATATTAGGCCACACACTCCGAAGGTAGCCAATCCTCCAAGAGCTTACAGAGCTCTTCTGACAGGGGCTACTGTAAGCTCTCAGAGGATTGGCTGCATTAGAGGTGTGTCACCTAATATGCAAAGGAGTTCCTGCTGCAAAAAGAGCCCTCTATCTATCTATCTATCTATCTATCTATCTATCTATCTATCTATCTATCTATCTATCTATCTATCTATCTATCTATCTATCCATCCATCCATCCATCCATCCATCCATCCATCCATCCATCCATCCATCCATCCACCCATCTTCTATCTATCATCTATAGGGCTCTTTTTGTAGCAGGAATTCCTTGCACATTAGGCAACACACCCCTAATGTAGCCAATCCTCCAAGAGCTTACAGGGCTCTTCTTACAGGGGCTACTGTAAGCTCTTGGAGGATTGGCTGCATTAGGGGTGTGTCGCCTAATATGCAAAGGAGTTCCTGCTACAAAAAGAACCCTGATTGTACCTTTCTGAGATCTCTTCCCCCAAAAAAACCCACCGTCCTCAGACTCCACCCCCCAAATCTCCAGGTATTGCCCAGCCTTGAGCTGGCAACCCTATGCAGCTGACTTAGGGCGGCCTCAAGAAGGGGCTTTCAAAGCAAGTGATGGAGGAGAGGTGGTCTGCCATTACTTTCATCTGCAGAATCTTCCTGAGTGGTCCACCATGAGATCAGGCTATACTGTGCCACCTGCCCTCCCTTTTTAAATACAGGGTAATTTTATGAATCGTGTCAAAGCTCCATGGAAACATAACTTGTTTCAAATCAGTATCATTCGGCTGGGTGAAGTTTGGTGCAGTGGTTCTGTGCAGAGCCAGTTCGGTGTAGTGGTTAGGAGCCACGGACTCTAATCTGGGAGAATCGGGTTTCATTCCCCACTTCTCCATATGCAGCTGTTGGCTGACCTTGGGCAAGCCACAGTTCTCTCAGAGCTGTTCTCTCAAGAGCAGTCCTCAGTCAGAGCTCTCTCAGCTCCACCTACCTCACAGGGTGTCTGACGTGGGGAGAGGAAGGGAAGGAGATTGTAAGCCACTCTGAGACTCCAAGTGAAGGGTGGGGCATAAATCCAATCTACCCTCCTCCTCCTTCTCCTCCTTTGATGGTGGACAAGGGAAGCATAACTGTATGCATTGTACACATGTTTTGTTTTGTGCTGTCAAGTCGCAGCTGACTTCTGGCGACTCCATGGGGTCTTCAAGGCAAGAGACTTCAGAGGTGGTTTTCTGTTGCCTCCCACTGAATCACAACCCTGGACTTCTTTGGTGATCTCCCATTCAAACACTAACAAGAGCCAGCCTTGCTTAGCTTCCAAGATCTGACTAGATCGGGCTAACCTGGACCATCTCTTTAAAAATGGGATAATCTATCCAATAATATCCCAAAAATGGGATAATCTATCCAATAATCCAATAAACTTTGGAAGCGTTCAAGATGGTCACCAGAATTGTTCAGAGAAGAGAGAAGGGGTGCTTCTCTCTTCATTGTCCAAGACGGTTGCTTGAATTGAACTTCAAGGCAAATTTGTAGGGCCATGTTCAGGTCA
The DNA here is from genome assembly GCA_029375565.1 of Gekko gecko. Taxonomy (NCBI): domain Eukaryota; kingdom Metazoa; phylum Chordata; class Lepidosauria; order Squamata; family Gekkonidae; genus Gekko; species Gekko gecko. The sequence goes on along the minus strand of JAPDNY010000004.1, from coordinate 191,277,872 downwards.
TTGCACGTTTCATAAATTTGAGGCGTTATTTCATAAAGCCGGGCAGTTTCCTTCCTTGAGTGGCAGGAAGCGCCTTCAGCCTCAGGGGCCTTCTTCCAAAGGAAGGAACAGTTCAGTAGAAGGAAGGCACTTTAGGCTGGATGAAGGCTTCACATTGTTCCATAGTCGACAGAGCGAAGCCACTGATAACGTTTCTTAGTCAGGTCTCACATGCCCCTAAGAATGGCAAACCGACATCCTTTACTATTACATTTATCGCAGAGATGTGTGTAGCACAATTGGCACATGGGCGCAACTTGAAACAACCCGTGTGCTGAGTTCGTTCCACCCAGTTGCCCTGACGAGGTTTCGCTTCCTTGTCACTAATAAGGTTGCCGACCTCCAGCTGGGGCCTGGCGATCTCCTGGAATCCCAACTCATCTCCAGACTGTGGACATCAGTTCCCCTGGAAGATGTGGCAGTTTTGCAGGGTGGAATAATCTATGGCATCACATCCCCATGGGGATCCTCCCCTCCCCAAATTCCGCCCTCCACTGGCTCCGCCCCAATCCTCCAGGAATTTCCCAACCCGGAATCACCTACTAGTCCAGAAGAATTGCAGAGAAAACCAAACACAAGACAAGCTGCAATGAGAGCAAGACACTCAAGGAGATGCTTGCAGAGCAAAGTGGAGCTTCTTGGGTGGCATTATTATTATTATTATTATTATTATTATTATTATTATTATTATTATTATTGCCATTGTTATTGCCATTGTTATTGCCATTGTTATTGCTGTTGTTGTAATTGAAAGCCTGCCTTTCTTGCTGAGGCAGGAGTGAGGTGATACGATCACCATCTTCAAGTACTTGATGGGCCAGGCCCATAGCCAGGATTTTTAAATTGGGGGGGCTTTAAATAATTCAGGGGCACCCCGCACACACCCCCCAAAGGAGTGCCACAAATAAAATAAAAAATTGGAAGTTTGGGGGACCTTGGCTGGATGGGAAGTCTGGGGGCCTTGGCAGTAAGTTGGAGGACTGGGCCCTGAGATGCCCCTCTGTAACTATGGGCCTGTGAAGGGCTGTCATCTAGAAGAAGAAGAAGAAAAGAGATTGGATTTATACCCCACCCTTCACTTGGAGTCTCAGAGCAGCTTACAAACTCCTTTCCCTTCACAACAGACACCCTGTGAGGTAGGTGGGGCTGAGAGAGCTCTGACAGAAACTGCTCTTTTTCAAGAACAGCCGTGCCAGATCTTGTGACTGACCCAAGGTCACATCAGCGGATGCAAGTGGAGGAGTGGGGAATCAAACCCGGTTCTCCCAGATTAGAGTCCGCGCACTTAACCACTCCACCAAACTAGAGCAGGGGGTGTCGAACTCATTTGTTACGAGGGCCGGATCTGACATAAGTGAGACGTTGTTGGGCCGGGCCACGTGTGTCATAAAAGGTAATGCCAGGTAGCAGAGATATAAACTTTATAAAAGGACACAGACAAACACAATTAAAGATTTTTAATTAATTAATTAATTAATCTTATTCCATTTTTATCCCGCCCTCCCCGCCACAGGCAGGCTTTAAATAGCACATTTCCAGTGAGTTTGACACCCCTGATCTAGAGGATGGTACGGAGTTGTTTTCTGTTGCCCCAGAAGGTCGGGCCAGAACCAACGGGCTGAAATTAAATCAAGAGTTTTTGGCTAAACATTAGAAAGAATTTTCTGACAGTCAGGGTGGTTCCTCAGTGGAACAGGCTTCCTTGGGAGGCGGTGGGCTCTCCTTCTTGGGAGGTTTTCAAACAGGGGCTCGATGGCCATCTGACAGCAATGCTGATTCTGTGAACTTAGGCAGATCAAGAGAGGGAAGGCAGGAAGGGTTGCCTCAATGCTTAGTTCTCATGGCCCTTTCATACATGCCCAGGGAAATGCCGATTGCCATTTTGAGGTCAGGAAGTGTTTTTTTTTCTCCAGGCCAATTTGGCTGGAGATCCTGGATTTTTATTTTATTTTTTGTCATCTTCTGGGCATGGAAAAACAGTCACTTGGGCGTGTGGTGGAGGAGGTATTTGTGAATTTCCTGCATTGTGCAGCGGGTTGGACTAGATGATCGTGGAGGTCCCTTCCAACTCTATGATTCTATGAGTGTAAGTCAAGTACAATCAATGGGATGGGATAGCCAATGAAAAGGATTAGGACTACAGAAATCTGAAACCAAACCGATAGCTCAAAGAGAGCCGAAACAAAGCGTGAGCTTTTAAACATGACGTATTAAGTGTCGAAACGACCTAGTCTGGAGCATAATTACAGTGTTAGGTAGCAACACAGTGGCAGAGACCACAGTCCCTGTCTCTTTAACAAAGCAGCTTTCTGACCACATCATTACAGCATAGTTCTATTTACCTGCACGAAAGGTCCTCTTGAATTATTCTGTTTTGCCTCCTTTTCAGAGAGCCAGAAGAATAAGAGCCTTCACTGCCTTCTCGGGGTGGCCATTTCATAAGGGGGGGGCACAACAGAGTCCGGGCAGTTATCGATTTGGCCCATTCCACATCACGTCACCTTCTACCTGATCCTTTTAGCCAGAGATGCCAGGGATTGAACCTGGGACCTTCTGCATGCCAAGCAGACGCTCTGCCAGTGAGCCACAACCCCTCCCCAAGGTTGGCAAAGGCCCCTGCTGTCATGAATAAAGCCATCATGGTGGAGCATAGGGAGAGAGGCGGTCCTGCAGATCCGAGAGACCAAGGCCATGAAGGGCTATGGCTGGTTCTGTTATGCCCGCTCGTCATTTGCTGAACGGTAGTTATGAGAGCCAGTTTGATGTAGTGGTTAAGTGCACGGACTCTAATCTGGGAGAACCAGGTTTGATTCCCCAATGCTCCACCTGCAGCTCCTGGATGACCTTGGGCAAGCCATAGTTCTGTCAGGGCTGTTCTCTCAAGGGGCAGTCCTCGAAAGAGCTCTCTCAGCCCCACCTACCTCACAGGGTGTCTGTTGTGGGGAGGGGAAGGGAAAGGAGCTTGTAAGCCGCTCTCAGACTCCTTCGGGTAGTGAAGGGCAGGGTATAAATCCGATCTCTTCTTCTTTCAGAAAATTTGTCGGCAACTCTAATCAAGAACTGAATCCCTGCATTTCCCTCTTCTCATTTGCAATACAGGCAGTGGCTGTTTCCCATTTTCAAGGGGTTTTATTCTTTGCATTTCTTATGGCTGTGGATTGGCTCCTTTTTCGTACGCCCGTACCTTGAAGTTGATACATACCACACATTGTGCAACTTTTATGACCCCACGGACCTTTGCTGCTGAACTGCCTCTCAATAATAATGAGTCCGTTTCGTACTCTTGCTATATCCTTTTTATGCCTTTGTACTGTTATCCGTGCTGGCTTGAAAACACTCATTCAGCCTTGCACGAGTGTCATGGATTTCAAGACTTTATGCATTCCAAGTTAAAGCCGCTTGATTTGTTTTTGTTGTTTTTAAATATTCTCTGTTCCTCATGCTTTTTAGATGAAAACTGCATCCTAATGTGAATTAGTGGCTGAGTTCAGACTGGCAGTTTGCCCTGCTATAGCCACATTTCAGCCATGTTTTACAAGCAGATTAAAGGGGTGTTCACACAGGCACATCTGCCTGGCGTTCCCCACCTGTAGTCAACCCGTGCTGTTCTGCTTCGCTCCCACGTTTAAAAGATACCTGGTGAAAGTGGTAGCAAATCTCTGAGAGCCTGTTTATCCCGCTTCTTTCTGCTTCTGGAAAGTGTGAATGCCAACCCAAAAAGCCAGGAGCAACTCACATTGCGCATAAGGCAGCAGCGATATGATTGGCTGTGCTCCACTCTACCGTCCAATACAGTGCCAGTGCAATGGGATCCTCCCCAAATCGGCCGGATGCGCTTATGCACATTAGTGCATATGCGCTCATGCACACATAGCCAAATTACCAGGGAAAAGCCATTTACAGCCACACCTCTGGGCCAGGAGTCTGAACTTCCAGGAAGGCACAACTTTAGGTTCAAGAAGCAGTCGCTAAGAAAAATACAAATTAGTTCAACTTTTCCCTTAGGCGAGTTCATAATTTTTAAAAAGTGTGTTTAAGCTAGGGTTGCCATCACCAGGTTGAGAAATTCCTGTAGATTTGTGGAGTGCAGCCTGGAGATGGCAGGCATCTCAGAGGGGTACAATGCCATAGAATCCACCTTCGAAAGCAGCCATTTTCTCTGGGGGGAAACAGATCTGTGTCATCTGGAAGTCAGTTGTAAATCCAGGGGATCTCCAGGAACCTCCTGAAGGCTGGCAAGTCTAGTTTAAGGGCTATTTAAAAACTCACCCTCCCTCTTGCATAAAGGTAGCGAGTCTTGCAAGCGACACTTAATCCTGAGTGTAAAGATGAGGGCGTGTTTCTGAGATGACTAGTTGCCCTGTCCATGTCTTCTGAACAACCCCCTTTAAATTAGAAGTTTTCCTTGGTTTGGGGCTGTCAAGTTCTCCAGATAGTCAGTCAAACACCAGGCTCCATAAGAAGATAGGGTTTATTGAAGACTAAGCATAGAGCTGCATGAACAAGTATTTTGTCAGTGATGTCGGTTAATACAAAACAGCATCAATTATAGCCCGTTTGAAATGCCCACCCCCCACCTACAAGCCAATGGTTACATTTCACACATGCGGCAAAGCAGAAAAAACAACACCTACACAAGTATATCCTCTGATGCCAAAGAGGCCTGGGACCCAAGGTCAGGCGTGTTGATAAGGAGCTGAACAGACACAGTAAATTGGGGTGCCTGGAGACTCGCTGTTACTCCCGCATTCCAGAACAGTGCAAGATGTCTTTCCCCCCCATCCTCAGCAATGGCAGGGTTACCTGACAGGGGCCTCTTTTATTGATAGTTTCTATGCTGTTTATGTCCAATGTCTTGTTTTTGATTGTTGTTTTATATTATTCTTAACGTAAGTGGCCTCAAGCCAGACTCTAAAGAGGTGGGACAGAAATATTCTAAACCAATGAAGGGGGACTATTTCAGACATTCCGTGTTGATCTTCTCAGGTGGGTGGCCGTGCTAGGGAGAACCCTAGGATTCCATTGAAGCTTTTGAGCTGTGCCTCTGTTATTTTGGAAATCGGGTTTCGTCTTACGAGCTGCTGTTGAAGATCATTGAAACGCTTGATTAGGGAGCGGTGGCACAGGCGACTAATAGCGCCTGCTGGTAACATCTACTGAACAGCCGTTACGGCTGTTCGAATCCCGCCACGGCCAGGGTGAGCACCTGGCCCGAGTCCCAGCTCCCGCCCACCCAGTGGTTCAAAAGCTATAAAATAACAACAATAAGTGAGTAGATAAATGGGTACCTGTCTTAGGTGGTAGGGAGCACCCTCCCCCCCCTCCGTGGGGGTAGTGGAGCATTGGCGGCAGCAGCAGCAGCGAAGCGGGCGGCAAGATGGCGAACACCAGATGATGCAGAGCACCAGATGAGGATCGAGCGTTGATGGAGGGCGGAGCCAGGATGGTGCGGGGGAGCGTGGAGGCGCAGGCGCAGCAGAGCCGATGGACGGAGCCGGAGCTGTGCTGACGCAGGAACCATGCGCCGGATGGGCCTGCTGAGGCCCAAAGAAAGACCAACAAGGGGAAAGGGAGATGAAGGAGCCAGACGCCGAGCCGACCCAGGATGGAAAAAGAACAACACTCCACGGGGTGCCGGTAGGGCAGTCCTCTCCCGATTATCTATGTGGCCTTAGATAGGATAACAAAGAGTAACTGTAAGCCGCTCAGAGACCCCTTCGGAGGTTCAAGCGGGATATCAAGCTGAAAGTTAAATAAATAAATAAAAATACCTGGGAGAGGCGTTCGGTTATTATTCTTTCCTCAGTGGGACCCTTCTGTTGCAGTTGCTTTCTGTTTGAAGGTCTATGGACACTACTTATGTATGGAATTACAGAAGAGCCTAGTGTTGGTCTTGAATATGTTTCTTGTTTAAACTATGTTTAATTGCTATGAGCACATTGTTGGATCTATATTTATATACTGTCAAGCTCCGATCGTGGCCTGGGAGCCGACCCACCTGTGGCCGTGATGTCTGCTCTCCCCTCCGGGCCGGCGGCACTCGGACCTGAGGAGGGGTCGTTAAAGGGGGTTGTGGTGGGGCCTCAGACTGGCAGGGGACGGGGTTAACGTCACCCCTTGTAGTCCCTCCGCCAGTGTGCATCAGATGCCTCGCGTCTGCCCCTCTCTCTCGCCTTTGTTCTCTCTCTCCCTTCTGGTCCGCCGCGTGCTCTTCCTACCCAGCCCCTCCAAATCTCCCTCCTTTTATTCCCCGCTGTCCCATTCCGCAGTGCTGCTGGTGCTCCCCACCCCCTCCACTCCCAGCTTGGACCCCGCCCCCGTGATAAGCCTGGACACCAGCCGGGCATCCCAGGTGTGGTTGTGAGTGTGGCAGTGGTGGTCTCGCTGACCCAGGCACCACGCCGCTGGTGCTGTCAGTCGGGTCTTCTATCCCTGCCTTCAGCCCTCACTTGGTGATGTCTGCGTCTCCACCTCCAGGGGTAGGGTTCCATGGCAACTGCCTCTGCGGCCGTGCCTGGCTGGCGTCTCCGTTTCTCTCCATGCCATTGACCGTCGCCCCTTTTGGGGCACCCCACAGTGAGTTGTATGGCTGTGGTGCCCGTGGGGGACAGGGCTCTTGTCCTGAGGCCTCTGGACCAGGACATATATTCTATTGGGTTGTGACCACTAACCCTTCTTTGTATCTCATTGAATGTAATATTTAGTTTTTGGACATAGTTGTGAATTGTAGATGGTCTTCCCTTGGTGGATATTGTTTGTGGCTATATGTCTACACTAAGGGTTCCCTATTTGTCTGTGGCCTGCCGTAGAAGAGCAAGATCTGAGTCTTGTCACTACTTAAAGACCAACAAGAATCCCAGAGTATAAGCCTTCGAGAGCTCTCAGAAGCTTCTACCCTGTAAAACTTCCTGGTCTTTAAGGGACTACAGGACTCAAAGCCTTTCTCCTCTATGTCGACCTGTCTCAGGTCTTCATTATTGCAAGTCATCCCTGGTGAAAGTCTTCCGTCGCACAGATTCTCCACCGTGGGGAAAGTGTTCTCGCCCTTCACCCAAGAGAGGGCTTGGCCTCCCTATTTCAAAATTTCTTAGGGAGCTTGACTCCTGTTGCCGGTGCATCTCATCTTGGACTTCTGCCCGTTCCAATATCCAGCCAACGCTGCTAGCATTTGAAAGATGTACGGCTCAGTCAATTCCTAATAGGCTCTGCAATGTCAAAAGAGATGCTGCTAGCCTATCAGTAACTTCCATCTGAATCAGAGGGCAAATTATATCACAGCATACACTAGACTTGTATTACTATTATTACTGATCTGATAATTTGCCAAGCTGCAAAGCATTTACCTAGAGCTAAAAGCTCTGTGGCTTCAATTTTACATAGTGTGTTTTATGTGGGATGCAGAATTGTACAGAGAGCCAGTGTGGTGTAGTAGTTAAGAGCACAGACTCTAATCTGGGAGAACTGGGTTTGATTCCCCACTCCTCCACAAGTTCTTTCAGAGCTGTTCTCTCAAGGGCAGTTCTTGAGAGAGCTCTCTCAGCCCCACCTCCCTCACAGGGTGTCTGTTGTGGGGAGGGGAAGGGAAACGGATTGTAAGCTACTCTGAGACTCCTTTGGGTAGTGAAGGGCGGAGTATAAATTCAATCTCCTCCTCCTCCTCTTCTCCTTCTTCTATAGTATAGCCTGATCTTGTCAGATCTCAGAAGCTAAGCAGGGTTGGTAGTTGGAAGGGAGACCCCCAAGGAAGACTCTGCAGAGGAAGGCAACAGCAATCCACATCTGCTTCATCACTTGCCTTGAAAAGCCTACATGGTCGCCATAAGTTGGCAGCGGCTTGACAGCACTTCACACAGACACATATTTTACATGTAGACACAGATGTAAGATCACCAGTGCAATGATAGGGCTGCAGTGTCAATCAGGGCCCTTTCACACATGCTAAATAATGCAGTTCCAATCCACTTCATTGACGGTTTGCTGGCGGATTTTGCCATTTCACACAGTAAAATCGAGTTGCAAAGTTCACTGAAAGTGCATTATTTAGTGTGTGTGAAAGACATAGCAGGGACCACCAGAGCCCAACCAAGGTCTTCCAAGGTCCTTCCACGTTTTATTTTATTTTATTTTCACATTTATATTCTGCCCTCCCCACGAACAGGCCCAGGGAGGATCACAATTCGCACTTAGGCCTTACAGCATTACAACAAAATAGTGTTGGATCCAAATTCCTGTTATGATGCTGGAGATTGGAAAACGTTAAAGGCCCAAGCACATACATCCAGAAAGCAGAAAGGTACTGCAGATTTCAACGATTTATGCCAGTGGATGTTACCCTCCTGTGCCGTAAATGCTATTTGAGACATAAAATATAATGATTACGATAAATGCTTAAGAAAAAAAAAAAAATTCTAATGAGTATATTCCCAATCCCAAATCGCAGCCTACAAAATACATTTTCCTTCGGTGCTTCTTGCTGATATATATATATATATAAAAATAACTAATGTCTTGTAAAAAAAAAGTTAATAATAATAATAATAATAATAATAAGTAGAAGCATTTTCATGGCCGACAAAGGGAATGTTTATGGATCGCCCCATAGGTACTTGCCTTGTCTTTCACAAACGCTGCCTTTTTAAGAGCTTTCCTGTTTCATTTTTTTCCCCTACTTCTGCAAATGAGGCTGGCTGACACAAAGATGGCGAGGACAGAGTAAGGGTGAAAGCATCCCCTAATTCCATGGCAGGGGTGATTTCAAAGACCTATGTCTGCTGTCAGTACACACCCGCCAGTGCTGTGATGGATGCTTCAGCCATTACACCACCGGCTTTCTCAGACAATGTAGATAATTAGCCAGTCTCCGCTTTTGGATGATTATTTCTATCCTCGGAGGAACTTGACGGTATAATGGACAAAATGTCAAGAATAATTAGGAATAATGATAGTGGCCGATATGCTGGTAGACCTGAAAGAGATTTTTTTTTTCCCGCTTTGTCTTGGGGCAATGGGGAACATGGCTCGGGGATATTAGAGTTCAGTTCTGTGGTTTATGCGCTCCTTGGGAGATTGTTAACATTTTTCAGCAAATACAAAGTGGAAATGGGAGCACTCGTAACACATCTCAAATTACGCCTGAATGAAATTAGTCAAACAGCTTATGAATAAGTCTTTAAATGGCTTAAAAAGTCCTCTCTTTTACAAAAAAATAAATCATCTTAGGGCAAGTTATCTTCATGATAAATTATTTATATAGCACATACGTACATAGGTCATGACGACGTTTTGCATTAAAGTTTAAACCTTTCTTCTGCGCAAATTCAAGATAGCGTCTTTCCTCACCTCCTTTTATGGAATGATATAATGAGCTCAATGGCCATCATGCAAAGATCTTGACGTGTTCTGCAGTGGAAGCCAGTTTGGTGTAGTGGTTAAGAGAGTGGACTCTGATCTGGAAGAACTGGGTTTATTTCCTCACTCCTCCACATGCAGCTACTGGTGTGACCTTTGGTCAATCAAAAGTCCTCTCAGAGCTGCATTACCTGTAGAATTTATATGATAACAGTGAATTAATATGTATTATGTATTGATGAAATGGTGGAAACAATGCTGGGAGCTGACGGGGGGGGGAGGAGAGTTCGAAGAAAAGGATATGATTTATATTATTTTAGCTAAATTGTGAAGTATTGTATATCCTAATAAAATTTGTTTTAGAGAAAAAGTCCTCTCAGAGCTGTTCTCTCAAGAGCAGTCCTCGAAAGAGCCGTCTCAGCTCCACCTACCTCACAGGGTGCCTGTTGTGAGGAGGAAAAGGGAAAGGAACCGCTCTGAGACTCCAAGTGAAGGATGGGGTATAAATCCAATCTCCTCCTCCTCCTCCTCTTCTTCTTCTCCTTCTCCTTCTTCTCCCAGATTGTGTACCAGCAAAGGTAGAAGAACTCCTCCATTGACTTCACCTGGGAGGGCCTAAGAGGAGCTGTTCTACTGTGTCGGCATCCAGCTTCTCCTCTTCATAAGGAAGCTTGCAGCCAAGACTTACAGTGCAATCCTACAGAAAGTTACACCCTCTGAAACCCATTGGCTTCAATGGACTTACAGGGTGTCACTCTGCTTAGGATTGCCCACTTAGTCAACTGCATGCAGCGGAAATCAGTGGGATCTGTCCACTGGCTTCAACCAGGAGTGTTTAGGAGGACTGGCTTTGCCCTGTTGGCCTTCCCTTCTCAAGAATAACTTTTTAGGTGGAGTAAAATATGGAGTTAGGGGGGAAAGTGGCCTAAGAAAGGGTTATGGGTGGATATTTTAAGTGACGTCCTCTGACAAAATGTAGCTATTCTGTCGTCCTCTGCTGACCAAAGAGAAATAATGAAACAAAGACCATGTAAAACTTCTGGATTCCTGGAGAAGAGGCATGTATCCCCTGTGGTCATGGCCGGGTCATCAATTTGATCAATTTGTTAAGCAAAGCATCATTTGTAGTGTGCCCCCTGCTGGATCTTCGCAGTTGGATAGGTCCTTAGATCTTAAACACCTTCAGCCTTTTCAGACCCAGGAACCCATCTTTAATATCCATCTTTAATGCCTGTCGACTTTAATCTATCTTTAATACCCATCCTTAATATCCATATTTAATATCACAAGATCCACTGTGGTGCAAGCACGTGACAGGAAGTGTCATGACATCAGACTGACTTTACAGGAAGACTTTTAGGGGGAAATCCTTTCCATTGCTACGTGACCTTATTCCACAATCTTGGTCTACCGTCTTCCTGCTCCTCCGCGTGCAGGCAAAGTGCTGTAAAAAGTGCTCTCATGCACACTAGTTGCCAATCCTCCCCCCCCCCTTTTTTTAATGAACAATGATAGCTCTGTTAGGGTCTGTATCATACCAGAGGTGAGCACAGCCCTGAAAAACCAAATGGCCAGTTTCCCTATACTGAAGCTGTATCTCACATGTTAAATATACATGTTGCACCTGCTCATGCATGGTGTGACTGCACTTACCAGGAGGACCATGGGTAATGTTAGTCACATGTAGCAGGTAAGGCTCCCTGCGGGGGGGGGGGGGCTGGGGATCTCCCGCTTTTACAACTGATTTCCAGCAGACAGACATCAGCTCCCCTGGAGAAAATGGCCGCTTTGAAGGGTGGACTCTGTGGCACAGGACCATGCTGTGGCCCCTCCCCTCCCCAAACCCCGCCCTCTCCTGGATCCACCCCCAAAGTCTCCAGGTATTTTCCAACCCAGACCTGACAACCCCAGCAGGTAGGCTCCCCTGACCCATCATTGTTGTAACATCTGAAAAGTTCTTGTAGCGAATCATTTTCACTCTGTTTTTGTTTGTTGATTTACTTACCTACTTAATGTCTTACCTAAGCCAGGCTGCAGGAAGACTTTGTCTGTTTGGAAAACTTGGAGGATTGATTGGTGTCCTTGGGCCTGAATGAGTTGCTTTTCTTTTCAGTTCCCTTCTTTGTATTTCTAGCTGCCTTGATTTGAATTACCAGCCAACGGGGGCATTACGGAGTGTGCGTATGTTAGAGAAGTAGCATTCATAGACTGTATACATTTAGGCCTGCAAATGTGACCAGCTATCAGCACTGGATCGGGGCTAAAATTGCCGGCTTCAATCTGGGAAATACCTGCAGATTTGGGGGGGTGGAGCCTGAGGAGGGCAGAGTTTGGGGATGGGAGAGACTTAAGTGGGGTATAATTATAATTATTATTATTGTTGTTGTTTATTTAATTTATAGCCCGCCTTCCTGAAGTAATTCCATAGAATCCACTTCCTAAATGGCAGTTTTCTTTGGGTCCTTTCTCTGTTGTCCTGAGATCAGTTATAATCCCAAGAGGTCTCCAGCTGCCACCTGGAAATTGGCAACTGTACTCTGGGATCAATTACTATGGGGATTCCCCCATTCCTGCCAATACACAAGGAACTCTGGGAATAGTAGTTCTTTTTTATATATATAAATTGTATTGATAAATCAACAATAAAATACAAACTTTAAAGACATCGAGGGCTCTGATCACATGCACAATTAGCCACACCATAGGCATGAATGCCGGGCAGATTTTATGGGCGCAATCACACAGGAACATCTGGCCAGCATTCCACACCCGTCAGCAACCCGTTGTGCTCCACCACAAGAGCAGAGCTAAAAGACACTAGGGAAAGTCCACTATCAAATGAGTGGCTATGGGCCATGGACGGACTGTCCCGTGTGCTTGCAGACAGCCGCACTGCCCAAGTGGCAGTGCGGCATATGTGCATATCTGCATGCACATGCACGGGCACAATGGTGAAAGTCGCAAAAACAAACCTACCGGAAGAAGGACATCCAGATTACCTGATCGCCATCATGGTGAGAGATGGCTGTCCAGATAGGCAAAATCATGGATTCAGAGCACAAATACCTGGAAAGTATTTGATTTTCTTGGTGTCGGAAAACTCGCTAGGGAACTGGGACTGTGTAATCGAGCAAATGCGAGTCAAATTGCTACGGAGCAAATAGCCTCGCTTCCCGCCCACATTATCTCGCTCATGTGACCGCAGCCGAGAACTAGCGGAACAATTCCAAAGACAATCTACAGCATATAAGAAGTTTACCATACCCCCCAAAAGAAGCAGTTTAAGGCAGATAAGGCTAAATGAAGCAAGAAAAACAAATAGCGGGAGGAAAAAAGAAATTGTTAGAGAGGAGGAGCCCAGTCAGACCTTCGTGATCTCAAGATTCAGTCACCACAGGAGAGGATTTAAAAAGAAGCCAAGAGATATAAGTAGAATTAGAAGGGAGAAGTGCCTTTCCTGTCATATATTTCAACCACGGAAGCCAAGTAAGTACAGATTTGGAGTAAGTTGTAGTGGTACCGAATTATTGTTGATTCAGAGAGTCAGTTATCTTACTCATAATAAATTGGTCCCATACGTTGTCTTTCCACACTGCCAATGTTGGAGGAGGAGATTTCCAGGGTGCAGCTAAAGACAACCGGGCTGCAGCCAGCAGAATTAAGGTAAGTTCTGGTAGTTCTTAAACGAGCATACCTCATAAAGAATGACAAATTACTTTGGCTCTCAAACACAAGTCCTGTTGAACTGCAGGAGCACATACCCTCTCTTCCGGAGACTCACAGTTCATTGTTCAAAACATTGTTTCTTCTTCTGCTCTAATACTATTTCTTACAAATCTCACAAGAGCTTGACACCCCGTGTTGGTCATATATAGACATACTGTCAGCTAGCTGCCATGGCTGGAATATGGGGGTGGGAGAGATGCTTCTGCCTCCTGCTTTCTCTTCTCTGCTTCTCCTGGTCACTCATTGGCCTCTGGCCTTGATGCTCTGCTCTGCTTGCTCTTGCCTTCCCGCTCATCTTTCCTGGGAATGTGAAGCCATTGCTTTTTGCCCGCGTCTCCAGGTGCCTGCCTATTGGCCTCAGTGTATCGGGGGGTCATGTTTGAAAGGGGTATGTCTTTTACTTCTGTCTGTGAGCCCGCCATTCCTGACACAAGAGTTCATGGTGTCTAGTACTAGCCTCAATAAACTGAACTGCATGAAGAATCGTTGTTGGATGTTTTGACTGAGACCCCTGACACATCGCACATCTCACTCTAGCTATAGGATTCATTTATTATTTTATTTTTATTTATAATTTCAGTTTATATACTGCCTTTCCCTGAGTTCACAGGACTCAGGGCAGTTGTCAACAAAAAATACAATATAACCAAAAAATACAATATAAAACCAAGAATAAAACAGTTAAGGTAAAATATGTTGTCGAAGGCTTTCACAGCTGGAGTTCATTAGCTGCTGCAGATTTTCCGGGTTGTGTGGCCGTGGTCTTGGCATTTTAGGACCTGACGTTTCGCCAGCAGCTGTGACTGGCATCCTCAGAGGTATAACACAGAAAGATGGAGTACTCTCTGTGTCAAGGTGAGAAGAAAAATGGTAGGCAGGTAATTTATATCTATTCAGGAAGGTGGGGTAGGGCTGAGTCATTATCTAGTAGGAGTTCCCCAGGCTGTGACATGCTAATTGAGGAGCTTTCCTGAGGAAGTTCTTTTGCACATGGGTTGGTTGTTGAAATTCTAATCTTATCTGTAGTGCTATTGTAAGATGTAGAGCATTTTGTGTTTTTCAGGACAGGAAAAGTTAAGGTAAAGTTAAAAGAAAATCAAATGGCACTAAAGAAGACACCATACATATTACTGTTCTGCAAAGCAGGTGCAAGCAAGGTGGTGGTGAGGGGAGTGCCAGATAAGATGGTCCCCATTGCTGTCCTCAATCAAAACCTCTGTCTTACATGCCCTGTGGAACTGCACAAGGTCCCGCAGGACAGAGATGTCATTTGGTAGAGAGTCCCAGCAGGTAGGAGGCCAGGGCTAAGAATGCCCTGGCTCTGGTCAAGGAGAGGGATGATTAGTAGAGCATAAAGCTCTTCAGGAGACGTATCTGAGGAGGCAGTTCCAAAGATGTGTGGGCCCCACACCACTCAAGGCCTTAAAGGTCAATACCAAAACCTTGGACCTGACCCAGTACTCCACTGGCGCAGCACGGGTTGAATATATGCAGTCCATGGCGCCTCAGTCAGGACATGCGCCACCACATTCTGGACCAGGTAGAGTTTCCAGATCAGTCCCAAGGGCAGGCCAGCATAGAACGAGTTACAGTAATCCAATCTGGAGGTGACTATTGCATGGATTACTGTGGCCAGGTCAGGGTGGGACAGATAAGGAGCCAATCACCTCACCTGGTGCAGCTGGTAAAACACCAGCTTGGCAACGTTCGTGATCTGGATCTCCACGGACAAGGAGGTATCCAGGGCCATGGCCCAGCTCTTGATGTTTTGTGTCAGTACTGAACACTGTACTGATGGCACCCCGGCCCCAAACTCCATGCCAGCTGGGTGAGGGAGAGCATATAGATGTGAAACAACACTGGGGAGAGGATTAGAGGATTACCTTCTGAGGAACCCCACATATCAAGGGGAACCTAGTTCACACCCTACCCCCCCCCAGTGATTCCCTCTCTCCCCAACCTCGGAGGAATGAGCTAAGCCACTCTAACACAACCCCACAAACTCCTGTGTTCACAAGGCGGTGGGATGCATCCAACCATCCTCCAAGGAAGTTTCCATTGATCTAAGGAGCTTTCCTCCACCTTCAGTGACTCTTCCTCCAACAGAAGAGCCACTGAAGTTGGAGGAAAACTTGAAATATTGCTCAGTGCAGTGGTAGGATAGAGGTAGGGACCACACTCCCTTTAGATGGGATGCAGGTATTTCTCTGTTTTGATACAAATATATTAACGAATGTGTTTAGTTATTGGTGAGGTCTGCTGAACTGCAGGCTCAGTTAGCTCATGTCCATAAGTCATGGCTGCCCTGACTTGGAAAGCCCCGGCTAGCCCAATCTCATCAGATCTCAAAAGCTAAACAAGGTCAGCCCTGGCTAGTATTTGGATGAAAGACATCACCAGTGGATGAAAGACCACACCACCATGATGTGGAGGCAGGCAGTGGCAAACCACCTCTGAAAGTCTCTTGCCTTGAAAACCCTAAAGCAGGGGGGTCAAACATGTGGCCCGGAGGGCTTCTATCAGGCCCGCAGTGGAACTGGCTGTCTTCTGCTTCTTCTTCCAGTTCTGCTGCTGCTGCGTCATCGTAGGTTTGCAGCTTACAGATACACACCTGAACAGCATGCTCGGGATTGCAACAGTACAAGACAGTTCGATGCAGTAATTCCGAGCGAGAGGTGTCAGTTATCAGACACTGTTAAATCAACAAAATATTGCAAGAGTGCTAATGTTTTAAGCATGATTTTATTTTAAGTTAAAAAAAACCAAAACCTTTGTGTTTCTGTCTTTTATAAAGTTTATATCTCCGCTACCTGGCATTACATTTTATGACACACGTGGCCCCGGCCCAACAAGGTCTCACTTATGTCAGATCCAGCCCTCGTAACAAATGAGTTCGACACCCCCTGCCTTACAGCGCTGCCATAAGTCAGCTGAGATGTGACGGCACTCCACGGCTGGAAAATCAACGTGGGTTTTTGTTTTCAAAAAAAGACATCTTGATTTTCTGCAACTCCCGTCCCTCCTTGATATTTTAAGTTTACATTTATTCATGCAGTAGAAGCTTATTTAGAAAGCAATTTCTGCTGTTGTTTTCTTTCAGAGAGGCTTTTAACCATGAGATTTCAGGTCCTTGGCTCAATGCTCCTGGCTGAAAGGCACCAATAATGTTTCATATAAAGAGTGTGTGTGTGGCTCTGGCGAAGCAGATGATATTGCACTTATTTCCTTCAAGTGTGATGTGTCAAGGCAAGTAAGGTCAAAATCTGTCAGCTCGTTCTAAGACTGCACCCTTTGACACAACTTCAGATACACTCACAAAAAAAACCCCCAACACCCGTAATTCCAGGGCTGCCAACCACCAGGCGGGGCGGGGCAATCTCATTTATTTATTTATTTACTGTCTTCACTGTTTTTGCAACCAGAGTCACAAACAGCAAACCCTCACTCCACAACAAACCTTGTTCCACGGGAAAACGTGGAAGAAGTTAAAGGCTGCTGCTGCAAAAAGTTGTCATGCGAATTTGACCGCAGCTCTTGCTCCCGAGGCACAGCTTTGCGCCACACTATTGATGAGTCAGCGTGGTGCTTTGAAACCAGTCCCCTAAGTAACCAGGATTTTTGCTTCAGGAGAGAGGAAGTCCTGATTAGATAAAGGGGAGATCAGTTCATCTCTTAGAGCTGAAAATTTGGGACCATCAAGCAAAATACGATCCACAGAGTCAATTCTACTGCTGCTGGTGACAATCGCATGGATTTACAACTGATCTCCAGAGTACAGAAACTAGAAAAGTTTGGAGGTGGGGGGGGACTTTATGGAATTATACCCTACTGAGGTCCCTCCCTCCTGAAACCCCACTCTTCCCAGACTCCAGCCCCAGATCTCCAGAAATTTCCCAATGAGGAACTGGCAATATCTCTCCAACATTGTGAGAAGACCAGTGTAAAGTTATTGGCCCCAGTCATATGGGCCGGATAACGCGGGGGGGGGGGAGGCGGGGCTATTTGCAGTGCTGCAATTAGAGGCACCAGAACGTGATCCCACGTGTCAGCGGCATGCCACAGTTCCTCCCCTCCATGCCTGTGTGTCAACGAGGGGCCAGAGGGAAAAGCCGCGAGCTGGTGTGATCACACCAAGGGAGTCCGGAGGCAGCCCATGGCAAACCATTTGCCAGTACCTTTGAGGAGGTAGTTTTTTATCCACATCTTCGGCAGGAAGCCACAGGTTGGCCACAGGAGTGCTACACCTCCCAGATGTTGCGGTATGATCGTGCCTGGAAACTCCGCCATTCAATCGTGGCTCTCCCGCGGCAAATTCGGCATGTGACTGGGGCCAGTGTTTAGCTTTCTGAAATCTGCCGGTGGGTTTTTTTTTGTTGAGGGGGAGGAGTTTCTTACGATTTTCTGCAACGACTTCTGTCCTCCTTTATACAGCTCCGATGCTGGTCACGATAGTGGGCTGTTTCATTTGTTATTAGGCCTCACCGTGAACACGCGTTTGCCGCTTCCTCTGATCGTAGATTCCACCCGTACATGAGAAAACACAGATTTGTGAAGCTGATTTTGCGAAGGAAGAGGTCTGCAACTGCTTCCCTTTCCCTTTCTCATTTCAATAATCTCAGGCATCGCCTTGAAAATGTGTCCTCTTAAAAGACCTGTAATTGCATTTTGTGATTAATACCGGTCTCCTTGACTATGAAGAGGGGAAACAGCAGCTCTGCAGATGTTAACTGTTGTCTTTCTTAATCATTCACGCCATGCTTTCTGTCCTAACGTCTATAGCTTGATTCCTCTTAACTGCACAAGGGCCAGCAGCCTTTTGTTATCTTAAACAAATGCAACAAAATAGAAGTCCAGCTGACAGTCTTCTTCCTCTTGAGAAGCGCAGCAGCACACGGAACCGTTTATTTCATGGCTGCTGAGGGAAATGGTCGGTTCGATATTCCCTGGAGATGTGATTCAAGCCAATTTATGTTTTTAGACTTTGGGGGGGGGGTGTCTAAAGCAAGATGTGAACACCAAGCTGGGTTGAAGCTGAGGCTGGTTATGCATCTGACATTTGCTCCAGATTGTCTCAACACTGAGGGAAAGGTGCAGCTCAAAGCCACATTCAAATACCTTGGGGCAACACCATACTGACTACAAATTCACCCCTGAATGGCCATAGAACAACCATAAATCTATGCAGAAGGTACCATAAAAGCCCGATAATCAAAGAAAGTCAAAGTGGCAAGCAGTCTAGAGGGTACCATAAAATCCGATGATCGATACAACAACAACCTTTATTGGCATTATGCTCTAAGTATACTAGACATACAGAATACTCAGTACAGTTAACACATAACTCTCTTTTTAGAAGCCAGATATAGAAAAGTTGCCACTATTTCAATAGTTACAGCCCGTGTTCCCACTAAGCTGAGTTAGTGTGAGCTAGCTCACAGTTTTTTAGCCTCCGGCTCACACATTTTTGTCTCAGCTCAGGAAGGGGATGGCTCCAGAGCAAACTAATTCACGCAGCAGTCAGATCGCTCGCTCACAACTTGAATGCCGGTAGCTCACAAAGTAGAATTTTTGCTCGCAAGACTCCACAGCTTAGAGGGAGCAGCATTTTTTGAGGAAAGAAGAAAAAAGGACTTTTAATGATCAGATTGGCCTATTAGATCCATTAACAGCTGATCTAAATACTTAACACGAATGTCAGCGTAATAATCACAATACAAAAGGGCATGCTCAAGACAAAGGAAGCGGAAGCGGCCTGCGATGCAAAGGGGGATTTCTGTTCCAGTGTGGGTTTGCTAAAACAACAGAGGGAAAAGCCAACGCAGAATTGCCTAAGTCTGTACAGATTTTAAACAGCTTGCTAAAGAGGCTACTCAGCCTATTCAACAGTGTCTGGGCAACCCCAGCCTAGCTCCAAGCACAGAGTGATAATATAGCCATTCTTCGCTTCTCCTTACCTGCAAACCAAACTGTGGTGAGACATGCTGGCCGCCATGAGAATATACAGAGAGCCCTACTGGATCAGACCAGGGGTCCATCTAGTCCAGCATCCTGACTCACACAACCAGTTACGGTGAAGAAACAACAGGAGGGCATAGAGGCTAAGTTCTTCCCCAGACATTATTTCCCGGCACCGGTATTCAAAGGTTTACTGTCTCTGAACGTGGAGGCTCCCTTTTGTAACCCTGGCTGGTAGCCGCTGATAGGCCTGTCCTCCAAGAATCTGTCTAATCCTCTTTTAAAGCTGTCTATCATGACTATTTCCTTACAACAGACAATGCCAGTGTTGACATCCAGCACGGGGAGACCTCTTTCTAGGCACCTGAGTAGGGCCGCCTGAAGTGTTCTGTTGGGTTACAACCTCTTTCTGTCCTCAGATATTTAAAGATCTAGTGGAATCCAGCCTACATGAAACCTGCCACTATAGTTGGGGCGTACAACAACCAGGCCTAAATAACTCTAAGAATTCTCCTTTCCACATGGCATGAAGCAGTTATGGCCAATTGCAGGTATGGGTGGACAGTCCGGCTCTGACATGCAGGCCCTATTGCACCATGCCTTCCAAGGTTTCCCCAACATCTGAAGGGGTTTACTCTCTGTTCAGCTGCCATCACTACCTGGTCTTTGTAGGAACTGCCCACTGGGTAGGGTTGCCAGGTCCCGCCTGGCAACTGCCAGGGGATGAGGCGGGTATTACCAGGAGTGGGAGGGAGGTAGAAATGCCTTCTACCATAGAGTTTTTGCCCAAATACTGGAGCATTGCCGGACATGATAACATCATTTTTAGTGCATGCCAGAAGTGATGTCACCACATTGTTGGTGATGTAGCCTGGGCCTCCCTTTCTCTCATTGTAAATCCCCCCACCAGCCAGTTGGTCAGCGGCAGGAGGTAGGGGCATGGCAGCAGGGGACTCCACCTCCACTGGGAGGGGCCTGGCCACCCAACCACTGGGAGGGCCAGGACTCTCAGCTTCCTTTCCAAGTCCTGAGGCCTTGCTTCTAGGTCTCTCACTATCCAGCATCTGTTTATCATGGGGGCAGCTTACTGCCTTGTGCGCCACTGGGGAGGTGAGCCACTTGCCAACTGACTGCCTCTCCCTTTCCTCCTGGTGCTCCTTTTAAAAAAGCATGTCCAAGACAGTGGAGGCCTGTGTGGTACAGAGAACCACTATCAGCATTAACTGTAACAGAATATTTATTTAAAAAGAAAAATGTTCACAAACATACTCTCAGTACAGCACCAGTCTGAGCAAGGGATTCCAAAGAAAAGGATAAAACACAACTCCTTTATCCATCCCTCTATACATGCCCTAGCAGATGCTAAATATAAATGAGAAAGTTACCAGATGTTCTGCAGGGTTTCCATTGCCCTGAAGTCTGTTTCAGGTGTGCAGGCCAGCACATGGCAATGGCTGTGTCTCAGAGACACCAGGTAACAGTTCTCTCTGCCTTGATAGAATAAGCACAATCCTGTGCTCCCAGGAGTTTTCTCTTTCTCCTATCACTGACTGCGTCGGGCCAGGTCAAAGAAGGTTTTCCTGAAGCCTCAAAGAGTTACTTCCTGAAGCCTTTCCAGCTCTGAATTCCTCCAGATCACTGCTTCCTTCTAGACAAGAAGAAGAGTTGGTTTTACACCCCGCCCTTCACTACCCAAAGGAGTCTCGGAGCGGCTTACAGTCACTTTCCCTTCCGCTCCCCACAACAGACATCCTGTGAGGTAGGTGGGGCTGAGAGCATTGTGACTGACCCAAGGTCACCCAACTGGCTTCATGTGGAGAAGTAGGGAATCAAACCCAGTTCTCCAGGTTAGAGTCCTGCTGCTCTTAACCACTACAGCAAACTGGCTCTCTGACAGATCACCTATCTAGATGCGAGAGGGTGGTGGAGACTAGTCCATTCTGTTGTCTCTAATTAGGCCTGTTAAAATTTCTAAAAGGGTGGCTGAGGTGAGTCTGGAAAGCAATTGAAATCCCCCCCGCCCCCACCACCTGTTCTGTGCCAGACAGAAACATAAGAAGAGCCCTGCTGGATCAGACCAATAGTCCATCTAATCCAGCATCCTGTCTCACCCAGTGGCCAACCAGTTCCACTGGACGGCCAACAACAGGGCATTAGAGGCTGAGGCCTTCCCCTGATGTTGCTTCCTGGCTCTGGGATTCAAAGGTGCACTGCCTCTGGACAGAGGGAGCATGAAGTTCACGCTCTCCTGCCCAGGGACTTTCTTAGACGATATCAACGTCTCAGTTTCCTTCCAGGGGTGAAGGAACTGGCAGGGGGCTTTTTCTAGGATAGGCTGTATGGGGTGGCGACCCCTCAGTTTATCGCTAGCTGCCCTGAAGCAAGAAATGCCCAACTAAACCAATGGGAGCCACGACGGGACTACAAGCTTCAAGCTACGAGTCACGCCGAGCACCAGACGAGCTGCGGGAGACCAACGAAGTCAGAAGAAGCAGAGGAGAGAAGAAGGAAGGATTATTTGAGAGTTAAGTACCTTAAAAATTAAAAGAGCTTGGAGACAAATTGAAAAGAGGGAGAAGTCTCTCGAAGGTTTGAAAGCCAGTCCTGAGAGGGAGATCCCGAAAGAGTAGAGGCACAAAAGTGGGAAGAAGCGGCTAGAGAAAGGGGAGGTGCACTTGTAAAGGGTTAGGTTTAAAGGGAAGGAGAGAAAGACAAAAGCGGGTAGAAGTAGATGCTGCAAAAAGTTTTGTTGGTTTTCTTTTTTGTTTCATATTCTTAGGATAATCGGCTACATACCTCTTTAAGAATGTCGGAGCATGACTAAGCAGAAGAACGGAGGCGCAGGCACGACAGAGCTGTGACGGAGATCGAGCGACGAGAGGAGAGTGGAGACGGGCGGGGCCAAGGAGGAGAGGAGCAGATCAGAGGAGAAAAGGAAGCGGCGATTGCAACAGGATCGGAGGAGACAACTCAAATCAATGAAATTCCATCAAAGCAGAACATCAGAGGAGACAACTCAAATCAATGAAATTCCATCAAAGCAGAACATTGGAGGAGACAACTCAAATCAATGAAATTCCATCAAAGCAGAACATCGGAGACGCGACGACAGAGCTGAAAAGCAAGGAGATTGGGAGTGGGAACGTGAAGGAGAGACGAGACAGGAAGCAAGCGACGAAAGAAGTGTGGAGAGAGGTGGGGCTGCGGAGAAGAAGAGCATAGGAGAAGAAAGGCGGAGTCTGTAGCAGCGTCAGAGGAGGACTTGAGGACTTTAAAAGAGTTGTGGGGAGAGTGGAAAGGGGCTTGAGAAAACAGATATAACAGAGGATAGAAGAGCATTTGAGGTGAAAAAGCATATTAATAATTGAGAAATAGCAGTAGGAAGACTACAATATTAGAGGAACAGAAGAAATAAAAGTAGTTTAATTTAAATGGTGGTGAGTGAAGGGATCTGAGAGGTAGATCTATTTACAATAAATATATATAAAATATATATATAAACTTTAAAATATAAAACAAAGAGGTTGGATAAATCATCAAAACAGAGGGCATAAAATAAATTGTGGGAGATTAAAGTATAAGGGGAGTCTGGTAAAAGAGGAGGTAATAAATTAAAGAGAAGAAGTGACTCTTATGGCCACCGGGGGTGGTAGAAAATTGTCAATAGCATCACCAGGACAGACTGGAGGAGTGGGACAACTGAAGATCCCTATCATGAGTTCCTCGCAAGTGTCTGTGAAAGATCTTAACAAAATGATTCAGGAGAGTGTGGCACTTGCGGTATCTCAGGCAGTCTCTCAGGCAGTGAAAACAACAGTAGAAAACACTCTGCCAGCATTAATTAAAAGGGAGATAGAGCCCATAAGGTTAAAGATGGAAGAGTTAACAACACAAATAAAACAGGAAACTGAGGAAATTAAAAAACAAATCCAAGATAATAAACAGGAAATTATAAAAATGTCGTCCAATCAGGGGAAATTAAAGGAAAAAGTTCGAGATTTAGGCTTAGATGTTCAAGAGATCAGAAGTAAAAACGAGAAAATTGAGGAAACGCTTATAAATCTGGAAATGGATAAAGCAGCACTTATTATAAGATGTCAAAACATTCCGGAAACAATAGATAAGAACCTTAAAGAAGAAGTTGTGAAGAGCCTAGTGGAACACCTAAAAGTAAGTACATCTGAAGAACTAGAGGAAGGAATAGAGGCAATTTACAGGAGAAATTCAGCCTATGCCAAAAGACATAAGAAGCCAAGAGAAGTACACGTTAAGTTCTATAAAAGAGAATTAAAGGAGAGAATTATGAGAGCATCTAATCAAACTAAAGTAATGATACAAGGAGAAGAGATAACTTTTCTAAAGGAGGTGCCGTGGAGAGTTAGGGAAAGAAGATTGGCATACTCAGCATTAACAAATCTCTTGAAAAATAATGAAATTTTATTTAGATGGCTGATACCGGAAGGAGTGTTGTTTACATATAACAGTCAAGGACATAGGATAGACTCGGTGTTCAAGGCAGAATACTTTCTGAATAAATTTGGAGAGGATCTAGGGCTACAAAGGGAAGATGTAGAGGAAGAAGAAGCTGAAAAGGAAGAGGACTTGGGAGAAGAAGAAGTGGAAGAAGAAAGTAGTGTGCAAGAATCGAGAAACAGAAAAGAGAAGACAGCAAGAAGAAGTAAAAGTAAACTCAGTAAACCAACATACCAAATTTTGACGAGGTTTAAGTATAAAAACAAAGGAAAAAGACACTAAACAGCAGGATGAGATTTGTTAAAAAATTTAAGATTGTAACAATAAATATAAATGGTTTAAACAGTCCACAAAAAAGACAGAAAACATTTCATCAACTGCAAAAAATGAAAGTAGATATAGTGTGTTTGCAGGAAATGCACATTAAACGAGAAGATATAAAATATCTAGAGTGCAAAAAATTAGGCAAAGAGTTTATAGCGGCAGCAGATGAAAAGAAAAAAGGGGTGGTGATATATGCGAAAGAAGAATTGAATCCAGAATTAATTTTTAAAACAGAAGATGGAAGAGCGGTGGGGATAACAGTGACAAGAAATGGGGAAAAATTGCTGTTAATAAATATATATGCCCCTAATCTAACTCAAAACCAAAAAGTATTCTTCCAAGAAATTCAAGCAGAATTAAGCTTAGCAGATGTGAATAATGTTTGTATTGTTGGAGATTTTAATTCGGTAGTAGAACCGTGTATAGATAGAAAGACAAGAAGGAAAAGAAGGAAAAAGGGAAAGCTGATTTCGAATAACTTCATGCAAATAGTTGAAGAGTACAGCTTAATTGATGTTTGGAGAGTCAGGAATATACACAAAAGAGATTATACCTATTATTCAGCTAGACACAACTCTTGGTCTAGGATCGATATGATTTGGATGACCACTAATATGTTAAAGGATACGGTAGAATGCGAAATATTACCGAATACCTTTGCGGATCATAACCCCGTTTTGTTGGAATTAAAGGATGGATATAAGAAAAATAGATGGTTTATGAACTTAAGGTTATTAAGAGATGAGAAATTTGCGGAGAAATGTAAAAAAGAGATAGCAGAGTTTTTTCAGGTAAATAGCAATTCTGAAACCCCTAGTGAAATAGTTTGGGATGCCTTTAAGGCATATATGAGAGGCTGTTTTATCAATCAGAGTGCATGGAAAGCAAAAGAGAAAAAAAGAAATACGAACAGTTAGTACAGAAAATTAGTGTGCAAGAATCTATTTTGAAAAATAGTAGCGGTTCTACATCAGCCCAAACTAAATTAAACTTGTTACAGCATAAGATGAACTTAATGTTAAATTATGAAATAGAGAAGAAATTGGAGTTTACCAGGCAATATTATTTCGAGAACGTAAATAAACCAAATAGGTGGTTAGCGTATAAGGTGAGAAAAGAAAGAGAAAAACGTATGATATTTCAATTAAGAAATGACAAAGGTGAGATGAAGAGTGAACTGCAGGAGCTTAAGGATATAGTTGAAAAGTTTTATAAAAAATTATACCAAAGAAATGAACAAGAGGAGGAATTAATTGTAAATTATCTGGAAAGGAAGGGGAAAGAATTTAAAGAACAACATAAAAAACTTCTAAATGACCCAATAACAATGTGTGAGGTATTGGAGGCGATTAAAAAGCAGAAAGCGAAGAAAACACCTGGGCCGGATGGTATACCAGCAGAGTTTTATAAAATTTTCGAAGAGCAGATTGGTATCCATTTAAAAAATGTATTTCAGAGAGTAGGTAGACAAGGGAAAGGCCCAGAATCATGGAATCATGCATTAATTACATTGATCCCGAAACCTAATGCAGATCATGGAGATATTAAGAATTATAGACCTATATCACTGTTAAATGCAGATTATAAAATCTTTGCAAGCATTTTGGCGGATAGATTTAAAAAGTATTATCGCAAATTATACATCAAGATCAAGCGGGGTTCTTACCAAGGAGACAAATGAAAAATAACTTAAGGATAATAATGGATGTGCTAGAGTATTATGAGGAGCATCCAGATAAAGAACTAGTATTAATGTTCCTAGACGCAGAAAAAGCGTTTGATAATCTATCGTGGAAATTTATATTGGAAAAATTGAATAAGGCGGAGTGTGGTCAATATTTTCTCTCTATGATTAGTGCTGTTTACAATACACAATATGCAAAGGTAATAGTAAATGGTGATGTGAC
Source organism: Gekko gecko (assembly GCA_029375565.1). Classification (NCBI taxonomy): domain Eukaryota; kingdom Metazoa; phylum Chordata; class Lepidosauria; order Squamata; family Gekkonidae; genus Gekko; species Gekko gecko. The sequence goes on along the minus strand of JAPDNY010000004.1, from coordinate 191,252,100 downwards.
AAATAATTTAGAAATTCAGAAGGGTTCTAGGCAGGGTTGCCCATTGTCGCCATTATTGTTTATCTTTGCGCTAGAATCTTTAAATGATGATATAAGGGAAAATTCACTAATACAGGGTTTGAAAGTAAGGGGGAAGAGTATAAGTTATTGGCGTTTGCTGATGATCTTGTGTTTATAGTGGAAGAACCAGAGACATCAATTATACATTTAATCGATACTATCAAAAGGTATGGGCAGGTGGCTGGACTTAAGATAAATTATAAAAAATCTAAATTGTTACACAAGAATTGTTTGCCAAGAACGATACAAAAGATACAAGAAATTTCCTCCATGGAAATAGTGAAGAAGGTAAAATATTTAGGAATTAACCTTACAAGTAAGTGCAGTTCACTGATAGAAGACAATTATAATAAGCTTCTAGAAGAAATTAAAAAAGACTTGCTGAAATGGGAAAAGATCCCTCTATCATTTATGGGCAGAATCGCATTGGTTAAAATGAATATATTACCTAGATTTCTATTTTTAGCCCAAACTATACCAATATTAAAAAATCGAAAATTTTTTGAAGAATTGAATAAGGTTACCAGAAAATTTATATGGCAGAGAAAAAGAGCAAGAATAAGTTGGAAAGCATTACAGGATAAGAAAGAAAGGGGGGAATGAGTATTCCCAACTGGTATATATATTATCAAGCGGCCGCCATGGTATGGATAAAGGAATGGCTTATGTTGGAAAATAGTAGGATTCTGACGTTGGAAGGCCATGACTTGTATATGGGATGGCACGCGTATATTTGGTATGGGAAAGATAAAATTCACTCAAATTTTAGTAGGCATTTGTTAAGAGATGCATTAAATAAAATATGGAGCACTATAAAAGAGAGATGGTATAAGAAAACACCTAGATGGGTCTCTCCTCTGGAAGCCTTTATAGCACCGTCATTATTAACAATAAGTAAGAGAGCAAGTTACCAATTGTTATTAAGTAGAAATAACAAATTAAAATCTCAGGAAAAATTGGTAAATGAAAATAACTTATCTTGGTGGGAACAGATAATGCTACGAGATAGATTCCAAAAAGATATGATAAGGGGATTTGAAGACCAAAATAATCAATTGGACAGGATATGGCTATCGTCAAACGACAAAATGATACAGAAGCTATATGGTTTCTTGTTAGATGATTATGAACAGGATGAGGTAATAAAAGCAGCAATGATATCTTGGATGATGGACTTAGGTGGAAAAGTGGAGACTGATCAATGGAATGTGATTTGGAAATCAGTGAAGTATATGCGGGCTATTGGTTATAAAGAGAATGTATATAAGATGTTTTATAGGTGGTACTGGTCCCCGGATAAATTGGCGAAATGTTTTCCTGGCTATTCCAACCAATGTTGGAAATGCAAAGCTAATGTGGGGACCTTCTACCACCTATGGTGGAAATGTCATAGGATACAAGGATTCTGGAGAATGGTGCAGAGAATGGTACAAGATATTTTAGATAAGAGTGTAGACTTGAGACCGGAAATATTTTTGTTAAATATGGTACCAGATAGCTTTAGTCAACAGGAAAAGTACTTATTATCTTATATTGCAACCGCTGCTCGTTTATTACTGGCTAAAAATTGGAAAATAGATATAATACCCTCAAAAGAGGAACTAACACTTAAGGTGTTGGAACTAGCGCAGTTGGATGATTTGAGTTTGATGCTACAAAACAAAATGAAAAGGTACATAAGAAAAGATGGTTAAGAGTGTATAATTGGATAGAAAATTTAACAGGTGTATAAGACTTCATGTTATATGTAAAATGCGACACTGGAAGGTTGTGTATGTTAAAAAATGAAAATAAAAATGGGGGAAAAAAAAGGTGCACTGCCTCTGAACATGGAGGTTCCCCTCAGTCACCATAGCCAGTAGTCATTGTGTTGATAGGCTTATCTTCCATGAATTTCTCGAACCCCCTTTTAAAGCTGTTTATTCTTGTGGCCATCACCACATCCTCTGGCAGTGAATTCCACTTGCTGAAAGTGGGTGGTGATGGTGGTGGTGGAAAGTGCAGTCGAGTTGCAGCCGACTCTTCTTGACATCATCTGGTCTTCCAGGCAAGAGATGTTCAGAGATGGTTTGCCATTGCCCACCTCTGCATAGGGGTCCTGGACATCCGGTGGGCTCCCATCCAATTATTATCCAGGGCCAGCCCCTCTTTAGCTTCTGAAATTGGACCATTCAGGTCAGTGTGGTAGTGGGTAGTACTGAACAGTGGCTTGGATAGCCAGTGATGTACAAGTGGAAAGCTAAATGGACTTAGCACAGTTCCACTCACGCAAGATTTTGCTTAACACCTAGAGCTGTCCATTCTATATATTACAGAGAGAACATAAGAACATAAGAGAAGCCTTGTTGGATCAGGCCAATGGCCCATCCAGTCCAACACTCTGTGTCAAACAGTGGCCAAAACCCAGGGGTCATTAGGAGGTCCACCAGCGGGGCCAGTACTTCAGAAGCCCTCCCCTGGTGCTCCCCCCACACACTAAGAATACAGAGCATCACTTTCCCAAGCATAAGAACATAGGAAAAGCCATGTTGAATCAGGCCAGTGGCCCATCCAATCCAACACTCTGTGTTACACAGTGGCCAAAACCCAGGGGTCATCAGGAGGTCCACCAGCAGGGCTAGAACTCCAGAAGCCCTCCCACTGGTGCTCCCCCCCCCCCAAGCACCAAAAATACAGAGCATCGCTGCCCCAGACATAGTGTTCCATCTATACCTTGTGGCTAACGGCCACCCATGGACCTCTGCTCCATATGTTTATCCAATTCCCTCTTGAAAGCTGTCTGTGCTTGTAGCCACCACCAGTTCGCCCTCTAAGCTGTGGAGTCTTACGAGCAAAAATTCTACTTGGTGAGCTGCTGGCTTTAAAGTTGTGAGCAAGCAATTTGGCTACTGCATAAATTAGTTTGCTCTGGAGCCCTCCTTCCTGAGCTAAGACAAAAATGGGTGAGCCGGAGGCTAAAAAACTGTGAGCTATCTCACACTAACTCAGCTTAGAGGGAACACTGGCCTCCACCACTTCCTGTGGCAAATGCCACGTGTTAATGACTGTTTGGGTGAAGAAGTACTTCCTTTTCTTTGTTCTAAACTTACTGCTCATTGATTTCATTCGCTCAGAAAATTTCAGTGGCCGAAACCGGTTGTGAACTGTTTTGCATGAACAGAAACTCAAGTGGATGTACAATAAATCTGACCCGGTGCAAGTGACTACCATGGACTTTTCATTGTGTTTCTGCTTCTACAGGACCTCTGTCACTAGTGGAGATTTTGCACTCAGAAGGTGGGGATCGCCTTTCTTCTCTTTCTGATTTTCCCAGTCATTCCTGCCTCTCTGTTAACAACTTTGGCTTCTCCAAATCACTTCCTTGTAATGAAGCACTTTGATTCTTGGTGCTGCTCACCCCTGCTCCTGTTCAGAGGACAACCTCCTTGGTCTGAGACCTCTTGAGTTGCTGCCTTTGTGGACAGGGGCATAGGATGGAGCAATCACATATAATAATAGTGATCTTCCTTTTCTTGATTGCCGAACATTGCTTTTAGTCTTAAAATAAACTCAAGCCAGCATTAGACATTACAGGAAAGGCACGGCCTGTCATTGCCAATAGTCACCCTGTGTCTTTTCTTCCACCTCTTCATGACATCACGGTGCACCATGTTTCACTGCTCCTGCAAGCCAATGAAGGGGCAAAGGAAACTTACAAAGCAATAATAGGAAGTGAGGAGAGAAAGGCTGTTTTCTGGGGCCAGCACACATCTTAAAGGGAAGAGCCGTGTCTCAGTGGTAAAGCATTGGCTTGTCAGGCAGAATGTCCCAGGTTCAGTCCCCAGCATTTGCAGTTAAGAAGGAGGAGGAGGAGGAGGAAGGAGGAGATTGGATTTATACCCCACCCTTCACTACCTGAAGGAGTCTCAGAGTGACTTACAATCTTCTTTCCCTTCTCCTCCCCACAACAGACACCTTCTAAGGTAGGTGGGGCTGAGAGAGAGCTCTTTCGAGGACTACTCTTGAGAGAAGAGCTCCAAAATAATTTGTGACTGACCCAAGGTCACATCAGCAGCTGCATGTGGAGGAATGTGGAATCAAAGAGGATTAGGTGGCAGTTTATATGTAAGACCTCTGCCTGAGTCTCTGGAGAGCTGCTGACAGTCCAAGTAGACAACAGTGACCTTGTTGGACCAATAGCTTGATGCAGTATAAGGCAGATTTGTGTAGGTTTGTATTCATGTCTGTATGTTTGTATCTTCTGTAATGTTTGGTTTCTGCCTGTGAGCTGGACCACCCTTCATCAGACTCCTCATTATTTGATTCCTCAGCTCTTATTGCAACCAGCAGTGTGTAGTAGTGGTTAAAGTGTCAGACCAGGAGTTGGGAGACCTGGGTGACCTTGGGCCAGTCACACACTTTCAACTTAACCTACCTCACAGGTTTGTTGTGAGGATAAAATGAAGGAGAGTAAGCCGCTCTGGGTCCCCACTGGAGAGAAAGGTGGGGTATAAATAAAGTCATTGAAAATAAGCGAGGAACAAATAAAATCCTACGTGTGAATTGACTTGAAATATGTCCCTCTTGAATGGAAATGAAAGTTTTCTGTGGTGTTTGTTGTTTTTCATTTATAGCCCTCTTCTCTCTAATGGAGATGCAAGGTGTCACGGCTCAGATGAGGTGTCACCTGACGCTGCCACCACGCTGGTTTATCTTACAGGAGGTCAGTCAAATATAGGAAACAAACAAGGTGCAAGGACAATAACAATAAGTGGGTAAAGATAAAAGAAACCAAATGCCCTAATGCAACTAGACTCACAGTCCCTAGCTCACTGTGTCAAGTGGGCCTCAGTCTGCTCACCCTTCCTCTCAGGATGAGGGTCTCTTCCCTGCAGCAGCCTTCCTTCTGGCTCTGCTCTCTTGGGAAAAAGAACAGCTCTTCTTCTGTACCAGCTCTTTTGTTTTGTCTGTGATTGGCTAAAATTGTCGCCAAAACCTCTCAGGGACTTCTGGGAGTTGTAGGCCTGGCCCCCTACCACTGCTAGTCAGGCTTCCTGGTTGCAGAGCCCAGATCATGACACAAGGCATCACACAACATTGTTCTCCCCTTTTCCATTTTATCCTAATAACAACAGCCCTGTGAGGCAGGTTAGACTAGGGTTCCCAAACCACCAGTCCAGGTGGGGAATCCCCTGACTTTTGGGGCATCTGCCCACCACCAGCCAGCTGTTCGGCGGGGGAAGCCCCACCCCTGAACAGTGACATCATGTGGCGATGTCCCTGACATTATGATGTCACACAGAAGTGATGTCATCATGCCGGCGGCATCGCGTGGCAAAGCTCTGCTTTTGGGGCAAAAGTCTACAGTTGGAACCCAACTTTAACCATAGAGTCTTCCCAAAAAGCAGGGTGTCACCCCCAACGTCGCTGACACAATGATGTCACTTCTACATGATGCCATCATGTCGGGGATATCGCCACCCACTCCCGAACCGCTCCCAAATATCCCTCTGGCACGATGATCATGCCTAGCAACCCTAGGCTAGACTGAGAGGTCACCTAGCAAGCTTCCACAGCAGAGTGTAGATTCAAACCTACTCGACTCTATAGAGGGGGAAAGAGTCAGAAGAGACTACAGATCATTTGAGCAGCTATTCTAGTCTTCTGATATCTCTACCATTAGCCAGTTCTGAAGTCCATCTGCGGTAGGGTTGCCAGCCTCCAGGTGGAGCCTGGAGATCTCCAAAATGACAAACAATCTCCAGACTACAGAGATGAGTTCCCCAAGAGAAAATGGCAGCTTTGGAGGGGAGGGGGCTCCATGGCATTATACCCTGGTGAGGTCCCTCCCCAGGCTCCGCCCCCAAAATCTCTGAGAATTCCCAACCCAGAGTTGGCAACCCTAATCTGCAGGTTAGGGGGAGAAAGAAAACTTCTCTTAACTGGTAATGACCATCCATCACCTTAAAAGTGTCCTATTACATGACATTTGCCATTCTCCCTTCCATCCCTCCCTGCCACCCTCTCTTGAGTCTTATCTTGGCTTAGACTGTGAACCTGCAGGCAGGGACTTGTCTCTTTAATTCTGTATCAGGCATTTAAAGTGTGATACAAATGAGTAATAATAATAATAATAATAATAACAACTGGATATTCAGCTTGTGGGTTTGGTGGTAGCCAAGTGTACATCTTAGGCTGCAGTCACACACACGAAATAATCCACTTTCAATCCACTTTCAGTGCACTTTCCAACTGGATTTTTACTGTGACCGATTTCACACAAGAGCTTCGCTGCCATCACGCCTCCCTTTCCCCCATCTCTATTGGTCAATTTCCCACTGGAAGCCGCATGGCTGCATTTTGACCCGCGGTTTCACCCAATTTCCCCTGCGGTTTCGTGATCCTGTTTTTTGAGGATCATTAAACTGCGGGGGAAATCGGGCAAAGCCCTAGATGAAAATGTGGCCACGTGGCTTCCAGTGGGAAATTGACCAGTAGGGAGGCGTGATGCCGGCGCAGCTCTTGTGTGAAATCAGTCTGTGTGAACTAGCAAAATGCAATTCGAAAGTGGATTGAAAGTGGATTGTTTCGTGTGTGTGACCGCAGCCTCAATGTCTAATTCTAGCGTAGTCCTGGAACATCGATGAACTCCAAATTTCCCGCTCGTTTGTAACATCAGATAGCATTTTCAAGTGAAAGTCTTCCTAAGTCTAGCTGTATGCTTTTTAGAGGCCTATTAAGGACCCAAACAAATCATTCTTGATATGCAATAGACTTTGTGGTGCTGGGAACCAGTCGCATTAAGAAAAGGACTGTAAACACACATTCAAAAATGATCTATGCTATGACACTCACAGAATAGGGTGATACTTTTTTCAAACACTGGCTCGTATCACACACACGTCCCATTGATACTTTATTGTAATATCAATAGTTCTTATTGTTAGTAGCATTAACATCTGCACCAGCTTTTAATTGTTACTTCTGATTTCTGGAAATGCCCTTGGCAGCAAACCATCTGATCACAACCATATTTGAAAGGCCTTTGAATGGCTGTAGAGAATAAATGAATGGCTTTGGAGCTAATGGTACCAGAGGGTGACCTGCCTGATCGCTGAGTTGCAAGGGAAATGCAAGTCTAAGAATAAATTCCAGAAGAGGGTCTTGAGAACCACCTAAAATTCATTTTGAATCTGAACTTCAGCTATCCGGGGAAGGTTGACATCCTCCTAGGGGCAGGGGAAAACTCCCGTCCTCAGACTCCAGACCCCACTGGACCTCTCCATTCCAGCGGGTACATAGGGCAGGGAGCAATGTTGTATGATGATGGGTGATACTGTGGTGTCACTTCCTGTGTATACCCAGAAATGATGTCGCAACACTAGGGTTGCCAGGTCTGGGCTGGAAAATACCTGGAGACTGTGGGGGTGGATCTGGGAGAGGGCGGGGTTTGGGGAGGGGAGGGGCCTCGACATGGTACAATGCCATAGAGCCCACCCTTCAAAGCAGCCATTTTATCCAGGGGAGCTGATCTCTGTCAGTTGGAGATCAGTTGTAAAAGTGGGAGATCTCCAGGCTCTCTAGGAATTGTGAATCTCTAAGGTAAAAACCATAGAGATGAATAAATTCCTAGAGCACTGTGACATTGCTTCTGGATTCAGATGTTGTCACTAAGCAATGTTTCTCCCCACCCACCAAAGACCCCCCACACACACTGTTTGCCAGCGTTCAAAGACTCTACATCCAGGGTCAGCGCTTGGGCGGCAATCACACACGCTTAATAATTCACTTTCAGTGCACTTTTGAACTGGATTCTGCCAATTCACACAGTAAAAATCCAGTTGGAAAGTGCATTGAAAGTGGATTATTTCATGTGTGTGGTATAATTCTAGGTAGTTTGGATGTGACACTTCACAGGCTCAGATCAGCCTGAAGATAACTCAGAGGCTTACTGACAATGTAGGGCCTTGGTCACACGGGCCAGATAATGCGGGGGGGGGGGAGGTGTGGCTATTCGCGCCATTGCAATTTGACATGCCCCAACGTGATCAGACGTGACAGTATTGTTTCCTTCGGTGGGTGTTTCCAGCATGCTCCAACCAGGAAGCAGGGAAACAAGAGGAGTGCGCTGGAGCAATCACATGGAGAGCATCTGTCTGCAGCCCATTGCAACCGGTTGATAGTGGATTTTCCCAGGTACTTTTAAACGCTGCATCTTCGGCCAGATGATACTGGTTGGGGACGGGTGTGCGATGCTTCCCTGATGTTTCCATGTGATCGTGCCCGTATAATCCACCCTGCAATCGTGGCTCTCCCACAGCAAATCCTGCGTGTGAACAGGACCTAAGAATGTTTTCTACTGTTGACCGGTTGCCCTGCTAAAACTAGTTTGATGTGAAGTATGGATATTTTCCCCTGCAAAATAACATGAAGGCTTCTGTATATCGAGCACTAGATGAAGCTATCTGGTACAACGGAAGAAGTATCAACGAAACGAAGATTGGAATCCGGAAACTTCGTCCCATGTCCTTCGTGCCGGCTTCCTTTGCACACTCTGTGTTGTTGTAGGTTATATGTATACACTATATTGCAGCTGTTCATGCACATTTGTGTTATATAAATATTCCTTCTTCTTTTGCAGTTCAGTATAGTGCCTTGGATTGCAGTATTTTACAGTGCTTGGGTGGGGGGGGTTGTATACGATATTGATTCTGTATAACGCAGCTCTGTGTGTTCGTATGTTCAAAAGTAATGTGTTCAGTGTGACTTGGACTTTAGTAGGGATGTTAGGTGACTGTGAGCCCTGGGACATGTCCAGTGGAATCCTAAACAGAGTTACAGCATTCCAAAACTATTGACTTCAGTGCAGGATTAGGATTGCACAAGTAATTTGCCAGGGGTGCCTGACATCCATACTAAGGAGCAGGGCTTCTTTTGGAGAAAAAGCCCAGCAGGAACTCATTAACATAATAGGCCACACCCATCAGCACAAACTCATTAACCTATTAGGCCACACCCCTGACAGCACAGCTCATTACCATATTATGCCACACCCTCATGCTGCCAGAAGTGTGGTCATCCAGCCACACCCACCTTTTGCTTTTTATTCTGTTTATCTTGTTTATTGTCAAAACCCAGGGCTCTTTTTTTGGAGCAGGAACTCCTTTGCATGTTAGGCCACACTCCCCTAATGTAGACAATCCTGTTGGGTGTGGCCTATTATGCTACTGAGTTCCTTCTGGGGATGGCCAACTCTGGAGCCAGCCGGAACTCCATTCCTGTGCCTTCCTGCCCAAAAATAGCCCTGCTAAGGAGTGAGGCACCCTAAGAATGCTACATATCCCACAGTACCTGCTGTGCCATAGAAAAGTTCAAGGTGTCCATATAAGAGAGGCCCCTAGAGTGAGCTCCTGGTAAGTGGGAAGGCCCCAGTAAAGTGGTGGATCAGAGTTAGGATTGCCAACCTCCAGTTGGTGGTTGTAGATTTCCTGGGATTATGAGTGATCTCCAGGAGACAGTCATCAGTTCCCCTGGAGAAAATGGCTGCTTTGGAGGGTGGACTTTATGGTATTTTAACCCACTGAAGCCCCTCCCCTCCCCAAACCCCGCCCTCTTCAGGCTCCACCCACAAATTCTCCAAGTATTTCCCAAACCAGAGCTGGCAACCCTATCCAAGATACAGGGATTCATAGGAAATGGACAGTTCACAGCTCTGTAGCCAGATATTTTGGGCTGGTGGGGCATGGGGAGATTTTGTGGGGCAGCAGGGGAGGGGGAGAGGGAGGGAGGAGGGAGAGGGGCGGCTGCACATCTTCCCTGAACTCCAAGAAGTGATTTCATTGCTTGGAGACCAGGCTGTTTTTCTAGCAGGGGCTGCCAGTGCCTTTAAATCTTGCAGTTGCCCCCCCCTTCACCTCCTGCTAGATTTAAAGGGCCCACTGATCAGCTGGAGGGCCCTTGAAATCTTGGAGGAGGGGTGGGAGAGGGGCAGATGCAAGATTTACAGGGCCCTCCAGCTGTTCGGCAGGCCATATGCTCCCACCAATCAGCTGGAGGGCCCTTTTAATGTGACAGGAGGGAGGAGAGAGGAAGGGGGAAGGGCAGTGACTGCTGTGGGGCATGCCTCTCATTTAGAACATAAGAACATAAGAGACGCCAATCAGGCCAATGGCCCATCTAGTCCAACACTTTGTCACATAGTGGCCAAAAATATACCAGGTGCCATCAGGAGGTCCAGCAGTGGGGTCAGGACACTAGAAGCCCTCCCACTGCTGCCCTCTCCAGCATCAAGAATAGAGTGCATCACCTGCCCCAGACTGAGAGTTCCTATCTATACCTTGTGGCTAATAGCCACTGATGGACTTCTGCTCCATATGTTTATCTAATTCCCTCTTGAAACTGTCCATGCTTGTAGCTGCCTCCTGTGGCAGTGAATTCCATACGTTAATCACTCTTTGGGTGAAGAAGTACTTCCTTTTATCTATTCTAACCTGACTGCTCAGCAATTTCATTGAGTGCCCACAAGTTCTTGTATTGTGAGAAAGGGAGAAAAGTACTTCTTTCTCCACCTGCTCAATCCCATGCATAATCTTATAAACCTCAATCATGTCACCCCTCAGCTGTCGTTTCTCCAAGCTAAAGAGCCCCAAGCGTTTTAACCTTTCTTCATAGGGAAAGTGTTCCAACCCTTTTATCATTGAGGGGGCAGAGCCCCGAAATGCCCCACCATAGTTATGGGCCTCACAGTTCATCAGACTCGTAGAAAAGATTCTAGTCAGCATGAAGGTGACGGGATCCACACGTACTTAATTATTATTTATTCTCTTGGGAGAATACTGATCTATAGGATAATACAGCAATATATTTAAGCCACTATAGCTTTCTCTTTAGAGAAACGAGGGAGCAACTGGTTAACATGTATGCATTATTACCAACACATTTGAATGCCCCCTAAGTGTTTATTCCGAGTGATGACTCAGAAACACCATCTGTATTGTTACTGATCAAAGAACGTTGCTGGGGAGAGACAATATTTAACGTCTTACTTTCCTGCAAATTAATCTAAAAAAAAAAAAATCTTGCCTAATTATTACTCTTCTCCTTTGACTTTCTGTTCGCAGGAAAGAGATAATAATGAACAGAGATTAATTAAAGTAATGGGGGGAAAACTGACTTCTGCCCGCAGCTGTTGGGATTTAAAATGTACGATGGCGGTTGTAATTCGGGCCCAGGAGCAGTGGGAGTGACGCTTGTGACACTTCCAAATTCTCCTCTGATTTTTTTTTCTGGATTTCATTTTTAAAAATAGTTTACAAATACAGAACATAGTGCATGGCAATTTGTCCCAGTGATTTCAACTCTTTCTGTTCATTTCCATCTCTCTCCCACCACATAGTACCAACAGTCTGAGGAATCTTACATATATTCAGGGCTCTTTTTGTAGCAGGAACTCCTTTGAATATTAGGCAGCACACCCCTAACGTAGCCAATCCTCCAAGAGCTTTCAGTAGCCCCTGTCAGAAGAGCTCTGTGAGCTCTTGGAGGATTGGCTACATTAGGAGTGTGCAGGAGCTTTTTTGTACAAAAAGCCCAGCAGGAACTCATTAGCATAATAGGCCACACCCAACAGCAGAAACTCATTAGCGTAGTAGGCCACACCCCCATGTTATGAGAAGTGTGGTCATCCAGCCATACCCACCTTTTGCTTCTTATTCTGTTTACTTTGTTGTCAAAACCTAGGGCTCTTTTTGTAGCAGGAACTCCTTTGCGTGTTAGGCCACACATCCCTAATGTGGCCAATCCTAATGCGTTTCTGCTGCTGGGTGTGGTCTGTTATGCTAATGAGTTCCTGCTGGGTGTGGCCAACTCAAGAGCCAGCCGGAACTCCGTTCCTCTGCGTTCCTGCCCCAAAATAGCCCTGGGGGTGTGTCACTTAATATGCAAAGGAGTTCCTGCTACAAAAGAGCCCTGCATATATTGTATTTGTGGTATATTTCTAACCCCATGTATCTTTGGGTAGAAAAAAATTCCTTCAAAAACTAATAAGACTGGGACAGACAATTCTTCTTCCTCTGATACCTTGGTATCTCTGGGAGCAATTGTTCACTCTGACACGGATTCGGATTAAGGTGCAGCTGTGCCCATATCTTTGAAGGTTAAGCTGCCCTGGCAAAGAAGAAGCATAAGGATAAGGAGACCTCTAAATAAAGTTCTCAGATTTTTTATCTGTATACTTAAAACATATAACTGCAAGCTCTGAAGTGATAGAATTTTTAACAAATTCTTTTTGGTTTATTTTTAGCAGCGAATTATGGAAATGGATTATATACCAGGTAGTGAAAGGTGGAAAGCATATAGTAAGCACATATTAGTACCTTGTTACTTTCTCTTTAGTGTTTAGTGTTTGCAGCGTGTTTGTAGTGTGTCGTGTTTGTATTTTGTAGTTTATAGAAGAAATAATAAAAAATATAAATAATTATAATAAAAAAACCTAATAAGTTTGTGGTGGTAGATGTCATTGCACTTGACGGTACTAAAGCATCCCAAACTTGAAAACACAATCGGGTATGAGACAAAATATTCCTTTCATGTAGATCTGCCCTCCTCGCTCTGTATTCTTGGTGCTTAGGGGGCAACAGTGGGAGGGCTTCTGGAGTTCTGGCCCCGCTGGTAGACCTCCTGATGACACCTGGGTTCTGGCCACTGTGAGACACAGAGTGTTGGACTGGATGGGCCATTGGCCTGATCCAACATGGCTTCTCTTATGTTCTTAAGGTGATTATTACATGCCCCCCTCCCATAGACCCACAGGACCACAAGTGCTGATGTGGTGTAGTGGTTGTCATTTTGGACAGGGGTCAGAGACACCAGCTCCCTACTCAAGCATGAAGATTACTGAGCAGCCACTGACTCTCTCCCTCTCAACCTAATATACTTCTTGGAAGTTATTTTAAGGCGTATTGGGGGGAGGGATGGAAGAGATCCATGTTAACTGCACTGATGTCCTTGGAAGAGGGGAGTTATGAAAATAAATGGATATGTAAGCAGAAGGGCTTTCAATTGTCAGTTGTGCCTCAGCTGAGGAATGCCCTTCCCAAGTACCAATCTTGCTGAGCTTTAGATCTCAGAGGAAAATGTTTCAGTCTTCTCAGGCCTTTTGTTGACATATTGCAGAAGTCCCCAGCCTTTTTGAGCCTACAGGCAAATTTGGAATTCTGACACAGTGTGGTGGAAACAGCCACAAAATGGCCACCACAGAACAGCTGCTTCCAGAGGCGGAGCCAGCTAAAAGAAAATGGCTGCCGCGGCTTACCTTCAGTCACAAAGTGAAGAACCTTGTACCGTGCTGGCTGCACCTGCCATAGCAGCATTTTAAAAGATCAGCATAGCCAATCAAATCTCCAGGGGCCACCTGACCTTCCTCACTTTCTAAAAATACTTGGGAGGGATCAGGAAAGGTGTCAGTTGGCAGCATGGTGTTTGCAGGCACCACATTGGAGACCCCTGTTGTATTGGTTTATTGATTTGAAGAAGAAGAAGAAGAAGAAGAAGAAGAAGAAGAAGAAGAAGAAGAAGAAGAAGAAGAAGAAGAAGAAGAGATTTGATTTATACTTTGCTTGTCCTTACCCAAAGGAGTCTTAGAGCAACTTACGATCCCTTCCCCTTCCCACAATAGACACCCTGTGAGGTAGGTGGGGCTGAGAGAGCTCTCTCAAGAACTGCCTTTGAGAGAACAGCTCTGAAAGAACTTATGACTGACCCAAGGTCACACCAGCAGCTGCATGTGGAGAAGTGGGGAATCAAACCTGGTTCTCCCAGATTAGCGTTTGCGCTCTTAACCCACTACACCAACCTGGGGGTCTTTCTTTCCTTGGTTTGTATTTATTTAAAATGCTGAGTGGTTTTCTACTTGTTTTAGCAGTCGTTTTTCTTCTGTTAGCATTTGTTATATTGCTACTGTGATTTTATTGAGCTGGGGGCTGGTTTTGGTATTTGATATTGCCAGTCTGTATTTGTTTAATCGGCCACAGGCAAATTTTGACATGCCAATGGGAATCATGTGTGTCAGTCTGAATCTGGCTTTACCAGTGTAATCCTAAACAGAGTTACACCCTGCTAATGGACTAAGAAGAGCAGAACTCTGCTTAGGACAGCACTGCTCATTTGATAAATGTCTTGTTCGTGAGACTCTTCAAAGGGTTACAAAAAATCTCATTTTAGCAGTTAAGTTCCTGTGGGTGTTTGTTAGTGCTTCTCCAGCCAGGTCCTTGTTAGTCAAATTAAGCACCCACTCTAGGCAAGATCAATAGAGAGTTCTATTTGATATGAAAAGTTCTTAGTGACATCAGCTAGGAAGCTTCAAGGTCTTCTGTATAACAAGCAGGGCTTGAACTTTAAGAAGAACTGTAGCCTTTCTCTACTGCTCGGCAGAAACAGGCAATTAATTAATAGTAGAGGTGTAGAGGGAAGGCTAATTACCTACCCTAGAAACAACACAGAAGTCTTGAAGGCCGTTTCTTGAGTTGGTTTCCATTTATCTTTTCGGCCAATAACCGCAAGATTGGCTGAAGTCAAAGTAAATCGTGCCCCTTAAGGGTAACCTTCAAAACAATTGGGTTACGGAAAAAAGAAATGTGTATCAAAATCCACCAGAAATGAAGTAGGTCACGGTGAAGTGCAGCTATGCAAGAGTTTCCTTACAAGTTGGCCAAGTAAAACTGTGGATGATGAGAATCTACAGATTCCTGATCGAAGTTCCCATTAGACAGCTCATCTCAAAACTGAAGCTGAGGCAGATGCATGTGTTGATATTCTTTCTATTAAAAAAACCTGTCTAGACAGAAAACCAGCCTGCCAGGGAGAGGCATAAATTAGATGATAACATGAGAGTTTGTATGGCCAGGGAGGTTTTCTTGAGGTACATCCCACAAAAAGCTGAATGACATAGCATTTTTCAACTCTAAACACCCACCACAAATAATTCATACCCTGATATATAGAAAGTGTTTCCAACTGGGATATTGCAGGGATGTTATGGAGATTCTCAGTGTAAGTGACCCAGTTCAAATGGTCTAGTGACATGTGTTATAGATAGTTTGGTCCTAGTTATTTTATTTGCAACTTACATTTGGTGCTGTATGCTATGTGGATGTGATGTGATACCCACTACCTCTCTGTTTTTATCTACATTCTCTGTTTTTAATCTGTAGTTACTGTGTACTTTGTAATAAATGGATGCATTTTGTTCTATGTTTTAGCTGCTCAGCCTTCTAGGTTCCTGACTTGCTTCTCAGGTCGGGTTCCCCCCTCTCCCTTTTGCTATTTCCCAACTCAAATGGTAATCAACTGACATAATATTCTATGTATCAGTCTCTCAGAGCTTAGAACCAAAGTAGAGTCAGCCCAGTTAGTATTGGATGGGAGTAGGGATGGGCACACTCTGTGGAGTAGGAAAATGCATTTTGTTTCATGGTTCGTGGCACGCCTGATTCACAAACCATGAACCATCATGAACTTTTAGCCACCAAACAAATTGGTTCTGTTCTCCTCTACCTGCTCTCCAAGTTTGGTAAGGATTGGATTTACAGGATCTGAGTTATGCCCCCCAAAATAGGTGCCCCCAGGAAAGTGCTTTCTGGGTTCAGGAGTTTATAGATCCTGTGCAAGCAAGAGACTTCAAAGTTACAGGGGACCTCCCCTTCTACATGCCCTCCAAGTTTCACCCCCACTGTTACTTTGGAGTTTGGTAAACATTTAGATTGAGCAAAGACAGTCTGTCTGGAAATGAATCTGTTCACAAACTGCCACAGACAGCTTGAATGTTCATTGAAAGTTCATGCCAGTTTACCTGTCACATACATCACGTTGCAAACCTGGAACCGGCCAAAATTCATCATGACTTTTAGTTCATGAGTCAGTTTGTGCCCATCCCTAAATGGGAGACCACCAAGGAAACCACCAAGGAAACTCAGCAGCAGCTAATGGGAAACCATCTCTGTTCAGCTCTTGCTTTGAAAACTCAATGGGGTCACCATAAGTTGTCTGTGACCTGCCAACACTTTTCACACACACATATTCAAGAACATATACCAGAGCTTCCATTTGAGGTTGGTAATGTTTGGAATGGTCTATCGTTTCTTCTGGATTGTTTCCTACAGTGAAACTGGGGTGGGATGGGGAGGGGTGCTGTCATTTAAGTGCCTATGTCAGTCTTCAAAATTAAAAGGCACAGTATTTCATGGTGTGTAATCCTTGTAGCAGAGCCAAAGAGTGGATTCAAGAGTCTGTGAGTTTTTCTCCAGTTTTGTTTTGAAGTACAATCCAGGAACTCTCAAACCCTAGAGCCAGTGAGGTGTATTGGTAAAGAGTGGCAGACTGTAATCTGGGGGACCAGGTTTGATTCCTTCACTCCTCCACAGGAAGCCTGCTGGGTGACCTTGAGCCAGTCACAGTTCTCTAAGAACTATCTCTGCCCCACCTACTTCACAAGGTGCCTTTTATGGGCAGAGGAAGGGAAGGCGATGGTAAGCCATTTGGAGACTCATTAGGGTAGAGAAAAGTTGGTCTATAGAACCAACTCTTCTTCTTTTTCTTCCTATGGCAAAGAAAGTCAGGTGTTTAGTTTACTTTCATTTTAAAAGTCCAAGGCCTAGTGCCTATGCTGCAGGGCCCTAACCGCTGTTTATAACTGCTTTGTGTTAAGTGGTCCTGACCTTGCAAGACTGCATCAATACTCCACAGTCCAGCATCCTTTGCAAGAACCCTACAATTGGTGGAGGAAAATTCCATTTAAGTCACAGCTGACTTATAGCTGCTCCATAGGGTTTTCAAGGCAAGAGGTGAACAGAAGGGGCATGCCATCGCTTGCTTCTGCATCATAATCCTGGACTTCCTTGGTGATCTCCCATCCAAGTGCCAACGAAGGCTGATCCTGCTTAGTTTCGGAGATCTGATGAGATCAGGCGAGCCTGGGCCATCCAGGTCAAGGCCCCCTACAATTAATAGATCCTAAATTGGAATTTGACTGGTGGTCAGCTGGTGTCTACCTTCTGTCCATTCCTGACCCACTTGTCCCAGTGATAAATAACTCGAAGAAAGACAAATTATTACAGGTGAATTGTTCAGACTTTTTTCTCCCCTTCCTCTTTAGAAGTAAAACAGTTAAATCTGCCAGGAGGGATTTTCAAGCAGCATATTATTCCATTAGCGTGTCCTTGATGATTGCCTGGGAAGGAACGGGTGACAGTGAAGTAGTTTTTTCTGTGCCCTTTCTATAGTTGCTGTTTGCACTCAGTAATAATTGATTCATCATCTCAAGACAGCCTCTCCTCTCGTCATGCTCTTCCTGTACATTAAAGACTCTCTGATCAAAAATTTACCCAGGGAAAAAAAAAAAAAGTTTAGTTTATTCAGAAAGGTCATTCTTGTGAGCATCAGGGAAAGGACTGCAAAGGATTAAAGACACCAGGAACCCAACTTTGGAATTATTGCAGCACTCCGTGTTTCGTGAATGTCCTAAGCATTGTTCAGTCTCTCCCCCCCTTGTTATTATTGTTGCTGTTAAGTCTCAAGTCGCTCATGGCAATCCCATAGCGTTTCCAAGGCAAGAGAAGTTCACAGGTGGTTTGCCATTGCCCGCTTCTGTTTAGCGACCCTGGACTTCCTTGGTGATTTCCCATCCAACTACTAACCAGGGCCAATCCTATTTACCTTCCGAGATCCAACAATACTGGCCTAGCCCGAGCCATCCAGGTCAAGGCAAGAGACAAACAGAGGTGGCTTGCTATTGCATGCCTCTGTGGAGCGACCCTGGTATTCCTTAGTGGTCCCCCCACCCTAATACTAACCAGGGCCGGCCCTGATTTGCATCTGCAATCTGATGAGATCAGGCTAGGGGAAATATATTTGGTGACGAGTCGGATACCAAGTGAGACTTCTCTCCTGCATCTGGGTTTCATTTAAAAGCCTCTTAAAATGAGATTTTGGGAGCCTGAGATTCTGAGAGTCTAATCTCTCTCTGTCGCATACAAGTCTGTTGATCTACAAATGGAGCTTTGACCCTGGAGAGCTCATACCCTGAAAATTCTGTTGGTTTCCAGGGTGCGATCAGACTGCTGTGCACACTGGAGAATCCAGTTGCCAATGATCGCTATGACAGAACACAACAGTAGTGCCGTATTGCACAGTCTGTGGATACAGCCTTTCCCACTTGAGTGTGGATGGGCTGTCTAAGGTTGCAGCACATACTCTCTGCTGGGGGAATGGCCTTGTGCAACTGCATGCTTTAAGAGCTCACTCGATTTGTATTCTGAGCTGGCTAAGTGCAAACTGTGGCAACCTCTCTCATTAACAGGTCCTTCCCTGAAGCTGCGTTTAGTTAAAGGGGGGGGGCAGAGAATCATCAAGCCATCAGTCACTGATTTCCTGGCAAAATGCGTAGGCTGTTCTTCAGCTTAAAGAACAGAAACGAGAACAGTTCTCTAACCCTGGGGTTGTGAAGATGCATTTGAAAGACTGTGTGCTTTGTGTGCCTGTGAATGAAAACCCGCATGCCAGAAGGGGGAGGCAGAATGAGATTTTAATTGTATTTAATGAATACGAAACACTCAATATTCATTAAATGCAATTAAAATCTTATTCATTGCATGAATATTTATTGGCTGGATAGATAGATAGATAGATAGATAGATAGATAGATAGATAGATAGATAGATAGATAGATAGATAGATAGATGATAGATAGATGATAGATAGATGATAGATAGATGATAGATAGATAGATAGATAGATAGATAGATAGATAGATAGATAGATAGATGATTGATAGATGATAGATAGATAGATAGATAGATAGATAGATAGATAGATAGATAGATAGATAGATAGATAGATAGATAAATGTAAGCCTGCAGTACTGGCAGGGGAGATTCCTATCTTACTTTCTCACTGGGCTTGCCCCTGGTACAATTCTGGGCCTCTGCCTCTGCCACCAGTGGGCCTGGTGTGGCTCCTGGGTTGTGCCAGCAGCATAATGCCCAGTATGGCAGCCACCGGGCCCAGTGTGGCTCCCAGGCTGCACAGCCATCAGGCTCAGTGCGGAGCCCCGGGCTGCACAGCCACTGCCACTGGACCCCAAGTTGCTCCCCAGCACCACTGTCACCCCATGTATTTAAACTCACCCAACGTATCTCTTTTTTTGAAATTTTCAGATTTTTCTGCAAACCTGGGGAGTCCCCCAAGTCTGCTGGAAAATCTGTGGCCCTGATTTGCAGGCTTAACCATTCATGGATGGGGGTCACATGTGGCTAATAGTGTATAGATATAGATAGATATGGAGGGAAGGTGGCATGGCATGGCATGGCCTGATCTCATCAGATCCCAGAAGCTAAGCAGGATCAGCACTTGGAAGGGAGACCATCAAAACAGACTCTGCAGAGGAAGGCACTGGCAAGCCACCTCCACTTCTCACTTGCCATGAAAGCCCTTTGCTGGGGTTGCCATAAGTTGGCTGCAATGTGATGGCCCTTTACACACATACACACACACACACCTACCTATATACAGGAATATGCCCTGACCTGAATGGTCCAGGCTAGTCCAATCTCAGAAGCTAAGCAGGGTTGGCCCTGGTCAGTACTTGGATGGGAGACCACCAAGGAAGTCACTATACAGAGGCAGGCAATGACCCACCAGCTTTGCTGGCCTCTTGCCTTGAAGACCCAACGGGGTCACCATAAGTTAAAGTTGGCAAAAAGAAAAGTAAGGGATGGCAACCCCCCCAAAAAAGATGGAGTGGTATCCCTGCAAAAGAGGAACAGACTAGGCTCTGTTCTTCTCTTTCCCCCCCACAGCGCCAGACACAGTTCTCGAGCTCTCGGCTGACAAACGGCAAAGCAATCCAAGACAGAATGAGAAGAGCTTCTGAAGCACCACCTTTTTTAGCTCCCTGAATTAATTTTAATCTGCCGGTGTGAAAAACGGGCCGCTTTACATAAACAAACGGGCAGCGTGACAAATATTTATTATGAATCACACCGCGGAGGTCAACATTCGACTGAGCCCAGATAAGCAAAAGAGAGCAGTTCTCTCTTTCGCACACCTTCAGCGGGTGCTGCTGAGGAAATTCACAGTGGTATTTTTGTGAGGAATAATAAATGAAGTGTTTTTAGTGTGCCTATAAATAGTCTTTCCCCCTACTAAACTTTGCTTTCTTTTGGCTCCTGACTGCTATTCTGAATGGATCCCTAGAGATGTGAAGCTATCAGTCACAAGTGAAGCGGGTATGGCAGCCCTAACAGAGGCAGATGTACAAATCTATCATGCTCCGCAGAAGCACTCTTCGTTAATTCTTCATGGGGGGCTGCCGGTACTTTTGCCAGACAAACAAGCAAGCAAGCAGAAAGCCTTGTGGGTCTCTGCTCAGTTCATCGAGTACAGCGTTCCATTCCTTTATTACCATTGTACTAATAGCATGATCTGGAACTTTTACAATCTGCCTCTTTCTGTGGGGGAGTCTGAAGCGTGCCTTGAGTGCCCACCGAAAACCATGTGACTGATAAGTGGTTTCCTTTTGGCGGAGTCATGCCCATTCAATTTAGAGAAAGAAACACTGTGGCGTTGGCTCTGTGGAGATTGTTCCCATGTAGAGGCAATCTCCCTGTAAAGTACTGGGTTTCGGGCCTCATGACTCAGACGACGACATAAGAGAAGACGCGTTTATTCGTACTTCACACAAGACAAGAACAAACAGTAACGGCCGGAGGCCAACTATATACAGTTAGGGGGGGACGGCCCCATATTCCTATTGGCGGGTTTGAATCGCCCGCCAATGCTGCCATTGGTTTTCTACTGGCGAGCTCAGGAACCTAGTCCCTATTGTTCTCAGAGAGCGAAGCTTGGCTGTATTTTGCCAGCTCTGCCTTCTGATCCCAGGACACAACACCCCTCCCCCCATAGTTAGTCTCCTATCAGGTGACGTAGTCTTTTAAGTATGCTGGTGCCCTCCGTTCCCTTAGTGATCGTCAGGGGGCCGGTACCGGACTGGCGGGGCCCCCATCGGGTGGTCCTCCCGCACAAGGAGCTTGGATCTCCGGTAGTAGCTGAGGTGGTGACGGTGGCGGCTGTAACGGCGGCGGCGGCGGCGGTTCAGCTGTCTCCAGGACCCCCTCCGGATTCTGTGGTCTTTCAGGTGCTGGCTCCGCTGGCGGTGCCTGCAGCCGATCGGATGCTGGGGCAGCCGCGGCGTTTCCCGGTAACGGGGCCTGGATCCCTGTGTTGGGGTCTTGCTGCCTCCGGAGCTGGTCCACGTGTTTATGGAGGACCCGGTCCCCATCTGCTAGGACCTCGTATGACACTGGCCCGGTGGGTTTTAGGATGCGCCCGGCCAACCACTGAGGCCCCGCCCCATAATTCCGGAAGTAGACAGGTTCCCCTGGGAGGAAGCTTCGGGGCGCCTCCCGGGTCTCGACCAGCTTTCTCTCTGGGGCTCGGTCCGGGTGGAGCCTGTCTAACAAAGTCGTGGGGCGGCGGCCCATCAATAGTTCTGCGGGGCAATGCCCGGAGATGGGGTTTGGGGTGGTGCGGTGTGTTAGGAGGAAGCGGGTCAGCCGGAACTCCCAATCCCCCTCCGTTATGCGGCTCAGGGCTTCTTTGGCGGTGCGTACCGTTCTCTCCGCCTGTCCATTTGTTGCCGGGTGGAAGGGCGCTGATCGTATGTGCCTGATTAGGTTCCTTGCGAGGAACGTTTGAAACTCAGCAGATGTGAACGCTGCCCCGTTGTCCGACACGATTGTGTCTGGCAACCCGTGCGTAGCGAATATTTTCCGCAGAGGTGCCGCTTTGGCAGAGGTGGTAGACACTGGGCTTATTTCCACCCACTTCGAGTAGGAATCTACCGTCACCATGAACTGGAGCCCCTGAAACGGCCCGGCAAAATCTACGTGTAGGCGTGACCACGGCTTGTGGGTAGACTCCCAGCTTTGGGTTGGCGCTCTCAGGGGATTGGGGCGGACTTCCTGACACCGTGTGCACCCTCGGACCCAGGTTTCAATTTCTGCGTCCATCCCGGGCCACCACACGTAGCTCCTTGCCAGAGCTTTCATTCGTACAATGCCGGGGTGGGCCTCGTGCAGCGTTTCTAGAACCCCTTGTCTCATGGGCCCCGGGATGACCACCCTGTCCCCCCATAGTAAGCACCCTTTCAAGGCGGATAACTCTTCCCTCCTGGCTTTGTATGCCGTGAACTCTGGCCCTGTCTGTTCCGCTGGCCATCCCCTCACCACCCAGTTTAGGACCCGGGAGAGAATGGGATCTCGGGACGTGCGGGCGGCCACGTCCGCAGCCTGAAAGGGGGGGGGGTTGGTAGCTCCTCCATTAACAATACTGCGGGAGCCGGGGCCAGATCTTCCCCTGTATGCGGCAGCGGCAGGTGGCTCAAGGCGTCGGCATGACCCAGCGCCTTGCCCGGCTGATGCTCCAACTGGTACTGGTAGCCCGCTAAAAACAAGGACCAGCGCAACACCCGGGGCGACAGTACCTGCGGCGTTTGTTTGTCCGCCGCAAACAGTCCCAAGAGCGGCTTATGATCGGTTACGAGCGTGAAGGGCCGCCCGTACACAAAGTTGTGAAACTTTTTAACCCCCGCCACCAGTGCCAAACCCTCCCGGTCGATTTGTGCATAGTTCCGCTCCGCGGGGGACAGCGTGCGGGAGTAGTAAGCCACCGGGACTTCCCTCCCATCCGGTAGCTTGTGGGCCAAGACCGCCCCGACCCCATACGGTGATGTGTCGCAAGCAAGGATTACCGGGAGCTTTTCATCAAAGTGGGCGAGTACCGCGTTAGAAATCAAGAGTACTTTAACCCCCGAAACGCCGCCTCCTCCCTCGCTCCCTATGCCCAAGGTGTCGCCTTATCCAGCAGCCTGTGCAGGGGTTCGGCCACGGCGGCTTTGTGAGGGAGAAAGGCATGGTAAAAGTTCAGGAGGCCTAAGAACGCCTGGAGCTCTGCCTTGGACTTCGGGGCGGGGGCCTCCACGATGGCCTTCACCTTGTCCCTCGCCGGATGCAGGCCTGTTGCATCTACCCGGTACCCCAAGAACTCCACCTCCGGCACCCCGAGGAGGCACTTTTCCCGCTTCACTTTCAGCCCCGCGGCTTGGAAGCGTCCCAGTACAGTTCGGAGGCGGGCGGCGAAGCTTTCAGGGGTGGTCGCGGCGATGAGGACGTCATCGAAGAACGGCGTCACTCCAGGGATCCCTTTTAACAAGTCGTCCATTAGATTTTGGAAGATCCCTGGGGCCACACTGACCCCGAACTGCAGCTGCTTCACCCGGAAGGCCCCCCGGTGGGTCACTATGGTTTGCGCCTCGGCAGTGGCCTCATCTACCGGGAGTTGCTGGTACGCCTGCGCGAGATCCAGCTTTCCAAATATGCGCACCCCCGCCAGTGTGGCTAAGACGTGGCTGACCACAGGTACGGGGTATGCGTGCGCCTGAAGTGCCTGGTTAATGGTGCACTTATAATCCGCGCAGATGCGGATTTCCCCGTTTGGCTTGACGGGTGTCACAATCGGGGTCTCCCATCGAGCGTTCGGGACGGGCTCTAGGACTCCCGGGGCCACTAACCGGTCCAGTTCGGCCTCTATTTTAGGGCGGAGGGCCAGGGGCACGGTGCGGAAGCGCCGTCGGATGGGCGTCACTGTGGGGTCTAAGTGGAGCGACACCGGGGGCCCTTTATAACACCCCAGTATCTCCCCAAACGAGCTTTCCAAGGCCGTGCGGGGCACCAAGAGGCTCTTGGCGAGGCGGACGGTTTGGGTGCCGCACATGTTCAGCAGGAGCGATCGTTTCTTGTCGGGGTGGCGGATCTCGTTGAGCTCCAAATAACTGATGAGCTGGTCGACCCATGCGTCCCAGGTTTCTGGCTGCGACGGATTGAATCGCTCAAGTGTTACATGAGAGGCGGCCATGGCTCTGTCTGGGAAGGCGTGCGCCGGGGCGAGCGGTGCGGTGCTGCTCTCGGGGTCAGCGATGCGATGCTCGGCGGTGTCCTTTTTGTCACTCATGGAGTCACGGAAGGCGTTGACATCCCATCCTCGTCGCCACTGTAAAGTACTGGGTTTCGGGCCTCATGACTCGGATGATGACATAAGAGAAGACGCGTTTATTCGTACTTCACACAAGACAAGAACAAACAGTAACGGCCGGAGGCCAACTATATACAGTTAGGGGGGACGGCCCCATATTCCTATTGGCGGGTTTGAATCGCCCGCCAATGCTGCCATTGGTTCTCTACTGGCGAGCTCAGGAACCTAGTCCCTATTGTTCTCAGAGAGCGAAGCTTGGCTGTATTTTGCCAGCTCTGCCTTCTGATCCCAGGACACAACACTCCCTTCCTCATCCTGTACCCCAATTTCATCCTCAGACCACCTGAAATCCCAGTGATACCTAATTCAATATTGTATCAAGCTAATTACACTTGCTGGACAAGAAAGCTCAGCCTCTGGGGATAACCTGAGAAAGCATCAGACAGAAATCTCCCAGTCTCATGGAGCCTGTTGCACTTTTGAAAACTTGGGAATAGGCAGTGGGCGCCCAACAAAATAATTTCCATGGGTACAGGGTAACAGTCACAAAATGGTCACCCCGAGGGAATCACAAAACACTGGGAGGAACTACCTAATGTGAATCAATGAGAACGTTTAGAACAGGAACATTCAAACCATCCAGGCTGGACGAAGATTATTCGGTCTCCTTCGGAATGCTGTCCTTCCATGGAATGTTGTGGTCTCCCTCTTCTGGTGCACCTCAAGTCGAAGAGGCGTTGTCATATAACTGCCACCATATCACATACATGTGTTGTAAATGCTTCATCTATTAGAGCCCTGGGGTGCCAGGTGGGTGTTTGGCCACAGTATCTCTCAGGCAACCCCTTGGGTCTGGGCCTCAATTTAAACTGGGGCTCAGGGTCACTCTGGTAGCGTGCTTCCCTTATCCTGAGTCCCCTTCGTTTACAGAGCCAGCCGGCTCAGCTTAGGAGAAGCAAGGAGGGCACATAAACAGTCTCTACTGCCCACAGACTTGTTCAGACTCCCGGCTTATAAAACATAAAGGTTTATTCAAAGGAAGTAAAACAAATAAGGGGGAGTTGTGGGATAAAACGGACAATAGACAAACTAACCCTAACTATCTAGCTACTATATACGGACGGTTTGTTAATCCTTTCTCCCTGAACGTCCGGCTCCCTCTGGGTTAGCCACTTGCTTCAGGGTTTACACAGAACTGCCAAGACTCACTTGCTTGCAGACACTGGCTGTCTTCTGAGCAGCTCCTGCACCCGGACTATACCTCACGGTGAGCAGTTCAGGAAGATTCCCGCCTCAGTCTCTGGCTCTTCAAGGCCACGTGCAGCATTCCTGGCATTCGTCAAGTTGTCGAGAACCTCCGGTCTCACAGCTCCCTCTGAATGCGTAGATGTGTGCGTGTTCAGGCAAGTCCATCGGTTCCTCTGATTCCTCTGGTCTTCTGGACTAGATTCTTATTTTTCACTTCCCCAATCCCCGTCCTAGGCTAATTAGGGATTGCTGCCTTGACCCAGCTGTCTCCCATTTGCTTAGCTTACTGGACATGCTGATCCTGACTAAACTTACAGGCTTCTTCTCTGTAATGATTCTGTGAATCAGTATCTCTGGCATGACAGGCGTCTACCTCACCACTTGGGAATAGTCATTTTTATGTGTCTCTGTGTGAGTGGCTGTTCTGAGTGTGCCTCCTTTGAGTGTAGACCATTCAGCCTCACAATGATTAACTGCAGCCAGTGCAAGAATATTTTTGGGAAGCAATGGCTTATCCACAGCAGAATTTGATTGGAAGGATGCAAAGCCAGAGCTCCTAATACTGCGTGCCCTGCGACTTCCACCATGTCTAGGTTCTGCTAGGTGTGACCTTTGAGGGAATTGTTCAATTAATTTATTTCACACAGCACACCATCAATTCTCTCATGGCACGTAGCTTCAGCATGTGCTTCAGCACGTAGTCTAGGGATGAACACATGAATACGTGAAGTTGCCTTATACTGAATCAGGTCCTTGGTCCATCAAAGTCCGTATTGTCTGCTCTGACTGCCAGTGACTCTCCGGGGTCTCAGGCAGAGATCTCTTGCAATATGATCTTTTTAACTGGAGATGCCAGGGATGGAACCTGTGACCTTCTGCCTGACAAGCAGCAGCTCTACCACTGAGCTATGCCCCATGCCAAATGATCAAGCTAGAAAATATTTCCAGATGACAACCAAGCTTCTGAGATACGTTCGTTTATCATTTTCATGGCTTTAACTATCCACCTTTCTGGGACAGGCCATGGCCGGGAAGCGGGATGAATGTGGGATAAACACACTCTCCAGGGTTTGTTACCACTTTCATCTGGTATCTTTAAACTCAGGAGGGAAGTGTTACAAGACGGGCTGAGTACAGCTGGGGAACACCTGACAGATGTCCCTGTGTGAACTGGCCCTTTAATCCGTTTATGAAACGTCTCTGAAGCGTGCCTCTATCAGGCCAAACTGCCGGTCTGAACTCGGTCATTGTAACTGGAACTTAAGTACTCAGTCAACCATCTCACTGAAAAGAACCCAGAATTTGTAAAAAAATAAGCTGCTACAACACCATCTTGTCTGTCAACTGAAAAAATATACTGTTTTACCAGCAATGTTTACCTCAGCCTTTCCAGTTCTTGACTAACCATACCATCCCTGCCTATTAAATAAAATTGTTATTATTGTTCACTGTCCACAGTCTCCAGTGACATTTCAAAGGATCTAGATAGAGGGCTCCTGTTTTCTCCTGGCAAGTTCCTGGACTGGGCAATAAAGCTCAGTCAGAATCTGTCACAAGGTGGGACATTTTGATTTATAAAGCTGCAAATATTCTCATGCTACTGGGGGCCAGCTCAGTACCTGAAGGGAACTAAGAATTCAGTGGGAAAAATCTGCCACTCAGGGAAGAAGAAGCAGTAGTCCATCATACATGCCCTCTCTCTCTCTCAGCCTAACCTACCTCACGGGGTTCCTGTGCAGATAAAACAGAGGAGATGAGAATGGTATATCTGCCACCCTGAACAGCTTTGGGGAAGGATAAAAATGTACTAAATAGACTGTCCAGATTTCAAATTGCCCTTTCAACCATGTTGCTCACTAGATGACCTTTAGCCGGTCACTTGCTGTCACCCTAACCTACTTCACAGGGCTGTTGTGAGGATAGAATAGTGTCAGGGACATGGCTGCAAACACCTTGTAGGAAGGATGGGATAAAAATCAAAGAAAGAGAAGGTAATCTGGCCCACCCCTTGACCAAGGGATAAAGGAGACATCAACAGAAGAAGTTTCTTCAGAGCTTGGAGTTACCCACCAGCAGTCTTTCATGGCTAGTCACAATGGCAGGTTAAGAAGTTGGCAACCCTAAATCATGCGAGCCTTCATGTTCAGAGGCAGTCAGTCTCTGAATCCCAGTGCCAGGAAGCAACATCAGGGAAGGAACTTGTTGGCCTCTGTGTGACACAGGATGCTGGACTAGATAGACCACTGTGACTGGACAGGTCCAGCAGGGCTCTTCTGATGTTCTTATGAAGGCCATGGCCTCTATGTCCTGTTGTGGCCCTGCAGAGGAACTGGTTGGCCACTATGTGAGACAGGATGCTGGACTAGATAGATCACCAGTCTGATCCAGCAGAGCTCTTCTTATGTTCTTTTGAAGGCCTCAGCCTCTATGTTTTTTTGTTGGCCCTCCAGAGAAATTGGTTGTCCGCTGTGTGAGACAGGATGCTGGACTAGATGGATCACTTGTCTGAACCAGCAGGACTCTTCTTAAGTGCTATATAACCCATCAAGTCTTCATACACACTCACACAAACACACACACATTAACACACACACACTTTACTGAAAGTTTTTGAAAATTAAAATACATCACTTTGGTTTCCAGCATCTCTGGAACAGTATAAATACAGTGTTATTGTGCACACATTTGATGCAAAACAACACCACTTGGGGGAGAGGTGGAGAAACGGAACAACTCTGCTGCTGGCTGAAAGATGCAATAGAGCCAGTTTGGTGTAGTGGTTAAGGGTGCGGGCTCTAACCTGGGAGAACCGGGTTTGATTCCCCACTCCCCCACTTGCACCTGCTGATGTGACCTTGGTCAGTCACAAGCTCTGGCACAGCTGTTCCTGAAAGAGCAGTTTCTGTTGGCGTTCTCTCAGCCCCACCTACCTCACAGGGTGGGGAGGGGAAGGGAAAGGAGTTTGTAAGCCGCTCTGAGACTCAAAAGTGAAAGGCAGGGTATAAATCCAATCTCCTCTTCTTCTTCTTCTTCTTCTTCTTCTTCTTCTTCTTCTTCTTCTTCTTCTTCTTCTTCTTCTTCTTCTTCTTCTTCTTCTTCTTCTTCTTCTTCTTCTTCTCTATCCTTTGAACTCTTTCAGAATTTCCAAGATTTCTGAGCATCTTTTAAAGCCTCCTTTAAACTTGCTCTTGCTATCAGCGATATTCCATAGCATGTGCTAACCTGCACCTACCTGCCTAATCTAATCTTTCCTTGCTAAATTATCGATTGATTTGCTTCTAATGAAAGCTGGCAAGGCAAAAACCAACATCCCAGCTCATGCCTGATATTCCACAGTTCAATCTAGATGAATGGATTTCCCCTCCATTGCTCTTGAGCCCCACCCGCAATTAGCAGTATTTCCATGGCCATCTCCGCTAGATCATTTCAAAGAACACTTTGAGGAACTTTTTTTAAAAAAATCTGCTCCATGCATCACCAGATCCATTCCAGACTGGTGCCCCTTTTCGCAGGAAGGCTGTGCTCCATAGAGAGAATAAACTCTCTTGTAAAGGTAAAGCAAATTGACTGACAGCTCCTTTTGAGAGAGTGGAATAGTTACACTCTTGATGCTAATCCTTCAGAGGGCTTTCCAAAATTGTAATGGGAAAGGCTCCCAGAATTAATTGCAATGTTTTCAGTGAGTTGACACCAGAATGTTTTCCTATTTTCCTTTGGCACAGAAAGTGTTCGGGGTTACCGCAAAATCGCTAAGGAAAGAAATCATTTCCTTTTTCAAGGCAGAAGCTTATCAGGTCTAAGCCAGGAGAAGAAGATGAAGGAGGAGGAGGAGAAAGAAGAAGAAGAATAGGGCAGATTGAAAAAAGGGGAATAAAAAGACAGAGATGGTGAAGGAGAAGATGAGGAAGAAAAGGAAGAATGAAGAGAAGGAAGAGGAAGAAAAAAGGAGGAGGGGGAAGAAGATGAGCAGGGGGAGGAAGAAGAGATGGAGGACAAGGAAGAGAAAGAAGGGAGAGGGAGATGGAGGAAGATGATGAAGATGGAGGAGGAGAAAGAAGAGGAAGACAAAGGAGGAGGGGGAAGGCGGCAGAGGAAGAAGATGAAGGAGAAGGAGAAGGAAGAAGTGCCCTGAAGTGTACACATTGATAAAAGTGTACACACTGGTCTCTGTGTGTACATACATGTAGGTTGTACATGTGTTCACTGCAAAATATGAGTAAGGCCAAAGTAAAACTGTGGCAGTCAATGGGATGTAAAATTATGGCGGGGTGAGCATAGCTAGACTATGCATAAATCTTAAGATATGATGCTTTACAAATGCAGAAGTTCCCTTTGTTTTCTGTGGTGGCCCTGGAACAGCAATTGCAATGTAATTTAATTTCATCATCAAAGCTAGTAAGATTGATCCGGGTGCTCCGGTTCATATGTGCTCTCTGCTCATCAGGTGTTCACAGAATATTGTCTGTGGTTTTGATGTGGATTTTTTTTTTTTTAATGTGATGGATTGTCATCATATTTTTTAATTAGATCACCCATTTGGATTATGTTCATTTTATGTTTACTGCTTGTAAACCATCTCAAGATGCGGTGAGATAATTGAACAAACTAAAGAAATGTAAACTTTAGTTAGGACTTCAGTCTTCGAGTTCCGTAATTCCTGATGGGTGCTTTCTATCAAATATATTGAAACTGCCATTTTTAATTGTGTTTTAAAGGGCTTGATTATTCCTCGTCATGGAAGGAGCTTTTCCCTCATGGGAACAGATGAATGCCAGCTCATTTTCTGGTGATTATAATGCAATCTGGGTGCTGCTGGGTTTTTTAAGACAGAGAAGAGAAGGAGAGAGAGAGATTGGATTTATACCCCACCCTTCACTCAGAGTCTCAGAGCGGCTTACAAACCCCTTTCCCTTCCCCTCCCCACAACAGACACCCTGTGAGGTAAGTGGGGCTGAGAGAGAGCTCTTTCAAGAACTGCCCTTTCAAGGACAGCTCTGACAGAACTATGGCTTGCCCAAGGTCATCCGGCAGCTGCAAGTGTAGTAGTGGGGAATCAAGCCCGGTTCTCCCAGATCAGAGTCTGCACATCTAACCACTACACGAAACTGGCTCCCCTTATTCTTTTAGCAGACTTGTATGACATGAGCAGGATACCAGAGGAGTAATTGAAAGCTGTAGTATGTGATGATTTATTGTTTTATTTTATTCATTCAGTTTCTACAGACAGGCTCAGGGCAGCTTACATAAAATATGTATATACATACAATTAAAATCATTGATAAAAACACCATGAGAAATAAATATTAAGTGACAGATATTAGAAGAAGAAGAAGAAGAAGAAGAAGAGATTGGATTTATACCCTGCCCTTCACTACCCAAAGGTGGCCCAGAGCGGCTTACAAACTCCTTTCTCTTCCCCTCCCCACAACAGACATCCTGTGAGGTAGGTGGGGCTGAGAGAGCTCTGACAGAAACTGCTCTTTTTCAAGAACAGCTGTGCCAGAACTATGGCTTGCCCAAGGTCATCCAGCCAGGTGCAGGTAGAGGAGTAGGGAATCAAACCCGGTTCTCCCAGATTAGATACTTTTTTCTGATTCTAATACTTTTTCTGATGCCCACCAAGTATTTTTGGGAAGTGGGCAGGGCCAGGCTTCTGCTTTACTATTGGAGATCTGACGGGCTATGCAGATTGCTTTTTTAAAAAATGTTTCTTTGGCAGCAGCTGACACTGCAGCACACGGATCTGTACTGTGTGACTGAAACTAAGCAACCATTTTGTGGCTGGGTCCACCTCCTGCAGCAGCCATTTTGTGACAGCCATTTTGTGGCTGCACCCACCGAGCTGTGTCAGGACTGCAAAAGCATCTGTAGGCTCAAAAAAAAAGTTGGGGACCCCCCTCCCCAGTTTAAGGTAAGCTTTAAGGGGACCAATGGTTGGTACGGTTGAAACACGACTAAAAATACCAGCTCCAAATGAATTCTCCCAATGCAGCAATCAAAACAATGGGAAGCATGTTCAAGTGCCATGCTAGGAACAACACGACAATGGCATTTCTACAATATCCTGGTTTTCATATGTATTTTGGAAGAAGAAGAAGAAGAGTTGGAGCTGTACCCCGCCCTTCACTACCCAAAGGAGTTTCAGAGTGGCTTGCAATCGCCTTTCCCTTCCCCTCCCCTCCTTCCCTTCCCCTTGAGGTAGGTGGGGCTGAGAGAGCTCTTTCGAGGACTGCTCATGAGAGAAAAGCTCTGAAAGATCTTGTAACTGACCAAGGGTCACACCAGCAGCTGCCTGTGGAGGAGTAGGGAATCAAAGCTGGTTCTCCCAGATTAGAATCCGCACTCCTAACCACTACACCAAAGAGAGGAGGAGGAGATTGGATTTATACCCCGCCCTTCACTACCCAAGGGAGTCTCAGAGCAGCTTACAAACTCCTTTCCCTTCCCCTCCCCACAACGGACACCCTGTGAGGGAGGTGGGGCTGAGAGAGCTCTGACAGAAACTGCTCTTTTTCAAGAACAGCTCTGACAGAACTATGGCTTGCCCAAAGTCATCCAGCAGGTGCAAGTGGAGGAGTGGGGAATCAAATCCAGTTCTCCCAGATTAGAGCCCATGCACTTAACCACTACACCGAAGTGACTGAGAGTCAGCATCTCAGAGCAGTTTACAGTCTTCTTCTCTTCCTCTCCCCACAACAGACACCCTGTGAAGAAGGTGGGGATGAGAGAGCTCTTTTGGGAACTGCTCTTGAGAGAACAGCTCTGAAAGAACTGTGGCTTGCCAAAGGTCACCCAGCAGCTGCATGTGAAGGAGTGGGGAATCAAGCCTGTTTCTCCCAGGTTAGCGTCCACGCTTCTAATCACCACACAAAACCTATGAGTGCTACAGTGCCATCTCTGGTTTTCTATTGCTAGGTTTGAAATTAGCTGGATCTCAATTGAGGCACAACCAAGGAGCACTAAAGGACCTATTGGCCAGCCAGGTGATTAGTAAGAGCCAGAGGCTGTCCTTCAGAGAATGGAAGTCCACCAAATGAAAGTTCTCTTCTGTTGTCTGAGGATTCTTTTTTGCAGCATTATGGGATGGGAGCAATTTAACGCACCCAAACCATTTTTCCTGTGAAAAAGAGAGGGAATATATCCCTTGCCATGCTAAGGGCTTTTGCAGAAGTCCCCTCTGTTTTGAAGACCTCTGATGCCAGCTTCAAAGAGTATGGAACAATACCTACAACAAGGATCCCCAGCATGGTTTCTGCAAGCGCCATGGCGCTCTCCAAAAACTTTCCTGGCGCCCACCAAGTATTTTTAGAAAGTGGGCATGACAAGGCAGGGCTACTGTCCAGCGGGGTTTCTAATTAGTACCGGGGATCTGATTGTTTGTGCCAATTAAAATATCATTTCAGTTTCCTTTATTCTCTCTCTCCTCTTTCCTAATGCCCTTTACGAAATTATTCATCTTGTCCCCTGCACTTGCACTCCCTGTGTGTGTCTACACTTCCTGCAGTGGCGATTTTCTGGTTAGTTCCGCTTCTCACAGAGGTCATTTTGTGGTTGCACCCACTGCCCTGTGTCAGAATTCCCATGGTGCCCGCAGACTCGGAAAGGGACCCCTGACTTAGAAGAAGGGAACCATGTCAATATTGCAACAAATCCGGAAGGACAAGTCTGCATTCTTGACAATTCTGTGCAGTGGTCAGTGAAAGTGTTTTGTTTTGTTTTTTACAGTGACCTTCAGTGACCCTCTTTTAGTGTTATCTAAGATTTGCATAGGATATGGTACAAATCTGCATTTACATGTTCCATTTCTCGAAGCCAACACGGAGATGTAGCTGAAAGGAGAACATCAGTGTTCCTTACAGATAAACTGTTCCTCACAGAGTAGGAGGACCAAAAGCAACAGAATGGCAGTCCTGTAAGAAAGAAATTAGATGCCGTGAAAGACAACTCTGTAATCTGTGTCAGGTATGACACAGCAGAGGAGAGAGAACACCGGACACACAACCACACACGTACGGATCTTGTCCATGGTAGGGGGCTTAGGAGCAACAACCGCAGTAAAATTTGTTGGTCACCTCAGGAAGCAGAGGTGATTGATGGGTTATAGAGGGGTGATACAACCTGTCCAGATGTGCAGAGGTCCATGGATTCTGGCCTAAACTCAGAGAGTTCAGGGGTGGCCTGCCATTTTGGATCATGGCAGAAAACACACGGTCTAAGGCCAACTGTGTGCTGGGATATAGGCACTGGCAAATAATGCAGACCAATGGGCGGCCCTGGGGGCTGGTCTCAGGTGATAACAATGGATTACCTGGACCAGTGATGAGTCCCAGGGGTGTGTGATGCCATAGGTGTGACCAATGAGCTTCCAGAGAGGCAGGGTTTGGATTTAACAATAGAAGCCAAGTGTTGGGTAGCTAGTTAAATGGGTTATCTGACTCGCTAATGGTCCAGGCCTGGGGTAGACAAAAGGTAGGAGCCGTCCCTGATTAGCTCAGGAAGGATTGCTAAACATTTGAATGATTGATTTATCCTGGTATCTTGAGGGACAGAGGCAGGAAAGACAAAGAATTTACACACAGGACACAAAAGGACTGGGTGAGGTGCTGGAGAGTGCCAGGTGGCTTCTAAAGACTTGCCTCTGGAACTCATTGTTATTCCATAAGCATAATCTCTGCTGGGTGGAGGGGGGAGACTGGAGGCTTGCTCTGAGGTCACCTTATGAAACCTGAATATGAAATCTTTTTGCAGACCGCTCGCAGCCCGACTCTGTGGTCAAGCTGAGAGTGCCTGGCTTTTTCGGACTTCAGGTTCAGGTTAGAAAATAGGGCACCCTTGCTTTGGGGCTACCCAAGAATAAAAGGCAGTGCCTCTGGCAACACCAGAGAAAAGGCCTCGGTCATGGTGCCAAAACATCAGAACTCCCCCTCTGGAAGATTCGAGTTCTTCATCATTGTCTTCCACCAGTGGGTGAAGACTTTTTTTGTTTCGTTTGGCATTCTCTACCCCCCGTGTACATTTATATGTGTTTTTCTGTGTTTATATGTTACACACAACACTGTTTAAATGTTTGGAATGTTGAAATGTTGAATGGTTGGACGTTCACTGCCTTGGGGACCCTATTCAGATGGAAAGGCAGCACAGATACATTTTAAATAAATAAATCATCAGATAATTGAAGTAACAAAATGCAACGTGGTACACTGGATCTATAATATTTTCCAGGTAATACTACCTTTTTTGATAAGATTGATTGATTGATTGATTGATTGAAAGGAAGAAAAGGATAGACAGTATCACTAAATGCAATTGTTGCATGAGTTCTTCAAGTACGACCAATGAAAAATCATGTAGAGCTGATGAAAGTATGATAGAAATATCTGATTGATTTAAAAAATGCTTCTCTGGAGGACTGTGGGTAATGTAAACACCAGTTACTTCTTATGAAATGGGAACAACTGGTCTGGAATGGGGGGGGGGGGAATCCCTGTGTCCATAAACACTCAATTGCCATGACAATGTTCTAAAAATCCAAATACATGAATCCGAAGACTCCAAACGTGTTGTAAGAAGAATCCAAAGGTATTTTTAGCATCCAAAGGCACGAATTCAAAGAATCCAAAAGTGTTTTAGGATGAATCCAAAGGTGTTTCAAGAATCCAAAGGCATACAAAAGAGATTCAGGTGTGGAATATCACTGTTCCTTACAAACGAGCTATAGCCATGTTCATACACTACACTAAAAGCCTGTACAACCTGCCTGTACATGTATGTCTGTTTGCAGGAAACAGCCAATGTCTGTTTCCTTTACAAATGAAACCAGGGGCCAGCACCTGGGTAAATGTGTGGCTTCGATCATATGTTCAGCTGTACATGTGTTGAACATCAAGTGAGAATTACTTGATGTGCGCATAAAGAACCATCAAGCATATGCTGCACACATATTGTATATGCATTCACTGTAACTTGTGAAATGGGCTCATTTCTCACAGTATAAGACAATCTGGATGAATAAATGGCAGGGATGTCTAAGAGGAAGTTTGACATTGTGAAAGACAGGTTTGGAATGGGTGTCACAGTAGAGGAGTTAATTACAGTAACTCTGCTAAGATCTTGTAGGCAAAACAAGTGAATTAGGATAATGCAGACGAGAGAAAGACAATGGGAGGGAGAGAAAGAGATCTTTCCATCAGTAGGGGTTAGCAACAACAGCGAAACTTATCAGGCACTCATGCGATGCCGCTGTGTAACGTGCATTTATGGTAATTGTGGCTTGAAACATCAAAATGTACAGTCCCCCCCCCAGTTAGCACTATTATATGGACAGGAATTAGGGTTCCCAAGTACTTACCGTCTGGGGGCGGGGGACGAATGCTCCCCGGCCGGACCAGTCTTCCTGGTAACATACCATGCCGTCGCCAGGAAGTGATACCAGGTGACGCTCTGGCAATGGGGCTGAAAACTCGATGGTACCATCGAGTTTCCAGCCCCATTGCCAGAGCATCGCCTACCATCCCTTCCTGGCGACGGCATGGTGCTCCGTGCCTCTCCTTCCCCTGGGGATGGTCCTGCGAAGAAGTAGCCATCCCCCGCCGGCACGCGGTAAGTTCTTGGGAAGCCTAACAGGAATATAGAATAAAAGCAAACACAGACAGATGGGTGGACAGACAGACAGCTCAATAGATAGCTTTTTTTTTTGTGGGGATACGCACCAGTACTGAGTACCAGCCCTTTTTGGACGGGGACTCTCCCAAGCCCTGAAGGGGAAATGGTAGAAATTGGGGCAACCTTATATATCAGTATTGGCCTTTTAAAATAAATAAAGCAGGTAGGTAGGTAGGTAGAAAGACAGACAGACAGACAGCATTTACCTCTGATGATTTTCCCTATATTCCATCCTGCTCAGTAATTTCCATTGCAATTCATGGAGTCGTGGAATCATAGAATCACAGAGTTGGAAGGGAGTTCAACCCGCTGCTCCATACAGGATCAGCCTAGAGCATTCCTGACAAGGGTTTGTCCCGCCGCTGATTAAAGACTGCCAGTGAGGGGGAGCGCACCACCTCCCTAGTACCTGCTTGCTTCTTCCAAAAGTCTTGAATGGAACAGGGGGAAAGAGTGTGTGCCGGGGCTTGGATCCAACAAACAAGTCCCATGTGTGCTAGGTAATCACTGCCACAGAGCACATCTCCACTTCTGCTAAAATGCCCATTTGCCCAAGGGCCCACTGGGAACCACTGGTCTTGAACACATGAAACTTGTTCAAAGGATCCATGCCAGCTTCTGGTTCCTGCCAGCTGACTGACTATCACAATGTTGACACAGCTGTGCATTTTGGCTTGATCGTAAGCACAGACTTGCGCCTCTGGGCTTGCATTCTTCTCTGTGTGCTCGCCCCATATATGAATGGCTCATGAATGGACGACCAACAGAACAAGTAAAGCAACTAAGGTAACTGAGGATCATCTTTCAATCAAATTTGAACTGGCCCATATGACTAGTTAGTTAAATTCACCAGTAATGCAAGATGTGGACAGAATGGAGTGGGTGCAGAGGAGAGCGACGAGGATGATTGGGAGCAGGGCTATTTTTGGGCAGGAAGGCACAGGAACGGAGTTTCGGCTGGCTCCTGAGTTGGCCACATCCAGCAGGAACTCGTTAGCATAACAGGCCACACCCAGCATCAGAAACTCATTAGGATTGGCTACATTAGGGGTGTGCGGCCTAACATGTAAATGATTTCCTGCTACAAAAAAAGCAACAAACAAGGTAAAGAGAATAAGTTGGGTGTGGCTGGATGACCACACTTCTCATAACATGGGGGTGTGGCCTAATATGCTAATGAGTTTCTGATGATAGGTATGGCCTATTATGCTAATGAGTTCCTGCTGGGCTTTTCTACAAAAAAGCCCTGATTGGGGGCCTGGGACCAAGCCCTCTGAGGAAAGGCTGGGGGACATGGGAATGTTTAGTCTGGAGAAAAGAGGAGGTTGAGGTGGACAGTATCTGAAGGGCTGTCACTTAGAGGAGGGCAGGGAGCTGTTCCTGTTGGCAGCAGAGGAGAGGACTCACAATAATGGGTTTAAATTAAGGGCAAGAAGGGACCGGCTGGATCTTAGGAAAAACTTGTTTACAGTCAGAGTTGTTCAACAGTGGAATCAGCTGCCTAGGGAGGTGACGAGCTCCCCCTCACTGGCAGTCTTTAAGCAGCGGCTGGACAAACACTCGTCTGGGATGCTCTAGGCTGATCGAGCATTGAGCAGGGGGCTGGACTAGATGGCCTCTATGGCCCCTTCCAGCTCTGTGATTTGGTGATTCTATGAGTAGCTGTGTTAGTCTGTCTGTAGCAATAGAAAAGTGCAAGAGTCCAGTAGCACTTTAAAGACCAACGAAATTCGTGGCAGGGTTGATTCAGATGGGCAGCCATGTTGGTCTGAAACAATAGAACAAAGTATGAGTCCAGTGGCACCTTTAAGACCAACAAGGATTAATTCTAGGTATAAGATTTTGGTCGAATCTGCATCTGCATTTTTAAACCAGTTGCATGCTGCTGTGGCGCCGTCTTTCTCTATGCTTGTTTGAATGTTGTTTGGAGAAGAGTCTTTTAAAGCAGGGCGGAGGCGCAATGACAGTGGAGCCGCCCTGAAAGGACGATAAATATATGTGGACATGTGAAAGTATGCTAGCACAGCTATTTTGAAGTCGGAGTCAAAAGGCTGGGACATAAGAGCATAAGAGAAGCCAATGTTGGGTCAGGCCAATGGCCCATCCTGTCCAACACTCTGTCACACAATGGCCAAAAATTCCAGGTGCCATCAGGAGGTCCAGCAGTGGGGCCGGGACACCAGAAGCCCTCCCACTGGTGGGAAAGACAAATGCAGATTCGGCCTTTGTGTGCACTTACACTTCTTCAGATACACTGAAACAGACTTCCTCAAGCCTTAAATAAGGAACTTGAGGAAGTCTGTGTAAATGGATATGAAGAAGTGTGCATGGGCTGGCTCTCGATCCGTTCAAGTCCTTTGGGTCAAAAGAACAGTAAGATAAGTAAGGCTTCGGTCACATGGGCCAGATAACACAGGGGGGAGGTGTGGCTGTTCACCCCAGAGGAAAATAAAGCATAGTAGCCCGATCACACGGTCCCCCAAGTCCCCGCGCTTAGGCTGTTAGCCGCCGATCACACGGCAATGCTGAAGTGTGGCAAAGAAGCGGCACGGCGTGATCACACAAGTGGCGATTGCAAGCCACCACTCTGGATCAGACGGGCATTTGTGTGCATGCGCCATTCTGCAGCGTGGCACTGCTTTCAGGTTTGTGTTTGTGCACATGCGCACGCACAGTAAAATGTCCAGTTTACGATGGGATGTGGACGGGCGCCGGATGCCAGAGGATACTAGCACTCCCGCGATCAGACACCTGTCTTTGTCCCACATTTTCAGGATACTAGTGCACTTTCCGTGGTACTTTTTAACTCCGCATCTTCAGCAGGACGCCACAGGTTGGCCACAGGAGTGCTACGCTTGCCAGATGTTGTAGTTTGATCGCTCCCCAAAAATCCACCTGACTTTCATGCCTTCCGCACGGCAAAGTGTCTGTGTGACCGGGGCCTAAGTATGGTTGAACAGGGCACAAGCCCTCCCCTTTTTGGTTGATTTATTGGTTTAAAACATTTACATCTCCCCTCTCTTCTGACTCAATGAAGTGGCAATAACTGCAAGTACAAAAAAAAAAAAGCCCCCAAAACAGAAAACATCTCTTCCCCAAATGAAGATAGTTCCAGTGTTGGTCTGCAGTAGAACAGCTCAGTTAAAGTCCAGTAGCACTTTAGAAGCCAGCAAGATTTTTAGTGTAATAAGCTTTCAGGAGGCAAAGTATCTAACAAAGGGAGCTCTGACACTCGGAAGACCTTGTTGGTCTTGAAGGTGCTATTGGACTCAAACCCAGCTCTTCCCCAGATGAAGAGACTTTCTTCTACCTCCTTGCAGGCACGGCTTCAGAAAAGCTTGAGAGGAGTCACTTTCTATCTGTAGGATCACTCATTCAGAAGCAACTAATAGGACACTTGACTTGGCACCTCGCACCATTTTGTTATTGGCCCCACCTCTGGCAGCCATTTTAGATTGGGCTCACACCCATGACAGTGATTTTGTGGTGGTGCCTCACTACCCTTTCTCAAAATCCCGGCCAACTCAACAAGGTTGGGGGACCCCTTCATGGTGAAGTTATGAATAGGTGATGCAAAGACAAATAACGGTGATTTTTTAAAACAACAACAACAACAACAAAACTGTTGTCTGGAAAGTTGGGGGTACATTTTAGGAAAGGGAGGTTGGGACCCAATTGGTCCAAAAGAAATACCAGTTTGTGTTTCTTGACTGCTTAAATTATAGGCTAGATTTCCACCCTTTCGTAAAGAAATGGTGGGAATTCGACTCCCCAGCTTGTTATTGCATTGTAATTTAATTGATTTAATGAATGTAATTTAATTAAAGCCATTGGAAAGGGAGAGGGGGAGGGTGATCATCCATTATTTAGTGACCATGTTCCTCTGAACTCATTATGGGACTCACAGTGAAGTGAATTATTAATAAGCCTACAGCAAATTAATATGTCGCCACATTCCGTGGGAACGGCACCAGAAGAGGCGAGATGACACGGCAGCGAGAATTGGCTGGTGACAGTCCTGCTTTATGATGCAAAATATGGAAAACCTTATTAATCACTTGCTCGTCAGCTGATAGGATGGTTGATGCACATCACGCCATTCGAACTGTTACCTGAAATTCCTGATATCAAAAGTTTGAGCCACACAGTACTTTTCATAGCAATAGTGGCAGTGTTTGAAAACCACTTGATGGCTGAGTACAGGCTGGCAGTTTGCTCCGGTAGCCAGTCATAGCAAAAAAGCCCCGGAATAAACTATACCGAGTTTTCCTGTTCACACAGCGGGGGCCGCTGCCGGAAGATACGGAACGGAGGTGCGTGGGAGCGTTCAGACTGCCGCGCTGGAGGCGTGCTATATTCGCCGTTTCCCCATTAATTCAGCTGTGGGTGTATGGGTGTATGTGCGCATGAGCATTGGGCAGTGGAGCGGAGCACAGCCAATCACACCGCTGCTGCCTTCTGCCCAACGCAGGTTGCTCCCAGCTTTTTTGCT
The DNA here is from genome assembly GCA_029375565.1 of Gekko gecko. Classification (NCBI taxonomy): domain Eukaryota; kingdom Metazoa; phylum Chordata; class Lepidosauria; order Squamata; family Gekkonidae; genus Gekko; species Gekko gecko. Next base: position 191,211,578 of record JAPDNY010000004.1, on the reverse strand, counting down.
GTGTGTTCAGACTCCCCGGAAGCGGAGAAACACGTGACACACGAGGGCTTTCGGATTTGCTACAGGTTTTATCAGGTATCTTTTTAATCCGGCGGTGAAGCGCAACAGCATGGGTTGGCTATGGGTGGGGGATGCCAGGCAGATGTGCCTGTGTGGACGCCCCATTTACTCCGGGATTGAGTCGTCGCTGGCCCGGGTCCCTACCGGGGCAAATTGCCAGTCTGAACTCAGCCGATGTTTGTACTTAAGCAACTAACTGAAGGTTGCACTAGAAACTACGGGTTAGATAATATCATTATGATATCACGAAACTGCCTTATGGCGAATCAGACCTGTGGTCCATCAAGGTGAGTACTGTCTGCGCAGACTGGAAGTGGATCTCCAGGGACTCAGGCAGAAGTCTTTCACATCACCTACCAAATGATCCTTTTAATTGGAGATGCTGGGGGTTGAACTCAGGACCTTCTGCATGCCAAGCAGGTGCTCTACCACTGAGCCATGGGCCATCTACAAAGGATCTCATATGAGCAGATGAAGCTGCCTTATACTGAATCAGACCATTGATCCATCAAGCTGAGTATTGTCTACTCAGACTGGTGGATCTCCAGGGTCTCAGAAAGAGGTGTTTCACATCACCTACTACTTGCTCCTTTCAACTGGTGATGCTGGGAATTGAACCTGGGACCTTCTGCATGCCAAGCAGATGTTCCACCACCAAGCCACAGCCCCTCCTGAATGGAATCTTATGGGTTTGTTTCACAAACAGTAGCACTTTCTTCTGGTACAAGTCGAAAAGCCTCTTGTGTCAACAGAAAGGAGCTACAATTTGTGGAACAAACCTGACCTTAAATACCAGTTCTGTCTTCCATTTGAAATCTCTTCTTCGTAGCTTAAAGTCCCAGCACTTTGCAGTCTTCCTTATTTCCATTGCTAGTTCTTGTACTGCACAAGCTCATTTGGAAAAGTTTAACAGAGAATGTGTTTTTAGCCATGTATATTGTGTCAGCCATATCGGACATCGTTGGCAATGTCACACAGTGACGCCCTGGTTTAAGGGCAAAACTCTATGGTTTTAGGCCAAATTTACCATAGAGTTTTGCCCTCAAACCAGAGCACTGTGTGTGGTGTCCCCAATGTGATGATGTCACGGGTGATGTTATCACGTCAGGGACATCATGCCCAAACATGGCTGTTCGAGGGCAGGGTTCCCCCACTGGCCAACTGGCCAGCAGTGAGCAGAAGGCCCCAAAAGCAGGAGAAACCCCACCGGGACCTGGGGACTGGCATCCCTAGGCCTGGCACACCTCCCTGGGAAGGTTGTTCCGTAATCACGTGGCTTCCACCAAAAAGGCTCTCATGTATCCACCACATAAGTTTCTTTGATTGATGGGATAGTCAGGAGGGCCTCCGCCTTAATCCCCTGCACAAGAACATACAGGAGAATATGGTCCTTCAGATACCCAAAACCCAAGCTGTATAAGGTTTTAAAGGACAAAAAACAACACCTTGAATTGGGCTCAGGAGCAGCTCAGTAGCCTGTGTATCAGCCTCAGTCTAGCCACAAAACTCCAAGTAAGGAAGATGCCAATGTTGACTGCTGGACTCGGGCAGGCACTTCTGGCTACAGCCACCAATCAGGGGGCTACATGAGCAAGCAGCAAGATGGCGACACCAGACTGGGATCGAGCGTCGCCGGAAGGCGGAGCCAGGAGGACGCGAGGGAGCATGGAGGCGCAGGCGCGGCGGAGCCAATGGACAGAGCTGGAGCCACGCTAACACGGGAACCATGCGCCGGATGGGCCTGCCAATCCAAGAAGACCAACAAGGAAATGGGAGCCAGACGCCGAGCCGATTCAATCCAAGATGAAAAAGAACAACACTCCACTGGGTGCCGGTAGGGTAGTCCCTCCCCCGACTATATATGTGGCCTTAGCTAGGAACAATATGAGTAACTGTAAGCCACTCAGAGACCCCTTCGGAGGTTCGAGTGGGATATCAAGCTGAAAGTTAAATAAATAAAAAATGAGAGCAGAATGACATATTCTGCAAATGGGGGGAAAAACCTCATTTGACAAGGACTATGTTTCCTTTCTCCTCTTCTTTTTTTTTTTTTCCCCAGGGGTATAGGCTGCTTCTAAGGTGCTTCCTTCTCATCATTCTGTGAACAAAATTCCCAAACAGCAGACGAAGACTTCCATTCAGTAGACCCCTTCTCTGAATGGCACTTTCTAAGAATGAAAAGGGGCACTGTAGAAATACCATTGTTCCCCACATTGTCCTTTGAAATGTTTTGGCCACGACACTGGGAAAATTACTTTGCAGCAACCCAATAATTCATCACTGGTAATTCTAAATTCTGGGAAAGATTGAAGGTCAAATAAGGGGACGGCAAAGGATGAGATGGTTAGACAGTGTCATCGATGCAATGAACATGAAATTGAGCAAACTTCAGTGGACAGCGGAAGACAGGAGGGCCTGGCGTAATCTGGTCCATGGGGTCACGAAGAGTCGGACTCGACTGTGCGACTGAACAACAACAACAGTTCTAAAATAGTAGTTCTCATTGGTTGAGGCAGGAGCTCTACGTTGCATGCACTGGAGAAGTATTTGGAAGGGTAAGGAGACGTGTTTCTGTACTTGCAACTTCTCCAACATGGAAGCTAGGTAAACCGTCGCTTGCCAAAGTTTCTGCATTATGGAGAATGAAGGATAAAATAATGCTTAATGATAATGGTAATGAGCTTTCATAACTTGAGGGTATGTGAATCTGCAGAAGACTGAGAATGTTAAATAAAAGGAACATTATGTACTTTATGCAATTACGCAAGTCTGGAAGGATAGGAACTAACAGCACAATTCCTCCTCAGAATATTATTCTGTACACTAAGTGCACAATGTTTAAGCCCACAGTTCTAACCCTAAATGACTCAGTACCCTGAAAATAACAATATCCTGAAGATTTAGATCTCCAGTGTGTGTGGATGTACACCAGCAGTGGTAGTGAGATTAGCTAAAGCATAACTAATTGGGAGCGGGTGATAATTTTCCCTTAATATGAAGTTTTGGCACCAAAAGGTCATTATAAAACAAAACAGTTTAATACCCTTTAAGACGGCCTGTCCACTTCCCTCCCTCAGAGGCAAGATTTGTCATGTTTTTCTTTCCCTTTACTGACTGAGCCACCCTAGTAATGCGTTTTCTTCTTTGCTGAAGAACTCTGGCTTGTCCCACCCTGTCACAGTACGATCTTTTGGCTGTTGGCTCAGCCCAGGGACCTGAGGGAAGGCTCAGGAGCCCCCTTCAACTTAAATGACTTAAATGGCACTTGAGTCATTCTGAAATTCAAAAACAACATAGAGGGGAAAGGTCAGATGAAATCAGGGGTTGAAAATTTCTCAGGTAAAATCAGTACATGCACAGACTTTGGTTGTTATGTTTCAGGCTTTAGTTCCAGTGTTTCCCCAAACACTCCAGTACACTTTTGGTTTCCAGAAGGCTGGCACACTCTTTCCAGTACCCAAACCCCTTCTCTTGAAACACCAGTACTCATCATGAGTCTTTAACACCAGGCCAGGGATCTCTGCACTCTTCAGAGCTATCACCCTGTTTAGACTGGGTAGGGAAGTTCCTTCTCTCTCTAGAAGATCTATTCCCTTTCTTTGGCCCAAATGGGAGTTTCCGTCTAACTGCCCACTTGTCCTTGCCAGTTTCCCCAGTTTTCCTGTCTGTGTTAAACTGCTCTCAGTCAGGGCTGAATTCAAAAACTGTCAGTACTCATATCTTCTCAGTTAGGGCTGAAATCAAACTGAATCCTCTTCAGCATCCAGTTCAGAAATACAGGGAAGGGTATACAAGGGAAAGTGAGGTGCCCCTTCCAAGCCCTTGTAGGTTTCCCACCACACAAGTGAGTCTGGCCCGGCAGCTGGCAACTGGGCACCATGCAACTTGGTTGCTAGTATCATGGGGAAAAGTTGCCAGGAAAGGGAAGGAGGAAAAGTGGAAGACAGGAGGACAGCTAAATGTAGATTGGCTGGTGGTTAGGAAACAGAGACAGAAGCAGGAAAAGGAAAGATGCTATGGGGGCTTTTAGGGAAAGTAAAAGGAAGTAGTTGTGGAGAGGGAAATAAGATGGCTGCGGCAAGTCCTTGTGGGGGCCTCCATTTATGTATATTTTAAAAGAAAGCCAACATACCGTGGTCATCCACATGTAACATTTGGACCTTTCATAATTCCCCTTTGTTACTTCTCTCCCCTGGACATGTAAGCTTTCTGACTGTAGCTGGAAAAAGTGGTGCTCGAACTGCTCCATCTGGCAGTTTGAAGCGTGAGGGAGTTGTGGCAAAAAGATCCGGCACAAACTGTTCCAGGTTTTCCCAGACACATTGCACTGACTGATGCAGGAGCATGCAGGGGAGAATGCTTAAGGGAGCGTTCGCACTATTCGTCCACCCCTGGCGGAGGCACAGCTGTAAATGGTTTTTTTTGTGTGATCCAGTTGTATGCGCTTGTGCACTCATGTGCATAAGCACTCATGAGCATAGGTGCATCCCTTACCAGATCAGCTTGTTCATGTTCACATGTCTCTGAAGTGGGATGAATGTGCTCTCCAGGGTTTGCTACCACTTTCGCCTGGTATTTTTTAAACTTGGGAGGGAAATGTTACAAGACGGATTGAGTACGGCTGGGGAATGCCTGACAGATGTGACTGTGTGAACCGGCCCTTTAATCTGTTTGTGAAACGTTCCTGAAACGTGCCTATTTTGGACCAAACTGCCAGTCTGAACTTGGCCCAAGGATGTGCATTCAGATATTTTCAATTCTAAACAGTGGCTGATGGTCACAGCTGCATTTTGGAAATATCCAAAAGTAAGCAAGGCACTTCTGATATTCTGGGACCCTCCTCCCCAAAATTCAGCTCCTCAAAATATTGAAAATTTAAAGATTGTTTTGGCTTCCACTGTTTTCAAAGGGTGGTAGTCGTGGTGTCTCAGAGGGCAGGTCTACTCCCATTGTTCCCAATGACTTGTAGGCCTAGTGGTCTGCAGATCAGGTGTACCCCAATGATACTTAGTATTCCCCAAACCAAAATGATGTTCCTGAAATAAATTCCCAGAATGATCATGAAAATGATCATCTGCAGTTTTTGAAATTACAAAATGAAATTGAAACAAACGTTTTTGAAGTGTGCACCCTTTATTACCTGGGAGATGCTCTGGCTTTTCTCTTCCAGGTGAGAACGTGTCTGGTCAGAGTAGTCATGCCACCATTCTGGTGGGGCTGGCTGTTGACATACGTTTGTGGGAAGGGGATTAAACTTCCATCGGCAGAGCTTCTGGGGTCTGGGCACAGCCCAGTTCTCTAAGGTGGTGGGCACTGTATTTCTGATATTCCTTCTCTTGTTGTGGTTTTGTGTGTGTGTGTTGGCAGGGATATAGGCACAGCAAGGAGAAATGGACTGCACACATTTATGGCTGGCATATGGGCACCATTAGCACGCCACTCCATGATTAGTGGGCAGTAGGACCTCAAAGAACAGTCACATTTTCAGGGTAGAAGCTTTCATAAGTTAAAAGCTTCCTTATATTTGATGAAGGGAGCTTTGACTCTCAAGAGCTTATACCCTGGAGATCTTGTTGGTCTTTAAGGTGCTACGGGACTCAAATGTTGCTCTTCTGCTGCAGACCAGCATGGCTATGGACCTGAAATTCTGTTCATCGGTGTAGCAGGATATGAAAATAAATGGTGAACTTAGGTAATACCAGTTCTTCTCTAACTGTAGTGGGTTTTTGCACATGAAAGCTTACACCATGAATAAAACTTTGTTGGTCTTAAAGGTGCCACTGGACTTAGTCTTTGATCTGTAGGGTTTTTTATTTGTGTATTTGTATCCTCAGTTTTCAGCAATATCTTTTAGACTAGTGCCACAGGCTTTTTTTTTTGCCTGGCTTTCAAAGAATCTTTGTTTCCAACCCTGAGATAAGAAAAACTCCTGACCTAGGAAATTCAATGTACGGACAACTGAGATATCTAGTGAGATCTCCAGTGTCCCAATTTTTTTAGTATTGCTTACTCTTCTAAAGGAGATCTGTGGTCTACCCTGCTGTTTTCTAAAGATGGTTGTTATCTGGTTTACACCAGCCTGTTCTATCTCTGTCAATTTTTTTTTTTTTTTGATTGGTGGGATCTAAATATTGAGGTAGCTTTCTTAAACAGGGAATCTCTGTAGTATAAATGCAGTAATTCCGAGTTTAGGATATTCCTGTTCAGTGGATGCCAGAATATTCCAGAAGGGTTTTTATTTATTTATTTATTTTTGTAATCCCAAGTAAAGTTATCTATAATGCTTTGCCATTCAGAAATCAGGAATATTTGAAAAACATATTTAAAAAAAAAATAGGAAACCTATCATTTTTGTTACACTAATTCTCATTAGGCATGATAAGTTTAGCTTTGACCAATCTTTAAAATCTTTAATTACGTTAGAGACCAAGTTCCCATAATTAGCATGGATGAGACTCAGTAAATTAGGGATAATACACACTCCCTTGTGGCTCCAGGTATCTGAAAACCACTTAAATGAGAAATGTGATTGTATGTGTGTATTCCTCTGAAATGTTAATTGAGATTATCTCTTGTTTAACATAACTGATGTTTAAAAAGTACAAATATTGTGCCACAGTTGTCTAACCGTTGTCATTCACAGTTCTATGTAGAGTTTTTGCTTCTATGTAAGGAGTCCAAAGATAGCACAAAAGTGTGGGGGGGAACAATGATGGTTTCCTATGTAAATATAGATTTTGTCTTTTCCAGCCTTGTTTACTTTGATTTGAACAGTTGACTGATCTTAGAGTTTTTCTACCATCTTCTCAGATCTTCTAATATTGCTTTAAGAAAAGTCCCCTTCAGGTATCTGCAAACAGTGTTGCAGACTCAACCCTGTTATATTAGCAGTAGTAAATAATACCAAGAGATCTTCAGATGTTGGCTCGGATCCACACTAGTGTTTCCATGGGTGCAAGAGCTTCCAACCATACAGCACATTTTTCCAACTTCCCACCTTCTACAGCAGCCCAAAATGCCCCTGAAATCCTGTTCCTGGAGAACAGCAGACACCAGGAACAGGATTTGGGGAGGATATGGGCTGTCCCAGAAAGAGGAATTTAAAAAGTCATGTTCCATCAGCAAACATCTTTGTGCCCATGGAAACACTAGTGTGGATCCAAGCTATTATCTATTTTTTATCTCTTAAGTACAAATCCTGTTTGATCTTGACTTACATATCCATGGACCATTTTGTTCAGTGTGGATATGTGTAATGCAGTTTGTGTGTCCTGATTCGATAAGGAGATGCAACAATAAGCTTCATTCAGAGCATTATCTATGAACTATTTTGGTATAGCCACTATCCTTACCTCCTTCCAACAATTAGGAATAAGGCTGTCTTGAAAGACTTAATTGTATTCTGTTCTGTTCTGTTAACTGACTATCAAGGATCCAATCCAAGTCCTGTACAAAACATGAGTTATTACTCAAAAAAATCTTTCTCCAAAGTATTTGTCATCCAAAAAATATTACAAAAAGACACAATCTGAAAGAGTGGAGCAACAAAGGCAACATAGGTTTAAAGACAATATGAATGCTGTCCAATATCTTGTGCCTAGGCACACAATTCCAAAATAAAGTCTAACAGTTTAATTCCCATATTGCCTGATAGAAGGCATAGGTAAAGGTAAAGGTTCCCTTGCTCAAAAGCGAGTCAAATTCGACTTTAGGGTTGCGGTGCTCATCTCCATTTCAAAGCCAAAGAGCCAGCCCTGTCTGAAGACATTTCCTTGGTCATGTGGCCGGCATGACTAAACACCAAGGGGCAGGGAATGCTGTTACCTTCCCACCGAAGTGGTACCTATTTATCCACTTTCAATTTCTTGCTTTCAAACTGCTAGGTTGGCAGGAGCTGGAACTAGAGACAGGAACTCACTCCATCATGTGGCACCCAGGTCTCGAACTGCTGAACTACTGACCTTCCACAGCCTGCAGTTCAGCATCTTAACCACTTGAGCCACCGCAGCTCCGATAGAAAGCATAGCCATATAATAAACATTCTGTTTTTAGAAGGCACAGCCGTATAATTAATGTTCTGTCCTGACGGGGCATGTCGACCTTTTTTCTCCCATTTCTCAAAACAGCTTAGTCTGAGAAGTGACTTGACCTGTGTAAAATACAAAGCACATGCCTGTTGATCACTGGTCTCTCCTGTTGATCACTGGTCTTTTGAACTTCATGGGATTGTTTAAACCTCCTCAGTTTAAAGCTAATTATTAATGTTGCTAATCATTCATAACTTCATTATACTATTCCTTATGGCCAGAAGAACTCAGAGATGAAATTGCTTCAGCAATGCATTAATCAGTTATCTATATCCCTCACAGTAAAGGGGAGAAACACAAACAATAACAAGTTGACACCACATACTTCAGTCTTTCCTTTCCTCCCTAATTCCATCTTATATGTTTGTGAAAATATATTTTTGTGCATGATCTTGGTTTATCCTGCAGTGTTTCAGTTCTGCATCCCTGCTATAGAAGGAGCTACTTCATTTTCTACTTGAATTATCTGGTTTTGCCACCATGCAGTTATATTTTTTAATCTGATCCTTTCAGTTTTCTAGGTATCTCTTGAAACCTCACATTATTAAACAGGAGCTATTTTCATGGTCTTTAATTTTAAATTTTTTGTTCATTATTTTGGGCTTGGGAGTAGGGTTGGGCACAAACCAGAAAAATTGAGTTTCGTGGAAGTTCGTGGTTTCCACAAACCACAAACTTCTCCATTGCACGAACTGGTTCATGCTTTGGGAAGTTCATGAGCTGCAGCACCACTCAGAAGTGATAGAATTTTTAACAAATTTTTTTTGGTTTATTTTTAGTAGTGAATTATGGAAATGGATTATATATCAGGTAGTGAAAGGTGGAAAGCATATAGTAAGCATATATTAGTACTTTGTTACTCTTGTTAGTGTTAAATGTTTGTAGTCTTTTTGTAGTATGTAGTGTCTGTATTTTGTAGTCTGTAGTTTATGTAGTTTTAGTATTTGCATTTGTAATGTTTGTAGTATGTGTAGTTTATAGAAGAAAAACAATAAAATTTCAAGGTCCTGGCATGTCCAGGACCTTGGCACAAAAAACAAAAAAAGAAGAAGTGAGCTCCAAAGACATTTAAAGGCCTTCAAAACTCATTGCCAGTTGGGGGAGTGGCTGCAGCTTGGAGGTAGGCTCCAAAGGCATTTAAATACCTTTGGAATTCACTCGGGTTGGGCCACAGGCCAGTGGTGGGCTCTGATGGCATTTAAATGCCTTTGTAGCTCACTTCTGGTAAAGCCACTGGACCCGGAAGTAAATTCTGAAGGTATTTAAATGCCTTTGGAGCCCGCTGTTTTAATTGTTTTAGTAGTAATGGACTATTTATGGTTTTAGTATTTATTCTTGGCTTTGCCTCTATGTTTTAATGTTGATGCATGGCATTTTGCCTCTTGTTCGCCGCCCTGAGCCCACACTGGAAGGACGGGATATAAATCAAATAAATAAATATATAAATATGAACCCTCCCACCAGTCTCCATGAAAAAAACATGGAGGTTCATGTGGAGAATAATGGAAGACATATTCTCCTGAAGCCCTGGTTTGCAAACCACAAACTGTCCTGGTTCATGCTCAAACCAGGGTTCATTTATCGGTTCATTTCCATTCCTACTTGGGAGCCATTAAAACTCTATTATATATTGTAATGTGGCAATGGTCAATTTTAAGGATGCTTTCATTTCACTGTGATTTATTCACAGCCAATTGTCTAGTCCTGTTGCAACTTCAAAAGGAGTGTGCTAGGGTTGTATCTTGGCCCCTCTGCTTTTCAACCTTTATATAAATGATGTGACTGGACACCTTTCAAGAGCACAATTTTTTCCCAGTTAGGTTTGGTAAGAAGCCCATTTCAATATTTCTTTGATGTTACTTTGCTCATATCCCATACATGTCAGCCTTGCTCATATCCCATACATGTTTAGCCTTTATTCTAGAAATACATATAGATTATGACAAAAGAAAAATCATGGTCTTTAGTAGAAGGACCCGTCTCCACAACTGGAAAATTGATGGGATCCCATTAGAGCAGGTGACTTCTTTCAGATACCTAGGGTTCATCATCCACAATTCTGGCTCTTGGTCAGTACAGATTAAACATGCAAAGCAGAATTTCGAAAAGATAGTGTTTGGTCTCCTCAGATTTTATAGAACAAGAAGAGGCTGGTTGGAGCCTCCACTTTTGGAAATTTACCGAACAAAAGTATGGAGCTCCAATTCGGGGGGTTGGAAATTTGCACCCACTTCAAATTATTCAAAATAAATTTGCCCACATGTTATTAGCAGTCTCAAATTCAACAGCATCAGCTGAAGTTAGATCTGAGTTGCCTCCAACATTGCCTCTAGTCCTCAAAGCTGTCGTTAGTTTTGGTTGAAAATCCTTTTCTGCTCAGTTCCCCAGTTTCTGCCCAGTTTCTCCTTCTCCTTCTTCCTTCTTTTTCTCATAGACATATTTAAAAAGGGATTAGGCAGAGTCACGGTCTATCAGTGGCTACCAGCCATGGTGACTAAAGGGAACTTCCACACTCAGAGGCAGTAAACCTCCAAATGCCAGTGTCAGGAGGCAACATCAGCCTCTATGCCCTGTTGTTGGGCCTCCAAAGGGACTGGTTGGCCACTCTGTGAGGCAGGATGGTGGATTAGATGGACTACTAGTCTGGTCCAGCAGGGATCTTCCTATGTTCTTATGTAAGCAGACTGGCCCTACTTTTCAAATGAATGCACTTGGAAAAAATCTTTTTAATGGCCCAATACGATCTGAAGAGAAACCAGATTTTTAATGGATATTTTTACGGGTTTTAATGTGTATTATTGTGATTGTTTTATGCCATGTTGCACTGTTTTATGCCATGTTGCACTGTTTCTCTTAATGTTGTTTGCTATGGCCATGAGCTAATGCAATAAACTTGACTTGACATGGTCCAATAATACGATGGTCAGATAGGCCTGATTGCTGTTGAATTGTTATGTATCTCCTTAAGAATCTTTGAAATGCTGCCGGTTGCATGAGGCAACAAAGTTGCTGAGGAACTGTATCCACTGCATTGTGTTATTGTACGATTGTTCTGCATTGTGTTATTTCAGCAAGGCATATGTCTGATGAGCTCTGCCAGCTTCCTGTATGGCGACAAATTCTGACACAGGCTGTGAAACATGGGCTGATTCTTCATCTAGCATTCGCTTCACATTTTCTCAACCGGGAGGAAAAGGTGCAGCTCAAATCCACATTCAAATACCTCAGGACAATGCCCTACTGTCTTCAAAGTCACCCCTGAATGGCCATAAATCTATGCAGAAGGCACCATAAAATCCAGTGATCAAAGGAAACGAAAGTGGCACGGAGTGTGGAGGCTACCATAAAATCTGACAGACAGGAGTCACCATCACACATCTGGCATTTGTCATGCAGTCTGATCAGCATGGATCTATTCTGTTGGGGGGGGACATGAGAACAAAAGCTTTTCTGTGCATAAGCAATACTTGTACAAAGGCAGGCAGTGTAGAAACAAGAAGATTCTATGACAGATGATGGAAAGCCAGGAACATGCGCCCATCTCAGTCTGGGTTTTTTGTGATCAAAGAGCATGTGATGTGTGAAATTCTGTTAAAAATTTAATAAGCAACTCCAGTAGTGTGGGGAATAATTAGAAGACGATTACCTGGTTTCTATTTTAAAAAACGTTTTTATATTTTATATTTATATACATTTTTATTCTGGCAGCCTTTTAATGGTTCTAAGGCACAAAATCTCAGTGGGCTAAGGGGAGGATTTTAATGGCTATGCTTTGTACATTTTATTAGTTTATTTTTTATTACATTACATTTAGCCAATTGTTATTTTTATCCAACAGTGTTCTCTTGTATCTTTTTGTAAAGTGCCCTGAGTGTTTTTACTAGGAAGACAAATATAATATTTTTCATAGTAAAGGTCAACAAAAAGAGCTCATTTGTGAGGGATGGACTTTATGGCTGGTTGCAGTTCTGGATTAGAAATGTTACTATCACATGTTCACAAGGTGGGGGTGGCATACGTTTCTTACCACACTCCCAAAGGGCAATCCTAGACATACTAGCAGGAAAGCCCAGTAGTGGTGGGTGAGGGCTCTTTCACTCATTCAGAAACCAGCATTTCCAGAGAATAGTTTGAAAAGTTCTGTCTTATACCATGGCTGAGGTCAGACTGGCAGTTTGAAGTGCGAGGGAGTCGCAGCAAAAAGACCCGGAACAAAGTGTTCCAGGTTTTCCTGATCACACTGCAATGACTGATGTGGACGCATACCGGGGAGGATGCCCAAGGAAGCGTTCACACTGTTGGCCCACCCCTGGCGGAGGCATGGCTGTAAGCAGCTTTTTGTAATGTAATCCAGTTATATGTGCTTATGCGCTCATGCGCATAAGCGCATCCCTTACTGGATCAGCTTGTTCGTGTTCACACATCCCTGAAGTGGGATGAACATGCTCTCCAGGGTTTGCTACCACTTTCACCAGATATTTTTTAAACTCGGGAGGCAAGCGTTACAAGATGGGCTGAGTACGGCTGGGGAATGCCTGACAGACGTGCCTGTGTGAACGGGCCCTTTAATCCATTTGTGAAATGTTTCTGGCACGTGCCTATCTTGGGGCAAACTGCCAGTCTGACCTCAGCCCATGTATAGCATTAGACATTTACAAAGAAAATACAGAATTTAAAACATTGCCAAAATCAAATGCCAAGGATATTAAGAAAACTAAAGCATTGGATTATTTTTTTTAAAAAAGGATAAAAAATGCCATTCAAAATGAGGAGTGTCATGAACCTTGTGGTGAACATACTGTTTTCAACAACCACAATCATTTTTGAGACAAGCCTTGGGTCTCCTCCCCTTGCAATGGATAAACTTGAAAAGCTGTCAAACAGCTTTGCTGCGGCTCAGAAGATGTGATGGTGCAGTTTCATCTCCGTGTGCCTTGCAGAAGATTTTGCATCTGTGCTGTAGGTGAAATTGATTCTCCCTCAAGGACAAAGATGGTTGGGTGGAGTCATTAAATGTTGGTGGTGGAAGTTCTATGATTTTATGCATGCATAATATAAATTGCATGGGGTTTTTTAATGCAGTGTTTTCTTACCTTTTTATTTAAATAACTGGCTGCCAAGTGGCTTGTAGCCATCACAGGTCTTGGGGGGAGGTGGGTCTCCCACCAGGCTCTGTGAGAATGTGCATGTATGAAAAATTGATGACTGCATTGTTCCTGTTGTTTGACTATCAGGAGGGTAATCCACCAAACAGGCTCTAGCTGTTCATGAACAGCCAAATTGCTTGATGATAACATGGCTCCCAGTTCATAATCAGCAGGCAGACATGAACATGAACTGAACTGATGAGTGTTTAAGCATCTGTATTCAAAACACAAATTCAAAATTTGCTTTTTCAATGTTTGTGGCAAATTTGAAAAAAAAATCACTGATTTTTGTCTATTGGCATAATTTTAAATAGCAGGCCTCTTGTTTTCCTGGTAAAAACTGCAGGTCATAACTAATGCACTTTCAGTTCTGTAAGGATACAAATTCAGAACAAGACAAAAATAAGCAGATCATTGGATGTCAGGGAGAAATCAGGTAATAAGGATCTAAGAGAATTTCTGTAACCATTACTACTTACTATAAAGTGTGGGGTTTACAAGATGTATCATTTGCAAGCCTTCCTAGGTCACACCTGCCCTTTTTATTGACTTCTTATTGATGTGTGAATGAGCCGTCACAAATTAATCACCACACACGAATTTTCAGTGTCAGCTCAAACAGATTGCTTTTCATTCACATAATCAGCTGGAAGTAATCAGCCTGATAATTAATTATCTTTCTTCCAAATAATCACGGTTATATGAAATGACGTGGAGAAGAAAAAAATGTACCATTTCCCAACAGCCATGTTGTTGTGCAGTTTTTCTCATATGATCTTGAATAGTCAACGGGGAAAAATAATTTTGCGAATTCGTTCCGCCCTCCCCAATGGTTCCATAATATTTATCTAAACTGAAAAGACATGAAAGGGAATGCCAGAGAAAACTAGTTTGGTGACAGAGTCACCAACTGCATGCTGACAGCATCTGCCTCATATCAGGGTCTTCACAAACTGGGATTACCACCAAATTTTGTCCCATTACATATGGTAAAATTTTCTGTTCTGAACATCTGAGGGATCTGGAGGAGAGCTAGTAAAGTTTCTCAGGGAGGCTATGCCTACACTTAAACTGGGACTAGATTCTGAACAAGATTCAAGCAACACATGAATAAACTTGGGGTATCCATTTAGGAATAACCTCTGTGGTATTTCAAAGGCAACTAAATGAGTTTCGATATGTAAATGAGTTATCCCAGACGAATTTGATTATCCCTGTGGAAAAAACCAACATATTCACAGCTACATTCATGGGACAGCAAACAGAAATGGTTAATCTCTACAAAGTCATGATTGGGTGGACTAAAGAAAAAAACAATCTTAGAAGCATTTGACGATTTCCCTCAAGGTGTCAGCCAAAGCAATGAGTTGCTGGAGGGTAGTCGGTATCAAAACAGGGAAGGCCCCAGCGTATGAAACAGTTGGCTTTCTGGTTCAGACACTGTTTCCTCTTCAGCATTGGTGTAGCCAGTTTAGTGCAGTGGTTAAGTGCACGGACTCTAATCTGGGAGAACCGGGTTTGATTCTCCACTCCTCCACTTGCACCTGCTGGATGTCCTTGGGCAAGTCATAGTTCTGACACAGCTGTTCTTGAAAAATAGCAGTTTCTGTCAGAGCTCTCTCAGTCCCACCTTCCTCACAGGGTGTCTGTTGTGGGGAGGGGAAGAGAAAGGCTCTGAGACACCTTTGGGTAGTGAAGGGTGGGATATAAATCCAATATTTTCTTCTCTTCTTCTTCATTTGTCTTTTAGAAATGGGATGTAGTGGCACACTGGCATGCTGAGCATGGAACAATAACATAGGCGTGTCTTAAGATCCCAGGCTTTATGCACTTAGAATTCCAAGCTGGGAAAATATATATATATTTTTCAAAGGAATCTCACTCAGCAGAAACCACCATGAACCTAACAGTCAAAGGCCAGAGAAGACATTCCATTTCATTTAATAAAATTATATTTAAATAGCAGGAATAAAGGCATGTGAAATAATTTATGTATTAGTACTAAGAGGGGAAAACTTTCCTGAAAGAAAAAAAAAAGCCTAACGTAATACACATCAGCTTTCAAATTTATCTACCACTGAGTGCAAAAAAAAAAAAATGCAACTAATGTTACGGACTGTACTGTACAAATGCCAGGGTAAAGGAACACATAAACAGCTGAAAGTTCCTCTAAGTTGCATTTGGCCTGTGAGAGTTATATTGCCATTGTGTGCAGCGTTGGCCGATTCAGCTCTGATGCACCATGTTGTACAGGCCTGATGTGATGCGGTGACCTGGCCATATTTTGAATTAGTCGTAAGGCCAACATTTTAATATTGTACTGAAAAGGACATTTTATAATTTGCAAATTGTTTACATGTCTGCAAGTTCTTGCATTTCGGTGTTTTAGTTCCCCACCCCCCACAAATATATATACATGCGTGATGTTAACCATTGCGAGTATATGTGTGTGTCTGCACCCAGCAGCTGGGAAGAAGTCTGCAAGGATGCAACATTTGGCAAGGGGAAGGTAGAGCATTCCTCCTTCCTACTCAGCTGCTGTGTAGGATTCAGGAAACAAATCCATAACCATTTCCTTGTCAGATGTCCCCTTTTAGTACCAGGTGTCCCCTTTTAGAACCAGGTAATCCATGCAAGGGTTACCTCCAGGTTAGACTACTGTAACTCGCTTTACGCTGGCCTGCCCTTGAGACTGATCTGGAAACTTCAGAGGGTTCAGAATATGGTGGCGCAAGTCCTGAAGGGAACGTCATGGACAGCACATATTCAACTGGTGCTGCGCCAGCTATGCTGGCTTCCAGTAGAGTACCGGGTCAGGTTCAAGGTTTTGGCATTGACCTTTAAGGCCTCGAGCAATCAGGGGCCAACGTACCTACAGGACTGCCTTCTCTGCTATGTCCCTGGAAGAAGAAGAAGGAGGTTGGATTTATACCCCACCCTTCACTACCCAAGGGAGTCTCAAAGCGGCTTACAAACTCCTTCCCCTTCCCCTTCCCACAACAGACACCCTGTGAGATAGGTGGGGCTGAGAGAACTTCTGACAGAAACTGTCCTTGAGAGAACAGCTGTGCCAGAGCTTGTGACTGACCCAAGGTCACATCAGCAGGTGCAAGTGGAGGACGGGGGAATCAAACCCGGTTCTCCCAGATAAGAGTCCGTGCACTTAACCACTACACCAAACTGGCACAACTGATACCCTGTGAGGTAAGTGAGGCTGAGAGAGCTCTGAGAGAAACTGCTCTTTCAAGACATGTGTATGCAAGGTAGTGTGAATTGTTTAAGGAATAAGAAAGGGACATCAAAAATATGTACACACCACATGCAACGATAAGAGCATAAGAACATATAAAGAGCCCCGTTGGATCAGAGAAGTGGTCCATATAGTCTAGCATCCTGTCTCCCATGGTGGCCAACCAATTCCTGTAGAGGTCCCACAACGGGTCATAGAGGGTGAGGCCGTCCCCTGATGTTGCTGCCTGACACTGGGATGCATAGGTTGACTGCTATTGTATGACATCGTATGATGTTGCTCTCATATGTCTCCCTGAAAAGAGGTTGAGGAGTTAAAACTCATTTCAACAAAATTAACACCATTTCTTAAGAGGGTTCTCTCACTCAGCAATGGAATTTCACCTGGAGGTAGATCTGAGGGGTCCAGTTCAGACAAATGTTTGTCAGGATTTCATGGGGATTTAAAATAATGTTTATGGAAACTGTTCAGAGGTGAAGGGTCCTGTTGAGAAGAAAAATCTGGCAACTGACAAACCCCATTTTCCCCCTTGAACAGCAGTTGCAACATCTGTTACACCCAACAGAAGAAGTTAGTAGAGAAATGTCCTCTAATGCACTAGAAGAAGTTACAGAGAAATGTCCCCAGGAAATGGACCTGGTGTACAGCAACTTCTACCTCACCTTATCTGTCAGTCTCTTACCCACCTTCTAGGGTCTCATTCACGTCCATTGTTCTTCCCAGCAGCCATGTTGAAAGTCGGGGCTGGGCTTCACCAGGCGTTAAAATGAGCTACATTTCTCCAGATATACCACAACGGGGGGTGTTTTCTGCATTGCTTTGTTTAAATAGAGTGTTTAGTAAGGAAAGACTTTTTAGGCATTAGGCCAAGAACTCCCACAAGACAATCAGGAATTCAGAACATTTATTGCAAGAGCCGAATAACTGTAAATAACGTTGAGCTGGCAAAGCAGTAACAAGGATAACTGTTTAGATATTTATTTGGTCAAAGTCATCAAACACCCCTCACAAACTGACAAAAGTACCGCAAGAAGCAATGCACCCCTATCCCATTTTTTATGCTCATATACTGTGGAGGAAAGGAAATGTGAACTGCTATATACAAAATAACTTCCGTTAGTTTTATTTCTCTCATTTTTTTTTTTTTGGTAAGAACAAATTAACCATCGATATTAGCTACCTTGTTTCGTGTATTTATTTTAGCAGATGTTTACCTGTGGCATAAGATAATTTTTACCTTTTTCGCCCCCCCCCCGCTAAGGACTTCTGTTTTCCTGCTATGTCGCATGCTATGTTTAAATCGTCTGTCATGCCTTATGAAAATAAAAAAAAAACCACCTCGGGATGGTCAGATTAGGATTTCTTAGACGTGCAACTGAGATCTTATTTTAACATGACAGGCCACTTTGCTAGCTTGAGTGAAGTGACCGTGGCACTGGTACCTGCCAGGCATTGACCAACTTATGGTAACAAACAGTTAAACAGCAAGAATTAGAGATTTAACCCTTTTGTGTTTTTTTTCCCCCAACTAGCCTACCAGGAGAATGCTTGGTTACATCATGAAGGCACAACACATTAAATATTTTTTGTGGCTATGATCTAAAAACACTTGTGTTACTACAACATCGATGCAGATGAGGATCAACACAACCGCTGCCATTTGAGCAATACAAACTGTCTTAGGTATAGACACACACTTGGCCCAATTGTGGAAAAAAAAGAGCAATAATTAACTATTGGTCTTGGGGGCAATGCACTAGGAAGGTCTCCCGTGTAAGCCTCATTAAATTGAGTGGGATGAGCACTTGTGCCGATTCATTCCATTAAGGCTCGTGTAGGAGAGCTTTCTAGCAGATTGTGTCCTTGGCAAATGACCCTCCACTTACTGAAATTTTGGAGGATTATCCAGGGTGACTGCAGTAAACATCTGGATGTTTCTTAGTAAAATAGTTAGCTGTTATCGCTGCTGGTGCTAGGCTTCCAAATTGCCTGGCTCCACTGGGGAATTTTTTTTTGCCCCAACTCCAATCTCCCATCCTCAAGAGGCTGAGGAACAGAAGAAAAAAAAATAGCCTCCATAGCAACACTCTAGGACTTCCCCCAAGACTCTATGGTCTTTACTATAGAGATTAGGCAAATTCCTAGAGTGTCATGCAAAAGTGACATCACATCCTCCCCAGACTCGACCTTCCTCAGGCACTGCCCCTCCAAATCTCCCAGAATTTGCTTAAGCAGTGTTGGGAACCCTAACTGGCACCTGCTTCCCCACTTTTTTTTTTTTTTAACTTTGCAGGTAGAATAATAAAAAAACATAATAATAATAAAAAATAAAAGTGGCTAAAATTTCAGTGCTCTTGCTTCAAGTCCATTTTTTTAGAATTGGTTTATAGTTTTAAGCTTACAAGAACAATAGCAAAATAAAAGATTTTTTTTTTCCCCTCCCTTTCCCCCTCAATTTTTTTTTTTTTAACACAAGTGTTTTGAGTTCCTGGGAACATTGTGTGTCAGACAGACAACCAACACAGAAACACCACCACCAAAAGAAAGGGGGGAAAAACCCAAAGCAACAAGAAGCAAAATGAAAGAAAGAAAGGGGGAAAAAAAGCAACTGTGAAACACAGAATTATGCTACAGTAAATTTTTAGGTGAACGTTATAAGTACACAAAAGTTAGTAATAATAATTGATCCTATTTACAAGTACTTGAACACTGATTGACTTAACGAGTGTCCACTAACAGAGTTAATAGCACAGTAGGTTTAATTTTTTTTTTTTTAATTTTAGTTGCTTTGTTTCGGTAAGGATGTCAAGTATAGCAGTCCCAGCACAAGATCAATGGCAACGATAACACATTTTTTTTTGTTCTAATTGGATACGCTTTTGAAAAAAAAAAAAAAAACCAGTTGCAATCCACCTTTTTCTCTCTCTTAACTCTCCAAATATATCTTCGACTGTTCACAGCAGCAGTCCAGGGTCAAAACCAAAGAAAAGAAAACCCCAAACAAAGCCCCTCACCCCTCCCCAGAAACCAAAGTGAAAGCAAAATTAAGATACTTGCAAACTGGAGAGATTCTCTGTAAGAGTTTGATTATGTCTATTTAACAAAAGCACACAACTAGTAGAAATGCTCTTTTTGCGTTGCAGTTCCGTGGAGCCAGCACAAAGTTATGCATATCTCTGCTATGTGACGCATAGTTCTAGAGGTCTACTCAGGACATAAAGCTCTGACACACACACACACACACAGTATTAGCAAGTCTAACTAGGCTAAAGTCACTGTTCCAAAGAAGCCATTCCTTATAGCT
Organism: Gekko gecko; assembly: GCA_029375565.1. Lineage (NCBI taxonomy): Eukaryota > Metazoa > Chordata > Lepidosauria > Squamata > Gekkonidae > Gekko > Gekko gecko. Next base: position 191,191,730 of record JAPDNY010000004.1, on the reverse strand, counting down.
GATTCTCCTTTGGACTCTCCATGGCCGCCGAGGCCTGCTTATAGGCCTTCATGTTAGCCAAAGGAATGTCAGTCATGTGGCTGGGGTTGAAATGGCCTTCGCCTGAGCCAAACTGCTTTCGATCACTGAACTGGTTTCTGTTGCTATCTTCTTTCCAGGTCCTGGTCAACGTATGTCCATTCACCAGTTTGTCTTTCTTAACCCACTCCTTTGGAGGTGCAAAGGTGGAGAGCGGAGACTTTGGCTGCTGGTACGAACCCAAAGCGGGAGGCATCCAACAGTTGTCTGAATGACCCAGAACCAGACATTCTTGAGTGCACATCTCCGTCGCTTCGGCTAATCCTCGAGGGCCAAGAGGTCCATCTGCAGTGGGGAGGAAGTGTACACGGCAGGGAAAGGGGAAGAAAGAGAGAGAGAGAGAGAGAGAGAGAGAGAGAATTAGACTGTGTGAAAACCATCCGACACGTTAACCACAAAAGCTCTCCTAAATATGAATTCCCAAATGTTGGACAGGAGGCAGATAGCCTGCCAACCTCCTGGCGGGGCCTGGTGATCTCCCATCATTGCAACTGATCTCCAGACTACAGAGATCCATTCCCTTGGAGAAAATGGTGGAGAAAAGAAGAAGAAGTAAGAAGGAGGAGGAGAAGGAGGAGGAGGAGAAGAAGAAGAAGAAAAGGAGGAGGAGGAGAGATTGGATTTATACCCTGCCCTTCACTCAGAGTCTCAGAGCAGCTTCCCTTCCTCACCCTACAACAGACACCCTGTGAGGTAGGTGGGGCTGAGAGAGTGCTTTTGAGAACTCCTTTTGAGAGAACTTTGACTGACTTAAGGTCACCCAGCAGCTGCATGTGGAGGAGTGGGGGATCAAGCCACATTCTCCAGATAAGAGTCCATTGCTCTCCACCACTACACCAAACTGGCTTTGGAGGATGGACTCTATCTAGGGCAGTGGTTCTCAACCTGTGGGTCGTGACCCCTTTGGGGGTCGAACAACCCTTTCACAGGGGTCACCTAAGACCATTGGAAAACACATATTTTCGATGGTCTTAGGAACCGAGACACCGCTCCTCTACCCGTCTCTAGGCGGGTCCGCCCACATGCAGATACGCCCACATACGAGTACCCGGCGTGATGACATCATCGCGCCAACCCCATCACATATACCCCGTACAAAGTAGCAACGGAAATAATTTTATGGTTGGGGGTCACCACAACATGAGGAACTGTATTAAAGGGTCGTGGCATTAGGAAGGTTGAGAACCACTGATCTAGGGCATCGCACCCCACTGAGGTCCCTCCACTCCATAATCCCTGCCCTCCCCAGGTTCCACCCCCCCCCAAATCTCCAGGTTTTTCCTAACCTGGAGCAGGCAACCCTAGAGATAGCCAAGGAGAAGCTTTCAGAACACTCATTCAGTATTATACCCTCAGTAAAGACTGAGAAAACCCAAGCTCTTAACAACTGCCAAATACATTTTTGCAATGAAGAACCTACTCGAAAGAAGGGGGGGATGCAGGAGGAGACATTTTCCTTTATGCGCTTGAGGCCCCAGCCTTTTGAGATTTTATGGTCAATACCAGCACTTTCAAATGGGCTTGAAAGGGTATTGATAACCAATGCAGCTCCTTCCAGATGGGTGTTATGTGATCTCAAGCCCATAACCCGGTGGACCAGCCCGTCTTCAAAGGCAGCCTTGCATACAGCTCATTGCATTAACCCGGCCATTAAATCTTGATAGACTCTGCGTTTGAACTGGCACAATCATTCAGCCTTAGCAATGCTATGGTAAACTTCCATTCTCTAGAAAATATAGAGCCACACCACTGCAAAAAGGAGAGTCAGTGGTACATACAGTCTATTGCTTTGCACATGAACAGTACCAACACCAAGCTGTGATCAAATCCAGACATCAAATATTCCCTGCATGTGCAGCAAATACTCGAGCATTCAAAGAAGACTTGGGGGCACAACTTCGTTTCACCTCTCTCCTGAGCTGTTAAGAGCAGGCTTAATTTGATACTTAGTGATGACCATGGTATGAAAGATAAAATTCCAGTTATAGAATATCCATCATCATCATCTTCATCATCATCATCAGGGCTATTTTTGGGTGGGAACACACAGGAACGGCGTTCCAGCTGGCTCCCGAGTTGGCCACACCCAGCAGGAACTCATTAGCATAATAGGCCACACCCAACAGCAGGAACTCATTAGGACTGGCTACATTTGGGGTGTGTGGCCTAATATGCAAAGGAGTTCCTGCTACCAAAAAAGCCCTGGGTTTTGACAACAAACAAGGTAAACAGAATAAGAAGCAAAAGGTGGGTGTAGCTGGATGACCACACTTCGGGTAACATGGGTGTGTGTGGCCTAATATGCTAATGAGCTGTGCTGTCAGGGGTGTGGCCTATTATGCTAATGAGTTCCTGCTGTGCTTTTTCTACCAAAAAAGCCATCATCACGTTCATCATCTTCATCATCTTCTATCATCTACTCACCCACCCACCCATCCTTCTGCTGTCATTACATAATTAAGCCCTGTGCCAGAGAAGTATATGTGGACAATCTATGGACACACGGTATTGCTTTCAGCCTCTGTATGTCCATCTGACAGGCTGCCTGCATGAATACAGAATGTACATTATGCACAGGCTTGGACCACATGATGTGCACAAACAGAATCCAGCTCCTATGTAGAGTCTGGCTCTGTGAAGAAGGAAATATAGCCACCAGGCTGGGGTACTTGGGTGCAATGCCCCCCCCGTCGGATAGTTGTCCTTATCTCCTTTGACAACGGCTATAGAAATAACTGGGCCAGATGTGTACGACTGTTAATCAAACATTAGCTGTCAGTTAATCTGGGGAATGATGTTCGTTAAGGGCAAAAGGAGTTTTTAATCATTTTTTTCTTGCAGCTTAAAAGAAAAGAAATCCATGCCACAGTCTCCCACGAGAGGACACAGTATAAAATCCTCCTTACATTTTCATAAACTCAAGGTGGAAATGCTAGCCAGCTAGCAAATCCTTGTAATGAGCCCTGCTTTCTGACACGTATCACTGCCGATTCAAATCCCACGCTTGCGTATTTCTCAATGGAGTGAAGCGGCAAGATGAGTTATTGATCTGATTAGCATGGAGGCAGTCAGAAAACAAGGCCTTTGAAAAAAAGGGGGACTGAGTCATCACCGGTGGCTGAGCCCAGTATTTTTTTTTCAAGGCTATTAGCAAACTTGTTCTTGACATTCTTAATTATATGACTGTTTAAGACTGCAAATCACACAAGAACATAAGAAGAACCCTGCTGGGTCGGACCAATAATCTTTCTTATCCAGCATCCTGAATCACACGGTGGCCAACAAGTTCCTCTGGACAGCCAACAACAGGGCATAGAGGCTGAGGCCTTCCCCTGATGTTGTCTCCTGGCTCTGGGATTCATAGGGTTAGTGCCTCTGATATGGAGTTTCCCCTCAGTCACGATGTATAGATGGTATATGACGCCTAAAAAAATTGCTATTATAAATGAAAGTATGTCTAACAAGTGTTGGAAATGTAAGAAACATGAAGGGTCTTTTTACCATATGTGGTGGACATGTGATAAAGCAGTAAAGTATTGGACTGAGATCCACAGTGAGATACAAAAAATTTTGAAATGTACTTTTAAGAAAGACCCACAGATGTTATTGTTAGGTCTTAAAATGGAAGAAATAAATGTAGCCAAGAGAACACTATTATGGTACTTGATTACAGCAGCTAGACTGACTTTTGCTCAATGTTGGAAACAAGATAAAGTACCTGAAACATGGGAATGGATTAAAAAGACGTTGTTTATGGCAGAAATGGACAAATTAACAAGAAAATTAAACAACGAAGAAGACGAAACCTTTTTCGGAGACTGGAAAGACTTTCAAGAATACTTGTTGAAGAATTGGGATGTAAAACGTGGTTTGATTTGTTTTGACAGTTATTGAGGAGAAGTGGAAAGAGACTCAGATCTTTGAATTGTTACCATTAGTAAAAGAAATATGTTTAGTAGTAAATGTAATTGTACAAGAGAAATATCAAGGGGGTTGGAGCAGTGCGGGAAGCCTTGTTTGGGGGGGAGAGGGAGAAAGAAAAATGGATATGTATTGGTTTGTTTAAATTGTATGAACATGTGATATATCCAATAATAAATTGTATTTAAAAAAAAAAGGGTGTGTTCAGACGGATCTTTTGATCTGCCATAGGAACGACTCCCTTGCGGATCAAAAATGCACGACCAGACAGAAACATCTGCGAAATATTCCGGTCCCATAGGCATCCCGTTCTGCTGCGCCTCCAATCCTGATTTAAAAAGTAGCAGTTTCAATGTAGGGTTTTCGCTTACCCACGCAACAACTGCAGACTTTCTTCCGTCTGGTCACTCCATTAGCGCGCGATGCTCCCGTCGGCTCGGTCTGACGTCAGACCGAGCCGACGGGGGGGGCGCGATTTTTTAAAAATTGAAACCCCATGTGCGCTTTAACGAGGAAACGCATTCAGCGATAAGCGCTACGAGGAATGTAATATTCATGCTTATTTCTTTTAGGGACAAGATGTTACCGCGATGGGAGATGGAGGGGGGGAAGGACTGTTCTAACTTGCAAAATAGTCCCTCCATTGATCATGATGGCGAGGGGGAGGACCGGGACTTTGCTGAAAACCCTCCGTGATCGCCTCAGTTCTCCAAGGAGGCGCAGCCTTGCCTATGCGAATGTACAAAACTTTTTTTAAAAAATCCTCGGTGGATGCCGTGTAGACAAATCACGGTGGGAACAATGCGCGGTGAGGCTATTTCATGGGGGGCGTCTGGTCGTGCTAGGCTGGATTAAAAAAATTGGGATAAAATTTTAGGAGGGCTCATGGTGCGATTGACTGGCCGTCTGAACGCAGCCCAAGTGTCATTGGATGTCCTCAAGTTCTAGCATTTTGGGAGAAGGAGAAAAAATTCTCTTTGTCAACTGTCTCCACCCTGTGCATACTTTTATAAACCTTTATCATGTCTCCCCCTTACTCATTGACTCATAGAATCACAAAGTTGGAAGGGACCACCAGGATCTTCTAGTCCAACCCCTTGAACAATGCAGGAAATTCACAAATACCTTCCCCCTACACACCCCCACTGACCCCTGTTCCATGCCCAGAAGATGGCAAAAAACCAGCAGGATCCCCAGCCAAACTGGCCTGGAGAAAAATTGCTTCCTGACCCAAAAGTGGCGACCAGCATTTCCCTGGGTGTGTAAGAAAGGGCCACAAGAACTAAGCACTGATGCAACTCTTCCTGCCCTCCCTCTCATGATTTTATTTATTTATTTATTTATTTATTTATTTATTTATAGATTTATATCCCGCCCTCCCCAAGGCTCAGGGCAGCTAACAGAGGGGTATACATGCCATGGTTAAAACAGATAAAAACAGAATAAAACAAAACAGTAAAACAATACAGTACTAATCGCTAGAATAGAACAATACAGTAAAACAATACAGTGCTATACGCTAGCATAGTGGTGCTCTAAATGTTACAATCATTAAGTGCAAGATGGGGGGAACCCAACCATCACTGTCTTCTTATCCAGGTACATCTCGCCCCCGATGGTCCCGCACAATGGTGGTGTAGGTACAATGCTGAGCAGTAACTATAGTTACTGACTTTGAGTGATCTCCACCCCTCACTAATTCTGAGTAATCTTCACCCCTCAGCTGGAGATTGGCAACAGTGGTTCCCCAGGAGAGAATGATTGGTTGGGAGGGTGGAGTCTATGGCATTGTACCTGTCTGAGGCCCCACCCCTCCTCAAATGTAACCCTCTCCAGGTTCCAGCCCTTAAATTTCCAGGAATTTCCCACCTAGAGTTGACAACCCTATCTCCTTCCCAGCCAATCATCAACTTACCTTTATTTTGCCGTCACTCTTCAGCTTTCCTTCCCCCCACACGTGCAGTCCCTACCATGCTCTGAAGCCCTGACTGCCACATCACATTGACTGTCATGGGGGGGGGCATCTCAGCAGGGTATAAGGACACAGAGTCCACTATTTTCTCCAGGGGAACTGATCTCTGCCATCGGGAGAACAGTTGTAATTCTGAGTGATCTCCAGTCCTCACCTGGAGATTGGCAACAATGGTTTTCCTGGAGGAAAAGTACTCTTTCTCTGCAATAGGGACCAAAGCAGCTTACATCATTCTCCTCTCCCCCTTTTGACTTGCACAACAACCCTGCAAGGTAGGTTAGGCTGAACGTTGTGACTGGTCCAAAATCACCCACTCAGCTTCTACAGCAAGAACCCGGATCTACAGCAAGAACCGTACATCTTCTACAGCAAGAACCGTGCTCTGAAGCACTGGCTGCTATGCCTAGGGTAGCCAACCTCCAGGTGGAGCCTGAAGATCACCAGTTATCACAACTGAACTGCAGATCTCTCTCCCCCCTCTGGAGAAAATAACTGCTTTGGAAGGTGGTCTTTATGGCATTCTGTTCAGCTGAGGCCTCTCCCTTCCCCAAACCCTGGCTTCCATAGACTCTACTACCAGAAAATCCCCAGGAATCTCCCTACCTGGAGCTGGCAACCCTAGGCAGGACTGCCCCCAATAAGTTCCTCACAAAGGCCTATGAAAGGTTTCCTTTCTTTGTCTGAACCAAGCTTGGTTGCCTACTGTGTGTCAGGTTTGAAATCAAGTAGATCCAGTCATTCTTGCACAAAGAAAGGTTTATTAGGATTATCTTGCTAAAACCCACAGTAGGAGGTCATTGTCAGGAATGGGGGGCGAAGCAAAGCAAGCTAACTTATAGTGTGATGCAATGAAGCGCCTAGCGAATAAAACTTGAGCACTCGCGCGGGAACTCCCGGCGGGAGAAATACTTAATGAGCGGGAGACTACTCCCCCCTCCCCTTGCCTTCCCAGGACTGGAAAATTCTCAGCTAAACAAGAATAGCCCAAAGCCTACATTCAAGGCCACCGTGATAAGGAAAAGCGGCAGGGAAGAAGCTCCCACGTTTCTGCCTGCATAGCTACGCAAGCGCAAAGCGGGGTAGGAAACATAAAACAATGGATTCAGTGAGAAACAACAAAGGCACCTTTTCTGACATTCTGCCCTTCCCAAAATACCACCCACCCACCACTCAGGAAGGAGAGAACAAGGGCCCTCCAGGTTTATTAGGGTATCGAGTGTGAAAGTCTTTTAAGTGATCAGGTGCATTGATATCAGATACTTTCACCCACTCCCTGTGTTGGGGCCCAAAGTGTACCCATTGAATAAGGTACAAGAGTTGTCCACGAAGAATCTTAGAGTCCAAAATATCAGCGATTTCATAGTGCTCCTCATCGTCAACCATCAGAGGGGGGGGAGGAGCCGACATCTCAGCTTGCCATTTAGTCGGGGGTAACGCAGGTTTGAGGAGGCTGTAATGGAAAATTGGATGTATTGCTTTAAGAGATTTAGGCAAATCTAGTTGTACAGTTACTTGATTTACACATCTCAACACTTTGAAAGGACCAATATATTTCCAAGCAAGTTTTCTAGACTGCTGCGCTAGCCTTAGGTTCTTGGTTGACAGATACACAGAGTCTCCCGGTTGCAGCTTCCATCCACCGGATCTTTTTTTATCTGCCTGTTTTTTGTACTGTGCCTTGGCTTCATTCAAAGTTTCAACAATCAGGGGCCAAGAATCACGGAAAGTTTTACACCATGTTGAGGCTTTCCCCCCATTCTCACCGGGCTTTAAGAACGGGAGAGGGGGGCTGTCATAACCCATGGCAGCTTTGAAGGGTGACATTTTTGTTGAAGCGTGCCATGAGTTGTTGTACGCAAACTCCGCCAATGGCAATAAATCAACCCAATTGTCCTGTTGATAGTTAGAAAAACATCTGAGGTATTGTTCCAACGTCTGGTTTACTCTCTCCGTTTGCCCATCGGTTTCAGGGTGATAGGCAGTACTGAGAGCCCGTTCAATACCCATTAGAGTCATTAGTTCCGACCATAACTTGGAAACAAATTGAACCCCCCTGTCGGAGATTATCTTGAGCGGTAAAGTATGTAGCCTGGCAATGTGTTGGAGGAATGCTTTGGCCAAGACTTTGGCTGTTGGCAAACTGGGGAATGGTATAAAGTGAGCTTGCTTAGAGAATAAATCCACTACCACCCAAATGACCGTCATATGTCTAGAGGGGGAAGATCAGTGATAAAGTCCATAGAGATTACTTCCCAGGGTCTGCTCGGGGTGGGTAGAGGCTGCAAGAGACCTGGAGGTTTTCCTGGTCTGGCTTTGCAACGATTGCACGTTGGACAGGACTGTATATAGAGGGATAAATCCTGTTTCATTCGGGGCCACCAGAAGCCACGTTGCAGAAGTCGTAAGGACTTTACATATCCAAAGTGCCCCACAGCTTTTGAGTCATGAACTGTCTGCAACATTTGGGATCGGGTAGCTTCTGGGACAAACATTTTATTTCCCCTGTACCAGCAGCCGTTCGGACCACAATTCACATCGTCTCTGGCTTGTAAATTATTTATTTCCTGTGGGGTGATGTCAGTTAGAAATTGTTTTTCCCAGGTTAATGTCTGGATGGGATTCATTGGTGCTTGTTTGGCTTTCCGGGTTACAACTGCACCAACCAACTGTTCTGGGGTGAACATAGACTCCCGTACTTCGACCCTCTTAGAAAAATGTTGGGGAAGGCGGGAGAGAGCATCCGCCAGATGATTGGCTTTCCCTGGGAAATGGTGAAGGGTAAATTGAAATTTGGAGAAAAACTCAGCCCACCTGAATTGTTTAGCATTCAGATTCCGGGGTTTTCGCAGTACCTCAAGATTCTTATGATCAGTCCAGATTTCAAAAGGTACTTGGGACCCATCTAACCAGTGTCTCCATGTGATCAATGCTAAACGTATAGAGGCAGCTTCTTTGTCCCAAATGGGCCAAAATCTCTCAGTATCATTAAATTTCCTTGATACATAAGCAAGGGGTTGTAGCTGTTTCTGAGCATTCTCTTGCAAAATCACCCCACCCATAGCAGTGTCCGATGCGTCTACTTGGACCACAATTTTTTTTGTTTCATCAGGGTGTGCTAGTATGGGCTCAGACGTGAACAACTGTTTTAGTTGTTCAAACGCTTGCTGACACTGCGGGGTCCAGTTCAAAGGGGCCCCTGGCACCGAAGCCTTAGATCCCTTCCCCTTAGTCTTTAGTAATTCCGTGAGGGGAAGGGCTACTTGGGCAAAGTGTGGCAGGAATTGACGGTAAAAGTTGGCGAAGCCGAGGAAACTTTGGAGCTGTCGCCTAGTTTTGGGGGGCTCCCACATTAATACATCCTGGACCTTTTTTGGGTCCATTTCCAACCCCGCGGAGGATATGCGGTATCCCAAAAAGTCAATGCACTCCTGGTGAAATTCACACTTTGACAGTTTGACGAACAGTTTGTGTTCTAAGAGCTTTTCCAATACTTTTCGCATAAGGTTAGTATGGGATTCCTGATCCGGGGTATAGACCAAGATATCATCTAAATAAACAACCACCCCCTTGAATAAATAGGGGTGTAACACTTCATTGATTAAATTCATGAAGACCCCTGGTGCCCCCTGTAAACCGAAGGGCATCACCCGATATTCAAATTGCCCCAGCGGGGTATTAAATGCAGTCTTGTATTCATCCCCCTCTCTGGTACGAACCCGAAAGTAGGCATCTCTTAAATCCAGTTTAGAAAACACTTTCCCTTTAGCCACCTCTGCCAGTAAGTCTTTGATGAGGGGCATTGGGTAGGCATTAGTTGCAGACACTGCGTTAAGTCCCCGGTAATCCGTGCAGAGTCTGAGCCCCCCATCTTTCTTTTTACAAAACAATACAGGTGCTGCAAAAGGGGATGACGCTGGTCTAATAAATCCACGGGCCAGATTTTTATCAATAAAACGGCGCAGTTCTTCCTTTTCACTTGGACTCATAGCATAAATTTTCCCTTTTGGTAATTTCTGGCCCGGAAGAATCTCAATTGCACAGTCGGAGTTACGGTGGGGGGTAGTTCATCAGCTTCCTCCTCCTCAAAAACCCTGGTTATATACTGGTAATCCTCAGGGATGCGGTTGAGGTCCTCCGTGGCTAAACAAGCTCGTGGAGGTTCATTGCATGGGGGATTTCCCCACCCTGGGCCCCATTTGTGTTCTGCACATTTTGGGGAGATAAATTGTACATCCCCTTCTTCCCATAGAATGTAAGGGTTATGTCCATGTAACCAGGGGCTATCCAACACTAAGGGAAACTGGGCTTGCGGAGCTATCACGAACGAGCATAGCTCCCAGTGGTCACCAATGCCTATTCTTAAAGGAACAGTCTCAAATCGGCATGGTTCCTTCATTGGAGACCCATCCATCTGCATGAAGGTTATCGGGTCTTTCAAGTGGACCACGGCCGCCTCCAACCCCATAACCATAGATGGGTTTATGAGATCCCTCCCGCACCCAGAGTCAATGAGGGCTCGAACCCGAATGTGGGTCATCATTGCGGGATTCATCACCAGAACAGTCACAAAGAAGAGAGAGGGGTAATTGCTCACCAGTTTAGGCGCCTCAGGTGTTGGGTCCTGCTGTGTAGCGCCATTCACAAACAGGACCATTTCATTTCCCTGCATCTCACTCTCCTCCTCCAGCATCAAGGTATCCGCTTGGTCGGGGCTAGCAAAAAGAGCCCTCGTGTTGCATGGTTTTTGCTGTACCTTTTCTCGGGGTAGGGGTTGTCCACCTTCTGGGCTCTTCTTGTGGTAGAGCTCTATTGGGATCCCCTTTCGGGCAGACTGTGGCGAAATGCCCTTTCTCCCCACACCGCAGGCAGAGGCCCTGTCGCATACGCTGATCCCTCATTCCACTTGGGGTGGACGTTGGTTTGGGTCTGGCTTGGCCTGCCGCAAAACTTGGACGGTTGTTGCCCAACGAGAGATCTAGTTTCATCATACGCAAGCGACTTTCGGCCTTCTCGGCTTCTTCCATCCAACCCTGGAGGGTGCGGGGTTGCTGAGAGCTGAGGACATTATTGCGGACGTCTACGGCTAGTCCCATTCGGTATTGTTGGGCCAAGACCGCATCGGTCCAGTCTCGAATTTTCACGGCGTGCCTTTGAAACTCCCTTGAGTACTCCCGTACTGAGAGTTTGCCTTGTCTGAATGTGCGAAGGAAGGCTTCAGCTTTTTGGGCCGCCCCCGGATCCTCGAAACGGTTTCTCAAGGCCCACATGAAGTCATCTACATTCCCCAACTCCGCTGCCTCCAGATCATGAAGGGCTACATACCAGCTGGTAGCACTCCCCGGAACCTGGATGCGATAAACTCCACCTGTTGTTCTTCGTCTGGGAATACATAGCCCCATCTTTGCACAAATTTTCCGACTTGCAATATGAAAAAGGACACAGTCTCTGGATCCCCATCAAATGTAATCTCAAGCATGTCCTTGGGGCGGATTACCGGGGGGGCTGGCGCCATGATCGGTACTGGAACCGGCTGCATGAGGGGTGCGGGAGCAGGGGGTTGAGGCGGAGGCAAAACTGGTGGCTGGATAGGTCCTGGTTGCCCTGGCCCAGGTCCTGGCGCTGGGACGACCAGTGGAGGTGGGGCTGGTGCTGGCTGGCCCGGCCCTGGCCCTGGGGGAACTGGTTGGCCCGGCCCTGGACCCGGTGGTACTGGTTGGCCTGGCCCCGGGCCCGGAGGAGCAGGAGGTGGCCGTCCCGGTATCAACGGTGGCACCGGGGCTGGTGCCGGTCTAGGTTGTGTCAACGGATGGGCTCGAATTGCTTGGTCCATCATCTGGGGTAGGGACTGCATTAGTTTGCTCATATCCCTTACCAGCCGACGAGTATCGTCTTGAATAGAATCCATGCGGGCATCAGTATCTTGGCTGGATCCCGTTCTGGGAGATCCCCGAGACACCCTCCCTTGGGGAAGACCAAAACTACCTCTGGGATCCAAAAGGCTGTCCCGGCTCTGGCTTCCCGGCATAGTCCAGGTGGTCTGGGTAGTGTCCAACAAGTTCTTAGTCCAATCGCGTGATCTGCGATAAGTCACCCCTTTATCCCAGGGTGTTGGAACTCCTGGCACATAGGTTCGTGGAACCGCACCTCCCTGACTTTGTATAGGCCCGGCCGGGCTGTAGATCGGGAGTGTGTACGGAGCCCCAATTGTGCCAATCGATGGCGGGGTAGCCACCCCAGCTGCTGAGTAGAGTATGGGTGCCGCCAAAACTGTAGTTGTAGTCACCGGAACAATGGTGGTGGTCGGGACAGTGACCACTGGAGCTGCCACAGTAGTAGCTGGAACCGTGGCTCCTGAAGCAGTAGTCACTGGAACGGCGCCCGTGGCTCCCACAGTAGCTATCGCTGGAACTGCACCAGAGGCTCCCGAAGTAGTAATCACCGGGACTGTGCCCGTGGCTCCCTTCCCCGCTCCGCTCATCGTGGTAGACGGCGGAAACTGACGGTGAGGGAATGATGAGGATTCCTGACAATTTCTGTCAGGTTTGAAATCAAGTAGATCCAGTCATTCTTGCACAAAGAAAGGTTTATTAGGATTATCTTGCTAAAACCCACAGTAGGAGGTCATTGTCAGGAATGGGGGGCGAAGCAAAGCAAGCTAACTTATAGTGTGATGCAATGAAGCGCCTAGCGAATAAAACTTGAGCACTCGCGCGGGAACTCCCGGCGGGAGAAATACTTAATGAGCGGGAGACTACTCCCCCCTCCCCTTGCCTTCCCAGGACTGGAAAATTCTCAGCTAAACAAGAATAGCCCAAAGCCTACATTCAAGGCCACCGTGATAAGGAAAAGCGGCAGGGAAGAAGCTCCCACGTTTCTGCCTGCATAGCTACGCAAGCGCAAAGTGGGGTAGGAAACATAAAACAATGGATTCAGTGAGAAACAACAAAGGCACCTTTTCTGACACTGTGGCAAAACAGGCTCCAATTTACAACTCAGCTGTTCACCTCCCAACCTCATCCCATTGACATATCTCACTCATTAAGTTCGCTGCCACTCACTACCTTTTTAGAGGGACAGTGAGACCCCTCTGGCTGAATCTCCCTCTTTGGAGATGGATGCCCCAAACTTTGGGGGATCCCTGGAAAGTTGGCAACCAAAGGGTCTGGCCTTCCTTGCTTCCCTGGGCTACCCCCTACTTTTGGTATTGTACAGAGCGGGGGAGACTATGTGGTCAGAGCACAACACAGAATATTAGCCCAAATAAAAGAATTGACTTAATTATTTACACAGTCATGGAGCACACACACTCTAAATGAATTAGGCAGAACTGTAGGAGTAAGCACATACTATGAACCAACAGGGCATTAATCAACAGGGGTTAAATGCCTGTTCTTTACCTCTGGAGGATGTGGGCTTAGAATAGGATCTCTCCTTGGACTGGCCTCTGGCTGTGCTTCAGCCTCTCTCTCTTGCCCAAGAGAGCAGGGAAACTTCCATTCATTCCTGAATCCAGCCGACTGTGGAGTGGCTGAATTTCTGCTGCCTCCCAGAGTTCCCTCATGGCTCTGACTTGTGGCCTGGTCAGCAGAGGCAGCAGGAGCCTCTCCTAACCTCTTTTGGACAAAGACTGCCTCCTCCCTGAATGGGCTAGATTTAGGCTTGCCAAAAACTTACCATATTTTGGCGGGGGACAGATACATCCTGGCAGGACCATCCCCGGGGAAGGAAAGACGCGCGCACGATGCCATTGCCAGGAAGTGATGCCAGGTGATGCTCTGGCAATGGGGATGGAAACTTGTTGGTACCATCGAGTTTCCAGCCCCATTGCCAGAGCATCGCCCAGTGTCACTTCCTGATGATGGCATCATTCCTCATGGGTGTTGCCTGGGAGAATGTTCTGGCCAGGGAGTGTGTCCCCCCCGCCGAAATACAGTAAGTACTTGGGAACCCTTGCTGGAGTCTATATTGATGCTGCCATGCCCCTTGGCAGCTGGGAACTGTAGGCCAGCAGATGAGGAAGCCCCATTTGACCCCTTGGCAGCTGGGAACTGTAGGCCAGCAGATGAGGAAGCCCCATTCGACCCAGTGAGTTATCACACTGGAGGCTCCTCTATGGAACTACACCTCAATTAAACCTTATGGGGGAACATTTTAAACAGACAACCACAGATGGCAGCCATCTTTCATCAAACACAGGTTACTGCCATTTCGTTACACCTACCAACAGCCACTGAGGGGAAAGTTAGTCTCACACAGGAGGCAAGCAGGAGAAGTGTCCTCATCAAGAGAGACAGCTGTTTGCCAGTAATTCTGACAGGGCACAGTGGCTGAAGGGGGAGTGGGCAGGGAAGAGGAGCAAACCCAGCACCCAGCCAATGGCACGCAAGTACTCTTGAGTGGCAGCTGATGGGCCAATGGCTGAGGGAGTGCATTACACAGCCAATGGGAGAGCTGCAAAGTGTCACTCCAAAACACAATTATATATAAGGAAAGATATGCTTTCGGTACCACCTTTATTTAAATGGTTCATTCATTCTAGAATATGCTAGGTATTGATAAGAATCCACTACATGAAATTAATCACCATAACAATCACACATCAATCTGATACTAGATACTTCATAGATTCAAAGACAGCAAATTGTGAGCTTGAAGTCCGAGTTTTGTGCAAGGGGGGGGGAGAAAAACCTAGCCTTTGCCAATCCCGATTCTTCACTGTTTTGGCCCAAGAGATCTATGCATTTTACAGAAGAGGAAAACAGCATGGGGGGAAAAAGGGTATTCCCAGCATATTGTTAACATTTCTAAAGGTTAATCTATAGGTTAAACACTGATTATTTTCTTTTCTGCTGACAACGGCAATTTGCTTTTAATTAGGTTTTCTCATCTCCCCCCCACACACAATAATGCAATCCTGCGTCGCTGACCCAAAAGTGAATGGCTTGGCAGGGATTAAATCTTCCAGCGAATGATGAAGATGGAGGAAAGCGGGAGGGAGAGGGGGAAAAAACCCTTATTCGCTACAGACTGACACATTTCAGGAAATAGACAGCATGAACTCTGGGCTTTCAATTCTCAATGCAATGAACAGGAAGCCGGCGTGCCAAACTCCTGTCCTCATCCGCCGGCTAAATCAACTAAACTTAAATTCAAAGACAGCTGACGTCTATTTTAGTTTGGGCTGTAAATGCGTAATAAACTGTTTTGGGTTTTGGTTTTTTTTAGTAAGAAGGAAAATATGCGTGTGGCCCCTTAAGCCATGTCAAATTAGTCTCCAAGAGATTTATTTCTCATCTAGTTTGCTTTCTTCGGGAACTGCCACCAAGATCTAAGGCTCTTAATTTGGGAGCATGGTTTAAGCGAGCTTTCTGGGCTGATAAAGTCGGTAATGTTTTGATGGGACTTTGGAATTGTTTGTTGGAAGCCTCATTCAAAGACTTACCCTGGGCAATGAAATGCATTATCCACATGTATTCTCAGGGATGCGACTAGAACAGCTCACTTCAAAGAGATATACGTCTCCTCTCCTCCACTTTCCCATTGACGTACAATTGTAAGGGCATCCAGATGACATAAACTTGCCAACCTCCTGGGGGCAGGAGAGCTCCCAGGATTACCTCTGATCTCCAGATGACAGAGATCAGTTTCCTTGGAGACAAATGGCCACTTTGGAAGGTGGACTCTATGGCCTCATGCCCCGCTGAAGTCCCTCCCCTCCCCAAGCCCTGCTCTTCTTAGGCTCCGCCCCCCAAGTATCCAGGTATTTTCTAAGCTGGAGTTGGCAACCCTAAGATGACAGAATTGTGGTGAGTTCTCTTCTGGAGAAAAACAAATCCCATGATTCCCCCCTTCTAATGGAAATTATGGACTAGTTCCTGATCTCTCGTTTCTAGCTCAAATGGCAGAGCAGACTGTGGGCAAATTCATTCAGACCTTCCTGGATGGAACATTATCCAGGGAAGTTTTTGAAATGCACCTTGTCCATTTTTTTCTCTTGTATTATGGACTTCCAAATTACCAGGTCTTGTTTCTAAAGTGAAAATGATACCTTAGGAATCCTTTGTTGTTCTGCCTTTTGTTTTCAGACCTTCAGAGGGGTGTGTGTGTGAACCAGCTGCTACTTTCAATTCCTGAAATTCATAATTTCAGAACAATAAAGGAAGAGAACAGGAAACTCTGTTCTCATATATTCTCTATACCCATTTCGGGCTGGCTACGAGCCAGGGATTGGTACTGAAACTGCCTTAGTCAATCAGGAAATAGGGGGAATGTAATCCTTTGGATTCTCCTGGGCCTCTTCGTGGCTTTTGAGACCTGCAGTCATGGTCTCCTTCTGGACAGTATCATAGTCAGCTTTCTCCCCTAGTCAGGGGCAGGGCTGTCATATTTCCAGGTGTGGTACTACAAAAACAACATCCGTGATAAAAATAATGAAGAGTCAATGAAGATAAGTTGCAAAAACATTTACTGAAGTAATTCTGTTGTTCTGTAAGAAATATTCTTCTGTTATCGCTCACACGCTAACGAATACTGCACAATGTGAACATTCGTTTCGCAATATTTTCTTTATCTGAGCATGTAGCAATCCCAGTTCTTATCAATTACTACTTATCAACTCTTGCTGGAAACATTCCATGTCGACCTTGGGTTCCGTTACTAGTCAACACTTCTTCCCGTGATCTCTCATTTTTGGCCTCTACTATATTTCCAGATGTGGCTTCAAATAAATGAACTTTCTCAGGAACTTCTAGAAATTGCA
Source organism: Gekko gecko (assembly GCA_029375565.1). NCBI lineage: Eukaryota > Metazoa > Chordata > Lepidosauria > Squamata > Gekkonidae > Gekko > Gekko gecko. Next base: position 191,175,000 of record JAPDNY010000004.1, on the reverse strand, counting down.
TCACCCTCTTGCCTTGACTGACAACCAGTAGGAGGGTGGGGGAGGACACAGACAGGTAGGAATGGCATCATACAATACCACTTTCAGCTATGTAACTGGAAGTAATGTTGCCATGTCATGTGGCACTCTAGGGTTTCTCTGGAACTCTATGGTTTCAGGGAAATTACTACACAATATGGTGATATCACTTCCAGGTTCCTAGAAAAGAAACAATGACATCCCCACCCCCATTCCTGCCTCACCACTCCCCTGAACACTGATGGACGGATGGGCACTTGGCAAACCAACTTGTGTGCCCCCCGTGAGTCTCATGGCCACACAAGCATTGTAAGAATGACTTTAAAAACCTATCCTGAACTAGTGGGGACAAGATGGATGGAATTTGGGGTGGGGTAGGGTAGATGATGACCTGTCACTGGTAGTTTTTAATGACATTGTTGCATTCTAAAAAAAAAATCACATAAATTGAAGCTGTCATGTTATCAGTTAATTAAACATTAGCTTCACTGGAAACCAGAGGACTGGAGCACACATCTTATTTATACACCACCTTTCCAAGGTGACTCAGAAAGTAAAAGAAATACATACAAAAGAAACCCACAAAATAGAAACTAGAAAATTCAAAAGCCACACAAACTTATGAAGCAGCTTAATACTGAATCACAGCATTAGTCTATCTAGCACAGGCTAGGAAAAGGTGACTTTATACTATCATAATTCAAGAGTTTTGAACTGTGATGCATTATATTCTTTCTTCGCAGTGCAGAACATTTACAATGCTCTCTTGCCAGCCCCAAGATTTGTTTGACATCTACTGTGTTGGCAATTCAATTCAGTGCCAAGGGGATGTTGGGGAGTAGTAAATCTTTACTTCTTTATTTAACATATCCTGTAAGCATAATAACTTTTGATAAATATAATAATGACTTTTGATAAATATTTGTTCAATAACCCCTTTCTTTCTTTCTGTACCCTTTACAATATCATTTTGTTCTCTCTCTCTCTCTCTCTCTCTCTCTCTCTCTCTCTCTCTCTCTCTCTCTCTCTCATAGAATCATAGAATCTAGGGTCATCTAGTCCAACCCCCCGCACAATGCAGGAAATTCACAAATACCTCCCCCTCCATACCTGCAGTGACCACTGTTCCATGCCCAGAAGATGACAAAAAACTTCCAGGATTGCTTCCTGACACACTCTCTCTCTCAGAAAATCTTGGTTGCACAAAATTGAGTTTTATCCCTTCCTTGGTTATTTTATGGATCTTATGGTCGGCACTCCACCTTGGTTGTGCTGGTTATGCTTTGCTTTCATGTTGTTCTCTCTGCTGTTTCATATATGGTTTTTGAGGCTGTTAAGATTGGGGCACTATAAGCTGTGATTTAGTTTTATTTGACTTGGTCAGTGTAATTTTAATTGCCTGACTTGTTTTACGCTGGGAGTTGCCACAAACATTTCCTCTGTTTTCCTAACTAAATAAAACAATAGAAAAGAGCAAGAATCCAGTAGCACCTTAAAGACTAACAACATTTGTGGCAGGGTAGGAGCTTTCATGAGTTGCTGCTCACTTCTTCAGATATAGCTAGAATGTGAGTCCCTATGTTCTTATTTCTTGGAGAAAAGAGTGGTTTCAGATGCTGAATGACAATAGCAGGCAAATGACAATAGCGGGTGAATGAAAATAGTAGGAGTGATTGGATTAGGTGTGATATGCAGAAGGGTAGTAGGCATTGAGAAATCAACATTGGTAATGAGACGGGAAACCTAGATCTTTATTCAGTCCAGTCCAGCATTGTGTTGAGTTCATTATCCATTGCAATTTAGCAGTCTCTGGCTGTGGTCACACGGCAAGGAAATTGCAATTTGTTCCCGCTATAATTTAATCAGGAATATTTTTCTTCAGGTTGGGATGCTCACACATCCCTCCCCGAACTGGAAGCATTGTGTGAGGAGGCTCTGGGCACCGTCTAGATGCAGCCCACCCCTCTCTCTCCTCCACCCGCTTGCTGGCCAGCCTATCCAGCACTTCCTTCCCCCTCCCCGCCTCCAGCAACTTTCCATGCCGCTTCCTGCTGTCCAAACAGCCCTGGCTCGATGCTGTTGGCAATCCGGGTCCTTCCTCCCTCCCTCCCTCCTAATGCCGCAGCTTCGGGGACTTCTGGGGCACACTCCACTGCCCACTCAGCTACAAGCCCGCCTGGCACTTCCTTCCCCAACCACCTCCCCCCACAGCAACTTTCCATTCTGCCTCCTGCTGCCCACCGTAGCTTCACTCCCGGGGTGGGCAGGAGCTTTCTCCATGCTGGATGAGCACTTGAACATTAAAATAATGAATTTATTAAGTGAAGGATTGCTCAAGCGCTCAAAGCTGGAAGCTGTAAAAGAAAAAAACCTCATTGCGCGAAGAACGGTCAGATGGCCCTAATCGCAATCATTGCGAGAGATGGCTGTCCAGATGGGTGGAATCGTGGATTCCAATACCAGGAAAGTACTTGATTTTCCTGGTGCAGAAAAATGAGCTAGAGAACCAGGAACATTGCGGGAGTGAGCCTGCTTCGGCACGGGAGGTGGATTGGTCCATCTGATCAGCAAATTTAAATGTGAGAGGAAACAGCGGTGAACCCCGATCAAAAGGACCGTGTGACCGCACCCTCTCTTTCTAATCTCCCTTCGAAATTCCTTTGTAAGAGAACTGCCACTCTTAGGTCAGCAACTGAACGTCCAAGAAGGTTAAAACGTTCCCCCACTGTTTTTTTTAAATGTTGTGGTTTCTAATGTCAGACTTATGTCCATTTATTCTTTACTGTAGGCCTGGCCTGTTTGTCCAGTGTACATGATGGAAGGGCATTGCTGAAACATGATGGCATAAATCACATTAGAGGATGAGCAAGGGTATGAAACTGAGAGGGTATGGCTGATGTTGCTAGGTACACTGATGGTGTTGCTAGAGCAAAGTTAGCATCTGGGTTTATTGCAGACCTTGGTACCAGAGTCCATGTTACTGTCAAATAGCTTATCATTTAGGGTTTCCAGGCCCCTGGTCTGGGTGGGGATCCCCCCACTTTTGCAGGCCCTTTTCTGCCACTGGCAGAAACCCCACCCACAAATGCCCCCAAACAGAATGTAATGACATCATCCAGAAGTGACGTCATCACTTCAGCAATGTTGGGGGTGACACTCTAGTTTTTGGGCAAAACTCTGATAAAATTGGACTCAAACCATAGAGTTTTGCCCAAAAACTAGAGCACCAGCCCTCAGAGTCGGTGACATGATGACATCACTTCTGGGTGGTGTCATCATGGTGCATACACCAGAAGATCCCAAGATGGAGCCTGGAGCCCCCGAACAGCAGCCAGATAGGACCTTGAAAACCCATAATCATTGCAGGTGAGAAGTTGTTCTAGGTTAGCAGGATGCCTGTAGGCAAGTGACCATGTCCAGCAGGGATTGTCCCGCATATCCAGCCAATCACCCCTTTGCACATCACATCTCATCCAATCACACCTGCTATTGTCATTCACCTGCTATTGTCATTGAATATCTGAATTCATTCCATTCTCCAATTATAAGGACAGATGGACTGACATTCTAGCTGTATCTGGAGAAGGGAGCAGAGACTCAAGAAAACTCCTACCCTGCCACAAAGTTTGTTAGTCTTTAAGGTGGTAATGGACTCTTGCTCTTTTCTTTGGCTACAGACGGACTAACCCATCTTAAATAAAACAAAGTATGGATTTAGAGCAGGGACACTTTGCCACAGTCCCCTTGTATCCTTCCTCCCTCTTTGTTACCAGTGAACATATGTCCATTGGTAAAACGCTGAACAAGTCGGATATCCAGGTCCCCCTGGCCACCGGGAAATGAGCTGTGATTTGGGGGGGGGAGTCCCCAGGTCCCATCCTTAAGAACAAGAGCAATCTTTCTGTATTGGGTATCCAGTTCTACCGGGGTTCTTTTGTGCACAGCTTCCACCAAAACCCAGCAGCACATTTGTGTACTTGTAAAACACCACACAAAAACAATTTGCTGTAAGTCATATGCACAATCCCAACAAGTCTGTGAAGACTACAAAACTTCAAACTTGATAGGGTGGTAGATTACGACTGTATAACAGTTCTTTTTGTGTGCGCATGGTGTTGCACTAACAGGAGCAGGTAATCTCACGGACGGGTAAATCGCCTCACCGAAAGGGTCTCGATGAAAGCTGTACATCCCATTGCATCAAGATTGCTCCTTTGCAGCATGTGCTGATAACACAGAGGGGAGAAAATAAAAGAATTTAGACTTTGCATTTCTCTCTGACTTTTAAGCAGTAAAAGTATTTCATATATATCATGGTGCTGCAGAATGATATTGTGATTGGATAGCAGGCTGCGGCTAAGAAAGAATGGCTTGCCTATGGCGATCTAATTAGTCCACAAGATTCAGACTGAGAATCCTTGATTTGCAGTGCCATCTCTTAGCTGCTAAGTTACTCCAGTGCAAATGAACCGCAGGCATTGACAGACACAGCACACTCTGGGCGCAAAGGACTCTGTACAAAATTTGAGAATAAACAATGGAAGGTCCATAATGCCTTGGTTCCTCTTTGGAAGCAAGACCAAGTAATTTAGAACTCCAATATCCAGGGACGGTCACAAATCTGGAGACTTTTTGGCGGGACAAGTATTCCTACTCGGTACGAACTGGCACTGGCTTTACAATGGATTTCCCCTTCATGTTGATCACGAGATCCTTTAATGAGAGATACCAGAGACAGAAGCTGGTATATTCTGCAGCCAAACTATGTGCTCAGAGAGAGAGTTACGGCCTTACCTGTGTGTTCCAAAGGCCACGGATGGACTGCATTCTTAATTGTGATGCAAGCCATGCACAAAACCACCCGAAGCATGTCATCACTTCCCTTCTAGTCTAAACACATTTCACATTTATATACTAACGGTGCAACCCTATACCAATGGTGCAACCCAGTCGAAGCCCATTCATTTCAATGTACTTAGACTGGAGTGACTCCATGTGGGATTGCTTGGTCAAGTCTTCATTTTTGGCCAACACCGAGTGAGAAACGCTGAGCATGAATGGGACAGAGTCGTCTGTAGCATGCATACACTATTTTTTTGGGGTGTTGGTGGTGTTGTTTAATTGCCCAGAAAGAGAACAGAATGGCAATTATTGCCTCCTTCCTCCATCACCAAAACAATAGATTTCTCCCAATTTTCCGAAACCGTTTCATCACCGCTTACAATGACGCCACTTTAAAAGCTGCTCCCGCTGCTTTAATTCCATAATTGCATTAATTTGTTTCCCTTCTGTTCGTAAAAATGTCGCCGGGATCTCTGTATCAGGCTGAAGGATTCCGTCGATTCTCTTCCCTATTATCCCCCACCCCTCCCAAAGTATTTGTTCACCAAACAATCCAGGATGAATCTGGTTATCAGTCTTGGCTGCTCGAATATATAATGACACGGGAGCTGATAAAAGCGAGCGAGCCATCTGTCTCCGAATTTAAATATTTTGAAGGCAAACACAGTGGTAAATAAGCAAGAACTCCTTAAAACTGCCTTTGTAAATATTTATATCTGACTGTACTAAAAAAAAGAAGAAGAAGAATGCCTTTTGTTGTTATGCTTTCATTCGGCGAATAGCTGCCAGGAAGCTGGGTCTTCGTGGTGTCTCCAAAGCAAGCTGGTGAAAGGCAGGAGAACACATCTGTGCCAGCCACATGTGGGCCTTTCCCTTCAGGGTGGAAATTCCAAGTGTCTTTTCTAAAATGAGTTCTAGCCAGGGTGGATGGCTGAGAAGGGTCAAAAACACAACCAGAGTCTCTCAGGTGGAAACAAACTCACTCAGCCCTCTCAGGTGAGGAAGTGGGTAGGAGCCTTGATGGCCATTACAGGTTCTAGGGTTGCCAGCATCCAGGTGGGGCCTGGAGATCTCTCACTACAACTGGTCTCCAGGCAACCAAGATCAGTTCCTCTGGAGAAAAAGTCTGCTTTGGAGGGTGGGCTATGGCCTTGCACCCTTCTGAGGTCCCACCATTTGCCAAGCCTCACCCTCCCAGGCTTCACCCCAAAAATCTCCAGGTATTTCCCAACCCCAGGCTGTCAAAAGTTCACAGGTCCCTGACAAAGATTTGTTCCGCCCTTCCCCCACCATTTAAATTGGACATCTTGGTGATGAAGAAAATGGTGGTGGCACCATAGATGCCTCACAGTTTTAACTAACTCCAAAGTAGGCCCAAGGCCTTGTGCCACCCTAGGCAAACTACGAAGGAGAGAGAGAAAGAGGAAATGCCAACAGTGTAGGGTTGCCAGGTCCCTCCCAGAAACTAGCATGTGATGGGAGGACTTAATGGAAGCAGGAGGGAGGCCCAGCCGATGCCTATGTCACTGCCCACATGACCCGGAAATTACATCATCACATTGGGAACATTGGGGTGACACTCTGGTATTTGGGCAAAAACTCTATGGTAAATTTGGCTTCTACCATAGAGTTTTTGCCCAAATATCAGAGTGTTACCCAATGTGATGATGTCACTTCCTGGTCATGTTGGCAGTGATGTAGACACACTGCTGCATGTTGGCTGGCTTCCCTCTTTTTTGGATAAGTTCCCTCCACCTGTCAGCTGATCAGTGGCAGGGCGATGGGGCCAGGCGGTGGGGCACCCCCACCTCCACGGGGTGTGTGTGTGTGTGTCTGGCAAACCTATAACAGCGAGAAATGAAAAATTCAAAGTGAAAAAGGAGGAGGTATGGTAGGACAAGCAGAGAACCAAGAGGAACACTGATTTTCTAAGGATTGGATCCAACACAAAATTTCAGCTTATGGTACAGCCCTTATGCAAGAAGAAATGCAAGAACAAAGACCATGATAGCCGAGTGCGCTAAGTCTCGTACAATGAATTTCCAGGTGCTGTAATCTATAAGGAGGAAAGTAATAGGTGTTGCACAAGATTTTGTGCAAGCAGAAGTTTTTGCTTCTGCATCACTGGATCCATGCCCATCTTCTGTGCTCCTTCTTGCAAGCAAGCCGCACCACACTCAGCAGGATTTCCTTCTGATAAACATGCCAGGATCAAGCTGCAATGGCACGTGGGAGGAAAACAGGAGTGAAAAACCGGCACGCAGCAATGAAGCAACTGAATTCAGAGGGGGGGAAGTGAATTTTGGGGAAGATAAATCCCATTCCCCATACCAACGGTTCAAATTTTAAACTCTGCAGGTTCATATTCCAAAAGGCAGCAAAACATTTGCAGTACAAGGGCCGATTCACACATGGCAAAGTCCACTCAACGGACTCATGGACTATCGAGATATGTGGTTATACGGATACGTTCTTGGAACTCTGATCCCAAAGGGTTGGAGTTCAGTTCACGCATGAACACACAAGAAGCTGCAAATCAGAGCACTGGTCCATCAAGAGCAGTATCGTCTGCTCAGACTGGCAGTGGTTCTTCAGAGTCAAGACAGAGGTCTTTCACATTACCAGTGACCTGGTCCTGAACTGGTGATGCTGTGGATCGAACCTGGGATCTCTGGCATGCCAGTCAAATGTGTGACCACTGAGCCATGACCCCTCCCCTAAATTCAGATCAGGACTCTGGGATATGGGGAGAGTGGGCTTCAGCCTCGCCACACAGTGATGTTGTCCCAATCTGAAAAGGCCCTGGGCTACAATTTGCCCCAAAGAATACATGTACCGGTACTGAACCTTACCGATAATTTTCCGCCATGGGGTAAATCTGTCTTTGGGGCTGTTTCAGGTCAGGAAAATGGTGCAGGGGGAGGTTTAAACTTCCTCTTCTCACATGCTGAGGTCCCGATTCGAATTGGACCCCTGAACCTCTGAGAACTGAGTTTCCATCACAGAAGTTCAAGGTACACACGTGATCAAAAGTCCTCACAGTAGCCACATGTCTGCCACATGTGGACTGTGTAACGTGTAACTTGGCTGTCATGAAGGGAAAAAAAGCAATGGTGGAACTCTCGCACGCCAGAAAAAGAACTGGCCTAAGAAGGCCACCCTTTACGAACCCAAAAGGATAGCCAGGTTCTTCTATCTCAGGAACAATCAAGAGGAATCACGCAGCACCTTTAAGACCCACAGCATTTTCAAAGCTTGGTACTTGTAGGGTGAAGTCCACTTCTGCCAACACACCAGATGAACATCAGGAATCCAGAATATTTCTTTGTAACCCTTTGCTTGACGGGACAACATGACGCAGGTGAACTGCCTGGTTTGGGGGGCTCTGTGAACACCCAGAGTTTGGGAATCCCACCTCCCTAATTCCCCTCACCCCCCCGCCCCAGTGGATCTGGAAGGTGCTACCTGGGTTGGGTGGCTGAGGCAGAGCAGGAAAACACAGCCACAGTCCCTCCGACGGAAACAATCACATCCTCCCTCAGTCTTTTGTCTCATATTTATTATACCCAGAAGCGGAAGTCTTATTCTATTGATTAATTTACTGCCGCAATTAGTGAGCGGCTCCTGGCAAGCTGACTAAATGCTTTCCGACCTGCCGCTTCAAAGGCCTTTCGCTCAAAGGATGGGGGAAATTATCCTTTGACTGTGGAAGAGTCGGGACCTTCAGGTGTTAAAAAAAAAAAATCCTTCTCAAAGGTGTTTTTTTGTTGCTAAGCAGGAAGCCTTGTCACCAGCCAAGAGACGGGGAGGCACACTGTCGATACTGACAGCCATTTGACTACACAGATAACAGTGCAATCCTAACCAGAGGCACGCCGTTCTCCATCCCTTGAAGTCAATGGGCTAGGGAGGGTGTAAATGTGCACTGTTCTGAACTATCTGTCTACTAAAATTCTCCAAACTACGTAGCTGGAGAACGTGGAGGGTGAATACTAATGATGACTGTGGTATAATCTGCATCTGTGACCGAACTCTTGGTCAGGTATATATCGGAGGAACTCCTCTTAAAAACCATTTGTTCTCATCACTGTGAGGGGGCGATGGGGAAGATGGAACTTCCAGCAGGGCTTTAGCCACTGTTGGGGCGTTAGGGGTTTGTGTGCCCATGTCATTGGCAATGCCCCCACCCCAGTTTTCCCTTTCTTGTTTAAATTTAAAGATCTTGGTAAGCAGTGCCACCTCAGGCCACTGCCACGCATGCCCAAAGCACCTGCTCTCTTGTCCTATAACGATTGAAGGAAGGGGCCGTATCAAGTAATTCACAAAACATGCCCTTCGTGGTGGTTTAAAAATCACAGTTTGGAACAAACAGCCCCCCCTCCCCAACACCTCCAGAAGAGGGCAACCAGGATGGTGAGAGGGTTGGAATCCAAGTCTTATGAGGAAAGGCTGAAAGAGTTGGGTATGTTTAGCCTGGGAAAGAGAAGAATTAGAGGGGACATGGTTGCAGTCTTCAAGTATTTGAAGGGCTGTCATGTAAAAGATGGAGCAGATCTATTCTCTCTTGCTCCAGATTGCAAGACTAGATCTAATGGGTGGAAATTACAAGGGAGTCGTTACCAGCTAGATATCAGGAGAAACTTCCTAACTGTAAGAGTGGTTGAGCAGTGGAACAGTCTGCCTTGGGAGGTGGTAGATGCTCCTTCCCTGGACGTTTTCAAGCGGAGGCTGGATGACCATCTTTTGGGTATGTTGTAGGTATGTAGGGCTATCTTTTGGCTATGCTCCTGCAGAGTGCAGGGGGTTGGACTAGATGACCTGCAAGGTCCCTTCCAACTCTAATATTCTATGATTCTATTCTATGACCCCCATAAGAACATGAGAGAAGCCAATGTTGGATCAGGCCAAAAATACCAGGTGCCATCAGGAGGTCCACCAGTGGGGCCAGGACACTAGAAGCCCTCCCACTGTTGCCGCCCCCCCAAGCACCAAGAATACAGAGCATCACTTGCCCCAGAGTTCCTACCTATACCTTGTGGATAATTGCCACTGATGGACCTCTGTTCCATATGTTTATCCAGTTCCCTCTTGAAGCCGTCCATGCTTGAAGCCACCACCACCTCCTGTGGCAGTGAATTCCATGTGTTAATCACTCTTTGGGTGAAGAAGTACTTCCTTTTATCTGTTCTAACCCGACTGCTCAGCAATTTCATTGAGTGCCCATGAGTTCTTGTCTTGTTAGAACAGTGCTTACAGTTTATACCCTGTGAAAAGCCCTGGCAAATTAGCTGTCCTTTTGGTGCCTCCTAAAAATTTCTAAACATGTCTCCTCTTTCAGAGTTGCCTCCTTTCCCCCCTCTCAGCATTCCCTTGTTGTTATTAATATAAATCCATTGTACTACTTTAGGAGGTAAACACTTTGCATGCAAGCCAAAGGGGGGGACAGAATCCCTCTTGAATATCCCCCCCCCCATTCCCCACCTCAAATCTATCACCATAAAAAAAAAAATAGTTTCATTTGTGGACTCAACATCAGTGTCGCATTCTAGATGCGGGCAGGTCACCTTGGGAAAAAGTGGCAGAGGCGGAAACCAAGCAGGTTTCTACAAAATCCCCTTTGTTAGCAAATAAACAGGGATTACGTTTTTACACAGCCCTCCCACAGATTTTTATTCCTTCGGTCACAGATGAAAAGTCAACATTTGGAGATGGAATCAGTCCAATCTCAACACATGGGCAGCCAAAGCGGCAGATTTTCTCCCCGGGAGAATATGGTTATTTAGACAGACTTTATAGCTCAAAAAGAACAGATAGCAGCACATCTTTATAATTCCACACCTTCTTATTTCATGGCTCAGACCCCATCCATCTTTTTAACTGCAGAAACTACTGCTGAGGAGAACATCGCCCCAACTAATTCTGCCTCCCCCCAAAAAAAATTAGCATTTGCGCTGCATTCCCCCCTCTTTTCCAAATATTTTTTTTTTTAAAATTATGCGGGGGATAGAAATGAACCCTCTGCATTTGACATATTTGCTAATAAAAGCTGAGCACCCACGGTGCTGGATTAATATTCATTTTATTAACACATCTTTCCCGTTATTTAGCTGAGATGCTTTTGCCTGCTGCTGGAAAGATAAAAAGGAACTGAAATTTATTAAGTTTGCCGATAGTCTTTGGCCGTCGTTAAAATGCAGAAGAATTCAGACGGAAAGCTGGTTCCGTTTGGCTGACATGTCCCCAGCCTCCATTATATGGGAGTAACGACATGATTCGCCCGATCTGTGCCAGGTCGTGGGGTGTGTGATTGAATTCTCAATCAGATACATATTGGGGGAACTCTTGAAAAAAATGTGTTCTCTCATCACTGCGCGGGAGGGATGGGAGTGGAGGGAGTCCCGATTTCCTTCCCGCTCTACTTTTGCCAGTGGAAAGGGAGGTGAAGGGGAGCTGTTCCCCTCTTTTCTCTGGCTCCAGGTGCCCTGGAAAGGAGGTGTGAAGCCACAGAAAAGGGATGAAAAGCTCCCACTGCCTACAAGTCACTGCCTAAAGGAATGGACTGGGAAGTGAAAACAGACCCGAAGCAAGCCAAGCTGAGTGGGCCCTGCCATGCTACCAGCCTGTGCCGTGGGGACATGCAACTCAGTGGTGCCGCCAATGGCCATTTGCTCACCTGTTGCTTCTTCCCGCAAACAGGCAGCAATGTGGGGAGGAGACATGTTGCAAGTATTGACACTGCTGATAAAGGGTCTGAGTGTCATGGCCCCTGAGACAATGGTGGAATTGCTGGGGCTTGGCTCTGCTTGCTCCTGTCCACCAGTGGGCCTCTTAATTAATTAATTAATTAAATTTTACTGATTTTTACCCCGCCCATCCGGCCTAGGCTGGCTCAGGGTGGTTTACAACAGAGTAAAAGTTTGCATAATACATAAAACACGATTCCTTACATTAATACAATTTTTCATAAATAGTAATACAACAATATAAAAACAATGTGTAAAATCAAACGTGGTGCTAAACTGCTAGCTAATTGCAATTCTTGCTTTAATTTTGCCTACCAGGAAATTTCCATATAAGTTAAATTGCCAGTCTGCCCCCTAACTGCCTAGATGGAAGCTTCTTAAAGCTCCTTGTAGAACCTAGGCCCCGGTCACACACCGAATTTGCCATGGGAGAGCCACGATTGAATGACGGAGTTTCCAGGCGCGATCACACTGCAACATCTGGGAGGCGTAGCACTCTCCTGTGGCCAACCCGCAGCCTCCCATCGAAAATACAGAGTAAAAAACTACATCCTCAAAGGTACTTGCAAATGGTTTGCCACGGGCTGCCTCCGGACTCCCTCGGTGTGATCACGCCAGCACGCGGCTTTTCCCTCTGGCCCCTTGTTGATGTGCAGGTGTGGAAGGGAGGAACCGTGGTATGCCACCGATGCGTGGGATCGCGTTCTGGCAGCTCCAATTGCAGTGCCACAAATAGCCCTGCCTCCCCCCCCCATTATCCAGCCCATATGACTGGGGCCCTAAGCCACCATTCCCTTAGTGTAAGAGCAAGAGGCAGTTGAAGGAAGATGTTCTTTCTTATGCTCAGGCCAAACCTGGCAATTGGTGGGAAGGTTGGGGGTGGGGACACGGGGGGGGGATGAGGCACTGGTGATGTCACCAATGTCACCACGTCACTTCTGGGGAAAACCAGGAAGTGACAAAGGGTGGCTCTAGGAATCACTGGAAACTCTATGGTAAAACTCAGTTTTCCCTGGAAGTGATATAGCAACATTGTTACACATGGCGTTTTTTGTAATGTTAATGTTTCTCCTGCCTCCTGGAGCAGTGGTTGACAGTGAGGGCTCACCAGCGGGAGACTTCCTGCCATTGCAGAAAGCCTAAAGTCAACCACCAATGGATGTACAGCATATGCAAGTATGAAAACCACCAAAAAAGAATTCATTGTATACATAAAGTAGTAGACAACAAATTGTCTGAGTTCAGACTGGCAATTTGCCCCGGTAGAGCCCCGTTTCAGTGACGTTTTAAAACCACATTAAAGGGGGTGTTCACACAGGCATATCTGCCCAGCGTTCCACACCCGTCAGCAACCCGCACTGTTCTGCTTTGCTCCCGGGATGAAAACATACTTCTTTAAAGGGGTAGCAAATCCCAGAAAGCGCATTTATCCTGTGGCATTCCATTTCCCGGCCATGTGAACGCTCAGCGGATAAGGCGGGAGCAAGCTGCATTGGGGCAAATGCCAGCAGTGGTTTGATTGGCCGTGCTCCACTCTACTGCCCAATGCGGTGCTGGTGCAACAGGATCCGCCCCCAATTGGCTGGAGCACATCACCGATTTACCAGGGAAACGCCGCATACAGCGCGCCTCCAGGGCAACAATCTGAACGCTCTGGCGTGCCTCCTCCCGGTATGCTCCCGCAGCAGTCCAGGCTGTGTGAACGGGAAACCCCGGAACAATTTTTTTTCCGGGGCTTTTTTGCCGTGACTGGCTCCCGCTTCAAATTGCCAGTCTGAACTCAGCCATTGTGTCCTTAAAATGAATTAATATATTTTTTTACAGTCCTTTTTCACAGAAGTTATTGATCAGTCCCTTTTTGGTCTCTGAACACAGTCGCAAATAAAGCGGCTACAGATTGCAGAAAGCCTAGCAGCCCTACGACGTATGGATTAGAGCCTGAATTTGGGAAGTAAGCCACATTCACACCGACACGTGTTTATGGGACATTTCCCTCCTGACCACCCACAGCCACAGTAGGACCAGAAGAGATGTGGGTATGCTCAAAGGACCACGATGATGCCTCTGTCATGCAGCCCTTGACTCTTTCTTTCAAAACCATTGTCTGTTGCCAGCCAGAATGGCACTCCGAATGTTTTATGGAGACATCGGATATACCTCAGCTCTTTTCTATTTTACGTTTTTTTCAAAGGGCGCTAAAATCCAGCCCGGCTGAACGGACGGCATTCCATCAATGTCAAGGAAGGCACTGCCTCCACTGAGTTTATCAGCAGCTCCAGTTCTGCAAAACATGTATGCACATGAGTGACTTTATGGTTATGAATACTTGCAACAGTCTGGAACGGGGCTTCTTGCACCTTTAAAAAGTTACTTGATGGTGCGCTTGCAGAACTTCCCTATGACTGGGCATATTTTCCCTCCCCCGCCCTGAGAAGTCATGACTTTATACGGCTGTTCCGATGCGCCCTTCTTATCTTCATACTTGCAGTCCTCCCAGCTGTTAATGTGCAAAGAACCATGGGTCTTCCTGGCTGAACTCTCTCTTTTCCCAACCATGAAATGCTGCAACTTAAGAATTCCTTTGATGTGCTCTGTCTGTCTTTATTTCTCACCCTTCACATTTTTGATTAGGTCAGGGTGCTCAGTGAATACAGCGCACTGTAGGTTTGGAGCAAGCTGAGGGTAGCGCCAGCGAGCGTGAAGTTCCCTCTCCTGAACAGATAGGAATGCATCTGAGATATACATTTGGGTGAGCACCTTCACCTAAGTCCACTGAAAATGAAGGCAACAAACGCAACCATCTTAGGCATGTTTAGAAGGCAAGAAGGCCCAAAAAGTTTAAGTATGCTTCTGATAACAGTCCATATACAAAATAAATGCAGCAGCTTTGGGCACAGATTTATAAATGTTTCTATATTCATCAACAATATTATTTATATTATTTTTTAACAAAAGGTGGTGGAAAGTGACATCGAGTCTAGGGTTGCCAGCCTCCAGGTGGGGCCTGGGGATCGCCTGCTTTTACAACTGATCTCCAGCTGACAGAGATCAGCTCACCTGGAGAAAACAGCTGCTTTGAATGGTAGACTCTATAGCATTGGACCATGCTGAGACCCCTTCCCTCCCCAAAATCTGCCACCCCCTGGATCCACCCCCAAAGTCTCCAGGTACTTTTCAACACAGACCTGGCAGCCCTAATCCAGTCATAGCTGACTTATGCAACCCTGTAGGGTTTTCAAGGCACAAGACAAACAGAGGTGGTTGCTATTTCGGGTTGCCAGATTAATTTACCTGGCCGGACGGGGTCTCCTGGTATCTTTCTGGGAGACTGGAAGTGATGTTGGACATTTTTCAGGCCTACTTCCAATTTTGGGCCTACTTCCGGTTTCAGGCCTACTTCTGGTTGGGGTTACACTCTGGTTTTTGGGCAAAACTCTATGGTAAATTTGGCTTCAGACCATAGGGTTTGGCCCAAAAACCAGAGTGTCACCCCAACCAGAAGTAGGCCCAAAAAGGTCAGTTGGGAGTGGGGTACCCACCCCTCGACGGCCCACTGGTCAGCAGTGGGCAAGAGCCTGCAAAAGCAGAGGTTCCCCTGCTCCCAACAGGGGGCTGGCAACCCAATTGTTATCACCTGCCTCTACACAGCAATGCTGGAGTTCCTCAGTGGTCTCCCAACCAGGTACTAACCAGGGCTTCCGGGATCTCACAAGGTCTGGCTAGCCTGGGTTATCCATGTTGAGTTCAGGATGATCTTTTATTAGGACCAATCAAACAGACACAAAAGCATGTGCAAACTTTTGAGTTCTCTAGAACCTTTCATGGGGCTTGATAAAGAGGTCTGGAGACCTTAAAAGCTTGCAAAGCACTTTTGTGTCATTTTCACTGGTCCTAATAAAAGGCCTTAAGTGCCTTTTGCTCTTGAATTTTGCTTTGGACCCGTAAAGTGACATGTTGGTCTAAAAGCAACAGAACAAAATTTGAGTCCAGTGACACTTTTAAGACCATCGATATTTAATTCTGGGTATAACCTTTCATGTGCATGCACACTTCTTCAGATACCCATCTGCAGAAGTGCGCATGCACACAAAAGCTTATGCCTAGAATTAAACTTTTTTGGTCTTAAAGGTGCCGCTGGACTCAAACTTTGATCAGGACATGGGGTGGCATATAACTTCCACATCTTGTGCATAGGCAACCTATCCATGATCTACATACTAAAAAGAAAAAGGAAAATGGTGGGTGTAGATCATGTGTGTAAATACAAAGAGGTCCCTGAACACATGGAACATAGGGTGGGTACGGCATCCAGAGCCCCATCAAAGTTACGTAGCACTGATTTTACATTTAAATCTTTCCCAATTAAATCTGCAGAACTTAAAGAGCGCTGTAACATTGGCTTCATGGCAACAGTGTTTAGTGCAATTGAAAAGGATGACACTCAGATTTCCTTCTGGGGGTAGGACCCTTCACTGGATCAAGCTGGGCCTGTAATTCATTCACTTTTGAGCAATTATTGTCTGGATAATTTCACTTCTAAAAAAACTGAACTCCAACCATCTGGGGTGAAAATCTTCCCTGGTGGCACTTTTAAAAACAAGAATGCATACAGATATTGCTCTACCCCCTCCCCCTTCCGAACATTGTCATCTGCACATCAGTAAACAATTTCCCAAAAGTACAGCCACTAACCAACAACAGGGTGTCCCGTCCCCCCAGGTAAACAAAATGAACTTGTGGCACAAAAACAACCTCAAAATTTTGTTTGTTTGTTTTGCAATTCGAGTAGCTTTTTGCTCCAGACAATGTAAAAACACTGGGGATACTGGGCTAGAAAAATACCCCTTGAGCATTGCCAGAAAACACTAAAGTGTTGTTAAGTGCTCTAGAGACATATGGAAATGTCCCTCATTTCAGAGAAAGATGATCTTGCAACATTCCATAGGATTGGTATGAGTTATTAATAAGGCCAAGTAGGTGGGAGATCTAAATAAGCAAACAAAAAGAAACCCTGTTTCCTGCAGAAGTGCATATCAAGGGACGGCGGTGTTTGAAATGGGCTCTGGGAGTTCTGAAACACACTGACCTTAGCCACCTAAAACAAATCTGACTTTTTTTTGGGGGGGGGGAGACACTGTTCCACCCCAGTGGTGGGGCACACGGGGTCAATTAAAGGACAGAGGATATTCTTCCAAAATTCTATAAAGCTAAGAACACACCCAGGGAATCCTTATTAACCCCTAAGATTTGCAATGACAAACACTTATGATGGCACTTATGCATGAGTACACTTAGAGAACATACTTAAGATGATACCCTGACAGCGGCTGGGCATAGTCCAAAAGGCTATTTTCCATGTGGCAATTTGTCAACACTATCCTGGGAGGCCGGGTGGACCTGACAACCGTACCCCACCCCATTCCTTTTAGTATCATACCACTATTACTGCCCCAATATCCATGCATTTATTGACTCTGTTCCCAATACCTATACACACAGGAGTGTGCTTACAAGATTGGGAACATCCTGGCCACAGAGTGAGAAGCCTTATTCACAAGTTATAGTGGACACACGTACAGCCTGCATGTATGTGTGTACATCTGTTGGTAAGAAAGAGCCAACACACATTCACTTTGCAACTAAAACTGGGGGAAAGTACCTGATAAATGTGGGGTTGGTATCATACTTTCAGCATGCGGAACACATTGATGTCTGCTGAATGTAACAGGAGAATTACTTAATGCACCTATTAAAAACAATCAAGTGAACACTGTATATAGATTGTACATATGTTCAGTGTAACTTGTGGAAAGGACTTCTGCATACAGTGTACACTTAATTTTTCTTTATGGGCTCTTCTGCATTCTCATTTTCCTCACTTGTGTGTCCCTATTGCTTCATTTCCTCCCCTGTTCCACACGTGTTTTGCTCCCTCTAGTGGTCATCCCAGTAATACATCATTGTATGTGTGGCATATCTCCCTGCAGACGTAAACTGAAGATTTTTATGCCAGACATACAGTGACTAAAAAAACAAATCAACCTCTACAGGGAACAAAACACTTTTGGAAAAGAAAACAACAACAACAACACAATAAGGACATGGCAGTGACAAAAATGAGAATGTGGAAGAGCAACCTATGTGTGTTGAGTAATGTTGTATGTTACATTGAACACAGGAACAGATACATGTGCAATTTAAAACCCAGATTTACCTAAGTACAAGTCCCTGGTTTCATTTGTAAAGTGAACATGTATTGGCTTTTTCTGACAAACAGATGTTCACCGTAACATGTGAATGGGGCTACATGCTATGCTTGTGCACAGATTTGAGGACCCAGAGCTATGCAATGTGGACATCTGTATAATAATGCTGCAAAGATTTTGGGGCATGTTTTGCAGTCAGTCTTGGGGAGGCTGTAACCAGTTTTAAACTTCTTTCAGCTTTACAGCCAGATAATTGCACAGAAAGAACAATTAAAAGAAGTTTAGAACTGCAATCGGGGGGGGGGGCAGGGAAGACTTTCTGTGAGTTTTTTTTTAAGGCTAATTTATGCAGCAACACTTCAATTCTGCGCTAAGGAGAATAGGACAAATGTTCAGTTGTACATAGTTGATCTTTTCCAAAACCTGCTGTTTCATATTGCTACGAATGTGTGACCGTGAGTGGGGGGAACTGAATATCATTAAGAGTTTATTTGAACCCCATGTACAAGTCTGCTTTGATCACCTTTGGTTTTATGCCAACAATCTCAGCCTTAAGAGACTGACAAGTATAAAACTGCCATTATGAGGGATTTAATTGCCATATTTAAACTGATGATTATCCATTCACTGGGCAAATTAATGGATTAAACTTCAATTTCCACAGCCATAGAGTGATTTAGAATCGATCACGGACAATCAGTGATGAATGCAATAAGATAATCTTTTGGACATTATACTAAAGTGATTATTATAGAGTTAAACATAGTTAAATATAGAAACTCTCATTGTTATAGACTTGACCCAGTCTCGACCTTTGGACCTGGACTCTTTATTTCATGCTATGTTGGTTTTTTAAAGATTATTTTCACTTCTTTTTATTATTTCAGTTTCTCTTTCCAGAGTTAGAAGCAACCTCTTGGCTTGCTTGCCATAACTGTAGGAGTTTATATTCTAAAAAGCGGTGCCTATAAAAATATGCACCTGTCCTCCAGCCTCACTCAACCCTTATTTCACATATATGAGAAAGTCTTCCTCTTGATGTCAAAAAACACAGCAAGAATAACTCCCATTTTTCTTATTCAAGGAGAGCATCCAGATGCCAGTATGCCCATGTGTCCCACTCCAATACACATGGAGGCACAGGGGAAGTAACAGTTGTGGTTCAGCCCACCCTTAAGACAGTAAGCGCACTATGCTCACTACCTCTGTGTGTTCACTTAACATCGGCAGCATTACATAGTGCAGGGGTCCCCAACCTTTTCGAGCCCACAGGCATCTCCAGAATTCTGACTCAGGGTGGTGGGCACAGCCACAAAATGGCTGCCATAAAACGGCTGCCACGGGAGGTGGAGCCAGCCACAAAATGGCTGCCAACATTTTTTTAAAAAAATCTTCACAGCCTATGAAGTAAGAAGCCTCCAGCTGGCCTTGTTCACTTTTGAAAAGAAAAGAAAAAAACCTTTGGGGGGCACCTGGAAAGGTGTTGGCATGGACCATGGCCCTCAGTGCTGGAGAACCTGGAGTATTGGTTAGAGTGTCAGAGCGGGATGTAGAAAGCCAGGAATCCTCCTCCTTCTATGGTATCTCGCTGGGTCACATTGGGCTAGTCACCCACTCTCAACCTAATCTACCTCAACCTAAACAACCTCACAGGGCTAATTTTGTCACCTACTTGCCTTGGCTCCAGGCCAGGCCTGTATCTACAGTGGGGCATCTTGGGGCCTGGCCCCCTGACCTACTGCCAAGCCCCCCTCCCAACTTCCATTTTTTATTTTATTTGTGGTGCTCCCTTGGGGGGGGGGGTCTGTGCAGGGTGCCTCCCGCCTTATTTAAAGGCCCCCATTTTTTTAAGAATCCTGGCTATGGGCCTGCTCCAGGGCGTCCCTTAGTTGCCCTGACTTGAACTCGGAGGTGGCTGAGAACCAGGGTATGGTGCTTCAAACATTACTATTCTAATCTGCCACAGAATAAGGACCTCCTCTTCCCCTCCCCGTTCAGAATTCCTTCGTCGGTACGAGTCGCTTCAAGCAAAAGGAATTCTTTCGACCCTTACCCATTTTACAAGCCAGAAATCTGTGTGGGCACAAGCGCTTTGTGAGGGAGTGAGGGAGACATTTTGTGCTTCTCTCCCTCTTTTGTATCTCTCTGCCCAAACTGGCCTTTTCAGCACTCAGGGAGGCAGGCAGGAGACCTCAGCAAATTTAAGAAACACAAACAGGATTCCTTCCTAAGCAGTCCTCAGTAAACCATACCCCCAGACATCCTGGGTGTAAAAGAGCTACAACACCTCAACATAAATCCTAGAAAACACAGATACTTGTGAACAATTTTTGACAAGTAGAAACAACACAGAGCACTTAGAAAAAATATTAGCTGGTAAATTGCTAGCTAATCTTTACTTGGGGTCTTTACATTTCTCTTCTTGGGAATGGGTCCAAGAAAGAGCATCTCAGGACCACCTGATTGACATAAGTTTAGACGCATAGCTGCTGTCTGTGAGGACATATTTAGGGACTTTCCTGCAGTCTGGGAGTTCCTTCCCTGAGCCAACCAGAAGTTATGGTGGAGGTTCATGGTTTCCTCCAAACCAGCTCCTGACTAATCACTGTGAAAATATGGATTAAAGGAATACAGCCTGCCCAAGAAGAATGTCAAGCCATTTTTGACAACTTAGCCAAATGGTAGAACTGGGATTCAGTTTGGGGAGGGGCTGTTGCTCAATGGAAGAGCCTCGTCTTTGCATGCAGAACATCCCGGGTTCAATACCTTGCATCTCTAGTTTGAAAAGGGATGTGAAAGACCTTCACCTGAGCCCCTGGAGAGCCGCTGCCTGTCTGAGTAGACAATACTGAGTGTGACGGATCAACAGTCTTATTCAGTACAAGATAGCTTCATGCATCATGCATCTTTCCTTTCCCAACTGACTCTCTCTTCATATATTGTCTATCCTTTCCTGGGATGCAACTTTAAGATTCAATTGCCTTATATTATTCTATATTATATTCCTATATTCCTATATTATTTCCTAACAGCTGTTAAAAGAAGGGGGGAGAGCAACATAATAAGCCACGTTTGGCCCCCAATAGGGACAAATCTGTAATTCTCTCTACCCTCTACTCTCCATATGAATAAGTATTGTCCCCATACTTGGGGATATCCGGAAAGCAGCACTCCTGATCACAGAAACAGGATGACTTACATGTAGTGGCTTAGTTCCAGGAATGTATGAGCAGAAATAAAATATACTCCGTGCTATTACTTATACAAGCAATGGTGTAAGTAACATGTCCAAAGGAGGGCAGCACAGATGGTGTTATGTATTGAACTGTGAATCAAGCCTATTCTTTTCAATGTTAAGCTTGATTCTGAATGTGGATTCTAAGCTGTCGCATTCCTATTGGTTGGTTTCTGCGAAACCAGTGTAAATAGCCAATCACTGTGTGATAATGTTGCAAAGAGGGAACAGTCCTGATTGGTCTTTATCCCTGCAATGCCATTGGTCTTTAACTTGTTATGGGTGTGGCTTTGACAGCCCGGGAGAGTTTAAAAAGGAGCTGTGCTCCACTGTTTGTGTTGTGTGTTCCTGAGTTGGTGCTTGTCATTAATAAAGCTGAAATCACTTGTTGAGCTTATTCCGTTGTTGAGTCTCATACTTAACAGATGGTGAGGGGTCTGGAGACCAAGACCTATGAGGAAAGGTTGAAGGAGCTGGGTATGTTTAGCCTGGAGAGGAGACAACAGAGAAGTGATGTGATCACCGTCCTCAAGTACCTGAAGGGCTGTCATACAGAGGATGGTGCAGAGTTGTTTTCTGTTTCCACAGAAGGTCGGACCAGAACCAACGGGTTGAAATTAAATCAGAAGAGTTTTTGTGAAACATTAGGAAGAACTTCCTGGCAGAGCAGTTCGTTAGTGGAACAGGCTTCCTCAGGAAGTGGTGGGCTCTTCTTCTTTGGAGGTTTTCAAACAGAGCCTCGATGGCCATCTGACAGCAGTGCTGATTCTGAGAACTTAGGCAGATCATGAGAAGGAGGGCAGGAAGGGTTGCCTCAGTGCTTAGTTCTTGTGGCCCTTTCGTACACGCCCAGGGAAATGCTGATTGCCCCTTTGGGGTCAGGAAGCCATTGTTCTCCAGGCCAGTTTGGCCGGGGATCCTGGAGGTTTTTTGTCATCTTCTGGGCATGGAACAGGGGTCACTGCGGGTGTGCAGGGGGAGGTATTTGTGAATTTCCTGCATCGTGCAGGGGATTGGATTAGATGATCCTAGAGGTCCCTTCCAACTCTATGGTCCTATGATTCTATGACTGCAGCAGCACAGTCCTTTAATATATATATCCTTAATGAAATAATGAAAGCAACAACAGCCGGTTCACATTATTATTTTACTTCATTTATTTTGAAACTGAACCAGGAGAAATGCCGTCCGCCATGTCTTGTGCTATTCTCTCTAGAAGGTACAATGACTAAAATAAGACTATTGTACTTTGGCCACGTCACGAGAAAACATCAGAAAAAAACAATAATGCTGGGAAAAGCTGAAGGCGTTAGGAAAAGAAGACGACTTCACCTAACTTGAGATGGAATGACTCAATAAAGGAAGCCATGGCCCTCAGTTTACAAGACTCGAATAAGGCTACCAATGACAGGACATTTTGGAGGTCATTAAATCACAGAGTTGCCATAAGTTGGAAGTGACTCGACAGCACATTATACCCACACTCACACATTCATACACATCCTGTAGTTATCACATTCACTTAATGCGAGCAGGTAGTGAATAATTATTTTAGCACTTCACCAGAGCTGTGGTGTGCTCTGAGAACCTCTCTGGAATCCAACCCAGATTGTACACGCTGGAGTGACTGTAGTAAGGAAGGGATGGGTCACATGAAATGTAATATCTGTGTGAGATTTGTGTGTTAAGAAAAACGCTGATGGCTGTCACAGAGAGGAGCTGCATTCAGAAGTCACAATGGTAGTTCTCCAGTGACCAAAACAAACACAGTCGTCATACATTCCCCTCAAGTTTGTTTCTTCCCAACAAAAAAGCCAGGGCTTCTCTGCATTCTCGTTTTCCTCACTTGTGAGTTCCTGTTGCTTTTGATGGTGGTGGTATGTGCGTGTGTGTGGGGGGCTGTTTCCTACTCTGCACATGTTTTGCTCCCTCAGGGTGGGGGGGGGCTGATTCAATATTACATTGCTTTATGTTCAGCATATCTCCCTGAAGATTTAAACTGCAGGTTTCTATGCCAGGCATAAAGCAATGCAATATCAGATCGACCACTAGAGGGAGCAAAAACATGTGCTGAACAGTGGGGAAAAACCCGAAGCAACAGGGACACACAAGTGAGGAAACTGAGACTGTGGGGAAGCCCCCCAGTAAGTGAGGCGGGAAACAAACTCTCATTTGCCCCAGTGTCTTCTTTCAAATCCTTAAGTCCAACTCCCTTGGCATAGGGAACTCATGACCTCTGCCCTTGTCACACACCTTCTTGCAGACACATTTACAGAAGGAGGAAACCTTGCCAAAAGGTGTGTGTGTGTAAGAGAGAGAGAGAGACAGAGAGAGACAGAGAGAGAGAGAGAGAGAAAGATTTCTGCAGCGTTTACAGAAACTGACTTTACCAGTTCCATCTGCATTGGGTCAGGCAGTGAGGTGGATATTAATTTAAATGCAACAATGGCGGCGTGGGCTTTTAAAAACAGCTGGGTGCATTTTCAAATCCATTACGAAAAACAGACCAGCCAGCTGTAAGGCAAAGTTGCTGCTGGAGTGAGGCAAGAGAAGCCACAGGACTAGATAGAAGAGCCGCTCTCAAGCACGAGGGAATACAAGCACAATTCTCTGTTTGCAGTTGAGAAACGGAGGCCAAATCAGAGTTTCTCCTTCTACCGTCTAGAGATCAGCCGGAGTGCACAGGCTACATTTTGAGGCATTCAGTGCCACACAAAGCAAATGCAGAGATGTGTGTTAAAATCGTCGGGAGACAATGTTATCTAAAGTGTCATGCATGCCTAAAGATACCATTTTCTTGTAACTTGAACATCTCGAAGGCTACAAAGTAAAATGAGAAAAGAAATAGCAAAGGTGAAATATACTGGGTTCGACACACGAGTCGTGACCAGCTCATATTTATCAGCTCAAACTAAGGACAAACTAGCAGGGCCCAACCCCTGCTTAAATCTGTACACAACACCCCACCCCACACAGACCCACTACCTGTGATAGGCTATTTACAGTGTGACTACAGGTCCATTGGTTCCTTTTAGGATCCTAGCCCTAGGTTCCCAGCTGGGTAGCGATTGCCGGGTCTAGGACATAACAAAAGGGAAGTTTGAAGAAAATAGATTGTATATTTTGCCAATAATGGACAGCTGTTGTAAGTAGGGTTGTTGACTCCAGGTTGGGAAATCCCTGGAAATTTGGGGATTTGGGGAGTGGATCTGGGGGGGGGCACTGTTGGAGGAATGGGACCTCAGCAGGGTGTAATGCCACAGAAGCCACCCTCCAAAGCAGCCATTTTCTTCAGGGGAACTGACCCCTGTTGTCTGGAGGTCAGCGGTAATACCAGAAGATCTCCAGGATCCACCCGGATATCGAGACCCATAATTGTAATCCTACATTAAAGAAAGCAACTGGGGGCAATTCCTTGCATTACTTATTTGATAGCTGAATGCAAACTCTACACCCATGTTTGTTGTTTGCAAGGGAGACGTCTATGTCAAATTTGGCAACTGTTCCTTTGAAATCCAGAGAACTACAACCACAAACTAAAGTTTCCCCGGTTGATCCAGCCGTGTTGGTCTGAAGCAGTAGAACAAATTTCGAGTCCTGTGGGGCACCTTTAAGACCAACGAAGGTTTATGCAGCGTATGAGCTTTCGTGTGCAAGGCACACTTTTTCAGACAGGGATTTAACAACAAATTAACATGTAACATAATGATGTTTAAGTTATGGAAAGTGGAAAACTAAATAACAAGTTAAGGTTATAAGGTCAACAGTTGTAAAGCAATAAGTATGTCGAAAATAGCAGATAGATGTCTAAAGGTGTTTTTTTCTAATTGAAATATGAGATAAATGTCTAAAGGTGTTTTTTCTAGTTAAACTGTTGTAAAACAATAAATATGTCAAAAATAGCAGATAAATGTCTAAAGGTGTTTTTTTCTAGTTAAACTGTTGGCCTTATAACCTTAACTTGTTATTTAGTTTTCCACTTTGCATAACTTAAAACATCCTCACATTACATGTTAATTTGCTGTTAAATCCCTGTCTATAAGTTTAGACCCTCATCTAGCATTCCAGTGTTTTTGAAAAAGTATGCCTCGCACATGAAAGCTCATGCCTTGAATAAACCTTTGTTGGTCTTAAAGGAGCCCCTGGACTCGAAATTTGTTTCCCTGGTTGCCACTTCTGAGTGTTTGAAAGGACCATACACACGCTTTGGGGCAAAACAGACTTGTGAAGGTCGTGTGGTTGCCACCAAAATTTCACCTAAAGGTAAACTGAAGGTAAGCTGATGAATTAAAGGACGTCAGGATTTACGAAGAGACCAGTATATGCCCTTGTTTTGTACTCACAGGCACTCATAATTTAATTATGCTTATGTTGTTCTACTTTCCTCCACTTTGACCTCACCTGTGAGACAGATTAGGCTGAGAGAGCGTGTGACTGGTCCAAGGTCACCCAGCAAGCTTCCACAACGGAGTAGGGATTTGAACCTGGATCTCACAGATCCTAGTTCCACACTCTAACTACTACGTTACATTGAGAAATGGGCTTAAGGGAGGGGGGGGGGAAACCACAATACAGGTGAGCTCAATCATTCTCAAAACCTATAGCACCTTTAGTTTACCCTCATTCTCATTTGCAGTAGAGGAACTACATCCTTAACCATGATGTACCTATCGATTATTGAGGTAACATAAATGATACACTTGAAAAATTCGGATCCCAATTGCTACTATGACTAGTACAATATCAACATTATCCATGAGTTGTATCCAACCATTCCACTCAGATAATCTTTCCTACAGCCCAAGGTGCCTTTCTCCAACAGATTGTGTTTGTAAGGATAAAATGGAGGAAGGGAAAGCAAATCACCACATTGGGTCCCTGCTGGTGAGAAAAGGAGGTAGAAATCTCTGAATAAGTGCGGTCCTTATAACACCAAGTTGGTATCCTTCAAACATCTTCCCCACCCATTTCTGTAGAGAATATCCAGGCTGAAAAAGAGTCCTGGGAAACTCATACGCTTGTCACATTTTGGTTGGGCCTGACTGAAAGCTATTACACAATTGCAGCTTCTGTCATCCCCCCCCCCCCAATGCGCTGACACTGCTACCTTGAGTCTTTCGTTTCTCTTCATCTGATTCAGTTCTCCTCTGGAGAGCTTGGCAATTTAAGTTTGTAGTGACATTCCCAAGGTCGGTGTGTCCCTAAGAAAGGAACTCGGAACACTCTTTTGTACCTTCCTTGAAAGTCTCATTCGTTAACACGTTGGCTGTTTTTTAAAGGGAAAATAACCTCCCAGAGCCGACCCTCTGTTTCCTGACAACTCTCTGTTCTCCAGCTAGCATGCAAGAAGTTCACGCTGGGTACCTATTGACATTTATCTACCACATGCTTAGCGCAACAACAGCCCAAGGTACATATTTTGGGTTCTGTTTCAGGTGGGTTTTTTTTCAAGGATTTGAACAATAGGTGGATCCTATGGCCCGTTGGGGAGAAACAAATTCAATCTGTTGCCGTGCCCCGACTGCACAGACATAAAAATGAGATTTTTTTTAAAAAAAAAATGGAGACAGGCAGGTGACTGAGTCTATTCAAAGTCACAGTGGTTGGCAACTTCCTTTGAACAAAGCCGCATCATTGTCCCTCACTGCCTTTGCTGTGCCCGGATGCGAAATTCTTACAACTGTAAATACCACCTTGCGTGTCTCCCGGAGCAGATGCATTGAAATACAGACAGCAACAAGCTTTTCAGCACGCGGGTCTTTTGTCACGTTAGAGGCGGGAGGAAATCCAGTCGAGTCGTGCGGTAATACTTTGGATGAAACGGCTGCCGCTTCCCCGTAGGTTATCGTGTTCATTCCCCCCTCCAATTAAATTGCTATTTAACCTCAGGGGCATCATTTAGGGAATTGGGGGGGTGCCCCCATTTTTATTTCAGACTAAATGAGATTATTCCCCTGGAGAGAGTTGGCTCACTAGCTCTTCAACGGAGCTCTGATCGTTAGAAACAGCTAAAGGGTGTCTGCATTAGAACGGAATACCCAAGTGACATATGGCATTACTTAAATTTAAAAAGGGTGAACAATTTTGACCTGTGTTGATAGCATGGCTAGAGCAATTGTGGAACGAAGACACTCACACATACTCACAGACGCTAAAAAGCTCTTATATGCATAAACTTATCCCAGAATCTCCACTCTTTGAATACACCCCAAACCGAAATCCAGGTAATGACTTTTAGGGAGACCAACCAAAAATAACGCAACACGTCGCTCAAACTTCTGAGTTCTCCGGTACCCTTCATCAAGTGGGTAAAACAAAAACAAAGTTGCGGGAGGAGGAGGGGGGTCACATGTTTCAGATCATGGTGCTCAGGCCCAGAGTATTTAGGCAACTTCCATGGGTGAAGTGAGGCTCATTGGCATCAGATGGCACCCAGGCATGCTGGGAAAAATTCAGTTCAAAGCTGAATTCATTCCAGGGCAGAGATTCTTCAATATAAGAGTATATCACGTACTCAAAATCATCGACATTTTAAATACGGATACCGCTTTTCTTTACAGACTGGGTAAGCCGCAACAAGATTTTACAGCCTACTTTATACTGTGCATGCTTACAGTCTAGCCACCGCATACTGACATTTGACTCTACAACAAATATAGGGAAGGGAGGCGGATGACAGGCTCCCAAGAGAGAGAGATGTAGAAACCAAGATGCCAGTCATGACATGGGGGAGAGGTTGTGGCCCAGAGGAAGAGCCTCTGTGTACGGGGTTCAATCGCTGGCATCTCCAGTTGAAAGGACCAGGCGGCGGGTGATGGGAAAGACTTCTGCCTGGTGAGCTGCTGTCTAATGAGCACAAAGCTTAGAACAGATGAAAAGGAAGTAGTTCTTCACCCAAAGAGTAATTAACACGTGGAATTCTCTGCCAGGAGAAGCGATGGCAGCTACAAGCATAGACAGCTTCAAGAGGGGACTGGATAAACAGATGGAGCAGAGGTCCATCAGTGGCTATTAGCCACAAGGTGTAGATGGGACACTCTGTCTGGGGCAGTGATGCACTCTATTCTTGGTGCTGGAGGGGGCAGCAGTGGGAGGGCTTCTAGTGTCCTGGCCCCACTGGAGGACCTCCTGATGGCACCTGGTATTTTTGGCCACTGTGTGACACAGGGCGATTCGTCATCGGCTTTTCCCTCCGTTGTTTTACCAAACCCACCTTGGAACAGAAATTCCCCTCTGCATTGCATGCTGCTTCCACTTTCTTTGATCATTGGATTTTATGGTACCTTCTGCATAGGTTTATGACCGCTTTATGGCTGTTCAGGGGCGGCATCACAGTCAGTATGGGGTTGCCCCGGGGTATTCTAATGTGGTTTTGAGCTGCACCTTTTCCTCAGCGTTGAGAAAATGTGGAGTGAATGCCGGATGGCAGAATCGCCCACAGAGGGTCGGACTGAATAGGCCATTGGCCTGATCCAGCATGGCTTCTCTTATGTTCTTAAGTAGACAGCACTGACTCCGATGGACCAGTAGTCTGATGCCGTCTAAGGCACCTTCATGTTTGGAAAGAGGCTTTTAAAGTAGCATTTGGTCTAATTTAAATATATTTTACATACTGCACAATCCACCATGCAAATACTCTCTCGAGGTAGCTATTCTCAAGTGGCAGAGTAAGGAACAATGGGTCCTACTAATTACACAAACGGCCTGCTTGGTTTAAAATGGCTATCTTTCCTCTGAAATGTCAAAATAGGCATTCAGAATGACAAACAATGGACAAAGTGGCTTCAACAAAGAAAAGGGGGGGGGGAGTGCCAAACGTCAGGGAAAGAGAGAACCTGAGAAAGGGAATGAGAGAGAGGGAGAATTAGATATGCCGACCATGTTGCAATTTAACAGAAGGAGTCATTCCAGCCTATGAAAATGTCATGCGGAAAGGATTAATACACACAGCTAGCTTAGAGAAAAATGCATTTGCTGTTGAGGCACTCCTACAGGCTTGTAGTACACGGGCCTTTAGGCAAGCTAGTTATGCGTACTTAATCAGTCTCTTGTAAGGCTTGAAGATTGGAAGGGTCTCCGGAAAGGGTTCACAAATTGTTGACTGGCTGTGAAAGAATCTCTCCGTTCTGACTTTTCTGCATATAAAAAGCCAGACGCGCACGTCAAAGAAGCAAAATAATAACAATGGTGAAGATGAAGATGAAGAAGAAGAAGAAGAAGAAGAAGAAGAAGAAGAAGAAGAAGAAGAAGAAGAAGAAGAAGAAGAAGAAGAAGAAGAAGAAGAAGAAGAAGAAGAGATTGGATTTATACCCCGCTCTTCAACACCTGTAGGAGTCTCAGAGCGGCTTACAATCCCCTTTTCCTTCCCTTCCCCACAACAGACACCCCATAAGGTAGATGGGGGCGAGAGAGCTCTCTGGAGAGCAGCCCTTGAGAGAGCAGCTCGGAAAGAACTTATGACTGATCCAAGGTCACACCAGCAGCTGCATGTAGAAGAATTGGGAATCAAACCCAGTTCTCCCAGATTTGAGTCCACGCTCTTAACCACTGCACCAAACTGGCTCCCCTGGCATAGCCCAGGCTGTGGTCAGTATTTGGATGGGAGACCACCAAGGAAGTCCGGGATTGTGATGCAGAGGCAGGCAATGGCAAACCTCCTCTGAACATCTCTTGCCTTGAAAACTCTACGGGATGGATGTTAGTCGGCTGTGACTTGATGGGGGGGGGGAAACAAAACTGGGGTTGCCACCTGAAGAGGTCCAAAAGAAGGGATGCATTGTGAGAGTCTATGAAAACATGCATATTCCAGAACATTACCAATACTTCATTAGAATATACTGTCCTTGGAAGATGTTATTCCAAGGAGTCCCCTACACCAGTTTGGGGTAGTGGTTATTAGTGTGGACTCTAATCTGGGAGAACCTTGTTTGATTCCTCATTCCTCTACGTGCAGCTGCTGGGTGACCTTGGGTCAGTCACAAGTTCTCTCAGAGCTGTTCTCTCCAGGGCAGTTCTCTCAGAGCTCCTTCAGTCCCACCTACCTCACAGGGTGTCTGTTGGGGGAATGGAAGGGAAAGGAGACAATAAACCGCTCTGAGATTCTGAGTGAAGGGGTGGGGTATTTATCCAATCTCTTCTCTTCTTCTTACTTTAAGTAAAGATGATCGCATGTATGTGGGGGGAGTGTTCTCCTTGAACATTTCTGAAAGAAAGAAATGAGGAACAGTTGATTGAACTATGAAAAGGTAGGCAAGACTTGAGGTGTATTTGTTGTACAGATTACAATCAGGGCTCTTTTTGTAGCAGGAACTCCTTTGCATATCAGGAGACACACCGCTAATGTAGCCAATCCTCCAAGAGCTTACAGAGCTCTTCTTACAGAGGCTACTGTAAGCTCTTGGGGGATTGGCTACATTAGGGGGTGTGTCGCCTAATATGCAAAGGATTTCCTACTACAAAAAGAGCCCTGATTACAATGGAACAGTCTAAGGTTGCCAACCTCCAGATGGCACCTGGAGATCTCCCACTATAACAACTGATCTCCAGATGACCAAGATTGATCCCCCCAGGGGAAAACGGCTCCTTTGGTGGACTTTGGGGCATTCTATTCTGCTGATGAGGTCCCTCCCCAAAGTCCACCCTGCCCCAAAATCTCCAGGTATTTCCCAACATAGAACTGGCAATCCTAGTCTTTTCTACCCTCTGATATTTGTTAAGAGCACGAACTCTGATCTGGGAGAACCGGGTTTGATTCCCCACTCCTCCACATGCGGCTGCTGGTGTGACCTTGGGTCAGTCACAAGTTCTCTCAGAGCTGTTCTCTCAAGGGCAGCTCTCAAGAGAGCTCTCTCAGCCCCACCTCCCTCACAGGGTGTCTTTTGTGGGGAGGGGAAGGGAAAGGAGATTGTAAACCACTCTGAGACTCCTTCGGGTATTGAAGGGCAGGGTATAAATCCAATCAGCTCCTCCTCCTCCTCCTTCTATTCTGATTGTTAATTAGAACTGTAGTGCGAATGAGTTCCCTTACTCTGAAACCAGCGGCTCCCATTCCTGTATCTCCTCACTAAAGAATGGATGTTGTTTCGATCACCGCCCTCTTGGCTGTGTGGACCCAAGAGCAGGAACTGGGACAATGGCCTTATTCCTGTTTTGCAGGCAAAAGGGAACATCGCAGGACTCATAACTACATTCAGATGAGACTTAGAATTACAGACGCAAAGCAGAGGATTCTCTTCCATAACTCAGTCAGAGAAAGACCCACCATGTTCCGGGGGAAGCGGGGGCAGAGGCGCTATTCGGTCCATTGGGAAAAAGTCATGTGCATTTTTGTGGACTTCCCCAAAGAGGCAAAATAGGGCAGTTTGGGGTCAGAAAAATGGTGGCAGAGATAAGACTGGAGTCCCTTCTCTATGTACACCACAGCCATATTCTGAATCAGTCACCAATGCCAGGGGGGCAGCCTCCAGTTGACGCCTGGAGATCTTCTGTTGTTACAACTGATCTCCAGAAAGCAGAGATTGGTTCTCCTGGAGAACATGTGATTTCTTTATTAGCTCAGAACACAGACAGACCACGCACAGAACGACCCAACTGTATACAGTTTGAACCGGGGAACCCACGCCTCCTGGAACAATAACATCCAATCAATGATGAGTGCTTAGGACCAATGGGAATTGTTCCCGCCAAAAGTCAGAGTCTTTCCAGACTGGTCTGTGTAGCGACAGCAACCAATCCGGTTGCTTAGTTTAGGATGCTCAATTGAGGACCGAAGCTCGTGCTTAACATGCACAGATAACCTAGTACGTAACACTTTCTCAGACACCACCCCAAAAATATCCAGGTATTTCCCAAAACAGAGCTGGCGATCCAAGGTACCACACGCACAGGAACTGAGGAAAACCTGCAGTCCACATCCAAATGTGACACAGTGACAGATCCACCCTGTGTGTTCCATAATAAGTAAAGAGGTGTTTTAAAGCAGGTTTTGATAGGCTTAATCAAAAACAACAACCCAAAACTGAGCCTGTTAAATACTGGGTTCCATGGAAGGTCTGACCCCAAGCTTAGTGATCAGCTCTCCTTTATTAGTGAGTCATAGGGTTCCCAAGTACTTACCACGTGGGAGTGGGGGACACATGCTCCCCGGCCGGACCAGTCCTCCTAGTAACACACCATACTGTCACCAGTTAATGAAACCAGGCGATGCTCTGGCAATGGGGCTGAAAACTCGATGGTACCATCAAGTTTCCAGCCACATTGCCAGAGCATCGCCTAGCATCCCTTCCTGGCAATGGCATGGTGCTCCGCGCCTTATCCCATGTCCATCCCCTGCCGGCACGCAGTAAGTTCTTGGCAAGCCTAGTGATTCAGCAAGAACAAAAAGCAAAAAGGCAGGGCAACTGCCCTGCTTAAATAGCAGGCAACCCCACCCACTTCCCCAAACAGCTACTGATGATAGGCCATTGTCAGAACCAATAATTCCTCACTGGCCACCTCGAGAGTCGTGGTGGGCTGTTGTTCTAGAGCTCCAAGCTCAGCCAGTCTCTGGACTGGGAAAAAGCCCACATAAAAAAAGCCCACATGAAAAAACTCCATGGTCATAAATGCTCACAGGAAAAAAGCCCACATGGAAAAAAACCCGTACACCAAAAAGCCCACATGGAAAGAAGCCCACATGGGAAAATACCATGTAAAGCACCATCGATATTTATAATTTTGGATAACCATTCATCTCCCTTTATGAGAATGAACAGGTATCACCTATGTTTTATATTGTTATTTTAGGATTCCAGCACATCATATTCACATGTGTGTATTAATCCATACAAACAAAATTTTCAACCTATATATCTGTTTTCAAAGTCCCGGATCCCGGGAGAGACACAGAGGAGGGAAGAGAGGTGGAAACAAGCAGAAAAGCCTGACTCACCTCCCCCAGTTCCCAAAAGGAGATTTCTGCTGGCATCTGGGATGCGTCAAAGAGACGCGCAAGCTTGCTAAGGCAACTGAAATAGCTCCAGAGCTCTTGCAAAAGATGGAGTCCATAAAGGAAAATACCCTCTGATGCTAGACTCGTCAAGCAAAGACTCCCCCCAGAGAAGAAAAGTCAGCTGAGATCCAGGGTGGATGGCACAGGACAGCTGGGGTATGTGAGGGATTAATCCTGCCATGTCACCGAAGCAAAACTCCCCTTGGCCTGTGCGCTAGCCTGACTCCATACGCTCACAGAAGAACGTTCACAGGGAACACATCTTGTTTGTGACCGGGACCTGAGGTCTTGCCGGCCCTTTAAATCCAGAAGGGCATTTTCGGGAATTCATCAGTTGCTTTCATTCTCCCATTCTAGAGCTTCACAAAGTGAAGAGTCCCACTAGGCTTAATCCCGGGGTAGGAATTCCACCCCTCCTTTCTTCAGCACAGCCTCCGGCGTTACTACACCTGGTTCGGGGCTCCGTTCATTGTGTGGCTCCTGAAGGTTATTTGCAAGAAAGCTCCAGGATCCAGCATGCAAAACTCCAGAATAGAGCTACAGAATCGCTGCCCCCTGGGCCAGGGAGCCCCAGACGGAGCAAGTCCAAGTGGCTGTCACTGAACCAGCCACCCAACTATTGGAAGTGGCCCATGGGATAAATAGTGGAGGCAGACTGCTCTCCCCCCCTTCCGTCAGGTAGGTGGGGTGCAGACTATCACAAACATGTTCTGGGTCTATAGGCATTCTTGTCTCGTGGCACTACTCCAAGCTAAATTCACTTTGCCAATGACTTGGGGAACACTAGTAAAGGCCGCCTCAGAGCATGTGCAAAGGGCAGAGTTTCCAGATTGCTTCAGGCCCTCCCGTTTATGTGTGCGTGTTTGTGTGACAGCAAGAATGAGGATCCAGGCAGACAGGGAAGAGCTGAAACACAGTCTGTTCTCCTAAACGGGAAAACGTTATTTGCTACAGTTGATTAAACTAGAGCACAAGACAAGGGGAAATGATTATCAGCCTACTAGCTACATAGATCTAAGGAAATGAACAGGAAAAAAAAGATATCACTGTGCTAGAAGATTCTGTGTAGAACTTCCACTGTGCAGAAGATTATCATCACATCCCTCCTGGATGCATGTGGAGCAAATGCAAATCCTGACCCCGACCTGTTTCATGCAGGAAAATCTGATTCCTAGCATGTAAACAACATTAACTGGCTATTACCGACCTTCCTAACCCTTCCTGCCCTAGCTGAAAGCTTCTTTTCCAATACAGATTTATGGAACTCACACCCACGTGGATGGCAAACCTTGACCTCCCAATCATCTAAGAACACTTGTCCCACACATCTCAATACCATGATCATGTTTTACAAAAGCTATCCATCATGCCCTCGCTGGCAGGTAGTGCAAATGGCTCTCTTCACAGAAATGCATCTCTGCTCCTTGACCTCCTGGTGCATTTTATGGCCCTCTTCCCTGGGCAAGCAAGTGGCTCTCAGGGTCCCAGGAACTCCTGGTGACCTCACGTCTCTGGATCATGCAAGCGCCGCTGGCAGTTGGGCCCTCCAAACATGGGGCCTGAGGCAGCTACCCCAGTTGACCACTGGCTAAGCCCACCTCTGGTTATTTGAGTTGAGGATCTCTTGACCCCTCCTCCTCATTCCCCTGCTGAAGTTCAAAAAGAAGCATTGCCCCACTCTGTGCCAACTGGAACTAGGGACGTGCTGGATCAGCCAAGGTATGTATCACACTCGGAGGTGGCTGGAACTCTGAAGGTGTGGTCTGAGACTCTGAGAGACAGGAGGACTATTCAACCACACCTTGGGGAGGGAAGGACAGGCAAGTCTTCGGCTAAACATTAGGAAGAACTTCCTGACAGTTAGAGCGGTTCCTCAGTGGAACAGGCTTACATAAGAACATAAGAGAAGCCAACGTTGGATCAGGGCAATGGCCCATCCAGTCCAACACTCTGTCACACAGTGGCCAAAAATACCAGGTGCCATCAGGAGGTCCACCAGTGCAGCCAGGACACTAGAAGCCCTCCCACTGTTGCACCAAGAATACAGAGCATCACTTGCCCCAGACCGAGAGTTCCTATCTATACCTTGTGGCTAATAGCCACTGATGGACTGAAGGGAGCCAATGGAAGCATTGGCGGGAGATTCAAACCCGCCAATAGGAATGTGGGTGTCCCCCCCCCCAACTGTATATAGTTGGCCTCCGGCCGTTGCTGTTTGTCTTTGTTGTGAAGTATGAATAAACGCATCTTCTCTTATGTCGTCGTTCGAGTCATGAGGCACGGAACCCAGTAATTTACATCCATGCTTGTAGTTGCCACCACCTCCTGTGGCAGTGAATTCCATGCGTTAAGGCTTCCTCAAACATATGTGGATGTGCAAAAGTATGCTAGTACTGTTGAGGTGTGAAAACAACACCAAACGTGGACAGCTTTTTTGAAGACGGAGTCAAAAGCCTGGGATGCTGGTGGGAAGGACAAATGCAGATTCAGCCAGAGAGAGAGAGAGAGAGAGAGAGAGAGAGAGAGAGAGAGAGAGAGAGAGAGAGAGAGCAATAGAGAGAGCAATAGAGAGAGCAATAGAGATTAACTGCAGTAGCTTGAAAGAGGCCTCAAATCGTTCCTCATTACATCGGCATTAAGGCCACACCGGCCACGGCGTTTGTGTTCTCAAAGGGTGGCATCTGCGGAGTCAGCCTGCTATTTACACCCCTGCCTCTAACAGAGGACGCTGCTGACACATGAATGGGGCGCTTTGTCAGCCCGCGCAAAATGTAGATGGCGTGCGGATAAGTGAAGCCAGGCATTCAAAAGGCCTCTTGATTGCCTTCTTTAAAATGCCAAGAACTTAAGCTGCCCTTCCTTATCTCCCCCCACACGCCTGCGATACTTTAGGAGGTCTGTCTCCTTGTCAATCAGCGATTGTTTGACTCCGCGCCCTCTTCCTTCCCCTTCCAAAAGGGCAGCACGAGGTATATAATTCTGGTAATGAACAGCTGTATCATTGAAGGGTTGTTCAGCTACAAGGGCACTCTTTCCAGCCGGGGCTTCCTTGGCAGACGCCAGGGTTTCCCAGGCCTGTTTTGGAATGGTTTCGAATCTACTTTCAACCCCACAACTGTAAGCGCCAGAATTTCTTACAAGGTGCATGACAGTAAACGAGGCATCTGCTTAATGTCTTCCGTTATGCTTCTGCTGATACATGTATTTTTTACAATGCCGGTTCCAATCCCACAATTGATAAGCGCTGGGATTTCTCAGAAGAAATGTCAAGGCGGGTTATATCTTGTCCTTGTGTTTTACTCTAAAGGGCAACAGTCATAAACGAATTAGCTGCCTAATGAGGGAACACATGCCTTTTCGGCCTCCCCCTCTCACTTTATCCTTTATAGCCAGAGGGCAGCCCCACATTTTGTTCAAATGCCAGCACACTTATATAACAAGGCAACAGCTGCACTCCCCCAACCAGGCTTGCCATTCCCCCCAGGAGGGGGGCCGCTTTAGGGCCCCCCAATCTGCCAGTCCAGATCTGGCTGATGGGGGGAACCCCGCCCCCAAAGTGCCGGACAGGTTGCCAGGAGGGACATTCTAGCACTTAGGCTAAAAACTCTACGGTATCATAGAGTTACTGGCTGAATGCTAGAGTGTCCCCCTGGGGACATGCCTAGCATGATGACATCACTTCCGGGTGATGTCACCATGGTGTGCAAACGTAGTGCGTGTGCCAGAACACCCCGGAAAGGAAGCTCCGTCCCCCTGCCAGCAGCAGGTAGGGACCTGGCAACCCTATCCCCAACAGTTGCAGCCAGATTTCATGACATAACGGCTGAGGATGGGGTTCCTCCTCCTTCTATCTCTATTTTTATGAGCAAGGCCCTTCCAGAAGCCTCTTCCACCACAGTTGCCTGCAGTGGCTGGTGGGAGACAACAATCTGCTCCCTTCTTTGGCCTTCTGAAACTGATTGCAGGAGGCTAATACAGCTGGAGATCAGTGGTAAAAGGGGATCCCCAGACCCCGCCCGGCAGTTGGGAACCCTAATCCCCAGGCTCCACCTCCAAGATCTCCTAGTATTTCCCAACCTTGAGTTGGCAACCCTATGAAGCCTTCTGGGATTACATCCACAGAGAAGGCCTTGGGTGTACAGTTGTAGGGCACTTATCGGGAGCCCTGAGGAAAGCAACCTGAACGGGATCCAAACTTTTAAGTATGGAACTCAACGACGTTTTGATTTCAGCAAGTGATTTTGGTTTATTCATAACAGCAAACTCCAACTCAGAACACCACAACAACAAGTGGAGCACAGCTCCCTTTTTAAACTATCCCAGGCTGTCAAAGCCACACCCATAACAATATAAGAACCAATAACAATGCAGGGATAAAGGCCAATCAGGACCGTTCCCTCTTTGATACATTTACACACAGTGGCTGCGTTCAGACAGCGTGCTGGAGTGGTTTAAACTGCTCCAGCACGATGCGTGTTTTTTTTAAAACTGGAGAATCGCGATCACACTGACCTCCTCCTTCGGAGCTCCCCGCCATCCTCATGCAAGTAGGGTTTTTTTCCCCTCTCGTTTGAGCATGCGCACAGGCAGCCCTCTCCCGAACAAAAAGTTTGGCACGTGCGCAGAACAGATTTCAACCAGTCCCTTTAAAGTTTAAATGAAGACTTCTGTTTAAAATTTTCTCCCCAAAACTGGCCTCCCCGAGATCCCAGATTCGTCTAAATGCCTAAACTAGGCACCATTGAAGCTTTTCTTTATTTAACTTAAGTGCGGAGCTCCGCTCAAGCGCACACCGCTAAGGGGGGAAAAATGGTGGACTAAAACCGGAAGCTGGAGGCAGCTTTCCAGAGGGGAAGGGGGTTGAAGCACCCGGAAGTGGCTTGATGGAGCGATCAGACAGCAGAAAGTGCGGCTTGAAACGGAGAATCAGGAAAACACCACTTGGTAAGTGGTGTCAAAATACTCCACTTTAAAGGGGGGTTGCTCCAGAAAGCGATGGCTGGGGACTGTGTGCAGATGTTGGCCATGTGAACGCGCACGTAAAAGCCGTTTCTGAGGCGTGCCGAAAGTGGCTCAAACGGCGCGTCTGAACGCACCCATTGATTGGATATTTACAGAGGTTTCGCAGAAACCGACCAATGGTAATGCAACAGATGAAGAGCCACATTTAGAATCAAGCTTAACATTGCAAGAAATAGACTGGATTCACACTTGAAGACGTACTACAAACACCAACTGAAACCGAGAAGAAAAGATGGCTGTCATGTAGCCGGCTCATTAATAGCCTTCTATGGCTTCTAGGAGCACTTGGATTGTTTTTCTATTTCTCAGATAGGCCTTTTTTGCTCTTTGTTCTTTTCACAGAAGGTTCAGGTCGGTTTGCAAGTCACTCAAGCACCTGAGCCTCTCGCATTCAAAGACAAAACACCTCTAATTTATGGCCGAGTTTAGTGGCACTCCATTCAGATGGTAAACAGGCAACGTAAGAGAGACATGACAGTCAGAAGAGGACCAGAAATCCTTTGCAAACTGGCAGCCCCTGAGCTTCTCTCATGACCTGAATTACTAGCTGGCAGTTTGGGCACATCTCCCTTTGTCACACACGTAGACAGCTGCAGTCAACGATATTCAATTAATATTAAACAAAACAAAGCAAAAAACAGGATTTTCTTTCTCCGTTCTTTCTAAGAACAAATGCACTCATATACCAAAAAAAAGACAGCCATTGAAATACAGGGAAGAGCTGGTTATGCCAGCATTTCTGATACAGAGAGAGAGAGAGAAAAGAGAGAGAGAGAGAATGATTTCAGTTAGTTGTGGGAGAAAGCCAACCACCAAGCAAGAAAACATACACCACTTAACTTGCATCACACTTCACTGGTTATTATTCACTTTGGTTTATCTTCAACACAGTGCATACAGCTACCATAATATTTATTCCAGACAACGGCTCTACGGGCAAGCTGAATCCCCGGTTGTAAATCACGCAAACAGCCCACACGCCTATTACGTGGCCACGGAAAGCGGCCGAGAATGTGCTTTTGGAATATCCATTCATTCCCCAAACACCGCCGCCAAATTTTTATGTGTTTTATATAAAATATCACACAAGCCAGAGACTCACACACCCTATATATATATATATGACAAACTATTTCCCCCACTTTTGAAAGCAAGGTGAAGGTTGGTTATTTTGAAAGAAGCAAAACGGTCATGAATCAATAGGAGTTTCTGACACTATTACATAAATCCATCCATCACGGAAAGCAATAACCGCGAGTGTGCATTTGTGGTGGATGCATTGCTATGACATAGTGTTACTTTATGCCTTCTGAATTATCAGTAGTCAAGTTATGATGTCAGATTTATTAAGCTCGCCTATTGACAAAATTCTTGTGGAATCTCAGAAGTTCTCAAGAGGCTTTTTCCCTACTTCCCCAAATGAACATACAAGAGTCCAGTTTCAAATAAATAAAACACTTTGCTTTCCACACAGAAAACTTGATCACCAAAATATAACTTCATATTCCAGAAGTAAGGCCGTATTAAATAGAAAACTCTAGGAAAAGGCTGAAGGGCCATCTTTATGGTCCCTGGATGCTAAGTATAAAATCTCAAACCATCTCATGGATGGCTATAACACTTGCAGGTACATTTTACATGTTTCAGTAAAAAAACAAGGAGCGTAAGAATTTCTGCAGAAGGTATGAGAAGATGCTTATAACCTGGGAGAGACCTGTCACTGGTGGAATCTAAGAAGCAATCTAAGAAAGATTGCTATATATGAATGCTGATATTGATTCTTTTTATTCTAAAAAAAAAATCCTTCACAGTCTGGCTTCCTTCGATATAAATAACCGAATCAAATTAATGTTGTGTTTTTCAGTTCTTGAAAATGATCCAAAATTGAGAGTCATCAAAAAATAAAATAAGATATATCCATATACATAATAGTCATTGCTAGCTGACCTGTGTGGATGAAAATATCACACAATGGGACCATTGAGGGATAGAGAAGAAGAGATTGGATTTATACCCCGCCCTTCACTATCCAAAGGTGTCTCAGAGCGGCTGACAATCTCCTTCCCTTCCCCTTCCCCTTCCCCTCCCCACAACAGACACCCTGAGAGAACTCTTTCGAGGACTGCTCGTGGGAGAACAGCTCTGAGAGAACTTGTGACTGACCTAAGGTCGTGTCAGCAGCTGCATGTGGAGGAGCAGGGAATCAAACCTGGTCCTCCCAGATTAGAGTCTGCACTTCTAACCACTAACCACTGGCTCTATAGTCTTGGAGGAAAAACCTGGGTTTGCAAAAGAGCGTAGAAAGTTCTTAAAAACTGGGAGGGTGGCCTAAAAAAACACAGTAACAGTAAAATCTGGTGGTGGGGGGGATTTCTCACCATAACCCCCTTCCAGGCAACCATAATCCCTAATACTTTCCCCTGATTCTCTTCCCTCCTATGCTTCTCGTCTGAACTCACCTGGTCTACTCAGGGCTTTTACTTTTGCAGGAATGACTATCCATTCAGCGCTGCTTAGGAGAGGCCGCTTTTTGCATCTTCCCTACTCTGGTAGAATCTGCTCTTGCTCCCTTGGTAAAATAGGTTCAGGTCCCAGTCACATGTGCTGGAAAATGCGCGGGGGGGGGGAGAAGTGAGGCTATTCGTGCCGTGGTAATTTGACCCACCACTGCGCGATCCGACGCAATGGCAGGTGAAGAGGGTGTTTTCCCTTGCAGTCTGCTTCCGGTGCGCTTCATCCAGGAACCAGTGACGCAATCGGAGTGTGCCAGAGCGATCACACTGGCAATTCCATCCTCGACCCGTTGCAACCTCTTTAATAGTGGATTTTCCGTGGTTGTTTTTTTTTTTTACTCCGTTTCTTTGGCTGACTGCTACAGGTTGGCGACGGGTGTGGGACACTTGCCAGATGTGTCTGTGTGAATGCGCCCATAAAATCCGGCCAGCATTCGTAAGTACCCCACGGCAAATTCTGCGTGTGACCGGGACCTCAGACTCTCATATTTTATTGGAATGCCCTCTATATTCTGATCTAAGACGCCATTTCATTCTGCCATGGCTGATGAATTTCAATGATTTTAAATCCAAGGAGGGTGGTCCCCTTCCTAGTCTCAGATCAAAATCCTAATATAACCTTGGATGCTACAATTTTTTAAAAAATTCCTTTTGTCTTTTGGGAAATAAACAGAGATTATAAATGAAATTTCAGATTGTTATCCTGCTGAAGGCATTGAGTTATAGAGCTTTTATTGGACAAAGGGAAAGGAAAGGGCAAGCCCTAAAATGATACGATCACTTGCACGAAGGGTTCTCACGACTTCAGCCTCCTCTACAAGATCCTCCCTCTTAGTAAGAATGAGACCTAAAATAGCTGAACCACTTCTTTCTTCTTCCACTTTCTGTAAGATAAAGTTGTCCACCAGACGAAAGCCAAAAAATTTTTAGGCTTTCCATTACTAGTAGAATAGGACTCCCAACAAGTATTAGGGTAGTTAAAATCTTCCATCACTATGATCTTTCTACTCTTATGTACTAACGGTCATTGATTAAAAAAAAATACCTTATCGGATTCCTGCGTCTGATTTGGGGTTTATAACCACCCACAACATTACCATCCCTACCCACTCCTTTTATATTCACCCAAACACTTTCAACCAGCCCCTCTCCCTCCAAAACATGAACCTCCTCACAGCCATAAGAACATCAGAAGAGCCTGCTGGATCAGACCAGTGAGGGTCCATCTAGTCCAACATCCTGTCTCACACTGTGGCCAACCAGTTCCTCTGGAGGTCCAACAACAGGGCATGATAGAGGCTCTGGGATTCGGACGATTAGTGCCTCTGAATGCTGAGGTTCTCCTCAATCACCACAGCTAGTAGCTATTGATAGACTTATTCTCCATGAATCTATCTAATCCCTTGTAAAACCGTTTATTCCTGTGGCCATCACTACATCCTCTGGCAGCAAATTCCACATTTTAATCATTCTCTGTGTAAAGTAGTATTTCCTTTTGTCCGTCCTGAACCTACTGCCCATCAGCTTCATTGGATGTCCTCGGGTTCTAGTATTTTGGAAGAGAAGATAACTTTCTCCACCCCATGTCTAACTTAATAAACCTCTATCATGTCCTCCCCGCCCTTAGTTGTTTCTTTTCTAAATTGAAAAGTCTGTGCATGTCAGAAT
The DNA here is from genome assembly GCA_029375565.1 of Gekko gecko. Classification (NCBI taxonomy): domain Eukaryota; kingdom Metazoa; phylum Chordata; class Lepidosauria; order Squamata; family Gekkonidae; genus Gekko; species Gekko gecko. The sequence continues at coordinate 191,132,764 of JAPDNY010000004.1, read as the reverse complement.
GCTACTTGCTTGGTTTCTCAAAAACTTCAGGTTAGCCCCTGGAGAAGATAGAATGCTGAACAAGATGGGTGCCCAGATGACAGTTCGCCAGTGCCCCCCAAAAAAAAAATCTTGGGCCAGCCCTTTTTGGGTCGCCATACCAAGTAAATTAGGACTTACGGGTCACCCTACCAAAAAAGTTTGTTTTAAGAGACCAATAGTCTTCTGATAAGCATGATTTTAGTAAAACAGCTTGCCTGTGGGCAGCTGAAGGTAGAAGTGACTTTAATGCTCAAATGTGTCATTTTTTTTTTAAAAGACAGTTTGTTCCCCCCCACCTTAGTGTAGGTAACAGAATGTAAGTAACAAGCTGTAGCCAGTCCTCAGGATACCACTTTCAGGTCTGTAGATGTCAAGGAGTTTACTACCAATTACAGAAATACAGGTAAAATAGAATCAGTCCCATTGGCATCACATAGAGCTGTTGTCCACTGGGGGGGAAAGAGAGTCACCTTTTCTTTTGAGGACTTGTACGTTAATGGCTTCCTTGGGGCACTGGTGTCATTGTCGATCAGTCTGATATCTGATAGTAGAAATACGCCCACTCAGAACAAATGACCAAAGGTTCTGCCAAGAGCAAGGTTGCTGCCCTTGTGCAACTTCCATTTATCTCAACCAACAGGACTCACTCAGAAGTTCTCACAAGGACGTGAGAAATTGCCTTGTTGGATCAGACAAAGATCTGCCCAGTCCGACATTCTGTTTCTATGAGTCTGCCTCTGTCTGCCCTGAGACGTCCATTGGCTTTCGTCTGTTATTTCCCTTTGGGTTTTGATATATGGAGATAACGGGAAATATTTGATAGTTGGGCTTTGGGGGTGGGGATCATTGTTTCATCTAACATTGTAACAATTCCACATCAGCTTATGACATCTACAGGGGGAACCAGCAGATGCAAAAACAGAACTTACAAGATCAAAAATTGTGTTTCATCATTTAAAAAAGCCAGGATTTGTGAGGTATTTTGTCATCCTTGTCGATATCTGAGTGTGTGGAAGGGCAAGGGTTGCTCACCTGAGTAAATAATTTTATTTCAACAAATATATATATTTTGAGTTCTGGATACATTTTATTTCTCCTCAGGGTGACTTTTCAGTTGCTTCACGCATGTCTTCACTTTTTTATACCAGAGGCTCCTCTCAAGATATTTTATTTCAATGTTTTCTCTTAAAAATTGCCCAGAAACAAGACCAAAACTTCTAATTGATAACAAGAAACAGCAGGACTTCATCCACAGTAATTGACGGTGTAATGCAAGAAGGCTGAGGTTGCTTCATTCCCATCTGTGACTGTACGTGTGACACAAGTGGAGAGAAATCTGTAGCACAGCACAGTGATCCTCCACCTTTGCTAGAAGGGAGAACATTGACTGAAAAACCTTTGGTTGTACCATGTATGTGCAACACCCCTGTTTCCCAAGGAAAGAATACCATACAAAATAGGCCTTTGAGATCAACTCTCTGGGCTTTCTCCCACATTGATTTGAATAGGCTGTGGAATGCTGTGAACATTGGGATGCTGTCTTTCTACCAACATTCAATGATGACTCTAGAAGCAAAAGATATGTAAGATGATGTGGAATCTAATGTCTGGAGACTGGCCAAATCGTGGTCATTTCGGTCCCATGTCTTGTTGGGGATTGAGAAGCAGGGAACTACTAGTGTATTTTGGCTAGTAGTAAGAGAAGTCTTTATAGACTCATGCACATAAAATATAGACAAATATATATATATATATATATAAAATAGTGCCATTCTAAGCAGGTCTATTCAAAATTGTACTGAAGCCTGCTCAATGGAGTTTACTCCTAAGAAAATGTTCTTAGTATTGTTCCGTTAAGTTTTGAAAGTCCACGGAATTCTTCTTGGTTACTTCAACCCTCAAAAGTAGCTTTTCTAAAACCACAGATAAATATCCCCTCTTACTTCTTGATGTGGGGATGAATGACACTATACGACAAAGCTTGGAGCGAATGTTCAAGGACTATGAGGCCCTGGGCAGAACAGAACCCATGCACAGGGGTTTTTTCCCCCTCATGACTTCTTCTTGTGGTTAGACAGGGGATGGAAAGGGGTTAAAGAGGATAGTGGAAGTGAATAATTAGCTGCTTGGTGGTGTCAGCATGAAAGATCTGGTTTTCTGGATAATGGGTTATACTCACGGGGTCTTCGGCACATGATGCTCTGCATCTTACGGCAGCTGGTAAGAGTATCTTTGGTAAGAATCTGACATGTTTGACTAAGAAGTCTTTAAGTTAAGCTGGACGGGGAAGGAAAGTGATGGCCTAGAAAACTGTGAGGGACAGAATATTGTGAAACGGAAGACGGACAAGGGGAGTAAGGTTGGTAAAGGGGGGGGGGCTATCTGGCCCATGACGTTCCCCGTGTTCATACTAACTTCCAGAATATGAGAAAACAAGAGGAGCTGGAAATTTTAATATGAGTGGTAAATTATGACCTGACTGAAATAACTGAGACTTGGTGGGATGAGACACATGAGCGGAATGTAAGAATGGAAGGATACAATCTGCTTAATAAGAATAGGATTGGTAGGAAAGGAAGGGGGAGTGGCACTTTAACTGTATGCAGAGCTGGGAAGAAACTCAGAGGAGGGTAACCGAGATGATTAGGGGGTTGGAGCACCTTAGGGTTCCCAAGTACTTACCGCACAGGGGCGGGGGAAACATGCTCCCCGGCCAGACCAGTCCTCCCTGTAATGCACCATGCCGTCACCAGGAAGTGACGCCAGGCAACGCTCTGGCAATGGGGCTGAAAACTCGATGGTACCATCACTTCCTGGCGATGGCATTGTCCAGCATGTCTTTCCTTCCCCCGGGGATGGTCCTGCCAGGACGTATCCGTCCCCCGCCGAAATAAGGTAAGTTCTTGGCAAGCCTAGAGCACCTTCCCTATGAGGCAAGACTCAAGAGTCTGGCACTTTTCAATTCAGAAAAGAGATGACTCTTCTTACATTCTCTGCATATAGAGGTTACATTTCAGCTATTGACCACCCACTAGGCACTCTAATCCACCTAAGATTCTAAGAAATTCACTGTAGAAACCACCAAGATTTTTTTTTTTAAATTTCATAAACATGTATATGCAGATGAAGGAAACAACAACGACAATTAACTAACATATGATACGGGAGACTCTGTTTCCAGACTTAGACCTTGGTTTCCAGTGGAAAGGGCAGAGGCAGCCATTAGGGAGGGATGGCTCGAGACCCACTTGCAGAGGCTTTGCAACCCACTTTTGGGTCCCAACCCACCGATTGGGAAACACTGTCTTAAAATATAGGTCCATCATTGCAAAAAATGAGCAGCTCAGCATGCCTGGACAATGGGGGGGACAGACTACATCACTCTAAGTTGGTAGAGGCAGGGCTCTTTTTGTAGCAGGGACTCCTTTGCATATTAGGCCACACACCCCTAATGTAGCCAATCCTCCAAGAGCTTACAGTAGCCCCTGTAAGAAGAGCTCTGTAAACTCTTGGAGGATTGGCTACATTAGGGGTTGTGTCACCTAATATGCAAAGGAGTTCCTGCTACAAAAAGAGCCCTGGGTAGGGGTGTTATATCTTTGAATGAGATGCCTCTCTTTGTCTTAACCTGGGAGTTGCCCTCTGACCCCTCCTCACTCTTTGTTCTTCCCCTCTCTTCACATGGCCTTCCATAGAGATGCACATCTCCGCAGGTCTCTCCTGTAGAGACAGTGCCCCCATACTCCCATCCAGAGTGATGCTGAACAAGCTGGCCATTTGTGATAGGGAAAGCACTCTTCAGATTAAGCTTCTCTCTCTCCATTTGTCTGCAACCTGAATGTGAACTGAGTCTACCTGAATAAATGTAAGTCTATCATTTTTGCAATATACTTTTCGGGAGATTTATTTACTGCACTCCGTATCACACTTCTGTGAATGGGCAAAACTCTGCTGTATTAACCAAATATCCCAATTAAAAAAAAACCCCCACAGGTTTTAGAAGACCAGCAGATATCCCATGTTAATTTATTAATTCATCCCAAAAAGACAGCCTTGTGGAATTCAGGTGTGCTTTGAAACTATTTCTGTTCCTGTCTCCTCCCCTCTTTTTGCGGCAGGCTCTCCAAATTCCTTTTCTCTCTGCCTCCCCGGAGTCTCCTCAAGGCGTTTGCTGATCATGAGGTGTTACAAATAATTTTGTTGAAAGGTATGGGCTCTCTCGAGGGTCGAGGCTGACTGGGAGGGGGCGCTCCGCAAGAAGGCTGGATGCTGGTAATATGCCCTGAATTTAATGCCAGAGAATTACTTTGTAGGATTGTGCTGAGGGATTAGTACCTGATCCCAGAGAAGACGTTGGAACAAATGGCGCATAGAGATGAGTTAGAAAGATGTTCAGACCATTATTTTCTTTGCCAGAGTTGTTCAGAGGTTGAACACAACCTAAACCTTAATGATAACGAAAATGTGGGGATTTAAAAAAAATAAAATCCCAGCCACAGAAGATATGATCGGTATATTTTGCCTGGTGGGGTTTGGAAGAGGAAAAGAGCAGTACAGACAGAATGGTTTTTGCTAAGTGTGTACACCGTAAAACTCCTGTGGACTGCTTTAAATTAATCAGTGTTTCATTATTTTTTATAAAAGATAGACCTAAGAGTAAATCAGCGGCAACTGATTTTTCATTGATTTTGCCTGTCAGGGTGCCTGGACTGGGATGCAAACAGGCAGCTTATCCACAGTGCTGCCAAAAACCTCCGCTCTCCAATGACTCCGCCTGTTCCCTCCTGCTGCCCTCTTCGCCAGTTTGCCTCCCCAACCAACAGTATGGTCCTACGTCTCCCTCCCTTCAAATTTTACCTCAGATGTTTCCTTGGAGCCCTTGGTCTCAGTCCTTAACTAGGGTCACCAGGTCCCTCCTGGCAACTGGTGGGGGATTGAGGTGTGGGACTTACTGGAAGCAGGAGGGGGGCCAGTGGAGCGCTGCCACGAGCTGGCCCTCGAGCTGCTCCGCCACTGGGCCATGGCACCCAGCCCGCCCAGGCTCTGCCTGCCTTCATGCCGGTCCTGGCATGGAGCCTCTGCAAGGTGGGCCCAGCTACTCCTGCGAGCCCTGTGAGGAGCTCTGCCCCGGCCTCCTGCACCTCCTCAGCCTCTTCCTGCACCTCTGCCTCGCCACCACCCTGGCAATGTTAAGACCGAGGTTTATTCAGGCACAAGCTCTCCCTCCTCTGTGAGGGCAGATCTGTGCGCTCCCCCCCCCCATAGCTAGCAATCCAAAAGAGTCCAGTGGAGCCTGAGCATTGGGTGTTGCGTTCTGACACACTTCCGGTGATGTCAGGGGGTGTGGCATATGCAAATAAGTCATGTTAATGAGTTATGCTAAAGAGCTCCTGCACCTCTTTTTCTACAAAACGACCCCTGTCCAGGTCCCACCTGGAAGCTGGCATCCCTAGTTCCTGGCAGTCAGCATCAACACCACTGGAGGCAAACTGGGGGTCTGCAGAGAGACAGAGACAGCAGAATCAGCAGAAATGCCTGCCCTCTCTTCCAAAGATTTATGTGCCGTTAAGCACCGGGACCTGTGGATGGACACAAGTCAGCACTTGCTACTTCCCTGAGGTCATTTCCAATAGTTCTAATTTACAAATATATTATACGGACAATAGAAGGTTTCATGCTATTGTGCTGGCATAAAGCTACAGCGCAGAACTGTTCTTTTGTGCATTTCTTACAAAGTCTTTGGTAATTTATTACCGGGTCAAGGCAGCCTGAAACTCTTAAATGATTGCCTTTCCATTAAAGAGTATTCATGACCTAGGGTCCAGGCCAAATCAATAAAACATGCATAGCTCCTGTAAAACAGCTTCCCTAAACCAGGGAGGATAATCTGCCGTTTTACAGACTGAAAGAACTAACCAATTAAACAGTGGGTAAGGTCAAATTTTATTGATTGTAGATTCAATGAAATCTCCTGTGCTGTTTCCCCCCCTTCCCCCCATCCCCATGTAATTGGAGTATGATTTCCTTAAAACACTTTTTTTAAAAACATTTCCAGAGGCTGTACTTCTACAGCGATCGTATATGAGTGGTCTTGCAACAACATAATGATTCATTGACATAAAGATCGATAAGACTATAAAACCTTGGAGCCAGAAAATAAAGGGTGTGGGGGGAACGTAAACAGTTCAAATGTTACAGGATTTTTTTTAAAAAAGGCTTTGCAATTCTTTGCTGGCTTTTGCTCAAGTTATTATGTTCCATCTTCCCAGATGCGGGACTCACCTTTAACCTCCAGGGGGCAGTGTGAGAGCCACAGAGCTGCAAATATGTGACAGGAAGTCACTGCACACAAGTCACATGACAGGAAGTCATGTCACATCACGATGTTGAGCAGGCAGGAGTGTCAGCATCATTGTTTCCCTTTTTGAAAACTGCAGATGGAAATGGACCCAGGATTGTGCTCTTGACTGCCTGAATTGTCCCCCTTGCCTTTCTTATTCACTTTTTTTATCCTGCCTTTGTTGGGTTTCTTAGCTTTACAATGTTTTCCCTGAGACTTTCTGCTGTTTGATGTAGTGGTTAAGAGCGGTGGACTCTAATCTGGAGAACTGAGTTTGATTCCCCACTCCTCCACATGCAGCCAGCTGGGCAACCTTGGGTCAGTCACAGTTCTCTCAGAGCTGTTCTCTCAAGAGCAGTTCTCTCAGAGCTCTCTCAGTCCCACCTACCTCACAAGGTGTCTGTTGTGGGGAGAGGAAGGGAAGGAGATTGTAGGCCACTATGAGACTCCATGTGAAGGGTGGGGTATAAATCCAACTCTTCTTCTGAGGCTTCCTTTGCCTTCTTCCAGCCTCTCAATCTCCTGTACACAACCCTCTATCTCTGTAGCCTTTGCTTTCTTACACCATCCAGTCATCCCTGGCTTCTCCATCTTGGTAGCCAACCCATGCACCATTTACTCTGGTTGCTGCTCCAGGACCAATATTAATGAACATCAGAACCTTATTTGCAGAGCAATCCTAAACAGAGTTACAGAATTCTAAGACCATTGGCTTCAATGGACATAAGAAGAGTGTAACTTCACTTAGGATTTGTCAAACTAAGACTGCAGTTTGCCATGTATCATGAGGATTTGAGGCTTCAAGAGAAGGGACATTCCAGAGGGAGGGGTGTGAGTGCAAGTGTGTGAGAACAGCTCTGTTGTAGTGGCAATGTAACTCTTCTAAGAAACCTCCCTTCTTAGGGATGACCTTGCGTACTGATTGTGCTTGCTTCGCTGTCATAGATAACATAACAGTAAATTTACAGGTGGGGGGTTAGAGTGCTTGAATGCTAGGTGGGATGACTGTGGCGTGTGATTGGTTGGGACCCAGGGGGGTTTCGTTTGAACTATCTATAACTGTGGGTTTTGGTGCCAGAACCTCAGTTCTGCCACAGTACTGGTCTTAGCTTGGAACATCTTTATTCCTCAATAAACAAATCACTGCCAGAGAGCATTGTGGAGAGTAACTTTGTCCAAGAGTCTGATAGGATTGCACTGTTTGCCACAGAAGCAGCTGGTGGGGTGGACTGCAGGGGGTATCCTAGCACCCTTATCACTGGGCACTGGGAGGCAACTAGTTGCTGGCGCAACAGAGCTGCTGGGGCTACAGCTGCAGCACTGTGCAAGGACATTGATTAGGGTTGCTTATTCTGTGTTAGTAAATTCCCGGAGATCTGGGAGTTGACCCCAGTGAGAGTGCGTCTTAAATGGACTTTAGTGGGATATAATGCCATGGAGCCCATCTTCCAAAGGAGCCATTTTTTCCCCTAGAGGAACTGTTCCCTGTCTTTCGAAGATCAGTCGTAAATACAGGAAATCTCCTCGAATACACATAAGTTTACTTTTTTCTTGCAATGTATTTCTTGGGGAGATTTATTTACTGCATTCGGTATCACACCTCTATGACCGGGCAAACTCTGCCATATTAACCAAATATCCCAATAGATGACCTCTTCCCAAACTCTAGATTTTTATCTTGTTGAACTTCTACTATTTAAATATCACTCTGTTGTGTGACTACTGAACCTATGAGTTTTTTGCCAAATATCAGAGCATCGCCCCAACGTCCCTGACATGATGATGTCCCTTCCAGGTCACATGGGCAGTGATGTAGACACATCTCTTCACGCCGACTGCTGCCTTCTTTTTTGGGGGTAAGTTTCCTCTACTGGCCAACTGATTGGCAGTGGGGCCTGGGAGTGGGGAACCCCCGCCTTCACCAGAAAGGTCTGGCAACCCTAGATTATGGCCCGGAGAAGGCCTTTTCAGTGTTTCCTATTAGGGCACAATCTTCCAAGTAAGGCCTCATTGGTCATCTTCCCCCCGATGAGCTAAAATCTTTTTTTTTTCTTTCATTGAAGCTTTTTCCCCTTTACTTTTGATGGCGCTGCTCGTCCAGCTTTGCCTCGGAGCTGGCCTGCTATTCCAATTATTGTCAGGTCTTCATGCTGGTGTGTGCTTGGTTTTATGCAGTAGCTGTCTGTTTTCTCGTTTGCTTTTTTTTTTTTTTTTAGATGATGTGTGTCACCTTGGGCAATCTGTAATTGGAAGGGCAGGCATTAACGCCTGTAAATCAACTGTGTGTGTGTTTTCCACCACAGGGCTGCTACGCTGTGGCTTCCTGCCATGAGATATCACTGATGTACAGATGTTTTCTATCATGGTGGTGGGCCGGACCACATGGACAGACTTCGTCAGGGGCTAATCCCTCCTGGCAGCTGTCGGACAGGAAGCAGAAGGAAGCAAGTACCTTTCCATCAGCTGGGCCAGGCCCGAGTGCTGCTGCGCTCCTCTTTCCAGAATGTAAGCACAACGCGCATTCTCTTATGCGCAGCGGATCTGCGTGAAAGGACTTTCCAGCCACATGTAACTACCAACCATGTACTGGCTTTTTTTCCGATTGCTTCCCCGACTAGCTTCAGTCGACATCATTATTGGCATTACCGTCGACCAGATGTTCACAAGGTGACTCACAATCAAATCCACAACCGCAGCACAACGCAGGCCACGCTAATGCGGTTACTAGCCAGGCGGCGGAACTTCCAGGAATGCCGGCACTCTATTCCTCTCTGTCTGGTTATACGTCTTGTTTATTTTTCTTTTCTTTCCACCTTGCTCAAATGCATTTCTAGCCTTTGCTAAAGAGCGCCCTGCCGGTTTGCTTTTCTCTGTCTGTACGGCATCCATCACGCCAGTTCCCTCCATTTCCCTTAAGATCGCGAGTAAACCATTCCTTTCTATCATATTTCAGAGTGCTAACAGAATTAGTTTCAGATTCAGAAGCCTTCTTTTCTCGTAGCAGGTAAATGATTTGCTGTCAAAGTGTGGGGTTTTTTGGTTGTTTTTTTTTTAAATCTATCCCTCTCCAGAAAGTGAGTAAACATAGAAATGGAAATACCAAGCTCTTGGAAAAATGCCACCTGGCACCAATTTCAAAACTAGGTGGCTCCGCGTTGCAAATGGAAGCGGGAGAAAATCTGGCCAAAGAGAAAATCTACTTATTCAAATCCAGCGGCACATCTGACTGTCACGTTGAAGAGTGAAACAAAATATTTATCTTCGTTAATAGCTCGGAGGTTCCTTGCCATTTTCTCTCTTATCCTCGCTCGCAGATTGGCAGGAGCGACTGAAATGTGCGTTAAGCACTTCCTGCCCACCTCCAGCTGCTTTGACTCACAGAGTTTTGGAATCCGTTTTGAAGCCATTAATTACACAGATTTGAGGGCGGGTCCTAAGCACTGCATCCCGAGGAGCACTCATGCAATTATATTTCTCTCTCCTTTCTTGCTGCACCTTCCAGAGTTCCCTGAGAACAGGGTTGTTGGCTCCCAGCTGGCCGCTCCTGGGAGCAATGGGGGTGGGGAATGCCGAAAACAGTGCGTGGTGCTCTAGGAATTTTCAAAATCTCTCAAAATCCCTAGACCGTCACACAATGCTGTCACACCAGTTCTGGGAACAAACCCAGAAGTTGGGATCACAGCAGCACACAACAGCACCACCACCCATTTTGCTCCCACTGCTTTATTGAACGGCAATGGAGGTCCATAGGCCAGGAGCAGGCAACATGGGAAATCTACCTAAAAACCTGCTCTAGTTTGGTGTAGTGGAATGTGAACTGGGTTTGATTCCCCACTGCTCCATATGCCACTGCTGGTGTGACCTTGAGTCAGTTACAAGTTCTTTCAGAGCTGTTCTCTTGCCAGTAGTTCTTGAAAGAGCTCTCTCAGCCCCACCTACCTCACAGGGTGTTTGGGGGAAGGGAAAGGAGTTTGAAAGCTGCTCTGAAACTCCTTTGGGTAGTGAAGGGTGGGGAATAAATCCAATCTCCTCCCCTCCTCCTCCTCCTCCTCTTCTTCCTCTTCTTCTTCTTCCATGAACCCTTGGGAACAACTAAACAACTGGCCAGTGAGCTCTGCTTGGTGACAGAGCAGTTTTACCTACATGCAACGATATGTACCTGGTAAGGACATCTGGGGGAACAACCCTTTTAACCCTCAGCCTGACCCTGAGTCCCATTGGAATGTACCCAAAGAGGACTTCCACCCTCTGACAGCACTTCATCTCATCAAAGCCCCTGGACAGGGATTCCCTATGGGTGTATCTCAAGTTGCACTTAAAGGGGAGAACTTGCTGCCCTTGACTGAGACAAAAGGGTAGCAGCACCGTGTACTTACCCCCAGCTCTCACCAAACTCCCCAAGCATCCATCAGAGAGCTTCTCCTCCCTCCTCTCCTGTGCCTTTAAACATGCAGGCTCAGGATTGTCAGGTCTTGGGCATCCCAAACCATCACAGGACAGGGCCTAGCCCCAGAGCTGCCAAGCCGTGAACGACAACACACATGATTCCCCCATCAATAAATGCTTTGCTCATCCAAAATGAACCACTACGCTATACAGGAAGCAAATGCAAGCAGGCCTGTAGCTACAGTGGGGCATCTTGGGCCCCTGCCCCCTTAATTAAAAGCCCTGCCCCACAAAGAGCCATGACAGAAACCTTATTTTTGAGGAGAGACCCCCTGCTGCTGGCAATGACCAGGGTGAGACCAAGGATTCCCTGTCCCTTCCACTGTAGATTTTGGGGAGCGGGCATCATGGAACCCAGGGAAAAACAGCTCAAAGGGCATTTAACTGCCTTCAGAAGGCATCTAAATGCCTTTTGAGTTCCCTTCTCCAGGGCAAGAAAGCTTAGAAGAGCACTCAAGAGCGGCACTCAAGAGCGGAACCTACGTCTCCAACAATCCCCCTTTCTGCTAGGCCAGTCCTGCTGTACACCACCTAGGTCATAGTGAGTCTTTCAAAAGCATTCCCACGATCCTTTGGGAAACATGCAAATCAATTTGTCTCGAAAGGAAGGGCTAGAACCAGGCTCGAAACCTCCCTCTTTAAAGACAGGCATTCAGATTAATTTCATTAACTGTGATTTGACTGCCCCCTTAAAAATTTAAATGCCACCTGAACAAAAAAAAGAAATCTTGGCTACGGGTCTGCATACAAGAAGTATATTATAGAAACAGTAGAGTGCAACTGCCACGCAGGCCCATGAGAACCTTAAGGAGTACCATAAATAAATAACCAGATAAACCAAAGCCAGTCATCTTGGGAGTAAGACAACTCTTCCATCCTAAAACGAATAACAATCCAATCCCATATTCTTTCTCAGTCAGAAGGAGGCAGGGCTGCCAGACCCCCACATGGGGTGGGATACCCGCCACTGCCTGCTGCCACCACAGAGCTACCATAGCATTTCCGGCAATTCCCATTTTTCACTTCCATGGTAGCTCTAGGAATCACTGGGAACTCCATGGTTTTACCACAGAGTTTCTGGTGTTTCCTAGAGCTACCTATGTCACTTCTGCTGCTTTTTTAAAAAATGGCACCACAGTCAGCATTGTGGCTCCCACCATAGTCTCATCCACAGCCCTCCTGCTGGTTGCCAGGTGTTACCTGGAAATCCTGGAGGACTTCCAGATAAATGGTATCATTCATGACAGAATTGGCAACCCTACCTGAGGAGGGGATGGGGGTTAGCGATAAAGCATCTGCTTTGCATGCAGAAGGTTCCACATTCAGTCCCAGGCATCTCCAGTTTAAAAGACGAGGTCAAATGGGATTGAGCAAGTTGAGAAAGAAGTACTTTTCTCCCTTTCTCACAATACAAGAACTCGTGGGCACTCCATGAAATTGCTGAGCAGTCGGGTTAGAACAGATAAAAGGAAATACTTCTTCACCCAGAGAGTGATTAACACATGGAATTCACTGCCACAGGAGGTGGTGGCAGCTACAAGCATGGACAGTTTCAAGAGGGAATTAGATAAACATATGGAGCAGAAGTCCATCAGTGGCTATTAGCCACAGGGTATAGATGGGAACTCTCATTCTGGGGCAGGTGATGCACTCTATTCTTGGTGCTAGAGGGGGCAGCAGTGGGAGGGCTTCTAGTGTCCTGGCCCCATTGCTGGACCTCCTGATGGCACCTGGTATATTTTGGCCGCTGTGTGACAGAGTGTTGGACTAGATGGGCCATTGGCCTGATTCAACATTGGCTTCTCTTATGTTCTTATGTTCTTATGTTCTTATGTGGCTCCCACCATATTCTCATCCACAGTTGCCAGGACTTCCAGATTAATGTTATCATTCATGACATAATTGGCAACCCTACCTGAGGAGGGATGGGGGTTAGCAATAAAGCATCTGCTTTGCATGCAGAAGGTCCCACATTCAGTCCCAGGCATCTCTGGTTTAAAAGACCAGGTCAACAAAAACCTCATCCTGAGACTCTGGGGAGCTGCTGACAGTCTGAATAGACAATACTGAACTTGAAGGACCAAGGGTCTGATTCAGTATAAGGCAGATTCATGTGTTCAAATTTAAAGACAGCAGGAGGAAATGGAAATGAAAGCAGGACAAAGCCATACACGTGGAGGCGCCGCTAGAACAACTGGCAGATCTAGCCTAGTTGTTTCAGATCTGATTGTTACTCCAAATCCATTCATCATAACATGACTTCTTTCTTAACTCAGCAAATATAGCATATCAAAACACGAGAAGACAGAACAGCGGTACAATGAGATACATCAAGAATGAGATGTATTAAAAATGGCAATCACTGGGAAGGATTGTAGTAATCAAAGAAAAGGTCATGAAATGAAGGGTATTTTGTTTTATCCAATTATTCACTATGGATTATCACTATAATCATAGCAAATTCCATAGCTGCAAAAACATTCCTTCTGTTTTGATACCATCATTAGTACCGACATCGCAACCCCTACTGGGATGAATTCTTTAAAATGGGGATTTCAGCAGGAACATCTTTCATGATCTGTAATTATAGCTGTTACAAATATCAGTCTATTCTTAACCCAGGACTGTCCGTGATCTCTTCCCAATGCCAAGCTCACAACCATGCAATCAGATCATGTAAACCTATCCTGGGGCATTTATCAGTCTTACAATCCCAATAATTGTGACATTTTGCCCTCTTGCAAAGTTACCTTTTCTCTTTTTTTGGATGTCTTAAATCCTTAGATTAATATGCATGAAATCATCAGGGTATATGATAATAGCAGAAGCGGGTGAATAATTAATCAATTTAGCAAGATATATCATACATATACCTGTATGAGCCAGTGGGTATGGATACAGGCGGCAAGTTGTAAAAAAAAAAAACGCAAGTAAGAAATTAAAACTTCAATTGGTTGATTTGCGGTTCCCACTTGAAATAAGCAAGGCTCAAAGTTAGAAGACTGGTTTATTTCTGAGACTATTTTGTTTCTGGTGTGTTATTGTACTAGAAAATTTTACAAGGAAAATATTAAAGATGGGTTTTCTACTATACATATAGTTTTTATGTTTATTACAGGTAGCTTATATGTTTACTACAGGTGGCGGTCACACGCGCGAGATAACGCCCAGGGGGAAGCAAGGCTATTTCCTCTGGAGGAATTTGACCCGCAGTAGCACGATCACACAGTCCTTTGAAGCTGTGGGGGCAGCCCACCACTGCATGATCAGACGCACCATGGGTGAGTCGGGGGGGGGGTTTGCCATTTGTTCCCGATGCATTTAAACGGGGAATTGATGAATCGCATCTCAGCATTGAGGGCTCCCTATGGAGTGTGTGATGATGCACATACTGTGAGGGGGGGGAACGGCATGGAGTTGGGATGGCCCGATCAGACCATCCCGACGCCATGAGAGCATGCCAGAGTGATCACACAGGGGAAAGTCTGTCCGTGGCCCGTAGCAACCCGTTTCCTACTGGACTTTCCGCAATGTCTTTTTACTCCATTTCTGCAGCAGAGCAAAATGGGTTGCCGATGGGTGCGGGGCACTTCCCAGATGTTCACGTCTGACACTGCGCCCTTTAACTCTGCTCAGCATTCACACCTATGGCGGGGCTAATTATGCGTGTGATTGCAGCCACAGTCTATCATTCGTTGGGGGGGGTGTGAATACCCAGAAAACATAGCCACCACACCAGACAACATAGAAAATAAAAATTACGTCAACAAAATATCACATGCTGGCTTAGATTCTCTGTCATTGTTCTGTTCATGCCTCCTCCGTCCACTGCAGGCAGCTTTCCATTCTGGAGCCCATTCCCTTTGTGCTAGGCGCTCTGTAGCTCATTAAAGTACATCGATCTGGAGGAAGCAGAAGTGCCTAGCACCCAAGGAACGTGCATTCCACAGCACAGGACTGCCTGTGCACAGACTAAGGAAGGGCAAGCAGAAACTAGATATAGGATCCAGAGACTTATCAAGTAGGGCTTTTCCTGCAAAGGAAATAAGATCTCAAGGAGAGGCCCTCCTGACTCTCCCATCCAGGGCTCTTTGTAGCAGGAACGCCTTGCATATTAGGCGACACACCCCTAATGTAGCCAATCCTCCCAGAGCTTACAGAGCTCTTTGTACAGGGGCTACTGGAAGCTCTTGGAGGATTGGCTACATTAGGGCTGTGTCGCCTAATATGCAAAGGCGTTCCTGCTACAAAAAGAGCCCTGGACTCCCATCAATGAAGAAGTTCATCTAGTGGCCACACAAGAGAGGGCCTTTTCAGGGGCAGCCCCACAATTGTGGAACGGCCTCACCTTTAATCTTCTAGGAAGCAGCTGAAGATGGTTTTATTTAGGACCGTGTTTGATTAAAATAGTCCTAAACTGTGATTTTAAATTTTGGCGTTAGGTACTTTTATGTATTTTATTTTATGTATTTCATTTATATTCTAAGCTGCCTTCGATGCCGTAAGGCTGATAAATGTTTTAAATAAAGGAACCGTCACATTCGTCGATTCGGTTCCCAGTGGGATGTTTAAAAATGGGTTCTCTTAACCTACTGAACAGAAAATCTATCATTGACTAGATTCCGCTCCAAATCAAAGTCTGAGCGGAATCTATTTAGAGGTTTGTTTTCTTCTGGTTTGATGCATTAAACCGATCCTTTAATAGATTATATATCTACCATCTGTTGTTTTTTTTTCTCTTGTCCATTTTCCTCTACTTAAAAAAAAAAAACCTTATCTGCACCAACAGCTGTTTTCTATTTTCCATAGGATGATGATGATACTAGGTAGCACAATAAAGGTAAAGGTTTCCCTTGCTTGAAAGCTAGTCAGATCTGACTCTACGGGGCGGTGCTCATCTCCGTTTCCATGCCAAAGAGCCAGTGCTGTCCGAAGACATTTCTGTGGTCATGTGGCCAGCATGACTAAATGCTGAGGTGCACGGAGCACTGTTACCTTCCCACCAAAGCGGTACCTATTTATCTACTTGCAATTTCTTGCTTTCAAACTGCTAGATTGGCAGGATCTGGGGCCAGAGACAGGAACTCACTCCATCATGTGGCACTTAGGTCTCGAACTGTCGAACTACAGAACTTCTGGTCGGCAGCTCAGCGTCTTAACCTCTGAGCCAGTACGGCCCCTAGGTAGCACAATACCGGGTGTTAATTCCTATGCAGAAGCCACAGCAATGCAAGCACGGAGGTGACCATTCCACGCACCTTCCATACTAGATGCAGGGAAGGCTTTATGCGACTTGTGCCCTGTAGGAACAGTGGGGGTGGAAAGTGCTGTCAAGTTGCAGCTGACTTCTGATGACCCCAGAGGAGTTCTCAAGGAAAGAGCTGAACAGAGGTGGTTCATCATTGCCTGCCTTTGTGTAGCAACCCTGGACTTCCTCGGTGGTCTCCCTTCCAAATGCTAACCAGAACTGATCTGCTCAGCTTCCGAGATCCAATGAGATCAGGCCATCCTGGGCCATCCGGGTTAAGACCTATAGCAATAGCAAGGATCATAGTCCCCAACACCAGGTATACAAAATGTTATGCATAGCGAGACAATGGATTAGGAGGAAAATGAGTTGTCCCCTGGCTATCCTTCCAGAATACCCTGTGCATGGGCGTGTGGGAACACTGAGCAGAACAATGCCTTGCTTGGCATGGGTGGCTACCATGAACTATGAAGGATACAGCAATGGTGAGGATTGCATGGCAAAATCCAATTGTTTAGTTAGCTGATAGACCTATTATTTTAAACGATCCTTCTAAGAAATATATTTCACCTCGCAACATGGGTGATTCGAGGAACAGCATTTGGAAGACAGGTTTTTTTCAACCTACGGTGGTGGCAAGACCACCGCAACAAAACAAAGCATGCTTTTTCAGGTGTTGGGGAAGGAAACTGTGCAGTCATTGTGATTCGACTGTAATCCACTGATGGGAGTGTCATTATGGACCCCTGGCAAAGAAGCCCTCGAAATATTTCACCAGGCGAAAAGTTTCACCCCACCATCAATCTAACTACGAATGACTCTACACAAGAAATAAACTTCTTGGACACCACAGTATATGACGAACATACGGTACATGAGGAGCACAATACGTGAGGAACACACAGGTATCGCATTATATGGGAAACCGACAGATCGGCAAACGTATCTACATGCCTCCAGCTACCACCCCAACCACATCAAACAATTCATTGCTTATAGTCAAGCTCTATGCTATACTCACATTCGCTCCAACCCCTCAAACAGAAATACTCACTTGAAGGATCTGCAGCAGGCATTTTTGCAACTAAAATATATTGTGGATATTTCTCAAAGCCATAAAGGAGGAAGAGTATACCAAAAGCTTAAATCTTTACCTCCAATGTTAATGCTTGACTGTTCACTTCCACTAGATTATTTAAATTCTCTTGGATCCAGATCCCAAGATACTTAACTGGGCCCAGTTTCATAGAGCAAGCCTTTGCCAATTGATTTTCACACATTAAAGACGTATTGAAACTCATCAGACAGATTAACTTTACTGCATGAAAGCTTATGGAACATATTTAAAAGTGATAATTCTTTTGGAAGTCTAACGGTCATGTTAAACTGAGAAAATAACATCACTCCCGAAAAGACAAATGTTAAAATTGATGTTCCCAAACCTAACTCGATGTATGTTTATATTTAGGTATGTGCTTAAAAAAAAATCAGTATTTTTCGAGTTTGGGCATATTGAACCTGAAAAATATTGGTATTTTCTGATATTCCCAAATCACGATATTGGTATGGCATTGGAATTTGGGAAATATTCAGGATTGCTGAATGTTTTTGGCCCCATTATACCCTATAGGGACCATTATAGTCTATTGTCCTCATAGGCTGTAATGGAGAATTGTTCCAGGGGTATCTGGGGCTTGGGGGGGTGTTTTTGAAATAGAGGCATCATAGCTGCTGGTGCCTCTCCTCACCCCCCACCCAGGTTCCAAAAAGATTGGAGCAGGGGGTCCAATTTGATGGGCCTCAAAAGAAGGTGTCTCAATCCATTGTTTCCAATGGAGGGAAGAAAGGCATTTAAAGGGACACAGTCTCCTTTTGCAAGCTGCACTGCAAGTGAACTCTGAAGTGGTGAGTTCACCTGGAAGCCTTCCAATAAGGTATTTTTCAGGTATTTATTTGGTTCAGTTGATAATGAACACACATCCCTGTTTATATTATTGAATCCTGTTACCACTGAAAGTTCAACAGCCATGTCACAAACATTTGAGGTTTGCTATGTTATTTTTGACGTTAAACCAATAGTTTTAACTATTATTGTAAGTCACCTTAAAACATAAGGAAGAGCAGGATATAAAATTTTAAGTAAATAAATAAAACAAAAAGAACAAAAAAAGAGGAAAAAAGAATAACCCCATAGGGTAGCTGCAGACAAGTTCTGCTGACTTACATCCACTAATTGATTGCTTTGTGAATATCATTTTAGGTTACTGAACGTTGCTCGGGCTGTTTTCATTACCACGCCTTGTGTAATTATCAATAATTTTCATGTTGTTTTTATGGTTTTATTGTATGATTTTACTTTGTAAGCGGGCTCTGGAGGAGCAGGAATTAAATGTGCTAAATAGGTAATAAATAACTATCATCTAAGGATGTTACCAAAGAGTTATTTAATGTAGGAGAGGGGGATGATGTCGCAGCTGTGCGTCTGCAATGAGAGAAATAAACAGAATACTGAGATCAATAGCAGCTACGAAGGGTGGACTGTATGGCGTCGCATCCCTGCTGAATTCCCCCCACTCACAAAACTCCACTGTCCCCAGGCACTACTCCAAATCTAGTTGACAACCCTATATCATCTTTGCCAATAATTTGGAAAGTTGATTAGCAAATCTAAAGTGCCTCTATTTAGTAAAATGTGTTAAAGCTTATATACTGTTCTTCATCCAAGAACATTTAAAAAATCAAGTTTCATAAATCTGTGCATCTTAGGGTTGCCAAGAGAGAGCCAGTTTGGTGTAGTGGTTAAGTGCACGGACTCTAATCTGGGAGAACCGGGTTTGATTCCCCACTCCTCCACATGCACCTGCTGATGTGACCTTGGGTCAGTCACAAGCTCTAGCACAGCTGTTCCTGAAAGAGCAGTTTGTGTTAGAGTTCTATCAGCCCCACCTACCTCACAGGGTGTCTGTTGTGGGGAGGGGAAGGGAAAAGAGTCTGTAAACTGCTCTAAGACTCCAAGTGAAGGGCGGAGAATAAATCCAATCTCCTCCTCCTCCTCCTCCTCCTCCTCCTCCTCCTCCTCCTCCTCCTCCTCCTCCTCCTCCTCCTCCTCCTCTTCTTCTTCTTCTTCTTCTTCTTCTTCTTCTTCTTCTTCTTCTTCTTCTTCTTCTTCTTCTTCTTCTTCTTCTTCTTCCTGAAATCTGGTGGGGGGCTACAGGTCCTGCTTAGGATCTTTTGTGGTTCGCGCAAAGTACGTGGGGCCTGATGATGTCACCCAGAAGTGACATCATCATGTCACCAACATCAGGGGGTGACACTCTAGTTTTTGGGCAAAACTCTATGTTTTTTTTCCCTTCAAAACCATAGAGTTTACCCCAAAGAACTAGAGTGTTGCCCCTGACATCAGCAATGGAATGATGTCACTTCCAGGTGATGTCATCATGTTGGGGATGTTGCCCAGCACTGTCTCTGTCTGGAGATGGGGCTTCCCCTGCTGGCCAGCTGGCTGATGGCAGATCAAGGCCCCAAACATTGGGAAAAATCCTGCCAAGACCGGGGGTCTGGCAACCCTAGTGCATCTGTGGAATTTGTTGCCTGAGGATGTAGTGATGCCACAGGAATAAACAGCTTAAAAAGGGGATTAAATAGATTCATGGAGGAAAAGTCCATCAATGGCTACTTACCATGGTGACTGAGGAGAACCTCCACATTCAAAGACGCTAAGCCTCTGAATCTCAGAGCCTCAGCCTCTCACCCCTGTTCCTGGCCCTTCGGAGAAACTGGTTGACTACCATGTGAGGCAGGATGCTGGACTAGAGGGACTATTGGTCTGATCCAATACGTTCTTCTTATGCTCTTATGCCTTATTTCAGAAATACACATGTTTTAAGAACCATTCTTCTGGCAGGGACATCTTCTGAAACCATTTGCCAATTTCATAATAAATATATCTATAATAGATGTTTTTGTAGTATGAAATAATTGCCCAGATCTCTTGAAACTGCTTTAAAAAAATCAAGGCCAGACCTAATTACTTCTTGTACACTTTCCTCCTCCAGTAACCAGTTTCCGTATCTCAACTGTTTTCACTGCCGAAATCCCTGAATGTGTACCAGTAATATGATCTGCACCAGACATTGGGCCTCTTTCGTTTGTGAAATTAATAAGAGAAGGTACATACAAAGAAAGCTATATCTGAGCACGCTTTATTAGGGGGAGACAAAACTTTAGAGTCTCTAAAGTCCAGATAAAATAATCTCCAAGCTTTCAACAAATAAAACTCATTCAAAGATCTTTAAAAAGCAGTTGGTAAGCCTTCTCCACAGGGTGTAAGTAGGAGAGCACATGAATCATGAAAAAGCATTGCGGTTCCATGTCTTACCTGGGACCCCGAGGTCGGCTCCTAATACCCCCCCCCCTTTGGATGAACTCACACAACCAGTTTCTTTAGAAAATTAGGTGGATAAACTTGGCCACAACTTTTATTGGTTACAGCTGTAGAGCATTGGCACAGCATGGGTCCACCGGATCCAACCTATCGGCTGGCCCGTGTGCCAGCCGAGTTAACCGTTACCCAGCCAGCCGGCATGGGTAGAGAAGGCGGGAGGGCAGGTTATCGGAACTCACACGGACGCTTGCCCCTTTGTGAGCTCCCCTGCCCTCTGGCTGTGAGGGCAAGCACTGTTATTCCTTGAGCTAGCCAGCTCCGTTCAGCCCTCACGCCAAGACCCTTAAGGGTCCCCCAGCTCCGGAATTGGCTCGCAGGCCAAATTCCGCCAACAGATCCGGCCCCATGCTGTTACCGCCGAAAGTTGTGACAGATATTGCAATGCAAAACTGTAAATAAACACTAAGAATACCATACCTATAAAGACCCTGTAAACACCCCTTCTGCGTTCCCTCAACTTCCAAACACCAAAACCCCCGGCACCATAATACCTGGGGAGGGATGGGTGGGGAACCGGGCTCTCCTCGTGGCCAAGTGGGGAGGGGGAGCAGCTTCCCTTCCCTTATAATGCCTCCCCCTCCCTGACCACCCCCTGCCCTCTATTGGCTGGGGAAAAGGGGGGAGGGTGCGTTTTTTCCTTTCCGGTCACGCACCGGGCCCCCCGCCCCTTCCCGGCCAGCGACCTCGCTGTCCCTGCCCGTCCCCGCAAATGGCGGGCCCGGCTCACCCGGGCCCTTCTGCTTGCGGTTCCATGTCTTACCTGGGACCCCGAGGTCGGCTCCTAATACCCCCCCCTTTGGATGAACTCACACAACCAGTTTCTTTAGAAAATTAGGTGGATAAACTTGGCCACAACTTTTATTGGTTACAGCTGTAGAGCATTGGCACAGCATGGGTCCACCGGATCCAACCTATCGGCTGGCCCGTGTGCCAGCCGAGTTAACCGTTACCCAGCCAGCCGGCATGGGTAGAGAAGGCGGGAGGGCAGGTTATCGGAACTCACACGGACGCTTGCCCCTTTGTGAGCTCCCCTGCCCTCTGGCTGTGAGGGCAAGCACTGTTATTCCTTGAGCTAGCCAGCTCCGTTCAGCCCTCACGCCAAGACCCTTAAAGGGTCCCCCAGCTCCGGAATTGGCTCGCAGGCCAAATTCCGCCAACAGATCCGGCCCCATGCTGTTACCGCCACAAGAACAGGACATCCCCATTAGTCCTGTTCCCGCCAACGCCCTTACAGCTGCAGCCAAGAAAGCAAGTTATGCCTGATTCCGTGCAACCAGACATCCATTCCCCAGGCCGATAAATGTACGCCATCCGCTCGGAACATGGCCTCCGTTTTGTGAGATATGTCTGGATGGCGAATCCAGATACCGCCTCCCGACTCGACGACCCGGCCCAGCCTGCCGGACACTTTCCGCCTTGCCACGTCCACCTTCTTGGGATGAGCTGCGCCTCGCCACGACCTCCGTTCCAACCAATCCGACCAGAAGATGACAGTGCCGGGCAGAATCTCACGCACTAAGGCCAGGTCGGCCAGTACCTGGCGCTCGAGGGCCACTCCGGGGCACTCAGTCAAATCGTTTTCCCCCAGCTGTAGCAGCAGAACGTCGGGAGGGTGGCGCCTCGCCGCTACGCGCCCCAACCAAGGCAACAGGGACCTCCATCGCATGCCACGCTGCGCCATCCACGTAATGTGTGCCGCATCTCCCAAGCCCAAGTCTTTTCCCCAGCCTGATGAGGATGCATACAAACCTGCCCGATGAACGATGCTGTGCCCAAAGATCCACACAGTCCTGTACCTCTGTCCTGGAACTGAGGAGTCAGAGAGCCGGTCACTGGCTGGACTCCGGCTGTGGCCTGATGTATGCCCTAAAGGCCGTAGAGCGCCAGCGGCCTATAGCCCGTATGCGTACCTCCGGCAGGCCGACGTCCGCAGCCGTGGTGGCTGCCCCAATCCTGAAGGAGTGAGGCCCAAATTCCATGCCTGGTAAGCCCAAAGCCCCCAGAGCCAACCTGAAAACCCCCGTAAACTGATATCTGGTCAATGGGGCCCCGTCTCTATGGATAAGTAGGGGGCCACCGCCTTCCGGACGCATTGCTAAAAAGGCTCGAGTGGTCTGCACGGGACACGGGCCAGCCGGTAGTGGCCCCAATTGCAGGCGCGCCCTTTACCCAGTTGGTCTGTCTTTGACCTCCGAATATACAATGACATCCCCTTTTGCCCGAAGGAAACATCCTGAACACCCAGGGGTGTGTTGGTGAACAAGATTTTAGAGCTCGCCACCAGTTCCCCAACCCTCAAGGCCCCAAAAAAGGCCAAGACGAATGCAGTCTCAAATAGTGCAGCCTCGTATCGGGACCAACACAGCACTGGAAGCTCCCGCAAAATCCCCTTCAACAGCTCGAAGGTCACGGGCCGTCTGTGATCTGGAGGCCGTGCGGCTTGCCTCCGCCAGCCCTCGACTGCTCTATGGGCTTGGAATGAGTGGCACGGGTCCGTAAACCCCTCCGCCTTGCTAAAGAATGTGATGGCGGCCATGCGACCCCTGATGGTACTGTGGGAGAACCCGCCGTCCTGCAAGCATGCCATATAGCGAAGCACCCAGACCCCTTCCACCGGCAAGGTCTGCGGGCCCCCGAATCCCGCAGTAAAGTCAAAAAATGCGTCGATAGCCCTCGCATACTTGGCGAGAGTGGAGGGGGCGATGGACCCATAGATGCCCCGCCTTATTGTACCTTCCCAAGTTCCCACAGCTCCTCCGGAAAGGGGTCTGAAACGCGGTTGGCTCCTGGCGCCAGTATGCGGAAACGTTCCTCCTGTTGGCGAGACAAAGCGTCCGCTATGCTATTATCCACGCCTGGCACATGGCGTGCAGAAAATGTAATGTTATCAGCCAAGCAGGCCAGAACCAGGCAGCGAACCAACCGCATCACCCGTTCAGACTTGGACGTTTGCTTGTTCACCACCCGCACCACCGCCTGGTTGTCGCACCAAAACCGCACCCTTTTGTCCCTAAAGAGATCCTTCCAAATGATCACCGCCACCAGTATTGGGAAGAGTTCCAAGAAGGTGAGATCTTTGAGCACTACAGAACCCTCCCACTCCTTGGGCCAGGGCCGTGCACACCACCTGCCGTCATAGTAGACGCCGAACCCAGCGCTGCCCGCTGCATCAGAGTGGATCTGGATGGCATCCTGCAAATCCATCGGGTGCTGCCAAATGGTAACCCCGTTGTAGCCCTCCAGGAACCGGAGCCACACGCCTAAGTCCTCCTTCATACCCCTGGTCACCCGTACCCGGTGATGTGGCGCCCTGACCCCAGCCGTCGCTCTGGCCAGCCTGGCGCAGAAACCCCTGCCGGGCGACACGACCCGGCAAGCAAAGTTCAAATGCCCCATCAGTGACTGCAGTTCCTTCAACGTGCACTTCGCCCGTGCCCTAACCAAGGAAATGAGCGCTTGGAGGGCAAGGAGTTTGTCCTCTGGCAACCTGGATGCCCCAGCTACAGAGTCTAATTGGATACCCAGGTACGTTAAACTAGTGGCCGGCCCTTCGGTCTTGTCTGCTGCCAATGGGACGCCGAGCTCTGCAGCAAGCCGCTGAAATGCTCGCAGGGACTCCGCGCAAGTCTCGTCATTCCCAGGGCCGACAAAAAAGAAGTCATCCAGATAATGAGTAATCCCTGTAAGCCCTGTCCTCGACTTCACCGCCCATTCAAGAAAAGTACTAAATGTCTCAAATGCCGCGCAGGCCACCGCGCAACCCATAGGCATGGCCTTGTCAAAGTACCACGCCCCTTGGAACCTGAAACCCAGCAACGAAAAGGAGTCGGGGCTTACTGGGAGCAGTCGGAATGCCGACTGAATGTCACACTTGGCCATGAGTGCCCCTTGCCCGCAAGCCCTGACCAGTCCCACTGCGTGATCAAAGGAAGCATATTTGACCGAGCAAAGCTCGGGGGGGATACCGTCATTCACCGAAGATCCCCTCGGGTACGAGAGATGCTGAATAAGGCGATACTCGCCTGGTGTTTTCTTTGGCACCACCCCCAAGGGGGACACTCGCAGGTGGTCCATAGGGGGCGCGCTGAATGGGCCCGCAATGCGCCCCGCTGCCAATTCTTTCTGCAGTTTTGCCGCGACCACCTCGGGCATCTCCCTGGCCGACTTCAGGTTGTTGGAATCGGTAGCTATGCGCGGGCCGCAGGCAGGAATGGGAAAACCCTTCGTGAACCCATCCAAGATATATTGTCCGGCCTCCCTCAAGGGGTATTGTGCCAAGAGGGGTCTCAGGGCATCCACCCGAACCGGGGTGGCCGCCAAGGACCACCAGTCCCGTGGGGCACTAACGTCTGGAAGAAGAAGGGGCTGCGGTGCCAGATGACCCCCCTCCCCTTTTGTGTTGGCACCACCGGAGAAGGGTTTTCCACCCCGAAAGGGCTGCTGGGTGCCGGTGGACCGTGGGCAATACACCCGCCCGTGCCCGCCCCCGCACACCTCGCAGCTATGGTGGAACTTGCACCGTGCCCGGCGACACCGGCCCTGGTTATATTCCCAACAGACCCCCCGCGCCCGTTCCTTGCGCACGGCCCAGCGATCTGTCTTCACCTCCCCTTTTCCTTTAATGCACGGGCCGACCTCCCTGAGCCAAACCTTGTCTTGCAGCAGGTCCCATCGAGCCCTGTCATTGAGCGACGCCAGTTTACGGCAGGTCTCGTCGTAATCTATAGCCGGCCCCTCGCCAGCCAAAACCCTCGCCTCAACCACGTTGCTCATGTGGTTGAGCAGGTGCCAGCCCCTGTCCGGGTACGCGGTAGCGACAACCCCTGCATACACCAGGTAACCGGAAACCCAGTTGAGGAAGGTGCGCTCCGCTTCCTCGTTCTTCTCCTTCTTCTCCCTCTTGTCAGATTTCACTGTGCGGGCCTCGGCCCCCCGTTTGTGAAGCAACTTGAAGACATTGACGTAATACCCGTCCAGAATGCTGTCCCTCAGCTCCTCAGATAGATGGAGCCCCGGCGGCTCCTCTCCATTCAAGTACGTGGATAGGATTGCAGAAGGGTCAGAGACGTCAATGTTATCCCATACCACCCCAGGGCCCCGCCCGGCTTCCTGCCTGGCTTGTGCAGCTAGCGCCCTGCGGTGTATGGCCCAGGCTGGCAGCCCTGGCACATGGGCCGCCGTTGCCCAGTAACCACTCGGCGGCTGCGCACCTCGTCCTGCGTTCGCACCCTCACCTGAGGAGACCGCGCCCTCTGCCTCGTCGCGGGAGTGCATGGAAGAGCCCGAGCTACCCCTCTCCTGTCCCCCGTCTGCAGTGCGTGATGCAGGCCGTGAAGCCTGGTGACTGGCCGAGCTGGAGGAAGCCCCCCCTCGCTGCTGGGCTAAGCTCCCCTCCGCCCCAGCCTTCCGGGTTCGTTTGGCTGCCGGCTCCTGGCTCATCTTGGCCACCTTCTCCGAGAGTTGAGCAAAAGCCTGCTGAAGGCCCCGCATGGTGTCGGTGAGCTCCGCAACACCTTCAGACCCATCTGAGCCGCGCGGTACCGCCTTCCTTCTTGCCGTAGCTCCCGCTGGTTGTCCGACTGCTGCAGGCCGTGCCCGCCCCTTGGGAGTTGACTGGGGTGTTACCCCAGCCACTGTGCCCGTGCGCCGGGTGCTGCGTGATGGGGGCCTCATACCTGCTCAGGACCAAAAACACAACACATTAAAAACCCCCAGTTCCCTGTTACCCGCCCCCAAACGGCTAGAAGCATGTGCGGGCGGCCAGAGGGGAGGTGAATCGTCCTGTGGACCGACGGATCAGTTGTTCTTGACCTAACTGATGCCGGCCGGCCACCAAAGTCCCCATTTTCGCACCTGGACCGCCTCCTGTGTTGGAAAAGAATGGCTCTGATGATGAGTCCTGCGCTTAGTCTGGGGCCGCGACTCCCCATGGGAGGCCCTGCCGTTGCCCATGGCATGGTCACCCGGCCGGCACCAAGGCCCCGCCCCCGAGCTAAGCAGGTAACCCTGGTCAAATCACTCTCAAGTAGCTTGAACTATCTCCCACTTTTCTTGTGTGGATTGATATATGTTTGCCAGCTAAGGACTGTTGGTAGCACATCAGGAATTCATGTTGGGGGGGGTTGGCCCTATTACAGGAGGGTTATGGGACATTGTGCTTCTATGGGAGGCTCAGTGTCCTGTAGCAGAACACATGCTGGGTATGTATAAGATCTCCAGACCCATCTCCAATTAAAGGTTCTCAGATAGCAAAGTTTTGAAAGTCCTCTGGAGAGTGAATGATACTGGGCTTAATGGTAAGTCCACCCCGTACCACTAACTTTATATGATCAATTTTAGTTAATGAGTAGCTAATAACTGTAACGTATTTTGCGTCCGCCTTCGCTCTGGGCCCATGGTGGCGGGGCAGGCCCGGGGGCTCCGAATGCTGCCCTGCGCCGCCCCCACAGGCCCCCCAGCCGGCCCGATGACCCAGCACCCGTACAGGGAAGGCTGCGGCCCGTCCCCCACTTCCACTCTGGGCCCGGGGCGCCGGGGCAGGCCCGGGGGCCCCGGATGCTGCCCTACGCCCCCCCGTCGGTCCGACGGCCCGGCACCCTCACGGGGGAGGCTGCGGCCCGTCCCCCGCTCCCGCTCCGGGCCCCGGGCAGCGGGGCAGGCCCACGGGCCTAGGAAGCGGCCCCGCGCCGCCCCCGCAGCCCCCGGATGGCTAGATGGCCCGGCGGCGGGCCTAGGAAGCGGCCCCGCGCCGCCCCCGCAGCCCGCGGACGACTCGATGGCCCGGCGGCCGCGCAGGAGAGGCTGAGGCCGCGGCCCGTCCCCCGCTCCCGCTCCGTGCCCCGGGCAGCGGGGCAGGCCCACGGGCCTAGGAAGCGGCCCCGCGCCGCCCCCGCAGCCCCCGGATGGCTGGATGGCCCGGCGGCGGGCCTAGGAAGCGGCCCCGCGCCGCCCCTGCAGCCCGCGGACGACACGATGGCCCGGCGGCCGCGCAGGAGAGGCCGAGGCCGCGGCCCGTCCCCCGCTCCCGGTCCGTGCCCCGGGCAGCGGGGCAGGCCCACGGGCCTAGGAAGCGGCCCCGCACCGCCCCCGCAGCCCCCGGATGGCTCGATGGCCCGGCGGCGGGCCTGGACGCGGCCCCGCAGCGCCCCCGCAGCCCGCGGACGGCTCGATGGCCCGGCGGCCGCGCGGGAGAGGCCGCGGCCCGTCCCCCGAGTCCGTGTTAGGCCCGGGGCGGCGGGGCGGGCCCGATGGCCTGGGAGCAGCCCCGCGCCGCCCCCTGGCCCGGGCAGGCCAGACGGCCCGGCCCCGCCCGGCTGGGAGCCGGCGAGGCCCCCCCCCATGCTCTCCCCGGGTCCGTCTCCGCGCCCGGCGTCGAGAGCCCGGCGCCCGTGCGGGGAGAGCGATGGCCCGTCCCCCGCTTCAGCTCTGGGCCCCGGGCGGCGGGGCATGCCCCAGGGCCCAGGAAGCTGC